>OX638203.1:7940031-9198514 GCA_951805265.1 Schizotus pectinicornis | reverse complement strand
TTGGTGTTTACACGCACAATAATTAATGTAAACGTCAAAGTAAACATGAAATTGATTATTAATAGTTCCATTGAGGAAAATCCAACACCGAAGTTAAGTGACACTCATGTTTTTTTTGTAACTGATAACTAAAAATGCATTTTTCTAGTAGTCCTCTCGTGTCACGCCCTTTTCTCATGCGACATCTATTCATATTTTTTTTTTCAACTTGATTCATAAATACCTGATTATTTCAAAAAATATTTCTGTCCGTACACAAAATTAATGTTATCGAGTTATTGAATTTGACCATATTCAGGCAGATTAGGAGCTTTGTTTGAAAGTTTCCATCACGATCACGCTGTGCGCAAAAAACTGGATTTAGTGTTAAAGTTTTACGATAAATGATGTTGCTCTTTTTGTAGTCACGGTCAGTTACTAGTCCTTGATCGATAAATAAAAGTCAATAACATGCGAAAAATTGCATTCTAGTTTCGGATTTGCTAGCCTGTTAAAACATTCGACTTTTTAAGGCTCCACCTAGGGTCAACTACTAAATTTCACCTTGAACCTCGGAGAACAACACTTCTCTGAAAGATTTTTAACATAGGGCGAACTATCTGGTTTGTCAGTGTAACATGAATCAATCACATCTAGGTCTTCTTCAAGGTGCTCACTTGGAAAATTACAGCCTTCCACTTTAGATTTGGGCTTTTAAAGATAATTTCTTTTGATATTGAATACATTGAGTATTCATTGCTACCTCCAATAAGATATCAGAAAGAAAAAACTTATTATTATTGTTTTCTGATATTAATGACTGTTTGGTGGTCATGATTCTTTTGGCGTTTGCAACTGTTGGTTGCATGGCTTTAATACCGCCACGTGGCAGGAATACACAGTAAGGTTCCTTCAATAGCACAACAAATAACAAACATTTACGCTATAGCACACCAAGCACACCCAGACGGAAGGATGTTCATAGGTCAGATAGTTTCCGCTAAGACCTCGTACACTTTACTTTTGTTATTCATCTGCTCCCTGCATTTTGTTATAACACTTTCAAATTGAAATTTATTCACAATTAGTGTGTTGTGAACTGGTACCCAATTAGCGATAATGTATTGAATAACGCTGTAAGCTGTAACGTCTAAGTACTACAAACATAAATTAATTCAACTGTATAAAAAGCCGAATCTATTAAAAAAAGTACTGACACGTACTTTTGGCGCAGAATTATTTTCATTGCCTTAAACATTGCTTGTATGTAGTTGCAAATATACTTAGCTGATGGTAGATAAATATAAGTACCTACCACACTTTTTGTTTCTAAGTAAATTACGTTTTAAGAGAATAGGGTAAATAGGGTTTCAAAGAAAACCAACAATTTGCTAACTGATGTTGGCATACCGATTATCAGAATTGTAAATGGGAAGATAATGACCACAATAGAGTTGCGTCACCGCAAACACAAATATAAGAAAGTTTCGGGAGTGTTAAGAAAATGTTGGCGCCGCAACCACGCACGCACCCATCAGCAATAATTCCTAGTTGGGAAAGTCGGCAATAACAAAATTTTGCAACATTTCCGATTTACGCAATGGACTCACCGCTCTAGTCCAGCGCGCGACGGGTTCCGGATGACCCATATAGTTGGCCTTCAACAGGACGCGGTCGCCGACCAGCGCGGTGGTATCTTGCGGCTTCCTCAGGAGCACGGCTGGCTTTTCGATCTTCGCCAATTCACCACTCGCGATCACCTCGTTCACGGCCTCCATCGAGGCTGCACTGTCACTGATATCGTCCAGATCTGGCACTACTCGAAGCACTGTGGTGTAGCTGACGGTCTCTTCGCCGGTAGTCGAATGCGACTGTTTCGTAGCTGTGCACTTTACCTCGCCAGCGTCGAGATGTGTCACGCCGACAATGTGGAGAATGCTGACGTCACACTCTTCCTTTACCTGCAATCAACACAAGCCACAATATAGCACTCATAATCAAACTGGACTGTAAACAAGACTTGGTCTTTGGAGGACAGAAGATCAACAGTCTTCGCCCATTACAGTTAGGTCGTACAAGCTTGAATCAGATAACTTCAGATTGTGTATATAAATACCCATATCTACTCCGATATTGTTTGTACGTTCCTGTATAAGATTTTCAAAATTGCCGAAATCTGTAACTTCACTAGGTCTACTTCAAGTCTCGCTCAATACCAATAATTGTTGTATGTAGTTTCAATTTCACAATGCATAACTGAGGATTGCTGTTTGTTTGAAGTTACTCATTCTTCATCGTCCATTGTTTTGTTGGAAAGTCAAAGTTCTTCACTTTCTCTTTCAATCCGCATTTCCAACCGGATGCGGCATTACAGTTTTATTTTGAAAACGCACTTATGGGTTGAAAAATTTCAAGTGACCATTTCACTTTATCTTACTTTATTTTACTTACTTACTTACAGCCTGTAAGTTCAATTCACATCACAAGTAAGGAAATCAAATAAAGATAAAGTGAAATGGTCACTCGAAATTTTTCAACCCATAAGTGCGTTTTTAAAATAAAACTATAATGCCGCATCCGGTACAGGCCAGGCTAAAAGGATGGATAACTCTTGAATCCAAAAAAAGAAAATGTTTTTCTGGCACACCGGACATGGACACGTGACACAAATTTGGATCAACTGAATATTTAAAAGAAATTTACTACTAATCTAATTACAAATTGCTGCAAAGAAAATTTGGAACTAAAGTCTCATTTTCTCCTAAAAGACAAATTATGAGGCTTATAGCAATAAGTTCCTACATGAGTTTCAAGAAACTATCCATTGTGAGGATTTTTAGGAAACACTTTGGTCAATGGTCAACTCTTTTAAGCTCATGCCATTGGAGAAATTTTGACTAAACATCTTGTCCACCTTCGGTTGTTGTGTCTTCTGTCTGTTTCTAAAAGATCACCTTTAATAAAAATAAGAAGTTGACAGTCCGAAAGAAATTAAACAAAACGTTATGAAGATGGTTTAAAAATCGAGTTTATAAATTATTTATAGTAGGAAGACGTGTGAGGTTCTCAAAGGTAAAATAATAGAAATATCATTGATCTAGAAGAACCTGAAGAGATATTTTCACTAACAACTGCACAATTTAGACCAGTCAGCCTTCGGCTCTTCTTGTGACTTCTGTCTGGTACCAAAGTGTCACCCTTAGAAGCAAAATTTAGGGAACAAAAAAATTAAGAAAATGTGACAAACCTACTTAAATAACTAAGATCAAAAATTGAGAATAAGGTGTTAAGTTTTTTAAAGTGTGGGAATTTGTCATTAATCCATGCAGAAGAAGCTGAAGAGAATGTTAGACAGGATATGTTTCCGACAGACCTCGTAATAATATGGACGTTCTAGTAGTCTATACAGGGTGATTCACGTAGCCCGTGCATTAGAAGTTTTTCAACTTCCAATTGGATTAGAAATTTGAAACTTGAAAGGCAGTCATAATCAGTCATGCTCATTCTATCTAAAATATTTTCAGCTCTCTAGCTATACAGAATGTGCCAAAAGTCGGTATCAACTTTCTTATTTTAAATGGAAACGTACCATTTTTTCTACATGGTTCAATTGGTCTTCCAACGCTGAGTCTTTATAATACTTGTTATGTAAACTTATCTGACAATTTTTGACATTATGTTAATTTATGGGGAAAAATGGTCGATGTGGTAGCTTACGAAGAAATTCGTATCTGGCAGAATTTATAAAAACCAATTTGTAAAGTACTTAGTTCGAAGTCCAGACTAACTTTTGATATGTTAATGGTGGTTCCATTTTGTACCATATGGGCGCAAACAATTTTCAAATATCGCAACCAAAAATGGTTAAGAAGTCATATTTTTCAAATAACATCTACTGAATTTTTTTGCAGCATTCGATAGAAAATTGTATTTTGGGATGAGTTACTTAAGCATTCCCTATACCTAATTTCATCCCCTATCAAATTAAAAATTAAGATTCAGAAATTCTATCAATCTTGGATAGTCTGGACTTCGAACTAAGTACTTTACAAACTGGCTTTCCTAAATTCTGAACTGTCTGCCAGATACGAATTTCTTTGTAAGCTACCACATCGACCATTTTTTCACATAAATTAACATAATGCCAAAAATTATCAGAAAAGTTCACATAACAAGTGTTATAAAAACTCAGAGTTGGAAAACCAATTGAACCATGTAGAAAAAATGGTACGTTTCCATTTAAAATATAAGTTGATATCGACTTTTGGCACATCCTGTATAGCTAGAGAACTCAAAATATTTTAGATAGAATGAGCATGACTGATTATGACTGCCTTCCAAGTTTTAAATTTCTAATCCAACTGGAAGTTGAAAAACTTTTAATGCACGGGCTACGTGAATCACCCTGTATACATAATATGTCAGCTGCCTTAAGTATGTAGGTAATTAACAAGCCTCTTACCTGAAATTTTCCTGAATTGCCCACTGGCACACCTCCAACTTCCCATCGAATTTTGACGTTCTCATCCACGTTCCGCAACTTTGCCCCAAAGGAAGCGTCTTTGCCTTCAAGGACGATGGAAGGAGACGGCAGTTTAACAAATTCTAACACGCTGCCTCCGCAGCCTTTTTCTAGAACAAATTTTCACAATACAGATCTAGAAATGATTAAACACCCGGTCAGGAGAACGTGATAAAATCGCTGGCATGTCCACCAAATCGACGTTTAAAGATAATTACCACGATAAGAGCCAACAATCGACTAAATCAATTTGTCTGTCCCCTTTCTTCGGGCATGAGCGATATTTGAAGGTAAATGCAGTTCTTCAACTGGCGCCTATTCATACGCGGCGGGCGCGACCATGGCGGACTGCTTTATGGTTTTCACCAAGAATCCGCAAACACGAAAAGAGAAGGTTAACGGTTTCTGCGGCTCGTAAACAAATAACAATTTGCATAAGCTGCGAGTTTCGTAGGTGTAACCATAAATCCTCACTTAATTGGACACATTTCACGAAATAAGACCGTCGTAAGAGGACCATGTCTTAAAATTTTAATGAAGAAGCTACTTACCGTTGACGATAAGCTGGCATTTTGATGAGGTTTCTCCGAAAACATTGTAAACTTCGCACCTGTAATCGCCGGAATCTTGCTGGTATGCGTCAGGAAGCACCAAAACTATGCGTCCGTCCTCGTGACTGATTTGTTGGTAATCACCACAATCCGGAAGCACGCACCCATCCTTCATCCAGACAACATCAAAGGGTTGGTGACCAGAAACTTTCATTCGAAGCTCAACCGGGTTGCCTTCCACAGCGTTCAAAATTTTCGGCAAATCGTCAACAGTTCTCGGAGCAGATTGCCTCCACATTTCTTCATTTTGTGTTCGACTTCCCCCAGTGCCTGGATTTGTTTGTTTGTTCGATTCCTCATCAGGAACGTCATTTTTATACCATTTAAGGTACGGCGTGGGTACTGAGCGAATGTCATAAAACAGTCGCGCAGAACTTCCATAACGGGCTGACGAAGTCATTGCGCATTTATTATAGAAATCTGCTGGTTTTGGTGACAAACTTCTGGCTCGCAATGCCTTACTGGAAGCTGGCCGATGCGAAATCACTTCCAATCTGGCGGAAGCTTCGATTCTTCCGACGTCATTCTCCAAGGTAATTTTGTAAACACCGGAATCCTTTGGAGTAACTTGCCTAATTTCAATCACTCTTAAATCATCGGTTTCACTGACAGTGATTCGCGATGATGACGTCATAACAACTCCGTCTTTCTGCCAAGTTACCCATGGGTCGGGGTGACCAGCGACAGCAGCTTGGAACTTAACCGTATCACCTTCCTCGACAACGCGGTTATGAGGAACCGCATAGAATTTTGGAGGTAACGCCCTAATCCTCAAACTTCTTTGACCTGGTGACCTGGTGTCCCGTTGCTTAGGTCTTGGGGAAAAACCTCTACTGGGAGTAGCTCTGGGCGTGGAAATCGGTGTGGAACCTGAAGACAAGTTCGAAGGTCTAACGAGTTGCTGCTTGAGTAAATTTTCTTTTTCTTCGGGCACTAGAAAAAACCACGTAATTAAATTGTTTTAAAAATTAGCCTATTGTTATTACAGTCAACAACCAAACAGGCCGATGTGAACGATTTTCCTAAATCGTTGTAGGCCACGCAAGTGTATTCTCCTTCGTCTTCGGGATAAACCTGATTTATTGATAATCTGGCAGTTGCGCCGTCGAATTCCGCGTTGAAGTCATCTCCTAATCGAATTAGCTGCGGGTATTATTCAGGATTATTGTCGAGAGTTGAAGTTATTTTATCCACTGACCTTTCCGTCCTTCTCCCATCTGGTCTCGAACGCGGACGCTCCTTCAAATTTGCACTCGAGGACCACCGCATCGCCGTCACAACATCTGAGATCCTTCAGTTCCTGGATAACGCTTGGAATTGTTTGGACATTCCTGAAAGTTGCGGTGATTAAAATTGATTGGTGAGACAGACCAAAGACTTACCCAAAAACTTTACCGTTGTCCATGGCACTCAATTTCTTGCACACATCTGTAAAATTTACATATTGAGAATGTCGATGAAAAGTTGTAAATTAGTTGTTATCTCACCTCGGACTTTTATTTGTAATGAAATGATAGCTTTGGCATCTCCATGGGAGTTTTTGGCGTAAACAGTGTAGGTGCCGGTGAAATCTAACTTAGCATTCGGTATTTCCAAACGATATTCAGGACCATCGCCTACACGATGGAAATGGGATGCGTCTCTGTAGTAATCGGGCTGAAACAGTAGTTCTGCTAATAAGTGTCTTAATTTCGCATCTGGTTCTGGTATCAACAAACCGAAGAAAAAGTGCACGACCGACAAGCAAAATCTGGCTGCAGCCTGATTGAATATTCTCGTGATTGATTTAAACTAAGAGTTTTTTAGTTCTCGAGCCGCAATTATGGATATTGACTGGATGTATTTAAGTGACTCACGAACAAAAACGGTTGTTATCCACCGAAAATTTATTGAGCATTTTGTTCAACTGCTTTTTAGCCTCTTGAATGGCGATTTTTCTGTTGTTCGAATTTAAAAAAATTGATGTAATCGCTGTTGACTGGTTTTCGATATACAATGGCTCGCCACAGGTGTCCTTATGTGGATTTGGGAGGTATTTTCATTAACTGTCTGCATCTTTTTGTGATGAGATTTAACTGGAGCTCGGGCGTTGCAAATAAAGTTGCGAAATTTAATTTTCAGTGTTTAATGGTGGATATGCAGGTATACCTATATTTTTAGTTCAAAATAGTACACAGTTGTAGAGATTAAAAGAGACCGTTGCTATCAATAATAAGATTAATATTATAAATTAATAAAATTGAGCTACGGAAACTTGTAGGATTACATGAAGCCCTTTCAGAGTGCAACGATTGAAACGAGGATACATTTAATGTTGCTGACCTGAAAATTCCTTTGGCGTGAACCACATTTTTATAAAATGATGATGCAAATTGAATTCTTTTGTTGAACCGCTTCTCATTGTCTTCCATTAAAACAACGATATACCTATTCCTGATACTTATCAAATTTTCGTAGAATGTCTTCTATAGCAGTTTTTCTTTGACATGGCCGCATTGTCAAATTAACGTTTTTAGTTCAGGCATGGTGTTGCAAATAAAGGAGCGCTTTTCGAGATGAACAAAATTCTTTAAAACTCACTCAACTATACAGGCTATATCAAAACTCAATGTTATCACGTGGAGGGCGATAGACCAGCTCATTACTGACCAGATCAGTTTTTAGAAAGCCACAACTCCAAATTTCCTTATTATAATATTCTAAATATTGTTACGTAACCCTTAATAGCCCTGTTAATGATCAAACGACAAAGAAACATTACTAGTGCCAGACCTTTGGGAAAGAAAAAAACATTTTGACTGATACATAATTTATTTCTTTAATGGAAAAAAAATCCCAATGTCTCGAAAACTAATAACTTTTTACTTATATTATGATATTCTGGTCAGTATTGAGCTGGTCTATCAGCTCTCCATAAGAGAACATTGAGTTTTGGGACAGCCTGTATATCTACAGGATTAATAAAAACGCGGAAATTCTTGAAATCAATTTTTCTGGAGGGTGACCATCACACTTTGAAAGATCAAAATGTTAATGAATATTGATGCGGAAATTCTATTTGTTCTTATAGCATTACAACAACAAAAGTCATCAGTCACTCAGCTGATGGTCATCATAGCAACTTCCCAACATTCATCAGTACTCCGTCACGCTTTTCGTTACATTTTGCAATTACGTCACGCCTTGCGTTTAAAAAAAGTTTTTCTTTAAAAATTTAATGATCAATAATCCATTAATCAATAAAGCCACTAATAAGAACTAAATATAAATGGAAAAGAAACAATAATTGGATAGGAGTTACATTCGCTAAATCTAAACTACACAAAAGACCAGTACCTAGTATGAAATAAAGTTATTGATGTAAAGAAGGAAGGACAATAGGAAGATATAAAATTAGTTGCTCAACAAAAAGGACCAAACAAAATCAAAGAAAACTCTAAGATTAAAACTAAATTGCAGGAGAAATAAAATACCAATCTTGACAATTGGCAGTTAAATTAACCAACATAATGAATGCACCATTTTGAAGCTTACCGGATCAGTAGGTTGCACCACAATGCTTACTTAAGTACACCATTTCGTCTCTTTAATTATTATTATTAATGTTTTTAAACATACTTTTAGAAGTCAAAAGAACACGTCAAGTTTTCACTTTTTTTACTTAATCTTGTCAAAAAATATTTTAATATTTGTAAATCGAATGATAAGATTATGGTTTTATTATGTGATCTTGACTTGTAAATCATTATTACTTTGCCACTTAGTACATTATAGTCTATCTTATCTCTTTAGTTTCCTAAGTTGTAAAGCAACCGAATGTAGCTACAACAAACGGCTACTTTACCGATTCCGTTGAATGCAAGAAAACCAAATTTGGAAAACGTCGAGTGTTAGTCGTGTCGTCTCTTGATCTTTTTCCTTGTTACGGTGCCATCTAAGACTGGATGGAAGAGGATGTTTCGAGCTTGCGTTCTTCACAACTAGACAAAAGTTTTAATATCGGGCCAATAATATGAAAGTTTTCTCAAAAGGTTAAAACTAATTTCTACTCTTCCAAACATTTTCCTAGAAATTTTGATAAAATATATCACCAAAAACTGTACAACTGTAAACTGAGCAAGTACTACTACTTATTCTACTGGAATACCTTTTTTAACTAAAACAAAAAAATCATGCAGCAAAAGTAGCAAAAGAATAAAGAAGTTTAAGAACTTCAATATAAACCTAAATCGAAGTTCTGTAAAGGAAGAAAGGGGGTGCCATGAAGTAAAAACGCAGAATAAAAGTGAAGTGCAAATTTAGAAACACAGTAATTGAGAAAAGCCTATCGAAAAAATTTGTCTCCGTAGTTTTCTTGAAAATTTTTTGATAAAGTATACCACCAAAGGTTGAACCATAAAGTAAGTGGAAATTACCTGCATCAAACTCTCAACTTCTGTAAACAAGATAATAAAACAGCAAGATAAATTTTGATTTTTTTATGTATTTATGTACTAATGAGTATAACAACTTATGTGCTTTATTCGGGTTCTTTTCTCCTCGTTTTTTTCCACATTACCTTATTTCAACTTTCACTTTTCTTATTTTTCTCCATAATTTATTACTTACCCTTTATAGGTTTGTTAATGTTATCTACTATTACCAATTAGTCATACCTTAATCATCAACTCTGCTTTCGTTTCAACAGGATCAATTAGGCTCGCTTTTAAGAATTTCACCTAACAGTCATTTTTAAAAATTTCCGAGATTTTGGTCAACAATTAATTATTATGACTTGATAATTTTACCGTGTCACCGTTTTCTCTTTTCATATATTTTGTGGATTTTTCACGAACGTATTAAATTCTAAGCCAATTACCATATATAGACCTATGTACTTACCTTTGCACATATATTTGTAAAGCAAAACTCAGACAATTCAACTTCAAAAAGTAAAAGTTTGTCTCAAAATTTGGAAAATTTACAAAAAGTATCAAGAATTTTTGCAAAGGATTTTGATTAAATTGTGAACTTCAAATATGCTATTTAAATAAACATTTACTAAGATAAAGTTAACAAGAGAATATTTTAATCTTTAATGCAAGTTTAAGAAGCCGATTGTGTTATTCTAGCTGTTGAATTATTCATAACTAAGTCAAGTATCCACTTGTAGACATTGGTTTCTATCCTATTTAAATACAATAATGGTTATTCAAATCAATCACCTAATACTCCACTTAAGCCTACGGATATTGGCGTGACATTTTTTAGGAAGCATTAATGCAAATTTTATTATTCACATTTCAATACCTAAGTTCTAGTTCTAGTTGGCCATTCATTACCATTTACTTTAAAAGTAACGTGCAGCTTTTCAAAAACTTTACTGCCCCAACAATGTCAATTACCAAAGGCAAAAGTAAATAATATCTAATTAATCAAGAATTTTTCCAGTCTTAGAAGGTGTACTACTTTTAGATTAAGTAATTAGTTTCGATGGATTGACAACCATAAACAAGGCGCCGTTTTTGTCAAATGTTACGCCAAGTTGATCTTTCATTACCTGTAGATTTGCCACTTCAAATTTGCGGTGCAAGAAGCTCAATTTTCGTAACAGCGTCTTTAGTCGTCGCAATATCGTGAAAGCATACAAAACTGAATTTAACGAGCAACTTGGTCAATATGAGATATGGCTGTTTAAACCGGCATTTAATCGTTGTTTACGGCAATTTCATGAATTGAACGCAAATTAAACGTAACTCGCCAACACTTTACATTCAATTTGTTTTCCATTTTAGCAACTTGTTTATTTGTGCAAAGCGAAGAGAAACACATGCCACGATTTTATCTGAAAAATTACAAGAGTTGAGGCTGATTACCAAATACGCATATGTGGCGCCAAATGCCAGAAACTTGGTCTCAAAACAGCTTAACGCCACTCATCGGTCGAAAATTTCAATGAACGACCATAAAAGTAATCTCGCCGATATTATACAACATTATAGTTGTAATTGCTTGCGGATAATTAAATTTATAAATATCCATTTCAATTAACGCGTTTACTTTCACGTGAATTAATTCAGATTAACTAGATGGACACGTTTGTCAAAACAAAATCTAATTAGTTAAATTTTATTGGCAACACGTATTAGGGAACGACCTAATAATTTTTGCGGCTTCGCTTAGAACTAATTTGGTATTTGTCAAATTTAGTGATAATTTAGCGTTCAATTACCAATCCTTGTAGGGAACACTACTCTAATAAATAACACACATTGTTCGTTGTTAAGCTACTCACCTAGGCATAACAAAATGATTTGCAATCTTATGAAATGTAACAAAGATGAAGGCTAAACGTGAACATAAATCAGACAAGGATAGTGAAGTGCCAATATCAGAAGTCCTGCTGTATTTCTAGTTCCGAAACGTGGAGAGCAATAAGTTTTTGGGCAATTGGACGAATTTTTCGTTCTAACGACGGTCTTTTTGCGGTACTTCAATTGATGGAGAGCGTTGTTCAAACTTATGGTAAGCAAATATTGGAGAAACTCTGTGATCGTGATCAAGTGGATGCTATTAATATACCCACCTCGTATGTCGGCTTTTATTTCACCTGTGAAAATTTCGTGTCTAGATAAGGATAGACGGAGTTTATGTGGCTTTTTACTGTCAAAGGCTCGTACATCTGGTGGAGATTATTGCAATAGAGTATGATGTGTTCATTCTCTTTTAGCGGCCTTCTCAAAGGTTAAACGGGCAAAGTTTAATAGACCACCCATTGAAATTTTAAATCGTTTGAGGCACCTTTTCACCTATTTTTATTTCTCTAAATTGTCGTTTTAGAAAGAATAGTATATCATTAATGTATCACTTTAACTACATATTTAAATCCGTATTTTAACTGGAGTTACGGTCATTTAATTAAAGTGCTGAAACGGTGCGAATTTAGTATTAAATTACAATTTGTTTCGGTTGATTTGAATTAATTGGCATCAATAAATCCTTGCAACAGGACAGGAGAATCCTCGTTGTGACTGAGTCATATTACAAGACGACCTTGCAAGGTTTACGGTACGTGTTAGTTTACAGATTTATGTCATTATAATACCTGCTTATAAATAATGTATTTCAGAGTCGGGCTTGTTCCATTGCTACTAGGACTCGTATTTTAAGTATTACATATAACATTTACATACAGCCCTACGTATATTACAACGCAGTTTGTTAGTTAGCTTACTCGTAAAAAATTTTGATTTGTTTTTTAAATTGGTCCACATAATTAAGTATGTTTTAAATATTACACATTTAAGAATTTTAACATTATGATATACAGGGTGGGGCAATAGTGAAGACCACAAATAAACTAGAAAAAAAAACATCTATAACCGGAAATTATTTCTGAACATACGGGGTGAGCCAAGATTATACAGGGGCAAGTGCTATTTTTTTAAATAGGATGTTGTGTGTAAAAGAAGATTTTTCCTAGACTCTTTTCATTCCAATATTATTGCTGAATATTTCCAAACCACTTGAATGTAACAATTTTTTTTGTTCAAATAATAACAAATGGTTTCTGGGAAAACAATTTTAAACGATTTTTTGAGTATAGGTGAAATTTCAATTTCAGATAACAGTATTGCTTTTTTCCTAACTTTAAATTGCTTATAGTTTCTAAATTGAGAAAGATGAACAACAAAACAGGCTAATTAAGTGAGTAAAAAAAAGTAAAATTAACTAGTGGATTTTATTTGTTAATATCGAGCATAATTTGAAGGTAGATTGAATATATCAAAGACTTGATTGAAGATGAATATAAAAGAGGTGGATCGATAAAAAATAGAAAAATATACAAAACCTGGAAAATTAAATTAATTAATGGAAAAATGGAATATGATCTGAAAACACTTTGCAAAATACCTGTTAAATTACTAAAGCTTATGAATAAAACGGAAATAGCTCAATTCTTAGAGCTATTTCCTAATAGTGAAATGCCTAAACAATGGTTCATACTAACCATTGTACTAACTGTTGTTTGACTAACGCAAAAGAATGTAATGAACATCTGAACATACATATACCTAACGGGTCTTATATTAAAACTTTTTCTCAGGTTTTGTAAAAAAGTAGAAGAGAAAATAGGTATGAATATAATATAATAAGCATATAATAAATAAACATCTAAATGCAAACTAAAAAAGGTTTAAGCACGCAAGAAATCTTATTTACAAAGAGCTTTTTAATCATTGAATAAGATAATATTATGTGATACAATTTATACAGTAATATGAACAAAGAGGGTAATTTGGCTGATTGTGATTTACAACAATTAGTTTTATTTAACAGTTGCAACTATAATTATGTATAGCCAAGAGTACAACATGAAGTTCATTATGGTGACTTAATCTCAAAATATCTTAGTCAATCTTATCATCAACAAGGTCCAAATAAAAGAACTGCCATACCATAAATAAATTATTTTATTCCAATAACCAAAAGTATTTTCAACGACTAGAATGACCAAGATACAGGCTTTGTTCCATGGTTAGAGTGTGGATATTTTTAAAATTTGGTGCTACAGACTCGAGATATTGTGAATGTAAAAAGTAAGAAGAGATAAGTTCTTTCCATTCCAGAGGTAAATAAAATAAAAATTTCGAAGTTATAAAGACTATCAAATATTGGAGTATTTAGGATACAGATTTATAATAAGAAAAACATACATAGTAGGCGAATAATATGTAAACATTTAAGCCAGTTAAAAAAAATTTATTCCTGATAAGATCAAGTCGTCCGTAATAAAGAGCCAAAAACAAGTGTTGTTGTGCTGTTTTCTGACTTTTAGAAACTGGATCTTATCTGCCTCCACGTGACTACTCCTATTTTCTAATTTATATCTAAACATATTTTTTTCAAAAATAGATGCTCAATGAATAATTTAACGGATAACGTATTAAATACCATTTTCCCCATCTTTCCTTTATTTCCCTTCTTCCTTAAATATCGCCTCTATCTTTATCATTTAAGAAATTATTAAAATAATATTATTGTATATAGAGAGTGTTCCATAAAGGTGCAGACATACTCAACACAAGTTTCTTAGTCAGCATAAGTTGATTTGATGCAATTTACCTATTTCCAAAAATGCTTTGTTAATAAAGTTTGAAGGTGTAAAGTTTCTCTAAAAAAAAATAGAGTAAACCGCAAGACCGCTATGACTAGGATTTGTTTAATAAATGTAAGTCTCTAAGGAATCATTTTTGATGCTATTGTCATAATCTTCACCATTGCATAAGTCATTGTAAGTACACACGTCATATTTCTTTAGTTGTTGGATGCCATACTCAATATTTTTACATAAAGAAAATGCATCCACTCTTATTCATTTAGCCATCTCCTACATTTTGATATCTATAATGGTTTCAGCGAAAAAAATTCAATAGCAAAAGGCAACGTCATTTATACCAAAGAAGTTTGATATCAAGCTTCGATGCCAAAAACTTGTTAACTGACGATCTGCAAAAATGCAATCAGAAAAAGTAATGAGCTTGGACCCCTTACATAATAAATGTTTATGGAATATAAATTGCCAGCTGCTAAAAATATATTGGTTCATCTGGTGCAAAAACATAAATTATGAATTCGTTCTTCCAAAAATTAATTGATTCAGTCTCCTTACAAAAACATTTCAAGACAGCAGGACTCCAACGTTTACAGACTTTAAAATCAAGATCCCACTGCTTTAATAATCAAGCCGTCTTCGTCATGAGACTTGACATAATTATTATTTATTTTGGTTTTTGCCGACAAATTTCTCAATACCCTGCAGTACTGGAGAACAGACAAGGGTACATACAAACAAATTGCTCGCCAAAATTAAAATTACTTACTGCGGTTTTTCTAAAGATCTAAGGCGATTACACTTATTAAGAAAACACTCTAAACAACATTACATTCTTATAACGCTAAAGACTTTTAAATTTCGCTAATATTCCGACACTAGGTACCTTTGACGAGTTCAACTCAATCAATGTGGATTCAATACTGATCATAATAAGGTCGAATCTTTAGCACAACGCAATCTTAAGACCTCGACTACGAGCATTATGGTTTGCTCAATCACTCTGCGTCTAGTCAATGTTGAAATGATGACTCCTTTTTAAATTGCAAGACGTCAATTCCGCCATCGCCACAGTACATTCGTAGCGTTTGAGTACTGAACGCAATTCGATCACAGGAGTTACAGATCCACTTTGAAAATTGATTTATTATAATTAATTCTTGCTGTTACTTATGCGAGGTTATAGAGTATTCTATTGTAGTGCTAAATTTCGATCACCCCGGTATCTGAAAGGGTAATTAACTGAAACCTCAAAATAAATATTTGATAAGCTTTGTACCTCTACAGTTAGCATCAGTTTTCCATATTGCTCACACCAATTGACTTTTTTTTTGGACGATGCCATATTCTTATTTTTTTCACAAGGGGGTTCTCTCCAATTAAGTTCAAGATCGAATATTTCTTATTTAATAAGAATTTCATGGTTTAATAATATTATTGTCATTCTCTTGTGAATGTGAAACCATCTTCTTGAGCGATACACCACAAGACCATTTTATTTCTTTTATACATTTCTAATGTAGGTATTACTTCGTATTGAGTTGTGTTCTTTCCGACGATGTCCAATTCTACGCTAATTTTCTCACTTTGTATATTACATTACTTATAACTGTTTTTTAGTTGATTTTAGTTGACTGTTTCTATGACTCATATTTGAGAGAGAATAAAGTAGAATTGATCTACTAGAATATTGTTTAATGAATTACGAGGAGAGACTCTCCATGAATTATAGATTTGAATTTAATTTATTGGAACTGTTCAGATTCAACTTAAATACTTTTTTCCATGGTTACCCTCTTATAGCCCATTATCGGTATTTTAAAGCTAAGCAGAAGCAATATTTTTTCTTAACAAATTTTAATTTAAATGGTCAGGTACCTACTGACTTTTCAAATCTCTGCTATATGCGTTTTCATTAGGTACTACCTTTAAGTTTGTAGAGAAGTACCCTTCTATCAGTTTTGATTATTAGTTAAAAATATAAATTAATGTACAACAACGTTAGTGATTGTTGTTTCTTGTAAAATTAAATGTACCTTGTGGGAGTAGAACTTTTGTTTGTATCAACGTCAACTAAATAATGACTCACATCGAGCCTTATTGTGTAAACTGCATTTCAGACTTATATGGAAATTCATGTCCGTACTCATAATGATGAAATATTCGAATTGCGGCATTCCCTCCTAGAACTGTGTAATTGTCGAGGTTTTTCCAAATTCCTGTCACTTTAAATAATTTCTCCTTGTGCAATTTTTCATGTGATCTATTTATAGTTATTAATTATTATTAACATAACCTACATATGTGCCTATTTACATTTTTTTTTAGATTGTATAAGTATAGGTATGGTTTGCAGCGTGTCTAAATTCAATAATGGAAAAGCTAATTTCTAAACCCACCTCCACAATAAATTTAACTAGATAATATGTAATGAAGTCACAAGTAACACGATTGGGGAGGAGCAACATTCTACTAACATTTTATAAGATTTATATAAATATTATTATGGATGACAACAATTTACATTTGCCAATTTATTTTCTCCCAACTGGTATTATCATAACTATAGCAACCTCAATATTTATCATTCAGTTTCTTACCTTTAGGAAATCTCTGAGCCACACTACGTCAGGTTTCGGATCTCCAATAACTTCACAAAGAATAACAATGTTGTCACCTTCAAACGCATCAGTGGATCTTGGCTTTTTCAAAAACTTAGGTTCTTTTGAATATCTAAAATTATCTACAATGACCAAAAAGTCTCTGCAAAATTTACAACACTTACGGAATGTCTCTATCTAAACAAGATATGTCTGGAACGCTATTTCCAACTTCCTTACTCAAAACTTCAACAGTAGCGCTAGTTTCAGCCCTGCCCACTTCATTAGTTGCAATACACGTGTAGACACCTGCATCTCGTTTAGTGACGGATGCAACAGCCAATTCCACACGTCCATCGTATGACAAGGTCATGATTGATTTCCTCGATGGCCTCAACCGTACCTAATAACGCATTTTCTGTAATTATCTTCTTCTATAGTCTATAGTTTACTACGTACCCCGTTGCGATACCACATAACCCCAACTATAGGGTAAGCCTCAACTATGGCCGACAGTCTCAATTCCCCTCCTTCTTTGACTTCCAGGATCGAGGGTTCTAACCCGTTACGAAACTCTGGTGAAATATAGGCCCGAATTCCTTTATCGACAACTAGGTTACAAGTGCAAGACACCGATCCATGATTGTTGTAAGCTATTATGGAATAATTTCCTGAATCGTCCAAGTTAGTTTTGTTGATTTCGAGAGTCTGGAAGTTTTCTTCTGACCATAACGTATGGCGAGCTACAAAGTTATTTGCGTAATTGCTTAAATACGTTCCAATGAAATAAATTACCATCTTGCTTGATTTCTTGGCCGTCTTTGGTCCATTTAACTGCTGGCTCCGGGCATCCGGCCACTTGGCAAGTTAACCGGACTGGGTAGGAAACTTGGACTCGGCGGTCTCGAAGCCTCATCGTGAATTGAGGCAAAAGTTCTGTGATTTTGTCGAAATCACGAATACCTCTAAAAACATTAAATAATCAGTTAACTATTATTGATAATTTTTGTAGTTAATCACACATTTTTAAGTTTTTATCAGCCGTCAGAATTTTAGGATCGTTAACTATGAACACCCTAGCAAAGGATGAGACTCGTCCTGATTTGTTGGTGGCTTCGCACATAAATCTTCCTGAATCGTTCTCGCTTACTCTTGCGATAGATAACGAACAAACTCCATGTTTGTAACTTATTTGATAGCGGTCGTCATCTTCTGGCGTTATTTCGTTGGAGTCTTGGAACCATCGAATAGCGGTGGACGAATCTTTTCGGACCTTAAAAAAATTTTGAAAATTGTTTAGAATTTTGTTGTAATTTACTCACCTCGCATTCCAATAACAAATTTGAGCCGAGCAAAACTTTGAGTTGCCCTGGTAAAATTTTGGTGAATTCAGGATATTCAGTGGGGCTGCCAATGGTGATGGTGCTGCTTTGGACGCTCTCCCCCCAGCCGTATCGGTTTCTGGGGGTAATTCGAAATTGGTATTCACCCTCTGGTTTGAGATTGAAAGCGTCGTAACTGTTGATGGGTGAAACTCCTAGAGTCGTCCATCTAGCACCCTCGCCGCCTCTCAGCCACGCGTCTACACGGTAGGCTATTACGGGGGCGGCTCCACGGTGGTCGGGCTTACCCCAAGAAAGTGATACCCAATTGCGACCAGTGTCGACCACAACGGGCTCTCCAGGTATAGCACCGGGAACATCTGGAAAATTTAAGAATTTTGAAAAATTTACGACCGAACGATCTTCAGGAGGTTTATTGCACGTTACATGTAACGACTTTTAAATTTCACCTTACGTTTATTTTAGTTCATATGTTATGATCGCCTAACTCTAAATATTTATACTTCAGTTTAAACTTGAATTTCACACATCTATTTTTGATTTTTTTATTATTGTCACTAATAGGTAGTCACCTAAAAATCAGGCTAAAATTAGTTGTTTGATAGACAATTAAGGACATTCAAAAATACCAATCCCCAGTAATTTTTATAAAAACTCTGCCACAATTTTTTTTAAATTAAATTTATATTATTAACAGCATAAAGTATCATCATCACCACTGTACCTTGATAATCAACTAAGTAATTCAGAAATTCAGATACCAAGCAGTTTCGTTCGCACCACTTCTTTTTTAACGAAGTTGACGATGGCTCGGCGTGGGTTTCAGCAATGCTGCCATCAATAACTTTCATTTTTTAACAATAATATTTAAGAAAACACAAATTAAGTTGTTATTATGATGTCAATCTTAAAATATTTAAAACACTAGATAACATTTTAGCAGCCTGTATTGAGCAAGGGTCATTAGCGAACTGGCCTATATTTAACTTCTTTACGTTACTGATGGCGCGTCGACTATTTGGCAAAGAGTGAGCTAAACGCGCTTGAAATATGAAAAATAGTTCTTCCTTATAAACAACGCCTTTCTCATTGATTACTCTTCGACCTTGCTAATTAAGGTATCGTTATTACACTATCCAACATGGAACATTTTCATTTTCATGCGTAAGGTTTCTACAAAATTGCATTCCAAAAATTTTTGGACTTGCCTGTAAAGTATTGTCTCTCTTGGTAAGTCGGCATGTCGGTTAATATCGATTGCGTCGTTTCCTTGGTTGGCGTAACAGATCTTGCTCTATATCTAAATCGAACCGTGAAGAAGGCTCTGTCTGTTCCGAATCGGTTCTTGGCTAGAATGCAGTAAGTTCCAACATCATCAGGTGTAGCTCTCTTCAACGTAAACCTGACGTAGTCATCCGAGGTTTCTTTCAAAGAGCGTAGATTGTTCGTTAAATCCCTTAAACCCTTCATCCACACAACTGAAATCGACAATCATGGTAGTTAAACAATTTACCTAATTTGATTTAAGCACCTGTTGGTTTTGGATCGCCTGTAACACGGAACGATACCACTACGTCTTCGCCTTCGCAAATACTCATCACTGGATCAGGTCGTGAAAGAAACATGGCCGGTTTTCCATCGTGCACTGACGAAGGATGTATTATTTGAACATACGAAGAAGTTTCAGTGCGGCCGAAAATGTTTGATGCTCTACAAGTATATTTGCCTGCTTCATATTCGGACACGTTTGGTATAAGAAGTGTGTGAACTCCATGTTCTTCAAAAGTTCTATGCCGTGACAAAGCTCTCGGGAGTTTTCTGCTTTCTTTAAACCAAGCTACTTCTGCAGGGCCTCTTACTTCTACCTGCAGGGCCATGATCCCTCCAGATGGCACCAGGTTATCTGTTAATACGCCAGAGAAATGTGGTCGTTGATACTGGCGATCACTTCTGGAGTTGCTTGTTCTTTCGCTGCGTTCAGAAATATAATCTTCCTTGGTAGTAAACTTTACTTCATGCGAAACTTGATCGTTCCAAATTTCGTTTTCAGCCCTACAAGTATATCTACCACTATCGTTTCTATCCGGACTTTTGATGGTAAGTTTACAGATGCCGTCAGCTAAGTAACTTTGTCTGTATCGAGGGTGATCTCTTATTAGCTCCATGTCGTTTCTAAACCATTTCACAGTTGGTTGAGCTGAATATCTTATTCTACATTCCAATGAAAGTTCATCATCGATGATTTTATAACTGTCTCTTAACGGCCTTGTGAATGTTAAAGGCGTTATTGTGGTTTCAAATGATTCTAAAATTTTTAAATTGGCACAAGTGGTGCTGATTCCATGGTCATTTTTGGCAATGCAGCTATATTCGCCTGAATCAGTTAAAGCAGTATTTAGTATTTCCATCGTAGCTAGTCCATTTGTTACGGTAATAATGTATTGGTTTGTTGACTCTAACGATCTTCCATTTTTTAACCATGCCCAATTAACGTTTTCAAAATTAATTACACTGCATGTTAATTTTACTCTCGATCCAACAGCAGCTGTACGATCTGTTAATTCTGTGCTAAATGTTGGTTTTCTTTCAGAAAATCTAGGTCCGTGATACGCTTGTGGTTTGAACATGCTAAGATCGTTATTAAAATTGCTTCTACCCGTAAATTCAGATGTTAACTGATTGTTTCTGTTTTCTATAACTTTATTATCTTCCTCATTTACTTTTCGTGAATCTTCCTTTATTTTATTTTCATCTCTCAGCTTCATTTTATCGTCAGATTCTTCCTTCTCTGCAAGTTTAGTTCTCTTTTCTATTTTTTGATACTCATACTTATTAGGTTTAACTTCTGTTCCATTCTTAAGTCTATGCTCAGCGTCAATAGCATCAGATTCTTGCTTAATCTTGTGATCAGCTTTTTCTCTAAATTTACGATCAGATTCTTCTTTAGCCTTTCGGTCAGCATTTTCCTCAACAAAACGATCCTCTTTATCTTTCGCTTTACGATCAGCTTCTTCCTTTGCAACACCATCAGCTTCTTCTTTAGCTTTACGATCAGCATCCAATTTAATACGGTCAGTTTTTTCCTCTGCAACACGTTCAGCTTCCTCTTTGGCTTTACGATCAGCTTCTTGTTTAGATTTTTTGTCAGTTTCCTTTTTAACCTTGCTATCCACTTCCTCTTTAATTTGGCGATCAGATTCTTCTTTTTCAACGTGATCAGTCTCTTCTTTGGCAACACGCTCAGCCTCTTCTTTTGCAATGCGTTCAGTTTCTTCTTTAGCTTTACGGTCCGCTTCTTTTTTAACCTTGCGATTCTCTTCTTTTTTAGCTTTACGATCAGCTTCTTCTTTAGTTCTTTGGTCAGCTTGTTCTTTTGCTTTACGATCTGCTTCTACTTTTGCATTGCAATCAGCTTCTTCCTTAGCTTTACGATCAGCTTCCTCTTTTGCAATACGTTCAGTCTCTTCCTTTGCAATACGATCTGCTTCTACTTTTGCAATTCGATCAGCTTCTTCCTTAGCTTTACGATCAGCTTCCTCTTTTGCAATACGCTCAGCCTCTTTTTTTGCAATAAGATCAGCCTCTTTTTTAGCCTGACGATCAGCTTCTTTTTTAGCTTTTCTTTCAGCTTCTTCTTTAGCTTTACGATCAGCCTTTTTTTTAGATTTACGGTCAGCCTCCTCCTTTGCAATACGCTCAACCTCTTCCTTTGCAATACGATCAGCCTCTTCTTTAGCTTTACGATCAGCTTCTTCTTTAGCTTTACGATCAGCTTCCTCTTTAGCTTTACGATCAGCTTCCTCTTTTGCAATACGTTCAGCCTCTTCCTTTGCAATAAGATCAGCCTCTTCTTTAGCTTTACGATCTGCTTCTTCTTTAATTTTACGATCAGCTTCCTCTTTTGCAATACGTTCAGCTTCTTCCTTTGCAATACGATCAGCCTCTTCTTTAGCTTTAGGATCTGCTTCTTCTTTAATTTTACGATCAGCTTTCTCTTTTGCAATACGTTCAGCCTCTTCCTTTGCAATACGATCAGCCTCTTCTTTAGCTTTACGATCGGTTTCTTCTTTAGCTTTACGATCAGCCTCCTCCTTTGCAATACGATCAGCCTTTTCTTTAGCTTTACGATCGGCTTCTTCTTTAGCTTTACGATCAGCCTCCTCCTTTGCAATACGATCAGCCTCTTCTTTAGCTTTACGATCAGCTTCTTTTTTAGCTTTACGATCAGCTTCCTCTTTAGCTTTACGATCAGCTTCCTCTTTTGCAATACGTTCAGCCTCTTCCTTTGCAATACGATCAGCCTCTTCTTTAGCTTTACGATCTGCTTCTTCTTTAATTTTACGGTCAGCTTCCTCTTTTGCAATACGTTCAGCCTCTTCCTTTGCAATACGATCAGCCTCTTCTTTAGCTTTACGATCGGCTTCTTCTTTAGCTTTACGATCAGCCTCCTCCTTTGCAATACGATCAGCCTTTTCTTTAGCTTTACGATCGGCTTCTTCTTTAGCTTTACGATCAGCCTCCTCCTTTGCAATACGATCAGCCTCTTCTTTAGCTTTACGATCAGCTTCTTCTTTTGCAATACGTTCAGCCACTTCCTTTGCAATACGATCAGCCTCTTCTTTAGCTTTACGATCGGCTTCTTCATTAGCTTCACGATCAGCCTCTTCCTTTGCAATACGATCAGCCTTTTCTTTAGCTTTACGATCGGCTTCTTCTTTAGCTTTACGATTAGCCTCCTCCTTTGCAATACGATCAGCCTCTTCTTTAGCTTTACGATCAGCTTCTTCTTTTGCAATACGTTCAGCCACTTCCTTTGCAATACGATCAGCCTCTTCTTTGGCTTTACGATCGGCTTCTTCTTTAGCTTTACGATCAGCCTCCTCCTTTGCAATACGATCAGCCTCTTCTTTAGCTTTACGATCAGCTTCTTCTTTTGCAATACGTTCAGCCATTTCCTTTGCAATACGATCAGCCTCTTCTTTAGCTTTACGATCGGTTTCTTCTTTAGCTTTACGATCAGCCTCTTCTTTAGCTTTACGATCAGCCTCCTCCTTTGCAATACGATCAGCCGCTTCTTTAGCTTTACGATCAGCTTCTTCTTTTGCAATACGTTCAGCCACTTCCTTTGCAATACGATCAGCCTCTTCTTTAGCTTTACGATCGGTTTCTTCTTTAGCTTTACGATCAGCCTCTTCCTTTGCAATACGCTCAGCCTTTTCCTTTGCAATACAATCAGCTTCTTCTTTAGCTTTACGATCAGCTTCTTCTTTTGCAATACGTTCAGCCACTTCCTTTGCAATACGCTCAGCCTCTTCCTTTGCAATACGATCAGCCTCTTCTTTAGCTTTACGATCAGCCTCTTCCTTTGCAATACGCTCAGCCTCTTTCTTTGCAATACGATCAGCCGCTTCTTTAGCTTTACGATCAGCTTTTTCTTTTGTTTTTCGCTCACTTTCTTCTTTAGCTTTTTGTTCAACTTCTTCCTTAGCTTTACGATCAGCCTCTTCCTTTGCAATACGCTCAGTCTCTTCCTTTGCAATACGATCAGCTTCTTCTTTAGCTTTACGATCAGCTTCTTCTTCAGCTTTACGATCAGCTTCTTCTTTAGCTTTACGATAGGCTTCTTCTTTAGCGTTACGATCAGTCTCTTCTTTTGCAATACGCTCAGCCTCTTTTTTAGCTTTTTGTTCAGCTTCTTTCTTAGCTTTACGATCAGCCTCCTCCTTTGCAATACGCTCAGCCTCTTCCTTTGCAATACGATCAGCCTCTTCTTTAGCTTTACGATCAGCTTCTTCTTTAGCTTTACTATCAGCTTCTTCTTTAGCTTTTCGTTCAGCTTCTTCCTTAGCTTTACCATCAGCCTCTTCTTTTGCAATACGTTCAGCTTCTTCCTTAGTTTTACGATCAGCCTCCTCCTTTGCAATACGCTCAGCTTCCTCCTTTGCAATACGCTCAGTCTTTTTCTTTGCAATACGATCAGCCTCTTCTTTCGCTTTACGATCCTCTTCTTCTTCAGCTTTTTGTTCAGCTTCTTCGTTAGCTTTACGATCAGCTTCCTCTTTTGCATTACGTTCAACCTCTTCCGTTGCAACACGTTCAGCTTCTTCCTTGGTTTTACGATCAGCTTTCTTTTTAGCCTTGCGATCTTCTTTTTCTTTTGCAACTCGATCAGCTTCTTCTTTAGCTTTACGATCAGCCTCTTCTCTTGCAATGCGATCTGCCTCTTTCTTTGCAATGCGTTCAGCATCTTCCTTGGTTTTGCAATCCGCTTCTTCTTTTGCAACACGATCAGCTTCTTCTTTAGCTTTACAATCAGCCTCTTCTCTTGCAATGCTATCTGCCTCTTTCTTTGCAATGCGTTCAGATTCTTCCTTGGTTTTGCAATCCGTTTCTTCTTTTGCAACACGATCAGCTTCTTCTTTTTCAAGGCACGTAGCCTCTTCTTTCGCAAATCGCTCAGCCTCTTCCTCAACTTTGGAATTAGCTTCTTGTTGATTTATTTCTTCCTTTACAATACATTCAGCATCTTGCTTAACTTTATTATTCTCTTCCAGCTTTTTGTCTTGTCCTTCTTCCTCGGAATCTTTGGCAACTTTGATATCATCTTCTTTTTCTAAATTCTCCATACTTTTGTCTTCGTTTTTGGTGGAAATATCAAATATTTTATTGATTTCACTGAGTATTTTTTTCACTTGTACATATAATGGCTCAATTGACTCCATGAAGATATGTATAGCTTGATTAGTAGCAGTTTCTTTTAACAGGGCCTTACTATAAGCTTTCACCCTCATTAAAGTTTCAACAGTACGTTCTAAGTCAGGAATAGTAAAATTTGGTGTTTCAACCAACTCGGTTGATAGTTCACCAATAGAATTTTTAAATTTATCCAAATCATTTGCCACTTCCACACTGATGTCATTTAATTTTTCAAAATTATTGTAGTTTTCAATGCAAGAAATGCTTTCAGACAACTTAAGTAAAGGTTCGCTAATTCCATCAATAGCAATAGATACTTTGCGACCGACCTCGGCTTCACTGAGCTCTATGACTTTTAGTGATTTACTTTGCAATATTTGTAGAGGTTGAACTAATTGCCGAAGTACCTTTACATCACTTCTTACCTCCTTAGATATTTTATTTTGTGTATTCTTAACGCAACTAAACAACTCCTTTACGTGAAGCAATACTGGCACAACAATTTTGTTTTCAGTGGAGATCGAAGATACTCTATCAAGAGATTCCTGCAAGTTTCGAAGTTTGGGTTGCAATAATTTAATTGTAGCCAGATTAATTTTGGTAGGGGCTGAATTAAATTTAACAATCTCAATAATAATTTCCTCAAATTGGTCTTTTAAAGAAGAAATATTTTCCAATGCTTTTTTAGCTTTGTCATCAATTTTGCAACTTAACGCTAGTGTTTCGCAATCCTTCAAAGAATTTTGCAATGTAAATAATGGTTTATTTAATGTAGTGATCTCGTTTAGAATACATTTAACGTCCGTTGCAAAACTTTCTTGGTTTTTCATAACAAAGAACTCATCATTCAGCAGGGTAATAGATGATTTTAATGGTGATAAGATATCACTAATACGTTGACCAGATTCTTCCATTTGTAGTTGATCTTCTATTTCTACAATTTTGGCAGACAATTTTTGCATTGAGATAACTGTGGTTTCCAAAATTTTAGATGAAGATGCTGGTTGAGATATTCTATCAAGCTGATGCTTCATTGCGATCAACGCGGCATGAAGCTTAGGCTTTTGTTGTTCCTGCAGTTGAGGTTTGCTGAGGCTATTTTTAATTTCGATGACAGTTACGGCGAGTTCTTCTAAAGGCTGTTTCAATGTTTTGACGATTTCCAGATCTTCCGAACTAATTTCTTCTAGTTTTTCAAAGAAAACGAGTTCCGTGTTAACCAATGCTTCATTAAATGCAGACAACTCATCTTCAATTTCAACAACTTTTAAAACACCACGCTGAGGTACATTTTGCACACTTGTAGTTTCACTTCGTAAAGATTGAACTTCGCTAAGTAGTTGATTGACTTCCTTTAATATTGGTTCTCGAGTTGCGTTTAGCGCACTTTCAATTACCGAAATTTTTGCTTTTAAACTTTGTACTGGTAGTAATGTGATGGCTAGAGACCGGGATTCAGGTATGATCTGTGAGAGTTTATCCAACTGATACTTTAATGCAGTCAATGCTCTAAGGACTTTTGGCTTTTGCTGTTCCAGCAACTTGGATTGTTGAGCAGCACTTCGAATGTCGATGACGGTTAACATTAATTCCTGAAGAGGTTCTGCTAACTCATCAATCCTTTCTACAATTCTTGGTGTTACATCTTCAACAACTTCTAATAAACTTTCTTCGGTTTCAGTCAACACTGCCACTAAAGCGGTTAAATCTTCTTCAATTTCAGTTACACTCAAAAGACCACAAACTCGAGGAGCATCCAAACTCTTAGTTTCGGCTTTCAATAAATTCACTTCTTCTATCAAACGTTTCAAGGGAGGTTTAATTGCGTCAAATTTAACTTTTTTGCTCTCAAGTTGACCTTCTACTTCTGAAATTTTAGCTACTAATTTCTCTAACGGAATCAAAACGGTTTCCATAGTTGTAGCTTTTGGTACTAAATTAAACTTGCATCTGATCGCTTTGAGAGCTTCCTTCATTTTGGGTTTCTGCAGTTCTCTTATTTCCGGTTGATTGGAACACATGTTGATTTCGGCAATAACTTCAGCAAGTTCCTGGATGGGTTGCTTTAAGGTCTCAACACTTTCCAAAATTTCTGGTGTTAACTCTTGTATTATTTCAGGTTTTCTTATTGCAAGGTTCAGAGCGGTTAATTCTTCTTCTAGCGCAATAACCCTTAGAACACCTTGTTGAGAACCAAGATCCAAATTCTCGATTTGTAGTTTTAAAGACTTCACTTCGGCAACCAAGAAATTTAGTGGTTCAAGAATCTTCTTGTCTGCTAACAAGATTTCTATTTGTGAAATTTTGGCACGTAACTTCTCTACAGGTTCAAAGGTAGTTTGCAGTACTTTGGTAGCGAGTGACATTTGGTTGAATATTTCAAGTTGATATTTCATTGCTGATAACGCTTTTCCTAATTTTGGCTTCTGCACTTCTTGTAATTCAGGCTTATTAATGGAGTTCTTAATGTCTACCACAACTGCAACTAACTCTTGCATGGGCTGCGTCAGTAAATTAATTTTTTCTTGAACTTCTGGGGTCAATTCTTGGAGCGATTGTATCTGATCTACTTCAGTCAACACTAATTTTAAATCGTGTAATTCTTCTTCAATACCAATGACATTTAATACTCCTTGCTGAGGCGATATGTCTAAGTTCTTGGTCTCAATATTCAGTAACTTGACTTCACTCATTAGTTGATCTAGAGGTTGAATCACTTCACCAAAAGTTGATTTAGACTTATCTTTGGTCTTGGTTGCACACAGTTCTTCAATTTTTGATATTTTAGCAGATAACTTTTGAATTGGTTCTAAGATAACTTGGAGTGCTTTAACCTCAGGCGCTATTTGGCTTACGGAATTCAGCTGACATTTCACTGCTGCTAAGGCTCGAAGTACTTTTGGTTGATCTTGGTCTTCAAATATAGCATTTTTAATAACACTCTTAACTTGTACCACGACAACCGCCAATTGTTGCAGGGGTTCCTTCAAACTATTAACTGTTTTGTGAATTTCCGGCGTTATATCTAGCGACGATTCACAGGCAATTTGTGTTGCTTCCAATAATGCCTTGTTTAAATGTAACAAATCTTCTTCTACATCAACGATATTAAGCACCCCTTGCTGCGGAGTGGCAACTAAATCTGTAGTTTCTAACTTCAACAATCTTACTTCCTCAATCACTTTATCCAACAAACAAATAACCTCCTCTGATACCAGATTTGGTTTTACTTCTATCGTCAGTTGTTTTTCTATCTCTGAAATTTTGGCCGACAACTTCTCCATAGCTTCTTGTGTAATCTTCAAAAGTTGTATTTCAGACCTTAACATGCATAAGCGATCAACGTGATACTTAACAGCAGTTAGTGCTTTTCGTAGCTTGGGTTTCTCTAGTTCTTGCATTTCGGGCTGATTAAGTGTAGTTTTAATATCGAAAACGACTGCCGCTAGTTCTTCCATAGGTTCTATTAAATAACTTATTTGTTCTTGAACTTCCGCAGCTACGTCTTTCGTAGCTGTTTCTAAAATTTGTTCTGTTGCTGCAAGTGCAACATTAAGTGAAGATAGTTCTGGTTCAATTTCAGTGACACTTAATATTCCTTGCTGTGGCATTACGTTTAGAGCAGTTGTTTCTTCTTTTAATAATTTAACCTTGTTAATTACTTGTTCCACAGGACAAATGATTTTAATTAGCTTTGGTTTTAGGTCTTTACTGCCTGACATTTGATTGGCAATTTCTGCTATTTTAGCAGTCAATTTTTGTAATGGCTCCAAGGTTATTTTTAATGATTGGGCTTTTGGTGCCAATTGCTGCACCAACTCCAATTGGGTCTTCACACCATTAAGGACTTTGCACAATTTCACTTTCTGTTGTTCTTGATTAACCTCCGCTGTATTGAGGTTATTGTCAAGTTCCACAATGACTTCAGTTAGTTGTTGGACTGGTTGCTTTAATAATTCTATTTCTGCTTGAACTTCTTTTGGTAGATCTTGTGCAAACTCTGGATCAACATTCTCAAGTTGAATTAACGCCATATTGAAGGTAGTTAATTCTTTCTCTATCTCAATTACACTCAGTACGCCTTGTTGTGGCTGTTCCGTTTCGTTTATTCTTAATTTTAGTAACTGAATTTCATCAGCTAGTAGTTTTAAGGGCTCAGTTATTTTAATCGGCTTTAGTTGTCCTTCTTGAATTGTAAGTGAAGAGATTTTGGCAGACAATTTTTTCATAGGTATTACCACCAGAGCCAGGCTCTTTGCTTTTGGCACTATTTGGCATAGCTCATCAAGCTGACATTTTGTTGCTGTTAATATTTTAGATAACTTTGATGTAATTTTTTCTTGTATTTCAGTTTTATTCAGAGATTCTTTGATTTCAAGGATTACGGAAGCGAGTTCTTGTAGAGGTTGATTAAAATTGTCGAGCTTCTGAGTGGCTTCAGCTGGCCATTCTAGAATATTTTGTTGTTCTGCTTCAATTAAAGCCATTGAGAGATCAGATAACTCTGGTACTATTTCAGATATATTCAAGACACCTTGCAAGGGTTTAATATTTAGATCACTTGTTTCTGCCTTCAAAGATTCTATATTTTGCACTAACTCTTCTATAGGGTGAATTATTCTCCTTAGACTTGATTGACCTGCCTCAGAAGTGGTTGCTAAATTAAACTGACTCTCAATTATGGACAGTTTAGCTGATAGTGTTTTCATTGACGGCAAAATAATTTCTAGAATTTGACTTATAGGTTCTATTTGGCATACTTCTTCCAGTTGAGACTTCATGGTTTTCAAAGCTTTAATCAACTTTGGATTTTGTTGTTCTGGCTTCGTAATAGTAGCTTTAACTTCCGTAATAACAGCTGTTAGTTGTTCTAAAGGATGCTTGAGTGTTCTAATGCCTCCTAAGGAAGCGGCAATAATCGGTTCGGCTGATTCTATTTCTAGTTGTTCTGCTTCTATTAAGGCTCGACTTAAATCCAATAAGTCGTTTTCTATGGGAACTATGGCCAATAACCCAGTTTGTGAAGTCAGATCTAAATCTTTAGATTCTGCTTTGATAAGTTTTATTTGTTTCACTAATTGTTCCAATGGATGCACAATTTCATCCAAAATTGGTTTAAGGTTTTGTTTAGGTTTCGTTTCTATTGTAAACGATTCGTCTATTTCGGAAATTTTTGCCGATAGTTTCTCAATTGGTTTCACAGCAATTTCCAAGAATTTTGCTTCTGTAGCAACTTGGGACAATTGATCCAGCTGATATTTCACTGCTGTTAGAGCTTTGTGCAATTTAGGTTTTTGCTGTTCTTGCTGTTCTGAGTTATTGATAGATTTTTCGATTTCCACAATCACCGCCGCAAGTTCTTCTAAGGGCTGTATTAAGGCATCAACTTTCTGGAGGACTTTACTTTTAATTTCGGCAGTTTCATCTAGAGATACAACTTCAACAGAACTTAATGCTTGGTTGAGGATAAACAACTCCTCCACAATTTCAGTTACACCTAGCACTCCTTTCTGTGGAATAACTTCTACGTCTTTAGTTGTAGATTTTAATGATACAATTACATGTAGTAATTTCTCAACGCAATGTGTAACATTGGATAGCACTGGCATACTTTTTTGTTTCGGTTTTTTATCATTCAAAATTTCCTCTTCTATCGTAGATAATTTGGCAGATAGCTTCGTTAAGGGTTGTAAAGTAATTTCCAAAGCTTTAGTTTCGACAACAACTTGAGACACACGATTCAATTCACATTTAAGAGTGGTTAGAGTCTTCAGCAATTGAAGCTTCTGTTGTTCTTCCACTTGTGGTTTATTGCTACCTTTAATAAGTTCCACTACGACTCCTGCAAATTCTTGTAAAGGTTGTTTTAAAGCTTCAATTGATTTGAAAATGTTAGCATCTAGTTGTAAAGCTTCTTCCAAAACAATTTGATCGACTCCAGCTAGTGCTTGGTTCAAAGATATTAAGTCTTTCTCTATTTCAATCACACTTAGTACTCCTCTTTGAGGCTCATCTTCTAAAACTTTAATTTCTGACTTCAACAGTGATATATTTTGAATCAATTCCGTTACAGGAAGTATATTAGCAAACATTGGCATTTTCTTCAGAGATGATTTTTCTTCAATAGAAATTTTAGTTTCAATTGCAGATATCTTAGCTGATAATGCGTTCAATGGCAGCAAAGTAACTTTTAGGGTCTGCGGTTGGGCAATCAATTTAGAAACTAAATCGACTTCGGATTTCATTGCTGCTAGTGCTTTTAATAATTTTGGTTTTTGTTGCTCTTGCAATTCAGGCTTTTTGATATTTTCTTTAATCGCCACTACTACTGCAGCAAGTTCTTGTAATGGTTGTTTTAAAATTTCAACGTTTAAACGCATTTCCGAATTTATATCTGAAGTTTGTAATTCGACGTTTTGTTCAGTTTCAATTAGTGCTTGGTTCAGCAAGGACAAGTCCATTTCTATTTCAACCACACTTAATACTCCTTTCTGGGCAACATCTAGTGTTTTAATTTCTGATTTTAAAACTGTTACCTCTTCAATCAACTTCGTTAAAGATTGTGCAATATTAGCAAACATTGATGTTTTCCTCTCTTGCGTCTCTTCAGAAGCAGAAAGTTTAGCTTCAATTTCAGATATTTTAGCAGACAACGCTGTAATTGGTTCCAAAGCAACTTCCAAAGCTTTTGTTCCTACAACAACTTGACAGACTTGATCAAGCTCACATTTCATGGCACCTAGTGCCTTCATTAATTTTGGTGCCTGCTGCTCCAATAGTTCTGGTTTCTGAAGACTATTCCTAATTTCAGCAACAACTATAGCAAGTTCTTGCAAAGGTTGCTTCAACTCTTCTATTTTCTGTTTAACTTTTGAACTAATAAGTGAAGCATCTTTCTGAGTGATTTGTTGGACCTCAGTTAAAGCTTGGTTTAGAGTAGACAAGTCACTCGCTACTTCAATCACACTCAACACTCCCTTTTGAGCCACATTTAATGTTTTGATTTCTGATTTTAAAACTGTTACCTCTTCAACCAGTTTCTCTACAGATTGTGTAATATTAGCAAGCATGTGTGGTTTCTTGTCTCGAGTTTCTTCAGCAGCAGACGTCTTTGTTTCAATTTCAGATATTTTGGCAACCAACATTTTTATTGGTTCTAAAGCAACTTCCAAAACTTTTGTTCCGGTAACAACTTGAGAGACGTGATCCAGTTCAGATTTCACAACACCTAGCGCCTTTATCAATTTTGGTGCCTGCTGCTCTAATAGTTCTGGTTTCTGAAGACTATTCCTAATTTCAACAACAACTATAGCAAGTTCTTGCAAAGGTTGTTTCAACTCTTCCATTTTCTGTTGAACTTCCGAACTAAGAAGTGAAGCATCCTCCAAAGTGATTTGTTGGACCTCAGTTAAAGCTTGATTCAGAGTTAACAAGTCACTCGCTATTTCAATCACACTCAACACCCCCTTTTGAGCCACATCTAATGTTTTGATTTCTGATTTTAAAACTGTTACTTCTTCAACCAGTTTTTCCACAGATTGTGTAATATTAGCAAGCATGGGTGGTTTCTTTTCTTGAGATTCTTCAGCAGCAGACGCTTTTGTTTCAATTTCAGATATTTTGGCAACCAACGTCTTCATTGGTTCTAACGCAACTTCCAAAACTTTTGTTCCGGTAACAACTTGAGAAACGTAATCCAGTTCAGATTTCACAACACATAGCGCCTTCATCAATTTTGGTGCCTGCTGCTCCAATAGTTCTGGTTTCTGAAGACTATTCCTAATTTCAACAACAACTATAGCAAGTTCTTGCAAAGGTTGTTTCAACTCTTCCATTTTCTGTTGAACTTCCGAACTAAGAAGTGAAGCATCCTCCAAAGTGATTTGTTGGACCTCAGTTAAAGCTTGATTCAGAGTTAACAAGTCACTCGCTATTTCAATCACACTCAACACCCCCTTTTGAGCCACATCTAATGTTTTGATTTCTGATTTTAAAACTGTTACTTCTTCAACCAGTTTTTCCACAGATTGTGTAATATTAGCAAGCATGGGTGGTTTCTTTTCTTGAAATTCTTCAGCAGCAGACGCCTTTGTTTCAATTTCAGATATTTTGGCAACCAACCTCTTTATTGGTTCTAAGGCAAATTCCAAAACTTTTGTTCCGGTAACAACTTGAGAGACGTGATCCAGTTCAGATTTCACAACACCTAGCGCCTTTATCAATTTTGGTGCCTGCTGCTCTAATAGTTCTGGTTTCTGAAGACTATTCCTAATTTCAACAACAACTATAGCAAGTTCTTGCAAAGGTTGTTTTAACTCTTCCATTTTCTGTTGAACTTCCGAACTAAGAAGTGAAGCATCCTCCAAAGTGATTTGTTGGATCCCAATTAAAGCTTGATTAAGAGCTGACAAGTTACTCGCTATTTCAATCACACTCAACACTCCCTTTTGAGCCACATCTAATGTTTTGATTTCTGATTTTAAAACTGTTACCTCTTCAACCAGTTTTTCCACAGATTGTGTAATATTAGCAAGCATGGGTGGTTTCTTTTCTTGAGATTCTTCAGCAGCAGACGCTTTTGTTTCAATTTCAGGTATTTTGGCAACCAACGTCTTTATTGGTTCTAACGCAACTTCCAAAACTTTTGTTCCGGTAATAACTTGAGAGACGTGATTCAGTTCAGATTTCACAACACCTAGCGCCTTTATCAATTTTGGTGCCTGCTGCTCCAATAGTTCTGGTTTCTGAAGACTATTCCTAATTTCAACAACAACTATAGCAAGTTCTTGCAAAGGTTGTTTCAACTCTTCCATTTTCTGTTGAACTTCCGAACTAAGAAGTGAAGCATCCTCCAAAGTAATTTGTTGGACCTCAGTTAAAGCTTGATTCAGAGTTGACAAATCACTCGCTATTTCAATCACACTCAACACCCCCTTTTGAGACACATCTAATGTTTTGATTTCTGATTTTAAAACTGTTACTTCTTCAACCAGTTTTTTCACAGATTGTGTAATATTAGCAAGCATGGGTGGTTTCTTTTCTTGAGTTTTTTCAGCAGCAGATAGTTTTGTTTCAATTTCAGATATTTTGGCAACCAACGTCTTTATTGGTTCTAAAGCAACTTCCAAAACTTTTGTTCCGGTAACAACTTGAGAGACGCGATCTAGTTCAGATTTCACAACACCTAGCGTCTTCATCAATTTTGGTGCCTGCTGCTCCAATAGTTCTGGTTTCTGGAGACTATTCCTAATTTCAACAACAACTATAGCAAGTTCTTGCAAAGGTTGTTTCAACTCTTCCATTTTCTGTTCAACTTCCGAACTGAGAAGTGAAGCATCCTCCAAAGTGATTTGTTGGATTCCAGATAAAGCTTGATTCAGAGTTGACAAGTCACTCGCAATTTCAATCACACCCAACACTCCCTTTTGAGCCACATCTAAGGTTTTGATTTCTGATTTTAAAACTGTTACCTCTTCAACCAGTTTTTTTACAGATTGTGTAATATTAGCAAGCATGGGTGGTTTCCTTTCTTGAGTTTCTTCAGCAGCAGAGAGCTTTGTTTCAATTTCAGATATTTTTGCAACTAACGCCGTCATTGGTTCTAAAGCAACTTCCAAAACTTTTGTTCCGGTAACAACTTGAGAGACGTGATTCAGTTCAGATTTCAGAAAACATAGTGCCTTCATTAATTTTGGTGCCTGCTGCTCCAGTACTTCTGGTTTCTGAAGACTATTATTAATTTCAATAACAACAATAGCAAGTTCTTGCAATGGTTGTTTTAGCGTTTCTATTTCTTGTTGAATTCCAGTACTAAGAATTGAAGTATCCTCTAGAGCGATTTGGTGGACCTCAGATAAAGCTTGGTTCAGAGCAGGCAAGTCGCTTTCCACTTCAATCACACTTAAAATACCTTTCTGCGCTTTATGCTTAATATTGTCTGTTGCTAACTTCAACAGTATAACTTCTTCAAGCAGTGTCTCAACAACTTTTGACATTACTTGCGGTTTTTCACTTGATGAAACGTCTTTTTCTATTTTAGAAACTTTTGCAGAAAGCATCTCCAATGGTTTGACGATTTCCACTAAAATGTTTCTATGGTTGAGAGTTTGAGAAACTTGATCAAACTGTTGTTTTATACCCAGCAAGACAGACAACAATTTTGGTTTTTGTTGCTCTTGCATTCCTGGCATACTAAGGGCGTTTTTAATTTCAACAACAACCGCAGTGAGTTCTTGTAAAGGCTCTCGCAAAGCAACAATTTTTTCTTCAATTTCTGGATCGACGTCTTTAATTACCTCCTGTTCTTGCGCTTCAATCAACGCCAAATTCAATGTTGACAAGTGTTCCTCGATATTAATCACGCTTAATACACCCACCTGTGGACGATCCGTTAGATCCTTAACTTCCATTTTTAAGAGTTTCACTTCTTTCACTAGTTCTGCTAAAGGCTGACCAATTGCGGTTTTAATTGATGTAGATGTTTGTAAACTTAACAGATGTTCCTCAATGTTTGAGATTTTAGCCGTTAATTGTTCTATTGGTGCAATAATTCCTTTGACAACCTCAGTCTTTGTAACTACCTCAGATTGAGAAACTTTCCCAAGATTACACTTCATTGAAGCTAATGCCTTCAGCAGCTTTGGTTTTTGTAATTCCACGACTTCCGGTGTTTGCAAAGTAAGCGAAATTTCAGTAATAACTGCGGCCAATTCTTTAGTTGGTTCTATTAATTCCTTAACCTTCGCCAAAGCTTCTACACTTACAGTTTGATTTTCTGCCTCAAGGACCTGTTGAATTTGGTTTAGAGTGTGATTTAAAACAGTTAAATCTTCGTCTAACTCAATGACGCTCAAAACGCCTCTTTGAGGAAGAGCAGCTGTTTCCTTTTTTATTTTTAACATTTTTATTTCTTTAACCAAAGCGCAAAGAGGAAATGCAACATCAGCAAAAACTTGTTCTGAACGATCCTGAGAAGTTTCTTTAAGAGATATTTGACGTTCAATTTCTGAAATTTTAGCAGACAATATCTCCAAAGGAACTACTGCTGATTCCAAAATTTTTGCTTTTGATGAAGTTTGTGATATTTGACCAAGTTGACATTTTACCGCTGATAGAGCTTGAAGAAGTGGCTCTTTCTGTTGTTCTTGGACAATGGGGCTTCTAGGACTGTTCTTCAATTCGACAATCACTTTAACAAGTTCTAGTAGAGGTTCTTTGGCATTATCGATTTCTTGTACTATTTCTGGCTGTAGGTCTTGTGTTAATTCAGCACTACTCGTAATTATCTCCGTCAATGCTTTATTTAAAACTGACAAATCTGGTTCAATAGCAATAATCGCGAAGACGCCTGTTTGAGAAGCAATGGTTTGGTCATCAACTTCTGGTTTTAATAACTTTATCTCATTCAACAACATTTCTAAAGGATGCGAGATTTGTTCTAAAATTGAAGTGGATTGAGATTCAGCCATAAGTTTACCTTCAGTTTCACAAATCTTCGCTGATAATTTTTTAACTGCGTTTATTGCAGATCCCAAGATTTTGGTTGCTGTTGCAGATACAGGTATTTGATCAAGATGACATTTTAGTGCAACTAATGCTTTGGCGAGTTTAATTTTCTGCTCCTTTTGCATATCTAATTTATCCAAATTAGATTTGATTTCCTGGACAATGCCTCTAAACTCTTCCAGTGGCTGGGTTAACGATTGTATCTTTTCTAAAGCTTCAGCTTGCACTTCTAATACATCTTCTAATTTTAAAGCAGCTAAGGTATCTTCCAATGCAGACAGTTCATCTTCCATTTCAAGTATTGACATTGCAGCTCTCTGGGAAACCATTTCTATTTTTTCTCTGCTTGATTTAATTTCTCGCACATCGTTTAATGAAGAAGATAGAGAGAGCATAATGGCTTCCAAAACAGGCCGAAGTTTTTGAACCAATATTTCTTTGTTACATTCATTTTCAATATACAGAATTTTTAGCTGAAGTAATTTAAGAGATTCTATTATATATTCTAATGAACTATTTCCTGTCGGTTGCTCCAAAACTTTATCAATGTTAGCTCGTAAGACAGCAAGACATTGCAACACTTCTTGCTTTTCCACATGAAGTCTCTGTGGCTGAGAAACAACTTCCTTCAGCATAGCAATATTTTTATTAAGAGCTTTAACCTTATTTAAGATTTTACGTACATCTTCTAAATTTTCCTTGCTTAGGTTAGGAATCTTACTTTGCGAAATTAGTTTCTTCAAGTTTTGGAAACTTTCAAAAAGAAATAGTAATCCTTCATCAAGTTCCTTTAGCGACATTAAGTCAGTCTTTATCTTGTTGATTTCTAAATAATTCAAGAGCTCTTGTAATGAATCCCGTAATCCTGTAAGAGAAGACTCAAAATCTTCTAATGCTATTTTGTTTTCTTCCTGCATGGCGTCTTCAACGTGCTCAATTAAATCTTCAGCGGCTTTACTTTCTCTACTCTCTTGTACAGTCTCCTGTAATTCATTATCATTCTCACTCGTTTTTATCAGAATGTCTTCTTCCTGCATTTTGATTTTATCTTCAATTATTTCAGTTGCTTCAGAGATAACTCCTACTTGCTGCATATCATGTTCAACTTCTACCAAGTGGCTAGTTGCTTGTTTCTCTACGATCTCCTCTTGTGCTAACAACATCCCTTGTGCAATATCTCGAGTCTCTATTAAATCCTCAGTTTCTTCCGCTTGTTGAATCTTCAGTTCTGTGATATCCTTTATTACTTGACTAACAGCTTCCACTTCTGCTGATGGCTCAATATCCTGAAATACTTCTGGTGCTCCTTGTATTGCAAAATCTATAACTTCATCTAGAATCGTGTCACCTACTACCTCAACTTCACCAATTAAATTTCCCACGTCTACATCGCTTCCTTTGAATTCAGCGTTCTCTTCTTCGGCTTGCGTAATAACATCTTCTTGTGGTTGTATTATTTCTTCTTCCTCATATCTTGTAATGTCTGCAACCTTTGCTTCCGCTTCATTACCTTTTATGGTCATATCTTCCTTAATGACCACCTGCAAGGTTTCTTCAATTTTTGTTGTAACATTTTCCAGTGGTTTAATAACGTGAATTAAAGCTTCTGAAAGTGTTATTGTTCCAGGTTGAAGAACGTATTTGAAACTTGAAACGGCCTCCTCAAGTTGTAATTTTTCTACTTCAGTGACCTGAGCTTCGTCAAAGTTTTCTTTAACGGCTGTCACCAACTTATTCAACGCTTCTAAAGGTTTCTTAATTTTTTCTAAATTCTCTTGGTCGCAAGGTTCTAAACTAATTTTTTCCCATTTTTCAAGTCCTTCACTTAATTGTTTCACAGGTTCTTGAATTTCAATTATTGAAGAAATACTTTTTCTAGTTTCTACCCCTTCCAAAATCTTATTTATTTCTTGAACGTCGCTTTGAATCTGTACCAATGGCGTTCTAATGCTGCTCAGATCTATCGGACTCCACTTAATGGAATCTGAAACCATTTTCAAAGATTCTCGCAAGGTAATTAAATGTTGCATTCCCAAATTTTCTTTAGGAGAGTTTAAAATTGTACCGCACGTATCACTTAAACTGCTGAGACAAAAACTAACTGGTCCTACTCTTGAGGCATTCTCCAAGCGTTCTCTAACACTTTCTGCAGTTTCTGCCGTTAGTTTCAAAACGTCTTTAAGACCTTCCACTGCAGTTTCAATGGAATCGTATTCAACATTTTGTTGGAGCACGTTGTAAACAGCGGTAAGTGGATTTATCATATCGCTAATAATTTCTTGACCACTCAATTTTTTGTTTAATTCTGCAGAATTATGTGAAATATCTTTCATAATGTGCTTTAAAGCGACTTGATTTGCAAGTTGAGTTTGGATATTAATCACACTTTTAGCAATCTTTTCTAAGGGCATGACTAGCTTTTGAAGTATTGTTTTTTGACCATCAGGAGTATCAATTAAGACAGCTCTCATGCACACGCTTATTAGTTTGTTCTGTAAGGCCTCTAAGGGTAGAAGAAAATCGTTTATACTTAGTTCATTTAAATTAGTGGTAGTTTCAGCCTGATTTGATATGATTTCCAACGATTCAACAATACCGCAAATTATGGGCTCCTCTGCCTCCAAAACTCTTGATTCTAGACTACTCCTTAATTGCTTTTCTAAATCATGTAACGGATCTACGAGTAGTCCAAGTAATTTTAAATTTCCTGTAGGTAGATGTTTCACGACGGCTGTGAACTTTAGTAGTTTTCGTAATGCGTGGTCCATATTACGCAATGGTGTGAAATCTGCTGCAGTTGTGGTATCTTCTAAAACTACGGTAGCTATACCAATGACCTTGGTGAGTTCCTCTAGAGGCGAAGAAATAGCTTGAGTAAAAGGTAATTCACTTTCTGGATCTATATTAATAATCTGTTCATAGGGCACAGTAAGAGCAGAAATGCTTTCGTATAAGACTTGAAGTGATTGGTCCATATTGCCATCTGTAGCGTTTTCTAAAGACCGAACTAAATTGTTGATGTTAACAACTTCCTCATTGGTTATTGTAGTAATGTTTGCTTCAGCTACAGCTCTCAAAATCGCTTGTAGAGGTTGTTGAAAATCTTTAAGAACTACAAACCTTTGTGCAGGTGATTGTTGTTCGACTAGCTCAGAAATATGTTTATCAAACTTCTTTAAACTACTTTCAAGCTTTGCAACACTTTCTCTTCTTTGAATGGTGTTTTCTTCCTGTTTCAGAATCGCTTTCTCCGAGGCCTTTTGCACAGTATTATAAATATCTTGTAAAGGTTCTGCTAAATCTTTCACCTGTGATTCTTGATTAATGCTGGCAAGCAAGACTTTGAGGTTTTCACTTTCTTGCTCCAAAGTTTGTAATTGGTCTGGATCTTCTAAGCTTGTACACAAATTTTGAATAGTGTCTGAGAAAACCGTTATTATGTGAAGATCGTCTTGTGTTAACTTATCTTTCTTATCCTCAAGTATGCTACCAGCTACAAACTGAAGAGTGGTTAATGGCCTTTGCAACTCAGTTATCAATATTTTTGTAACTTTCTCATCCGGTTTTGGTTCACTTGTTGTCACGGATTCTTGCAGATTTTGTAAGTGATCTTGCAATGATTGAAGGGGGACGCAGGGAATCAACGCTTGTTTCTTTTGCATTATAATCTCATCCACACTAGCTTTGAAGATTTGTAAGGTTTCCATAAGCTTTACCAATTCGGGGTTTTGGGGAACTCTTATTATGCTAGTCTTTAGTCTATCCATGGTAGAAACAGCTTCTTCAATGTGTTGGTTTTCCAAGCTACCGGAAATTGCTAATTCGTAATTGAGATGCAGCTTGTGCAACAAGCTGTCAATCACATCAATAATTTCATTTTCAGTTTCTGATTCAAGCCTTAAGTTGCCAAGCATTTCAGAAATTACGCTTGATTTTTGAATTACGACATTAACAGGATCTTGCTTTTCTTTCGGTAATGGGGACTGATCACCAGATTTAATTTTTTCAACTAAATCCTCAACTCTCTTGATAACGTTTAGAACAACTTCGCTTCTTTGTGGAATATTTTCCATTAAATTTATAACATTTTTAACGCTTTCTTCCAAATGCTCCATTGTTTCCTTAACTATTGACTCTTTAGGAAGAGTAACAACTGCTAATCTCAAATTTTCTATAACAGATTTGACGGCTTCCACAGAAGCACCCTTTGCTTGACTTTGGCTAATATATTGGTTAAGTTCTGACAATGTCTCATTAGCGGCTTCAATCACCGTTTGTTCTTTGGCAGTATACAAAGCATCTTGTAAACGTTCTTCAATCATTACTTCAACAGCTTCTATGGATTTCTTCAAATCAGCAACAGCCACTCGTTTCTCCACCGGCAAAGGTTGATCTTCAATTTTAATTATGGATAATTCCAGAACTTTTAAGGATTCTACGACGGGCTTGGTTACTTTTGAAGATTCATCTCTTTGCTTCATTTCGAAAACTCTTTGTACATGTTCAATAAGTTTTCCAACTTCTGTCACTTCGTGTAATTCTGGTTCAATAGTTTGTTTCAGTTTTTCTATGTCTGTTCGAAGTTCCGCATAGGATACGTTCTCCATTTCTCCCTCGATGCATTTGCTTAAGGTTAAAATTATTCTTTTTTCTTCTTCGGCTAGTTCCATTTCATTGAACGATACTTTATCCCCCACGTCTGCTATTCTATTAGCAATTTTTACCTGCATTTCTTTAATTTCATTTAGGACATCTGTAGCTTCTGGAGTATCTACTTGTATAACTTCAAGAGCATGCTGAAGGCTCTGAATGGGTTCAATCATACTTTCGAAGACAATAGCTTTTGTAATTTGAGATCTTTGTATTTCATCTCTCCTATCTTCTTGCAAGATTTGTCCCGCAGTCACCATGGCTCTGGACAGGTCACGCAGCAAAGGAATAGTAATTGCAGTTTCCAAATCCATCAAACTGTTTTCTTGGATTGTCAGAATTGATGTATCTTGTTCATCAGAAATGTTCAACATTTTCATTTGTTCAATATACAGTTTGAGAGCTTCTATAAACGCAACTTCGCTTTCACTTAATTGATTTTCGGCAAGTTGAGTAAATTGGGTCAAACTAGATTCTATATTTTGGATGCAATTCGGTAGCTCAACTGCTTGTTTTTCTTTCAAGGTTTCTTCAATACATTTTAAAGGATTCAGCAGAGTGGCGTTTACCATTTCGGTCTTAACTTCTTTTGAATGCGCACTTTGTAGTTGTTTGGTAAGGTCAGGCAGCGTCTCCACTAAAGTATTCAACAAGGCTGTTATTGATCTAATCGGCGAGGTTTCTTCCACAGAATGAATTGCTTGATTAAGAATATTTAGCAAAATCACAACGTCTTCTTTACGTGACAAAGGTTTAGTAATTTCTTCTTGAATTACCACTAAATTAGAGCTTACAAACATGTCCAGGTCGTTTAATATCTTAGCAATATTTTCGAGAAACTTCAGGTCTTGTTCTGACAAAGGCAATTCACTCAAGTCATTCACTGCCATTTGAAGTGGATATAGAGATTTTTGAAGAGTTAAAATCTTGTCCTTATCAACATCTGAAGACTTGATAGCTGCGATGTGTCTTGCGAACTCTTGAACCGATTCAGTTACAAGCTCAATATTTTGCAATTTCATTAGTTGTTCCTGCTCCTCTTCTGCTTTGATACTCTTTAATGAATTCGTAACTTTATAAAATAAAACTCCTAAATTTTTAACCAACTCTAAATTGCTCTTTGCAGTCGCCAACTTCTTTTGGACTTCTGCTACGATAACTAAAGCTTTATCAGTGTTTTCCTCATTTTTAATAAAATGTGTCACTACTGCAACTTTCTCGGCAGCATCGGAAATTATCTCTTTATCACAATCTGTTATCGCCGAAGAATTATTCTTCAACGTTTCAATATTGGTAACTAACACCGGTAACGTGTACTTTAATTCCTCCACTAATATTGTTTTCTTGTCTTTCCCATGACTGCTGCAAATATCTATCAAACAATTCAAAGCACCACCAAGACTGTCCAGATACTCGGTTCCTTCTGTTAAAATTGCTTGCAATGAAATTGTAATACTTTGAAGAAGTTCGGCAACTTTTGTTGAAGATACCTTCGTGGATTTGATTGACAATTCTATGTTTTCCAATTTTTTCTTGATCACGTCTTTGGTTTCTGGTTTAAGCTTATCTGCCGACTCTTCAATATGTTCTCTTGTGGCCTTCACCACTTCAATGATTTCTTCTATTTGAACAGTCGGCAATTCTTCCCCGCTAGTTAATAGCGCTTGGAGGCCAACACTCAATTGCTCAATTTGCGGCTTTTTGGCAGCAAATTGTGGAGCTTGCTCGATAACTTTGGTCAATCTTCCAATTTGGTTAATTTCTTCGGCAAGCAACTTCTTGGATATCAGTAGAGAAACAATTGCAGATAAAGCCACGGAGATATTTTGAAGATTTTCCGTGATTTTCGCATATTTTAATGTAGCATCTACAGAACTGATTAAGAGTTTCAATTTTTCAACCTTTTTTATTACGGTTTCTTCAACTGCTCTTGCAGGTTCCTCTGCAAGGTCCTTGATATTAATAGCTATTGCTTTCAACGTTTCAACAATATTTTCTATTTGCGGTTCAGGCAGTTTTTCACAAGTCACTAATGCCTGAAGCCCGGCATTGAGCTGATCAATTTGAGGCTTGCTGGCTGCAAACTCCGGAACTTTTTCCACAACTTTGAATGCTACTTGAAGTTCTTCGATATCTTTACTAATCGTTTTTAATTTACTGGAGTTTTCTGAGACAACTTGAAGATCGGATACAATTTCAGACAAGGAGGCAGCTACATTTTGTACAACTTGCGTAACTTTAGCATGCTTAAAAGTAACTTCTGCAGATTCGACCAACAATTTTAATTTCTCAACATTTTTCTTCATAGTCTCGTTGATAACTTCTTGTTCTGATGTTCTAGAAAAGTCTTCAATACTCCTTGAAGTTGCTTTTAATGACTCAAGAACGCTCTCCATTGGCTCTTCAGCTACTTCCTCACACGTTAATAGCTCCCGAAGACTTGCATTAAGATGTTCAATTTTTGGTGCCTGCTTTGCAAATTGAGGAATTTCTTCAATAACTTTAAAGGATTGCTGAAGTCCTTTGATATCCTCCATGATGATCTCTCTTCTTTTTGTTTCTTCTGAAGCAATTGGAAGATTCGATACAATTTCACACAAGGAACCAGCCACGTTCTGAAGAACTTCAGTAATTTGAGCATGTTCCAATGTGGAGTCTACTGTTTTGATTGACGTTTTTAATTTTTCGACATTTTGCTTTATCGCTTCTTGAGTTTCTTCTCCGGGATTGTTCGCAAATGTTTCGATATCCTTTGACGTTGCTGTTAGTACTTTAACAACATCGTTAACTTCTTCCGGAAATTCTTCACATGTTAGAAGAGCTTGAAGACTGGCATTAAGTTGTTCAAGTTGTGGCTTCTTTGATGCAAATTGAGGAATTTTTTCGATAACTTTGAATGATTTTTGAAACTCGTTGATATTTTCAACAATGGTTTCTAAACGCTTTTGCTCAGTAGTAACAACCGAATAACTTGATAATATAATTCTGACAAAATCAGTTAATTTTTCAAGAATCTCCTTAACTTTAACTTGTTTTAGTGAAATCTTCATGGATTCGATTGATAATTTGAGTTTCTCAACATTTTGCTCTAAGGAATCTTGAATTAGTTCAGTGGGTTTTTGAGCAAATAATTCAATAGTTTTCGTTGTTGATTTCAATAATCCAATAGTATCTGCTACTTCTGTTGCAGCCTCTGGCAGCTCTTCGCATGTTAACAGTGCCTGAAGCAAGTCATTAAATTGTTCGATTTTTGGCTCGCTGATTGCCAACTGGATCACTTTAATTGATTTTTGAATCTCTTTGGTGTCCTCAACAATCGCTTTTAATTTATTAGACTTAACACAATCGGCGGAAAGTGCAGAAGTGACATTACCTAAGGAAGCCGTAAGATTTTGGAGAACTTCAGTGACAGTTATCTGTTCTGGCATAACATCTATTGATTTTACAGAAATTTCTAACTTTTCAAAGCTCTTCTCAAGTGCTTCGGTAAGAATTGCTTCGGAATATTGTGAATGTTCGAGCTGTTCAATATTCTTGGCTGATCTTGCTAACGCATCAGCTATAGTTTCCATTTGATCCTCGGATAATCCCTCACAAGTTACCAAAGCTTGGAGACTTGCGTTAAGTTGTTCAATTTTGGGCTTATAAGTTGCAAGTTGAGAAGCTTCTTCCATAGTTTTAATGCTATTCTGAAGAACCTTGACATTCTGGGTGATTACTTCCATTTTATTTACATCGGTAGACGCAATAGTCGTCAAAGTCTCATCAAAGGCCTCCACGAGTAAGCTTAGGGCTTTTAATATATACTTAAGGCCAGAAATTTTGTGAAATTCAATCAATTGACTCGCTAGCTCCGCAATATTTTGGTTCAATTTTTCCAGAGTTAATGTTTTTTGATCAATGACTGTAATTTCATTTTTAATATTGTCCAAACAACCAGCTAATGATTTCATGGGTTCGAAATCTTCAGGTCTTATATCATAATTACCTTGTTCGATTGACAGCACTTCTAAAGCATCCCCTAGAGCTTCCTCCACTGGCACCAAAGATGTTTTGATTTGATCGTTGTTTGCCTGCATGATGACATCGCTAATGTTCAATAATGGCTGTCGCAACATTGAAAATGCTTCCTTTCTATCTTCCTCGACTTTCTGGATGTTGCTGATAGTTTCATCCAGTTCGCGCAGCGGTTCAGACAATTTTTTTATTTCGACGATATCTTGAACTGTAACAATTGGCTCACCTCCTTCTTCAAATAATGAACGTGCCGTTAAATTTTCAACGCGCTCAATAACTTCCGAAGCTTTCTGGAATACCTCAGGTTCAATGCCTTGAGCACCTTCGACAACCGTCTCTTCATATAAAGTTGCCAAACATCTCTCCAAGTTGAACACGTTCTTAATTATTTCTTTTCCAGTCGCAGATGACACAACGTATTCTGTCTCAGGGGCTTCACTCATTAAAGGCAAGCTCTGGATATTGGCAATACATTTCTTCAAATCATCTATAGTACATTTTTGAGGTTCCTCAGTCTCCATAAACATTACTTCATCTAAAATCTGTTGGTGCATCACTGCTACATTATACTGTAAATGCTCTAAAATCAGTCTTGTATTGTCGTCTTCAGAAACACCTGGTTCTGCCATCAACATGTCCTGGGCTTCGATCAACGCATCCTCCACTTGTTCTAAAGGAGCCACGTAGTTTTGTAGTGAAACTTTTTCGTCTTCCGTCAAATCTTCTTTTTTCTTGCACAGCACTTCATCACTTATAATTTCGTCCAGGCCTTGGAGAAGGTTTTCAAAAGAAATAGCAACTTGATTAGAGACATTGTTTTGAAGAGTTATTACCGCTTGCTTTGTGTCGTCCAAGAGAGCTATAGGAACTACAGTATCAGAAGAGTCTTCTAGTATTACAACAACGCTTCCTTCCTTCACTGAATCTTCCTTTAATGGCTCAACAACAGTGCCGTGCTCAGTTAAGCCACAGATATTCTCACGAACTTCACAAGTTCTCCCTCTCAATATCGAAAACGGTATACACAAATCCATGGTTTCTAAAGTTTCTTCGTCCACGATAATGTTTTCTTCTAAAATATTCAAAGAAGCTATAATGTCGTCAAGAATGTCCCTGCCGGTAGTAGGGATAATTTGAACGATTTGATTGTTCAAAACTTCGATGGGTTCAGCCAAGTTTTCTGTGGCGTTCATGGCGGGTTCTATTTTAATTTTCGAAACGTTTAACACCGTAGCAGCCAAATCTTTTTGCAAAGTAGTAAGTTGCCTTAGAGCTTCCAGAATAACAGTATCACTAATAACTTTTTGCGCTGTCTCGATGTTCAACAAGAATTCGTCGATTGATCGCGAAATATTATTGTAAACAATTTGACTAACTTGATCAAAAACGTCTTGTACCACATCAACGGACGATAGTCTTTCTTTGCTTTGAAGACCCATACCAGAAGCTTGGATATTTTTCTTTATTTTCTCTACACTGTTGAATATCTCGTCAACTGGAGCTACAAAAGATTCCAATATCTTTACGTTTACAGGTCCGGAATGTAAATCGTTGGGTTTTTGCTTTTTCACCACCTCTAAACCTTTGGCAAGTTCTTCGATTGGAGGTGACAATTTATCGATTAACGCCACCCTGACTTCTTGGTCTAAAGATTTTTCTCCTCTAAACCGAATTGTTTCCTTCCTGATGCCAGCTATTTCCTTGGTCAAAGTTTCAACGGGATTAGCCAGTTTCATCAAGATCACTTCCCTTAAGTTTGAATACATTTCTTCGGTTTCTTCATACGCTATAGTTTTTTCCAAACTATCAAGACCCCAAAGTAGTTCTTGCACTGCTTCTGCAATTTTTGACACTAACCCAAAATCTACAGTAGCTTCGGTTTTTGATTCTGTTTTAAGGGAAGAAGAAGCTTCTTCTAAAGATTTATCATACTTAGTTTGTAATATTGTGTCAGCGTTTTGTAGACCATTCTGCATTTCTTTGAGCGTAATACACACCTCTTGTATAATTTTTGATGGCGTCATCCTTCCAGAAACTTTGGTCGAATCTAATTCTTTTTCGAGAAGTGTTATAGACTCCACCAATTTAAGTCCTCTTTGAAGCTGCAATCCAGTTGTATCCAGAATGTTGGCACAAGTTTTTTGAATCAAAGTGTGATCTTTTCCTTGCATTTCAATGCATTTTTCTACCACGGATAAACTTTTTTGTAGTTCAAATATGGGAGGAGCAATCAACTCGACCGCCGATACCTCGGATGGCCGCTCTTCCTGTTCTATTGTTTGTAAAACTGTTTGTATATCCCGGAAGGGTTGCAGGATACTCTTTAGAGCTTCTAAACTTTGCTTTGCTGTTGCCGATGTAGATTTAAGAGTGGTTTGCACAAAAAGTTCTTCTTCAACATTAAGCAAACCTTGCTGAATTTCAGAAATGTTCAACTTTAACTCGTCGATGATTTTCATTTCTTCTAGTTTAAGTTCTTTCTGTTTCGCTGCGCTTACTTCCGGGTCTATAACAAGACCATCACCTTCTTCCCCTTGAATGTCTCTTTGAAATATATCATCGGGAATATCCAAACTCTTCGTTTTCGCTGCCAGCGGAATTGGTTTTCTCATTAAGCCATCTTTTGATATTTCATCCGAACTTTGAGACGACCTCCTTCTTGATTGCAATTCTTGACTCTCGCTTCTGTTCACCCTAAGATCGGAACCTATTTCGTGTGAAGTACGAGGGGTCAGTGGTCTTCTATCATCATCTCCAGGCAAACTTGTGGTTTCGGTTATAGCAGCCACTTGGAACGCTCTGTCTTGTTCTTGTTTCTTATCCTTCTCTGAACTCATTGCACTTTCGTATTCACCGTAAGATTCACTATCTAAATCGGCAACGACAGCCAAACTTTCTTCTCCCGCGTCCGATTGCAACGAAACGTTTTTAGACAAGCTATAATAAGAGTTGCTCTTTGGAGAATCAGTTTTTCTTGGAGGTCTCTTGGGAGCCTCGCCACCAGAATTTACATCGATTTTGATCTTGTCTGATGTCACTGATGAGAGAACTTGGCCGGTTTCATCGGTTATTGAGAAAATTTCTTCAATATCAGCTTCTGTTCTCAGATCTTGGTCTTCAGGGGTGAAGTAATCCTCGGAAACGTCAACAACGACGGCTTCCATGAGTAAATTTCCAGAAGTCGAAGTCTCTTTAACGAAACGTAATGGTGGAAGTTCCACCACGTTATGTGCTAGAAGAATTATAGTTAATTTTTTAAAGTAATTGCAGCTACGATGTATTACCTGATACGTGTTCAGATAACTGATCTGCGTACATCTCGACAATTTGGATAGCTTCTTCTTCTGTGAGATCGGGGGTTTCATAAAGAGATACCGACACTTCTTTGCCGTCGAATGAAAACGACACTTCACCACGATCGTCAATAGTTAAGGATTGATCAGTTGCTGTGTCGTACATTTGTGAAGTTCTTTCTTCGTTTATTGTCGACAGGGAGGGTTGCCGCGCCAATTCCATTCTTTGTTGTTGGGCTCGCGTTTTTTGATCTTCAAAACCAAGTAATGAGGCGGAACTTGCTATTGTGCCCATGCAGTTTCTAGCTTCACAAGTGTAGGTGCCCAAGCAACAAGTTCCGTCCTAAAAATTGTCAAGTCATTTTTTTTTAATTAGAAGTTTGAGGAACTTACCTCTCCCGAAGTGATTCTATGAATATCACCTGGTTTTAATTCCACTCCGTCTTTGTACCATTTCAGAACTGGTGGTGGAACTCCTATGACTTTACATTCTAAATTAACTGCGCCTTCTTCGGATAAAACAGCGCGCAAGCACTCCAAGAACTTCGGTTTTTTGAAGTGTTTTGGGATAATAAGTTTAAGAAAACAAGATGTCACCGAATGACCAAATTCGTTAGTTGCTACGCATTTCCATTCAGCTTGATCCGTGAATTCGACTCTTACTATATCTAAGTGACCAACACCAAGGTTCTCTTTGATCGCCAAATAACGTTCTGGTTCAATTTCGATGGGTTGATCATCTCGGTACCATGCCAACGATGGTAATGGAGTTGCTACACTAACTATAACAACAATGTTAAATTTTGTGGCTTTCAAAAAACCGATTTTACCTTGAATTGTGAACCTGAAGGTTTCATTGATTTTGGCTTCAGAGCTTTTTAGTCCGTGCAAAAATTTCGGCGCTTGGCTCTTCAAAACAAGTTGTGCTCGTTCTTCGTCGTTCAATTGACTTTGTATGTCTTCAACTGTTAGTTCTGCCGAACTTCTAGCTTCTCCCATGCAGTTCTTGGCTATGCAGCAATATGAACCCAAAGAGTTTGTGCCTGTGAGTTGGTAAACATCGCCTGGCTTCAACTCTTGTCCATCTTTGAACCACCTTAGTAAGGGAGTCGGGGAGCCTACTACTTTACATTCAAAGGAAACCAATCCTTCTTCAGTCAAGACAGCTTTAAGACTGTCCATAAATCGCGGTTTTCGGAAATGTTTAGGGACTAGAATTGGTTGGATTAGACTTTAATACTGAAATGAGTAGAACTTACTTGTCATTTTTACATCACAGGTTGAAATTGAAACAGTTCCGTCTTGGCTAGTGGCAACGCACTTCCATTCGCTTTGATCAGCAGCCTCTGTCGGCTTAACTTCTAACATGTACCCTCCTATCCCGTCGGCCAATTGACGGTACCTGCTCCCTGGAGTCTCATCCTCGATACGTCCTTCCGAGTTGTACCAAGCGATGGACTTGGGCCAAGGAGGTACCGACACTAGAAGGCACGGTTTAAATAGTCATTCGACAGTTGTTGACTTAATAGAGAAATTGAACTCTCTGCTAGATACTCACCTTGACAGGATAGCATTAAAGGATCTCCAATTTTTATGGCTTCGTCTTGTAAATCTCGCGTAAATATCGGAGGAGGACCAGATGGTATGGGACTAAAAACTAATATTAGTGATTAATTTCCAGGTGTTTAGTGCAGTACCTATCGGCTGGCTTAAGGGACCCTTCCCTGCTGCCCTTTCCTACGACATGCACTTTGGAGCTGGAGTACGCCTTTCCCATACAATTGACCGCTTCGCAAACGTAGGTGCCCAAGGAAGTTGGGTCGTCTGGATTGGCGGTGAGAGCAAACACGTCGCCAGCTTTAATTTCTTTTCCATCCTTGAACCAGCGAAGTAACGGGGTCGGAACTCCTACCACCTTGCACTCCAAAGAAACGGTCCCTTGTTCTGTTAGAAGAGCGCGCAGTTCTTCAAGGAACTCTGGGGGCTTGTAGGTTTTCGGTACTGAAATTGTCATGGGTTAATACTTGAAAATAACAACTTTTGGTTAAATTAGTACCGAGTACGTTGAGATGACAGCAACTGCTGGCTTGCCCGAACTCGTTTCGGGCTACACAAGTCCATCTTCCGGAATCGTAAGCTGTCACTGGTGCTACGTCGATACAATGGAATCCACCTTCGTTGACAAAATTTAGTCTTTCACCTTCTTCCGCAGGCTCTTCGTTGTGGAGCCATTCGATCTAAAAGATTTTTTTACAATTATTTTATTATCAAACGAAATTGTCGTGTGGTGCCTATTAATAAGTTATCTAACAAGATCAAAGGGTTGCTGGAAATATTTACAAATAACTTGCGGTAACATCCTTTCTTCCTACTTGTTTGCGGTCTAAATTTAAGACAACGCGTGTGTCATCATTTAAAATAATAACAGCATGCATGCGGTCCAAAACATCGTGCTAAATAAAATAATTGATTTGGAGGCGATGCCCCAGAAAATTCTGCGATTGAAAAAATTTCTTTGGGGTCCCTAACATTTTTAAAATATTTTCTTTATTGTTATAGAATGAAGAAATTTCAGATGGCAAAGCATCGGATTAAAGGGAACCTAACCAAGCAAATAAAAGTCTTAATTGCGCTAATAGAATTTTATAATTTTAAACATTGGGTTTTGACCGCGTGCCAATGTTTTGCAGCCCGCTTATTTTGGACGCTACGTCGTGGAGATACATTCAGTTAAAGTTCATAAAGTTTGTCTCTGCGTGAATATCTAAGATAACAACATTTACTGTTTTTCTCTATATTTAAAATAGTGGAAGCCCCGATGGCTCATAACTTTTAACTAGGTATATGTTTGCTTTTCTTCTTGTAACCTACCGACAGTTGTGAGCAGCTTCGAATTTCGACCAGAAATCTAGTTCTTGTGCCAACTTTAACGGAGAGATCGTTCAGTCGTCGAAGGAATGCCGGGGGTTCGTCGCTGTCACCGGAAGCTTTAGCACCGGCGTTCACTCTGAGCTCCAAATCTCTGGATGCCATGCCACTCGGTGATTTGGCCATGACCGTGTACATACCGGCATCGTTTTTTTGGACATTATCGAGTGCCAATTGAATTACGTTACCGGTGACTTTTAGCCTCCGGCGGGGTTCAGGGGTTATGGGGGCTCCATCTTTAGACCTGCAAGAAATTCAAAAACGTATTAATTGTGTTATTCGAATTCTAATAGGTTTTCGTGTAAAAGCAATGAGATAATTGGATCATCGTTAAATTTGTTGTTGTGTACCTAGTATCAATCACGTGCTGGCAAGGTGATCCGCAATTAGGTATAGTTTAAATAGTAACTAAATGGAACACGGCCAATAAAAATGGGTCATTGTATCAAACTTTCTATAGAATCCAACTAGTTGGATCAGTAATCAATATTCTTATTCGCATGAATGTTTGAAAGTTCATTGTCAAAGCTTCAGAAATAGTAGAAGAATTTTTTTGTTATCATCGCTATCATCCATTTTGCTTTACAATTCAACTGTATCTGCAAAACCAGTCACGTACCTAATTAAGAATAATAATTGTTTTTGATCAATTGCAGATTCTAAACAATAAAGTCGCGCCGATGGCCTAGTGAAGTAAAAAGTAACATTGACAATATAGTAATGTATGTAAGAGCCCACCAAAAAGCTGTTTGATGATAAAAGAGAATTTTGTGAGACAGCAGAAGAAGAGCAAGACACTTGAAAAAATGTAGTGTTTCTTGAATTTTTATCAAAATACTTCCAAAAGTCTTACAACTACTTATTACGCTTTATCTTAATTTGTGTCAAAGTTGACACAACCACTTAACTTAAGTTCAACAACTTAAGATCTTAGAAAGCTATGAAATATGAGTATCTTGGAATAAAACTGAATTTCAACACGTGTGCCTACCTGGTGTTAAAACACATAAAAAATAATTTCTAATAAATATTTCGTTGAAATCTTGTTTTGATCTAAACGACTAAATAATTTGTTTACCAAAAACAAATAGCGCTTGTTTAAATTTTCTGAAAATTTTTACTTTCATCGGGCGCATCCACCATTTGTCACATGTCCTAAATTTGAATATAAAAGTAAAACTTCATTATAAAACCGTATGTCAAAGATAAAAAACAAACTGCTTTGTTAATCGTTTAACTAAGTTGACTATTAGATAATTTTTTGAATAAGAAAATCTTGGAATAAGTGGGAATTAACATATCTCTTCCTGTTGTTCAGACATTCAAATATTTCTGAACTATATTACTCATTAAAAAGCTTTCTAGTTCTTTAAGAAAAGGTGATTTTAATTTCTTTAAACAAATATTGGCATTTGTTCAAAATTTCTCTTCAATATTTGAAAAAATAGGTATTTGACAATCTTCACCCAACACTTCCATCATTTGGCAAACATCCTAATTGCAACAAGCATATTATTAAAAATTTAATGGAACATCGTAAAAACTACGAAATAACTCGTTTGTGTATCGTCGTTTGGAATTAAACAATTTCAGCAAATTACCGATTTGCTGTTGTTAAATTACTCAACATTTTATTGTAATTGTAGAATTATAAGTATCTAACTCTTCGAGAATCAACTTTACTTTCTCCGGACTAGAGAAATATTGTTGTTCAATTTAATTTTTTTTAATCTAATTTTTTTCTGGCACATCCATTATTCGGCGAACTCTTAATTTTCGAACGCGTTGTTAAAAACTTACTACAAAAATCTTAAAAATAGTACCAAAAGTTGCTTGGTCTGTTAATCGTTTTACAATTTGACTCTTCTAAATTTATTAAGTAGGTACATATGAAATAATGAAAATGGGCGAGAATTTAAACAAATTACTTTCTGTTATTAAGACGCTTAAAAAAGTGTAATTTCTAAAACCAATATTGTCTTGAAATTATTTCTAGCTCTCTATGAGAAGCTAACGACACTTCAATGAAAACTTGCGTGGGTATAAAATAAATTCTGGACTTTTAAGAAAATTTAATATGACAATTTTCCAAAACGTTGAAATCTATCAAAACTAAAAATAATTTTCTTTGTTAACCGTGCAAACAACCTGAGTAGTAAGGAAAGAAGAGGGGTTCTAGATCAATCCTCTTACCACTTTTTTTATCCTTGTATATTGCGTTGCCTACCCACTCAGTTTGCTGTTCTCCTTGTTTTGACCAACTTTCAACAGCTTCTAAACAACTTATAACAGGTTCTAATCAGCTGTTAGAAGCTGTTTAAAACTCTTCTAAAATTCCTGAAATAAGAGGGAATGCCAGCTGTTTTACACTCAGGGGTCAATTTCAGCTCGATTTACGCTGGGCGCAAGTGCCGGCATTAGCGTAAAGGTAGAAACACACTACTATCACGTCACGTGAGCTCACGTGCTATCACGTCAGCCGTGTCATGCATGATATTACGCTCTGGAAACATACTGATGTCACGGCGACTACTCACATACCTATATTGTTTAGTCTTCTATCAGTTCCCGAGTCAGTTCCCATTCAGAGATTCTATTATAAAAGTATGGATTCTTCGTCCTCAAGTTCTTCAGACTAGGGAGAGGATATGGAAAAAATAGCAGCTGCTTTTACAGTACTTAAGGAGAAACCTTCTTGACGAATGCGCTGGTCCCTGTATTCAGATAAGGCATGATTGTACAGCACTTCATGCTGTCTAACGTGTTCTATTAATTTTTCCTCCATTTTTGTTAAAACAACCACTTTGTTCACTTTAAATCACCCACGGAGTAATAGGCGTGACCTCACACCGGACTGAAAAATGTAAATTGGCGGGATAGCCAGAGCGTGCCCTCACGGGTGAATATATGAACCTGCCGAAACTTGCATGAGGTGACAATAGTGTAATTCTAAAAATAATTTAAGTATGTGATGTTTATACGACATTGGCGTTGCACATATTTTGGAGGTGCTGTGACTTCACGTGATACCACGTGAGCTCACGTGACGTGATAGTAGTGTGTTTCTACCTTACTTTGAATTTCAACTGCAAAATGCAAGTTGCCACGGATTAAATTTAACGCCAATATTTACGTAATTAAAACGAATTTGACACTTGATAGAAACATCAAGTTACATCGGCATTGCTCCTCTTTGACTTAATTCGATGTAAATCGGGCGGCGCAGTGAAATAAGGAGTTTATTCGCACTTTTTTTTTCTTGGTTAAAAATGGGCCCATTTTTAAACTCAAAAAATGAAAGATTGCGAATAAAACAGTATACAAACCTCGGTAGAAATTTCTTTCTGTCTCGAACATTAGCTCTCGACACAAAAAGGAAACATTTTCCACCTAGGTGTGTAATCTACTATAAAATAAAGCGCAAGGATCGGAGCAAAGTCGGCGTAACTCGAGCTGAAATTGACCCCTCTATAAATAGTTTTTGATGTAAAGCATGAGAATAAAAAAACTTGTTACCTCTTTGAAAAGGGCCAATTATTAAGGATAAAGAAAAATTGACATACGTTTAAGAGCTTGTAAACTTTTGAAAGTTTTAATGATGATTTTTATACCGAAACCTCCCGCCATTGGTTCACATTTTCAAAAAAGATATTGAAAATGTCTAAAAAGGTTAAAAGTCATTAAAAGCTGCAAATTAACAACACAGCTTATTCTGAAAGCAGCTTGGGTGTTGGAAATGAATGAAACGCAACTTCTTGTCAAGATCATGTTGTAGATGCTTATGGCATTTTTAAGAATTAAGGTCATTGTAGCTGATTGACAAAAATAATAATCTGCATTATTATTTTTAAATTCCTCATGGAGTTGACCTATTTAAATTTTTTTAATTACGGTTTTATTACCTATTTTCTGTAGGTACTTACTATTTCAATATGCGATTTCTTTCCTTGTTATTACTTATTATTGATCTTATATCTTATTAATACAAAGTATTTTTCACAGATGCAGATTGGTCTATACCTACTGTGGAGAGGTAAGTGTAAATAGAGTACACTTGGGATACAAAAGACAAAGGAGAGGGCCAGAACGTTTTGTTGTAATTTTTTTTTGTGTAAATAATTTTCACTTTCATTTTTATGAGTTTTAAGCTTTGTTCTTCGAAATAAGTTACACTTGTGATAATTAACTAATTTCATGAAGTAATTTGATCCCGATTGCAAGCTCGTTAGTAATTTGTGTTCCAAAGTCATTGAAAGCAAAGGATTTATTAACGTCTATTTCTTTTCTTGGCAAGTGACTAAATATCTTAGACACGTTAAAAAATATTTACACCTGTTCGTCTCTGCGTAATTTAATAGACATGTTGCTTCCTGTGCGAACTGATACCAAATTGTTCTAATGCACTGTTTTCAACTGTTGTTCCTTTTGTCCGTGAGCATTATAGATACTTTTCGTTTCCGCAATGTTTACAGATATCATAAATAGATGGTATTAATTGGTTCTCGTACCAATTGCCAACTCCAATCAACTGTATGTATTTCAGATTGCTCAATTTCCAAACAGTAACCAACAAATAGCTAATTAGCACGGAAATCTGGATTTTGATGGAAAATTGACTAAGCCACCTATGTTTGACGTTTTCTTTTAAAATCAATTTAACTTCTTGATTTCTTATTTTCATAAAAATTTATAATCCCGCATTTATTGCTGTTGTTGTTACAACTCATTTGTTGCAAAATCCACAAACTAAAATTGTGCCTTTATTTAAGATAGTGTCTCCTCACTGTAAGTTTTTGATTGTTAGGTTTAAGGAAATTTTTATAGGGAAGTAATAAGATTATTCGAACAAGCCCAAATATAAACTTTTTTTGGTAAAACATTAAATTGTTGTAAGTCCATTAAAGAGAAAAAATATTATTACTAGTAGCGTCTTGGAAATTGTGTCAAAACGAGTTTTATTTACAAACATGTGGTTAATTTTGTCTCTAAATTAATTCATAACATTAAACTCAAAATTGAAATAAAAAAAAATAAAAATAATAAAACTTCAGACTAATCATTGAAAGTAATCCATTAAAATTGAGTGTAATGAGTAAAATAGGTGTTTATGTTTTTGACTTTGGAAGGGCTCTGCCTTCTAAGTATTATATGACTCAGTTGTTCAAGATAACAATTAGACGGACAAAAATTATACTTCTTTCTCACCCGTCAGAAGAAGAGTCATTACATGTTGCCCCCTTCACATGTTTTCCGTTGGAACACTTACAACACTTGGTAACTTTTTGCCCCATCACTCTTTTACCGGCTTGCTACACCTCTCAAAGACGAAGCATCCCGTATCAATATTTCGCCTTTTCATATCTCACTGATGCTTGAAACATAAATATTTATTAGAATAGTTTTGTCTAGATACTGCGACAAAATTTATCCAAGCCACCTATTTTTAAAAACATCTGTCCGAACCCAGGTTGCGCAAAGCCAAATTCTTAAACTTAAAAACTTTAGTGGTGGTGCTTATGCTGTAATGATTACTTGAAGCTAAACGATCTCTGCGATAGTAATTACAGGAAACTGAATTATGCGCGCAAGCGAGTATTTTTAGCATACAAAACTAGTGTTAGGTAAAAACTTATGAAACAGAAAGAAAGTGCATTCCTGCTTTTCTATGTTTAAAAACAAAGAACTTTTAATGATAAAACATTATTTTTAAATTGGGTATCGACATCAAATAAATTTTGAAAGATACATCGAGCTAAGGGTCGAAATAACTTTAGTTAGAATGTACCAAAACACTTGCTGGATTAAGCACAAAAGCAAAACACCGTAAGAGCGGAAAAAGCACACGAATCTCGCGCCGCCAACTCAACGACTGTACCCGTAACTGTGCTTAGTGGCGTGGCGTCGTTGACGTCCCGACGTATCTGGACCCACAAACTGTCCTTAGTATATTTTTACCTACCGCCGAAAACGTCATCATTTAGATTTTGTGTGCCATGGATCAATGTCGCAGTAGAACAGCAATTATTGTTCATAAGACAACCAGCTTAATTTAGCAACACTAAGAGAGATCTATGCTTTGCAAAGTGTGCATCTTGAACTCCTTAAGTAATTATTTAAGTAACTAGTATCATCTGGCACCAATCGAAAAACTTCTGTTAGCATCTATTCCAGTGGACAATTTCCCGAAAGCAAATATCAATGAACTAGTAAAAAGTTGAGTGAAAATACAAAATGTGCTAGTCCAACAAATGATACTTCAGTTATTTGTAAAAATGTGTAATACGTACCATGTGATTTCGGTATCACTGCCAATTTCGAATAACTCGGCTGAAAGCGTTGCAGCGTCGTTTTCGAAAACGGAAATACATTGTGATCCTTCATCTCGAAACCGTGGCGGAAGACTATCGATAACTGAGGCACCTGAAAAAAGAAGGTCGTGTTAAAGACAGTTGGAGAAATTTCTTACGAAAATTTAACATTGGTACGTACATGGTATTAATATATTTTTTTATAATTTTCAGGACTTTACATGAGGAAACTTTAAAGAAATTTCTAATAATTACAGTTTTTTGAGTAAAATCATTAAGGCAATAGAGCGTTTTCAGTTATCAAACTTCACGTATCTGCAGGTTTTTAGGTGTAGTATTTGTAGGTGAATCTCAAAGGCGGCATCACCTAGGATTTAGTTATCCTGCAGTGTCTAGTGTCTATACCAATATTTATATTTTGCGTAGATCCATATAACTGAACTCTAGTTATTTTCAGCTGTCTTCTAAATATAACTCGCCGGTTGTATTATAACAGATTCAGTGACGTGCATCAAATCAAATACAATATTTTCATCCTACCTTGTAATTTCTAAATCAAAAGAAAATTGCTTTCTCAACTGTACACATTGGCACTGACTACTGAAATAATAATCATACGAATTCCCCTTAAAAAAATATTGGGCTTAAGAGCAAAATCGTATGAATTCTACAAAGAATACTTTACATTAAATTAATACAAATAAAAATATATTATTTCAGAGGGGTTATAAAGCTGAATCATAGTGTTAGCAAAAAAAATTAAGACAGGAGGGTAATGTTGAGTATTATAACCGTACAATGAGAATTGTAATGAAAGGTCGTTGTGGCTAAAAAATAATGTTGGAATAAAAGCAATTTAATAGTCAAAATATTTTATCATTCAACATTCTAATTTCTAATTCCTTCTAAATTAACAAATTTTTTTTACGCCCATAAGCCTCTCAAACAAAAAGTGTTTTTCTGCTCTGCACGTCAGCTCTTCACAGTTGTGCTACCTGTGTAGAGAAAAACTTCCAACATTTCAAACATTTTCTTTCTGAGTAAAGTTAAGAGTCCGGGGGAACAAAATTTGATGACGAGAAAAAAGTAAAGCATATAAATTTTGTTGCAATTACCAATTGCATGCAGTTGCACTGTCGTGCTATAGAAAAATAAATTTTGCGCAATTTTTCATGGCTTTTCTCTATTTTGTAAAGTTTTTGATTTCATATTTAAAACAAAGTAAAATCAACAATTGTAATTGTAGCTCAATTGTCCTGTTTGCATACCAAGAGTACTACGAAACTGTTGAAGTAAAGTTTCACATTATTTACTGTAAGTTAAATAACAAAATTTTTTATTTTTTACGAAAAATTGTTTAGGCTAACTACATGTCAAATATCTCCTTAACCTTAGTTTTCGTATTTAAACTAGGAGAGATTGAAGGAATCCGCATTGCTAAAATGGAACTAGAAGCCATAAAGCTACTACAATAATAATTATTGTTCTTGTTCAGATAATCGATCTTAGATTAAATTTATTGTAATAGTAGAGAACAGTTAACATTGCAGGTTTAATCACAATTTATTTTATACTAGGATTCCTAATTTTTTAGTAATCAACAGTTTTATAAAACCTTTGTTCAAGCCATTATTGCTTTGTTTGATTTCAAATAAAAGTGAAGACCTTAAACCATCTTAATTCTTAAAGTAACACTATCAGAAATGTTCTTTGCCAAAAGTTGCATAGACCATAGAAGACATTCTGGGAAGGTAATAATGAAACCACCATTTTGCTTAACAATGATCCACATTGTAGTGTTAGTGTAAGCTTAATTTCTACTTCAAATTTTTTTCTAAATCGATAATAAAAGCAATTATACTCTGTTATGGAAATTTACCCCGTGAGGGGTTGCTAGTCCCCCATCGGGCGCCTCCTTAGGTGGCGGATAGGGGAACGCCTCCTAGATATAGGTGGTACCGGGGAAATGAAATACCCGGGGCGGACCAAAACTAGCACAGTAGCGCAGCGTCTGCCTCAGAATGAGCGGCTGCTAGAAGAATACAATGGGGAGATGAGCCTCAAAGCTGTAGCGAAAGCAACTCATCTAAGGGACCGGCCCTGAAAACAAAGGTTGGAAAGCGGTAGCTGGCTTTTCAAAACTGACCACAGGCGGAAATCTAATTGATTGAAAAGGTTGTGGATCAGGTATCAAAGGGCGCAATGGAAACCATGACAACGGTGTTTGTACAGCAGTATAGAAGGCAATGGGAAACCACTATACTAAATATTCCCAGGAAAAATCATGATAATGGCTGCAAACACAAACGGCCCCGAGTACGGGCGTCTCTTCAATGAGACAGGGGTGCGAAGAATCTCCCGGACAGCCAAAGTCAAGTTTGAAAGAACATCTAGTAAGCGAATTGGAACCTGGAATGTCAGAAGCATGCATGAACCGGGCAAAATACATAACACCATCAAGGAGATGGAGAGACTAAACATATCCATACTAGGCATAAGTGAAATGCGCTGGCCGAGAAGTGGGAGAAGCAGAATCGAAAATTTTGCGATATATTACTCTGGTGATGATAGCATAAAGAACCGTAATGGAGTGGCAATTATTGCAAGTAGCGAGATGGAAAACTCCATAGTGGGTGTTATCCCTGTCTCTGATAGAATCATCATGGTGGAAATACAAGCGTCCCCTATAAATATTAACCTTGTCCAAATATATGCGCCAACATCAGCCTGCGAAGATGAAGTAATGGAAGAATTTTATAGCGACTTGGACGGACTCCTAGAACAGATCAAACGGAAAAACATCACAATTATAATGGGAGACCTAAATGCAAAAGTGGGAACTGGCAGAGAGGGAAACACAGTAGGAAATTTTGGTCTGGGAAACCGAAACGACAGAGGAGATAGATTTGTACAATTCTGTACGGAAAATGATCTAGCTATAATGAACACCTTCTTCCAACTACCGAAACGACGCTTATATACATGGACATCACCGGCGCATACACCTCTTAATATCGTGCGAAATCAAATCGATTACATTACGATAAAACAAAGGTTCAGGAATATAATACAATCCGTGAAGGCGTTCCCGGGTGCCGACGTACCATCGGACCATAATCTACTGCTAGCAAAGCTCTGCATACGCCTAAAGAAAACACCAAGGCCATCGCAAGCAAATAAACCAGACCTTGAGCAACTGAAAGACCACCAGAAAGCCTTTAGTGTAGGTGAAATACTAGAAAAAGAACTCCAAAAGATAACCCCACAACAACTAAATGGAACTGAAACCGCATGGAGCAATTTTAAATCTGCCATCAATAAGGTAACGGAGGAAAATCTAAAGCGAAAACGACCAACTAAAAACAAAAATTGGATGACCGAAGATCTGCTAAATCTGATGGAAGTAAGAAGAATGTATAGAAACAGAGACGAAAGTAAATACAAAGAACTTAACAAAGACATTCGAAGAAAAATCAGGAAAGCAAAAGCTGAATGGTTCAATCAAGAATGTATAGAAATTGAAACATTCGACAAAAAACATGATGTGTTCCAACTACATAAAAAGGTAAAGGAAGTTGCTGGTCTCAGACAATATGCAGATAACACCTTATTGAATGACAAAAATGGGAATCTTATTATGGATATAGACAAAAAACTGGAAAGATGGAAAGAGTATGTGGAGGAACTGTTCACAGACAATCGTATGTCAAAACCGGATATACAGAATGTCTCAACCGGGCCACCCATTATAATAACGGAAGTGGAAAGAGCAATCAAAACAGCTAAAAATAGAAAAGCGACAGGCCCTGATGCAATACCAACAGAAGTAATGAAACTCTTACAAGAGGGCGGACTGCGTGTTCTTACGTCACTGTTTAATTCCATCTATGATACGGGCGAAATTCCATCAGACTGGTTAAAATCGACTTTTGTGACAATACCAAAGAAACTGAAAGCAAAAGAGTGTAGCGACCATCGTACAATAAGTCTGATGAGTCACGTATTGAAGATTTTCTTACGAATAATACACCAGAGAATTTATCGAAAAATAGAGGAACACATAGGGGACACACAGTTCGGTTTTCGAAATGGCTTGGGAACTAGAGAAGCCCTATTCAGCATGCAGGTCCTGGTGCAGAGGTGCAGAGATGTCAATCGTGATGTGTTCTTGTGTTTCATTGATTTTGAAAAGGCTTTCGACAGGGTGCAGCATAGCAGAATGATGGAGGTGCTGAAATCTACTGGTCTTGATGATAAAGACCTCCGGATTATTGCAAATCTATACTGGCAACAAACAGCGAATGTCAGAGTAGAAGACAAACTCACCGATAATGTTGCAATAGAAAGAGGTGTGAGGCAAGGCTGCATCTTGTCGCCACTTATATTCAATATATACTCGGAAAAGGCATTCAGTGAAGCACTGGAGGATGTGGAGGCGGGCATCACTATAAATGGTACTCCCATAAATAATCTGCGCTATGCCGATGATACAGTTCTCATGGCGGCGAGCCTTCGCGAACTGCAAGAACTGGTGGATCGAGTTTCTCATGTGTGTGCGCAATATGATTTAAAACTGAACATCAAAAAGACCAAATACATGATCATCAGCAAACAACCGATGACTGACCATGGTATTCAGATAGGTGGTATACATCTTGAATATGCCAAAAAATTCAAATATTTGGGATGCACTATAGAGGATGACTGGGACCACTCGCTGGAGATACTATGCCGCATCGAACAAGCTAGAGCTACCTTTATCCGCTTAGGAAAGATCTTGCGAGGAAACAACCTATCCCTGAAACTGCGTATGAGGATAGTAAGATGCTATGTGTTTTCCGTTTTGTTGTATGGTGTGGAAGCTTGGACGCTAACCGAGGCTACTACCAAAAAACTCGAAGCGTTCGAAATATGGTGCTACCGTCGCATGCTTCGTATTAGCTGGGTACACAGGATCACAAATGATACCGTGATGGATCGGATGAAAAAGACGAAAGAAATTCTTCGAACCATCAAAACACGGAAGCTGGGGTATTTCGCACATGTGATGAGGCATCCGGATAAATATAATACGCTCCACCTTATCATCCAGGGGAAAATCCAGGGGAAACGTAGCGTCGGCCGTCGGAAAAATTCGTGGCTGAAGAATCTGAGGCAGTGGTTTGGCCAAACATCGGAATCGCTCTTCAGAGCCGCTGCCAACAAGGTGTTGATAGCAATCATGATCGCCAACATTCGCTGAGCGGATACGGCACATTAAGAAGAAAAATGGAAATTTAAAAAATTACTCATTAATGTATGTTCACAATCTCTAAAAAGCTCTAGCATCTTTGACACGCGACTGTGCTAAAGCACTCGTGGCGATTTTCGTCACAACAACTATTCGTGATAATCTGACAAAAATTGCCGGCAAGATTCCTACCACTAGTGGTATTATATACGACAATCCAACGCAAATTCTGACAACCACTAAAAACAGTCTATTTTCTGAATTTGAGCTAATCAGGATCTGATCTCACTGACAATCTTTCCATACTAAGGAGTAGGTCAGCGGCAATCTGGCATTTTCCTTGGATTGTCTTGCCGAATACAACACGTGGTAGGCATCTTTTGGTAATTTTTGTCAGTTACCACTCATAGTTGTTGTCTTTAGAAAATCGCCACTCGTGCTAAAGCACTCGTAGCGATTTTCGTCACAACAACTATTCGTGATAATCTGGCAAAAATTGCCGGCAAGATTCCTATCACTAGTGGTATTATATACGATAATACACTATTCATTACGGGATGGCCGAAAGAATGTTTAGTAACAGAACACATCTTCAGTAGCGCCACGAAGAAATTCATCTTGCTATAATAGTGCGCAATCCTCATTTGATTCAAGTACAATGTCAATAGAGGTGAATTTACTTAAAGTTTCACCCACTGCCTACTAATTTTCTCTAATATACATTTTAAATGGATATTACATTATACAGGATTATACAGGATGTCCCAATAGTACCAGGATTAATACAGAGTACTGGAAAATTGCTAAAAAAATCCTCTCTCTCTTAATTTAGAAACTATAAGCAATTTAAAATTAGAAAAAGACAACACTGCTGTTGTCTGAAATTAAACTTTCCTTTTTACTCTGAAAAATCGTGCAATCTTGATTGACTAGAAACCGTTTATTACCTTTATTAAGTGTATTGGCCATGCTGCCATATTTTTCCCATTGCTGTATTAAGGATCTTATTTTATTATTTTAAACCTTGGACGCATAAATTCTTCGACTTTTCCATCTTCAAACTCTTCAAGGGAATAAACTATACTCCAAAATATTTCTTACGTATTGAAATAATCGTGTGTACACTTAAATTTAAACTTTAATTATGTCTTTCTTAAAGGGCCATAACTTAAAAACTTAATGGCATAATAGTAGATTATACATTAAGGGAGAAAAATGCATTTTTATTAAAGAGGTGCACTTTGGAGCACGAGGACGTAGCCCGAGGGCCCCAAAGCACCGAGGGAATAATTGATGCAGTTTTTCCCCGAAGTGTATATGTCAGCTTGAGTTAAATAATTCTCCACATTTTCACTTGTCAATACTTTTGATTTTTTTGGTAAACAAGCTTTCGAATTTCTAAATTGTATATATGTCGTGCTCACTTAGTAAAATTGTGCATTTCATGAAAAGGATGTGCACTTCATGAAAAGGATGAGGGCAAGGAAAATTCTTTTTATGAAGTGGATATCCTTTTCATGAAGTGGACATTCTTTTCATGAAATGCACAATTTCACTAAGTGAGCACGACATATATACCATTTAGAAATTCGAAAGCTTGTTTACCAAAAAAATCAAAAGTATTGACAAGTAAAAATGTGGAGAATTATTTAACTCAAGCTGACGATAAAGAAAATCTTATGATAAAGGTAAAAATTTAGATAATAAGGAGAATAGTAATAAATTTATCTTTTTTAGGTGTGACACTAATTTTTGGAATTGCTGGGGCATGCTGTACATGGGAGTTAACCAATTTATGTATAGATAACGTTCAAGACGTAGGCTCTTCGTTAATAATCAGTATTCCTAGTACAAAAAATAAAATACCAGAAACGTTTGTGGTCACAGAAGAATAAATTTTTTTGGTTTATATCGCAAACATGCAGAACTACGTCCAACCAACCCTAGTCATGTTTTTCTTGTTTTATAAATTCTGAAAATGCACAAAACAAGTTGTTGGAAAAGAGTTGCTTGCTAAAGTGCCAAGCAAAGTAGCTACTTTTCTCAATTTACCGGATGCAAATTTGTATAGGTACTGGCCATTGCCTGCGAAGATCCTCGGCTACTTTGTTAGCCGACACCGGAACTAATATAACTACCATCAAGCGTCACGGAGGGTGGCGCTCAACAACCGATGTCGAAATTTATATCGAAAATTCGATTGAAAACCAAACAAGCGTCGCGAATACAGTACTGCAGGATACTCCAGGCACTGCCGAAACTGCTATAAAGGTCGTTGTTTTTAGTTCAAATGTATGTAAGTAGTAGTAACGCAAATTATGATATCGAAGTTATACCAAATTCACTTAGTTTAAGTGGTTGTAAAAATGTTACATTTACTTTTAATATTAATAAATAAATAATATTATTTCTCTGGGAAAAATTTGAAGGTATTATTTATCTCTGGAAAATAATCGGTCATTTCTGTCATGATTATGATATCATAGAGATTGACAAATTTTCCCGGCCGTGAAAAAAAATTTTTAACAATTTTCCAGCATTCTACTACAATTCTAGACAACGCACTTTCAAGATGGTGCGGTACTTTTAAGACACCCGTATACCTAACCGCTTTTCTATAGGTTATAGTCGTCTACTGGGCTACCTCGCACGGTTATCAAATTTATTCGGATCACGTATAATACAACCATAATGCTACTGTCAATTAAGAAAAATTATTATCAAAAAGTTTCTTCTTCTATTTTATGGTTTGCGTTTCTGCTCAAATTGTTTACATCTGAAGAAGCAGCTAAAAAATTGCAACGACGAAATAAGCTAATTACAGAAAATTGAATTCACAAGTTATGCTCGAATCAACAAATGATATGATTACGTATTACTTTCGGTATGACAAGAACAATAGGATTTTTCAAAATTAGTATATCAACCAGGCAATACAAGGAAATAAGAAAAGTAAAAAATTTATTGAACTTTACAGCTTAACAAAATTATGAACAAGGCTATACGTATATGTGTACACTTCAGCGGCTCACAAAACAGACAACCTACACCAACACATAATCAAGTACTTGGACAATATCCTAATAAATAAAAGGTAACTATAGAAACCTTTGAAAACTGAACTAGCATCATACTAGAGATAATAATCATCTTGTAATCCTCTTCCAAGTTCAATTAAAAAAAGTACAAATAAAATGCCAAGACTTGAGTAAAATACAAGAATTTTCTAAAGAATGCAAGAGAAAAAGAAAGAAAAGAATATTAATAAAACTACTCAGAGAATCTGGATTTGGCGTTAATCTAACATGGACATAAATAAAGGTAAGAGCTCAGCTATAAATGAGAGCAGAAATCAAGTAAATAACAATCAACAGACATTAAAACAAAAGTGAACTCTTACAGAAAAAAAAAGAATAGATGTGAAGTAAAAAAAAACAACAAATAAAGAAAGATACAACAATAAATATTTAAACGGAAACACACAGGAGTCCAAGAAACATTCTTGAAAAAGTAATGTGAGGTAATAAAAAAATATAATAATCATTAAACTACCATTGATTGAAAAACAAAATGTTGTTAAAGAAAATACCATTAGTTTGAGTGCTTTACTACTTGTTATTTTCTCATTATAAAGAAGAATGAAAGACAACCCCGATTCACAATTTTACAACAGCCTGTCAAAGTTTCTTTCGAAATGACGTAGGTAGGTATATATCAACCCTTAAAGATGTTTGGTTTAGACCTTTTAGAAATAACAATTTTCTGCTTTAGGATCTTATCTTTTTTTATATTTCAATATCATATGTATGAAGAAATAAAGAAATACTTTTCATAAGTTTTACATGAAGAGAAAAGACTTTGGTAACAAGCAAACACCCACAAATAACACAATCAGCCAAACATGTTTGGCATAACACTTTCAGAATAGACTGGAATGGACAATATCCTTTTTGTCTATTCTTAAAATTGACAATATTCCCTACTTAATAGTTCCATTTTAAATTTTAAAATTTTATTTTTGTTTGAATATTTATCAACTGCCTTTAAGAGAACATTGATGTACTCAACACTCAAACATGAAATTGATCGGTATTGTTTGTTAAAAAATTGTTTTCATTGTAACCCTTCAGTTTTGTGCTCCCACTGTTCGAGTTCGTGAAAGACAACTCAACTCGCGACTCTCATGCAACATGCAAATATCTTGCTGACATTTTCTAGTCTATTCTACACATCACATAAAAAGATGCATATTCATATTACCTTCCGACACGAAAATAGCATTGGGAACAGTTAATATACGCTAACCCATCATAAAAATACTGTATGCTATGTATAAATAAATAAATGTTTGGCAAGTCTAAATTTAAAATAAAACGCACAAGAAATCAGAACATTAGTCTTAGGTACGGAAGAATAAATTGCTTGCACATCTGTTTGCCGAATGACTACATGCAATTAAATATAACAATTTAGACTATGGCTGATTTTTAAAAATAACCGTGTAGTGCCATGTTTTCTAATAGACCAAATTTAACCAAATTGCGCTTCTTGGAATTAAAATCTAATGATGTTGATTTATTTTATAGAACGATATAAGTAAGTAGTGCGTGGATCTGGATATTGACTCAAACAAAACTTGTGCAACAGGATACATTTGTCACGAGGGTATTTTTCTTTAGGTAAATTTATAGATTTGCTCCGCAAAATGTAATAAAAAAAATTGGCACAATAAACCATTGCAGATTTTCCCAACTTTTTCGTTATTCATGTGCAAAAAATTTTAACAGCGCAGAAATGAAATGGGATGCACTGCACGCCATAATTTTTTCAAAGCAAAGCCATTGTTAAAATGTGCGCTAAGCAAACGCCATCAGTTCACTTTTGCAACGTGTTTTTCTTATATCATCAAAGTTATTTGGCAACAACTGCTAAAGCGACGTGCTTCTCAAGTGTCTGGCGAACAATGCGACAAAAAAGATTTTTCTGCCCCGCAGACTGACCTGCTGCAACTTTCATTTCGATCCGATTTTCGGACAATGATGGTAATCCGAGGCAGATGTTCCCATAAGATCCTTCCCTGCACCGCACTCCGCCACAGCCGTCGCGAACTACTGGAAACGCTAGCGGAGCGACGTCTCTGAGCTTGAGCTAAAACAGGACCAACGTCAACGCTGCGAGGCGTCGTGACGCGCTACAGAACGTGCACATGGCGCATACCATTTGATGTGCCCCACTCCAATAACAAGAATTTTCATCCGTTCCACCAGAGAATCAACAAGAAAATCTTCGTATTCTTCATAGCCTCAGCCGCACAAGAACTGTTGAAATACCACAGTTGTGGAGACAACCGTTTTTAAGTGTATTTGTAAATAGATCGAGACATTTTGTCCAAAAAGTCCACCAAGATAAGTTTTTGTAATTGGCCAGTTGACAAACACCGACGCAAGAAACGTCACACTGATGAGGTCTCTGTTATGCTTTACATTAGGTAGTTTTCTTATAAACAAATATTAATAGAAGAAATTGATTAAATGCATGCAAGAATTACCAAAAAAACGAACTCGGTGTTCAGAATTCCTGACAAAATACAGCAGGACCGGCTTTTTGTCCTCACCAGTTGGGAGTAATTGTATAGGAAAAGATAAGGGGTTACTATGAGGTTCCGAGGATATGATCGAACCATTAAGACCTACTTTTCAAAAAATTTTGAAGTTTTTTGGCCCACCCCGTGCTCGTCTACACGGTGATTCATTCAAAATTGTAAAAAAGTTGACAATAAAGCTGCAACTTTTTGTATACCGTTGTCCGCAGAAAATTTTTCAGATTACGGCGGTCTCTTCAGAATTTCGAAATTTTGATTTCTGGGGCCGTAGGATTTCGTAAAAATGCAACAGCCAAGTTGATTCATGGAATACCTCCCTTGCCTCAGATAATTTTCAACAAAATTCTACGGCCCCAGAAATCAAAATTTCGAAATTCTGAAGAGACCGCCGTAATATGATGAATTAGTTAATTAGTTTTTATTATGTAGATGATGCATGATACTTTACCATCCACTTTCTATAAGATGTAATTACATTACATTAATAATTAATAAATTAATAATTGATAATAGCAAACGGCAGGAAACAGGCATAGGAATTTATGAGCCCAAGTATAGAAAAACCATGCAATGTCTACAGTTACCTATTCAAGCTAAAATGCTTGCCATAGACTTTTGTATAAGAGAGTGCCAGTAAAAGAACCTCAAAAGAGCGGAAACCTATATTTGAATAGATAGGTAGCAATTAGAGCTCTAACAGCCTACAGCTTTGAGTCTGAGGGGTCAATTTCAAGTATGGAAGTTGCAATTCTGCGGCAACTCCATTGCTATGTTATTTTCCCTATCTCGGTGCCGCAAAGTTGCGAGCGGAACTGTCACTTTGCGATCTGACCTGTCATTTCCCCGGGAGAAAATTCGAAATATGATATTCAAAATTACTGATAAACACTTCAAAATACGAAAAATATTCAAGAGATCGTTTTTATTACAAAATAAAGCACCATTAATAAAATAATTTTTGTTTATGGAAAAACAGTGGCGTATCATTTTTTTCATTCAAAATAATCAAGGTGACATTAATTGTCCCAATTAATGTCACTGATTAAAACTGAAAATTCGTTTTTCAAAAAAGATGTCTCTACACCTAAGTTTACATCTACCAAGCTTAATAAAAATATCTAATGTAGTTTCGGAGTTGTTAAACAAAAACAAAAAATCTTTTTCGCCCTGTAGTATGTATTATAATTTTTTTTATTTAATTGAATTATTTTTTAAAAAAGTTCCAACTTACCTAAATTATAAAAACGTCCACTTGGGAAAATTTAATTTAAATCTATTTAACTTTCATCTTGCTGATAAAGAGCCATGTTAAACTGCTAACAAGAAAATAATTATCTAATTATTTATACGTAGCTCACTGGACCATATTATACAGACTGGGGCAATAGTGCGTCCGACTTCGATAGCTCGACTTCTATGATTGGTAGAAATTTGATTTAAAAATACAGATAAACTAGAAAAAGAAGTCTATAACCGGAAATTATTTTTGAACATACAGCGTGGGTCAAGACGATTATATAGAGGCACGTGACATTTTTTCAAATAGAATGCTGTGTGTAAAAAAAGATTTTTTGGAGCCTTCTTCTAAACTCTTCTCACTCCAATATTAATAATGATTATTTTCAAACCACTTGGACGTAGCAATTTTTTTGTTCAAATAAAAACCTCTGCAAATGTATTATGTTACAAAAATCACATACGTCACAATTACGAGTTTTAAGAAAAAATTATGTAAGTACTAGTTAAAAAACATCTGTGGAATGTCTTTGAATCGTTTTTACTTTTGAAAAATTATACAAAGTGGCTAAACTTAATTTTTCAATTTAGACCTTTTTGAATTTAATTTTCTCCATTTTTCTCCAATGGAACACCCGTATATTTTTTAAACAATATTATGTAAAACTTGTAATTGTGACTGTAATGATTTTTTTAACATGCATCTGCAGATGCCTTTATTTGAATAAAAAAAATCACGACGTCCATGTTGTTTGGAAATAGTCAGTAATGGAGGCTCCAAAAAATCTTCTTTTACAAACAACATCCATTTAAAAAACACTTGTACTTAAAGTGCCGTCGAACGGCTTCCTAATAAAGTGCCGTCAATGCGCGCGCAACACGCAAGTGATGTCATCACGGAAGGACGTTTGACTACAAAGATCGAACACGCAACAACTAGCGAGGTCGATAGTCGATAGACAAGCTACGGGTTCAAATCCTCGTTTAAACGATACTTTTTTTTGGGAAAAAGAAGTTTTACGCAAGATCAGTTCAGAACCCTGTAATTTTTTTTTAAAGTACCATTAAAAATTACTATTTGAAAAGACTTTTCTAAACTTTTTCCTTGCCCTAACACACTGAAGTGCCGTCATATTGATTAACGACACTTTAACAGGAAGCCGTTTGACGGCATTTTAAGGCCAGCGTTTAAAAAAATGTTACTTGCTCCTGTATAATCGTCTTGGCTCATCCTGTATATTCAAAAATAATTTCCGGTTATAGATTTTTTTTCTAATTTATTTGTGTTCTTAAATCAAATTTCTAGTTAGAACTCGAACTATCGAAGTCGGACGCACTATTGCCCCACCCTGTATAGTTATGTGCACTTGGCTGCAAAACAAACGTATTTTTTAAAGCACATTTTAGATACAGGAATTTTTAGAAGTAGTCGTCCAAAATAAATAATTACAGCATTCACTTTACTGTTAAAGTTAAAATGTCTACATTTAATTCATTGGCAATGTTGGAAAAGTAAGTTGATTAAAGTTGAAATGTGGCGGATAGACTGTAATTTTGCGACTAATTTTACACGCATACGTCACAAAACTTCAAATATAATAGCATAATTATTATTTAAAAAACAAAAAAATTTTTTAGGATTATTCTTGAATTTTGTAATTATTGGACGATAAATCGAAAATGGTTACAAATAGCGATAGAGGTGTACATACAAAAAATGTTCGTTTTTAGTTTCTACATCATATCGTTAAAATATATACAGGGTGTTCCATTTGAAAAAATGGGGAAAATTAAATTCAAAAATTTCTAAATTAAAAAATTAAATTTAGCGATCCTGTATAAATTTTCAGTTATATTATCCCTAGTGCATTCATTATTTCCGGAAATTTTTTCGAATGCATTTCCAAAACGTATTAATTAGCCCGAGTGGAACACGAGGGCTAATTACGTTTAGGAAATGCATGAGAATAAAATTTCCGGATATTAATCAATGCACGAAGGCATATTCGGTAAGAAAATCGCAACGACACGGACATTGGTCCATTATGTCATTATGATGTCATTATTAATAAATAAATAATTTTGATTGGCTGAAATAATTTTCACTTATTAATTTCATGCTAGGTGCAAAAATTTCCAGGAAATTTTTACCTTATTGTCATAGAAACGACACCGAATTCTATTTTTCTATTGGCTACTTTTCAGTGTCGTGAGATTTTCAAAAGTAAAAACAATTCCAGGACATTCCACAGATGTTCATAAATAGTCTTTACATAATTTTTTCTTAGAACTCGTAATTGTGCTTGTAGTGATTTTTTAAAGATGCATCTGCAGATGCCATTATTTGAACAAAAAAAAAAAACGCAACATCCAAGTGGTTTGGAAATAGTCAGCAATAATATTGGAGTGGAAAGAGTCTAGGAAAAGGCTCCGAAAAATCTTCTTTTACACACAACATTCCATTTAACAAAATGTCACTTGCCCCTATATATAATTGTTTGGCTCATCCTGTATGTTCAGATATAATTTTCGGTTACAGACTTCTTTCTCGAGTTTATTTGAGTTTTTAGATCAAATTTCTACTTATCATAGAACTCGAGACCCTATAGCGTGTTCTCGTTACATAATATCGGATTGGAGCAATGGCCTGTAACGTATACCGCCAAGATAATTCCAATCTGCGTGAGAGACAACTGTTTTTGTATCAATCACCGGAAGGAAAAAGTTACTACATTATATTTATTTTTTAATGCAGAATTATAATTGTCATAAGCATTATTTCCATTTTCTTCATTTAATGTCCATTAAGATCTTAAACTGGGACTTTTATAGACAATAAGTTGATGTAGAAATAAAATTATCTCTTCGAGCCGGCCAGTGACACAGTACATAAAGAGGAGTTTCTTCTTCCTCTTCACACCTTCTGCACATAGGGTCCTCAAGAGAGCCCATGATGTAGAGGTGTCTTCTGAGGGGGTTCATGATGTGTTAATCTTTGTATAATACATAATTCTATTTTCTTTCCTAACAAATATCGAAACAAAACTTCTACAACTGTGGTGTGTGAATTTGCCGTTTCCTTTTGAGGTTTTTGCTAGTAACTTCAGTAATTTTTACTAAGTGTAGCTAATGTTGTAGCATCAAATACTTAACTTTATCTAGCATTAGTCTAGAATGAAATAATCATTTTAAATTAGTGTCCAAGTTGACGATTTTACAAAAAAAAACAAACAGAGCGTTTCTTGGAAAAGAATTTTTTGAATAATCGCTCCTCCACGCGCGCCTATCATTGGCCGGCGCATTAGTGACGCCACCATGCGGCCATGCGCAGAGTCCGGCAACACAACAAAGTCGCATCGCGTCCTATTTGCTCCGCTGGCTTCGCCCATGATCGCCATCTCTGAGTGCATCGAACAGACGCTGCCATTACGATACGCCCTCACAGGACATTTTCGGAGTTAAAAGGTAAGTTTAATTTCGGCAATTTCACCGATATCGTCGTCGCACCGCCGAAATTTCGACCACACACGGCACGGACGTGAGTTTTTCTTGGATACGGGGCCGTTTGGAGGCGCACAGTGCACGAAAACCGGAGAAATCGCTCGTCTTCCGGACCAGGACACTTTCCCCTGTTGTCCGCCACATTGATGGCAGCGCCAACCGTGCTAATTTCACGAAATTTTTGTTGAAATGCCCCCTACATCCAGCTCCGTTAAGTAGAAATTGTCAGGGAATAGTGTTGTGATTAATGAAAAAACTTAATCGTTCTTAACCCTTTTTGTGAGTTAACACCGTCCGAAATGCGTTGGCGTCCTATTTTTAACGCAGCTGCAGTTAAATGGGAAAATGGCGTCAGGCTGCCTTGACGGTTTCCACTTTTAATTTTAGCAGTTTTTGGAGGGAAACCGACGTTCGAAAATGCGGCCCCCTAAAATCGCACCTCTAGCAACACCACCCGAGACCACCCCGAATTGCAGTTAACCGACACGTTTTATTACAGCTGGCTTCAAATAATCGTGCAGGATGACTGCACAATTTTCCCAAAACCCCATCAAATTAGAAGGGGTGGACTCCTCGGAGAACGTTACCGAGATCCAGTCGTATTTGGCCGGGTTTCAGAAAGAAATCGGCAACGATGGACCCGTCCAACAAGTATCAGGTGAGGTCTCGGCATCACAACAACAACAAAACTAACACTTGACTTTACAGGTGACGACAATGAGGGAGACACCGAAGAAGGCACATATTTCGTGGATCAAGCCGGCTTGTACTATTATCAAGCCAAGGGAGATAGTCAACCGGTAATGACAGTAATGACGGGTCTTCCAGAATCAGGTGGGGACGAAGGGGAAGAATTCATTATTAATTCTCAAAATGAGGAAGAAATGGAGGCTGACGATGGAGATGAGGTTTGTTGGTCTTTGACGGAAGCTGTGATGCTGAATTTTGTTGATTTAAGGGTTTACCTAGTCAAGACTCTGAGAACCAAATTTTGATTAATTCTGGAAATGCGTATCAAAGAGTTACTGTTGTACCTGCAGACACGAACTCAAGTGAATTGAGTTATGTGCTTATTGTACAAGAACCCTCTGATTTGAAAGATGGGGAACAAACTGATGGTGAACAGGACATGACAGGTATGTAAAGTTTACAGCATTATAAACTAACCAAAGGGTTTGTCTCGTGCAACCAAACAATAATATTCCAAGAAAACAATCAAATAAGTAGCAAGAATATTTGATGTTTTATTTTTCTTACAAGAAGTTTTAAGAAGATAATTTTAAGAGTTTGAATCTTTTCCCCCTAATGGTCATGCGCTTGTATATAACTTGATTATAAACTTTCAGTTAAGCGAACTATAATTATGTACATATTCTAAATGATTATTTTGGGAACAAAACAACATAATGAAGAAAAAATAATTACATATGGGTGGTATTTAACAGTATCAAATTTAGCTAATATTTCCATACAAAAAAATACTTTTATTTTTCAAAAATACTAAATGCTCACCAAATCTTAGAGCGACAATCAAATATTGACATAATGTTAGCCTCTTATAATTTTTGTTTGTAAAACTCACTTTTGTTGGCTATAAATACTAAATGTTCACCAAATTTTATTCTAACATGATACCCAGATATTTAATTTTTTAGCAGTTAAAAACACTATTTGTTGATGAAAAATACACAATGTATTAAATTTTATATCACATACAATTTGAAAAGTATACCCAGATTTATAATTCTTGTTAGCCTAAATATCACTTATAAGAAAAACCTCTCATGTTTATTAGGTTTTGTTTATAAATGGTGACATAGAAATAAGTCTGCAGAATTCTTGGAAATTAAGAAAAATAAAAGAAAAAACTTATTAAGTCTTACGAATTCGTGGAAATAAAACAAGGGTGGTATTTAACTGTCTATCAAATTTACCCAATATTGTCATGCAAAAAAATACTTTTATTTCCCAAAAATACTAAATGCTCACCAAAATTAAGAAAATTCATAATCTTAAAGCGACAACCAAATATTGACATAATGCTGGCCTCTTATATATTTTGTTCGCCAAAATAACTTTTGTTGACCATAAATACTAAATGTTCACCAAATTTTATTCCGCATTTAATTCTAACATAATACTCAGATATTTAATTTTCGACAGTGTCTTATATTATTTAGCAGTTAAAAACACTATTTGTTGATTAAAAATACACAAGCAATAAAATTTTGTTTAAATGGTAAATAATTTTATGCAAAATTATAGATGTAGATATGCTAGGGCAAGGAAAATAAGAGTAAAAATAGAAGTGGTTTGCACAAAAAAATATATTGATTTCCGTAATATATAGTCCAGGAGGCAGTGAATTTTTTTGGACCTTATTTTCCCAGTTGCTGTATATCAATTAGTTTGTTCTACTAGTGATACTAATCAGCAAAAATTTTCCGATGGGTTCAAAAAAAAATAATTAATAAGTCGACTTATTTTTCCCGTTATAAAACTTTTACATTTACTAAAGTAGATCATAAAACTTACGAAAATAGCAATCTGGCTTATCTCAAGTTGAGGAAAGTAAGTCTGGCTGAAAATTTGCTGATCGGGTAATTTGACCGATTTTTTGGATTCTTAACCTTTATTTTTGCATGCTGGAAACTCAGTATATAAATTAATACCATCATAAACTATAATTAAAAATAAGTCTGGCTGATTTACGAAATTGCCATTTTCAAAATTGCAAAAATAGAAAATTATCGCTCTTATCTTCCCAGTTCTGAAAATTTTTCACATGATAGTTTATACTATAATTCCATGGAAAAAACAAGTCTGGCTGTTATTTACAAACACGAAACCCGCGCCAGACTTTCCCGATGTTTTAAATTACACGCTCGATTATGTATTCGAAACGAGAATGCGACGCAGGACAATTATTTGCTTTATTTCACCACTGTGTCATTGTTTATTATATTAAATCTTTTTTTCAAGTTTTGCGGTGTTGGGGGTATATTAGTGGAAAAAAACATGTAGGTACAACACCAATCGTCTGTATAATCAAACGTACCGAATTGAGCGCGCCTGGCGGGCATTAGACGAGTCTGGCAAGGCTTTGGGGGTCTCCCATAATAGCCAGATTGTATTTTAAACTATTGTTATAATGCAAAATATCATTTGACAAATTTTCAGAACTGCAAAAATAAGGGAAATTATATTAATGAAAATTTTCAGTTTTTTACCTGCCAGACACATTTGCCATGCTTACAGATCAGACAGACTGTTTTTTTTACTTAACTTTAGTATACCCCTTCCTACTAAAACCATTTTCAGCAGGGGAAAAAAAGTGAAGCGCATTTGTACCTTCTGAGACATTTTTCGCCTCAACCCATCGGAACCCCCCCCCCCCCCCTCCCCCATTGAATATAGAAAATATTGCTTAGAATTACTAACTGAACAATTCTATCGATGTTTGCTGACTGGGAAAATAAGTACCAAAAAAATTCACTGCCTCCTGTACTAATATAAATGCTTTGCTGTAATTGGCTTTTTTAAAATTCAGAAGTAGGTAAAGTAAACAATGACCGCATTATGTAAAACGTAAAACTTCTTTTAGTGGTAATTTCTAATCGTGCTTTTAAATAAAAAAATACAGGGTCCTGAACTGACCTTGTACAAAACTTTTTTCGCGTGTTTCTTGTCTGGAAGCGCAAGCGGCAAGGAGAGATGCGCGAGCATATTTCATTTTTAGAGTAATGGAATTTAAAATGTAAGCAATGGTAAAACAATACGCAACATAGCTATTTCAGTGGTGCTGTTCTCATTATCTGAATTATAATAATTTGGGTCCATTAAGATTTTTTGATGTTCATTAAATTTTCTGGTGGACAGTGCCAAGGATGTATAGTTTAATTTGGTGTACATTATATTTGGTGGTATTTAACAGTCTATCAAATTTACCCAATATTTTCATACAAAAAAATACTTTTATTTCTCAAAAATACTAAATGCTCACCAAAATTAAGAAAATACATAATCTTAAAGCGACAACCAAATATTCACATAATGCTAGCCTCTTATATATTTTGTTCACCAAAATAACTTTTGTTGACCATAAATACTAAATGTTCACTAAATTTTATTCCGCATTTAATTCTAACATAATACCCAGATATTTAATTTTCGATAGTGTCTTATATTATTCAGCAGTTAAAAATACCATTTGTTGATCAAAAATACATAAGCAATAAAATGTTGTGCAAATGGTAAATAATTTTATGCAAAATTATAGATGTAGATGTGCTCTAGGGCAAGGAAATAAGAGTAAAAATAGAAGTGGTTTGCACAAAAAAAGATATTGATTTCCGTAATATATAAATGCTTTGCTGTAATTGGCTTGCATTATGTAAAACGTAAAACTTCTTTTAGTAGTAATTTCTAATCGTGCTTTTAAGAAAAAAAAAAACAGGGCCGTAAACTGACCTTGTACAAAACTTTTTTCGCGTGCCTCTTGTCTGGAAGCGCAAGCGGCAAGGAGAAATGCGGGAGCATATTTCATTTTTGGACTAATAAAATAATTATTTGACGCACAAATAGTTTTTTTGAGAAACACTAAATATAAATGGATAGCGCCAATATTTATCATGTTCAGCACGGACGCGTAACTTAAGCGTTCTAAATTTGGTTTCCATTTGGGTTCCATAAACATTTTTTAATGTTTATTAATTTTTTTGGTAGACAGTGCCAGGGATGTATGGTTTAATTTGGTGTGCATTATATTTGCTCCCATAAAACAATATAATTTTTTAGTATAAAATCAAACACAACATTTACAAAACAAAAATGAAAATGAAACAGCACATATTTATTGCACTATTAAAGATTTCTCAGCTTTAGTTGGCCGTCCTCTTCTTCGTTTTTATCCAATTGGTACATTCCTTGCTTCAGTAGGTGGTTCAACAAGTTTCAGGCGAATTGCTAATCCTACTAAATGTTCGCAAACGTAATTTCTAAGGTAATATGGACAATTGCATGTGCCATTCAGCCAGTCAGACTCGTCCTGTGGTAACTGTACTTCCCACTCGCTGAAATAATGGTTTTTGTAGTCGTCAAACGTTTCCCACATATCTTCAAGAGTTTCACATTTCAGTAGACCTTCACCTGGAATTCTGTAACACCACTTCATTTCACTACTATGTTTTAACGATATTTTTTTAGACAGCTTGGCCCACTGATAACCTTTTGTCCACATCTTCAAAGATATCGTTGGCAAATGGCTAAACTCTCTCTCGCTGCTTATAGTGTACTCATTAGACCAATCCTTCACCATTTCTGAAGCAATGATTAAAAATCGAGCAAGCGGATGGCGCTCACGAAGTGTACCTAAAAATAATAACAATATTAACAATACCAAATCATGCCATTCATTGAAAGTGTACCTTTGTCTTCTATTATTCTGTTAAAAGACTTCAATGCATTATTTGTGGCAGGTGTCCCCGGTGCGGCGCCCAAATACCAACAACGGTTTTGAGTGAGCCATTGGTCTTTGAAATAAAGTGCAAAATTTTTTTCGTCTTTCCATTTATCTAGAAATTTTTCGCAGGCCCTGTCAAAAACTTCCGTGGTTGAAGCACATTGCAAAAAATCAATATCCTTTAGTATGTCCTTCTGGCACTCCTTTTTCACAGATTGCTCAACTCGTACTTGAATATTCTTTTTTGCATGCGTCCAGCACATTCGTATAATTATATCCTGACCGAATACGTGCACAAACGCATTTTGGATACTTTTGGCTGCGTCGCATACCAAAACTTTACAAGTTAAATCGTAGGAATACAGTGAGAGGACTGTATTCTTTAACGCTTGAAATAAGAACACAAAATCATAAGTTTGTTCTGTGGTTGTAACAGCAAGACCAAAGGAATGAAAGTGGTTAGCTCTATCCGTGGTTCCAACTATGAGTACTGGAAACCCCTGCCAAATAAGTTTATGGGTCGCGTCAGCATGAATAACGTTGCATTGACGCGATAGACCAATTAAATTTTTGGTCGATAACAAAAATCTGAAGCTTGGATTTGAGTCGTCTTTAGAAACTTCGTACGCAGCAGCAAAAACTTGATGATCATCGGAAGGTAGTTCTGAGTTGGTCATTAACCAGGATTCTAGCTCTTCTAAGCTGATTACTGCAGATCCATACTTCTTTTTTCGTAAACTTGTAAGATAATTGTTCAATTGTTTCATAGACGGTAGAGTCAATCCTTGTATTTTGCTCAAATTGCTCATAATAGATTTGGGCTTCAAACGTAATCCGAACAATTTGTCTATTTCTTTTTTCGTCTCATTGCTCAACCCACATTTCGATTGGGACTCCAAATTTTGATGGTCGTGATCTTTTTCAGTTCGAAATAATATTATCTCGTCGATGGATGCATCAAGCAATAAATAAAGTGCAGCTGAACATTGAATTGCCCGACTTTTGGCTTTATTACAGCGATAATATCGTTTTACACCTTCTTTCGTACAATGGCATTTGTGAAAGGACCACCATTTTTCATTTGTAATAAATTCTTCGGCACTTTTAATGTTCGAAAATTTTTTCTCAAAACACCAAATCCTACCTTGTTTGCGCCGTTTTTTAGACTGTACCGTATCAGCTTCTCCACCCGACTCCCAACAAGAACGAAACAGCGGAACTTCGTCTGGAACACTACTCGGCCCTGGTTCTCTTTCATTGGCCATTTTAGTTTATCATATGGTGGTAATACACTGGTCACACTCACTGTGACTCACTGTACAAGCTACCAAGCAGTATGCGACTGCTGTTGAAGCCTGCAAAAAGTTTGTCTGGAAGGGGCAAGGAGAGATGCGCGAGCATATTTCATTTTTGGAGTAATAGAATAATTATTTGACGCACAAGTAGTTTTTTTGAGAAACACTAAATATAAATGGATAGCGCGAATGTTTATTATGCACAGCACGGACGCGTAACTTGAGCGTTCTAAATTTGGTGAGCGTTTAGTAAAATCGATAGACATATGGAATTTAAAATGTAAGCAATGGTAAAACAATACGCAACATAGCTATTTCAGTGGTGCTGTTCTCATTTTCTGCATTATAATAATTTGGGTTCCATTAAGATTTTTTGACGTTTATTAAATTTTCTGGTGGACAGTGCCAAGGATGTATGGTTTAATTTGGTGTACATTATATTGGGTCGTATTTAACAGTCTACCAAATTTACCCAATATTTTCATGCAAAAAAATACTTCCATTTTCCCAAAATACTAAATGCTCACCAAAATTAAGAAAATACATAATCTTAAAGCGACAACCAAATATTGACATAATGCTGGCCTCGTATATATTTTGTTCACCAAAATAACTTTTGTTGACCATAAATACTAAATGTTTACCAAATTTTATTCCGCATTTAATTCTAACATAATACGCAGATATTTAATTTTCGATAGTGTCTTATATTATTTAGCAGTTAAAAATACCATTTGTTGATCAAAAATACATAAGCGATAAAATGTGCAAACGGTAAATAATTTTATGCAAAATTATAGATGTAGATGTGCTAGGGCAAGGAAAATAAGAGTAAAAATAGAAGTGGTTTGCACAAAAAAAGATATTGATTTTCGTAATATATAAATGCTTTGCTGTAAATTGCTTGCATTATGTAAAATGTAAAACTTCTTGTAGTGGTAATTTCTAATCGTGTTTAAAAAAAAAAAATACAGGGCCCTGAACTGACCTTGTACAAAACTTTTTTCGCGTGCCTCTTGTCTGGAAGCGCCAGCGGCAAGGAGAGATGCGCGAGCATATTTCATTTTTGAAGTAATAGAATAATTATTTGACGCACAAATAGTTTTTTTGAGAAACACTAAATATAAATGGATAGCGCGAATGTTTATTATGCACAGCACGGACGCGTAACTTGAGCGTTCTAAATTTGGTGAGCGTTTAGTAAAATCGATAGACATATGGAATTTAAAATGTAAGCAATGGTAAAACAATACGCAACATAGCTATTTCAGTGGTGCTGTTCTCATTTTCTGCATTATAATAATTTGGGTTCCATTAAGATTTTTTGACGTTTATTAAATTTTCTGGTGGACAGTGCCAAGGATGTATGGTTTAATTTGGTGTACATTATATTGGGTCGTATTTAACAGTCTACCAAATTTACCCAATATTTTCATGCAAAAAAATACTTCCATTTTCCCAAAATACTAAATGCTCACCAAAATTAAGAAAATACATAATCTTAAAGCGACAACCAAATATTGACATAATGCTGGCCTCGTATATATTTTGTTCACCAAAATAACTTTTGTTGACCATAAATACTAAATGTTTACCAAATTTTATTCCGCATTTAATTCTAACATAATACGCAGATATTTAATTTTCGATAGTGTCTTATATTATTTAGCAGTTAAAAATACCATTTGTTGATCAAAAATACATAAGCGATAAAATGTGCAAACGGTAAATAATTTTATGCAAAATTATAGATGTAGATGTGCTAGGGCAAGGAAAATAAGAGTAAAAATAGAAGTGGTTTGCACAAAAAAAGATATTGATTTTCGTAATATATAAATGCTTTGCTGTAAATTGCTTGCATTATGTAAAATGTAAAACTTCTTGTAGTGGTAATTTCTAATCGTGTTTAAAAAAAAAAAATACAGGGCCCTGAACTGACCTTGTACAAAACTTTTTTCGCGTGCCTCTTGTCTGGAAGCGCCAGCGGCAAGGAGAGATGCGCGAGCATATTTCATTTTTGAAGTAATAGAATAATTATTTGACGCACAAATAGTTTTTTTGAGAAACACTAAATATAAATGGATAGCGCGAATGTTTATTATGCACAGCACGGACGCGTAACTTGAGCGTTCTAAATTTGGTGAGCGTTTAGTAAAATCGATAGACATATGGAATTTAAAATGTAAGCAATGGTAAAACAATACGCAACATAGCTATTTCAGTGGTGCTGTTCTCATTTTCTGCATTATAATAATTTGGGTTCCATTAAGATTTTTTGACGTTTATTAAATTTTCTGGTGGACAGTGCCAAGGATGTATGGTTTAATTTGGTGTACATTATATTGGGTCGTATTTAACAGTCTACCAAATTTACCCAATATTTTCATGCAAAAAAATACTTCCATTTTCCCAAAATACTAAATGCTCACCAAAATTAAGAAAATACATAATCTTAAAGCGACAACCAAATATTGACATAATGCTGGCCTCGTATATATTTTGTTCACCAAAATAACTTTTGTTGACCATAAATACTAAATGTTTACCAAATTTTATTCCGCATTTAATTCTAACATAATACGCAGATATTTAATTTTCGATAGTGTCTTATATTATTTAGCAGTTAAAAATACCATTTGTTGATCAAAAATACATAAGCGATAAAATGTGCAAACGGTAAATAATTTTATGCAAAATTATAGATGTAGATGTGCTAGGGCAAGGAAAATAAGAGTAAAAATAGAAGTGGTTTGCACAAAAAAAGATATTGATTTTCGTAATATATAAATGCTTTGCTGTAAATTGCTTGCATTATGTAAAATGTAAAACTTCTTGTAGTGGTAATTTCTAATCGTGTTTAAAAAAAAAAAATACAGGGCCCTGAACTGACCTTGTACAAAACTTTTTTCGCGTGCCTCTTGTCTGGAAGCGCCAGCGGCAAGGAGAGATGCGCGAGCATATTTCATTTTTGAAGTAATAGAATAATTATTTGACGCACAAATAGTTTTTTTGAGAAACACTAAATATAAATGGATAGCGCGAATGTTTATTATGCACAGCACGGACGCGTAACTTGAGCGTTCTAAATTTGGTGAGCGTTTAGTAAAATCGATAGACATATGGAATTTAAAATGTAAGCAATGGTAAAACAATACGCAACATAGCTATTTCAGTGGTGCTGTTCTCATTTTCTGCATTATAATAATTTGGGTTCCATTAAGATTTTTTGACGTTTATTAAATTTTCTGGTGGACAGTGCCAAGGATGTATGGTTTAATTTGGTGTACATTATATTGGGTCGTATTTAACAGTCTACCAAATTTACCCAATATTTTCATGCAAAAAAATACTTCCATTTTCCCAAAATACTAAATGCTCACCAAAATTAAGAAAATACATAATCTTAAAGCGACAACCAAATATTGACATAATGCTGGCCTCGTATATATTTTGTTCACCAAAATAACTTTTGTTGACCATAAATACTAAATGTTTACCAAATTTTATTCCGCATTTAATTCTAACATAATACGCAGATATTTAATTTTCGATAGTGTCTTATATTATTTAGCAGTTAAAAATACCATTTGTTGATCAAAAATACATAAGCGATAAAATGTGCAAACGGTAAATAATTTTATGCAAAATTATAGATGTAGATGTGCTAGGGCAAGGAAAATAAGAGTAAAAATAGAAGTGGTTTGCACAAAAAAAGATATTGATTTTCGTAATATATAAATGCTTTGCTGTAAATTGCTTGCATTATGTAAAATGTAAAACTTCTTGTAGTGGTAATTTCTAATCGTGTTTTAAAAAAAAAAATACAGGGCCGTGAACTGACCTTGTACAAAACTTTTTTCGCGTGCCTCTTGTCTGGAAGCGCAAGCGGCAAGGAGAAATGCGGGAGCATATTTCATTTTTGGAGTAATAAAATAATTATTTGACGCACAAATAGTTTTTTTGAGAAACACTAAATAAAAATGGATAACGCCAATATTTATCATGTACAGCACGGACGCGTAACTTGAGCGTTCTAAATTTGGTGAACATTTAGTAAAATTGATAGACATATAGAATTTAAAATATAAGCAATGGTAAAACAATACGCAGCATAGTTATTTTAGTGGTGATGTTCTCATTTTCTGATGTATAATAATTTGGGTTTCATTTAGATTTTTTGATGCTCATTAAATTTTCTGGTGGACAGTGCAAAGGATGTATGGTTTAATTTGGTGTAAGTAGGTACATTATATTTGTTCCCCAAAAAAATACTTCCATTTCCCAAAAATACTAAATGCTAACCAAAATTAAGAAAATACATAATCTTAAAGCGACAACCAAATATTGACATAATGCTGGCCTCTTATAGGTACCGGGTGTTTCAACGAGAACCGCCGGTGTCAAATTGCGTATTTCTAATGGAGTTAAAAATTTGAAATTTGGCAGAAATAAACTTTAATGAATGCGCTACAATGTGGCGTCGTTGGTTGGTCCATAATTAATTCCATGCGCCGTCGGGACGTTATAATGTGCTTTTTCAGAAATTTTCAATAATTTTTTTTATTATTATTATGTTTGTAATACCGCCCGGTATACGTTCCTGTTGTTAAAAATTTGAAATTTGTAGTTGAAGTATCCCTAATTGTGTTTTTAAGAAGTTCACGGGATTTTGACGAATTTATGACACGACTGCTTTATTGAAGCAGTCAAATTTGGTGACAAAGACCGCCTAAACGGTTCGGTTATTTATGACTTAAAAGCGGTACCTACTCAAAGATCTTTGCAGTGCAGAGACCATCATAAAACCTAATGCGGTTATCCGCAAAACTAGCGCCACAAAATCGTCATCTGTCAATCAAAAAATCCTCTGGGGGCTGAATTTTAAAAATCCATGTAATTCAATAACGGTTTGATATAAAAATATTTTAATTGCTCATTATCAGTCTTGGAGGTCGTAATCATGAGCTTGAAGAAAATCAAAGAGATGAAGTGAATATTTCGATATGAAATCGCGATTGAAAGTAAAAACTCCCACCGTTTAAAAAAAGAAAAAACGATAAAGTCATCTTGTAGTGCATGAATTATAGTTTATTTCTGCCAAATTTCAAATTTTTAACTCCATTAGAAATACGCAATTTGGCACCGGCGGTTCTCGTTGAAACACCCGGTATATTTTGTTCGCCAAAATAGCTTTTGCTGACCATAAATACTAAATGTTCACCAAATTTTATTCCGCATTTAATTCTAACATAATACCCAGATATTTAATTTTCACTTATAATATATAGTGCATTGATTATTTCCGGAAATTTTTTTGAATGCATTTTCAAAACGTATTAATTAGCCCGAGTGGAACACGAGGGCTAATTACGTTTTGGAAATGCATGAGAATAAAATTTCCGGATATTAATCAATGCACGAGGGCATATTCGGTAAGAAAATCGCAACGACACGGACATTGGTCCATTATGTCATTATGATGTCTTTATTAATAAATAAATGATTTTGATTGGCTGAAATAATTTCCACTTGTTAGTTTTATGCAAGGTGCAAAAATTTTCAGGAAATTTTTACATTGTCATAGAAATGACACCGAATTCTATTTTTCTATTGGCTACTTTTCAGTGTCGTGCGATTTTCGATAGTGTCTTATATTATTTAGCAGTTAAAAATACTATTTGTTGATCAAAAATACACAAGCAATAAAATGTTGTGCAAATGATAAATAATCTTATGCAAAATTATAGGTGTAGATGTGCTAGGGCAAGGAAAATAAGAGTAAAAATAGAAGTGATTTGCACGAAAAAAGATATTGATTTTCTTAATATATAAATGCTATGCTGTAATTGGCATTTTGAAAATCCAGAAGTCGGTAAAGTAAACAATGACCGCATTATGTAATACGTTAAACTTCTTTTAGTGGAAATTGCTAATCGTGCTTTAAAAAAAAAAAATACGGGGCCCTGAACTGACCTTGTACAAAACTTTTTTCGCGTGCTTCTTGTCTGGAAGCGCTAGCGGCAAGGAGAAATGCGGGAGCATATTTCATTTTTGGAGTAATAAAATAATTATTGGACGCACAAATAGTTTTTTTGAGAAACGCTAAATATAAATGGAAAACGGGAATATTTATTACGTACAGCACGGACGCGTAACTTGAGCGTTCTAAATTTGGTGCACATTTAGTAAAATTGATAGACATATAGAATTTAAAATGTAAGCAATGGTAAAACCATACGCAGCATAGTTATTTTAGTGGTGCTGTTCTCATTTTCTGAAGTATAATAATTTGGGTTCCATTAAGATTTTTTGATGCTCATTAAATCTTCTGGCGGACAGTGCCAGGGATGTATGGTTTAATTTGGTGTACATTATATTTGTTCCCATTACATATACTATATTTTTTCATTTATTGCACTCGTTTCAGTGATTGCGCTTAGCTATGGCAGGTATCAGTATGTTAATTTTTTATTATAACCACTATGGGGAAAACAAGTCTAGTTGTTATTTACAAACACGAAAGCCTCGCCAGACTCTCCCGGTGTTAAAATTACCCGTTTGATTTGGTATATTCGAACGTACCGAATTGAGCGCGCGTGGCGAGCATTAGATGAGTCTGGCAAGACTTTGGGGCTCTTCCATAATAGATAGATTGTATTTTAAAGTATTGTTATAATGCAAACTATCATCTGACAAATTTTCAGAACTGACAAAATAAGGAAAATAACTTTTGTAAATAATTTCCAGTTTTTTACATTTGGTATGTTTACAGATCAGACAGACTATTTTTTTTACTTAACTTTAATAAATCTCTTCATGGTTACGAGGTGAACAGGCGTTGGAAGAGAAGAATCTTTGTAGTTCAATCTTTTTGATTTTCAAAACTACCAAAAACAAATACATAATAATAGCCAACGCGGTTGCTGGAATTTGGAACGATTTGGGTCTATAATAATCAATTCAATACATAACTTTTTTATGGAGCAAGTGATCATAGAACTTTACACTCGCTAAAGTGGCTGGCGAATATAACAAACAAAAATTAACTTTATCGCATGTTTACTTGTGGCTCAGTGGTCACAGGACAATTAGAAAATGATACATAAATAGAAATTGAAGAGGAAAGATGCAATTTTACATACTATAATCAAAACTACTCTCTTTTGTCCAGCCTTACTTAGAGTCCTTTTTTTCAGTGTACGATTTTGATGAAGCCGAAGAGGCCGGTATGGTGGATTCCGAAACGGATGATGACAAATCGAGGATCGTAAAAATTTTGCCGCGCAAATCTCAAGTGGTCTCCCAAGCTCATATGTGCAACTATTGCAACTACACAAGCCCTAAACGGTATCTACTCTCCCGCCATATGAAGTCGCATTCGGAAGAACGTCCTCATAAGTGCAGCGTCTGCGAAAGGGGTTTCAAAACGCTAGCCTCTTTGCAGAACCACGTCAATACACACACTGGCACCAAACCTCACGCTTGCAAGTTTTGCGATTCCGCCTTCACAACGTCAGGTAAATTTCAAAAAAATAACTATCTAATATTAATGAATTAGAAATTTATTTTTAAGTAGAAAAGCTTAATTTTTTAGAAAAGACGAGAAGACTATATGTAGAGTTTAATATTTAATTATGTTTTTTAAAGTTTATTGTTTTAGTTAAAATTTTATATTTTATTAGCGTGATTGAAAAAAAAACTTTTATAATGAAAATCATTAATGGATGGTGCTAACATTTAGATTATAAGAAATAATTATTTTTGGAATGACAGCATAATTTTTTTAGAGAGTTTAAATCGAAAAAAAAATTGTCAATCAATTGAACTCGTTACTTTTTTACGTTAAAAGATGGTACGTTGCGTTGTTAATTACACTTTGTTGTTTAGGTGAACTTGTTCGACACGTAAGATATCGTCATACTCACGAAAAGCCGCATAAATGCCCCGAATGCGAGTATGCTAGTGTTGAACTCTCGAAATTGAAGAGACACATTCGTTGTCACACAGGGGAGCGACCGTATCAGGTACGTAAATTTTCTAATCTAGCCTGAATCTATGTAGGATTTTTTTTATTTTAGTGTCCTCATTGCACCTACGCTAGTCCCGATACCTTCAAGTTAAAGCGGCATTTACGGATTCACACCGGAGAAAAGCCATATGAATGTGATATCTGCAATACAAAATTTACGCAGTCCAACAGTTTAAAAGCTCACAAATTAACCCACAACAGTAAGTTTATTTTAACTGTTATTATAGAAATGGTGACTGAATTTGGTTTGTGCAGTTGGTGATAAGCCGGTGTTCCATTGCGAATTTTGTCCAACCACTTGTGGCCGAAAAACGGACTTACGAATCCACGTACAGAAACTCCATACCTCAGATAAGCCCTTAAAGTGTAAACGGTGCGGTAAAGCGTTTCCAGACAGATACAGTTATAAGGTAAGCGGAATTTCTGGGGCTAAACGCCATTTTGACTTATATGTCGAAATAGTTCACAAACGTGATAATGATTGTTGGTTGTTATGAAACGTTAGATTATATTGAAGAATAATAATGGAAACTAATCACAACACGCAACTCGGGCATACCTCAAGTTGATATGCCTGCCTTTGCCCTCGATCCGTCAAGACTCGCGGTATCTACGTTGCCACCTAACTTAGGTACCCTAACCCCTCAGAACATCGAACGACAGTTCCAAAGTAATGAAGCAATTTTTTCATCTCTATAGTGTAACCTAAAAAAACGTCCCAAGCCGTAACTGTGTTATTTATGATCCGATTTCAATACATAAAAAACTTGGAAATTATTGTTTAAACACTACAGAGTGGCCTTAATCGTGATTTTTTTTAAATATTAACTTTAATGTCAAAAGATAAACTTTTTTAAATAGGTTATGTAGAAACGTATTTTTTTGATACTTTAGTTTAAGAAAAAAAATTTCTGAATGCAATCATGTTTTTAAAAATCAATTTAGTATAATATTTATTCAACAAAATAATTGAAATGTTGGTCAAAATTGAATTTCTTGCATGTCGTGAGAAACATATGTTTTGTTGAAATAACGAAAAAAACGTTCAACAAAACTATACAATATATTGTTGTTTAAAATTGTATTTTTGACGGTACACTTGATAATTTTACAAAAAATTCAACGTCATTTTGACAATTATTTAAATTATTTTATTGAATGAATATTACATATTTTATTACTTAGTTACATAGTTTATTGCTCGAATTTTACTTTGTAATACCTGAAAACGCGTTTTAATTGAAGGTGGGATATTTCCGTGTGGGTAATGACTGTTCGGTTTTTTGAAGGTTCACAGCAAGTCCCATGAGGGTGAAAAGTGCTACAAATGCGACCTTTGTCCGTACGCCTCGATATCGGCGCGTCATCTCGAATCCCACATGCTCATCCACACCGATCAGAAACCTTACCATTGCGATCAGTGCGACCAATCTTTTAGACAAAAACAACTGTTGAAAAGACATCAGAACTTGTATCATAATCCCGATTACATCCCGCCACCTCCCCGGGAAAAGACCCACGAGTGTCCGGAATGTGCCCGCGCTTTCAGGCACAAGGGTAACTTGATCCGTCATATGGCAGCTCACGATCCCGATCCTACCATACAGAGAAAACAATTGGAATTGAAATTGGGCAGGCAGAAGAAGATTCAAATGATCGACGGACAGCAGGTGGAAGTTATACCTGGGTTGGATTCGGATGAGGAGGATGAAGATGATGATGAAGGAGAAATTGACATGATGGCGGTAGAAGGTTCAGATGGTCAGCAGTATGTTGTGCTCGAAGTGATTCAATTGGCCGATGGTGAAGAGCAAGCCATGGTTGTGGGAGATAATAATGAAATATTATCGGAAAGCATACTTCCGGACAGTGGTAGGTTTTTAAATTTATATTTTAATAAGTTATTTGCAATTAAATGATTTTGCAGACCTAAATAGTGAAGAAGTTATTAAAGCGTTGCAGTCAGCCAGGAGAGTTTATAAAGAAGATAAAAAGACCATTAATACAGATAGTGATATGCAAAACTGTTTTGGGTTTGATGTAAGTATTTTTGGACTTGTTGGTTTGGCGGTGTAATTTAATGACGGTCGGTTTCAGGAGGATGAAGAAGACGAGGAGGAATTGCGAGGAAAAGAAACAATTACGCTTTTAGATCAGATTGACTGAATTTTAACGAAAAGTTTCTATCTTTTTTGTTTGTTACATGAACATCTATGGATATTTTGAAAGTACCTTTATCTTCACTTTTCCACGCTATAAATTTACCGTTTTTAACAGTTTAGCATGAAGTTTCTGGCAGTAGCTTTAGTCTGTACATTTTTGTATATACTTACTTTAATGATTCCATTTAATAGAATAGCGATTTTTTGTAAATACCTATTCAACCGTTACTTCTAAATGTAAACCATCCTTTAGTTAATAAACGAGTACGTTTCAAAATTAATTTTTTGTCCACATTTTCATTCGGGTAGTTTTAGTGGAATACTCTATTTGTAAAACTTTAATAATGATGCTCATTTCGTACCAAGCCAGGTAAGTCCGATACTGCTGCATTCATTTACCGCTGTCATAGAAAACTACGACATTCTAAACACACTATTTCTAAAAGTCATCCCGTCAAGAAGCTGCAGATCGTCTTGTAAGAGTTATCCTCCGTGGTTTAATGGCTCCATCATCAGCATGCTGCGGAGGAAGAAAAATCTGCACGGGAGATATGAGACATCCAATTCCTTATCTACATATAAGCGTTTCAGCCAGTTGCGACATTTGATAAAGGTTTGCGTTCAGAAGGCGTATGTTGCATATATGCGAACCACGGAGGAGTCTTCTGTCTAAACTAGCAAAATTCCGGGCGTACTCTGACACAATAATATTGAGTACAGCAGTCCAAACTAAATTATTAATGCTTTTGCTGTTTTTTTTTTTTTTTGTAGTACATATATTGTTTTGGACTCACTGATCAGCTATAATTGGAATTGTGATACCTATTGCACCTCCCAACTTAAACGTGAATATTGATGGAGAAGAAATTGTGTTCGCGATTAGTAGACTCAAAAACAATCTTACTTCTGGCATTGACAATGTTCCCAACTTGGTTATTAAGGATGGTGCAGAGATATTTGTTGACCCGTTGTCGCATCTATTTAATCTTGTTTTAGAAAGTTCCACATTCCCTGATAGCTGGAAAACGGCTCGCATTTGTCCAGTTCTTAAGAAAGGCAATGCTTCATTGCTGAATAATTATAGACCTATATCGATATTCTGCAACTTTTCTAAAATTGTTAAAATGATTATTTACCAACGAATATTCTGCTCCGTAAAGTCTTATTTAACGCCTTTTCAGTATGGTTTCTTATTGAAGAGGTCTACCGTTACTAACTTAGCGAGTTCTAGTCAATACGTTTCTGAGGTTTTGGATACGCAAGGTGGTCAGGTTGATGTGGGACATGGGCATTCAAAAAGTCTTTGATCAAGTTGATCTTTTCCTTCTCATAAGTCAACTTGAGTATTTTGGTTTCTCCAATTCCCTATGCAAACTATTCTGATCCTATTCGTTTAATCGAGAACAGTTTGTTTATTATAATACCTTGTAGTTCTAGGAAATATACCTCAACTTCTGGGGTACCGCAAAATTCTAACTAGGGGCCCTTACTATTTATTGTTTATTGATGATCTCGCTTTGACTGTTTAATGCCGTCGATTACTGTTTGCAAACGACCTAAAAATTTTCCATAAAACTACCTCCACAGAAGATTGCTGCTTTCTGCAGGACCAGGTGAGGGCTATAAATCAGTGATGCATTAGGAATTGACTTAGTATTGCAAAGTGTAAGTCAGGAATCTTTCTAGTTTTAATTTAGTATAATTATGTATATTACTCTACTTAAACCTTAGCATTTAAGTGTTTAGGAGGTATACCTATTTCCACAAAAGATCTATTTTTTAATATAAAATAAACATGGTTTAAAGCATACTCGAATTTTGTTCATACAATTTTTATTAATATGAATTTATAATTTTAATGAACAAAACTTAAAATATTCAATATTAAACTTACTCTGTGTAAAATATTTACAGTCATTATACTCAGTTCTTTTATGTGCGATTGTACGGAGCATTAAAATTATATTTCAACAAACCATATTATGTAGAACAATTTTTAACAGTAATCCAACAATCAATATAAGTTTCTTAATAACTGGCAAACAGTGTGAAGGCAAATCAAGTTTATAAATACTCAACTTTAAAACTATTAACTTGCTTGCACAATTTAGGCATGATTATAAGCACCTATCGTTTAAAAAAATATATTTAAAAAAAATATTTGGAATGAAATTAAAAGTATTGTCTTTCAGGCAGGCTCCAACAATGTTTACAAATCCAGCAATTGCTTAATTACGCAAATTAAATACAACAAAATGTACAAGAGCTGCTGCAAAACTTTGTAAAATAATGTAACTTCTTTTGGGCCTGCTTCGATTAGTTATTGCTATGGGGCGTTAGCACTACTGCAGTAAGAACGATCAGTATTTCTCACCTCCAAACGCAAGTTATAAGCGAAAACAATTCCCAGAACAACAACTAAGAAAATAGTGATCAATTGGTAATACTGAGTACGTCTAACAGCTCCATGCAATTGACTTTGGCACTCGGTCAGTTTAGTAATGTTAGCGTTGACTTGGGCGTAACTACTGTGATCGTTATCGCCGCCTCCACCTCCTCCTACTGCTACAGCGTTTCCATTTTTGCTAATTTCATTAATTTGGGCGCACCTCAACCGATGTTGGTTGATCTTCCTTGCAGAAGTGTCTTTCCAAAGCAACGCCAAGTCTTGATTCATCTCGCTAGCTGTCAAAATCGTGCTCATCACCAGGAATTTATCTCTTGACAACCCGCCCAGTTGGTATCCGGGTAACAAAGTCACGTGGATGGTCGCTCGGGCTCCTGGAGTTAAACACCCGACGCTCGGGCGTACTCGGAATTTTTCTGGTGATGTTGTCTTCAACTAAAACTCATCATTCAATATCGGTAATGTAATGAGGAATTTGCATTACCTTGTACGATAGAACGATAGTGGCGTCCGTATTTTGTAGCTCCAAAGTGCTAACCAGTTCGCCACCTTCTTTAACAAAGGTAATGATGGTCGATGGCTGTACATTAAGGGCACTTCCATCTGGAAATTTTTGATCGATTTTGATGTTAAACTCGAAATTTTAAAAAACTTACCGTGGTCCTTTTCTCCAATCCCTTCCGGTGAGTCTGACATTGACCCCTCAGCAAAGTGGACCTGTCATACAAGGTATTGATTAGTGGATGCAACACTGTTGCCAATGCTGCTAAGGGGGCAGAGATTGGGTGATATGGCAGGAAGATCAGTTGGCAGCGGGTCAAATGCGCTTTTACAACAATAATTATCAAATACTGCAAAAGTTACTATTAAGCGCTTTTTATTATGCCACATTGAAGTAAATGACCAAGCATATTATCGGTATCTATTAAAAACCAAAGTAACCTTGAACCAAAATAAATTTAGCTCCGCTTTGCAAATGGAAAAACAATGCAAACAATTGGAGTTAAGCGCTTTTCAATGTAGCAATTAGGGTTTGTGCAAAGCTATCCACGCCATTTACCTGCATTATGCCTCTCAAGACCAAATAAATGACTTTTGTATAATTGTTTTATATGTATGTATTCGTTTACAAATCCAGAAAAAGCAAAATAATTTCTTCAACAACTTCTGCGGAAAATAATTTTCTACGACTCCTTTGGCATTTATTAGGGTGCTATTTTCGCCTGGATCTATGTACGCTGCATCTAAAACTACTAAACACTCTGTAAATATGGGTATCAATCTTTTCGAATTTTGAAGTCTGTGAAGAATTACGTTGACTCACCTAAAAAAATATACAGGTGTTCCGTTTGAAAAAATGGAAAAAATAAATTCAAAAAGTTCTAAATTGAAAAATTAAATTTAGCCACCCTGTATAATTTTTTAAGAGTAAAAACGATTCATAGACATTCCATTCCTAACTGGTCTTTACATAATTTTTTCTTAGAACTCGTAATTGTGATTATAGCGACATGCATCTGCAGATGCTATTATTTGAACAAAAAAAAAAATTGCCACATCCAAGTAGTTTGGAAATAGTCAGCAATAATATTGGAGTGAAAAGAGTCTAGGAACTCTAGGAAAAGGCTCCAAAAAATCATCTTTTACACACAACATTCCATTTAATAAAATGTCACTTGCCCCTGTATAATCGTCTTGAGTCACCCTGTATGTTCAAAAATAATTTTCTGTTATAGATTTTTTCTTCTAGTTTATTTGTGTTCTTAAATCAAGTTTCTAGCTATCATAGAACTCAAACTATCGAAGTCGGACGCACTATTGCCCCATCCTGTATATGAGATGGGGGAGTCATGGCCGATCAACAATTGATCGAATTAGCCTCATTTGCAATGTTCGCGACCGAGAATTGGCTGGATTGTAATTATAGCAAATCCCAACTTGAAATAGAGCCCCTAGAAAGCTCAGAATGCCCGTTTTTAAGACTCAACAAAAATATTGTGATAATGATTCTAAGAAAGCCAAACGTTGTATAACAATAATTTTTGATGAAAATAGTTATTTATGTATCAAAGGAATAAATAAAGTTCAGAGTAGCTCCTGATATCTCAATGGGACCCACCATTTTGTAAAAAATATGCTCTAATATGGCCTCAAATTAGTCATTTGACAAACAGTTGCTAAATTTAATAGTTTACACACAAGTAGCTTGGTTCCATACTTTTTGGATTAACCCTGTATATCAATGACTTCACAAATAAATGTCAGGTAAATCAATAGCGGGTGCGGATTTCCCAGTTACATAAAACGAGGAGTTTAACCTTTTACCTTTCGATTACTAGCAACGGGTGTGGCGACGTTATTCACAACGCTCTCCTCCTGTTCAGGCAAAAAGCTAAAAGTGTACTCGTCCTTCCCGCCCCAACAAACTAGGGCTTGGTCGAGAGGAACATACTCCTTTATGTCTTTCTTGTTGACAAACTTGATCTTTTGAACAGCTTTCTCGGGCAACCACGTTTTTATAATTTTGAATGCAGCTGCAAAAGAAAAAAAAACATTCAATAACAAATTACAACAGAAAACTTGGCGCTAATTACAATTTGTACTTATTAAGCTTGTAAAAAAAGAAGTTGATATGTAGAAAATAAGTTGACTTTGATTTTATGGATATTAATAATTGGCACAAATTGATATAATAATATGATACATGATTGTTAGGTTTTTCTAATACTAACACAACAAGGTCGATTAAGTAAACTTCACCTAAAAATAACCTGTGGGGATATATTCTGTCCTTAGGAAATAAGTTCTATGAGCAAACTGATGATTTTTCATGCAGGGTCATTCCGAATGACTTGAAGTGTCGCTAACCGATATCCATACCCAACTTTTACTTTGCCGAACTTTACCTACTCTAACACGTACTAATGTCATTGCGGCGTACCGCAAACATAACATTAAATTTTTAAATAAATTTGGTGCTAGTCAATGAATAATATCCAAGATATAGCAAAGGTTTCGGTTTCGCTATTTGGCGTTGGAAAGCACTGATCTGTCTTCAAAAAATTAGAACAAGCGTAAAATGGTTAAAACACGACCTAAAGAGTGAAAAAAATTCCTTGCACACCACTGACAGTTGCCAACTGTCAAATAAATGTTCAGAAGAAGCAAACGGAAGTAAATGTTGATAAGCATTGGGCAACGGTACCCTGACGTCACGTTCAATCATTCTGAATAACTCTGTACAGCCGAGTTCAAAAGTAATGTCCACCTGTTGAACTTTAAACTTATTTATTTTCCACATGAAACCAACACAGGCATTAAAATTCATATTTATGCTGCTAACCATATGAAATAATAGAACAAATGCATTGGGTTTTTTTTAGCTAGTAGAAAAAATTTAAATTTTAAAATGGACATTACTTTTGAAATTGACTGTACACACCACAGTATAGCATATTTAGGCAGTTCATTAGTCCCTCAATAGGTGGCCTATGGCTTAACTTGAGAACGTGAAATCATTGGTGAAATCTTCCCAAGTTTTGATCATTTCAGCACAAGAATTCAAACTATATTCAAGGAAAAGATGGACGGATGTCCATTGATCTCGCAACCGCCTAACTTAACATTATTAATAGTTTAGTTAAAATTAACATTTTATATTAAAAAGTATTGATTGGTATTATGATACTGTCTTGAAATTTGTATATGATAAGAGATAAACAAATTTAGAGCCAGAACAATCAGTAGCGTTTCAACATGTTTTGATTGTTCCTGATTTCCTTATCTAAGCTAATAATAGATTATTGAAAAACAGCATCTAGCATCTTGTACAATACTCACCACTTAGAACCCAAGGCATTTCAAATATGAGAATATAATTCAGAAAATATGGGTAGTATTGTTTGAAAAGGCCTATGAGATACTTGGTGAATTCCATGTCCATGTTGGCCAACCCGCAACCTTCCATATCGAAAAATAAAGTAATCGCTCTTCCTTTATCTTGTCTTTAAAAGAATTTAATTAGGAGAAGTTAATTTTCAGTCAACCTGAGTACCTTTCTAACCGCTCAAACCAGTAAACAACACACCGCTTTATGTCATCCATGTTGTGAACTCCCTTAACGTACTTCTTACACTTAAAAATGAATAAGGTAGATCCATCCTTATCAGTGCCATGGGGAAAGAAACTACCAGACACTATCATATCCATTTTAACAATATCATTAATCTCTGAAATTCACAAAGTTACTCTCGAGTTGTTTGAGGGAGTAAAAGCTATTCTACCATTAGTTTTGAAATCCTTCCTCCACGTTATTGTATCCCACATCATGTTTAAGGCCGTTTCTTGGTTAAATTCGCAATGTGTTAGAAATCGACGCAACCACCCATCATCGTTTTTCACCCGTTCCAAGTCCTTGGGATGCACAGCTACGGTTTAATGCGTTAATTACTGGGGGGGAGTGGTTCGGAAACTTTACCATCTTGGTCCTTTGTTGAGTATTGTTGTAAAAAAGTGTTTCTCAACTGATTAATTTGCTCCCCTGTTACCTCCATAACTTCTTCACATTTAACTTTTGAGTAGTTTTAAGCGAATAATTACGATTTAATATGAAGCAACAGGCAATCACACGATCACTGAATACTGGTTTGGCTACCTATCTGGAAATATACTTGAAATTTGTACTTGAGATTGTCATACACAAAGTCCGTCTTTTCTCTATTAGTTGCTTGTTCGTTAGGTTAATGGCACGGAAAATTATTTCGAAACAGTGATTAGGCCGAAAAGAACTTAAATTTGGAGATACTTTTGATTTTGTTGATAACCTATGACTCGACCTTTGATTTGTTACTTTTTAATTATGACAAGACAATGAAAGTTGAAAGTGTATGATAAAGTGACAGTGACAGCGACATTTAGAGGCTTCGTCGTCGTCCATGTTCGGCATCAATCGGTTGTCATTGGCGACGGCCTCGAATACAGAATCACCAACGAAGCAAAATAATCAGTAGATCGCTAATAGATGACGTCACACACTTTCTCAAAGATCATCAATTAAAAAATCGACTTTCGGGTCTTTAGCGTGATTCTCAGCTGAAGGAAACTTGGAAGAGTTTTGTTCAACTTTATCAATCGTTTATTTGACTATTTTTAAGTCGGCGATACTGAAATATTTGATTAGTCCGTAGTTGAATCATTTGGTTAATTAATTACGAAAATCAACAAGACAATAGACAATCACAATAGACGATCTGTAAACATTAAAAAAACCGTTTGACGTCACCTTTACAGGGTGAGTCAGCTAAAGTGAATTAGAGATATTTAATTAAATGTATTATTTATTATTTTTCTAATTGTTCCTAACATGTAAAGGAAAAAAGCCCTGGCTATAATAATGGCGATAAAATTAATTAAAAAAAGCCATTAGTGTTTAAATAAGATCAGAAACTGTGACTGTCAAATGTTGAGCTATGACGACGTATTATGTCGCCAACTTTTTTTAACAAATTTGAAGCTCCAAGGAAGGTTTGCAATCAGAGCTGGGCAAATACTTTGCATTTAAATACTTTTCAAATAATAAATACTTTTTTTATTTATTAAATACTCGGTATTTAAATGCTTTCTCACATGTGGTATTTATTATTTATAAAAAAATACTTGTCAAAAGTATTTAGTATTTAAAAAAGTATTTCTAAATATACTTTTTTAAATAATATTTGTAGCATGCAAATACTTTTTTGTCATTTAAATACTTTTTCGTAAATTTTGAAAATCTGGTGTTGGCAAAGGCAAATCAAATTTCAATTATACAAATATATTATCCTTTTTTAACTAACCTTTCAATTATTATTATTTTTGTAATAATAATTGCGAAAACGTTTCTTGATAAAATGTCAGATGGAGGGCATGTTAATTTTTACATGAATAATAATCCTAAATCGTTATGGAACCTTTCATTTAATAAATATTTTCTAAGTATTTAAAACGCCAATTACTATTTAAATAACAAATACTATCTCTCTGAAAATAGTATTTATATAATAATAATAATAGTAATAGTATTTATTATTTAAATGTTTTCTTGAATCGAAAAGCATTTAGTATTTATTATTTAAATACTTTCCAAAAGTATTTTGCCAATCTCTGTTTGCACAAAAAATTGGGTGGAGATGTGGAGTTGTGCGAGATGTGGGCTGAGTCAACTGCAATGGAATGAAAGAACTGCTGGTAAAAGAACATTCAACACGATTCAACCTAAGAAAAGCATTGGAGACCGCCTATGGTAAACTTCAAAGTGCGCCCCAAGATCGGTCAGTTTGGTGGATGAATCTCAAAATTTCAGAAATGATCAAAGACATGCTTCGCGGAGTAGACAAATTTAGACCGTTTGTAGCAGAGCTTTTTAAGATCAAATTGTGCTCATTCCTACAACATTTTAAAAATTTAAACAATTGCATTGTGATACTTTTGCGTCTATTTCTAACCTCAGCTAAAAAATACTGTTATTTGCGAAAATAAAAAAAAATTGATACATTTAATTAAATATTTCTTAGCAGAATGAAACTAAATTAAATTTAAAGGTATTTATGTACTGGAAATAATTTTAGCTATTTAATTGTATTATATATAAAAACTGTAATTCTACTAATAACGAAGATATTTTGGTTGATTCACTTTACCTGACTCACCCTGTATACATGCGCCAGTGTTGATATTTTCACGTCTGTCTACATTTTTACCAGTCAATCCTACGAGTCAATCATCCTCTGTCATTTTTTGATAATTGCACATAACCTCACTTTATTCCATGTCTAGTGCCGAATGAATTCTCCAAATATTCTATAACATTTCTGCAACATTATTGAAGAAGTAGTAAATTAAAATGTTTAGCGTGATGAGAGCGTTTCCACGGTTAACAATCAGAAGCACCCTTACAAGAAATGCAGAAAAACTCCTTTCAACTGTAACACAGCCGCAGGAAACGGAGGCGAATAGTATGTTAATTATGCTTATCCCAACGCAAAATTATAATTTCTAACACTTTTAGCAACTCAACGACAGGACCAGTCTTCTTCCAACGTTTTAAATCACCCGGACTACTTTAATGTTCACAACTTATTCACTGTTAAAGACTTGTTTGATGCAAGAGTCCATTATGGTCACAAAGACGGTTCTTTGGACGACCGGATGCTGCCATACATCTACGGAAGTCGATTAGGACACGTAATCTTTGATCTAGATAAAACCGCAGAATACTTAAGAAAAGCTTTAAATATAGCGGCACATGTGGCATACAGAGATGGGATAATTCTCTTCTTTTTACGTGGCGCCCAAAATTCGCATTTAGTAGAGAAAACTGCACGTGAATGTCAAGAATTTGCACACACCAGGTTCTGGCGAGGGGGCATTTTTACTAACGCAAATAAACAATTTGGTGCCGTTACTAGACTGCCTGATTTGTGCATTTTCTTCAATACTCTCAATAACGTTTTGATACAACATACGGCAGTTAGAGATTCCGCTAAAATGGCGATAGCTACTATTGGTATTGTGGACTCAAATTGTAACCCAACCCTGATAACTTACCCTGTGCCGGGCAATGACGATTCTCCCGCTGCCATACAATTGTATTGTAAATTATTTAAAGCCGCCATATTGCGGGGGAAGGAGAAGAGGAAAGAAGATTTGCAACAATAACGATATTTATTTAAACAACTTGTTCGATAATATTGTAGATAGAATATCAATGGCAGTAAAAATTACTGAAACATGTTGTCGTGTTTCACAATTGATGTTTGGTCCCAACACCCTACTAGCGTTAGAACTACTGCAAATGAGTAAAAAAGAGATATTGAAATTGCTCTAATAGCTGCAGTGTTAGTATAGTATAGAAGGAAGAGAGGAATTTTTTGAGCAAGTCCATCACCATCAGACTAACCACCAGTAGAATCGTAACTTATAATTAGTTGCGTTTAGCCTGCAAGAAAACATAAGTTAGCGTAACAAAATATTGCTGTTTCAATTGTGTATGAAAGATGGCAGTTATTTGCAGAAAATGATAAATCAATAATTTTCTATTTGCCCTACCAAAACTCCACAAAACCATTGCTACTCAAAAGATTATTTAATATAGATAGGAAGCAAATACGGCCACTGTGGGTTTGAAATTTTACATATTTTTACTATTATGCTATTATATTTGCAGTTGTATGATGTAATTACAGTTTTTCCGCCACATTTCAACTTTTTCAACATTGCCAATGAATTTAAATTAAATGTAGCCATTTTAACAGTTATATCCGAGTAAAGTGAATGCTGTATTTATTTATTTTGGACTACTCCAAAAAAATTCCTGTATCTAAAACGTGCATTAAAAAATACGTTCGTTTTGCAGCCAACTGTACATAACTATAAAGGTTGAGGCAATAGTGCTTCCGACTTCGATAGTTCGAGTTCTAACTAGAAATTTGATTTAAGAACACAAATAAACTAGAAAAAAAATTTATAATCGGAAATTATTTTTGAACATACAGGGTGAGCCAAGACGATTTTACAGGGGCAAGTATGTATATGGAAGTAAATGTAATGTTGTATGTAAAAGAAGATTTTTTGGAGCCACTTCTTAAACTCTTCACTCCAATATTATTACTGACCATTTCCAAACCACTTGGGCGCAGTGTTTTTTTTTTGTCCAAAAAAGGCATCTGCAGATGCATGTTAAAAAAATCATTACAGTCACAATTACGAGTTTTACATCATATTGTTAAAAAATATACAGATGTTCTATTTGAAAAAATGAAGAAAATAAAATTCAAAAAGTTCGTAATTAAAAAATTAATTTTAGCCACCCTGTATAATTTTGCAAAAGTAAAAACGATCCGAAAATATCCCACAGATGTTTCCTAACTATACTTGGATAATTTTTTCTTAAAACTCGTAATTGCGACTGTAGGATTGAAAAGAGTCTAGGACAAGGCTCCAAAAAATCTTCTTTTACACGCAATATTCCATTTAAAAAAATCTCACTTGCCCCTGTACAATCGTCTTAGCTCATCCTGTATGTTCAAGGTTATAGATTTTTTTTCTAGTTTATTTGTGCTCTTAAATAAAATTTTTAACTATCATAGAACCTGAGCTATCAAAGTCTGACACTCTATTGCCCCACCCTGTATGTTGTTCATAATTCCATACCACAACATGCCTTAAATTACCCATTCCCTATACAGGTGTCCCGAAAAAAGTGTGCAATATTTTACCGACGGCTTCTACAATAAAAAACATAAAGAAAGTTGTCTATAAACATAGGGCTAAAAATTCTTCCTAAGCGAACTAGAGCCCTCTAAATGTCCTCTGTTAGTGGTTTGCAGTGAATATCTTCAAAGCCAATCAAGGTAAAATAATGATAATGATAGGTAAGAACAATAAATAATGAAATTTTGTCCAACCATTACAATTTTTGTATGTAACAAAAATAAATGTCATTTCATTCGCTTTATCTGCCGTGTAACAAAATCTTTAAATCCCTATCGGTATTCAACAAGGGTACCTTTTTTATAGAGAAAACTCTAGATATTTAAAATCTCAGGCTTAAAAATTGAAAATACTACATACAGAAAAGTTAAGGCTATTTTCACTCGCTTGAGACATCCCTGTATACATTTTTTGAATTATTTTTATTTCTACTGGTTACATACAAAAATAGTAATGGTTGTGCAAAATTTTATTATGTTAACTTTATTAGTCACTGCAAACCACTCACAGCGGTTTACTTTTAGAGAGCTCTAGTTTCCTTAAAAAGAATTTTTTGTCTTATGTTTATAGACAATTTTCTTCACGTTTTTAGTTGTAGAAGCCACCAGCAAAGTATTGCACCCTTTTTTCGGGACAGCCTGTATAGTTTTTTTAATTAGCAGACAAGAAACGCAGTTCAATCCCCGCATGCGCAGCGATCCCGTAGTTCAACAGTAGTAGCGTGCATCGCTAATAGCCAGAGCCCTAGTACACGCCTAAGTTGCAGTTACCTACATAAATTTATTAAAAATGAACAATCTATAATAAAATCTTATGGATCAACATGTTTTAATTGAGCATACGCGTTTTAGGAGATTGTTGACCAATCCGCCAAAACAATTCTAGATACGGTTCCTTCTTTTGACTCCTGTATTCAGTCTTATAAAATATGGCAGTAACACTCAGAGCTTTAACAGTTCTGGTTACTGAACACTATACCACCTGTACCTCGTCAAAGCTCACGTCCTTGCCATCCCTCATCTTGAAAATTCGGCGTGGCCCGAATATGCGCAAAACTCTAGAAAAAGACGAAATTAGAATTTGTAAAAATAATCAACAGGAACAGTTCCATACAAGTTGGCAATAATGGGAAAATAAATAGTTCCATAAGTTAGAGGCATCATTGGAAACAGACCCATCCAAGACTCACGCGTCTTGTTAGTTAAAGCTACAGCACATAACTGTCCACAACGTTGTGCGGTCATCCGACGATCAGTCGCCTCAGCTGGTATACCGTATTTCTGAAAAGATTTCGTGAAAAATACGTTTGACGTGAATCGAACTCTCCAGAACCTCTCCATCTTTTTCGGTGAAGCTTTCTTGCAGAAAATTAGTGTAAGTCGGACCGGGGCATAAAAGAGTGACATCTATGTTTTGTCCAGTCTTCTCCGTTCTAAGCGAATTAAAGTAGCCCTAGGAAAAAATTATTGAGCAAATCTTGAAATAATTGACCGCATAATAACAGGTGACCCGAAATTAATCGTCAATTTTTTACCAGCGACTTCTATGACGAAAAACAAGAAAAAGGTTCATATCACCTGCGATAGAGAAATGCTTCCTAAGAGCGCTACGCTACAACCCCCTAAATGTGAGATTCTCAGTAAAAATTAGATGCTAATGTTGATGATGTGAAAGTAGATTTAAAATTTCATTTAGGGGTACTTCAAACTAGATGGGGGTTGAAAAAATAATGCTCCAACCTTTTTGATGTGCAGATCTTTGTACACTCGGGTTATTTAAAAATAAAACACTTAAATCACTGGTTTGACTGATTTGGCAACATTTTAGACTGCATAGTAAGGTCTGGTAAGATCGAAGGCATCAAGCTTTACCGAACTGACCCGAACGCCAGCACTAAATGACCTATGCAGTCTACAATATTGTAGACTGCATAGATCAAGATCAGGTGGTAGGTACACCCGGATCAATCAAACCAGTAATTAAAGTGTTTCATTTTCAAATAATCCGGGTGTACACGCAGATTCAATATAAATGAGACACTTGAATAACTAGTTGTCTACCTTTATTTTGTAACCCAAGAAATTTGACAACACTGTAAAGTGGATAGTAAGGTCGTAGGCACGGAGTGACAGAGCTGACGGAGGCCGTTATTCAAAATTCTGAAACTGAAACCGTTGATTGAGATATTTACTGGAAGATGCCCAGCCTTACCGCCAGAATCGTGCCTAAAAATGATGCTGGCGGCTAGGGGTTTAGAATCGGTCCATCTGTCCCCCAGCATCATTGTTAAATGCAGTTTAGTCGGGTTCAGAAATTACAGAGAGCTGTAATATTACGACAACAAGATGAAGCAATGTTGCCACGTAGTATAGTTCATTTCAGCCGTTTTCTCGATCTCTTTTCAATTCATGACACTAACAGAGATGGAACAAACGAGCGGGAGGCGAGCTTATTGTACGCAGTAGACAAGAAGTGGTGCGGGTAAATATCTTTTGCACCACGGCTTCAGTGTCCAATTGCTGTAAACAAAATATGAAAGAATTTTTTTTTCTTTGTTAAGAAATTTGCTAACCACAGAAAATGTGCTTAACTTTTCTCATTAAATAATTATACATATTTCGATAATGTGTAGTAAAAAGTAGAAAACATTTTGCAAAAAATTAAAGATAAATATCAAAGCACACAGAACCGTAAGGGTTGTGGTGCAAATGTACGGTTTCTTTGGCCATCACGGTTGGCACACGGCAGGTGCGAGCTCATTTGTGCGGTCTGGGCTTTTACGATTTAGAAGGACTAAACGGCTAAAATGAACAGTACCTTGCCGAACACTATAACATGGTGCCAATCAATAATGATGGTGCTACACTTACGTCAGGGGCAGATGGAATGAATGATAAAACCGATTAGACGTTCCGGCCAGAGAAATTTAATTTGCCGACTTTCTCAAATTTACACTCGAAGACGAACTACATACTTAGCTATTGATATAGAGCTTGTGTTATTTCGATTTTAATTTAAGTGTTTATTAAGAGGAACGTCTCCGCTTTATCATCTGTGATTGTAGAACGTCAGCAAAATGCATTAACGTGATTTTTTGTATTAGCAAGGGCACGTATTAAAAGAGAGAAAATGCATTTCGTATTTCCAAAATAGCTCTGCACAGGTAAAAAATATCTGACTTTTGTTTTTAAGATCTGATACGTAGCGATAGACTCCGGGATTTGATGCTTTGAAGAAAGTTAACATGCACGTTAATATGAACAAAATACAAATGTTTACTTTAACATTAAATTCTATGATGGGTAGAAATTTCAAAACAAAATTCAAGAATAATCCTAAAAAATTAAATTGCTTTTCAAATAACTCGACAGATAAAATCGTAATAAGTGCTCCAGATGTTTTGTCTATAAAAAAAGTATAAGTTCACTTTATATTTGTATCTTGGTAATTTTTTGCTTTTTATATTATCCGACAAGAAATACACATTTATCGCAGTAACCTGTCGTCAGTTGTCATTTTTGTGTCAGTTTTGAAACATTTGAAGTTTTTTGTCGAGTTATTTGGAAAACGATCTAATTTTTTAGAATTATTCTTGAATTTTGTAACTACTGGGCGATAAATCGAAAATGGTTACAAATAGCCATAGGGGCTGTATGTACATACAAAAATGTTTGTTTTTAGTTTCTACATCATATTATTAAAAAATATACAGTGTTTCATTTGAAAAAACTGAGAAAATCAAATTTAAAAAGTTCTAAATTGAAAAATTAAGTTTAGCCACCCTGTATAATTTCTCAAAAGTAAAAACGATTTAATGACATCCTACAGATGTTTCCTAACTAGTACTTACACTACATCCAAGTGGTTTGGAAATAGTCAGGAATAATATTGAAGTGAAAAGAGTCTAGGAAAAGGCTCCGAAAAATCTTGTTTTACACACAACATTCCATTTAAAAAAATGTTATTAGCCTCTGTATAAATTGTCTTGGCTCATCTTGTAGTTCAGAAATAATTTCCGGTTATAGACTTTGTGTTTTTAAAGCAAATTTCTAGCTGTCATAGAACTCAAGCTATCAAAGTCGGACGCACTATTGCCTCACCCTGTATAATAATTCTTGAATTTTTTGTATTTAATTAAAATTTTGTTTACATTGATTTGGTTTATGTGATTAAATCTTGAAAAACAAACGAACAACTGTCAAACCACACAGGAAAATAAAAATTTTGTTCTAAATTAGTTTTGTATGGATAGGCGTAAGGATCTTTTTTTGTATAATTTTTGAACTTTTTGTAAATTGTTTTTTTATTTAATTAAAACTTTGTTTACTTTGATTTGGTTTATAAAAATATAATATTGCCTGAAAAGCGACTTTAATCATCGGGGCGTGCGACCTGAATCATGAAACGCAGACCGAACGGAATAAATACACCGCAAACATATCTCGTCCCGTCCCGTGCAGTTATGGTCCCGTGGTCCTGTGCCCACATTCCACACCATAGACAATTTGGCAATGTCGCACACGTACAAATGCGGAAAGTGAGCCTTCTGGAGCCGGTACCTGATTCATAAAACCGAAAACCAACGTTGGCCGTCTGTGGCGCCACCGTACAGTGCAGACAATGTGGGTGAGGGGACGCAGGGCAAAGAAGGGAAACTCGGTCGACTATTAGCACGGAGTTGGGTATCTTCCAGTAAATAACTCAATCAACGCTGAAACGCACGTGGACGGGATTGTTTGGTTTGAAGGCTCCCTCGAACCAACGAAAATTACACAAGTCGTCGACACGTTTTTTGGATTTAAGTTTAACGAAAGTTTGCTTTTAATTTATTATAAATTATTATTTAATTTGTATGAAAATTGCACGACACTGAAAAGTAGCCAATAGAAAAATAGAATTTGCTGTCATTTGTATGACAATGTAAAAATTTCCTGGAAATTATTGCACCATGCATAAAATTAATAAGTGGAAATTATTTCAGCCAATCAAAATTATTTATTTATTAATAATGATATCATAATGACATAATGGGCAAATGTCTGTGTCGTTGCGATTTTCTTACGCCCTCGTGCATTGATTAATATCAGGAAATTTTATTCTCATGCATTTCCAAAACGTAATTAGCCCGAGTGGAACACGAGGGCTAATTAATATGTTTTGGAAATGCATTCGAAAAAATTTCCGGAAATAATCAATGCACTAGGGATATTATAAGTGACAATAATTCAACTAACATAATCATAACTATATCAAAACTAATAAAATTTAGCAGTTTCGACCAATCAGAAAACAATTTAATGGAAATCTCAATGCACTTGGAAAACTACGGTCCCTTCGGGCTATTCCGGAAAAATCTTTTTTATATTACTTATTTATTCCTTGCAATTGAAACACAAATTTTGAAATAAAAATAGCGTGCTTAGAAAACTAGATTCATAATTGTGAGTTTTTTTAAATTGCAGTTTTAGTTTAAGTTGTCATGTCAAATTCAGCTCGAGACTTTGCAGATTCCGGAAATTTCCGGCTTTCAAAGATTCGTGCTTGTCGGATTTTTAAATGACTACTCGCGCGCGCGTTGCGCTCGTGGTCATTTCACAAGCCAAAAAGCACTATTGTAAATTACTATTAAGTAAACAAAATTTTTTTTTATACATCCTGAGTCATTTTAGCCTGTTAAAACGAGGAACCGTTTTTCTGTTTCTTCGGAGTGTTGCATCTATTTTTGATGTTAAACTTCATCTTATTATTAAATTCTTTATGTTTTCTATATGGTTTTTGAAATGCTTATAATTCCTCATTCTATATAAATTCTTCCAATGGCTAAAGCCGATAACCAAAAGCAAATGACTGATAAAATAATACAGAATAGAGAACTCGACATAGTAAAGGAACCATTTTTGTTCAAAACATTTACCATTTACTATTTTAAATTTGTAAGAAAAGGATAATTAACAGACAATAATTATTTACGGCCCGAGTCTTGAGAATTTATTTCTTAAATGCAGCACAGTAGTTACCCAAAGTGCATTCACCCGAATACGCAGGTAAACCTTTCTGAAAGCACAAGTAACTATTTGTTAATGAGCTGGACCATAAAGTTTATTGAGGGTCGCATAGACAGCGAAGGGTTCTGTCTGATGCTGCCAGCTGGTGAAATGTGTAGTTTACCCTATGAATTTAGATTTTGCAAATAACAGGAGAGTTATCGCTTTGCTCACAATTTTTCTGGTTTACTGTACCGCCCGCCGCCCGCTCTTCTGGCACTATGAAAGCCGCTTCACCAAACGCTCAAAATTGTCGAGAAACAAGGCAGTTATGAATAATAGGATGACTTTAGCCACGTGCTAGGGACGTTTAAAGGACGCCAATTATGCTGGTAAAACTACGAAAAACATTATAAATCGGTGAAAAGTGTTAATATGAAGAGTAACGTTAGTTTATTTACAACGCTGGTAAATTTTATGAATTTTTATAATTAATGTCAAAAGTCCAAAAAAGAAGAATACGAAACGAAGAAAAGAAGAATAAGAAACTCACGATATTGTTTAAAATTTTTGCAAATTGGAATTTTTTGCAATTTTTGGAAATTTGAATTATTATTCCTAGGTTACATTAATAAACATTAATAAACAATATATAACTTCTATTTTAATTGCGATTTATTATGCTGACACGCATGCGGCAATGTCAGTGGTGCAAATTTTTTACTTAATTTTTTGGTCTTAATAAAATATAATCAAATCCTATACAAAATAAATAAGTGAAGATAGAATTGTCGGGGTGAATAACGGCCTCCGTCAGCTCTGTCACTCCGTGCCTACGACCTTACTATCCACTTTACAGTGTTGTCAAATTTCTTGGGTTACAAAATAAAGGTAGACAACCAGTTATTCAAGTGTCTCATTTATATTGAATCTGCGTGTACCTACCACTTGATCTAAAAATTTGAAATTTAAAAAATAAATATTCTATATTATTGTAAGTTGAAACGATATCTTCACTCTTTCTATCGTTTGATAAATAAAATTTAAAAGCTATTTGCGTATCGTCGGTTTTAGGGACACCTCCTTATAAATATTACTAAATATCATCAATTTTTCTTGAAAATCTTTGAAATTATTATTCATATACAGTCAAAGTCGTTTATAAAGACGGCCGAAGAACCGAGGAATTTGGTCGTTATACCAGATCCGTCCTTATAAGCGGCGTCGTTATGAACGACTTTGACTGTAAAACAATATCAAAAACATTTAAGGGGTAGTAGCTCCTTTAAGAAGCATTTGTCAACCCTAATTTATGTATGCAATTTAATATTGTTATTTATGCCACAAAGGAGCTAAACCTGAGGGCGTTATTCCGTTATTTTGGCCCAACCTAAATTTACTGACGAGAGGCAGGGGAGGAAATTATTGGGTGTAATTACGTGTATGGCATGTTTTGTTCCTGTGTAAGTCCCCGAATACGGCACCCCAATGACTCCTGCTATACTCGAAACAACTGCAACATGTCCCGATCCTCTCTTCATGAAATGATTTACAGCAACAGTCGACAAGTTGACTACTGCGAAGACATTGAGCTCAAACATTTGTTTATGTACTGACATGTCAATTTGTTCCCAGTACGCTCTTTGCGATCGCCCGGCATTATTAACTAATATATCGACGCTGCCAAAGTACTGAACAGCATGGTCAAACATTTTCTCATGCGAAGACAAGTCCATAATGTCTGCTGGGATTACAAGGATATCTTTTTCTTGTAACTGGCCCTTGGATATGGCTAAAATTTGAATGTTAAGGGAGATTTCCTATTGTTTGGTCTAATTTACCGATGCAGGCACGTTTAACCCGTTCCAATTCATCTTTTCGCCTGGCTGTTAAAACTAACTTTACCCCAAATTTGGCAAGGGCTAAGGCTATGTGCTCTCCAATTCCGCTTGAAGCTCCGGTTACAAATACGACTTTTCCTTTGAGTTTTCCTACGGTAAATAAACGTTGAGAAGAAAAGTTTCAATGGATTTAGCAACTTACGTGGCGACTTTCCAAATTTCTCGTAAAATGCTAATTGAAGATCGCAGTCAACAATGCAGGAAGCAATCGTATAGAAACAGCCGTAGATGAACACACCTAGTCCAATTGCTTTAAAAAACACCATAATGCTAGTGATCATTAGGGTCGACTGTATAAACTCTAAAAATGACGACGACGATAGAAAGTAAGAACCTACAACTCTGTGACCTACAACCTAACCTAATTTTTATAATGCTGGAATGCTGCTAATCACAATTCACAAACTTGAATTCAAGTTTGGAGGGAGTAATTTTAGGGTCAATCTTTAGTTTAGTGACCTTTCGCCGACCACCATCATTTCACATTTACATGATTCTACAAGCTTTACTGAATCCACTACCACACGAATTTTGTTGTGCAAGTGCCTATTTACCCCCGAATTAATTAAAAGAGTTATTGTACACTGGGCCACACGTTGCAGTGCGTGACCTTGCACGCGGAAATTTCAATGTTTCTCGCACTAACACTTCATCAAACTACCATCTACTTACCAAAAAATCATCCATTCATTCATTGCCAATTATTTTTCCTTGCCCTAATTGAGGACATTCCGATTATTTTATTATTATATATATTGTCCGATTATTATTTACCCACCCAGCACCCCTATTCACTCCACCATCCCCTTGGATAGACGGTTAATGGGGCATTTGCACAAACTTTCTTTTGCTATAATCGACTGAGGAGGTCATTTCAACGTCATTGCACTAAAATTGATGTTAAAATTGCAGAGGTCACTAATGTGAAGATTTACCAATTTTAGAAACAAGTAGCAAGTAGGTACAGATAACGAGAGAGTTTATCTATGTCAATCAGGTTATCTAAATTTATCATTTTACATAAAACAAGACACCAAATTTGTGGCGATTTGCGATTACCACCACAACACAGTGACCCCAAGTGACCCATCAAAGAAGAAATGGGCGTCGGTCCAAACGCCGAAACTAGTTATCAAACCCATCTCAAATTCATATCCAGTATCGAGCAATGTTAGAACGAATTTTATTGTCAGGAGGTCACTTCGATTATTCAAAAGCGGTCATTCCAAATGCTTCATGCAAAGCGATAATACCTTTGATAACACATTAGCAATAAATATCTACCCAAGCACCAGAATACTAATTTAAATTTAATTTCCTGTGCATGAGTGAGAGAATTTTTGTCTATGAACTTTGGATTGAAGATGCCACAAGAGAAACCATCAGATTTAAAGTGAAAGTGTGGATAGCACCTACATTTGATTATTTAAACAATCGCGTGTCAAGGGAAATATTTAATTGCAGCTATACCTATAACCATAGAAATAAAGAAAAGATCAACAATAATAATTACAAAATTTATTGTGCAGAATTCTACTTTCTTTACATCTGCTTGAGATCAACAATAATAACACATAATACTAATAATAATTACAACAATTTATTGTACACAATTCTACTTTCTTTAAATCTGTTCAAAAATACTTTACTATCCTCAAAGTTCGAGCATTTGTGCAACAATTTGTTACCAAGAAATGATTGAGTTGAGTCTTGTTCTGTGGATTCTAGCACCCACGCACGGCAAAGTAGTTGTCTGCTATTTATGGACCTGGGCGTTGTATCAACCAGAAACAGGCTCCTTCAGCATAGAACACCATCGTCCTCCTCGACAACTTGAGCGAGAATAGGCCGAAGCCCATTCTCGCTAAAGTTGCCAGCCATGTTTGTAGTCACTCCGATCATGAAAAAATTTGCAGCTATCACCAAAGCCGCAGTAACCCGTTTCCTTGTAATCTTTACAGACATCAGGTTGGTAATCCCACAAAACTGTAGCCCTTAGATTTGAAAGAGCCCTAATTGGGCCTTTCCTAACCATCCCTACAAATTCCTGGAACAATAAACTTGTTAACATAAATTATAAAAAGATGAAAAACAAACCATTATCACAGTAGCTCCTTGGTCGGTAGGCCCCTCAGCCATTGCGGACCTTTTTGATTTGTAACTCAGTATAACTTTTTCATCATCACTTTCTTGCTGGGTGCTCTTTTCCCTTTTTTCCAATGCGGCAGTTCGATGCACGTTAGGGTTCGCTTTGGTTTTGCGCCCCTTCGGACGCTGCACGATCTGTGAATTCTCCTCGTCGCTGGAGGAGTCTGCAAAGACAAGACATTCAAACATAACCTCAATATTTTTAGGGAAGACATTCAAACATAACCTCAATATTTTTGACTGCAACGTACCTTTCTATGAACTCGAAGCCTGCCGCTTTCTGACGCCTCTAGTTTTCAAAGTCCGTTTTTTAAATATTGAAGCGTAATTATCTTCGTTTATATCTGCCATTACTTTCACTTTTTGACAGTTTGATGTTACCACGTTACACAACTGGAAACAACGACAACCGCACCTGACCGGACCTAAGGACCGCACCCAAAATGATTTAGAAAAATTATTGTATTATCTATCTATCTATCAAATCTATCTATCTAGGAAAATTTGACTTTAGTCTTTATTGGTCGCAGTTCGGAAAGCCAAACGACCTCTCTGCAATCTAATCTAAATGTAGTTCTTATTGCGAGTAATTTTATTTTAAATACAATTTTAAAAAATTGAGTTAAATTAAAATTTTAAAATGTTAAGCACAGGGGATGGTGGCAATATGTTGCCCATAACTTTTGTAGATAGAACTGCGAAAAAAGACATAAGTATGTCTTTATTCGCAGTTCTTGTCATCAAATTATGAAATTTCATGGTTTTGGAACAAAAAAAATCCTTTTGTTGCATTTCGATAGATGGCACCGTTTTTGAGTAAAAGTTTTATTACTTGTATGTACATACTTTCTCATTTTTTTTTCACATTTGTCTCGCAAATACTATGAACATTTGGGCACGTTTAATGATGAAAATCTGGGTACAGTTTTTCCTTTAAATACTTCCCAAAGAAGCTATTGTACCCTAAGAATCCTTTCCATACAAGCACATTTATTTATGGAGCAGTGTTTTTATGGGAAAGATTAGAAAACCCTCAAGTTTTTATATCTTTGTCTTGAAAGGTCCGGGTGCAATCAAATAAAACCATTTACCAGAACCACAGTCAAGGGACTGTATCTTCCTTAGAAACCACTTATCGAAAAAATGTTACAAAAGGTAACTCCAAAAGACAAGAATAAATTTAAGAGTCAAGAGGACCGCAATGAGTAAGAGTCGAAGGTAATTATTTAGTTGATCTTAAAAATATTAGTATACTTATTACTTGTAGTTAGATAAAAGTCTTAAGAAGAAAAAATATACGGCTAATTAGAAAGAAGACTTGATCAAACAGTTTCAGGACAGAAAAATTAATTAATCTCTGACGATGCTACTACTGAAACCAGAAACGCAAAATGAAAAGAAAAAGGAGTAGGTACAGCCGGCCAAAGAATTAATGCACAGGTCCTTGCTCTGTAGGCAACTTTACTGCCCCGTTTCTCACTTTCCCAATGTTTGGCACCATCTCTCACCGCTGGCGTCCTGAAGGTCGGTCGGTAGCTCAGGTAGCGTTGTAAATACCGTAAAAAAAATTTTGCCAAATTCGCACACCACAGTCGCAGAAATTTTATCTTCACTGTGTTTTGACATTTGTCAAGAAACATTAACTAATTGCTTTTAAAATTTGGGGCCTATTGTTGCTATTGTTACTTTGTAACCAAACAAAAATTACAAGAGAAGAGAGAATTTTATTTCTACATGAATCCATTGTCTATAAACGTCCCAGTTTAAGACCTTAATGGATATTAAATAAAGTAAATAGGAATACCTAATGCTTATGACAATTATAATTCTCTCACGCAGATTGGAATTATCTTGGCGGTATACGCTACAAAGCGATGTTACTCAAAAATAATACAAAATTATATCAGAGTCCTGTTAATGCTTAGTAAGTCCATATGGTCCAGTGTGCTACGTATAAATAATTAGATAATTGTTTTCTCGTTAGCAGTATAACATGTTTATCAGCAAGCTAAAGGTCTAATAGATTAAAATTTTTAACCAGTGGCATCCCAATTAATGTCGCTTTGATTATTTTAAATTAAAAAATAATACGCCACTATTTTTTTCATAAACAAAAATTATTTATTAGTAAAAAAATAAAGAACAGTTATTTGTATGTCCCTAAACTAAAACCAGGATATTAAAATTCTCTGTATAGTAGGCTGTGATTGTTGAATTATTTTACGGAAGTATGTTAATTAAGACTTTTTGTCTTAAAATCATGCACAAATTAACCCCCTTCAATATTGATTTAGTAAGTCCACATGGTCCAATGTGCTACGTATAAATAATTAGATAATTATTTTCTTGTTAGCAGTATAACAATACATGTAATGCTCTTTATCAACAATCAACAAGATGAAGAGTGAATTACATTTAAATTTTCTTAAATGGATTTTTTTTATAGTTTACATAAGTTTGCGCTTTTTTAAAGATTAATTCAATTAAATATTTTTTTTATAATACTACAGGCCGAAAAAGATTTTTTGTTTAATAACTCCGAAACTACATTAGATATTTCTATTAAGTTTGGTGGATGTAAACTATGTGTAGAGACACAACAAATTTTTAGTTTTAACCAGTGGCATCCCAATTAATGTCACCTTGATTATTTTGAATAAAAAAAAATGATACGCCACTATTTTTCCATAAACAAAAATTATTTTATTAATCGTGCTTTATTTTGTAATAAAAAAGATCTCTTGAATATTTTTCGTATCTTGAAGTGTTTATCAATAAAGAAATAAAAACAGTTATTTGTATGTCTCTTCTAAATTAAAAGCAGGATATTAAAATTCTCTACAATTCTCTAGACTGTGGTTGTTGAATTATTTTGTTTCACAAAATTGTTATTAATTTGCTAAGAGTCAATTACAATTATTAAGTAATTTAATCAGAACTGGGTTTTATGGTTAATCGCCCTGTATATGAAAGATTAAGCGAAAACGAAAGTATGTTTCTTAAGACTTTTAATCTTAAAATCATACACAGAAACTCCCTCCTTTCAATATTGACGTTCATTTAACATTGATTTTTTTAATGTTTCTTCTTGAATATGTTAGGTATTTGTTAAAATCGTTCAATGCTATATCTCATTAATTTCTTTAATGCAGAATTAATTGTCATAAATGTCATAAGCATTATTCCCATTTACTTCATTTAATATCCAATAAGATCTTAAAGTGGGACATTTATAGACAATAGGTTGATGTAGAAAAAAAATGCTCTCTTTTTTTTAATTTTTGTTTGGTTACGGAGTAACAATTCTAGCCACAATAGGCTCCAAATTTAAAAAAAAATGGTGTGGACCTTTGAATAAGAGTAACCTAATTTTTTTCATAATGTGTTAATCTTTGTATAATTATTCTTTTTTTTTCCTGACAAATGTCGAAACACCGTTGGAGATAAAATGTCTGCGACCTTCGTGTGCAAAATTCCTTTTACGGTATTTACAACCCTACCTGAGTGGGCTGGGTTGGCGATCACCGAGTCTTCGATGCGGTACCAAACCTTCGGCCGTAAACCGTGCAAGGAGTGTTGCGTGCTTTACATCGTCACCCAGACCTCCCCTGTGCATTAATTCTTTGGCCGGCTGTACACGAGAAGCTTAAGAATAACAGGAAGAGAAGAATCCCAAACAAGTTTGTTAGTGGCAGTGCTCACGCTACTGGCTACTGGGATTTTCCGTGCAAAATGTTTATTTTAAAAGGCCGTTTATTTTCATATAAATTCTGTTGTAAAAATATATGTACACATTATAAACATTATGCAACTACAACTCGTTAAATGCATTGAAAAATTACATATCTTCTGTACTCCATTTGTACGTCTCTTCTTGTTGCGCCTTCTTTTCATTTTGCACCTCAAACCACCTCTTCTCGTACCCGTTGCTCCTATCCACTCCATCCCACCTATGTCCAGGTTTGATACCGAATCGATTAGGCATGAATTGCCCCTGAAACTGCGGCTTCTCCGAATGTCCCATTTTAGCCGCCTCCTTCCTCTTCTTACTTCTAATATAGGCCAGCATTGGATCGCCATCGCGTTCCTGCTCCTTCAGGTACCTCTCCAAATCCTCATCGTCAGCATACCTGGCCAATGGTTTACTCATCTCCTCCAACTCTTCCTGAATCCGTTGCTCGCGTGTTTCTATCTGAACCAATCCTCTTCCCCATCGTGAATACTTTTCCTTATTTTTCTCCTCTTCTAAACGTTTCCTTTTTTGGTGTTCTTCTTCTTCTTTGAGATCGCGGACACGTCCAGTTTTTCGATTTCGTACAATAGTTTGGGCGTGTTCTCCTGAAACTTCTTTCGACATTTTCTTGAAAAGCTCATTTTCGCGCTGCTTCAATTTTGCGGTTTCTTCAATTAGTTCTTTGGCGTTCTGCAAACCCGCCGCTTTTCCATCTAACGTTTTCTTCAACTTGCTAGAACTGCAAGAAAAAAATTAGTAACAATTACTTGGATGTATTAAAATCACTAAGTACCTAGACCCAGAATCCTCCTTTTCTTGTTTTATCACAACCGTCTCAACTGACTTCGTCGATCTTCTCACTGGTGATTGATCCGGGTTCCACCTACTTTTTCTTCTTGTTGGAGACCTATCAGTAGTTCTTCGGCTCTTGCGAGGGGGTGAGACGTCATCATCTGTCTTTTTCCTGGCGCGAGGAGGTGATAAATCATCATTTGATTTCCTCAAAGGCGAATTGTCGTCGATCTCAACTATACCAACTTCCTGCCTGCTTCTTCTGGGAGGTGACGCGTCATCACTTACTGTTATTGTTTTTTCGCGTTTTCTAGGTGGCGAATAATCGTCATTATCTCTTCTACTTCGACGAGGTGGCGAGTTATCTTCGTAACTCACAGGCTCTTGTTTAATTGTAACTTCATCAGCCTTCTTTCCGATTTTGAAGCCTGAAGGTAACATTTGCGCGTGAACTGGGTTCGAATCAATTGCGCTTCCAATCGGCTGCCATAGAGGATCCTTGGTTTTGTCGTCCACGCGCAAGGAAGGGGGTCTCTCATCTATGATAGCCACTATTTGGGGCGCGTCTTCGTTGGCGTGAAAAGGATCATCATCGGGCACCACAACGGCGTTAGCGTCTAAATCGTCGTCGATGATTTTGATTCTGGAATAAAATTGATTATTAAACAATTATTTTGAAACAATTTGTCAAATTAAGTACCTCTTGGTTAGGTTCTTGTCCGCTCTCTTCTTCTTTTTTTGTCCTGGGGCTTTCCCAATACCCAAATATCTTTTTAAATATTCTTTTTGATTAATTGCAGCCATTTTAATAAATTTAAGTGATATTTTAGATATAAACACGTGGTTTGAGTGGTTTGACCATTGTATTTGTTTGACGTTGTTCTTACGTGTTGACGTTTGTTATTGTTTCCGTTCCGTTACGTCACCTCAGCAGTCAACCGTCAACGTCAAAATTGGCGACTGCGCTTGCGCACTTTAGAGATAAATAATAGCCAACCTAATGTAAAGAAATTTCCCTATAAAATAAACAAAACTATATTTGCGGGTTTTTGTGATCCACACGCCGATTTGCCAGGTTATACAGAATGGGGCAATAGTGCGTTCGACTTTAATAGCTCGAGTTCTATAATAGAGATCGCGCCAGCTAAAAAGAGACCTGTCAATCATTTCTCGCGCAACCACTATTTTTGAAGCGGCACGACAATTTCAGGCTAGTTGTCAAGGACAGTTTCAGAAAAGTCAAGTGCCGCTTGACTTAGTTGGGTTCAAAACTCTACCCTCTAGCCGCACACCCGAGTAGTCAACAGGCGAATCCACGTGAATATTCCAACACTGAAGCGATCAACTACAATAGGGTTGGGTGTTCAAGTCTTCTTAAAGTAGGGGCAGTAGCGCCGCGTCGGTGAACCAAGGAGCGAAACATAACTTCGAAAAAATGTTCGCCCCTTCACGACAGCGCGCCACTGTGTGTACTCCGCAAGAAAAGGACGCTTATCATTGGCTAGCTGAATCGCGCAGGGTGGAAGGTACGAGAATCGTTTTTCACGCAGGTCTCAAACTAAATGGCTCAACCTCTAGTTAAAAATTTGATTTCAGAACACCAATAAACTAGAAAAAAAAAGTATGGTAATTGTTTACAATGTCCACTCTTCGCTTTTTGTGCTGTTTTTTTGGAAACCATCGTAAAACATCATTATAATGCCATTTTGAGCAATGAAATGTTGTGCAAATGATAAATAATTTTATGCAAAATTTATAAAAAAAAATAGATGTGCTAGGGCAAGGAAAATGAGTAAAAATAAAAGTAGTTTGCACAAAAAAAGATATTGATTTTTGTAATGTATACATGGTGACGAATGCGCTAGTGTAATTAGTTTATTGAAAATCGAAGAGTGGGTAAAGTAAACAATGACCAAATCTATAACCGGAAATTATTTTTGAACATACAGAGTGAGCCAAGACATACAGAGCCAAGTAACTTTTTTTGGTCATTGTTTACTTTACCCACTCTTCGATTTTCAAAAAACTAATTACACCAACGCATTCGTCACCATGTATACATTACGAAAATCAATATCTTTTTTTGTGCAAACTACTTTTATTTTTACTCATTTTCCTTGCCCTAGCACATCTTTTTTTTTCTGTATAAATTTTGCATAAAATTATTTATCATTTGCACAACATTTCATTGCTCAAAATAGCATTATAATGATGTTTTACGATGGTTTCCAAAAAAACAGCACAAAAAGCGAAGAGTGGACATTGTAAACAATTACGCTTTTTTTAAATTGAATGTTGAATGAAGTTCAATTACATACCTCCATATAAAGTGTTTTAACAACAAATCCATAGATGACCAATCGATATTTTAAAAGATACGCTATCGTTTCATGCTTTGACAAAACTCAATCCAAGGTATTCTTGCAAATAGTACACAATTTAAAAAAAACAAAAATAAACGTAAGAATAATACAATTTATAGAACAATACATATTTTACATTATACAAACATGATAAAAGAGAATAAAATTTAATAATCGCTATTTAATGGTAACTTTGTTTTTCGGAAATTAAAATGCTTTCTTTTTGGCATCAGTTTGAATCCTAAGATCTGAATAAGAATTTGCGATAAACTTTATAACTTGGACTTCATGAAGATCATTACAAATATCAGTTACTGGATGTGACTTGGGAAAAAGACCGGATAAAATCAAAGGCACAAAGTGCTGAAGAACAGCAAATGTAATCTTGCGCTTGAAATCGTCTTTTCTCACATAACCAAAATTCATCAAAAACTTATAAACCTTTTCCGAAAACTTAATAATTTTAAAGACTCCCGTCGATGGAAAACTTAACTTCCCTCGCGACCCAAGCATAAAAGCCGAATATTTATTTACATCAATTGCATACGAATGATCTATATTTTGATGATCATCTTCTAAAACTAATTTTTGGCAATACAAGCAGGGAGATTTTTGTAAAAATTTTGTTATTAGAAAGCAACTAACATAATATAGTATGTTTTTTCGGAATGATGATAATGCCATTATGTCCAAGTTTGACAGTAATTTTTTTAACTCATCATCGTCGTCACTACGGGTGGTTTCTGTATCTACAAATAACCAATCTTCTGAAGAAAAGTTGAAAATTGTGGTAATGCTATCAGGCTGGAACGGATGGACACATCTTGAATTTAAAGTAGGAGTTCTCTGATTTATAAATAATAACTTCCTCAAAGCCCATCTAAACTGTAACGTGTTTGGGTGGCTATTCCAACCACCCCGCGACATCACACAACCAAAATACGATCCCAAATGATCCAAAGAAGTCGTATACGTGAGAAAATATTTTAAAGGATTTTGAGGTAGAGTCAGCAGAGCTAAAGATAGTTGTTCATAGCTACAAATATTTGTAAGAAATCCTAGAGCAAAAGTTTTCCGCCTGTGTTGCAAAACCCTTCTGTTTTCGAGTTTTAAAGATTTTATATATTTGGCAGATTTCTTGAAAATATTTTGCCATACATGTCTATTGTTCAGTTTTAATGGAGACTTGAATCCCTCAGCAAAAATAGATCTAGAATTCATCAGATGGAATAATCTATCAAATATTCTTAGAAATTCCACAGTAGCTTCGCTGTTTTGAAAACAAGGTAAGCCAATTACTCTCAAAATTTCTATAGCATCTGCCACTTCGGAACTTATTGTCTGTGATGCCAGCTTAAAATTTATTTTATTATTTTGAGATTGGATAGATAAAGTTGTTAACGAATTCGCAAATTTAGTATCTTCCTTTTCTTGGAGGGTTTGCAAATCACTTATAAAACTGAAAGCAATAACTCCACGATTAGAAGTCAAGTAAGGACTTTCTACTAACACATTTCTGCAAAGTCTGATCATATGACATGAATCTAAAAAGCAATATATTTTATTACAATTTAGTGGGTGTTTAATGTGCGTTACCATATTGGTTGCTGAAAGTTTGAACCCTAATAATTCCAAACTTTTTACGTTTGTCGCAGAACCGTCGCAAGTTATCGATCTTACGCTAACACCGACTTCATCCAGTTTTTCAATAGCTACTTTAATCAGTTGACCCTGCACATTGGCTGAAATTTTATTTATATAAAAATATGCGATTGGAAATTTAAACTGTTTAGAGTAGGAGACGATTTGAAACACAAGAACTTCAGTGGCTAATTGTTCCGGATCTTCAGAGGCTATACCACAAAGATCTACGTATCCAGAATAACTATCATTGTCTTTATCCAATACTATTTGTGATTTAATTGCCATTGAACCAAAGATCAACGCCACATTTTGTAGATGAGTATTTTTATTAACATTATTCTTCAAGAAATCGAATACTTCTGTTAGAAAGCCGACATTGCCGTTTCGAGATCCTAACCACATGCGAATTTGCGCACGACATGGAAGAGATACTATGCTGCGCAAATATCTATAGGCTTTGGGATTATAAAAATATAAAGTTAACGAAAATTTTTTCATTCTTTCAGCGTATCGTCCTTGAGTAAGTTGGATCAAACCAAGATCAAAGTCCTCAAAGTTATTTTCAAGAACCTGTTGTAATAAAGAATCGCATTTGTTATTATCCTTCAACACAGTTATAATATCCTCCATATTTTCAATTTTATGACCTGTTCTTTTTTGGTGTTGCTGAAGACTTTTAATTTTTCTTCTTGATTCAAAATTGTTGGTTTGGATAGGAATTGAAACTGGATGACAAGTGCTTTCCTATAAAAAAAATATAATAAAGTTTGCTCTTGTTAAACTTGAATTTAAGCAAGTACCTACCTCAAGTTTCGAAGTTATAGAAAATGACGTCAGTTTTAGCTGTTTGCTCCCTCGCTTTGTAATTACTTGGAAAGTAGAAAATTGTGGAGGTGACCTTTTTCTTCAAACATTTTCTTGAAAAACTGGATTCCGAGTAGACATCTTCAGTAAAATAGTAGCTGCATTTTAACGGAAATCTGTGGACATTAATTTTGTTTTAAATAGTTTATACAGGGTGCTACAAAAAGAACCGCCTATGCCTTAAAGCGTTGATTGAGGTATTTACCAGTAAATATCTCAATCAACGCTTAAAGCGTAGGATTTCTTATAGATTTAAAAATTGGAACATCGGCACAAATAAAAATGAATGCGCTATAAGATGGCGATATCGGTTTCTTCAAATTTTTTTCCGTGTGAGTTTTTAATTTTGAGCGAGATTTTGTATCGAAATATTCACTTCATCTCTTTGATTTTCTTCTATGATCACGGCCTCCAAAATTGACAACGCCGTTGAATTATACAAATTTTTAAATTTTAGCGCTAAAGGGGTCGACTTCAAAAATAGATCACTTCCGAGGCTGATGTTTACAGATTCTAAAAATCGAAGAAAATCCTAAAAATTTGCTTTGATTTGGGAGCCCGACTCGACGCAATCATAGAAGTGGCATGCCAAGTGGTATTTCGAAAAGTCGAAATCCAAAAGACTACTACGGCACTGCTTTTGGAGTCGTAACAGTTTTATTATAGCACCAAAGTAAAAGAAATGCTATTACAGCACTCTTCTGGGTGTTGATTATAGACGCAAAGTAGAAAAACTTAATTCTTGACCAAAAACACGGCTGTCACAGATAGTGTACCTACTGTCATTAGCACCGCCAGTTTAGGCAGGAGGATAATTTTTTCTTGCACATTTCATTTTAATTACCTATCTACTTTTTTCTCTAAAATTTTATCAAACTTATATCAACAGTTTTGGAGCTCTTGCATCAAAATTAAAAATTTAATCTAAAATCAGCTGTTTATCACAGTGAACAGTGGACGAGCTCCTATTTAAAACTTGGCATTTAATTTTTTCTGCTCCAAGAAAACATTAGTGTGAGATCACTGATCAGCGTAATATGGCTAATGATTATTATAACTTGACCCCGTTGGTTGCCTGTAGCACAGCATATATGCTGTGCCTGTAGTTTGTAGTAGGTATTTGTATTTGCCATCTTTTCTACGTTTACGTTATAATAGAAATGTTAAAATAAACTTACCTATGGTAGTGAATATTTTGGTGTGTCGTTGGTGGAACCCATTCATTCGTGCATTTGGGTATACAGCAATATTTAACCATCTCCATTTCCTTGTCTAAAAAATTAAAGAAAAGGAATTTAACCTTAGTACCTATGTAGATTGGATACCGGCAAGATAAGATATGTCACGATTTCTTTGCTGCTGGATTGAGTGGTATGGTAACGCCAATCTGGATTTCTACTCTTTGGCCACCATCGAGCATAACCGATATTTTTGAAGAACACCCCCAACCTGTCGCAAATATTTAAAATTGGCTCATCCTTCCACACAGAGCCCCAAAAAGTTCGCAAAGACGTGTCTTTCTATCAAATTTCCACCACCGGTCAACAGATGGTTTTAACAGTCATTTCTTTGTTATTAAGATTTAAGAAGCGTCAGAGGCCGTTCATTGAGTTACTTTTGAACAATTTAAAAGAATTTAGCAAAACAGCGGTTTTGGTTGCTTTTCTTACACAGCTATTAATTAATTAGGCCATTTACTTTGCAATTTGTGTCTCTCTTGCAGCTAAAGTGATGGATTATTTTTGGCTTATTTTAGGCCCCATTACTCAAGAAGCAAAAGCAACAATTACCCAGACAGCCAAACCAAAGTTGCAAAGTCGCATTCTGTGTCCTCTTTGTCCAGATGACAACAAGATAAGTTTGAGAACATATTCTTTGTTAACGAAGCATATTTTAGATATACCTACACAACATCAAAGTAAAAGAAACAAGAATAAACTTTGCAAGCAAAGAAGATTTTTCAAAGTGGAGGTCACTGGACAACATAGAAACAAGTTATGTGAAACAGAGAACGTCATTGAGGTCTATGTAGGTACTCACTCACATGTTGACTATTGCTGTAATCTGAGCAAATAATATTTTATTTTAATGTTCGTAAAAATTATTGAACTTTGAAATTTACACCAAAAAGTATTAAGATTAAGAGGCTTGCTTAGCTGAGGGAAGAAGAAAGAATCTTAAGCATAAACGAGCCGTCGGAGAAGAAAATTATATTAGAAGGCGTTACGAAATTTGTGGAAGAAAAATGTTGCAAAACACAACAAGTGGATGACAAGACGCGAAGGAATATTCTTACAGAAGAACCTTTCAGTCGAATAAACCAACTGGGTGACAAAATACTTAAATAAAATATTACCATTGCTGAGAAAGAGGAAGTGGATCAACAAACTTATTATCCGCAGAAAAAACTAAAAAATTTATGAACTTTTTAAACGAGGCAGATAAATGTTATACCCACAGGGTGGGGTAATAGTGTGTCCGACTTCTATAGCTCGAGTTCTGTAATAGATAGAAATTCGATTTAAAAACACAAATAAACTAGAAAAAATTCTATAACAGGAAATTATTTTTGAACATACAGGGTAAGCCAAGATGATTATACAGAAGCAAGTGACATTTCTTTAAATGGAATGTAGTGTGTAAAAAAAATTTTTTTGGAGTATTTTTCTAGACACTTTTCACTCCAATATTATTACAAAATATTTCCAAACCACTTGATGTAGCAATTTTTGTTGTTGAAGTAATGGCATCTGCAGATGCGTGTTAAAAAAATCGCTACAGTCACAATTACGAGTTTTAAGAAAGAATTATGTAAGTACTAGACACGAAACATTTGTGGAAGGTCTTTTAATCGTTTTTACTTTTGAAAAATTGTACAGGGTTGGCTAAACTTAATTTTTCAATTTAGAACTTTTTGAATTTAATTTTCTCCATTTTTTCAAATAGAAATATTTGTAACCATTTTCGATTTATCGATCAATAAAAGCAAAATTTAAGGTACATTAACTGGAGCTATTTATCTTCATTTTCTGGAAAACTATCTGCCGCAGTCATAGGTAAATTTTTCCGATAGGATAAAAAACAGGATATGGTTTCAACAAAATGGTGCTCGACTGCATTATTTAATTGCAGTCCTATGAGATCACTTAAATATTACCTACCCAAGGCAATGGATTGGAAAAAATGGTCCCATTAAATGACCTGCTAGATTACCAAATCATACAAAAATAGATTTAATTTTATTGCGATACGTTAAAGAAATTGTTTATAGAAGAATATGAAGGAAAGAATAATAATTGTTTTTAGAAGTAGGTATTACACCGACAATTTTAAGAAAAGTAGAACTTTCGTTTCAAAGACGTATGACGTATGGAGAAGTGTGTCAATATCAAAATGAGCATTCATTCTAATTTTATCTGCTAATGCATCAATTTCAGCTCGAGTTGCGCCGGGAATAAAATATCGTTGTAAAAGTTACGCTGCTCCGGTCAGTTGCGACGGCCTTCCTCCGTTTCTTTACTATTAATTTTACCTCCTTATTTCAGTGCGCCACCGGATTTACAACGAATTAAGTCAAAGAGGACCAATGCCCACGTAACTTGACGTTTTTGTCAAATGTCTAATTCGTTCCAATTTCGTAAATATCGGCGCTAAAGTTAATCCGCGGCAACGACGAAAATGGTTTGGAATAGCCATAGGGGTGTACAGCCGGCCAAAGAATTAATGCACAGGTCCTTGCCCTGTAGGCAACTTTACTGTCACGTTCCTCACTCTCCCAATGTTTGGCACCATCTCTCACCGCTGGCGTCCTGAAGGTCGGTCGGTAGCTCAGGTAGCGTTGTAAATACCGTAAAATTTTTTTTGGCAAATTCGCACACCACAGTCGCAGAAATTTTATCTTCACTGCGTTTTGACATTTGTCAAGAAACATTAGCTAATTGCTTTTAAAATTTGGGGCCTATTGTTGCTATAATTGTCACTTTGTAACCAAACAAAAATTACAAGAGAAGAGAGAATTTTATTTCTACATGAATCTATTGTCTATAAACGTCCCAGTTTAAGACCTTAAGGCTGCCGTAAGAAACGAGCAAAAAAACGGCAAAACACGCTTTCGTAGTTCATGGTTTTAGAGCAACCTAATGATACAATCAAGTTCTCCTTTGATCTATGTAATGACAAAACATCAAAGATTATGCTAAAGACATTTTTAATCGAATTTTTTTTTTTCGTTATAAAGTAACAACCCTTCAAAGTTTGGCAACTTTGAAGCCACGTATTACGTAGGAATATTTTTTTTACTGCTTTTATATTTCTTTTAGCAGAAAGGTCAATTCTTCAGCTTTATAATCCTGAAAACAGAAATGAGTTAGGCCTTCCCGTTTTTCGTAAAACCAAGAACTCGTGGAGGGCTACCAAATGGATCCTCTCGACGATTCCGCCCGATCGCGGCAGTCAACAATACGTAAAACCATTATATATTTGAGGGGTTTTCCCGTGTGAGGGTTTTGGCGCTGTTCTACAAGAATTTTGCGATTCCAGCGTGCATCGTGTTGTTTATATTTGAGATTTTGAAATCGGTCTCGGGTTTTATTTCCGATCCGGTGATAAAGAGCTAAATATAACTAAGTAGTTCTGGCGTTGCCCTAGTCATCACGTATTTATTCCTTCTCGTTCCACGTCTTTGTACATGGAGAAAAGTGTGGAATGTGATAAGGCCGACCATATAATTAATTAATTAATTATTATGGTTAATTCATAAGTTCCTGCAAATTTCGCTGTATATTTTGAATATTGTAATGAAAACTCTATCGAGTTTGCAACGATGTTACATTTTTTCTCGTCGAGATATCGCTTAATTTAAATTTTTCCGATTTTTACAATAATGCCGACCTTTAATCAAGTTGCAAAATTTTATAGTTCCGTTTCGATTCGTTACCCATTACACGGCAAAGTTTAAAAAATGTTAGAATTTTTGTTAAATTTTTTAGTTATCATGCCTCTATTCACTGCCCTAAATTAGGTCAAAGTTGGGCATTTTCATACTGAATATTAATGTAAATGAAAATTTTTCTCACCATTGAAAATTTTAAAAATTAGGCATAGATGTAAAAAAGAATTGTGTTGCAATCAGAAAATAAAAGTCAATCAATAAATGCTAAAATCCAATATGACGCCCATAAGAAAAACCAAAGTTGGATGAATGGCAGATTTAGATTTATTGTAAAAAGTGCCTTGACAATGGCTTCGTTAAAAAGTCTAGCTCCAATGGTTTTTGCTTAAAAAAATTAAAGCTTGAATAAAAATTTTGTCCGTAATTTAAAAACTAAAAATGTGAGAAAATGTGAGATGTATATGTCGTACACACTTAGTGAAATTGACCATTTCATGAAAAGAAGGTCCACTTCATTAAAAGAATTTTTCTTGCCCTAATCCGTTTCATGAAGTGGACATCCTTTTCATGAAATGGTCAATTTCATTAAGTGAGTACGACATATAGATTATTTGAATATTAGAACAAAAATGGATCATTGTTTTTGTAATATTTTGTATAGGTAGGTATACCTATCTAATGAAATAATAATAATAGCTACTTCTGTTTAAAATTTATTTACATGAGCACTTTTCGCACTTTCAAGAAAACTCACTAATTATTTCCTCTACGTCTAACCTGTCTGCGATATCAGTTTCAATGGGAATAATGGCGAACACCGACAATCTTTCCTCTTACATTGTTGAGAGCAATTTTTTTTTTAATTTTTGGTTTCGAAAAACTACGTTCTCTAGATGCAGGTAAAGTTTATAATATTCGTAGAGTAGGTAATAAACAAATTTGAGCTCGGGGCGTATAAAAGAAGTTGTAAATGATCCGTTCCTTTCAATAAAAAAAAATTGAATGACTGCCACTATCGAAACAACTATAGTGCGGTGGAAAGAGCTCGAAAGTCGCTTAGTTTAGAAGAAAAATTTTATGAAGTAGAAAAATATGAGATCTTGTCTATCTTTTTGAAGAATCTTGGGGCTACCAAAATCTCGTTTTACGACTTTTTTGGTAGTACCGAAAAAATTTGTGGCCCTTTGAATCTGGAAAATCGCTATTTTCAAAGAACTCAGTGTGGATTTATATTTTCCTTGAAAAAGCGATAGTTGCAGAATTAATAGCACAGTCAATAGCATGCACCGAAGAATGTCGCTATTAAAATTATCAAAACGTTGCTATTACGAGTGGGAAGGCGGTAGATAAAGACAAAGAAGGCAAGTTATTTTTCATTTAGATCGTAATTTTTTTATTTTATAAGCATAAAATAGAAGACAACAATATAAATGTGATGAAATAAAATAATAGTAATTTTTCATAACCTACTATAAATACGAAGTTTTGACGAATTTATTTGATCACTTGTTATCAGCTCTTTATGATATTGATTTGAAAAAAAATTATTTATGATAATTTGACCATTCTTTCTTCTTACTGAAATTTTTCCGGTCATTAAAAATGCTACGTTGCTCTCTTTGTTCAGTGCCTACGTTTACCGTATACGCTATCTCCGTCGCGTTCACACAACCTGCCGAACCGTAATTAACCGCGTCTTGCATTTCTTGTCCTAGAAACTTTATTTTTGAAACGCGACTAGGGGTTATGCGAGATGATATCATCTTAATACTTGAGGCTATCGATCTACATAAAAAAGAATAAAATCCATATCGTGAAAAAGGAAATGAGACCTATTTGAACATGAAACTTTACTGATTTTAATAGATGTAACTAACAAAATAGTGAATATAAGATTTAATTGTGTATATTCTCTTATATCATAAAAATGATATTGATTCTCCAATTATTGCTTTTTCGAACAAAATGAAAATCCACGCTGTGCGTTACTTGAGACCCGAGAAAAAAAATATTGTTTCTGAAGCCGCGCGCTCTTTGGAAATAGCGATTTTTCAGATTCAAGAACCCACAAATTTTTTTGGTACTACCAAAAAGTCATAACTACAGTCTACTACAGAAAATTTTTGGCGACTTATCGAGCTCTTTCGCCACATCGCTACACACATCTGTTAGTTAGGAGAAGTCGGGATTTGTATATTATCGTTGATATTATGGTTTCGGTCACGTCTCGGGCAAGTTAATGGGCTATAAAATTTTGTTTTCGGTTTCAAATGTTCGTTAGACTGTGGTTCACTCAGACATTGTGGCGCCAATTTCCTGTATGTTTGGTGATCTAACTAATTTAAAATCTGGGCGGAAACTGACCTAGTCAACTCTTTACGGCAGCCTTAATGGATATTAAGTAAAGTAAATAGGAATACCTAATGTTTATTTATGACAATTATAATTCTCTCACGCAGATTGGAATTATCTTGGCGGTATACGTTACAAGCCAAAATGCTGCAATCCGATACTATGTAGCGAGAATACGCTACAAAGAGATGTTACTCAAAAATAATACAAATTTATATCAGAGTCCTGTTAATGCTTAGTAAGTTTATATGGTCCAGAGTGCTACATATAAATAATTAGATAATTATTTTCTCGTTAGCAGTATAACATGTTTATCAGCAAGCTAAAGGTCTAAAATAGATTAAAATTTTTAACCAGTGGCATCCCAATTAATGTCGCTTTGATTATTTTAAATTAAAAAATAATACGCCACTATTTTTTCCATAAACAAAAATTATTTATTAGTAAAAAAATAAAGAACAGTTATTTGTATGTCTCTAAACTAAAACCAGGATATTAAAATTCTCTGTATAGTAGGCTGTGATTGTTGAATTATTTTACGGAAGTATGTTAATTAAGACTTTTTGTCTTAAAATCATGCACAAATTAACCCCCTTCAATATTGACTTAGTAAGTCCACATGATCCAATGTGCTACGTACAAATAATTAGATAATTATTTTCTTGTTAGCAGTATAACAATACATGTAATGCTCTTTATCAACAATCAACAAGATGAAGAGTGAAATACATTTAAATTTTCTTAAATGGATTTTTTTATAGTTTACATAAGTTTGCGCTTTTTTAAAGATTAATTCAATTAAATATTTTTTTTATAATACTACAGACCGAAAAAGATTTTTTGTTTAATAACTCCGAAACTACATTAGATATTTCTATTAAGCTTGGTGGATGTAAACTATGTGTAGAGACACAACTTTTGTGAAACAACAAATTTTTAGTTTTAACCAGTGGCATCCCAATTAATGTCACCTTGATTATTTTGAATAAAAAAAATGATACGCCACTATTTTCTTCATAAACAAAAATTATTTTATTAATCGTGCTTTATTTTGTAATAAAAAAGATCTCTTGAATATTTTTCGTATCTTGAAGTGTTTATCAGTAAAGAAATAAAAACAATTATTTGTATGTCTCTTCTAAATTAAAAGCAGGATATTAAAATTCTCTACAATTCTCTAGGCTGTGGTTGTTGAATTATTTTGTTTCACAAAATTGTTATTAATTTGCTAAGAGTCAATTACAATTATTAAGTAATTTAATCAGAACTGGGTTTTATGGTTAATCGCCCTGTATATGAAAGATTAAGCGAAAACGGAAGTATGTTTATTTTTTTTTAGGACTTTTAATCTTAAAATCATATACAGAAACTCCCTTCAATATTGACTTTCATTTGACATTGATTTTTTGAATGTTTCTTCTTGAATATGTTAGGTATTTGTTAAAATCGTTCAATGCTACATCTCATTAATTTTTTTCTTCCCAACCGGGAATAAAGTAAAAAAAATGCCGATCCTAACATAAAGAAACTCGTTTTCATAATAACGTCAGCCAACTTTATTTAGGTTTCTGTCAATTATAACAATTATTCCTTCTCTAATTTATTATTATTATTAACTTAAACGGTTGGAAAGAAAGTTTTGTATGCATCTCTGGAATAAACATCGTTAATCCTTCGAATGAAAATGCCCTCGGCTGCGCCTCGTGCATTACTTTCATTCTCGGGATTAAAATCGACGTTTATTCCCTTGATACATAAATAACTATTAATGCAGAATTAATTGTCATAAATGTCATAAGCATTATTCCCATTTACTTCATTTAATATCCAATAAGATCTTAAAGTGTTGATGTAAAGGTTGATGTCGAAATAAAATGCTCTTTTCTTTTTTAATTTTTGTTTGGTTACGGAGTAACAATTCTAGCAACAATAGACTCCAAATTTAAAAAAAAAATGGTGTAGACCTTTGAATAAAAGTAACCTAATTTTTTTCATAATGTGTTAATCTTTGTATAATTATTCTTTTTTTTTCCTGACAAATGTCGAAACACCGTTGGAGATAAAATGTCTGCGACCTTGGTGTGCAAAATTCCTTTTACGGTATTTACAACCCTACCTGAGTGGGCTGGGTTGGCGATCACCGAGTCTTCGATGCGGTACCAAACCTTCGGCCGTAAACCGTGCAAGGAGTGTTGCCTGCTTTACATCGTCATCCAGACCCCCCCTGTGCATTAATTCTTTGGCCGGCTGTACATAAAAAAATGTTTGTTTTTAGTTGCTACATCATATTATCGTTAGAAAATTCTATTTGAAAAAATTGAGAAATGTCAATTCAAAAAGTTCTAAATTGAAAAAATATATTTAGCCACCCTGTATAATGTTTCAAAAGTAAAAACTATTCAAGGACATCCCACAGATGTTTCCTAATTAGTACTTAACTAATTTTTCCTTAAAGTTTTTAATTGTGACTGTAGTGATTTTTTTAACATGCATCTGCAGATGCCATTACATATTTGAACAAAAAAAATGCTACATCCAAGTGGTTTGGAAATATGTAGTCAGTAATAATATTGGAGTGAAAAGAGTCTAGGAAAAGACTCCAAAAATCTTCTTTTACACACAACATTTTATTTAAAAAAATGTCACTTGCCCCTAAATAATCGTCTTGGCTTATTCTGTATATTTAAAAATAATTTCCGGTTGTAGATTTTTTTTCTAATTTATTTTTTAAATCAAATTCCTAGCTATCATAGAACCCGAGCTATGAAAGTCGGACGCACTATTGCCCCATCCTGTATAGCACAATTTTTTTCTTCTTCGTAATTTTTGAAATCATCTGGGTAGGAGATTGTGGGAAATGATTTTTAAATATGCCGCCAATTAAGGCTTGCTGTAAGTTGGAGGCGTGCCGCAAAAATGGTTAATCTAGCCTATGCTCTATTCTATGATATGCACCACGTGGTGAGTGCTTTCACGTTGAGTTGAATTGAGGTTAGAATTACGTTTGTGAAGGTTTATTGTTTATATCTTTCTCAACTAATTAAGAAAATAATTTTAGTCTTAAAAATTGTAAATTGATTGCTGATCACGATTCCAAACCATGTCACGATTAATTGTCAAGAATCTACCTAAACACGTGAGTACTTGCTTCTCATATTTCTTCAAACTTCTTCTTCAAACTGTTTGTATTATACAGATAACGGAGGATAAGATCCGGCAACTATTTGGCGAGAAAGGCACAGTTACTGACGTTCAACTTAAGTACACTGAAGATGGTAAATTTCGACAATTTGCTTTTGTTGGTTACCACCTCGACAATGAAGCTCAAGATGCGATAAAATACTTTGATAAAAGCTTTATAGATAGCAGCAAAATACGGGTTGAATCTTGTGCAGTAATAGGTAACAATGAGGCTTTCTAGTAGACGTAGATTAGTAATGGTTTTATTTAAGGTGATGGTCAAAAACCAAGAGCTTGGAGCAAATACGCCCCCGACAGTACCACTTATAAGAAGAAACACAAAACTCCGGCAGGGACCGAAACCAGTTTAGATGAACTTCCCCAAAAAAGTCAAGACAAAACTACAGAGCTCTTAGATAAAGTAAATGAATGTTGTTTGTGGAGTTCGTGTGGTGTAATTTATTATTTTAGTACAAAGATGATCCGTTGTTTGAAGAATTTTTACAAGTTCATGCACCAGAAGAAACGAAAAAGCTTCATAGTATTTTGGAGGACAGAACGAAGGCCAAGCAAAAAGGGGATGAAAGTGAAACAGTTGACGATAATGAAGGGTCTGATGAAAAATTGGCCAATCAAGCCATAAGCGATTTGGAGTACAAGAAACAGTTAATGACAAAAACAAAAGAAAAGACGAAAAAGCAACCGAAGAATTTTAATTTATTTACACTTAAGGTAGTATAATACGGTAAATTTTTCTTTCTTATTTTCAAAATAAATGGGTATTTTAGCTCCGAAATCTTCCCTATGCGCGCAAGAAGAAAGATATTAAAGATTTCTTCAAACCACTGACTCCCTTTAGCATTAGAATGCCAAGAACGTTACATGAGATTGCCTATATAGGGTTCAAGAAAGAGAGAGACTTCAAAAAAGCCCTTCTCAAAGACAAAAGTTTTATTGGTAAAGTTTCAACATAATTCTGGCGCAATTGTTAATTGTTACGTTTATAGGTGGCAAACAAATTTCGGTAACTGAATTCTCGTCAAGTGGCAACGAAATTGAAGGGGCTACTAATCAAAAGAATGGCAAATGGTGCAGTCAAGAAGAAGCACTTAAGAATGAAGAAGACATTGCCGAATCTGGCAAAATTTTCTTCAGAAACTTATCATACAGCACCACCGAAGACACGATCCATAGTTTATTTTCGAAATTTGGTTAGCAATAGTTTTCGGGTTATTTTAACCGGTTTTAACTGTAAATTTTAGGTCTTCTAACCGAAGTTACTTTACCCGTGGACGCCACTACCAACAAAATTAAAGGTTTCGGTACAGTAACGTTTGTTATGCCAGAAGACGCCGTTAAAGCTTATGAAAAACTTGATCACACATTGTTGCATGGCCGTACTCTCCATTTGTTGCCGGCCAAAAATTACGACAAAATTTCAGATAAAGACCCCGTTGAAGGTTTGTGAAAATTTTCAATTCTCTTCTTGCTTACACCAATTTTTTTCTTACAGAAAGCAGTAATTTCAAGAAGAAAAAGGCGTCACAGCAAAAAGACAAAGCCGGATCGTCCCACAATTGGAACTCGTTGTTTCTCGGTCACGACGCTGTTGCTGAAGTTATGGCCGACACTTATGGCACCTCGAAACAGAACGTTTTGGGAATCGAGGACGGTGGAGGAAGCGCCGCTGTTAAGTTGGCTTTGGGTGAAACGGAAATTGTGGCTCAAACGAGAAAGTATCTCGAAAAAGAAGGAGTTGTACTTGACGCTTTCAGTACGGTAATTAGGTTAATTTGTAAGAATTAGATGAGATGGTAATTTGATGATTGCAGCCGACGTCGAAGAGGTCCAATAAAGTTCTTTTGGTGAAAAATTTACCGCCTCGAACGGAACTTGCAGAAATTAGGACGATGTTTGCGAAATTTGGAACACTAGGCAGAGTTCTGCTGCCACCTAGTTGTATCACAGGTAATTGCGCTACTTGAATTTTATTAATTGGTCTTATTGTATAATGGATTAATTTTAACTCGACTCACGCCTGACAAAGTGGGCGAAGCAGCGCAAATCGGTTGCGCTCAATTTCACCTTCTAAATGCAAGTTGCTACGGATTAAGTTTAGCGCCGATATTTACGAAATTGAATCACAATATTGTGATGATTCTAAAGTGATTTTAATAATCAGCGATCGGTTTCTTGACTGACCGACTTGAAATTAGTTTTAGGTCAGTACTGATAGTTTTGAGTTGTTACTAATAGTGTTTATAATATAGCTCTTGTGGAATTTCTGGAACCGTCAGAAGCTAAGAAGGCATATATGAGTTTGGCTTATACGAAATTTAAATATACGCCACTTTATTTGGAGTGGGCTCCCGAAAATACATTACTGGCCGCAGAACTGAAACCACAAGTCATCGAGAAAGAAGAGGACGTGACGGAAAAGGTGGTCGAGGAGGAAGCCGAAGAAGTTATAGAAGAGGAGCCTGAGGATGATACCACCCTGTTTGTTAAAAATTTGAATTTTAAAACTACCGATGAAGGGTTGAAAAAAGTAAGTAGGAACACGTCAATCTTTTAGTTTCTTTAATTTAAGACGCTAGACTCTTCAAGTTGATCAAGTGTTTAACAACCACGTGTATGTCATTATCGTCACATTTTCACTCGTTTTTATTGTGTGTGTGTGTGTAACCTGTTAGTTTTAAGTTATACAGGGTGTAAGCGAAACAAGTACTTAATTTTAACCAGTGGTAGAACTCATCAAGACAATTTTTTTTCTATGTACCATTTTTTCGAAATCGAATTTTTTAAAATCATTCCCCCCCCCTACAAATTGACGAGCCTCTTATGAAATGCTCCAACAAAAAACAATAATAATACAATTAATTCATAAGGTAATCTTGTTGACTAGGTAACGTCGCTTCCAGTGGCGTGTAAGAAAATTGTGTAAGATTTTAAAATAATTTTAACACAAAAACTAAAACGTTTTTTTAGAAAATTATTAAGAAAAGTTTTTTGTCTTGAAGAGTTCTATTACCAGTTAAAATTAATGTACTTATTTCGCTTACACCCTGTATTTATAATAAATCAATTAATCAGTGGTCCTTTGATTCAAATTTCCACCAGCGACAAGACCCCATAAATTGGTCCTTCGAGCCGGATTTGAACCAGCGACCTATAGATTAATTGATTTATTATATAATTTAAAATTAGCAAATTACACTACACACAATAAAAATAAGTGAAAAAGAACTTTCTGAGAAATTTTCTGAAAAGTTCTACAAAGCATATTAATTTATGTCCTTCTTATAAAGCTGCAAATTCCAAGTACGCACTATTAAATGTTTTTTAATTATTATTTTGAGAGAAAAATATACATAAAGTGCGTCTACGCTTTTACTTACTAACACGGATCTATTATTAATTATCCCTTTTGATTTCTTAGCACTTCGAGGAATGCGGGAAGATATTTTCTGCTACCGTGGCGACCAAAAAGGATAAAATTCAGGGAAAACTGTCCATGGGCTATGGTTTCGTTCGCTTCATACACAAACGCAGTGCTGATAAAGCATTAAAGACCCTCCAACAGAGCGATTTGGATGGAAAATCCTTAGAATTGAAACGATCAGAAAGGAATTTGGGGTGAGTACTCGAACTTTAATGTTGAGACCAGCATTTAGTTTTTTTCTCTTTTAGTAATGAAGTCAATACTGCCAGAAAAACTTCCAAGAAAACCAAACAAACTGGAACCAAAATTTTGGTTCGAAACGTACCCTTTCAAGCCAACAGTAAAGAAATTAGGCAACTTTTCAGGTAACTTTTTACGATTTTTAATTTTTCGTAAAGTTAGTAATTTTGAATTGCAGTACTTTTGGAGAGATTAAGGCGCTTAGGCTACCGAAAAAAATGGCGCTGAACGAGTCATCTCACAGAGGTTTTGCTTTCATTGATTTTGTAACCAACTCGGATGCAAAGGTAAATTAATTCTTTAGTTAATGTTGTTTCATTATTGTTTTGTAGAATGCGTTTGAAGCCTTGTCGCAAAGTACTCATTTGTATGGAAGGAGATTGGTGCTTGAGTGGGCTTCTACTGAAGAAGGGGTTGAGGAGATTCGAAAACGAACTGCTGATCATTTCTACACACCTGATGTAGTTAAATCAAAGAAAAGTGTTTTTTCTCTTGATTGAGGAAACGTTATTTTTCGCAATAAATTTATTTAAGTAACTGTTACTTAACGCATTTTAATTTCAACACAACATTTTGATTGGATAAAAAAATTAAACAAGTCTAAACTAGGCTAAAACGTACTACTCAAAAACAATGTCTATTTTTTTAACAGTTGTTCGTTCTGCATCGAGAGTTGACCAAGTTTCTTGCCTATACGTTCATGAATGTCGAGAAATTTGGCGACGCATCTGTCAATGCAAACTGCCTCTCCTTTGGCAATTTCTGCATCATTATAAACTGGAGGTATGCATTTTTTGTGACAAGCAGTGGTGAGGCGGTTGTACATATCGGCCATCATCTCGATTTCGAGCTCTTGCATCAACTGCAACTTCTGAGCTTCAGTCTCTGCCATCGTTGCTATTTTCGAGGAGCTAAGAAAATTTTCGTGGACTTTCTTCGTATTCACCAATGTTTGCTTGTCGCATGCGTTCTCTCACTTTCATATTGTCATAACGACGTTTATCGACGCTCGACTTTGATAAATAAAACGAGTATATTCCCGCAACGGTGCAAATCGCCCTGGAAATAATTTTTAGGTTAGGATTCAATTATCTGTTTAACTTGCACAGTACTTTACCAGCCAATTCCTATTTTTGCGTGGTTACTTTTTAATATCATGCTTTAATTTCTTTGTAAAGAAAACATGCGTACCGTATTTTCTTCAATTTTCCGGAAAAACGTGATCAATGATGATGAAACCTCTTTTCCACCACAACTGGTAATTGGCAGCCCTGCGCTTCTCACTCTCTAGAGTTGGCAGTTTCTCTAATAGGCGCTAAATTTAAAATTGTCTTATCTACTGCCAGATAGCGAAAAAACAAGAAATGTTTACCGGCACATTATTTGTAATAAACAGGGTTTGTACTTTCGAAAATTATATTCGTCTTTTAAATACGTGCTTATGCTCAGTATTGTGTAAAAACACGTAAAAAGCAAACAATACAAGTACTTTTTTATTATTAATTTATTTCAACATATATAATACTATTTATTTTTACATTAAAATCAGAATTTCTACAATAAAGTACATATTTGTCATGTAACACATCATCGATTTGATATATAAAAATTTTCACAACAGAAATAATATGACACAAAGTGACAATAGTTAAACTCAACAAATTACCTCATTGTCAATTAGATTTTTACATTTAAAGCCTAGGAATAATAACATGTTTGATTTAAGTCGTTATTATTATCATTATTGTAACATCACATATATGAGAAGGTTTCTACGTTACACTATGTTTGTTTGGTTTTTGGTAGGTAACGCAAAAGACATAAATATAAAAGTACAAAAGTAAAGAACTAAATTAATAAATGATAAATGTAAGTACAACTTGAATGAGGTCGCCTAGATCGATTAACGATTATTTTACACTTGATGCAGGGTAGCGAGTCGAAAATTCAGTTAGTTAGACTATAATAAATACCTACAATAGTAACAATTTTAACAATAAGCACGAAATGACTTGAGCGCGCCACCGCCTCACTTTAGTGTAACATAATCGTGATAATTCCAAAAGGATGACAAATACCGTAATATCTATATGAGTAGAGTAGTTTGGTACATAATAGAGTTACTGGATGAGTGGCATCAGCAGCCACTTCCCCCTATCCACAATAATTTCAAAATAAGTAGGTAAATGCAAGTCTTGACTAGGACTGGATAAGGGGAAATGAATACGGCATGCAAGTACTAACGAGATATTTACACAATAAATGTACAACAATGGATTGACGACGACTTACAATGTATATTTACAACTCCGCGTGTTCTAAACTATTAGGTTGATAGAATAGGTCAGTACTGTTAGCCCTCGTTTCGCGTTTCGGAAAAACGTGATCGTAATACTTTTCGTTCTCATACTGTAGCGGCTTAGGTCTCGCCCTGTTGTTTTTGTTATACTTTTTATGTGACCGTCGAACATATTTGTTATCAGGTGGAAGAGACGATCGGTGCGATCCCATAGCTACAGTGTTGTAGGACCAGTTATCGAAAGGCTTTTGGGGCGAGTACCGGTTAAAACTATAGTACTTGTTCCGGTCCTGGTAGTTTTTTTCAGTATTGTTATCGTCCGATTCGTAAAAATTTAGGGAGAGCTCGCGGTTTCTCAATTGACGAGTATCAGGTTCTAGGCCAGAGTAGACGTTCTCGTTTCGCTTCTCTTCTACACTATCTCTACCATTGAATGTGAGTGTGGTTTGCTATATTTACAGTACTATGTTAGATTGTGTTAGTTTGTTACGTTGCGGAAAACGTGAAGTTGTACAGTTAATTTTCAGCGGCTATGCCGTAGAAAACGATGAAAAACGTGAAAACTATCCGATTGAGCTCGTTGAAGAAAAATAACGCAAAACCTCACGTTTTCAGGTGAATGCCACAGCTTTACAATGAATGGAGTAACAAAAGTGGTGTGCGATGATCTTCTAGTCGACTGAGGCACCACATCGACCAGCGACAGCGAGCAGGATTAGAATCAAGTGAGGTGGTTTGAGAATGTGCTCAGGACAGGAGTCTGTGTGGAAAATTAGTGTCAGTGTAAATATGTACAGTGTATTACGTCGTTGCACAACAGTTTCGAATCATTTCATTGTTATGAAATTTTTCTCAAGAACCCAGGCAAATTTTATCAAAACAGAAAACTTGAAAAAAAATTACCACTTATCAAGTGTTTAAAATTAAATCTCAAAGAACTCGAAAAAGTCTCGGTCTGCAGGCAGTTTATTAACACAAACATTACCCACGTAAGGCAAATTTGTTGAAAAACTTGATGTCGTCAAGAGACTACTTGTTAGATATTCAGAGAGGATACTCGCCCTTCTCACATTCCTCCGCAGCCCATGCATAATCTAAACATCAGACAGTTTCATGTCAAGTTTACATAAAGACCTACGAGCTGCGCTTTGTTGTGTATACCAAATAAAAACACTTTGTATTCATAAATGTACTAGACCAAACTTATAAAACAAATGTCTTCGTAATCTTGGAGAGTTACAGTTGGTATTGATGGCATTATAATCCATCACGGAATGTAAATAGCTAATAAAGATTAACTGGAATTAAAGTTATGTTATGCAAGCAAAACTGGCAGTTCCTCGAATCGACCGTTTCTAATTGCATTCATTCATAATTTAGCTTCCAAGCTGCAACTAGCTCAATAACAAGTGCTCGAAAGTGTCTGACTTACATTGAATGAAGTTACAACATCTTGAAAGCTATAGTCAGAAATAAGGAGTGACATGTTCTCGTGTTGCTCTAACACAACTTTCCTAATGCTGTTACTATAGATATAGAACATTACATTTTGCTAATAGAATGAAATATGTAATAATATTTAACAAAAAAAAAAATTTATCCGGCGCATCCACTATATTTAATCCAACTGATTCGTAAAAACTTTATGCAGAAATTAAGAACACTAATGAACCAAAACTCATCATAATCAAGGAAGTACAGCGCTCGGTAATAAACTTCATGCCTCTCAGTTTCAGAGAACAATTGTATTTCAAGACAACCAACCAACATCTACTGTTTCCTAATCTCTGGAAGTAGTAAAAAAATATTTTATGAAGAATAAGCGTGCTCCTCACTATGTGAAGTAGAAAACGATACATCTCTGATCAAACTTAAATTCTTTGCAAAAAGACTTTTGCTCCGCTGTAGATAAATAATCTAATCCAAAGTATTAGAATTAATTGTAGTCTTTAAATCTCCAAACAACTAGAAACAAAGTATTATGAGACATAAAGAATATTTTTACTAATCAAAGACTTTATCCCAAAACCACAAATGTACGATTTGATTCGAAGTTTTGAAAATCAGGAAAGGACTTTTTTAACGTTGCAGGTTTAAGAAATTGCGACGTATTCTCTATTAACTTTGAGAAACTGTTCCATTGTATACACTGAGAAAATAATTTGGGTACTGAAAACAACTGGTATTGACAACAGCTTTACACTTAATTACCAATCTCTATTATTATCATCCCTACTACTACAAAAGAGATAACTATCCACTGAAATCAGCGAAAACATAAACTGAAAGAAAGCTCCTGAGTTTAATTTAATTTACAGGCAAACTTCTATTCTAAACCATTTAGGTAAACTAGTACACCTCTTCAGTCTAACGTTTAGGCTAAAGCATGTAGAATGGAAAAAGGAGCAGAAGTCATAATGATCCCAAACCAGGTAGGTAAACCAGATATTGAAGTTTCGTCATATAGACCAATATCACTATTGTCGGTGATATCAAAGTTATTTGAAAAGATTTTGCGAAAAAAACTTTATTGGAAGAAGGAAATTTAATTCCATCCCTTCAGTGTGACCTCAGAAGAAGTCACTACCTGGACAACTGGACAGGATTACTAATATCATATCATAAAAAAATGTTAGAAAAAAAAGTCTGTTGTATAAATTGAAGAAAGTCTACCCAAACAGCAAGCAGAGCTTCTGGAATCTTATATACTTACCAGAAGAGTTTTTAGAAAAGATGTTTATTCCAACTTAAGACAAATAAATGCAGGAGTGCTACAACGAAGTGTTCTAGGGCCAATCTTTTACCTTTTGTACACTAGTGATATTGCTCACCTCAAAGGTGGAATTATTGCCACATTTGCCAATAACACAGCTATCCTGTCTGTAGACGAGGATCATGAGAAGCAGCAAATAAACTGCTGACTTCTATTAATAAAATTAATAATCGACCCAACAATTGAGGATTCAATTAAATCGTAACAAATCTGCACATGTTAATTTTACAAATAAAGAGAAAAGATATGTACTAATACAGCAAAATGGCGCATGAAAAGCTCACGTCAAAATAAATGAGAAGAGCTTGGAATTAAGTATAAAAAACGTATAGACTATTGGGGAGGAAATTCACTGTCAACATACAATAGTGTGCTCGAAACTGGATTCTGGACTGTTCCCAGAAACAATTTACGAGGTAGTTTGGATGCCTTTGAAATTATTTAGTTATAAACAGATCTTAAAAACTTTATGAACGTACTGAATTCAGCTATGGAGGTGTGGCAGTGAAAGCAACATCCAAATTATTCCGAGATTTCAGTGCAAAGTATACTATGGATCATCGTAGATGGATCTCGGCACTTTAGCGATCTTCATCGGAACCTGGAGATCGACACTGTTAGGCAGACTAATTTTAACAATTTTGCCAGGAAACATGAAAACTGAATACTTTATCATATAGACGTCGAGGCCATACAACGTTTGATAACACAGAGCTGGCAAGAAGACTAAAGAGGACAAAGCACTTCGAGTTGGTTCAAAAAATATAGTAAAAAGCAGAGCAAAGTGGGGAAGTGTACACAAAATCTTAGTACCTATAGTTACCTCGATAGAATCTAGAGATTAGAGATTTTACTAATGAGTAAGACCTAAAGCGCGATTAATACATCATCGCGCCCGCTAAGATATGTAATAGCTCTTGAATGTACCTACTGCTCATTTAGTAGAAATATGATTCCCTGAACATTTATACGCACAAAGATTTTTGTATGAACGCGAGTTGAGAATGATATGGCTTCTTCATTATCTTTTCTGCGTTGTTACACAGATTAAAGTTTTGGACTCTTTAGATATGGTATTTAGAAGACATCAAAGCCCTTAAAGTGGTGATGCTTGATAGAGCTTATTAAAAGATCAAGAACATAACAACGGAGAAAAAAATCTACAGTGCCAAGAATATTAGAACTTGTTTGGACTTTCCATGTAGTAAGACTTTTACACATACAACAGATTATAGTAGATAGTACACTGGCGAGCAAAAAATTAAGCACGACTCGTAAAGCAAAATTGTCGATTTTGAAGTTGTGTAAAACGAGCTGTAAGAGTGACAGTGTCAGCGAGACCTGTTAGTCTGCCATATTGAAATCCAGGAAATTCGTATCGCCCAATGATGCTAAGGGTAATAAATATTTATTCCGTTTGGAGCTTACACCTACCCCAAAGGTTTACCCACCTCCCTTGCTCGGCCGCGAATCACCTGGAAATGGGTGGGTTGCAATGACTTCCACATCCTATCGAATTGAGTTAGTTTACACTGGGAAAAAACATCGTGCCTAATTTTTTGCTGACCAGTGTACACTAGAGGTAAAAAACTAGAATTTAAAAAAAGCTTTTTGGCATTTTAGAAAATGGTGCTACTGGTCATAACTGCAGAAATCTTGAGTAATGGGCGTGAATATAAGCAACTATCCTTGTTAGGGTAAATTTTGAAGCTGTGAAAAGTCCACGCAGTTATCAAAAAAGATGCTCGTCAGATGATATACTATGCAACTTGGTTTTTTCTTTGCTTAATATTTTAGAGATATCTCAACAAAGGTCTCTACTATGATTTAAATAATTCAGATCCGATTTTAACATTAACATTAATTTTCTTAAAGAAATGTAAAATTATCTCTTTCCCTAAAGTTTCCCAACTAAAATTGATGTTGGCCAGGGTTCTTGGCACAATTTCTCCGTCTGATCAAAAACTGTCGTACAACTCTTTATAACAATAGTTAGTGTTAGTGCTCGTAAGCAACAACTAATTTGCGTACATTGTGCACAAGTACGCATAATGGTTGTTGTTTATCCATTGTTTTGTGAGTGACACACTTCATTCAAATATTCCAAATCTACAGGTGTTATTGGTGCATGTGCTATATTTACAAGGGTGCAAAGTGCGTCAGTGTTTGGCTTGTGACCATTCCTTATGTACAAGTTTCTATGTCCAATCTGGTAATTAGTATTGGATAATGTGAACACCAGCAAAAGTACAGGAGAGAAGAAAAATAGAGATTTCAACCCTGTTTGTCGCAATTATTGTCGAATAGTTTAAATCGAGAAATCTCTATTTTTCGAATCAACACTAATAGAACAACAAATTGTAGAAGGATTTATAAAAGATTGTTTCTAAGTTTGTAAAAATAAACCACTGGTCTTGTAAACTAATAACTACATTACGGTGGAACAATCGGTCGAACAGGAGTTTCTAATGGAGTTATTAGCTACAAGCATGTCGCATACAAAATTCTCGCTGAACAAACAAACTTGCAAGTCTATGAAATTAAAAACTTTAAGTCGCAGGTAAAGTTTGCTAGGTGCGGCTGTGACGGTAACAGTTCGAAAATGACAGTTTGTCGTGCGAACTGTTTTGAAAATTTGATAAAGTCGTCGCAATTGTTTGATAAAAACATCACGGCGCTGCTGCCATCGCACAGCGCGGGCCGAAATTCAATTGGTTACATCTAAGAGGACCACGCTTCCTTTTTAAGGACTTGACAGAATTACAATTTATGAACCGCTCAAAACATTTCGGTCTCAAATTGCATCAGCCGAATCGGGTTAGTCCGGGAACTAAATGATTTGTTATGTCGCGACCCGCATTTATTCGATGCAAAATTTATTAGTGTTAGATTAAGCAGGCAGATGCGGATGAGGGGTAATTCGATTTCGATAGATGGAGCGGTAACGCAATTACCGGTCGTCCGGGATCGTACGAGTTCTTTTTGATGGAAAAAGAGACTCGAATCGTGATAAGTTTGGGACAAACACGTGCGGTTAGTAACGATTCGGGAATTAGCACCAGCGATTTTCATTTCAAAACAGTTAACACTTGTACTCGATGACCGTGGCGGGTCGGCCGTGTCTATAGCCGTTGTCCCGTCGCGGTCCGAGGGTGCAGTGCTACACTCTAGTGGGGGGTTGCAGCACCATGGCGGCGAGACGTACCTTCATGGCTTCGGGGCTGCCGTGCCCTCGGGGAGTCGTCGTATAGATGGCGTCGGCGGGGATGCCGCCCGGACCGGTTGCCATCTTCTCGATGTCCACCTTGTGACTGGAAACAAACAAAAAAATCACATCTTATCCAGCGCTGGGATGAGTCGAAGGAGAGACCCAAGTATTTACACTAGAAAACCTTACATGATTCGATTCCATTTGTTTCTATTTACAATTTCCCAAACAAGAATTCAACCCCTACGGTTAACAGTTCATGCAACTTCTAATACTTTTGACCCGGGCCTTAAGAATGTATAATAACTTCAGAATTTTGTAACCTTCCAGGCAGTTAACAGATTTGTAACTTGATAGATCAATTTATTGGACGTGGAAACACAAGTTTGACCTTTTGGTTTTGCTCTGTCTCTTTTGGTACATAATCATTGATCAGCCGCATATAAAATTGTTTCTGATATATAAGGTGTAATTAAAAATTTGAGGCTAGAGCACTTGGTTTAGCTCTCCTCAAATTTAAAGGGTTCTTCTACTTCTTGTAGTAAATCGATGACAAATGACCCTTATAAATTTTTAAAATTAAGTTGCTCGTAAGGAAGTTACTGCCCCTAAATTTTCCTTTCTCTTCTTCTTGTTTTCTTGCTGTATTTTCCCTTTTTTCTTCATCACATCCAGGACATCAGGAGAGCCAACACCTTGCATAAAAATAATCTTCAGAAGACTACATTTGTAACTCCCCTATGAACACCCTGAACTTAAACAAAGAAACTTAAAAATAACCCTCGAGAACTCCGCGAATCGGTATTAACATGCTGGTTTCGTTATCTAATGTTGTCATTTATTACGCCAGTTGCTAAGGACTTCACTGTTCTATGTTATATTGATTATCAACGGCAACTGCACAAAATCACGGTAATTTGTCGGCATCGATCTCTTGTAAGGTTGCGGCAATAGTGGTGGTGCAGGAAATGCATTACTCCAGTGGGAAGATTAGAGGGAGCTTTATCGTTTGACAATCAGTGCCGGGCGTGTTATTTGTGGCTGATGTCACATATTTATAAGGAGGAACCGAGAATATAAAACCTCAGGCGTGTTTATATTGGCGCAGCTCTCTTATCGGAGCTATTCTGATAAGGAGGTGAAGAAAATTCTCTTTTCGGGTTCAGAATAAATCATCTTCAAACAATCGAGTTTCGATCAATAATAGTAGGTGCATAGAAATTAAGTCGGCAAAGCAAATGTTGCAAGTGAATTCTAGAAACGTCATAGCTAATACTCGCTGGTAGGTATATCTGCACGTGCTCTCAAACCAAGAACAAATTCTGCATCAATGAGCTAGTCGATTGCAGTCTCGCTTCTAAAGTGCATCGGGACTATTTAACTAATTGATGGCATGAATGGATTCGCTTTGTTTGAGTGCAGGGTACGTGGTTGTCATGACGGTTCCGTTTTATGATCCAATCTGTTAAAACGTTGTCTTTATTCTTCGTTTTACGAGGGCTATGGGCTCTCTTCCCTTTCCCCGCGTTACTGAATATCTAAATTATGCTCTCCTAAATGAGGATGCTTTCGTTCCCAGGAATGTCTAGTAAGTCTGCATAATACATTACCGGCTAACACGCTTTATAGCTGCAAGAGTTATTTATCATCCTCTTACGATTCAACGGGTCCTCTATAAATTATGGCCAAATCTGATAAAAGGAGAGTCAATTGCTATTTTATTAGTAGCTTGTTATCTTGACCCTTTGGTCAAGATAACAAGAGTAATTTCTATATTCTGCTACATTAATAGAAGATTAGAGGCTTTTTAATTTCATATTCTTTTACTACAAACACGTTATTAGTTTGGACATGAAACAGTCCATAAAAGAAATAATATTTCCTTCTAAGAAAGTTTTACAATCATAAAACTGAAGCATGTTGATTATAGTAAAAATAATTCAAAAACAGTCATTGCTTAATTATATGTTGCTTAGATCTCTTTACCTTCTTAGAGTATTATGTAAACTCTATTCTCTTTCTTCTCATGCTACTGCTATAATGTTTGTAGGTGAACTAAAACAGCAAGAAGGAAAAACCAATGGATAAATATGATTACTTTGGTTAAAACCATGTGAAAAATGGATAAGGTTAAATGTTCAATAAAAGCTTAGTAGCGTATCAAAATAAGTGTAATTTATTTTATAAATATGTCCAATGAGCAAGTCAGTGAGGTAGAGTTAAATCGATATTAGATCTATAAAAATAAAAAAAAAAGTTAGACATTTCTATAAATTCTATTCTATAAAGGGATGGTATGTAAAAGATCTAATTGTGAAGATGACATTTGAGATTGAACGTTAATGCAAAAAGTATATTTTGGACTCTAGAACAGGAAGCATCCATGTGTTGATTTAAATGTGTCGAGACGAAAAAGAATTTGATAATGCCTAACATTACCTACAGAACTTTTTAATATTCCATCTCAACGAACGTGATTAACGAATAATAATATACAGCGTGTACTAAAATCAACCGCTATAGTTAGAGTTAATGATCTTTGAAAAGAAAGGTGTTATAGTTTCATTCTGTGTTAACTGAAAGAGTAAAGAGTAAAAAAGTAGACCGCGTTGTAATAAGTTTTAATACGAGCTAACATTAAAGCAACAACCTGCTAAAAGAGTAAATACCTACATATGTTGAGCTTTTATTTGCTTTAAAAGTGTTTAGTTACAGTCTATATATTAACATGACTTATGTGCAGCTATTGGGACTAAATAAAAACGTTTGCTACTTATTTGAAATTTATATTAAATTACAGATATATTGTTTATTATGGATATCCATGCATAGATATTGCAATTCTTTTAATGTACACGGGACAAGTCTGTAAATAAAATATATTGTGGACATACCGGGCAAATGTTCTAACTACTCGTACTTAGTTAATGTAATCATCGCGATACATGCGACCCATATTTCCCAAGTGTTTCAATGTTGTTATGACTTTTAAAAGGTGGAACCACATTGGACTAGGTCTACTATAGACTTAGCTTGATAGGCTGACCTACTTAGGCTTAATGCTATTCCTGGAGCATTCCAGAAATTTAGTAAAACATTTTTTTTAGAAACTGGATGATATACTGTGATGCATAAAAAATAATAATACCCTTCTTCGAAATGATGACTTCAAACATATTTTTCACTTTACAGCTTGTTTACATTTTTACTCCCTGCTTTTAGTATGATGATTCTCTGGGCCCCTAACTATAAGACATATGGGACTGCTCGCGTAAATCCAAACTTTTTGAACCAGACAAAAATCCAAATCATATTTTGGAAAAACTATTGTATCAATGAATGTTATACCTATAGATATAACAAACATATTATGAAAGAAGTTATGAATTAATTAGAGTAATAAAGACACGTTCCAGCTAAGCCATTTAGTTGAAGGAACTAAATAAGAAAGATGGCAACTGGTACGTTTTGTTCATCCACTTAGTTGAGAGGAACCAAATGTAAGAACGTCAAAGAGTGGAATAGAGTGGATGAGTGAGAAGAATAGAAAAAATATACGAGAAAACAAGTAGGAAAGTAAATGGGGTGTTTTGAACAAGAAAATGTTGTGACACGGTTCTATATAAAGTTCTAGTTGGCAAGCAGATGAAGTAAATGCTAAATGAGAGAAAGAGAAAGAAAGCAAAATAATAAATCAAATAATATCACGTCACTTGGTTAAGAATTATAAGGAAAATTCGTTGTAAGCAACTGAGATAATAAATAACCAGAAAAGAATATCGAAAAAACCGAGTTGGCGTTTGATAGGGTTTAAAAAAACTTAATAACCTAAGACAGAAAAAAATTACATTCTCGGAACTTTACAAAATATATACGGAAATAATTAATATGGCGCTTAGCTCTCAACAAAGCCTTCAAAGTCATCTTTTCTTGCAACTCTTGAACTGTTAATCCTTATGATACAGGAGTTGCGCATAAGCGTTCGTTAACGATGATCCCGTCTGAATCCTCTCGCTAAGTTGTCTGAATTACAGTGGCATTATCGGAAGGTGTAGTAACATAAACCGTTGACAATTTGTCTTTATGCTGCAATAACAATTAAAACAGAACAGTGCGCCCTCCCGAGCGAGTAATGGCATGTCTCTACTTGATTACTCCGTTTATCTCCGGCTGAAAGCTTTCAGCCGGCAATATGTAAACGGATCCGTCCATCTGTCGCCTCTACGTCTACGTATCAAAACATTCATATTTATTCCTGCCATGGCTGCGCAGTTTAACTCCCTTTCCAGACAATCACGAAACTTTCCCTAAAGGAAACTTAATACACAACAGCTGATGTTCTTTAAAACGTTGGTTTTGCATTACCAGCCTCAATGCATCGTTGATTAGCTCGCGGTGCCATTGAAAGCCTTGCTAAATAATTGAACAAGCCGATCCTGGGGCTAAACTAGATCCCGAACACCTGAACTGGCTCTCTGAAGCGCCATGCCTCTGAAAATTAGCATTTTTCGTGAAGGATGGCTTAATAGGGGACGACAGGGCCGACGTAAATTACGTTAAAGTGCAACTCACGGGCCATTTGATAGCCGGAGAGCATGACAGGAAGTCGTAAATAATCGCAAATAGGGGAAGTAATTAGTAAATCATCGTAATATCAGGACTAATTACTTACAATTCAGGTATCGATTTTGCTGACTTTGCGCTCTCGATTATTGCCATAACGCGACATGCAACGTTTGGTAGTGGGTGTTGAAAGGACGAAGCCAAAGGGCGAATCTCGTAATTAACGGCCGTTTGGGGTCGACAAAAATTAATAAGTTCAATACTAATGGATTCTTTCATGTCGGCTCGCTTTTTTAGCACGCAGTTAAAAAAATTGACTCTGCCAAATACTCACCCGTCAATATCGGACGGCTTGAAGTCGCCTTTGCCTGAAACATCACCAAGTATATTAACAAAGTTTTCAAGTCCTAACAGCGACAAAATTAAAGTGCTCACGTTTATTGATAGCTTATAGACACTGTGTAATTACAATTATATGCAGAAAATTACAGAGTTTTTAAGAAAAGTTGTAGCAATTCTGTAAAATAAGTAGATCCTATACTAAAGGATACCTACTGATTTTAATCATTGCTTCAAAAAATTTATCACGTTTTGTAATGATATAGGTAGGTACTTAAGTTGTACATATTTAAGTAACTACTATCAGAAAAGACAATTTTTTTCTGAATTTATTTTTAGTACATAAACAAAAGGACGAATGAGAATGTTGAATTTAATCATTCAAGAAAAGTATTTTTTCAATCATGACCGTTTATACATACCTATAGTTGTAAAAAGTTGTAACCAACATTTCGGTCTCTGTAGAGACCAAAATGTTTGTTGAGAAGAGTAGGCAAAGATGGGGGGTTCCAGATCACTCCTCCTCCTACCATTGTATATTGTGTTGCCTACCTACTCAGTTTGCTCAACTTACTACTTTTTATATTCTAAACAATTTTAAACATGTTTTAAACAGCTTCGTTTAAAGTTGTTTAAAGTTATTTAGAACCTGTGTAAAGTTGCTTAGAACATGAAAAATAGTAAGTTGAGCAAACTGAGTAAGTAAGCACCGCAATATACAATGGAAGAAGAAGCAGTAATCTAGAACCCCTCTAATCTAGAACCCCTCATCTTACCCTACTGAGAAGTATCTAAACCTTCTTGAGAAATTTGTTGCTTATAAAAGTCCAAGGTCCGCCAAATTTTTCTAGATTTAATAAAAATATATTTATAATGTATTGAATTTTATAAGAACGACAAATGATTTATTAAAAGAACTTCAATTTAAGAGTGAACAGAATGAGTTAAGACTGCTTGAATATTGCACGCAAACTTTTTATTTTTTATATCGGGCTTGGTGCCGGTTGCTTCAAAATTGATTAGCGTTTCATCGACGCCACGTAAGGGAATTCGATTTTTCTTCCATCCCTGCGCCACACCGTTCAACCCTCATTCTGAGCCATATAACGCGTTTATTTATTGTCAATTTGACGGAGAACCAACTTTGCTGAAACAATCTCAGAGTCAACACGGACGTGCAATAAATAACAACATGCTTGATGAAATCCAAGCATCTACCAATTAAAAGAAAAAACGCCTGACTTTGAGACAACAATAATTTCATCTCCGATTTTTACAAATTCAATATAACCATCTCTTACATCATCCAATATAAAACAGTCTTCTTACTAAAGTTTGTCCAACAAAAATTCAGAACTGCCATAATAGAATCCTATTTATTGAAGTCTTGCAAAGATTAGTTTCTGAACTGATCTATACAACTAAAATAAAATAAGGTAAAAAATGGCATCAAACTTGAATCCTAACTTTCAAAGGATGTAAACAGTTTATTACAAAAGCTCAATGAGGAATTAACAAGGGGGGCGGATGGATGCTAGTTCTCGTTGCATAATTTAAAAGTTATTTGATAATGGATATTGCGCCATTTACGATACTATGAATAAATCATTGTGACACTTTAAATGAGAAAAACGTGTTTTCCATTGTTTTTGCTGGCGGAAAAGTGGCAGGAGACGGAGTAATGAACAGTGGCACTAGTGTTGAAAAACCGTTTGATGTATTGTGGCGTGAACACTACGAGATGAGTAATTACGTGCTTTGGCAATCTTCTAGGGTGCAACTATATATCTAATCAGGATTACCGGCTATTTGAAGTTTAGGGTGGCATTTTCCTACGAAGCAGCCATAGTTTAAAGCCGAATTAGCAGGTTGATCACACATCACTTTTCATGAAACAATAACTTTAATAGCCGATTCCCCTACTTAACTACATATTTCTCAATGAACAGATTCACCAATCTGTTTCTAGATAGGTTCATAAAAGTTATACAGTAATCTCAAGAACCTTAGAAGAGGAAATAGTTAAACAATCACTCTCTTTCTAACAAGCCCAAGTTAAAGTGGATTTGTGGATAATAATAATGACGTTTGCAAGGATGGTGTCAAGATTTGATCAAAAGTGGTAAAAATAATTATGTATCTCGAGAAAATACAAGAAATGGAATTAATGAAATAAAGTTAAACTGGGTAAGAGAAAGAAAATAGGGGAAAAACCGGGGAAGAATAAAACTCTACAGAGTGAGGGGGAACAGTACAATAAAAATTATAATACAAGAAAAGAGAACCATAATCTATTAAGTTAGTTATACCTACATAAAATATCAAAATATGATATTTATAGAAATTATTTAAAAAATAACTTTTTAAATAGAATTATTAAATTATTAATTATTAAAAAAAGGGATCTAAAAAGAGACTGAAAACATGCAGCGACCAGTAAAAAAAGGTGAAAAAAATAAAAAATCCAATTTGAATATAAAATGTAAAAAATATTAAATATTTCAAAAATAAGAGGAAGTTTTTCTTCTTTAATTACAAAATTAAAAAAATAATAGTTGCAAAACATAAAACGTAATTAAAAATTATAGTTTCTTGAAATGTCATGCTGGTCAAAGAAAATTGATATACAAGAGTGGAGAGTTGGAAGAAAGAGAAATAGGATTCAATTTAATATGGACCCCTAGAATTCCTGAGGGGCTAGCGCTGATGGAGTTGAATTATCGTTTAAAATATTATTGTGGCTGCCCAGACTCATTCCAATTCGGGAGATAAAAGAAAAAAATCTTGGCTTTCATCTTTATTAAAAAATACGTGCTTTAGAAATGTTCAGAGATTGAAAAGTTTAGACACTAGTAGTGCGTTGTAAAGGTAATAGGATTAAATTGAATTGTAGACGCCGCGCGTCGTATAAGGGCGATATATAATAATTTACGCGCCCCATAACTTACATTGCAAGACAATGTAGAAAACATCTGTATCTTACATCTTTACGCTTTATTTTAGAGAGAATCAATAACGAGTTAAACCTTCACTGTTCTAAGAACAAAAGATGTATAAAAGGCAACAACATAAACTCGTGGGCGGTTGCGGCCTATAAGCGTTATCTCCTTTATATAAGCTTTTATGTGGGGTTGTTCCCGGCAAAAAATAGCAGGATATGCCCCTTTTATGTGAGAGGATAAGATTGTGCGGTTCCGAAGCGGTAATTTCGTGGTCTTAATTTAAAAGGTGACAAACTTACGGGCGAAGCAGCATTTCTCAGTCCGGACGGCATAAACACAAGCGCAGACCAGCAGCAGGAAGGTCACCAGAAGTCCTCCCGTTAAGCTCACCAAAGTGCTCATCTGCAGGGGTTCTGCAACAAAAATTACCAGCACCTTTTAAATAAAAGTTTGAGGGAATCGTTGGAAATATTTCATGCGCCTTAGCTTGCGAGATTGAATTGCGGAGAGATGGATATAAAGTTGATTAGTCCGTCTGTTCTGTGAAAAGTATAAAGGCATTCATATCCTGTAAAGCTCGCAAGGCTAGGGCGCTAGTGCAATTCGTACTTTCTGCTGTACACGTGCAATCAACATAATGATATTCAACGTAAAAATCAACACGTCTCTGGAAGTTTTAAATTAAAACATCAAATTTGGGAGCTTTTTCTAATTTTTACATATTTAACGATACTCACTGCTGTTTCAGCGTAATTTCAATCTGCAACGCGGCGTCCATTATTCAAATATGGCAATGGAGAGTTTTTAAGATAATAATACGTATATCTTCTGGAGGCATTTAATTAAAACCCAGTTCTTAACTTCAATACTCGCAATTTCGAATAAATTTTATACGGCACCATTTCATAATTAAACTTATACCTTAGGGGTTTCGGCCTTTGCCAGTGCCGGTTAATTGAATGGATTTAATATATTCCGTTCTGACTGATTTATTGAACTGATTTAAGATCTGCGCACTTTATTTAATGTAACTCTGTCGGTTAATTTAATTGTCATCTGGAGGAAAATCGATCACTTACCGTTAACGTAGAGCTGGACCGCGTGTCGGTCGGTGCCCCTGTCGTTCTCCACAGCTAAATAATATGCCCTGGAGTCCGTGGCCGAGGTGTCTTTGATATGGAGTGTTGCTAAGTAACAGTCTTCTCTTTCTTCTTGGATCACCTCATCTACTTTGTACCGGCCTAAGACACACGAGTTTTCATTAAATCACATCGTTCATCTGTAACGTGGGGATTTTTCTGTCTAAACAAGTAACTAGTGCCAGATGAGGCCGTCGGTCGGAGCTTTCCACCGAGTGGAAAATGGGGAAATTAACAAAAAGTGAGACACGAATTGGAGTAAATTGTAGGTACTTACTTTGAAGAATCTTTACGGTCTATTTGCCGTACGAACTAAATTTCATTTACCGCGTAGTAAATCTTGTAAAATCTAAAGCTCAAGGAAATCGTTTTCAAGATGCAAAAACATATACGATTGGAGAAATAAGCTGCTCAAAAGAGGATAAGTACTGCTGCAGATCGCCATAGAATAATGGAGAATGGTATTTTCTGCCAGTATTAAAAACGATAAATGAATACTATCTATGGTTCATAACTTTCAGGTTTCAGCACCCGAGCGGATGAAAAGCTCAATATGAAATTATATTTCAGCGGATAACATAAAATCCGTCGGTGTTGCCGCCACCAAAGTTTTAATTTGTAACATGAGAATGAAAACTTTTTGTTGTAAATTAATAAAATATAGAAAATACAAGGTCTCAAAACTCAACGTAATCCCTTGGAAAGCTGATAGACCAGCTCTTGACTGACCAGAATATCAAGATATGACCTTAATGCATTATATGCATTAATTATACATAGTTTATTTCTGTCAAATTTCAAATTTTTAACTCTTTTGAAAATACGCAATTAAGCATTCTCGTTGAAATACTCTGTATAGTTCGAGGTCTAGTTATTCGTATTTCGTTATTTATAAAATTTCTCTTGTAAGCGCTTCTAAGTTTTAATTTTTCATGCAATCATAGAAAATAAAATAAAGATAGAGGAGTTCAGACCGGCCAAATTTTTTATTTTAAATTCTTAAGAAATATTCAATACTTTTAATAGTTTTATATTATTATTAAATTTGCAGTCAGTAAATAAATGTCTTATTTCACTTTTTATTTTGAAGCGATGACATTATTTTTTGGTTTGGTAAGGGAAAATTAGTATCTACCTATAGTTATGTCTAATAAATAACCTTAGAACGGTAACTTACTGCAGTAAAGGCAATATTAGCAAATAAAAATTAATGTCCAATCCTCTTATTTTTTTATAAAGAACCGCTAACAAATGAACATCAAGAATGAAGGAATATCCAAAAATTATCCAAACAAGGCCACTAATTCAAAAAAATGTTGAAGCACTCCAGGCAAGTGGCTATACAGTAAATTGTAGGGATAGCGTTGGCCAAACGCCTACAAATATAATTAAACCTTGAATATGTCCCTGTTTTTTCCCGTAATTCCAACCGCTCCGAGGCTTACGTCGCTATATTCGGTAGATACCTATAATAATTTTCAGGAATAATGCGAGGAGTAATTGCGAAGAATCCATGCAATGGAGTGGTTGCTACTCGTATTTTCGGGCATCTGGATGTGCGTCTGAAGGGTGTCGGCGTTAATTTTATTTAAGCCGACGATACTTCCGCAAATATTTCCGTCGATGAGACGGGCATTATCGGCTTTTCGGTTACAGCACAGTTATTTCAGGACCTTTATTGGAATTGTGTGTTTGGAATTGTATCGGCTACATCTAAACAGCCCGGATCCGGTGTTATCTGATTCCGAGATTCGTCCTCTCCATAAATATGATGCTTTCAACTTTGTCGGTGGTTTAGTGGCAAAGTTATAAAAGCATGTGTGGGATTACACTGTATTTCTCACTTCTTAGAACCTAAACGACCTTCTACAACTTTATCTGTCGTTGATCGCCCTCTTTATCCACGTTCCGGCTGTATCTCAATCTTCGTTTTAAAATCAAATCAATAAAACATTATCACTGAACGCAACCATCATCAATTAAGGCGAAAATGTTATTCACGATTTTTAAATGTTATTCGAGATTTTTAAACGATTCAGCGTTGTTCGAGTTAAAATCTGCAAGGGGCTTTGATGGTGGTAATTTTATCAAGTACAACGTATAGCGTGTTTCAAAATTTGCATTTTAAAGGGTTTTGTATTGGAGTCCGTTGAAGTACCTCGTAAATATCGAAAAATTAAATAAAATCTTACGAGATTTCGTTTATTTTCTTACCCATTTCTTTGCCGGCGTCGAGCCTTAGAGAGCCCCATTCCCAAGCGACGATCCTGGGTCTAGGGTCCGCGCAAACCACCATGCTGAGATGGGCCAATTGGCCTTTCTCTACAAACACTTCCGGGGTAGCCTGATGCCTCAATACTTGAGGGGCACCTAAAAACAGAACGGGAATTTACTAGACATTATACCTGCGAGCACGTACATTGTTTTCGTTGAATAAATCAAACGTTATCACGAAACTTCGAGTCATTAATATTTTCGACAAATAACCTGATTCAACGACCGTTAGTAGCACCGAAACGACAATTTAATCAAAAGTTTGAAACTGAACCTAAAAGGACTACTACTTGTTCGATTAGATAATATTACGTTTGTCTCATTAGCAACTAGAATGCTAAATACGAAACTGGTCTTTTGTACGTTATGACTAATGAGGAGGTTTAATTAGAATTTATGACACTACTCATCTGTCGTCTTCAATGAAACATCTGAAATTAGTTTGATGTTATTATTTAATAAATTTTCAAGCAATATGTAGGTACGCTGAGCTAAATTATTATCTGAAAATGTAAAAACTGCCCTTGATTAGGTATCAGAAATACAACCTTAATATACTAGAAATATCAATAATGTAGTGTAGATGTAAGATTATATGATACATATCTGACGCTTTTTGACAAAATATAAGAAAGTTAACTATACAGTATCTTGAGTAAAAAGAATTAAAGAATAATTTGGAAAATGAAAACACACAAAGAAGACAAGATAAAAGAAAGAATTTAAAAGAACTTTGCATAAAAATGTCGGAGATAATATACCGGGTGGACCATCACTTGCGGTCAAATTTTTCCCGCCCAAACAATAAAAGATTTAAGTTTGAGCTTCCGAGAATATGATCGAACCATTAAGACCTACTATTCAAAAAATTTTGAAGTTTTTTGGCCCACCCCGTGCTCGTCTACACGGTGATTCATTCAAAATTGTAAAAAAGTTGACAATAAAGTTGCAACTTTTTTTATACCGTTGTACGCAGAAAGTTTTTTAGATTACGGCGGTCTCTTCAGAAATTCGAAATTTTGATTTCTAGGGCCGTAGTAATTTGTTGAAAATTATCTGAGGCAAGGGAGATATTCCATGAATCAACTTGGCTGTTGTAAATCAATTAATTTTTTGAAGATCTATGAATGAACATCTAAATGATAAGTTACAGATAATATTATTTTAAACCAGGAATTACTATCTGTCTGCATTAACTTGATTATCATTTGAATGTAGCAACAAACAACTATCAATATGTTAACTAACATCTAGAAAACAAATTGCTTGGCCACGACGAGCGAGTTGATCAGATGTAAATTGGAAATAGATTAGAGCGTAACAATGTAGGTGATGAAGCTCCACCTAATCCCCTAAAGCAGGACATTGTATCCAGAACTTTAAAATCAATTTGCCAAAACTGCAAAGATTGTGACAGATTTGGCATTAAGAAATAAACATATGACTGAGAAAACCAAATTTACAAAGTCTGTCATTCTGTTAAGGCTGAGATTCAGATAATCAAAGAAGTACATTTTCTAAAAATCATCAAAATAAAACTATTCTGAACGATTTGTAGGGCATAATATCCAGGATCCAGTAAAGTGAAGTGAAAGACAGTCAAGTTTTTAAAGATCCAGAAAACAAAACTGCTTAAATTTATCCACAAAATGGAGCTAAACCACAGAATAAAAGTTGAAATTATTATAAACATATACATGATGTGTTTAAGTTGAAGAGAGAGTTATTGCAGTTTCCTAGGGTTCTAAAATTGTTCTAAGCAATTTTTAGGAAGACGGTGCAGCATAGAACTAAAGATGCACATTTAAGAAGCGGAATTAATATCTAAGATGTATTAAAGAAAAAAAAATGCTGCAGCATAGTTTCTAAAGAGTATGAAGCTAGAAGGGTTCTAAAGAGTTTAAGTACAATGTCAAAGACAACCATTTAACACTTCAGGAAAGGAATATTTAGAATATGTTACAATGGAAAGAAGTACTTTAAATAATTCGTTAAAAAATACTTAAGTAAAAATAATTTTCTAAAAGAAGAAAAGAGAATGGCATACAGGCTGAAGGGAAGTGGAGAGAGAAGAAGTCAGTTTAAAGGTTCTCAAAATTAGTGTGCTTAAAGTAATTCGAAGAAGAGCGTTAAAACACAGAATTACAGCTAAAAATATTAAAAAGAAAAGTAATATCTACGAATGCATCAATTTCAGCTCGAGTTGCGCCGAAATTAAAATATCGATGTAAAAGTTACGCTGCTCCGGTCAGTTGCGCCGGCTTTGCTCCGTTCCTTTACTATTAATTTTATCTCCTTATTTCAGTGCGTTGCCGGATTTACATCGAATTAAGTCAAAGGGAACCCCGCGCCCACGTGACTTGACGTTTTTGTCAAATGTTAAAGTTAATCCGCGGCAACGAACTAAAATTAAGCACAACCAGTTGCGCCGTTCTGCCGATTTATACCCGGCGCAAAAAAATTGATGCATTAGTGTACAAGTGAAAAGAAGCTTTGAAGTATTCTTCAAAATGCGTACGTTGCAGACCCTTTAGAATTTAAAAAGTGCAGGGACGGTAATATTTAAAATATATTGACGTAAAGAGAAATAATTTAAGAGATCTGTAGCAAAAAAATTTTAAGAAAAAGAAAGGATAGGTATGTGCTACAGATGTGCTAAAGACTTGGAGTGTAGGGTATAAGTTTTTAAAAGTCCTGAAAATAAAAATATTTTAAGCAATTCATACAGCGACGCTAACGGTGAAAACTGAAGGAAATTCACTATTGTTCACTATGGTTCATTCCGAAAAACAGCAGAATTTTTAATGTTCCTAAAAATCAAAATGCTTAAAGCGACTCGCAGAAAGGCGTTACAATATAAAATAGTGTAATCAAAGTTCAAAACTTAAAGAAGAAAAATTTAAAGAAGTGAAAGAAAAATACAGTTCAGTTTCCAAAGTGGTAAGTAATATCTAGCATAGTGTTAATATCATAATGTGCAAGATATGTTCCTAAAAGTTTTGACCTGATCTGACCTGACAGCATATATTGTGTAATTAAAAGTAAAAATTTAAGTAGGATAAGAGTAATCTCTAAAATGTGTTAAAATCAAAGAAAGTAATAAAAGCATAGACAAATATTAATTTTCAGCTCACCTGTCGACAGATTAACTTTCTGAACAGTAGCTTTCATAGACAAGAGAGGGAAGATTAAATAGAACAGTTGACAAGCAAGTAGTAACTAGTACTCTTGATAAATCTACAGCGCAAATGAACTACAACTAAAAAGTCATAATTTCAGGAAATTGAAAGGTTCAGTAACATACATATAGTACGGACTCACAACATATTTTAAACAGATTGTCCTTGGATTTACTCCCTGCATGGATTTAGCACGAACTGTTGAAACTGTTCCACCGCACTACCGATTACAGATCGAGATAAAAGTATTTAATTTTCATTGGCTTTTCAGACAATCAAGCCGGTGTCGGAAGCGCATTCAACCAGTAGACAGCACGACAATAAGCTAAACACTGATACTGTAAACCATTTTTCATAAGAGCTCTAAACCTTAACGTGTAAATATTGCGGCGCCTTATTGTTAACGAGAAAATCGATTCGGGCCGAGGACACAGCAGTATCAGTTTGGTAATAAACTGATAAAATATGGAAGTTAGCGAACAGAGAATACAGCGGGAATTTACACATTTGCACATCGATATCCAATTTAGGAATAAAGGTATGGCACAGAAAACCGCGTATTGTCTGAATAAATTACCCGATACAGCATCTACACAGCATAAACCCAGGTACCCAGAAGGCAGCGACGCCATAAACCCTCAATATTCCTGCAGGATTACGAGAGAATGCGTACGAGCCAATAACCACAAGACTAGAGATGAACACATCGGGGCTCAATTATTGGACTGTTTTGCAAGAGTTTGTTAGGGGAGGGCAGTATACCCTCGCACGGACATGAAAAAGCCTCATTACCTGCTACATTTTCATAAACCAAACGTTTACATCTGCCACAATTCTTTTGTTAACAAATAATTTTTAATAATATTGATTTTGTTTTATTGACTTTCTATTTCTGAATTAAGTTTCATTCAGACTCTGTGGTACAAGTATTTGCTGTGTCTGAGATATTTCTCAATGAATTCTCCAAAATAATTGCTGACTGAAGAGTTTGATGAAATGCCCGTTCAGTGATCACTTTCCTCCGCTTTTAACATAAGGAGTCAGATTGAAAGAGGATGACGGGGACATGCTCAGTAATTCGTCTTAATCCGTTAGAGTCGTTTGTCTATCGTACTGTTTGTCCCGCGTCGGTTGATTGCCATTTCCGCAGAATACACAAGCAACTTTCTTCATTTGTGTTTGCACAACATCGTTTCCAAACAAGGTTTTCATCAGTTCAAATTTTAATTATCCCCCTCGTATTTGCTTTCCCCGTCGAAATCCTGACCGGAGAGAGGAAAATTCCGGAACTGCCGTATAATTGAGAATCGTCATGGTGAAAGTCCACAAGACACAAGACGAGCAAATTCAGCGACGCCACCGCCGTCGCGGTAATCCTGCGGCGGCGTCAGGTTCGACTCGTCGGTAATTACGACCAGACAAAACATGTGGCGACGAACGGGAGAAGCTTCGCCCATCTTTAAAGAAGTTTCCACTCGGGCTGTGGACGGTATTCGGAATCGATTGGGTGATTTAGGACCCAGTTTAGAACGGCTTCTCCTCTCACGCCTTTAGTTTGTAGAGGAAACTGGTTTACGGCGAGGGCCAACATTCACGTTCAATTGTTTCGCAATTGAGTTTAATTTGTTTGCTCCTTGCACACAAGTTCGGTAATTGCAAAAAAGAAGATGAGAATCAAAGCGGAAAATGCTGCGTTACGAAATAAATTGAGTTTACCATTAAATTAATGGCCGACAAAAATTTCTCAAATTATAAACGCAGCCTTGCAATGCATAGTAACTGCCAAATCAAGAAGTGACAAGAAACCTACAGGGGTGCAGACTTGCAAACACCGTAACTCAGTAATTACTAAATCCTCTTAATCATCCTTCTAATTTATAAAACTATTTAAAACGAATTGATTTGAAAACTTTGGCTAAATTAGTAAAATTTTAGTTTGCCGCAACGTTTCCCAAGCAGCAGCTCTTCGTTTTGGCTTCGAGGGCGTGCATTTGGCGTCCGGATACGTAAATGAACGCCGACGTCTAACACGATTAAGGACCCGTATAGCGTTTGATTGCTTACCGTGCACCTGCAGGATGATTGGTTCGCTGATTACTGATCTCTCCTCTCCCTTAATGATGTTGGTGACTTTGCACCTGTACTCCCCTTGATAGTCGTATGTGACGTTCGCGATGTAGAGTTTGGCGTCTCTTCCCCGTTCTATGACGGAAACTGACGGCGTCGGTAATTTCTGATGCCACTGGTATGTGGGTTGCGGATTCCCTTCACCCGAACATTCGAAATTAGCAGAGGAGAATAGGGTTGCCGTCTTGACTCGTTCCCGTCCGACGTCCATTATCTTTGGCGGATCTGGAATTGAAAATAACCGGCACAAGTGAGTGAAAATTGGATTGGCAACGATGTAAAATTGACACTTTTCACGAAATTACTTCCGACGGGGTAACAAACATTTTTATTAGGCACCTACGTTGCAGGTAAGTGGTCATGCATTGCGGTGATGTTCCTGTCGAAAGTACGTATTTGGCTATTCTGCAACGTTGGAAATTGAAAACAAAAAGTTGACTCAGCAGCGCCAACATCAATTTGTCGAGGTGTTACATCATGTCGGGGGTGAGATGGGGCCGACACATCTTGCTAGGGTTCGTTGTGGTTGCACATAATCTTATATGAATTAGGACGGCATCCGGCAAAGTTTGGAGATTAGTAAATCTGTAGTTCGGATGTAATTTGTTCGCTAATTAGGGAAGCTAATTTGATAAGTGCAAACGCCATGTTGGTTTAGGACGACGCAGAGTCCCCAATTCAATCGAGAATTTCCAGATGGTACCTTTTATGTTTGGACGATCACCTCAGGACTGTACCTACTGGATCGTCAGGCGTCCATTAACAAAATGCAGATTACTCGATACACACAATAAGTCAACAATCCGACACAAGTTACATTTCTATACAAGGAAGTTAAACTATTTGGACCTGTCGTCAATGCAAACTAAAAAATTGTTACGCACAATTTTATCTACTTGTATTGTCGAAAGGCATTGCAATATTTTTTAGTTGCTCTTATTTTGCAATTTATAGAAATCAGCCAAAGACACAATTATTATGATTGTCCTGATTGACTTTTTGGATTCATTGGCGGTTTTAGAATTACTCTTACGCACAAAATAGACAAAAATCTATTATTGCGAAGGCACGTTTGACATTTTAGTTTCAAATGTTTCAAAGTGGAGTGATTGAATAAAGTTATTCCATATTTCACCTGCTTACAAGTTTAATAATTTATAACGCTTTTTATGTCATTAATCATCACTCCGTTGCCAAAGTTGTGGTCATCAAAATAATCACTTCAAAATCTGAAACCGATATAGAATCTTTCTCAGATATCCGTTACAAGGGTATTTTAAAAATTCAAAAACAAACAATCTAAAGATTGGTTATGCAGAGTTACATAGGTAGCCAAAACTATTAGAAAAATCCATGAACTTAATACTGGACTAGGGTCTAAGCATGTTTCAAAATGACGATGTGTGGATTTAAATACAGTTTATGGATGGAATATTATCTCCGCGAAGACAACTAAAAGCTGCCCACAAACTGCTTACGAACGCTTTAGTTTCAGATTAAAAAACTTTACTACCCACCAGGGCATCAGGGTTTTAAAGTAACAGAAAAGACAGATTGTATTTTGATCAAGAATTGATTCTTCTGTACTTCATCAAAGGTCTTAATCGAACGTGGTTCACCAGGGTCATAAAAAAAATCCTAAACATGAATTCCCAAAAATACTAAACAGCCATACCTAACCAACTTCAACTTCATCACCAAGATGTCAGTTACTTACTTTAAAAAGCATCTGAAAGATACAGGAGAAAAATCTATATTTTGCAGCATGGCGAAAATAACATTTTCAGACTTTATATTCCGATAATTATTGTTGTTGTAAACCATGATAAATATTTCTCCAATCATCTGGTGTTTCGGTGAAAAGTGAAACGGTAATTGCCTGCAATCACAATTTTTTTGCCATAAGTTGAAGTAATTAGCTGAAGTTAATGTATTGAATTATGCTACCTCCACTTTAATTTTCAAAAAAATTACTGTTTTTTCCTCTTTAATCTGGAGCACCACCAACTTCCCCAATTGGACCTATACTGCACAATATCTCCATTTCTACTTGGCAAGTACTACTAACACCAACAATGCGAGTGAACAAAAACTTTAAAAAATTGTAAACAATCTTAGAAAATGGCTCATCTGCTGAAATCCTGAAAGAACGTAATAGTTCCTTTCAACAAAAAAAAAAAAAAAATCCCATCAGATGCTACAATCCTTTGTAAGCTTTCGTTCTAAACTCATATTAATAAAAAGAAAAACTTCAAACTAGAAGAAACAGTTGTTTAACAAAGACAACACCTCAACAAATGATATAAGTCAGCGTATCGATCCCAAGCTTTTCTTCAAAATTATATTACAAAAATCTAGGTCACAACAAGCAAGAGTCTACCATATCATGAACTAAAAACGAGAATGTTAACTCAAAAAACTCTTTTGAAAATTCATGTTACAAGTAAGATTATTTGTTGCAGCTAAGTTAACCGGTCGGAAAAGGGAGTGCACGTTTGTCATAGAGATCCGTCCTTAATTCAAGAAGGAATCAGAATTTCTTCTTTATGTCTTCAAATAACTCGGCTAGAAATCCGTCCGTTTTTGGTGAAACAGGGTGTATGTACACCTGGCCAATTAAGTAATGCAAAGGGGGTGCGCAAATAATTTACTTATCTCACGTTATCATCAAGTGTAACATAGAAAAACTTGCAGGAGACATTAAAAAAGCGCAGGGGATCACAAATTGTTAACTATTTCTACGTTATACTGGTTGATAATGTGGTAAACGTGGATTATTTGTGCACCCTCTGTGCATTACTTAATTGGCCGGCTGTACATACGTCTGGAGCAGTCTGTTGCTAATTTCAAAAATTTCCGGAAAAAGTACCAGGACTGTACTCTCGAAATCTAGAGGATCAATAGTCAGTTGGTAATGTGTACGTTAATACTGCATCCGATTTCGATAGCTCGAGTTCTATAATAGCCAGAAATTTGATTTAAGAACACAAATAAGCTAGAAAATAAATTTATAACCTGAAATCATTTTTGAACATACAGGCTGAGCCAAGACATTTTTTCAAATAAAATGTTGTTTGTTAAAAAAATTTTTTTAAAGTCTTTTCCTAGACACTTTTCACTCCAATATTATTACTGACTATTTCCAAATCACTTACTATGGAGACCGGTCCTGGCGTCCTGGTACTCGGTGACTTCACTCAATAATGTTGTTACGTATTAGTTCTACAAGAAATGTAAACACTTTTTTCTAATTTAGCGATAACGATTTACGGTTTAGTTCGATCGCGGTGCTTGCGGACAGCACATTACAAGAAAGGATTATCGTTACGTACTTGAGCATCTTTGCTCTATTGTTGCAGGAATAAATAACTTGAAATGTAGTAAGAGTGCTGTGTAGTGAAGTGACTAATGGTAGACGACTGCGACAGGTGTTGCCACTAAAAGTAAAATATTTATTTATTAACTTTAAGTTTTATCATCCAATTAATTTCAAAGAATTGAGGATTGAAACTAACTAAGTTGTCAAATGTTGATTTCAGTAAGTCCCAACTACAATGGCGAAGGAGATAGATAAATGGTGAGCATAGCATCCTTTACTTCTGCAGTCGATTGAAGATTCGCGGTGAGTCGTTTCAATTCTTCACTATACATAGGTATAAGGAGCAACTAAAATTATTCTTTCGAAGCACAAGCTTTTCTTTTAATTAAGAATTAAATTTTTCGAAGCCATATACAAGATGTCCTGAAAAAAGTGTGAAATACTTTACATACGGTTTCTACGATAGAAAACACAAAAAATGAGTCGATAAACTTAAGGCGAAAAATCTTTCCTAAGGGAGCGACAGGTTCCTAAAGGTGAATCGCTGTGAATGGTTTTTATTAAATATCTCCAAAGCTGTCAGTGGTAAGATAATGAGATTTTGCACAACCACTAGTCTTTTTGTGCGTAACCAGTTGAGATAGAAGTTATTTGAAAACTAAAATCAGGAGTTTCCTGTGTGACTGTCCAGTTTCTAGTTTTTGGTTGTAAACTAATGAATTTCCAAGTATTTCACATAATAAACGTACTCTTGTTCAGTACCGATAAGATGCACCGTTTTTGAATAAAATTGATTTCAATGTTTTATTGCATATTACAAATTGCAAATTAGATTAAATTTTTAATTAATAGTGCGCCATTAACAACGTTACGGCGATTTCATTTTATGTCAGTGCAATAAACAAGATTGTATTTTTCAGTTTTGGAATTAAAGTTTCCAAAAGTTCTAATAGTTAATTTAATTTATAATATTTATACTATAATTTTTCAAAAGTAAAAACAATTCAAATACATCCCACAGATGTTTCCTAACTAATAGTTTCAGTCATCATTAAACAATCCCTTTTTTTGGATATCAAAGATCGATAATTGCTAAGACAACGAATTCCACAAGTAAAGAACCCACTTGCTGACGACCAGTTTCGACAGCCCGGACGTTTGTCGGAAGTCAGTAAGTTTGTTGGGGGTCAAGTTGGCGGCACCCAACAAATATCCATTATCGATCATTGCTCATACAATTGAAATAATCAACATTTTTGTAGTTTCTCTTTTAGTGTTAAGTCTGTTTTTATATATATATTTGTTAAAATTATTAATTAAATTGAGATTGTTAGACGTTACGCTGTGTGTCGTTACTACGATCCGACAGTCTCCACTTACACCTCCTTCTCCCTTTCTTTACATGTTCCTTCGAACCTTTTAAGATCCAGTGCTACGGACAAAGCCACACAACTTGGGGTGTGAGGCTGCATCCCAGTAGCACTAAAATACCCATTTCCCGTACCACTTGCCCAAGCCTACAAACTTGGAACGTGAGGCTGCGTTCCGGTGGTACATTCTATACCTACTCATTACCAGTACCACTTCGGGATGCTCGATAACCAAGGCAGCATTACCTAATACTTTTATTGTAAATACAATAACATACTTATTGACAAGAAAAAAATTTGGAGCTTATTTACAAAATTTTAGTCTAAGGTGAGGTTTTAATTAATTTGAAATATTTAAATCTAATTGCATACTATAAGTGAAATATTTAGTACGTGGCAAAAATGATGGAAAAATAAGAATTAGTTCAAATTTTTTATTGATACTATTTTTTTTACATTTGATATATAAATGGTAATATAAAGCTAACCACACGTTAAAATGAATACATACGTGACCCTTGTTGCTAATTACCTCAAAACGCTCTATAACCATACAAAAATTATACAGGATTTATTATGTTTAGAAAACTACTGAGACCGTTATTGGCAGAAGTGGTGTTATAAGAACCTTATTGACATGTTGCTACCAAGAACTGACAATAAATATTCTACACGACACTTTCGTAATGATTAGACATAATCTTGATCCTAGAAGACCATAATCTATATGAACTCTAAAATCTGTATGAAAATAGCGGGTAATGACTTTAAAATAAAATAAATAGTAAAGTAGAGAAGTAGAGGTGTCTTGGCCTAAGAATGATCTATTGTCTATTTCAAAACTTGTATCTAGCAATCTAGCAGAAAGTTGATGACCAAGACGCTAATTACTTTAGCTTCTGCCAGTCAAATAAACCATTTTGCAATATTACTGATAATTCCCTTCCTTGAAAAATTTTTCTTGGAGCATATCAGCGCAGTACATCGTTTGGTAAATTTTGTCTCTATAAATTTTAAGGTAGTGTCTTTAGACTGTGTTCAAACCATTGATAGTGGTGTTTATTCTCCTTGCATTCCTTGACACTACAATGTAAACATCAAATTTGTTAAAACAACTCAGAACCCGCCACAGTTTTTACTTGGACCAAGTTTTCATCTGTCATTGGTTAAACGCTTTTATTTTTGTGTATGTGGACTTTCCGCAGCCGCTCGTCAACTAAGCCAAGGAATTTGCATTTCCGTTGAGCTAATTGTAGTCGTAATATCTCTGGATTATCCTACCTGTAATTAAGCCAGAAATATTTCACCGTCAGTAATTAAAAACCGAATCGTTATTAATTTGATTAGCCTCCCCCACATTCTTGTATTTGGATATACAAATTACATATGTAATCAGTAATCAACTGCGCAAATCTCATTTTATTGGTTCGCAACTGCAGCAACGTTGTAACCCACCTACACGTTAGGGTCAGCAGCGTTCATTGTCTATCTAATTATGTCAAAGTTTTAATATCATAAATTTTTTGCATATTTCTCTCTAATATGCACCGGCAGTAAAAAGGTACTGCAAAGCTAACTGTGCATATATGTCGGGGCTATGAAAATCTAACGCTAACATTGCCACTGGTTTATTATACTGCGTAAAAAACCCATAAAAACTTTGCAGAAGGCAAGAACTTTATACCCAGCATTTTACACCTTTCCTAATTAACCTATTGACGTAATAATTTGAAAGTTGGCCTCGGTTTTATGCTAGAAACTTTCGAGGAAAAACCCTTAAGTGGTCCGATAATAAAACGCATCTAGCGCAAATTAATTAATTATAGAGTCGAAGTTGGGCAATTAGTAACCGCGAGGAGATATATTCATGCTGGTAACTTCTTAGGCAAGATAACAATAGAGTTCCCGGTAGACGTGGAGGCAAAGCTCGATCAACTCGGCGTGTTTCATTATGAAATCCGGTGGCAACCGCGAAAGTATAGGTAGCAGATGTCACCTGTACAGTCATCCAGAAACTTCCTGAACAAGGGCTGCTTCTAATTAGTTAAACACACGTTTGGATGATCCCGTACATCCTTGTTTGCAAGATTAAACCTGCAAGCAGGCGCCACGTACACACACAATGTCCTGTCATGAGGCCCACCATTGTCTGTCGTATTTTTATATTAACCTAATTAGTGCCGGTGCACCTACGAGATCCTTTGAGTATTAGCCTAAATCGACAAGAATATTAGCGAGTAGCTGTTGCAGCATTTCCCACTCTCGGAGTGGTTTCAGAATGTAGCAAAGCGCGATAAAAATTTCCATTTTCTCCCTTTGCTACTGTACGCTATCGGGTTGTTACGATGAGCGAGGTCCAGCTATCCAGGCGGGGTTAAGATGTTTACCGAGTTAGTAGGGCAAACAGCTAATGACAATTGCAAATAGGTCGTTTGCATACAAATCTCCGATAATGGTAAGACGCGGCTGCAGCAAATTATAGTCAATTTCAAAGTTAAACCGCTCGAAAACTATTAAACCTGTAAATCCTGGCCCTTAACCGATGTTGCTGAATTAACCGTTAGAGTCTCAGTAGGGTATTTTTAAGCAACGCTCTTCTTATCAGCCAATCAACCATTTTTTTCGTTACTTTCTTAATCGACAATTGGGATCAGTATTGATTGACAAAAACATAGCTATTATCAATAGGTTATAATTCATGATTTTTAAATTGGTTACATTTTGATTGCAGACGACGAGGGCATGTACAAACCCAGGTGCGGACGTTCCATCTGACCACACACTACAACTAGCAGATGTCAGGGTCAAGCTGTCAAAACCAACTAGACCACCTCCGGCACGGAGATTAAACATTGAAAAACTCAAATAAGAAAAAATAAGAACAGCAGTACAGACCAACATTAGCCAAAAATTACACTAATATACCTACCAACATAGAAGAAGACATGTCTATAGGACAAGATAACAGATATTCTGATAAGCAGCACGTAGAACAAAGGAGGATTCAAAACGAAAGATCGGAAGCAAACATGGATAACGGAAGAAATTCTCTTGCCAAAACAGACATAAGAATCAAGGCGAGAAAAGCACCTATAAAAGTATCTAGAAATTAGTTAAAAGTAAAATAAGACTAGCGAATAACGAATGGCTCACAAGCGAATGCAAAGAAATTGAACAACTGCAGGTTATTCACGATGATTTCAACTTGTACAGAAAACTAAAGAAGACAGCGGGTGTCTTTCAAAAAACTAACTTCTCCATGCTAGTAAATTAATAACCGATGTATTAAAAACCTTTACTGAAATCTAACAGCCCAAGACAACCAGTGCTATAAAGATTTGCAGAGGGGTGAGACAGGATTGTGTTCTGTCACCTCTCTTATTCAACCTTTATTCAGAAAATATGTTTCTAGAAGCCTTTACGAACCCGGAAAAAGGAATAAAGATCAACGGTACATGGATAAACAATATTTGGTATGCAGACGGCACAATACTATTTGCCGGAAAGATCGAAGACCTGCAAGAACTTGTCAACAAGATAAGAGCTCAAAGCCAACTCATGGGATTGGGCAAAGACGAAATTTATGATTATTTCCCGAGACTCGAACACAACAAGGGACGCTGTATTAACGTTTGGAAACCTACCAATAGAAAAAATTGGCAAGTGTAAGTATCTGGGAACATGGCTATCAAAAAATTAGACATCAGAATGCACTAAGCGCATTTATCAAACTTAAAAAGGTTCTTGTCAACACTGAATTTGATCTGAACCTCAGGACAAAGTTTGTTAAATGTTATGTGTAGTCAGTGCTCTTTACGGTGTGGAGGGATGGACGATAAAGATAGCATCCATGAACATAATAGAGGATTTTTCGAAATCCTCTATTATGTTAGAGGATTTCGAAATGTGGCTCTATCGCAGAATGCTCAAGATTTCTTGGACGGCACGAATAATAAACAAAAAAGTCCTGCGGCGAGTGGATAGAAGTCTTGAACTACAATTAAAAGAAAAGAGGCTGCGTATTTGGATGCGGGACGAGAAATATGACATTCTGCAGCTTATAATCGAAGGCAAAATTAAAGAAAAGCAGGAAATAGGAAGGAAAAAGATGTCTTGGCTGAGAAATATAAGACACTACTGGAACTAAAGACCATCGAAAGTCTAATTCACGCAGCCAGAAATCGCGAAGAAATTAATCGTAGTGTCGCAAACATCTATTAATGAATAAATGCATCAGAAGAAGACAGAAACCTTTCTAACCACCAATTTTACATGAAAGCGTGCCCTTACTTTTAAGAATCTGCGTGGAGTTTTTTGTTTTTACAAATTTTATCTGGAAAGATAGAATTTAAGAAAATATTATTTTTGGTGTTTCCCTATGTTTCAGTAGCTCTGGGACAACCGGTAGATTTGTGGTGGAAATATGACCCAGAACAATATAACAGCTAGAATTCTGTAGCAAACCGACATTTGCATCACATTGTGAGTTTTACAGTAATAAATCGAATTTCCAAGCACCAAAAATTTCATTTGCGACAATTGCGTCATTGTTGATGAGTCGGTTCATCACTTAATTACACTACACTTACTTAATGCAGGAGTCATTATCTTTAAATGCAACGTGATGGTGATAACTACAAAATTAATGTCCATCATGTAACAATAATTGTTCCATCTTCAATTAATTTACTAGAACCGCCCAAACCATGAAAGCAATCCCTGCAGAATTTCAAACTGTCCCTATTTACCGTAACGGCCTTTAAATTTGTTGGATCTTAAAGCGTTACGGGAAATTGATGAAGTCCCTGAAGTGTTGTAGCAAGTAATGGGATTGCAAAATGCTGAAACGTACAGATGGAACAACTCGACTTTTAAATCTTTAAATCCGACAAAATCGATGAATTCATTGCAGGACAAGTTTGAGGCTGACTCAAAACTGGCTTGAGTCCTTTTCAACAAACTTCCAAAGTGTTGTTTAATAGCATTATTGTCCTTGTTTTCGCGCTTATGGCGACGGGAAATTTAAACTCGAAGAAATTTGCCAAGCAAAATCTTGGTAAAGTTTGACGTAGCTACTACCATCAGGTTACGGGGTAATTCACTTAAAGTTTTTAGAGAAAATACTCCACATGCTTGGATGCGTGAGTACTTAATGCACCACTTTCCTCCTGGATATTTGTTTAAGAACTAACGAACGGATGTTGTCGGAACGAAGCGAGATATTTGACGAGGAAGATTAGCTTAGAGCTTAGAATGAAGGAATTACTGGAAGACGAGTTCGCTGCATAATAATGCATCTAAATAATCAGCTTTGAAGCACTGAATATCCGCGATCGAAATCTATTATTGTCAAAAATTCGCGTTGTAAAAATTGCCCGCAGCCCACTAATGGATCTGAACATTTCGGTTTGCGGCGCGAGCAATAAACTATTTGGATTACAATTTCGGAATTACCAAAATCCGTGGAGCGCCGGAATTGAAAATCCTGGGAAGAGCGGGGAACAGGTAGCAGGTAGCGATTCGCCGTTGTTGGTTTACAATTGAAAAATCAATTACAAACAAATCAGTTTCACAACGAGATCGGGGATGATATACTCACACTTGACATCAACTTGAACTCTGATTGGTTGCGATTCACCCGCTTTATTACGAGCGTGACATGTATATAATCCCGAGTGCTGCCTAATGGCCGGACTGAACTGCAATAATTCTTGTAGACTAGCCGGCTGACTTTGGCCTTCTCGTTTCCACACGACAGCCGCTTTTGGGTTCGAAGTCACAACGCACCTGATGGCTATCGAATCCTTCAGATCCTCAATATCGGTTGTGGGGATTCCCACGAGGCGTGTCTCTGGAACGTCTGCAATTGAAAAATTATCATCATCATTTATTCGGTATTTAAGATCACGAATTTGCTACTCCCAAGTTAATGTCGAAGAGCTAGTTAGGCCAGGTACGCCGGAAGCGAACGCAATTCACCGAGTGACATTTGAAGATTTATATTTAGGTCTCAATATCGCTGCGTAGGGGTATTCCAGCGGTCTTTTATCTAATCCCGAGGAGGGAAGGTAGTTTTGCGGAATAACGTTTTGTTAAAACCCCATTAAGAAAATTTAAATCAAGCTGGGTTACATCAGTTAAGTTAGATAAATTATAGGAGATAAGTTAAGTCGGGTTGCATTAGTTTACGGTACAATGAATTTCGCAATTCGCATACCTACAGTAATAATTTTGGAAAATGACAGTTTGATCCTGCTAGCCCTGTCTATGCCCTACACATTATTTATGGAGGCGAATTCAGATTTAGTCTCAACTTGAAGGCATCATTTGATGCGGTCTCTTGACGTTTTGGCCGAACCTTCTAATTTTGAGGTAACTTTATGACTCCAACTAAGTAAATTAATTGACTTCTAAAAGTTACAAAAATCGTTATTCAGCAATCTCCGTCACAGTTTTTGATAATTCTCCAAGAAAGAGTTATCTATGAGAAGTTAATATGCCAATATAATTTTGGGATGTGTTCATACAGTTAGCATATTTCGTTCTAGTAACTGGATATGAATTAAGTTTAAATGCAAATTTTATTTCTATACAGGGTAGGGCAAATTTGTCCGAACATCTGATTTCTGCCTAAACTATAAGTTAGATTAAACAATATTTCAAAATTTTTTTTTGTAGTATTTCTATTCTATGCAGTGGCGTACTTTGATTCTTAAAAATTACTCACTTTTTTAGGTACGTCATCTTCGTTTTTTTTTTAAATGGAATGAATGATATACTTTTACATTTTCAGATAAATACTTTTTCCTTTATTATAATGATATCAAGTTTGGTAAGTGTGCGGCTTGTAGTTTTTTAAATATTAAATAAAATAATATCAGAGAACGCTATTTAAAACTCATTAAAAGTCTTTGCTGATCGATTAAGATATTGTCAGAGTGTTGAAAAACTTGAGTTTAGAGATTTACTCTAAGTATAATGTTTTTATAAATATTAATATGCCCGATATAATAATGTAAAAGGATCACAAATTGAACAACTCTTAGAAATGATGTCAGTAAGTATCTATTCATGATTATAAAGATCTATAAGATATTGTTTTTTTGTCTATGTACTAGTATCAATTAAATTTTGTATTGGCTCCTGTTTTTTGCTTTCAATGCTACATACAAAGAAGGAATGTGGAAAGATTCTGTACTAACTGTACTTTCTTATAATACCTTGATATCACTATGAAAAGTTTATTAAAAGTGCTACACATTACATACCTGAAAAAGTTCATTTATTAGCGGAGCCTTATTAGCAACAGTTGTTTGGTTTGGTGTATTAATAGCTATGCAAAATTTATTAATGGAACGTTCTGTGTAGGTTAGGTATAGGTATTTACTATTTAGCTAATATTTTTTTTCTATACTTTCAATATATTTGGGTTAAGTGTCATTTTCCAGTTTATGTTATACAGTTTTTCCAAACGACCACCCATCGTTAGCATATTTCATATTTTTAAAAAGGAAATTAAAGCAAATTTATGACGCAAAGCAGCGTTCTTAAAGATTGAAACCAAGTTGTGGTGTAACCTGCAAATGTGTTGGTATCAAAGCAGATTATGTTTTAGTTCAGATTTTCTAATCTGTATACATACTTTAAAAACCACCCTGTAATAATTGTAAGCAATTGTCTTATTTTTGAAACTTAAAACTCAAATTTGTTTTAAACTTAACTCAAAGTGCATTGTTTTCTTGCCAAAGATTTATATTGATTACAAAAATAGCCGCATTTGCCCACTCTAAAGATACTATAAAGATATATGGCAAGATACTATCTGAAAATCATCAAATAAAGAACACATTAAAATTGGAAAATTATGAACTATAATATACTATCTCGCTGGAAATAATATGAACACTAATTTTCTCCAAACTAAATAGTTTTAAGTTATTTCTTTATAATTCGTTGCGGTTGTTTTTAGTGAATCAATTTCTATATAAAACCACTTGCTGTGTGCTAGATTGGGGAAAATATTTCACTTTCAAAAAAAGATTGGATACAATAAGTACGTACAATAAAGAGTAACTTTATACATTATTTTCTATGCATCAATAATCTGCACAAGCTGACGTTTCTCATGAATACCGTAAAAATGAATTTCAGAAGTACATAGATCATTATGAGTACATGATGGAAAAACATGTTAACAAACTGCCAAAATATTTTCTAAACTTTTATCTTTTTTAATAGAGTTAGATTTTGTATCCTCTACTTATTGAAATAGAGCATTACCAAATGAGTGTTTACGTCGACCAGAATAGCTTTAGGTAGTAAAATGCATTGTCAATATCATCTCATTATTTAATAATTTCAAGCATCTAGTGCAAAAATCAAATCAACAATTTCGTACAAAGGATTTACATTAAAAGTCATCATGTTATGCAAATTCAGAATATCAAACGTTGCTTTGATCCGGCAAGATTTTGCTTCCAATTTTATTTTTAAGCGTTCGTCTTTTTAAAATTCAGAAAGGTAAAGAATAACTAGGTCAGTCATTTAGAGATCTCAACTATCGCGCCATTTTATGCAAAATTATTAAAGCTTACAATAAAAAAAAATTAGTTTAAAATTGTTAGTGTGCGAAGTGGGTATAGCTTTAGGGCTGAATTTTAAGTATAAACTTGCAATTCTGCGGTAAAGTAGAGCTAAGGCCGCCTTTTTCTATATCGCAATTTATGAAGGCAGCTCCACCTATCGGCGAGTTGGTCTTGCCTTTCACCCTTACAAAATTGCAAAGTTGCCGCAAACCTCGGCCTCGGCCGATGCTATAAAATCCACTGTACTTAAAATGCCGTCAAACGGCTTCCTGTTAAAGTGCCGTTAATGCGCGCGCAATACGCAAGTGATCACGGAAAGACGAAAATACAAAGACCAAATACACAACGACTAGCGAGCTTGATAGAGCCGTGGAAACAAGGTTGCGTGCGAATGGAGAGGCCCCAGGTTCAATTTCCCTTAGAAACGATGCTTTTTTTTTGCAAAAAAGAAGTTCTACGCAAGGTCAGTTCAGAGACCTGTAATTTTTTTTAAAAGCACGATTAAAAATAACTACTTGAGAAGAACTTTTTTAATTTTTTCCTAGCCCTAACACACTGAAGTGCCGTCATATGAATTAACGGCACTTTAACAGGAAGCCGTTTGACAGCACTCTAAGGCTAGCGTATAAAATATTTTTTAACCTTTGGCGTTTTACATGGTCATTTGTGGCTATTTACTTCGAAATTCGATTGAAAGTGATCTGTTTTGGCTTAATTAATGTTACGCGAGTCATAAATTTTGATTTTAACTATATTTCGAAGTTTCTTCCGGAGAAATGACAGGTCTGATCGCAAAGTGACAGTTCCGTTGGCAACTTTGCGGCACCGAGAGGGAAAATAGCGTGGCAATGGATTTGCCGCAGAATCGCAATTTTCATATTTGAAATTGACCCATAAGACGTTAAGCTAACTAAAATATGTTCAGTTTTCCATATAAATCAATTGTGGAGATTATGTAGGCATCCACTGTAGTTGCCTAAAGTAATATTACGTAATTAAGAAGTTTTTTTAATAAAGTTTTTCACTATAACTCAACCTTTCAGACTATAAAAACTTGGTGTTCACTTCTTGTATTCGGTTGAGACGCGTTGTTCCACTCAGTTGAATAACCAAGATAGACAGTTTACAGCCGCACGCAAGATGCTGCAAGATCGATTTTATAATTTGAAATTTACCCGAGAACTCAACACGCCATGAAATGATTCCTAAGAAATCTGCTCAAATTCAACAAAAATTGGTGACAAATCTTATAAGTAAAATAGAAAATTCCTGAAATTATGACAACTTGCAGCGTAAGCTACAAAAATTGTTTAAATAACGCAAGAAATTTTTTTGTATTTCCATGAAACTTTTTCAGGGAAAAGACCGGTGTCACTGATCTGGCATTCATTACACGCTTAAATTCCGGATTTTCGCGTCAGCGGCATTTTATTCCAGTTTTGTGTAACTAGCAATTTGAGGCGGAAAGAGGACTGCGACATCGAGGTAGTTGGAGCGGAGATTTGAAAGATACCCATTAAATTTGTATCCGACGACACAACTTGAGTTTTGCATGTTTCATACTTATTTTACTCACGCCGTTATTATCCACTTCATTTCTCATCCGTATTCACTGGAAGAGTTTATTTTTATCGAGCAACTTCCGAGCGCGTTTCCTCAGAAATTATCGAGCACCTTTCATGAGCGGAATTTAAATAATTTTCAATGAGGACTAGAAATTATCGCGTGTTGAAATCAAAAAACATTTAAGACAAACAATTTAAAAAAAATGCGCTGGTCCTCGACAAAATTCAACTGGAATGCCCGGGTGATAAATTAAATTAAACAGCTTGTTCGAGATGTCAGGAACATAATTTCCTGTGATTAATTCCTGGAGGGTCATATGTTGTTCAGTTGATGCTCCCGTTCAGGAAAGGTTTGCAGTTGGGCGAGAGATGACTGGATCCGTTTATGGACTGTGCCCCGATATCTCCCCAGTTCCGTTTTTATCGCGTCCTTTGTGGTGCGCGATGTAAACAGCGATAGCGGAAATCAAAGTCACGGGCAGCTCGTCGGGTGGGCCGGATTCAGTTACCGTTCCGGGCACAAAAGAGATTACCAAGAAAACAATCCGGTACATCATCACCAGATGTCTGTGTTGATGCTACAGATGTCCGCGCAATGTGTTTATCGATGGGACGCCGGTCTCCGGCAACCTCTAAACAAATAATAACGAAGGCGGACCCCGGAATGAACCGGATTAATATGCCACACTCTGACGAGGGTGCTGTCCAGATCGGGAGCCGACGAAAAACCGCTTCATCAATCAAAATATTCATCCCGGATTCAAATTGGGCAATTTCATTCAATAATTGAGCCTAATCCCGCATCGTCACAACTCCACTTTTAAGCACCATCATTGTTGCAATGAGATTCGCGAGGCCGCCCTGTAATTTATGTGTTTTCAATTTCCCTGTTTACATAATTTTCGCGGAAATTTGCATAAGTTCAGCGAGTCGTGAATTATATCACGCGAATCTCTTTGCAGAATACGGAAAAAGAAATCCATCGAAAACAAACCGAGCGTCTAATCCAAAGGATTTTAATTTATCATGTCCAGATCTGTCGCCTTTGTTCGGTTGTAAAACATCAGTCTATTTGCATGAATTTCTCTCCTCCTTTGTGCAACCGTTTGAATATATAGTATGTGACAAGGTTTTTTGAGCTACCCTTTTTTATCTAAGAAGAATTTTCCTTTGTGCGAAACCGCAACTACATTTTGTATAACGAGATATACCTAGTCGGGGAAAATGCGATTTTATGGGAAAGTAGTATTTGAATTAACAGCCGCCATTTAAACTCGGTAACGTAGTAAATAAATTGTAGGCACTAAAAAGTTTTAATTAAACGACATGTGCGGCAAAAAGCATCCCAGGATTTCCGACAAAACGCGATAAGAACACTGCTAAGTCTACTTTGAAACTACCGTAACGAAACTTTTTACGCGCTTAAGTTGTAGTTTGTTAAAAAGTGCTGCGGGAATATTTAAATTTCTGATCCGCTGACGTAAAGGAGCACGCGGTATTTATCATAAACATAATTTAACATATTTTACCATCAAATTAAAATTTTTGAAGCAATAAAACCGAACGACACCGCCGAAAAATTATTTACACTTTGACACCTACTTCTTTATACAGTTCCTAAAACATCCGCAGTTCCTTTTAAATTAATCGCTGCTGCAAAAGACAAAGACACCGTATTTATAAAATTGAGCTGTGCTAAACCCTAAAACCGGGGACAATTACCATGCTAATGCCCCAATGTTTTGCTTCCACTGGAGGTTGCATGGAATTTTTATGTCCGGCGTGCTTTGCACCACAAACTGATAACCATTCTCATGCCAGGTTAGAACAAAAGCGTCCAAATTTCTTTGTCTTGTAGACATTGTTCACAGTCCTTTAAGTACGCGGTTATTTTACGGAATTGATCAGGCAACTGTAATGTGTCAAGGCGGCAAGAATATATTATGGAGTAAAGTGGCTTTATGAGCTTTCTAAGGTGTATAAGCATGTATGTACTTACATATACTATACGTAACAATAAAACTGAAGGTAATGGTATGCTTCTAGTCATAAAAATAAACTAGTATTTTTACCTATCATCTTAAATTTTTCTTAAATGTATGTTGCATTACAAATAATGCCGTAACAGACGTTGAAATTAATAATAAGTAAGTTTAATTTTGAAGTAAATAGCTCAAAGTAGTTAATATCCATCATATTTGTCAAGTATTAGATTTTATAATATATAGCATAATTCGTACTTTTATTTGGACGTTATGAACGATAAAATTGACTTAATATTTTAAAAATTCAGCAATATGTTAAATTTGGTTTGTTTAAAGTTTATGAGTAGGGTAAGATGAGGGGTTCTGGTACACTCTTCCTGCTCCTCCCACCACATTTGTTATATTGCGTTGCCTACCTACTCAGTTTTGTTCAACTTACTATTTTTCATGTTCTAAACAACTTTAAACAACTTCTAAACAACTTTAAACAAAGCTGTTTAGAACGTGTTAAAGTTGATTAGAACCTGTGTAAAGTTGTTTAGAATATGAAAAATAGTAAGTTGAGCAAAACTAAGTAGGTAGGCAATGTAATATACCAATAGTGGTGGGAGAAGGAAGAGGAGTGTGCCAGAACCCCTCATCTTACCCTACTTTTATGTTAAGGCCGAATTAATTAAATGATAACTCATATAGGTATGTGCAACATATTACAGCCCTGGCGTATTGCAAATTGTTGACATAGTAAAGGGCTGAAGAGAAGGAATCCGTCCGGCAAACGGTCAGATATGATTCGTTTTTTCTACGAGATGAGAAAGTCAATTAGACTACTTTAGAATTATTAACGAAGATTCGAGGAACGTGGGGATGATGTATCTTACCATTTGTAAACAACAAAACGAGGCTATAATTCAGTTTGTCGGAATTTGATAAAAAGTTTTAGTGGTTTAAAAAAATTTACAAGCAAGTTTTTAAGTTTATTTTCGAGAAACTTTGCACCTGAAGTTAATTAAAATATTTCATGAGCAGTTTAAATAAATTATTTAAAGTTTAACTGCTGATATTTTTAGAACCTGAGCTCCAATATGCGCAAAACTATTTTATCCAACAATCGGGATGGACTCAGTAAACAATAGGCAACAATAACAAGAGAGTTGTTGTCTTGTCTGCCACTTGGGATTCTCTTAATTACTATGCTATTGTGGTCGTGTCCGCTGAAATTTAATCCTTGGTTAAGTAGTGCACGTTGTGTGGTACCCACATAGGCACTTTCTGCAGCGCCGATATGTTTATGCTACCGGTCCATATTTCGTAAGAGGACGTTATCCAGTGTACAAATATGCAAGATTATTCACAATTTGCTAGAATGGTTTAGCACTATCTTACTGACCAAATAATAATAATCTTATAGGTAATGACAGGGCTAGATTTCAAGATAGAAAGTGTTAAAGTTCAAGAATTTTTTAAACATTTTAAAATAAAACCATTGGTTTATATTATAATAGACACTTTTCATTAATTTGGTTAGTCGCAGATCCCCATAATACATCGGAAATTAAGTACCAAGTAAAATGATTTTTTTCTTATGCTCCTGCGTTGAATCGTCGTTTTGGAGTCAAGTTAAAAAATTTGTTTAAACCTTTTTCTTAAATTGTCGAGTGATCTCAGTTCCGAAGTGTTTATCGACTTTGTCGTTATAACTTATTAGAAACAAAATTGTGAAACAAAAAAGTTCGGACACAGAATTGTTGGACCCCATAAACCATTGATCAGGACTGGGAAGCGGAAAGAAGCGTCAATATTTTGTGTTCTGCGTTTCGCCTCGATTGTGATTATTTCAAATATTGAAATGATTGGAATTTGCGTGTTCACATCCGGATTATTTTGTAAACGATCCATCGATCCAAGTGGATTTTTATGCATGACCTGGTTTTTCACAATGCCGCGGTTTTCGGTATAATTCAATCTTCAGTGTTTTCCATGTTCCCATTTGCAAATGTGTAGGGATCGAGTCTTCGATTCGGCTTGTTTTATACGAATTTTACGGCGGAAGCTTTACATGCTGTGTGTGGAAACATGATTAAATAAAGCTCATAAACAAGAAACCGAACGAAGGAAGAAGAGTATCAACATTGTATTTCCATTTATCATGCATCAAGCAATTGAGTAGCTGGGCTATCAATCACTGTTATCACTGGCATCTAAAGAAATTAGTTACGTTTCCTCTAGAATGTTTTTTGATGTCAATTATTTGTTATTAAAAAAGTTTCAAGAAAGTAAAATCTAATTCAAGTACGTTAATTTTGTAATTATGCTAAAACTGTGTACGTTCCCATCTTTGAAAAGATAGAGTTAAAATTTTACATAAATATGTTTAACAGAAAATTGTCGTCTTAATACTTCCAAATTCAAGAATTAGAAATTACTTGACGTCAATTAATGAATTACCTAAAAGATAGATTTAGAAGTTTCTATCATAACTATGACGCAACTCATGTATTTTTTTCTTTGAAGAATATATCAGCACTGCCCGCAAATGGTGGATGCGCCGGGTGAATCCAACCTATTGAAGCATGCGTTACAAGCACTATAAAAATTTCTTATACTTAACACAACGTAATATGGCTTGTTTGAAAGATGACTTTCAACTGATCTAATAAAGACCGGTGTTTCAACGACTTTCCTCAATTTATGGTTTATGAGACATAAGAGAATTAGACGATAACTTCAAATTTCTGGTCGTGTGGTAAAGCTCTAGTCGACTGGTAAAGTTTGTGAGGAAAGTGAAAGGTAGTTGAAATCTAATATCTTAATTACCTTACAATTTACTTTACAATACGAATAGTTTTGATCATAGTGGATTTGACTCTTTATAATGCTCATAAAGAAAGATCCTGAAATTTGCACCATATAAAAAAAACCGGATCAAATTACTCTTTAACTATTTTTTGTTCTTGAGTGGCGCATCACTTTAGTTGTTTGGATAATATGTAAAAAATCGAGTTTAGTGCCCAGATGATAAAGAATTATTTACAGTTAGTAATTTCAGACAACTTGTCATTAAAAACGGAAAGTCACCAAAATGCAAAACTTTGAAATTAATTATTATTTCGTTAAAGAATATCGCCGCAGATAAATTCTAGGAATCAAATTTTTACTTTGAAATTACTTTATGTGTAAAATTAATTAATAATTATTGTCGATAACTATAAAATTTAATTTTATAATTAAGCAATTAAACTTGTGCTTAAACTTATTTTGAACAAATTAAAAAGAAAATATCTTTTAGTACAAAAATATTCATGTATTCTTCTTTCTAGTTTCAAGTTTCAAGTTTGAGTGATTAGGATTTACATAAAAAATTGTAAGTTCTGAAGTAGGCGTCATTTTGACATAATTTCTATCTACTTGGCAAAAACTAATTGTATTCTACTTAGAACAAAATTACCATTCTTTTAGGATTAGCTACTTAAAATTTCTATATTTGTAAAATTTGTTAAAAATTTCTTTGAAAATTTCCTTAATAAGACAAAATAACCAAACTTACGTCTATGTTAATAATTTCTAATATCTTATACCTTTATAAATATTTCAGTTGCAACAATTTTTGACTCCATGCATGCTTTCAGAGTTTGTAAAGATACGGAGCTACATAAAAAATGTAAATTTTATATTAGATGTCGCATTGAAATTACAATCTGTGTACCAAGACCTAAGCATTAAGAGGAACGTCTCTTCTGCATTATTTGTGATTGTAGAACGTCAGCAACATGCATTGACGTGATTGTTTGTATTTTAATTGCACGTATTAAAGAGAGGGAATGCATTTCGTACTTCCAAGAAAGCTCCGTACAAGTAAAGAATATCTGACTTTTATTTTTAAGATCTGATACGTAACGATAGACTCTAGCGCTGGATACTTTGAAGAAAGTTAACAAGCACGTTAATATGAACAAAATACAAATCTTTATTTTAACATCAAATAAATAACCCAATTTGACTTCAGTTTGCTATAAACCTCATCATGCGTTATTCGTTATCGAATATTCTAAACAAAAACTTAATTATATTACTATAAATATGCGTGGTTTCTTTTGCCAATTTGAAAATAAATTTGGTGCTTACGGTCGTTCTCTGCTCGACAGTCATAAAATGGGTTATACCCATCTGCCTCACTTTACGGTTGCTCGAGATGAAGTAGTGCAATTACTCTGAAGAATACTAGAAATGATCTCGCGTCAAACAATATGAATATTGTCTTGAGCTATTATACTGGCGCGCAAAAACCAGGCCTGTATTAACACGTTTTATTCAGTATAAAATATAAAGTAAGTAAGTAACAGTAGCATTGTGAATACGATACTGGATTAAGGCGGAGCGTACCACTGTGGACCAGTTGCGTACTCAATGCATGCGCGTGGCGTCATTCCATTTAATTAACAGGGTTATTTACTTGCATTTGATTCATTCTATTTCCTTTTTGTGCAGTGATCTAAAAAGAACGAACTAATCTTTGCACGTCAAAATGCATCCAGTGAGAAAAAACATAGACGTTGCACTTAAAAAATTAGTATTATTTATACAAAGTGTTGAATGTCAATAAAGGAGGGTTAATCTGTGCATGATTTTGACAAAAAAAATGTCTTAATAAACAAAAGCCTGATTTTGCGTTATTATTGATATACAGGGCGATACCAATTTTTTTTTTTAAATTATCTTTGAAATATTTTTATTAAACGTGGTTTGTGTAAACTAGATGTAAACACATTTTTGAAAAAAATCAAATTTTTAGTTTTAACCAATGACGTCTCAATTAATGACAAAACCCAATTATTTGGAATAAACAAATAATACGCCACTGCATTTTTCAAAAAACAAAAATTATATTATTAATGGTGCTTTATTTTGTGGTAAAATTTCTCTTTACTATTTCTCGTATCTAGAACTATTTTTCAGTAAAAAATAAACAATAATTATTTGTATGTAAAAATAAAATATTTTTATATTTAAGGTACTTATAAACTAGTTAATATAATTGTAATTGACTGTTAAAAAATTAACAATTCTTTGTGAAAAAAAAATCTGATGTAGTTTCGGGGTATATAAAAATAACGCAGAAACGGGCGTATGTTTATAAAAACTGTTTATCTTAAAATCATACACAGATTCACCCCCTGCCTGCAATATTGACATTTAATTATGAAACACCATGTATATTTTTCTTTCTTAATTTAAATAAATTTGTACGTTACAAAGTTTCTGCAGTTTGCAAAACTTGGAAAGATTGTGTGGGTAAAGGACAATTTGTCTGAATAATTACTTTATTGTTTTGACACAAAATATTCCCTGTGATTAAAAGAATATGAACAATCAAACATATTCCCAATGTCTTAAAACAATATTATTGAAAACAAGAATAAGATAACATTTTTTCAGAAGAGAAATTTCTCTTGAACAGACGAAAGAAAAAGATTTTAGCGATTGTCCGAAATAAATGTATCATCATTTAATATATTTCAAAATTCAATACAATACTAATTTTATATTAAAAACTGGCCAATACTACTGAAATCTACTCCAAATTTTTATGTTTAGGTAATTTTATCTGGCAAGATATTATTTAATCCAATATAGTGTTAGTTCCTTCAGTATCCGTAGAATACCCGGTATATGAAAATGACAATAGTCGAGTTGCCTTATGTTTACACTCTTGAATTATCATAGAATCTTAGATTTAGAATCAATTTTTCTGCTGCAAATTATTATCAGGAGGAAGCAAAGCTTTGACACAAAGGTTCGTTCTGGTGCTTAAGGAGCCTCTCTATTACAAGGATATTCAATTTCTAGTAAAATTGTACAGGTGCAAAACTCTTAGAAATTACTTGAAGAAAACTACAAACTACAAAGAAGTGTATGTCTTGTTTTGTTAAAATTATAATGTTTCAAGCCCATTCAAAAACTACTTGCATATTATAGACTATAATATTTTCAGCAACTTCTAAAAATGGAAGATATCTAAAATTGAATAATGTCGTTAAGAGGGCAAGCAAGCTCAATTTTTCACGCCAGATTTCCGCACAAAGAAAAGCGTTGGGTTTAAATTAGAAACGCACAATAAAAACGTATTTTTCTGAATAATAGTAGGTAGGAGTCTGCTTCGAATTGATGTTAAGTAAAATCGGGGAGACTATAAAGAATGCTATTATGTAACATTTAACTGTGCAATAATTTCTTGATTTGCCGTCTCTTTACGGAAATAACAAATAACTAAGGGCAGTAATTTTATCGGCATTTTCACACAAACAGCACTTTGGCATTTAAACTTAAATTCAGCATGGAAACAAAACTGTTTCTGAGAGTCGGGAAATACTCACACATTACGTCTAATCTAACTTCTATGCTGCTGGATTTAGTGGAGTAGGATTCGTGCACAGCTACACATCGCAACGTCCTTCCGTGGTTGTCCTTGGATATGGTGAGTTCGAGCACGGATAGCGCCAGCCACGTTCTAGGATTATCCAGTTCCGTGGTGTTGGTTTGCCGCCTCGTAGGCGTAATTTCTTGTTGATCTGTAAACAAGCAACCCGTCTTATTAGCCATTCCCAACTCGAGCCTATTTGTTTGCTAATAAGTCCCCATTTTATCATCCCACAGTTTCCTCAATTTAACGACTTGTTTGTGGTGGATAACAGACCGGAGTGGTGGTCATGTTATCGTAACCGGGCCTTACCTAAAAACCACTTAAGGACAGGTGGCGGGTTTCCGTAGTGCGACACGCACTTAATGATGGCCACTTCGCCATGGAGAGAAGTCAAGTTGTGGCCGGGCAGGACCTGAGTGCCGTTGTACTCGATCCTCGGTCTTTGTGGTGGAACTGCAACAACAGACCATTATCAAATAACTCAAGTTCGGAGGAAAGAACATTATTTAATTGGTTCGTGAACGTCATTTACCACGAAAACATTTTTTACCGGCCTCTTTAATGACCAATTTTCGTTTGTTTTCTTACGACGAGACCGGAAGAAGCAAAAGAAAAACGGGAGAGGGTCGAAAGCTCGTAGTTGTCCATGACTTTCCACCAGACCACTTGATCCATTAGACAAAGTCTATTCGCATCACGCCCCTGTTTTTGCGCCCACCGCCATTATCCTTTTTAATTCGGTTAATTAGTCCACGTAGGCTTCGCCATCTTTGTCTTGGTAATAGAGAAAGGACGTGGTCGCAATTTTATCACGACGTCAGCTTGAATAAACTAGCAATAAAAATCAAGACGCGCCGACGTCTATTCGCCGTCCTGGATATTAATAATTAGGAGGGGTCGTTCGAGATATCAATCGCTGATAGTGTTTACGACAGGGGTGGCTTTTTTCTGAGGTTTGTGTGTTTTAATTAAGGACAACCAGATGATTGTGAGGCACGGGCCTTGATTGCAAAATCAATTCAAGTCCGGACTTTGCCACCCTCACCCACTCTTCTAGCCATTAATATTTTACTGTTCCGGGAAGCAGGTCCCAAAGATTATTTATTCAGAGCCAAGTGTTGAGTTTAATATTTCTGGCGCGAATGACTAAATAATACAATTTCGTTTCGACAATGAAGGAAAAAACCAATTTTACTACCTGAGGTTTACAGATAATGCAAGAACATGAATAATTCATTTCGTAACGACGTTAGTTAATTTTCCGCTAATTGGACTATCGTGACGGATTCCATTAAACTCTACATCACAGTTAGCGGCAGATAAAAGGGCTGAGTTTACATAACTCTGCAAGCGTAAAATTAGGCAAAAACACAAGAATTCTTAATCAAATCGTAAATTTCGGAGCTAACGTAAGTATTTTGTAGTTTCAAAACTTTATTAGTGGAAAAGTTTTTTCACCGCGACTTTGGTCACCGGAAGATAAATTTAATTAAGTTTTCATAAATGTTGCAATTAAGGGCTTTAAAGGGCGCTCCCCAGCTAAAATATCAACACATTTTTATACACATTAGCACGAATGCGCGCCCTTAAAATATTCACATTTTAATCCTCTCGCTGTGTCGAACTGGGACAACTTCACTTTAATTACGTTTAAGTTTACTCTGTGAAAGAGAAGTATATTTCCATAGAGATGGATGTGTATAATTTAAATATCCTGTTCCTTTCCGGTTGAAGGTCCCATATCAGTGGAACAAAGAGGAAACGTTTCGGGCTTTTAACTGCCGGAAGATTAATATTAAATTTTATGCAAGCTTTAATAACTCCTCAACCTTTTAATATTAGCGCGAGGGTCTTAGGTGTTCCAAAAATGTGTCTGGATATTTCCAGGAGTTAATTAACGAGACAGCCGAAGTGTTTATTAATTAACTTCGGACTTTGAGACAGAGCCGGGAGTTATTACGGCGGCCTAAATAGCGACGTTCTTCAACAAGTAAGTCTTCTTGTTATAGAATTGGAAAACATTAAGGCTAACGACTTTGCTATCACATGTGTTTTTTCTCACTGTATGCATTTTGACGTGCAGAGATTACTTCTCTCATTTTAGATCACTGCATAAAGGAAAATGGAATGAGTCAAGTAAAAGTAAATAACCCAGTTAATTTAATGGAATGACGTCGCGCACATGCATTGAATACGCAGCTGGTCAACAGTGATACGCTCCGCCTTAATTCAGTGACGTATTCACACCAGGTTACTATTTCATACGTTGTTACTTTATACTGAATAAACGTACAGGTCTGGTTTTCGCGCGCCAGTATGATAACTTAAGGCAATATTCATAATGTTTGACGCGAGATCATTTCTAGTATTTTGCAGAGTAATTGCAATACATCATTTCGCGCAGCCGTAAATTGAGGCAGATGGATATAACCCATTTTATAACTGTCGAACTGAGAACGACAATAATCACCAAATTTGTATTTTCTAATTTGCAAAAAAAAACCAGCATATTTTTAATAATACAATTAAGTTTCGATAATATGAAAATAATACAGGGTGGGGCAATAGTGCGCCCGACTTCGATAGCTTGAGTTCTATGATAGGTATAAATTTGATTTAAAAACACAGATAAACTATAGAAAGAAGTCTATAACCGGAAATTATTTTTGAACATAGAGGGTGATTCAAGACAATTATACAGGGGCAAATGAGTTTTTTTTAATGGAATGTGGTGTGTAAAAGAAGATTTCTCAGAGCCTTTTCCTAGTCTCTTTTCAATCCAATATTATTGCTGACTATTTCCAAACCACTTGGATGTGGCGATTTTTTTGTTCAAATAATGGCATCTGCAGATGCATGTTAAAAAAATCACTAGTTACAATTATGAGTTTTAAGAAAAAATTATGTAAAGACTAGTTAGGAAACATCTGTGGAACGTCTCTGAATCGTTTTAACTTTTGAAAAATTATACAGGGTGGCTAAATTTAATTTTTCAATTTAGAACTTTTTGAATTTAATTTTCTTCATTTTTTTAAATGGAACACTGTATATTTTTTGACGATATGATGTAGAAACTAAAAACAAGCATTTTTTGTATGCACACCTCTATGGCTATTTGTAACCATTTTCGAAATATTGCCAAATAATTACAAAATTCAAGAATAATCCTAAAAAATTACATCGTTTTCGAAATAGCTCGACAAAAAACTTCAGATGTTTTAAAATTGACAAAAAAATGACAACTAATGACAGGTAACTGCGATAAATGTGTATTTCTTGTCAGATAATATAAAAAACAAAAAGTAATCAAGATACAAACATAAAGTGAGCTTACTAAAAAACTTATGCTGTTTTTATAAACAAAACATCTGAAGCACTTATTACCATTTTATCTGTCAAGTTATTGGAAAAACAATCTAATTTTTTACGATTATTCTTGAATTTTGTAATTATTGGGTAATAAATCGAAAATGGTTACAAATAGTCATAGGGGTGTAAGTACATACAAAAAATGTTCGTTTTTAGTTTTTACATCATATCGATACAAAATATACAGGTGTTCCATTTGAAAAAATGGAGAAAATTAAATTCAAAAAGTTCTAAATTGAAAAATTAAATCTAGTCACCCTGTATAATTTTTCAACAGTTAAACAATTCAAAGACCTTCCACAAATGTTTTCTAACTAATCTTTACATAATTTTCTCTTAGAACTCATAATTGTGACTGTAGTGATTCTTTTAACATGCATCTGCAGATGCCATTATTTGAACAAAAAAAATCGGTACATTCAAGTGGTTTGGAAATAGTCAGCAATAATATTGGATTGAAAATAGTCTAGGAAAAGGCTCCGAAAAATCTTCCTTTACACACCACATTCCATTTAAAAAAATGTCAATTGCCCCTGTATAATTGTTTGGCTCATCCTGTATGTTCAAAAATAATTTCCGGTTATAGACTTCTTTCTCTAGTTTATTTGTGTTTTTAAATCAAATTTCTACCTATCATACAACTCGAGCTACCGAAGTCGGACGCACTATTGCCCCACCCTGTATAATAATAATATAATATAAAAATATAATATAAATATAATGTAAAAATCTCAACCAACAAGAAATTTTCCTTGATAATTTGTGAAATTTGTCGATAAAACGGTGTCGGACTTCGCGCTCCAATTTTCGCGGCTCAAGTATTCTCTGACGCAAGTTGCGACACTTGCTAATAGTAATATCAAATATGCACTTGAGTTCAGTGGAAATTTGCGAAGTTGCTCGGTGCACTTCACGTTACTTTGCACTTTTTCGCCGTTGTGACAACCCTTGAAATGTGATCAGTCGAACGCGCTTGAAAATTTAATAACTGCATGTAATTAAATTGAAGCAACTCAGTCAGATGTCGTTCTTGCAATGCCGGAATTTGCTCTTCTTAATGGCTTGATTAAGTTAAAATAATGAGAAGAACGCGCTCCGGGTGCATGCAAGGTGGCATATTGGAGAAATTGCTTAAATTTGGATCAGTAAGACGCTAGGGATTTCGACGAATACAAAACGGTTTCCCTTGAAGCTGTAGGCATATCGGGTGTCCGCACGTGTACTCAGAAAATAGGAATAAGTATAACGATTGTTTGGTAGTCAACAAAGAGGGCAAATTTCTTCAAAAAAAAATTGGTTTAATATAGCTCAATATTTTTCATGCCAAGGTTATCAAGGTTGAAAATTTAAAATAAACTTTCTGTAAAAATAAAAGAAGTACTGTACTTTAAAAAACATTGTACTCCAGTATAATAAAAACTATGCTGATTAATTGTAAAGCTTATGCAGGTACGAGATTTTTAACCTAAATACACCTTAACCAATAGTCTGCCCAGTACTCCAGTGCCTTACTGCATTGATGCCCTAGCGTCTATTTTCTTTTCTGAATAAATTCCAATATTCTGTCTATTAGGACGCACCACTGACACTGAAGCAAGAGGGCTTATATAATTACATTATTGGAATGCATGATGCATTCATGAGAAAAAGTTTCTGGAAGGTAAATCATATAAAATCCAATAATTTGCATTACGTGTAAGTCAAATTGAACACAATAATTAAGTGTCATCTTGTAAAAGTTTACGCAAATTGAGGTTGCAATGAAGACCATAGTTAATATAGTTGCGACTGATGCGATCAGATTACCTGCAGCAATTCGGCGTGTTTTCTATTCGTACATTAACTGATGATTTACACGCCAACATTTGCGATCTTAACTATATACTTTATCTTTTAATGAAGGAAATGCAAGAGGTGAAGAAATAAAAAGGGTCGGATTTGAAATGTCTCAAATGTCCTAAATAATTTTTCACTATTTCTAATAATAACTTTGCGTGTTAAATTATGGATACGTTATAATAATAGCCCAATTAGAGGAAATTCATATGCCAGGATATAATCCGATTTCAACTACTCACTGAACACAGAATGGAAAATGGAATAATCTGTTATCAGAAAATATAGAAAAAATATAAAAAGCTGTTGATAACGTCATTTAGATATTTTGTCGATTCCTTGTAAGAAATGCTTTTAATTAAAAGTCATAGAGCAGAAACATAATTAATAGAAAATACTACTTGTGACTACATCATTAAATTTGAAAGTCAAAATCGTCGTGGTGACCAAGAACTTTAAGCTGTAAACATCGCTTACATACTTTTAAGCCCGCCGGTCCGTAAAATAAACACAAAGTCCACTCATGCATGTTTGTTTGGAGCTAATATTACATGGTAATTAACGGTTAGTTTCACGGGTCACTTAATTATAGACTGTTATTATTAAAAAATTAATTGAACTAATTTCGAGCAAACAACGCACTTTGATCTAGTGGTGCGTTTTCGTACGTACTTCGAACAGAAAGTAAATTAAACCCTTAGATAAATAAATGCTTTTTGCTGGGCGCCGGGATTCACACTTCGTCTGTGGGTGTAGACTTTACTTTTGGCTCTCGATATTGAATAACTATTACGATTCGTTTATGGTAACTTACAGATAAACAATTATTATATGGTAACAAACGTCTGGGTTTGGTTACACGCCACCTAATTTTAACGTATCAAAAACTATCATTTCAAATCAGTGTCCCCTCAAATTTGAATTTCTTAAGGGAGTTTTCATGTTTTGTAAAGTGACCAAAAGAGAGGGTATAAATTATGACGTTATTTCTTGACCGATTGTGATGAAATTTTAGGAGAAGATATTTGAATTCAGTGGCAATATAATGACTAATTTACCTTTTAAAAAATGGATTTAATTAATCAAAAAATGTATCAAAATAAAAAAAGTAATTTTTAAAGGCTCTTTCAAGGCCTCATCAAGGCCTGTTTGTGACTGTCACGTGAAACTCCAGAGAGCTGCGGAGAACACCAAAGTTGTTATCTGCTTGATCCCAAATCATAAGGAGCATAAGAGCGTTGATTGAGATATTTACTGGTAAATATCTCAATCAACGATAAGAGAAACGAGAAGGCTGACGCCCTGGCCAAGAAGGGATTAGAAATGGGCCTGATTGGCCCGGAACCGGTACTGAGCATTCCTCCAAGCCAGCTAAAGCGCGCCCTCAAGAACTGGGTGTCTGAAAGGCACTCTAGGGAATGGAAAGCGAGTGCACTTCGACAGTCAAAGATCTTCATTTAAGATCCCGATCAGCAAAAAACAGGTGAGTTGCTGAAACTCAACAAGAAAGACCTAAGAAAAGCGGTTGGACTGCTCACGGGACATTGCTCCTTCAGAAGACACCTCTACATCGTGGGGTCTCTTGAGAACCCTATGTGCAGAAGGTGTGAAGAGGAGAAAGAAACGCCTCTCCATGTACTGTGTCACTGTCTGGCTCTTGCTGAACAGAGATCCGGGTGTCTAGACTTTCCCTTTCTAGAGATGAGTAAAATCAGGAGGGCTTCTATGAGCAGGCTACTGCGCCTCATCTGGAGCACACCATGCTCTAAAAGGGTTTCTAGAAACCAAACAGGGGTGCACACAATGGGCTTATTTGGCCTCAGTATACGGCTTGGCAATCAGCCGGGCCCCCCATGCTCAGAGAAAAAAAAATTAATTGGCCACGCTCTTCCAAATTTAATTTAAAACTTATTCATTTCACTTTAATCTCACCTTTAATATTCAGTTTACTTTAATCATTGTGCGAGCAGCCGGGCGGTAAGCATTTTCTGTTACAAAAGTGACTTATGTATTTTTTTATGCTTACTTGCCTAAAAAGTTTCAAATTTTGTTTAGAGGTATTTTTTTTAAATTTCAGAGTCATTTAAGTTTATTTTAAAGTAAAAATAGTTCAAACCCGGTTAAAAATACGTTGTCAATTTCTTAAATAAACATGAATGTTGGATTCGAAATATACCAAGAATAATGGATGTTTCACTAAACATATATTATTAAAGTCAAAAGAAGTCCTACATACTCTAAAGCTGGATAGCTGATGTATTGAATAACCATTTTCATTTCATTACTTAAGTTAAAAGTTGTATGGATAAACGCAAATTGTCAAAATTTTGTTCGTGTCTCGTTCGATATCAGAAAATGAATCAAATGTTATTGCTAGAGACTTTATACCCCAGTTAACAAGATAACAAGGTAAAATGTTTACTTTGCAGGCGACCCTTTAAATATTTTAGAGAGATGATCATGTCATATCTTTTTCACAAAAGCGTCGCAGGAGCGCAACCAGAGTTATATTTGAAGGGGAAAAAGTCAGGGAATCGCAATAACGTGGCACGTACGATAACATGTGACATGCACCGCTCTTCTGCAACTCAGAATAACGCGAAAATATTGGATAAATATCCGTAAAGTGTATAAGAATTGACGTGTTCGCAGTAAAAATAGGGTTTCGTAAAAGCTTTCAGAAACATTATTCGACGATAAAACATGGTCGAAATTCTATTGTATTTGTAACGGAAATTATAAGATAACAGCAAACGAAGATTGTACAAACACGCGATTTGTGTCCAACTGTCCCACCTCACCATTTATTAAGAGTTTGACTACAGTACTAAAGGAAGAGTAGAAATTCGATTCGATGGGTCAAAAAGTTGGAAGGATGAATATTAATGCAGTAGCAAATGCTCATATTCCCTGCTAAACGCACCTGCGATACCTCAGATTTGACAAATTCAGCATATTTCATGAATATATTTGAAGGGATTAAAAAGATGTCGCGCTTGCATATACACGGGGGAATAAATTTTACCGCCTCCAAAGTTTCGTTTTTCTTTTTCGAATGCAGTTGAGAAGTTTGCAAGTCAACATTGTTATAAAGTTTCAAAAGGTTTAGCTACCTACTTGTGGCAATGTATTTTGCTGATGCGCTTTGCTTTTTATGCACATGTGATTTATATTTAGCATCTTTTGTATTAGTTTTGACAAGTTTCTAGTGGACAATGACGTCGCCCGAAAATAAACAATTCCCTGTTCGGTGTAGCGCAAAGGTCTTTAAGAAACTGGGTGCTTTCCAACTTTTAAGTAGTTTAATAAATTTATGCTGATTATTTGGAACGACTTATACTTCTGAACGCCCCGCGAATCGCTTTTAGACGTCTCCCCAACTTTGGGTAATTAAATTTTTCAACACAATTCTGACGAAAGTAGCTTAATTCTACACTTTGTCAAACAAACATTCGAGATACCTGACCAATTTCATAACTTCATTACGCTGCAGTTTTCGTCATTCATTAAAACACGGAACTTGTACAAGCGCAGATCCAGCATACGTTACGACTAACACCCAATTAATTTCTGGAACTGAAACAGCTTTTCCGGAGGAAACCGAATTATTGTTATTGGGAGCAGAGCTCAATTGAGAAACTTTCCGTACTCGCACCGACTTTTTGAAACAAAAATTACTTGGAGACGCAACCTTCATTAGCAGATTAATTCCCACTGAAATAAAGTGCGCCTTCCATTTCCTGAACTACAAAAATTAAAAAACTAAATGATCTCACTAAGAGCGAGTTGCTTCGAACTGCGTAGATAATTATTTGATGTAAAAGATGCTATAGCATTCAAATCCACGTAATAAAGTTAAATTCAACATTAAGCTATCGAAATAAATAACAAAAATTTTTTAAAATGCTAAAAAATATAAGGGTGAATATCGATAAATATCGAGTGTTATTCCTTTATCATCCTTCATCTTACTTCATCATTTTTTAATTACGATTTTTTCAAATTTTACTTATTTTAAAAGAATTAATTGCACGACTTTCTTCAAATCTGTAATCTTTCATAGCCTTGGGCATCATTGGACAAACTGTAGATAATAAGCAGAGTAGGTAACGTTCCAGTTTTGTTACGCATTGTTTTACACTTGTAGATTAGTAGAGAAGCTTTAGAAAAAAGTGGTTAAAAAATAGTAACATTAAGAATGAAGAGTGGTTGGTTATATTGTTACATTATTTCTTGGCCATGCATTGTATGTACATCAAAAGCGCCCCTAAAGTTTCAGATGGATGCGTTTAATTTTCCGCCATTAGCAAATCAACGTCAAGCAAGTAAAGAAATTTAGAACGTTATTTCAGCGATAAAGCCCCGTGCTGTTCAGCAGCTCGGCACCGTAATTGCTTTAAAATGTCGTCAATTATTTACGTATAAACGGATCGTATATATGTATGCGCAGCATTCGAACAATTGGATTATGAATTTGTCGTTAAGGTAATTCCTCTCTATTTATCCGCTTAACTGAATAAAACTTTATTCTGCACGTGGGTATTTAAATTCAACATGTTCCCCAAACAGTTTCTAACTAAGTTGAACCATGAAAGTTCAGAGTACAGACTGTTTAACTTTTATGCTCTTTTGACGAGAGTTGTTCCGATAAAGGGCATAATCTAATCCGTGGCGGTCAAAGTAAATAGGGTGTTAAGATATGAAGAATGGGGTGAATCTAACAGTTCACCCTCGGTTAACTGCCATCGCTTTGGTGTATTTAGCAAACTTCAACGAAGACGATTGCCTTTCAACGAGCTTTCGTGAAATGGAAGATGGGCATTTGCCTATCTTGATTACCAAGTTACTAATGGGTAAAAGATAAATTACGAACGCCGTCTATGAGTGTAGCGTGCTTTCTAGTTTGACGTGCAATTACAAAAGCATTAATGGCGGGCATAAATAAAAGTCAAACAAACTTATTTGTGCGCTTACAACTTTATAACTAATAAATTATTAAGAATTCAGTAAATAGATGGAATTAAGGTTGATTGACATTCTGTGTACCAAAGCAAATTAAAATTTTTGCTACCACCTGCGGGAAAGACAGCATTATACTAACAAATGTTCCTTTGTTGCGAACTTCTCTAAAAAGCTTTCGGAATTTATTTCAATTACTGATTTCTAAAATTTTCTGGACTGAAAACAAAGTCGTTTCCAAAAATATAAAAAATCGTACCTACAAGCGTCCTAAAAAGTCCGCACCACCTTGAAAGTGCGTTATCTAGAATTTTAGTAAAATGCTGGAAAATTATTTAAAAAAATTCTATGTCATTTAGTTTTCAAGTTACAGTTATGTCAAAACAAAAGAAATATTTTGGAGTATAGTTTATTCCTTTGAAGAGTTTTAAGTTGAAAAAGTCGGAAAATTTATGCGTGCAAAGTTTAAAACTAAAAAAAAAATAAAATCTTTAATTTAACAATGGGGAAAACATGACAGTATGATCAATACACGTAATAAAGGTAACAAACAGTTATAAACAGAGTATACGTGAATGTTCAATTTTAGATAACAGTGTTGCCTTTTTCCTAACTTTAAATTGCTTATAGTTTCTAAATTGAGAGAGAGGAAATTTTTTTAGCAATTTTCCAGTACTCTACACTAATCCTAGATAACACATCTTTAAGGTGGTGCGGATCAGCCGGTAGATTGTGCGGACTTTGCAAAATGGGATTTACGCCAAAACAAATTCAGAAAAACATTGAAAACTTTCTAAATTCAAAATAATTAAAAAGTAGCCAATTTAATTTAAAATGAGAGGAGTATGCGTTGTAGTCACTGAAGAAGCCGAAGATTTTATTAACAATATGATTTTGCCATAATGATGTTTAGAGAAATAATGAAGACTATAAGTGCCTTTTCTGTTTAGATGTAAAGCATTTGGAGCATTTAGGAGGCAGGTCCAGATTATTATACAAGTTATCGAGGGTAATTGAGAATTGTCCTTGCTGATATCTCAATGAAAAAAATTGTTAGAAATTAGTCAGGCGTGAAACAATTTAATGATTAGAATATCTGCTGCATGGCAACTGTTGGATTCTATATTTCAGGCTCTAGCAAAAAATGCTGATGTATCATTTCAAAAGACCAGTTCGGACAAAAACTATAAGCTTTTGCCAATTTCAGCTGCTGTTAAGGGCACAATGCTATGGGTCAATTGCCAAAAACAAGCAACAATGGAATGTGGAAAAATGCTTGAAAAACTTTCATATTCGTTTAATAAGAAAACTGGCAATCCGTTACAACCCATCGAGAATGAAGCGGAACAGCAAGTTTTTCCAGAATATTTTCTACAAGAAAGAGTGCCGCAATTTTATGGACATATAAAATACGTTGTTTTATTTATGTACCTTGTAGTTCGTATCCACAACGAGATCCTCATCATGTCAGGATTTATTCCTTAAAGAAAACTTTTAGTTTAAGAAAAAGTAAAAAAACCTTAAACCTTTGGGTTTAAAATTATAATATTAGTAAGAAAAAAGCAAACTTAACCGCCATGAGTGGTTGTTATGGCTGTGTAATTAGTATGAACGCAACAAAATCATGAATTTTGCAGCCACAAAGTTAATAACATGTTTCGGAACAGAGTTATTTTGTAATTGCAGCAACATACAGCCACAATCTGAGAGCTTAAGCACCTCTTTTTCATCATAAACTACGTTAAAAGGCGGCAATTTTGCTAAGTATTCAACAGTTTCGTGATACTGCATAAAAAAGCTCGACTGCTTATTCGAGAAATGGCGAAGTGAGAAGCAGGGTTCGCAGTGTGTCAACCTAGCAACTCATTCTGATCGCAATAAAGCCGAAACTAATAAAGTGATACAGGACATAGAGGAGAAGAATGTCGTTCTCAACCCGGCTGGATACGGGAGTTCCCTGATTCGGTAACCGACAGAGTGCCTACGATATATCATTTCTGAATACAATAATACGAACAGCAATGATATAGTGCCGGCGAGGCCGCTTTATAAAATAAAATATACAACGTGGAAAATGCAATTGGATTCAGCCTATTATACAGTGCACGGCAGGACGATTCTCGATGCCAGGGGCGGATCTGCACCCGTTTTTCGCGCAACTGAAAGCTCGTTATTATTTCACACGTCTGTTCACTGAACACGAATAAAACCGAATTTAAGGTTGTCAACGCGGACAAGATTTTGCTGTTATAGTGAATAAAATTAGTTGCGTCAAGCGGGAAATTCATCGGTAGTCCCGCCCTGCTGGCTATAATGTAGTAGCTTCCTGAAAGTGATGGGCGGTCTTGTGGCACTGTGTCGGAGACGGGAAATTGAAGGAAATAATATGTGCTTTGTTTATATCAATTTTGATACATTCCACTAGCACGGCTCAGGGGTGTCGAGCCAAATTGGAAAAATTACGTTGACGTATTACTTATGGTAATGCGGCAATTGAATGAGGCGTGTATTATAATGAAGGAAAATTACTTTCGCCGAGGAATTCATTCGGCGGCTACTGCAACACCCGAGACATTTATATGTTAATACTTCGTAAATTTGGGAGGGTTTTATCAGATATGCAGTGATGATAGAGTCGAGGGGAATACTGATTATTTTTCGAGTTTTTAAATTAAGATTTTTAAGCGACAATAAACGCGAAAATTACTAAGAAATGAGCTAGTTATAAGTGGTTTCGTAAGAACAGTGCAAAATTTAAATTTATTAGACGTATAAAACGCAAAACCATAAATTTCAGGTAATTAACTAGTGAGGGTGAAATATTTGCCGAATGGCCCACGCAGACCCGGCAACCTTTCTTGACCAAGCCACAGATTTTGAACTGTCAGCAAAATGTAGAGGGCTTGGCAATATTTCAACATACTTTGAATAAGCGCATAAATTTCTGATCTCACTGACAATAATTCTCATTCAAGACATCAGTCATACTCGACATGTGCTTGAATGAAAATAAGGATTGCAGCTCAAACTTGAATCTGGATTGCGCCGGACGCAAAACAGTTTTTAGGCAATCAATTATAACTCATCCGTTTATAAATAAAATCAGAGTGAACAATTATTTTCCGAGAGTCTGTGATCTTAATTACACATTGGAAAAAAAAGCAAAACAATCTGATTAAAGATAACCATATTACAGCCACTTCTCCTAATGCTTGCAATGCAGAAATGGCGGATGCGCCGGGTGAAATCAGGTTTTTAAAGTTGAACGATTTTAATTTTTAAACTCCTTTCATTGTTGTAACTATTAACCTCAATAATTGGTTACTTAAAATTTGCGGGTTTGCTACCTTTGGCATGTTACAATAAAAAACTTAAAAAATTTGATATAAAATATAAATAATGTTTAGGTAATTATTACTGAACTTTATAAAATAGTACGGCAACGGTTGAGTAGTTATTTTGAAGTAAAATAGTACAATTAATTAATACGTAAAACAAACGAAAATAAACCTTTTTAAATGTACGTGCAACTTTGATTTCGCAATAGTAGTGAGGGGCGCCGAAAGCAAAACAATTTTAAGCCATCGATTATTTCTGGGTCTGTTTCTGAATGTTTTCCAAATAAATAATAGTTTTCTACAAGCTTATACCTATATTAGTTAGTTACAATATCGAAAATAAAAATAATCTGATTGGAGATAAAATATGCGTCTATTATGTCTATCGCTGTATTGTATCATGCCTGTAATGCAAAAATGGTGAATGCGTCAGATAAAATATCTTTACTTTAGTTATCATTTATTTCTAAAGATAGTGATATTATTTTTTGGATTTATATATGTATTCCAAAAATTATATTTATCAAATACTGGTTTTTTTCTATGCTTGTATCTTGCATATAATTTGATAAGACTCTTAGGTCTGGTCTTTTCACCCGCCCGTAAAGTGTCAAGTAACTACTGCCCTAGCAAATTTACAGATGACCTGTAAATTATTTCGGCCTTTTCAGCGTATCTTACCCATCTTGTAGCTACTTGGCATTTTTACAAAGTTTTCATAAATGTAATACACTCGTGACACTTATTACGCTTAAATCTCCAAGTATCCTAACTTGAAAGTTTATGAGCAGGTTAAAAGATCGGGCGTATGTTGATATCAAGGGTTAATTATTAAATTTTATCACTGACACGCCAATTGGCTGAAGTTCTACTTGCTGTTGGTGTTAATAATGTTAGCTTTAAACAACACAAAAAAAATCCTTTTTCTGTATGTGGATATTGCGTATATTGGATTGCGATTCGTTGATTTTAACAATTTTAGCATGAGTAGTAATTATAATGTAATCTTTGGAAGACTTTGTTTATTATTGCTGCAAATTTAAGTGGTGTTTTTGAGTCAGAAGATGTGATTGTGGATTACTCAATCACATTTTGAGGCCAATGCACGAAAGATTTTAATGATTTACAAATAATAATTAATAATTATGAATACGCTCGGTATAGAACGTAACGGTAATACGTGACTTCGTATTAGAAATTACCAAAATTTGCAAATTTAATGAAGATTCGCAAGCTTTGAGTCAAAGATGCAATGCATCTTAAAAATCGGTTCTGACTAAAGGAGTCCACGTTCAGAATCGGATTGCTAATATCTGCAATACTTTAGACAACAACCACGCTTGAATTCAATTTCTGCCGGTAAAGTTGATGGTATTTTTTCTATTTTGTGAAATTTTTACTATAAAAAACAATTTTAAGAAAAATTATAATTTATTTCTGACAAATAATTTTTACTGAATTTTTGTACACACGTTTACAATGGGCAGACAATGATCATTAGTTATAAATAGAGCAAATATCAAAAAGAATTAAAATATAATTTTATTCTTTTCACGTTATCGCGTTCATCTTGTATAACCTCATCTGATTAATAGATATTTTATTGTTAAAGTTTTATGTTTAGTGGGCGCAAAGATTCTCGCTGGTCATTTGCGTTTCACTTCCTTCAAGAAAATTGAAAATTAGCCGTAATTACACGAAACGCAACCGCCAATATGTCGTTAGTTGTACTTTTGTCTAGCACGGCTTTGATTAGAACTGCAGCGGTGCGCATCAACAAAGTAAAGCGGGTAAAAGGACCCCTATACAGCGTTGTATCGTATATCAATAGAATTGAGTGCAATCACATTACAATTCCATTTGCAAGCGGGCCGAAGGCAAGGCGGGCAGACAGCCACTCAACGTGGTATAAAGGAGGCTCGCCACAATGTGCCATTATCGAGTCTACAATAACAATACAGAAATACCGACGTATGGGCGAGTTTCCGCACAACGTCTCCATATTGCACTCCGGAGTAGCGCTAGAAATTTAGAAAAGTATCGGAAGTCCGCAGCAGACACAATTGTGGAAGGGGACCCGAAGTCGGGCACTAAATAGGACGAACTACAAACAGCGCTCTGGCTAAATTTTAACGGATAAACAGCATTAGCAGAAGCTCAATTGTTCTTGAACATAAACTTAGACTACTGCTACTTCGTCTGTAAAAATCTTCTTAATTTGCAACGTGAAGATTGAAGCGTCCCAAATGCGGGATTGCAATGAGATCGTAATAAAGGGGATGTTCGAGTGAATGAATGCTCACATAACGAAGCCGCTGTTCGGTATTCAGTGCAAGGCTAAGAATTTGCATTCTATTAGTTGTACATTTTTTAGTTTGTAATTGAGTTGCAAACTAATGAACGAATTAACGGTGCAGATTATTCATGAAATTTAACGTAATTGGATAATGAACTTGGGGAAATTCAATTAGGAACTGTTGCTGCCTATACGAGACACTGCATTAGATTTTTATCTAAGTTAATTACGTTGAATTACGGCACGTTCCTTACAAATAGGCTTTAATTACCCTATCAATTATAAATACTGACCACTAAAGTACTTTTAGATAAAACCGATCTAATAATTGTTAGCCCTTCCAATTTTGTAACTACACGAGTTTTAATTGAATTAATTTATAAAGAAGTAACGATGGGTCTTAACAAAATATTAGTCGAAGGATGCGCTAAAGAAAACTGTTATTAGACAGGAAGAGCTCTTGTAATTTGAAAATTTGAACTACATCAAACTTGTCGCAACTGTGTAAAACTGAAGGCGTCCAAACTTTCACAAATGCGCCGGCATGTTTAGTTCGCAACAATTTGAATAACGGCCATGTAACTGACTCGATTTATAAATAACAGAAGACATTTTACTACATTATACCATTTGCCGTGGAATTCGTAAACCAGCAGTTGACCACAAACTGTAAAATAATTATTTTGAGTATCCCTTTTGGTCCAGTTGGTATTTCAACATGCAAATATTAATAAGACCACGACACTTCAATAGATGCTTGACATTTTTACAGTAAATTCCTGTCGGGTTAACATTGACCCAAACAATTTCATTTGCCTTTCTTCTCTGCAATCACAGGCGAAGCCCTTCGACCTATTTCAAACAATCCACTGTCAACACTGTCCGTCCCGGTTCTCTAACAGCTTAATTATACCCGAAGTCGACTCCAAAAAGGACTTGCAGTTTCTAGTATCGTCGCACTTTATTCTCCGGATCTGACTCTTCAATCTCCACTGTTACTTTGTGATATTTTGAAGAAGGTCTTAAAGATAAAAAGCTAGATAAAAAGCAAAAAATAGATAGTTACAACCGGAAATCTCATGACTGTAAGATCATGTCTTCACAATATTGAAAAACATTGAGAAAAGGAAGAAGAAAAAAAAGATGAATATTCTGAAGTTGTATGATCGTTTAGTGGTCGTCGTAATGATCGTATGATAAACTGAGGAGATAGCAATGGGACAACCAAAATGTTAAATAATCAAGCAAATTGCTGACGAGCAACTAAATCCAATCGAATTACTATGCATTCAAACTAAAGTACCTAATATTACACATAGGAACGGTTTAGATTTTAACCAATTCGTGCTGCTAATCACTACATCATGTTCATGCTTGCACGTGCCAATCTCATAACTCTATTACATCATATATTAAATTAATTTGACCCTATCTTAATAGTTAAATATAACAAGGTCGATTAATTACTTGTAGCATTGCGAAAAAGTAGAATATCGAATTCAACATTCTTGGTGTGACAGCAGGGAGGCAATTTTCCCAAAACATCGATCAGGATGGCGCGCCATAGACGCTACTCCAATATGATATGAAATAGATGTCTGAATGTTTTGGAGGAAAGTTCCTGGTTTGTAAATTACGGCGGCAGATGCGATGATTATAATAGGTAATGGAATAATGCAGAGCTAAACGAAACCGGGATTCATCCCCGGTCTAGCTCGGATTGCATTCATCGATTCAGCATCGCATCACCTTAACTCAAATCCGTCTGCAGATCTCATTCTGATTCAAAGAAAAGCTCTTGCTTCTCGTACACCCGACGCATAGAAAGTCGGCATTCGCTCTCTGTGCGTAATTCATTCGCGCCCACAATGGAAGCACCAAGTACGATTCAAGTCCGTCAAAAATAGCGCTGCAGATACTCAAATAGCAGAGAGGCAATTCGCAAGACCAAGCTAAAACTTTCCTAATTGAGTAGATACTCAAGTTTATCACAATCACTTGGCTGTGTTCTTCTCAACGCCATTCATACAAAGGAATCTGGCGCAACAGCGCCAGGTCAATGTCATGGTCTCGAATTAAACAATCTTTTGAGATAAGTTGCGCTTCATCAAAGTTCGGCCATTACTGAAATTCACCCGCAGCAAATTACTTCGTAGCACAAGGGAAAGGTCGTAATTCAAAAGGTAACGCATTAAGTAAATGTTTAACTGCAACTAAGCGGTTCTAAATTAAGGCTTCAGAGTACAAAACAATTAATAATAATTAAACACGCGTAATATACAGTGTGACTCACGCAGGCCGTTCATTAGAAGTCTTTAAACTTGCAGTCGGCTTAGAATTTTAAAATTTGGTGCGTAGTCATAATTCATCATGTCCTTTCTATTTAAAATATTTTTGAGACCTAGTTATAGAGGGTGTGTCCAAAGTCGATATCAAGTATTTTAAATAAAAATATACAATTATTTTATATGTCGACTGACCTTCGAACTCTTCATTTTGATCTCAATTCTTAATTTTGATCGTAAACTTGTCTGACAGTTTTTGACAAAATGCCATTTCTTTCAAGAAAACGGCCGATGCAGTAGTTTAAGAATATATTTCTATTTCGTAGATTTTTCAAAACTATAAATTCAAATTTTTAAACAGTTATTGGTATTATCATTATTCCTATTGTGAAATTTAAACTTTATTCAAAGCATGTTACACTCTTCTTTCTGTTCTCTATACATAATAGTATGGCTCGTAAAATTAGGCTTTCTGTTTTAGTTAACTTAGCTGCGACTAAATGGTTGCAGATGAAGAATTGGAGATTTGAGTTGTAAATTTTTTAAGACGTCGCGTGGCTGTTAATTTCTTAAAAACAAGACGACAGCTCCATTTCGAATTGGTTTTCCTTGATGTGATAGCGTCGTTAACTTAAGCGGGAGATGTTTTGTCTTGAAAACATTACGTGATGGATTCTTGATGATCTCTCATCCGCCATTCCACCCATCAGCGATTCACGTTCATGATGCATTCACCGTGTTGCAGAGAGGTGAAGGATTTATTAACGCAACACTATAAATTCTAATTTGCACGTAGCTCCACGTCGGCTTCCCAGTGAAGGGGGCAATTTGTAATTCAGTTTAGATCAGTGGATGGCGGTTTATTTAATTACATGGGTAATGTTTTGTAATATTACGGCGCCGCAACTTGCCAATTACAAAGCATGTCGGAATTTACGATCAACGCGAGTGTCTCTTAGCAAAACCTTTGCAAGGGCCAACAAATTCAGAATTACGGCTGATGTTCAACTGAAAATGAGACAGTAACTTTGTATTTGGTCAATTTTGCTACAACTTGAGTGAAAGCCGGGATGAAGTCTTGCATGTTTACGACTACTCAGAATTTATTTCAGATCCAAACAACGCTCACGTTTTAGATAAAACATTGTTTTCGCTGGCATGTGCATTTTCATAATTTGGTTTCAACTTCTCCTGATTACTGACATGTTTCTAGGGTTTCAACAGAAAATCCACAGTGACTGGGAGGGTAACAATACTTGGCATCAATGTAACAAAAGAATAAAAATACGAGTGACGTTTTATCAGCGGAATACGGCAAGTAGAGCTGCTAACATTTGGCCCGTTAGCTTCGTATAATTTTAAATTGCGACCACCGCCGTCATCATCCTGAATCGTGCTCCGTTATTATTTCTCCATCAGGTCCTATCCGTCGCGTGCGTGTTTTCCGGCCGTGAAGGGGTTTCGATGACAACAAAATTTCTTTAGGTGCGGTTAAAGAAGGCACGCAACGCGAGACAAAGGAATTCAACAAATCTAATTGTTTAGTGTTCTGGTATTTGAAACACAAAGACATGCGACAAATTTAATTGTCCCAATGAAGAGGGAGAGGCGGACAAGAGGACGATCCGACCGTGAGCTTTTACAACTCCGCTTCATCTAAGCGCATGGCTGCAACGTTAACGTGTCAAGTCTCTTGCATAACTAGGTCTAATATACTAGGGGCGAAATGCTAGGAATTTGTTCGTAGTTGCAACTTCACATCCCGCAGGTACCCAAGACCCTCCTAAAGAGCATAGCACGACAAGGTGATTAAGTAATTGCGACGATATAAAGTGAAGGAGAAACTTGGCGTGGAAAACACAGAAAATTTGTAAATAAATAAACAATCGGACCCAAGCAAGTAAATAATTGATGAATTTCTAAACATACCCTGGAGTAAAGCTCTCTTTGTTGCTTTTTTCGCCAAATCAGCTACTTATTAATTTTAAATATGTTGTTCTGTCGTGTTGCGTCTTTACGATAATGAGAGCTCGACGCAATCGTGTCTTGATACGTAACAAAGTTCTGGCGTGTTCACGCAAAAAACAAGTAAATTACCAAAAAATCGCGATTACGATAAATAACATGTCGGTGTTTTTATGTCTATTTACGCTATCGCTGCGAATCGGCCTGTGTTGGTGTTCGAAAAGAGAAAATAAATAAAATACCACTATCTGTGTCTGACTGCTTCAAGAGACGATAAGGTCATATTAGAGAAAATAGCTTCGTTGAAAATTTTATAGCTCGGAAAATATTTTACAGCGGAAAATGCGGAAACTATTTTTCTGGCGCAACCTCTCATGCTAATATGCCGAAATATTAAGTATTAAGGTTATTGGGATAATTTTTCTCAGAGAAGCTTTTATCTCGATACGTAAAGTGTGGGACCTGAATTAAACACAAAAAAGTTTATCGGGGGTGGCGAATGAATGTAATAAGGATTACACGGCCTTAATGAAGCGCAAACTAACTGGTGAAACACCCTCGTCGTTTCCGGCATCTTTCTATTTGCCGAAAAATACACGATTTTAATTCGAATCTTGCAAAAGGTTATCTCCGGATCTAGAGAAGAAACGAAACTGCTTCCTTCCTCTACTTCGTGCTTAGTTCGCTAGTAATACAAATGGAGAATGGTGTCTGGTTTGACAGTGGATTAATGCAATAAATGAAATATTAAAGTACAAATTTATTGCAAACTATTTGCTGACCTGGATTTAAATTAAGCTCAACTTAAGTTAGTACTTAACTGGTTGTTAAGGTAATGTAACTACAAAATTAAATGCAATGTCGACTGACATTTACCTACGTCATCAAGGATTATAATTTAGTTATTCTACTATATTTTTGTTAGTACTCAATGGGAGAAAGTATTTCTTACTATCAAGTGTTTGTTTATTAAGTTTGGTAATACTTAACAATAATTCTTAAAGCTTTGGCAAATATTCCATCCTAATTACTGTAATGTTTGGAATAAGTCAGTTTCCCGATGCATCCGCCATTTGAACGTAAGAGACCCAAGAGATATTTTTAGGATCATTTACATGATAAATTCCTATAAATAGCACATTGGCGTCTAAAAAAACTTTTTTCAATGGGCCCAAAAATTGAACAATTTGTATGTTCCTGGCGTCGATTGATTTTAAATCGCAAACGTTTTGTATTCAGTCGGAGTGTGCAAACGAAAACTATCAATACTCGATAAAAGTCTCCTTAGTTTAGTCGAGAACCTTGTGAATAAACCCTTCACATTCGTTAAACGATAGCGAGGTCTCTAGTTCAGCAATGAATCAGAGCCCCGCAAGGGAACGCCGCATCCATCTTCACCCACTGTGTCGTCATTGCAGACTTCTTTAGTTTACAGGGACCAACCCACCAGTTCCAATCGAAATAAAAGAGAGAGACGGGGGTGGAAAAAAAAGTTTTTGATGTAAATTTATTTGTAGCTTACACCGGGGGTTCATCATATGTGATTTTCATGAGTTTTCCACCGTTTATTGCCTCCGATGAGTCAAATTAAACGTGCGCTCGGGACCGTAATCGCGACGGTAATTAATAATACTGAGTAAAATACGGCCTAAGCGACCTAATCCCTTCGCGGCTCATGCCACTATGAAATCGACAATAAATCTATCGGGAGATGGAGCGCCGATTCGAAACAAATTTGCAACAAGCAGGCAATAACAATGGAGTGAGTGATCCGGCAGACTGTGCTGGGATCCGGAACTTGTGATTTATGCGACAGTTAGATATATGACGTCACGGGACTTCCTGTGGCCGGTGCTAGCACCATCTCCTCAAGCAATGCAAAAACAGCGCTAAAAGGCGAGCGTGATTTATTTATTCTATATTTCACTTCAGTTTTCATGCTCGATGTCGCTAACGCGACTGATTTGCTCGAGTTTATTCCCGCATTTTAACAACATACGACAGCGATTCTCGTTCTCTGCCAGATTCTCTAACTCTGGTGGTAGCACCAACAAATTTAATTAGCGGACGTAAGGAAATGGGTCGCGCTAGTTTGGCAGGGTCCCGGCGGAATCGGTCCCAAATCGTAAATTATGCTATGCGGTTATTTATAATTTAATCGGAAGGTATGTAGTTGCGTTCTGGTCGTCAATTATGCACTTCTGATGCTGACTGAAGCATAAAAAAGTAATTTTCCCAACTTTCCCAACTACTAATTGCAAGCATGTTTGGGAAGCTATGCAAACTAGATTTTCCGCTTCCGACTGAAGAGCTACACTCGAGGAGTAAACCGCTGGTTCAGTGTAGGAATTTATTGTTCACCACAAAAACATGAATTTCTCTATTTTCTGCATCAAGCAGTTCATTCTTAAATAAATAAGAAAAACTCGCGCTTTAGCTTTGAAGCTCCGCCTATTTTGAAGATACCTGAAAGATGCCGGTGTATCCTAACAGAATAGACAACATCAGGTCCTATTAGTCACACTTTAATGGTGTTGTCGACTTTCTATTGTGTTAGAATACACCATACACCCCATTTATCCATTGCCATTTAAAGAGAAAAATGTTCCCGTAGGCAAAAATGATCGGAGTCATTTTGTCATTAAAAGTAATCTCATGCATGCTACAGCAATTTTCTTCTAACTTTCTTAGTTTTAAACAAAATTGAACCAAATTTTTTTCCATATATTTGAAAAATTGTTATAAATGTGGGATAACTCTAAAAATTGATTTGTTATAAAAAAGATTATATTATTATTATTGTTGTTATATAAACAATTGTCCTTTTTTCAGTCATACCAAATTTAGTATAGAATTTTATAGAAATCTGCAAAATTGCGTTGCAAAAGTATGAAAACTAACGATATTAGACAACAATTTCAATAATTGTATATCTCGTCCTGTAGTGCATGGTTGTATCTGACCCTTGTGAAACAGCTCATGAAGTATTTCTGTGATTAAACTACCGCTTTTGGTAAAATGTGGAAATCTGCAAGGAGCGTGGTGTGAGGTGGAAATTTGGACCTGAACCGCTTGGGGTGTCAATTGCTTAAAAACTTGATCTCAAATTTTTTATAAACTAGAAACTCGACCAAAGTTAAAAGTAATATTTAAAGAAGCAGCATAAAGAATTAAGAAATAAAACTGAGAGATAGTCAATTATTTTTTAAAAGAAACAAATAAGCACTGCATGTAATATTACGTAACGTACCAATACGACATTTGTAAACAGTTACAAATTTTATTTTTGTATAAATTATTTATTAAACTTCCCAAAATTAACTCAATCAATATAGTCGAGTTCAGAAAATATGTGTACCTATGTATGTATATCGACGGAAATGACACTAATCTTATTTTTCTAAGAGCTCCGTGTCAAGAGTTCTCAGAAAAATAAAAGCAAAAAAAATCTTCAATAAAATAGAAACCGATTAATGATAGAGGTAATATTAAAATAAATATAAAAAATTATTGTATAGAATTTAAATCGTTGCAATTTTGTGCCTGAAAAAAAAAGATAAGCTGTGTATTGAAATATAATAAATTTCAATACGAGATTAATTTATAAAATTCAATTTTTTTTTCTTTCCAAATTCATAAATTTAAGACTCAAAATTTACGCCATCAGTATAACTTAATTAGCAAATATATGTATGTGATCAACAATGACATTAATTTCTTAGTTTCTGTAATTAACAGCAATTTTTCTTAACCATTCTGTCCCAAATCTTCAATAAACCAGAGAGTCAACAAATGGTGGAAGCGCTATTACAAGAAAGACCATAAAGAATTATCGAATAAAATTTAGATTTTCTCATTTTTTTTTTAAATTACAGAGTATGTAGTATTATGTGGGATATAAAGTGCTTTGACACAACATTTAGTGAAGTAATTGCGAATTTTTTTCTCCCATTTCAAATATATAATTTGATAGTTAGTGTCAAAATAAACTCCATCCGTAGAGCAGAGTGTACAAATATGTGTAGGTATTTGATAAGAGGTGCCATTAATTTATTACTACTTTCTGTCAAGCTTTCTGTGCTTTTAAGAATTTTATTTTAAGTCGTCGATAAACTAGAAACTAAATTGTTAAATGGTGTGAGTGGCACTTTGGGATCTTTATTTACTCCTCAGTTATTTAACAAAATTGGTATCGTTGAACTTTAAAAAAATTCTATCCATGTCGAAGGAAAGAAATTGTAAGGTTTATTACAAAAATATTGTCATTTGTGGCATAAACAGAAAATGCCGAAAAAAGATATTTATCTGCCGATAGCTGATCGTCATTAATGCTAGTGGCTACTGATGGGAGTAAGAATTTCTGTAAATTATTAACATCTGTTCAGGTTATAGAGTGGGGCGGTTATCAACCAACGCGCAAAATAATTGAAAACTTCATAGTTGATAGGATGATAACGATGTTTGAATGAAGGATGAAGGTTCAATGCTAACGGCAACAAAAGCAAAATTTTGTTAGCATCCTGCAAATGATGAAATTACCGCTGGTGTGATTTGGGATTCAGAATTACCTACAAAAAGATTTGTTGTAAAGTAGGAATTTCTGCAATTGATCCATGACAAAAACAGCGGAAACTCAGATTATCATCTAATCTCCTCTAAAGTCCCATCTGTTAATTTCTCGTTAATGGCGGTTTAAAAAGTTCGGTTTTGTAACACAAATTAGTCATAAAATGAATCAATTGCTACATTTCTTCACGGATTTACCTCCATCAGCAGCCTACAAATTTTTATGGTTTTGTTTCGCAGAACAAAAGTCGTAAGCAGTGGCAATAAACAGTCAATCAATTTTCGGCGCATACAACAGTTTACGCTTTTACACGCATCTCTAAACGATGTAAACAGATGAAATTTTATTACTTGTGAGACGTTAAATGTTAAATTAGACACACGTGATTCTTCATAGGTTTCCAACCATTAATATAACAACTATTCTCACTTTTATTAAATAGTATCAATGAAAATACTGCTCCAATGTTTTAAATTTACATGAAACGTAAGGCGACGTTTTAGTCCCATTTTACATTTATGTAAAACGTGAACGTGTAAAATGTGTCTGAAACTTGATATTTGAACCGCATGCTAGGTGGATTAGATGTTTCTCCCATATTCAGTTTATTCTGAAATTGGATGATTTTCTATGAAAAGCTGACCTACTTCGCAGCATCCCGCATCGTCTCGCATCAGACCGCTCCTAAAACATTTTGACAATATTTGCGTTGTAATAACACTTTTATCTTTCGATCATCCTTTTGGAAATCCGATTCGTTCCCAACCTGGGAATTTGGTTGTTTTACAGAGCTAGCTGCGGAAAATCAGGTAGCTGAAGAAAAAAAATGCTCCATAGAAAAAAAAAATCTTTACATATTACGCTTCGGTTGAGGCAAGAAGCCAGGAATATGGAGTAGGTACGAGTTCAACTCATGTGTAGGTTCGGAACCTGCATTTCTCGTGCAATTTTATTGCATGCGCATCGTGACTGAAAGATTGTATCTGTAGAATGACTCGTACCTTCTTTACATAGTTATTGAATTTCGATAAAGTTTCGCAACTGCGCTTGTTACGAAACAAATAGACAAATTTAAAATTTGGTCTGATGCTGTTATGTCTCGTGGCAATAAAGGAAGTTTTGTACAAGGCGGTGGATTAGCAGAAACGGAAGAAAAATGTCGGAGAGCAGTCCAAATCTTCCGGGACATTTATCTACTTCCCGCACAATGTACTACACAAATTTATTCCCAAAGGGATTTCCAGACAATAAAAAATGGACTAGCTGCGTTTTGACGCTGCGAGTACAAAGCAACGCAAACACAATAAAGTACGTGTTATATCACGACTCTGGGGCGTTGATGGTTTAAATTCACGGGCGATGCCAAAGGGTTTCGTTTTCTTGGGGAGATACTTTTAATTATTCTCCTAACTGCTCGTTTACGCCCGCATTAACCCTAACCAACTATTATTCCTTACGCTACATAGCTACAACACAACACGTTATTGCGTGCTTGCCGCCCTAAACGCAGAGGGTGCGATTCGACAACTCCTGCATATTATATTCCATAACCTGCTTCAAACAAATGTATAGTTTACGAAAACTCAACAAGGTCTCCAACAAAATAACCCGAATACTAAATGAAGTTGAACTTGTTGGAGCGGTCTCCGTAACTTTATGTGAATGATAAATGTGGGGTTGAAGGGAGAAAACGGGACCGCGTGTGGGATTCAGTTGGCGTTTTATGATTTGTTAAACATGCCCCGTCTAATTACCTGGATGTGCTTGCAGTTCCGGCTCCCCGTTTCGATAACGCCACCGGCAGAATTCAATTACCTTTAACAATTACTGGTATGAATGTGTGCTTTAGTCTTGCGTTTCTGAGGCGTTTTGTAACAGCGGTAACGGAACACCAATTAACTTGAGTCGTTAGCTTTAATGCGGAGGAAGACTCCTACACGCCGCCTAATCGCTTCAAAAATTTACACGTACAAATATCATAGGCATACCAGCATTAACCGCCTGAAACTAAAATAAATAATTATTCTACTAATTTCTCACAAAATCTAATAATATAAACAAATTTATTAATGAAATAACCGAATTTCTTCTACTTCTATAAAGAAGCTATTACAGACTTTTAGATTTCGTAATAGCGATAGTGCAATTTGCTTTTTCAGGTTGATAGTTGCGATTTTAAATATCATTAAAACATCAAGTAAACGTCAAAACGAAACGATTTACGAATAATTTCGAATCTGACATGTGACTAATCTTGGTAGTACCAACCACGACCAAATTCCCCAAATTTTAAAATAACAAATTTTTATTTAAAATTGGTTCAAAGTAGAAAAAGCAGTATAAAGAACTCGTTTGTAAGACAATTATGGCATTTGTCCATTACAAAACTTGGTTCTGCGCGGCTCATTTTTCAAACTTGGACTTGTGCCATGAAATCCGTCTAATGTTAATTGTTCTTTAATGTACTACTATTATTTATCAAAAATTTTATAATAAAATCATAACGTTATAAGGTAACTGTAAATACATAGGTACCTAATACAAAAAAATTATGAGTGAAAAATTACAGGAAACACTATATAAAATTTTAAATTCTTTGAAACAATCAGTATTTGATAGACAAAAGATGTCAAATGTATCAATTAATAGATACATAATGATATTTAAATAAAATATGTTCGTAGGAGAAAAATTTACTACTCTTTTCGTAATGGTTAATAAACGTGTCTTTAGCAAGTGTAAGCTTAACAGTAGCTACATATAAAGTAAAATTTCTTTACTTAACAAAATATCATGGTAGTCAATTAAAGAACGAGTGACATAAGGCACATTTTATGGCACATAAAATTTATTTTGTGATTATCTATTTTGTTTTCAGCATTTATTGTTTTGCTATTGATTTTTGTTCCGTATCCTGTAATTGGGCTTAAGCCTGTTGGGTATTGTAAATAAATTATTATTATTACAAGTCCAAGTTTAAAATATGAGCGGCAAAGCAGCAAGTTTTATAAAGGACGAGTGCCATAATTACTTTTTTATACAATTGTATCGAAATAGTACCATTTCGAATGTCATTTTCATGTTAAAATGACGTGTTTTTTTCACTATACTGTCACTTTTTCGCACTAGATACAAAATGTAAAATTAACTGACAAATACCTCAATTATCAATGAAAAGTTGATTCTGTTATGTCGCATTTCCTAGGAAACGAAAAATTGTGCAACTAGATTATGCAGTAAGAATGTGCAATTTTATTCTTTCTTTTTACATTTTTAACAATTCTGGCCATGATTGTATAAAAAATCTTGTATGTAGTACGTTGCAAAATTTGTGTTTTTCGCACGCGACGTGTTACCAAACTCGCTTCGCTCGTTTGGTAATATTTACGTCTTGGTGCAAAAAACACTTTCATTTTGCAACTTACTACATAAATAGCTATTAAACGAGCAATTTATACAAATTTTTTTTACTTCGTACCGTTTAAGCCATTTTTAAATAAAAATTTGCAATTTTAATATTGGGAATTTTGTCGTGGTTGGTAAGTGTGACTACCAAGGTTGTTTGCTTTTGGGACAATATTTGGAGACAGGATTTGAACAAAAGGTCCTATTGGTCGCATCAGTTTGGAAAGACCAGGAAGCCAAACCCCTTGAAAATCTAATCTAATCTAGGGTTCGTTAAAAATTACTATTGTATCGTTTCGCTTTGATGTTTATTTAAAGTTTTCCTACCATTCATAATCATAACTACCAACCTAAAGAAAGTAAATTGCATTAACGCTATTGTAAAACTCACACCTACAACACTGTTTTGGGTGTCGTAAACGTTATATTGCTGTCGTTGGCAAAAAGAAATCTTATCCTGCTTTTTCTTAAATTAGATACTGAATTTGCTTCACGGGTGATTAATTTGATGGTTTTTACATTAAAGCATTTACGTTACGATTAATAACTACTGCTTTGAGCTTTGATATTAAATTTTAAGGATAATCTCAAACGAAAATAATTTTCTCTCGTTAAATTGAAATTTGCTCTAAGAAAGGAGTTTGATATTTTTGATGAGATGATATTGATACACTACATGTAGCAGAGTACAATTGTGTCAATTGTAATTTGATTGAATTAATCCGTCTGCTCTCTCGTATTATTCAATTACTTAAAAACATTTGTCGAGGCTTCATTGTTAGTAAAGTTCAATATGTGACTTCGTCCCTAATAAAATTTGAAAAGTTATGCACTGCGTCGACAACCTATTGGAACCTTTATTAGAAGTGATACTTAAGTAGAGTAATAATTCTAGTGTACAGTGTGTTGATAAAACAACTTTGGATACGATGGCAAGTTATAGTACAGATCAGAGAGAACGGTATAAATAAAAAAGAACTTTTACAAAGAAAGTGGCAATCATCGTCAAAGAGAATGACGCACTTGATTGAAAACATTTTGATTTCTTATTTGTTGTCAATGTCTGACACAAGTAGAAAACTTCTTTTACATGACATTTTGATTTTAGTAGATGGAAACAAATATTGAGATATAAATCAACAAATTTCAACCTTCTATAATTCGAAAACAGTTGAGTATTTATTAATTAGTAGATTATACATTAAGGGAGAGAAATGCATTATTATTCCAGAGTTGTAATTTGGGGCACGAGGGCGTAGCCCGAAGACCCCAAAGCACCGAGGGAATAATTACATTTCTCTTCCGAGGTGTACATACAATTTTTTTCACAGCCTTAGTAAAATAAAACGGAAATTGAATTAAAAAAAAAAAAATTAGTTTGACAAGGTACCAAACTCTCTGAATTTCAATGTTTTGACAACGGTGAAAAAAATCAACAAATTTGTGTTTAAAAGTAAATAATAATTAACATTATTTTCCTAAGGAGAATTTTGGGGTATTATTTATCTTCGGAAAATAATTGGTCATTTCTGTCATGATTTTGATGTCATAGAAATCGACAAATTTTCCCGGCTGTGAAAAAAATTATTTAATGATTTTTATATCTACTATCAGTTGCCAAGTGTGTAAATTTTTTTAATTGTCACCCTGTATAACAATCTTTTTTCTTCTCCTGCTGCGAAAATTGTTTGTCCACTTGATTTTGAAGCCTTCATGATATCTGAAGCACTCTTTGAACCACTTAATGCCACCACAATATTTATTTATCGAATTGAAGGTACAGTTAGTTGCAAGAGAAAGGTAAAATTCTCTTTTCTGATGGTATTAATTCTGGTCCTCCATATAATAATGTCAAAACACATGATCCGTCTAAATTCTTTTACAAATAACTCTACGGTTTAGTAGTCGCTATTTGAAATTTTGAGTTGGGTAAGAAATAAATCGAGAACCGTTGTCGCATCGCTATAGTCCCGACTTCTCTTGTAACATGAAACTGTTGATTTTCTCTGCTTTTCTGCACGGTACAAGTTACAACTAACGTTTAATTAGCTTGTCTTATTGGTGTTAGCATAGCGAGAATTATAAACTGTGCTGAAAGAAAGAAAGTTTCCCACAAACTTTATTAACGTTATGCTCGTACGGGACGAAACGTACGAAGACCTCGCTACAGTAAACAGCATTTCATCGAAACTTTCGACTGAAGATGGCAGCTGCTAGCGGGCCTTAAATCCTGTATGGCAGCAAAACAATAAATTTAACGTTCAAGCTGAAGTACCGGTTACATATTCGCCGGTTTACTGTTCACGGTCTTTGTTATTTAGGAATTTCCACTCGAATTGCCCCCACCGCACTGAACCAACTTTTCCAGTCAAGAAGTTTCCCTTCCGAAATATGCTCCATACGGGCGGCTTTATGGAGACGAGATTCCTCCCATCTCTTCCGGACACTTGGATTCGTCCGTTTCATTTGCTAAAAAATGTATCGTTCTTCCACTATTAACTTTCTGGTTTGTGGCGGTCCGACGTTCTTTAAAGTGTTACTTTTTTGCCCTTCTCGTGCGGGAGAAGCGGCCATTAGGGGCATTCGCGGACGCTTTTGTTCGGTTGTTTCCAACTTTGTACAAAGGGTTATTAGATAAACTTACCTCTGACGACGAGCCGAACGGGAAGGCTGGTGAGGGCGTCTTGGGTATGGAAATCGCTGGCCGTCACCTGGCATTCCCAGTTGCCGTCGTCGAATTCCAACTGAGCTGCCCGGATCCAAATTGAGCAATCTCCATTCGCTTGGTTGCTCGAGGCCCATTCGTACTTGTGCGAATACATCCCCATGGGCTGGAAACAATATTATAGTTAGGTAATAATTTAATGTTATTAAGTCTTGCACGCACCATTAATAAGCGGAAATAAAATATTCACGTCAACTTTTGATAAAGTTATAGGGACACAAAGGATTATATCTTCTGTTTGAAGGAATGTGATATAATATTACCATTGTTTCTGCTAGTTTCCAACTCTAATGGCCAAGAATTTCACGTAACTATTCCAACTCTACTGTGTATAGCTTAGCAGACATTTAAGTTATTCATAAGATGTTTCAAGGACGCAAGAAGCTAATGAGGAAGTGGAAGTTAACTTAATATTATATGCATACAGCAGTATTAAAATCTTAAAAATATCATAAGTTTTTGTAGTTTGTGATTTTAAAAAACTGCTGGTTTCTAATAAATTTTACAAAGTAACCATGAAACCACGTTACGTGACAATTTGCAGGTAAAGAGTCTCTTATACCGACTTGCTGAGTTAATAACTACAGTATAATTAATTGAATTTGTCATGTAGTGGGTTCTAAAAAAAGCGAGTCATGTTTGAGCTTTTGTCGGACGCTTTACGATAAGTTGGGTTGGGAATTGTGGATGACATTTGCTGCGCTCATAATCTAAGGACGATCTCAGTTACGATGTACTTTTATAAAACAAAATGCACCTATGCCAACTTCGATGAGAATTGTAGAAGTTATACTATGTAAAGGTGTGGGCATAAACTATTCCCTGATTCCTTAGGTCAAAATAGGATGACTTGATGCAATTTACCTATTTTCATGCTTCGTTAAGAGTAAGACAGTATGATAATTCAAAGTTTCCCAAAAAATTGTATTTTAAACCAATTTAAAACGCAGAAACCGACTTCATTGAGATCATGAGACACATTTCCTGATATCATTCTTATTATCTTGAACATGTAGGTCCCTATCTACAGCTTTTGTAAAGTAAAATACGCTATATTTTTTCATTTATAAAAGTCCACATGCTCAATTTTGTTTATACAAAAAAGAAAAGTCTATTTCTATTGTTTTTTTGCAAAATTTTAATATCTGTGATGGGTTTTGCAAAAAGAGAAGTTGAGTAGAAATGGGTAACAAAAAAAGTAAAGTTACGAGCTAATATTGTATGGTAGTATTTTGTGATGTCAATGTCGAGGTTTATGTACCTCGCTCCTCCTCGGTCTTTTAGCATTTCTTCTTATAAAAAGGGATAGTTTTCAAATTAACGATCAAAGTTGGTATTATAATCTAAATCATTTTACTGGAGAATAGTCCAGAGTTTCAACCATAACTATTAAATCCGAAACGTAAACTTTGATGAGAGACACACCTTGCAGTTACATCAGTGATAATAATCTACCTATCACTTTTTGCGCTCCTCTCTAATTTTGTAATTTGCTAAATTAATGATAAAAATCCCCTAAATTTCATTTCCAAGCAAAGATAATGATCTCGCTATGGTCGGCATACCGCAAATTAATTTGATTTTGTCGAAAATTATGCTTTATTTGTGGCTCTCAATACGAGGTCACGTACGTAAAATTTGTTCATAGCCACTTGCATTTCATTATTGATCTTTTAAACACTGTGACGAGAGTCAACAATACTCTCTTGTGATCAAAGTGGTTAATGATAGTAATTTAGAAATTAAATGTAAATACTTTATTATTTGCACAAAACAAAGCAAATAATATTTTAGTAACATTGTTATTATAGTTAACGTTAAGAAAACCGGAAATCTTCATAAATTAGTATTCACAGGAAACAAGTTATGTAATGTTCTAATGTTGATAATATGAGAACCTCCAATAAGGAATTATTACCTTAATGCAAAGTTCTATTAGATCTTAATGAAACCATTAAGCAGTTTTTATTTCTTTCGAATTTAAAACAGCTGTATTTTCAATTCACGTTGAATCTCAAATTTTCCAAATTACTTTAAGCAACAGGCGCTTAATATCGCAATTTTCATTTATAATGTAACACTAGTTTACATTCTGACAATTTCCTCTTCAAGATTAATTTGTAGATAGAACAATGGTTGCTTCCGAAATGATTCTTCAGCATAAAAATGTACAGCATTTGTATAATTTTTTTTCTATTTTGGTTCTATAATAAAGCTATTACGGCACCGAAAACGGTACTGTAATAGCTTTGTAGGTTTCGTAATAGTGCTAGTGCAATTTACTTTCTTTTAGGTTGCTAATTGTAATTTTAAATGTCATTAAAATATTGAATAAATGCGTGGTCAAAACAAAACAATGCATATTTTTATTTAAAAATGGTCTAAAGTAAAAAAAGTAGTGTAAAGGACGCCTTAATAAGACAAATATGACACTCGTCTGTTACTAAGCGCGCGGCTGCGCTACTCGTTTTTTAAGTTCGCACTCAGACCATAAAATGTGCCTTATGCCACTCGTTCTGTAATATACTATAGTGCAATTTACTTTTTTCAGGTTGGTAGTTATGATCATAAATGCAATTAAAACTATAAATAAATGCTAAAACCAAGCTACACAATACACAATATTTAGAATCTGTCATTTAAGGAACCTTGGCAGTATCAATCGCAAAAAAATTCTCCAAATTTTAAAATTGTAAACTTTTATTTAGAAAAAGTGAAAAGCGTACAAAGTAGAAAAAATATTAAAATATTAAAAAAAACACGTTCATAAGGTCATTGTGGCACTCGTTATTCATATAACTTGCGGCTTTGCAGCTCATTTTTTAAACTTAGAGTCGTGCCATACAGTGTGCCTTATGTCACTCGTTTTTTAAAATGATAATATTAGGTATTTAATAGTTACATAAAAGCTTGAATCTAGTTGAGTTCACAATTTAATGCACACTGAATATCAATTGTGAAAGTTTCTGCATATTGCCAGAAAATTATTGAATACGTAGTCAAGCAGGATAACAAAAAAATTACTAGGTACCTAAAACAGAAAACATCCGGAAAATCACTACTTAAAACAAAGAACACGCGGATTCATTTAAACGGTTTAAAAAGGTGTAAAAACAAAAATAAGTCGCTTTTTGACAGTTGTAATTGATTTCAATAACTTGTTTGGAAAATTATTGATAGTTTATTTCAAACTGCCTTAAAATTTAAACTGCTTTGGTGAATGAGGGCGTGAGAGTGTAAAGCTTTTTGAAAATTGTATAACTCTAACTCTACTTTTTATAAGTGAACTTGAAGTATAAATGTTTAACGCCCTATTGCTTTAGTGTTTTACTCGTCAAACTTGCTTTCACAATTTTAATTAGTTACCTGGTCCTTAAATTACAGATTACCACCCCACATTTAACAATTTAGGTTACCATCAGTGATATTACTTCATTAAATTGAGTTATTAGCGCATATAGATGGCAAAGTGGTGAGTGTAGACGTTCAGTAGCCTTTTTCAATAGGCCTAACAATAATAATTATATTAACTCGTAAACTCATTTTATGTCCATTTATATTGTTAAAGTTCAAAATAATGAAATTTAATTTCCGGTTACGTTTCTAAGCATTAAACGTTAAATGGGTCAAATTTATCGTCCCGACCGTCGTTATCTGAATTCGCAAATAAAATATAATTTATTCAATAAAAAAAATTGAAATTTGGACAAAAATGGAAAAGAAATAATTATACACCCGGAATCACTAATAGTAGACGAGAAAAATGCATTATTATTCCAGCGGTGCAAATATTAAAATTATTTCCCTCGGAGAATTTTAGGGTATTATTTATCTATGGAAAATAATTGGTCATTTCTGTTATGATTTTGATGTCATAGAAATCTACAAATTTTCCCGGCTGTGAAAAAACAGGTCTAATATGACAGATAAAAAATTATTTCGACAAGTAATCAAAATCATGACACGTCAAAAGTATGAAACCTTACATCGTTAACGTTTCATTTGTCATCTTTGATTAATTAACAATGTAAACGTTTTTAGTGATATGAGTGATAATGTTTTGATCTCTAGCATCTCTTGAGACCGAGTTCAGGTAAGATAATTACTATCTCGTATAATTGTTGTTCCACATTTGTTAGATGTAACAAGAAGTATATTATGTCAGTGCTTATAAAAGTTCATTAAAGAACGATTATAATTACAGATTAGTGAATTTTTTTGTCATCAATTTTAAGAGTTACGTATTGAAAATACTGTTTGCTTTCTGCTATGGTTTTTCTTAGTAATATAAATAATATATACGTCACTAATAAAATTTAATCAAGAGCAACAGCAATTTTCTAAAAATCTCAACAGGAAATCTGCTATATATGTACTTACTGAATACCAGTATTATTATTATTAGTAGTGCAGCTATTTTGTCAGATATGTTTTAGTGTCACATAGCCATCGTATGTATTACATTATTTCCCGGCTATTCGTTATTACTTGACAGATAATTAATTCACCACCAGAACAAAGTTCGTACGAGACCGGAACTAAATTAGCGGAGTAGTCATGATCGTGACTCGATTAAAATGAAAAATAAGAGTTATAGAGGCATTAGGGAAAATTTCAATATGTACTAGAGAAATATCGCTTTCCATGGCATCCGCGTTTACACTGTATAAAATATTGAGGAAATAAATTACCGAACCGGAATCGGGATAACTTAAACTGCCAATAAATAATAGCTTTTAAAAAATTACATTGCTGAAATCCGACGGACTGAATTATTCATATGGGCCGTGAAGGATAGGACAAGCTTTCGGAACAAAAAGGGCGCGTTACCTGGTCCCCTTCACGAGATAACTGATCACATAAAAAGTGCATCAGTTCACCGCCAACTTCCAATGAAAGCTTCCATTTAATTTAGAGTCAGTCCAAGAAGGGACTAACGGTTTTGGCAGAATACCGGATTGGAACACTTGTTAAACCTACGAGCGCACCTAACACTAATTAGTTTTTTTTCATTAAAATTTATTGAAATATTCACCCAATATTACGGTTGGCTAACTAGATGGAGAAATTCATTTCAGCACACTTGGCTTCGTAGTTGTATTTACTCAATGTAAATTAGAGCCAGTTTTAATTATTGGACGAATATCGCGATTCTACCTCTTCCTCTCTCGTGCTGCACGCAGCTTGCAATAATATATTTGCGACAGCGATGAAATCAGCCGGAAAACTGAAAAATTACAACGTCTCGAAAACGTAAATATGACATTAATGTTTATTTGGTAAATTGTTTGCACAATGTCGAACTAAAACGGGAGTTAAATCAATTGAGTTTTTGGTCAACAGAAAAATCTCGATTGAGGCGATCCTGTTTGCATTTCCACTTAACTAGGAGAAGTGTGACGAATTTGGTTTTGCAAAGCTGGAAAGACTACAGGAGAGACAACTTCATCGGAAGTACATTAACATAAGCAGCTAAGTACCTACCAACTTCCCAAATCGGCCGTAACAGTTTTGTGTTTGAACAATAGCGTCTTATAACTTTAATTCCTGCCCATTTTAATGTTAATTAAAATTTTCCCGTCTTTGTCTGCACGTACTTTTTGCGCCACCGTCTTTGTTACATCCTGCACATTTAAGGCGACCGGGCTTTAAATGAGAACTTGTTGAAGAGAACACCGTTGTTTATTTAAAGGAAATGTTCTCGCTGCTGCATAGATAGCTAATGTGTCGGGAAATGGATCTATTCCGGAAAAACTCGCTCTTAGTTGCAATCAATGTTGAGATAAAGGGACGCGGTAGAGGGTAGAAAACTTCATCGAACTTGCCGCAAACTATCTGAGAATAAGACCATTTAATTAGGTTAAGGTTTAAATTGCAACGGCGGTCATGCATTAGGTATATGGCAGGTCGAAAACGAGGCGTAAGAGATTGGAAACCACGTGGAGTTTGCGAAAATAAATAATTTATAAAATGGGATGCCGCAGACACAGGTAATCCCGGCAATATGTAATAATCGTATTTATTCTTTTTCCTTTTACGTGATTGCAAGTTATTGGTTTTTGGAATTTATTTCCAAATAGTACGCGCCCGAGACGTGATCGGCTTACTAATAACGCAATTACTGTAGTCTCTGTACGTACATACTACGTAAAAGATATTGATCTTCGTCTTTTTGACAAATCAATCTTTGTTACGTCTAGTTAGAACATACCTACAATATGTGATATCCCGATTGAAATAAGAATTTAGAGCGTCGATCACTGCTCTACTGTCAGAAAATTCTGATTCTGAACAGAATGGTTGGTCTAACTTTAATATTAAGGGAAGGAGGGGAAGGGAATGACAAACTCGGTGATGAGACCATGAGAAGATCAATGAATCAGATTCCGTGGCGAAGTACGTAACAGTAATAACAATATCATAGAATATTATGCGATCGAACCCTTTTCACTGGCGAAGGATACGAAAATGTGCAACGAGTCGATGAAGTTTTCAGTGTTGACAAAAGTCCGGAAGAAAATTGTTGGTTAATGGGCGACTCATCTATAATTTACGTTGGATCAGACCAGTAGCGTGATGCTGTTTTCGTGAATGGAACGTTGCAGTGAACGATTTGTAACATAAAAATATCTCATATATCAGGCGGTTGCGGTTATAACGCCGTCGTCCAGAACAAATTTGAAAAAAGAATGAAGATCGACAACAGGAATATAAGGTCCCTTACGTTTTCCTGACCGTGCATCCGATATCCCACGTAAGAAAAGTAATATTTATGCCGCAAGCTGACATACGCAAAGAAATGAAAAGACGCATGAGCTTGTCGAGTGTCTGCTATATTTCACGGGCATCATTCAGATACGTGAAAAATAAGGCGCGTCTATTGCCGAACCGCGATTTATTATGTTTCATACCGCGCTGATTTATGAATTTCGAATGGTTTATACAGCCGCGCATCGTAAACTGGATCTATGATTGATGAATTTCGATGGGATGATTTCCTTCTGGGGCATCGCTTGATGGCAAGTCGCAATTGTTTGCGTTAATACCGGCATCACTCGCAAACGGTCGATCTAACACTGTTGAATCTTAAAAACAACCGCTTTATAGAGAAATAAAATGAGATGATGCCTCAAATGACCCAATTTTATCGATGTTTTTACGGCTCCAGATCCGGTCGCCGGTGATTACGTATGGAATACGGATGGGACTAAAACTCTCAATAAAGAGCCCGAAAGTAATTGAATTGCTATCAAAACAATCGTTGAGAATTATTTTAAGATAGCAGTTATCGACGCAACTCCCTGCGGATTAACATTAAGCTCACGCGAACTGAAACCTAGTTATGTTGTTCATTAATAGTTTGATCTTGAGGTTGGTTGGCCGACAGTTCAGCAATGCTTGCAATATTCAGTTTATACGTTATTGTAACTTCATTAAAACTATCGGATAGGAACGGAATTATGTCATGCAGGCAACCCTTCAGGGCAACTCCCCATAGAATTCAAAGCGAGTACGTAAAGAAAATGCAAATTCTACAATGCGAGCGCAAATTTGAAATTTTATTAAACCTAGAGATAAGAGTCTTTTGTTCCTATTTGTATTTTTCAGAAGTTTGAATGTAGCGCACGTCATCTTTATCCGCGACTATTACGACTTGATCATCCGCAAAGTAAACTGTATGAAGATTGCCACCACTGATAGACACATTTCGTTTTTTAACATTCCCCTCTCACCCATTCTTTCAAAGTTGCTTAAAGTACGCTTTAAAAAACGCAGAGAGTACACAACAACCTTATCTTAATCTCTACTTAAAGCTTCTTGAAAAGTTCAGACCGTTTCCCGCGAGGGCGAGATATCCAGAATCGTAACCTAAAATTCCAAAAATTCAGCTCACAACTCCCACAAAAAACCTAAATTAAAATTATTCAGATCTATAAATTACGTCAAAATATTATTTACTCAACCACCTTAATATACAATTACCTCAAATTTAATGATTTTTGTAGTTTCTGAGCACTAATTAACAGAAGATTTTGAAATTAAGATTGTTAATTTCAATGTCGCGAAATTAGTTGGTTAACAGCAAGCCATATCCCACGCTGTATGGTAAAATACAAAAAGATATGAAACGCCCAAGTTCACCTCAGTTCACAAATGGATAAGTATAAGGGAATAAGACCCTCCATACATGCACTCTATTATGGAGTAAAACAATGTAAGTATGTACTCACTTTGGTTAGCGCAGCAAACCTGCATTGTTGAACGAAATTAATTTCTACGAATAAGCTCGAATCGGTGAATTCTTTCAATGCGAACAATCACTGAATAGAGCACCAACGAAACATTTCTTGTTTCATAATATTTACGTAGATAGATGGGTACTTACCATCAGTACATTTACTTAAGAGCTATGTTCATCAGCTGATCGTACAATAAAGTAAACCAACTTATGCCAGATGTGTAAACGTTTAGTTATTATTCTGTACGCACTGTTGCACTGTTAACAACAAATCATTTTTTTGTTAGTTAGTAAATAAATACATTTTAGCGCAATAAACACAGTTAAGTGTCTATCCATTCTGCATATAATATATTGTTTAATGTGCTAATCTTCTGAATTAGCAATATTTTCTTCAGTATTAAAACAAAAAAAATTTAGCTGCGCCATTAGGCAAACAAAAACGTGAAGTTAAAATGTTTTGGTAACAACAGAAAGTTTAACAAAATTCCAATATTGCTCACTATTATCGAAGTTGATGGTAATATTGCTTCTTCATCGAGATTTCACCCAAAATTCTTATAGATACTTGGTAAATCTATAAATGGTGGATGAGGCAGGTGAATTTAAACCGACTGTACGGCCATTTGCTAATCACTGATCACTAATAAATAAATAATAATTAGATATCGGTGTTCTCTTGTGAAAAGATTTAACAAAAGAGTCGGTCTCTTCATCAAAATTGACATTTTCTATACAATCTGTTATCGGATTGGGAAGTCAGTTGTCGTAAATCAACACTTTCGCGCTCAATTGTTTACTCAATCGTTTTCTTCGTCTTTTTCACCAACTCTCCTATACTTACAGAAAAGCTTGGCGAATCACAATAGTACATTTCTTTGCCTAGATAGCCAGATTTTTTCACTGTGTGCCCTAGCTTGTTAATCTGTTATTTAGGTATAAGAAGACCTGTTCAATTTCTTAAAATCGTTTATATATCCGTAGAGGCCATTGTAATGTGTTAATTGGAGCAAGGCATGAAAATTTTCATTACACATTGTTGAGAGTCATGGACGATGATGCGGAGTTCGAAGGCGTAATTTGGAGATTTTAAGAATTACCATTTAAGTAGCATTTCTGAAGCCTTTAAAGTTTCAGAAACGCGGTGACGTGATTGATTCAATGTTAGTTCGCCTTTTCTAGACGAACCCGCTGACTAAGCAAATTATTCAATAACGCTGCGGTGGCAATTTTTGGGTCCCGCCCTGATGTAAGTTGCAGAAACAATCAGCAAACTTTGATTAGATAAGTTGGGAAGATGTTAAACTCTCCCGTACGATTTACGAATAGGCGTTAGGGATGGTTGACTGCTCCTGTATCAATTTCTCTTGTCAAACGTCGGGTTACGTTTATCGGGTCCATTAACAATTACCGGTTTCATATTCGGGCAGTGTTGCGTATACGTGATTCCTGAACATAACAACCACTCGCACGGAAGGAAATCAATCATTGAGTTACTTTTATAGGTAGTCCAAGCTGGTTGGTCCTTTGGGTGAACCACTATTGATGGAGGGCTTACACACAGATAGACAGGACATGCAGTTAGAAAGTTTCCGAACTAGTTTCGTTATAATTACGACACTGGAGCTTGTAATTGATTCAATCACGGATTTATATTGGAATTTGTTTTGTTGGTTCTGTAGTTTCTATCTAGAACAAAACAATTCCGAAATTACAAACAGCAGCGTTTAAAATCTTTGATGGGGGCAATAAAATTTGGTTATGCAGCAGGGCCGCAATCATTGCAGATGTAATCATGTTAATCGATTGTTTACAGCAACATTTTTGGTCTATTGCCAGGCGGCGGCCGCAGGATGATTGATGGAGCGATTTTCATCGAATCATCATAAACACGATTTAATTCCGTGACTGATTGTTTATTCGGCTAATTCAATTGATTGTGTCGAAACAGAGTCAATAACAAAAAGCAAAAACCGTAGAGTGGGTCACTAGGAACGAGCCATAAACTTCTTTATCCTCCAAAGGATACATTAGGATAAAAGCTTTGCCCGAGAACAGATTAATCCGATACACCCTCTGACATGTTTAGTTTGATCGACTGGACTAGCTCGGGAGTGTTCAAATCGCATTACACCTAGCAATCAGGGAGGTCCGCGCTAAATTCGTCCCTCCAATCGATTTTTCATAATTTCGGATTAGCGTTCGTGTTACGACAACTAAATCATCATTAAAGTTTCTGGATTTATGCACGGACATCGAGAGTCGAAGTATGAGCGTTTTATTGCACTTTGCATAAAGTAAGCAATATTTTTTTATGATGGCGTTAAATTATAATAAAAATCAACGATTAAGTTTGATAGGGCGCATGAAACTTTGAACGAGTGACCCTAAATAATGTCAGCAGAATTCAATCTCTTATCTAAAAATTTTTCCGGAAAACACATATAAGCCTGTCAGGATTCCTATTATTTTGATTCAGATGCAAGAGGACTGTAGCCAGCATTCTGGAAGATGGGCCACATTTCAAGCTCCGATAAGTCCGCTCGTCTCTCCAACTGACGGATATATCTAGATTTTGTTAATGCATCATTAAATCTCCAACACTTCACTACCGAGTTTTCTTGTAATTGTCGCGACATTTTCAAAAACAACGTAACTCCTTAAAACGAGTTATTTAAGTACTTCTACATTTATCCGAAGTGATTGGAAAATTTTTTGCCATCTCGCATATTTAAGAAACCGCATTGTCAATTCACGACGACTTAGTCGAAACGACAATAGTCGAGGACTCGTAAAACTCCCGAAGATTTATGACCTGTCGATAAATTTTACGTAAAATTGTTCCAAATAAAAGTTTCCGTAATTGAATTCACAACTTTTGTTTGTAGTTTGTTAGTGAAATGCTGAAGGCATCCATTTATATTACGCCGAACTTCGGTTTTAAGGGTAGGCTTTCTTATGAAACATTTATGAACGGCTCCACTCGGAAAGTTGCCTTTTGCAAATTTTGGGATTTATTTCTCCATAGGCGCAAACACGTAAAATTTTACCAAAAATTAAAAGTAATGGAATTGAACTATGTATAATGAAGAAGAGCACAAAATATGTATTAGGTGTATTATAAACAAAATTAAATCTTCAAAAATAACCAAGTACTGTTTGGCAGATATTTTTGAAGAAATTAATTAGAAAAAACAACTGGGTATAAATTGTCTTAAAGTACTCACTCTTTCGGCATCCATTTTTCATTTAGCCTGTTAATGAATGGATTGGATGAGTCTTGGGTAATTGCCAAAGAACGTTAAATCTACAACATTGTAATATTTTTTCTAGCTACCTTTAGAAAATTGGACGTATAAAGGATCAGTTTCTCAAACATATTGTAGTATAAAATAGTGCGGTTGGTTAATTTCAATAGTGCCACCAACAGTAATTTTACTCAAAGCGGTCATAACTATTGTAGTATTGCTGGCCATTTTGCATAAGTGATGTTTTATTACGTCCAATTAACAGCTCTCGGCCGATAACTACCCCAAAGCATTAAATTTAATGTTACTGTGGTCGTTACCAAAGTTATATTCGGCTATTACCTTGCGAAAATGAGGAAGAAAAGTACGTCTAGATTTGGTCTAACAGGTTAAGAAATTGCATTAACACATTCGCACGTTAAACTACATAGAGAATTTTACCATTGCTTTTTCAGAAAGCATTTCAACATCTTCTCTTTTGTGAAGAGGCTTTTCGGAAATTGAGAGTCAAAAAATATTAATTTATATACCGGGTGGACCATCACTTAAGGTCGAATTTTTCAAGGCCAAACGATAAAAGATTTGAATTTGAGCTTTCGAGGATTTGATCAAACCATTAAGACCTACTTTTCAAAAAATTTTGAAGTTTCTTGGCCCACCCCGTGCTCGTCTATACGGTGATTAATTCAAAATTGTAAAAAAGTTGACAATAAAGCTGCAACTTTTTTTATACCGTTGTACGCAGAAAATTTTTTAGATTACGGCGGTCTCTTCAAAATTTCGAAATTTTGATTTCCGGGGTCGTAGTATTTTGTTGAAAATTATCTGAGGCAAGGGAAGTATTCCATGAATCAACTTGGCTGTTGCACTTTTACGAAATACTACGGCCCCAGAAATCAAAATTTCGAAATTCTGAAGAGACCGCCGTAATCTAAAAAATTCTCTGCGTACAACGGTATAAAGAAAGTTGCAACTTTATTGACAACTTTTTTACAATTTTGAATGAATCACTGTGTAGACGCGTACGGGGTGGGCCAAAAAAATTCAAATTTTTTTGAAAAGTAGGTCTAAATGATTCGATCATATCTTCGGAAGCTCAAATTCAAATCTTCTATCGTTTGAACGGGAAAAATTCGACAATAAGTAATGATCCACCCGGTATTTATTTGTAGAAAAGTAAGATAAAGAAATTGCACAGGTCAAGATAGAGGCCCATTTTTTCAGTCTACAGCAGTGATCGTGCCTCCAAAGTGGGCACACAAGTAGATTTCTAAGTACTATTTGGTCAGGGTAGCGTAGCACTTGGTCGAGAAATATTTCCAGTAAGAGGCAAAAAAACCAGCACACTCTGAAAGTATAATCGAAGAAAGAAGCTTAAGAGGAAGGTCTCCGCTGTATCATTTGTGGTTGTAGAACGTCAGCAAAATGCATTGACGTGATTGTTTGTATTAGCAGAGGCACGTATTGAAAAGAGAGTAAATGCATTCCGTAAATCCAAAAAAATTTCGTGCAAGCAAAGAATATTTGATTTTTGTTTTTAAGATCTGATACGTAACGATAGATTCCAGCGCTGGATACTTTGAAGAAAGTTAACATGCACACAAAATACAAATGTTTACTTTAACATTAAATAAATAGCCAAACTTAACTTCAGTTGACTGTAAACCTCATCATCCGCCATTCGTTATCGAATATTCTAAACGAAAACTTAATTATATTACTAATAATATGCGTGTTTTATTTGGAAATAGAAATTTGGTGCTTATTGTCGTTTTCTCTTCGACACTCATAAAATGGTTTATACCCATCTGCCTCACTTTACGGCTGCGCAAAATGATGCAGTGCAATTACTCTGTAGAATACTAGAAATGATCTCGCGTCTAACATTATGAATATTGTCTTAAGTTATCATACTGGCGTGCAAAACCAAACCTGCATTAACACGTTTTATTCAGTATGAAGTAACAACGTGTGAAACAGTAACTTGGTGAATACGATTCTGGGTTAAGGCGGAGCGTATCACTGTGGACCAGCTGCGTACTCAATGCATGCGCGCGGCGTCATTCCAATAAATTAACTGGGTTATTTACTTTCACTTAACTCATTCCATTTTTTTTATGCAGTGATCTAAAATGAAAGAACTAATCTCTGCACGTCAAAATGCGTACAGTGAGAAAAAAACGCATGTGATAGCGAAGTAGTATTGCCTTAAGTAAAACAAATTACGTAGTGCAAGTTTAAATTATGCACTACACGTACTTTTTGAGACTCTACCAAGGTAACAGAAATTTCTTAATTGACATGTTCTATTAGTTGATAAACCTGCACCTATCTACTATTAAGTATTAAAGACAATAACTGGCGTAGGTACAGAAAATGTGTTTTTTTTTTAACTTCAGTTAATTAGCGATGTCTGCCAAATCGCGCTATTACTTAATAATAGCTTTCTAGTGATACCTTGATATGAAGTAAAACTAATCGACTAAGGGCCGGTTTTACGAAAGTCGGATAAGCATTGGAATAACTATTCCGGAATAAGGGCCGGTGGGCCGGTTTACATACCCTCGGTCCACAGTTTATACCTGGATTTATCCGATTCGATTTTTGTAAAAGCGTCTTTACCTCCAGTTATTCCGGAATAGCGTTATACTTGGCCTATTCCCCTTTCGTAAAACCGGCCCTAAAGGGCTTCTTTTCGAGCAACAGATTATTGATAAAGGGAGATCCTGGTTAAGTGTCCACTATAATAACAGTCTAATTTTTTTTGAGTTTATTATCCAACTTCAAATTTCATTATCTAATATAGTAATAATGATTTAACTCTTGTAACAAAGTCATGTGTTAGTAGCGGGTGTTAATTGAGGAGAAGGATTTTATTTATATCTTTTTTAGATGAAGCAAGTGTTTCTCTGAGAGTGAGATGCTCACAACAAGTTAGACCCCGAAGCAGTTAATTTCCCCGTGGCCGCTTTCCTGTTTGTGGCGTAACTTTCCCGAGATAGTGCTATATGATAAATGCGCGTCACCCCTAATTCCGTAATCGCTCGGCAAATAGGTTTAACAGTGTGTTATTGCGATTTCATCAATTTCGTTGGGGTAAAACGGGCGTGTGTGTGTGTGTTGGTGTGTGGCGGCGAGTATGTGTGCGGGAACGTGGGACGGGGAACCAAATAAGGAGGAGTAGTAATGGTGGAGGCGCCGGGTCGTCGTGAGAGTGAAAACGGCGTCTGAAGGAAAACGTCGCGGAATAAACGACAGCGCGGTCGGCGACAAAAGTCGTTTATTAACCGCTCTCCCGCCGATAATACCGGCGTTTGTAGAGGTTATTAAAAAGCCAACAGTGAATGGCGCAATTCTGAGTAATTAACTCCGTTATAAGCTTCATCTCGTCAAACTTATTTAGAGCGCGGCCCTCGCCCGGGTTAGAGACCAAGTTTTTGGGGATGCTTTCAAAGTATCTCGAAGTAAACAAAACAAACATTTGCTGCCAACGGTTCATTGGTTTAAAGCAATGCCAATAGCAATAAATTCTTTGATGTCGAAATATCAAATTGTAAATTCAAATATAACGCGATTAATTCTTGTACGTAAAAACCATAGAATGCTCTAGAGAACCCACGTTGTTTTTCGGACCTGGAATTTCAGTTCAATATCAGTTTAGTTTTACAATTTTTCATAGTTTTGTAAAGCAATAAACTCAAATTCTTAATAACGTCTCCACCAGAGAAGATTGAAGGTGAATTTTAGATATTTAATGGCAGTATTTGTTTGCATTGCCTGTTGAAGTTATTGTGGTTAATATCCGGAGGATTAATGGAAAAGTCTGTCAACATTGTTAGATTTTAGTTTGACAGGTAAGAAAATAACAAACAAAATTGTTTCTCTTATCTCTTTCACTTTCTGCTTTATGTGCATTTAAACCATTCTACCAATGACACTTTACAGCACAAATAAAGTCCCTTTGCAAAAATTGTGACAAAAAGGTAAAGTAGCATAATTTACCTATTATTCTTATTCTTTCCAAAGAATTTCCAGAAATGAAAACAACCGGGAGAAAGAAAAGCAAGCAAGAAAAACTAAAAAGCAAAAATTAAAAATTACAAACAAGAAACCGAATAAAGTAATAGTAAAGTCAATAAAATTCGATACGCAAAACATAAAAACAGAAATAAGTCACAAAAAAACTAAAATGCTTTTGAAAAATAAAATTCTAACGACTCACATGAAGCTGAACTGCAGCTAATAAATTAAATTATCCCTTATGCTAAATTTTATCAGAGAAAGCCACGAATGCTTGGATAGAAGAAGGGTCAGTCAGTTGCAGGTATGTATACAATGTGAGCCAATAGTGCGTCCAACTTCGATAGCTTGATTTCTATGATAGCTAGAAAATTGATTTAAAAACACAAATAAGCTAGCAAAAAAATCTATAACCGGAAATTCTTTCTGAACATACAGGGTAAGCCAAGACATTTTTTGAAATAAAATGTTGTGTTTAAATAAAGCTCTTACGGAGCCTTTTTCTACCCTCTTCTCACTCCAATTTTATTGCTGACTATTTCCAAACCATTTGGATGTAGCGATTTTCTGGTTAAATAATGGCATCTGCAGATGCATGTTAAAAAAATCACTACAGCCACAATTACGAGTTCTAAGGAAAAATTATGTATGACTAGTTAGGAAACATCTGTGGAATGTCTTTGAATCGATTTTACTTTAGAAAAATTATACAGGGTAGCTAAATTTAAATTTTAATTTAAAACCTTTAGAATTTAATTTTCTCCAATTTTTCAAATAGAACACCCTGTATTTTAAAAACAATCTAATTTTTTAAGATTATTCTTAAATTTTGTAATTATTGATCAATAAATCAAAAATGGTTACAAATAGCCATAGCAATGTAACTTGTCCCTGTATAATCGTCTTGGCTCATCTTGTATTTTCAAAAATAATTTCCGGTTATAGGTTATTTAGGTTTTTAAATCAAATTTCTAATTTCATAGAACTCGAGCTATCGAAGTCGGATGCACTATTGCCCCAACCTGTATATTGCAACGAGTTTACTGGCAAAATGGTTAATAATGACATAAAAACCATAAAATGCCAAAATGTTCATAATTAAATAATATTTTAAAGCACGTACCTCTAAATTGGTTAAAATTCAGCAATTTATATATTTCCATCAAACGTAGTTCAAGTTTACATAGAATCTAATATACTTGGAATTTTGATAATGTGAAAAATAATCCCGTGCCAAACAATTAATTTGATAAAACACAATGAACATTATATGTAGAAGCGATATTGCTCATGAAGTTTGTTATGCTTTCGTATGTTTTTAATAATATTTTCTAAATTCGCTTACTGTCAGAACCATTATAGTTTTTTATAGAATTTGTTACTTAAGAAAAATTGACGTTAGTAAATCACCTTTTTGCATAATCACAGATACTTTCATAAAGAAAAAACTTTTGTTTATTTTTATCGCCGCTTTGGGCTTATATTATCTAAAGCTCATTAATCATTATTGCACTGCTTTAAAGAATAAAATTTAATCTTGATCGAGAAGCTGTCGCCACTCTTAAACTTTGCGATGGCAAATACACGTCTTCCTTTAAATCAATTTCGTGCCCAAACTTTGGAAAAAAAAAACGACTAAAATTGTTTGTGTTTATTGATTTTCCTTCAAAATGTGTTACTGAAAAAGATAGAGCGAACTCTCTATGATACTTTATTACAACTTTTGCGTAATATTCCAAACCATCATGTATCTCTCAAAGAAAAATTCACATTTGAAATTTAATGTTGCGTTTAAATTTAACGTCCGCAGTATTGACCACAATATTTTAGAATATCGTTGCAGATTTCCTTGACATTTATCTCGTCTAACATTAATTCAAAGCTAAAACTACACAGTCCGTTAAAAGATTTTATTGTTAGTGTGTGTGTGTAAATGTTATAATTAATTTTACCGTGTATACATTTGTACCTTAGCAAAGTTAATAAGTATTAAGTAAAGTATTGTTTAATTAAAGCTCAATGATAAACTGCGATTTCCCTCGAGCGCAATCCTACAAAATCCCTACTTGAATAATTTATAACTCCAAGACAGGTCATACTAGCCATACGTTAATAAGAGATGCAGCTTGCTTCCGCTTCTAGATTAAAGATTAATTAAATTCTCCACGTATGCAAATGAGCGACTTAACTCGATGTAATTATTCGGCGAGTGGAACACTATCCACTAACCCCGCCGAAACGGGATGTTCATCGGCAAATTTACTACGACTTAATTAATAAATATTAACACTGTCAAATACGAAATTGTGGAGGAATCAGCAAACAGAACTAACTGCACTGCATGCGTCGAGAAGACGAGATTAATGAAGGCGAAGCTAAATTAATTAACTGAAAAAGCGCTAGCCAGTAATTAAAACGCGTTAGTGCGAATCAGATATGTTTTAATTAAAACCGAAGCTATTTCGGTTTCGAGGAAGACCGGCCGACTTCTCATAAGTACAAATTTTTGGCAACCGCAATTGTTTGAGGTCGAATCGGAAAAACAGTCAAGCGTTACGTTAGCGGTGCACTTTAAAGGAAGTTAGTAATTGTAATTCAAAATGCGAACGGTTAAATGTGGCAGGTTTTAGGGCGAAAAGGCCCTTACAGCGTCCTACTAACTTATAATTACTTGCAATAAAAGATTATATTTGGCTTTATGCTTGCTGATAAGCCCCAAGTATATCTAAACGGATATTAACATCGAGGTTTCTCGACCTTAATTATAGTTTTTGGGCAAATTTACCTATAAATTTCCACTTGTATTTGATATTTGTCCCTTATAAAGCTCAGCAGTTGTGATGTGAGCCTTCAAAGGAAGGACGCCTGTAAATAATTAATTTTTGTTTGAGTGTCTGCGGTGAGCAAATTCCGAAATCGTTTGAGATTTTAATTATTAATCAAGGTGGAATGGCAATTTTGGCAAAAACGTAAAATGTTTTTTGCATTTTATTTTAAATATCTACCACAGTACTACAATAGTAATTAAAAGAAAAAATAATTGATCTTAATTTTCTGATACAAGGAGAATAAAAAAAATATTAACAATTTAAAATTCAATGTTAAATCATTTTAATAAATATTACCATGACATAGGTAAATACTAATTATGATTTTTAATAAATTTTGGTTTTGTCGGTGGCGGTTGGTGCAGAACAGGATCCGGGCAGTGCGTCTCATCGTCTCAAAGCTCCCCAGTAAATACAAAATTTTATTGACATCAAAAGAGAAATTTATCAACACCAAGAGAAAGATTATTTTTGAATAAATATTGTCGGCTGTAATTAAATTTCTCGCATTGCCACGGGCATTCGAGCCACCGAATTGCATGAAAGTTATATGTGTTGATCTAGACTAGAGCAATAATTTGTAAAGCTTTAGCTGATAACAGCCTCACCTATGGACAGAATCGCAGTTTGTCAACACTTAATAGACAAACAATTTATCTGGAACATTATTTCTCATAGGAGCCAATATTGTAAAAGTAAAAAAAGCAGTAAAACTTGCCCATAGTGAATGAAAACACAAAACCGTTTGAGGGAAAAACTTTCTGTAGGTAGGTACTTGCCTTATTAGTGTTGAGGAAAATTTTAGTTTTTATACGTACCACCAACAACTAAATTGTTAAAAAAAAATAGTTAACTAACAAGTGGTTGCGTAAAGCTGGAACCCAACAAACGGCCACACAATATCTGAAATGAAATCGGACGCCGCCGCCTGTTCCTCCCTGGCGGGTTTTTTGAAGAGTGTACATTTTTTTCGTCAATTTTGTTGATAGTCTCGTGAAACCTGATCGTAAAACCCCTATTCCATGATGGAAAAATTGTAGTTTGCAGTCAGCATCCTGTTTATCCCCTAAATCATTCATATTTGTGCGGATCTGCGTCTGAACCAGTAATAGTAAAAGAGCAACTTATTCCAGACCACCTTCTACGAATTGCGGCATACGGTAACAGCCAAAAACTCAAATTAATAAAATTATTTTTGCTTGTTAATTTAACGAGTTGAGATTTTAACGTGATTTGAGTTTAGACAAGAAACCTTGCGGTCATAGGGAAAAGCTCGCGCCATATTTGCCATCGACCCCCTAAAAGTTCTGATATTTCGTAAAGTGGAATAGCTGTAGACTATATCGTGTCCGCTGGTGACATAAAATATTTCGACAGATTTGAGCAGTTCGGTTCTTGTGACACGGCACGACCGCCGCGATTTCCCGCATTGGTTGCTGGTATTAATAATGCCGGCCCTCACTACTGAAACTAAATGTTGCGGATTACGGTCGGTCCTAAAATCTGCAGTAAAGTGGTTTCTTTCAGCTAACCCTTGTCGGCCCCGATCCGACATCAATTCCACCACGTGGACATGCCGTACTAACAAAAAAAACATTGGAAAGTTAACGCCTGCGTTAGTAATTATCCTTTTAACTGTTTTACCGGCGAACTCTCTGCTTGATATATCGGTCATATTTTACTTGGAGCTCTGGTTTAATGAAAGTGCCAGATGCTTTTTCAATCTCCGGATAAAGATTAACAATTTAAAGGGTAATCAATAAAAAAGTACCAGCCACGCTCAAACGAGCCAATTAATTCAAATTCATGACTTGCCGCTGACGTGCAGGTATTAAAATAATTCCAGGCTCATAGGTGTAGTTCCGTGACTATCTCTCCTTACAATAATATAGTTTCTAGAAAGATTGGAACAATCTACTTACTAAAGTTGAGCCTCTGACCTACGTCGACTTTAGTGTCGTGACAAACAATATTAACTGCTTCGATGTATTGTAATTTGGATTGTTGCCATAACATTGTAATTACATAACCTAAACACCACGTCGGAGTAGAGGGGATCAAATTCAGGGTAAGGTCTCAAAGCAATTGGTCCTTAATATTGGTGTATTGTAGATAATAGGAACAAGAGCCAAAATTTATTTTATCATGGTGTGAATTACGTGAGAAATTAATTATAGAAGAAATTTTATTACGACCCAACTTTACTATCAAGCGGAGATTATTATGAAAATTGCTTTTTTATGGTTGTTCCGCAGAAAAACAAAATGACACATATTATGTTAGAACTAATCTGCCGTGAGTAATATTTCATGTTCTATATTCCACGGTCTGACACAATTTCTTAACCACTTTAATCTTAAAATATTAAACTTAAGAAATATAAATATGGACATCAATAATAAATTAAGAGAACCAATATTTTAAAAATTTTGAAACTCATAAATCCTCTCCTCGACCTACTTGTAGAAGACTCAATAAACTTAAAATGTTAGTTAAAAGAGTAGAAGTGTTATCAAGATAGAAAAGGAACTACTGATGATTAGGTAATTTCTGGTTTAGAAACTTATACTATGTCAATCTTCTCCTCAAATATCTTTTGGAAGAGCAAAAATTATAAATGATAGAATAAGTTAGTAAGTAGATCTTCTCACAGAATAAATACTAAAATAGAGTTACCAAAAGAAATTATAAAATAATATTTGTCTCTGATTGTTCTTAAACAAAAATAGTTATGCAAATATAACCTTTGGTGTTCAATTGTTTTAGGTAATTAAAAAGTTTTTTGTTGACCATCTTTAGAACCTTACGTAAAAACCACCCTTTGTTTAAAACAAGTTTCTTTAAGGTCCTCTTACATGAAACACCACTTTACCAGCATTCCTTTAAGATAGAAACACTAAGAACATTAACATCAGGTTACACAAAACGGTTATTTTGCTAGTTTGGATGTATGTAGTTAAATTTCAGGGTACGATTGATAGGTGGCAGTTGCTATCAATTTATCGCAAATAATATAGTTATGAATACCTAAATTTTTTGCAAAATTAAACAAAATGAATTGATTTTGAACTTTCTAATATTGCCGACATCATTGTTTCTAGTTACTTGTTTAGATCTAAAAGTTAAAAATGCCCAATTTTCTATGTATATTTTTAAGATGAAAGTGTGTCGGTGATAATAATTGGTTATAAGTGGCATATAACTTTACCTTGCACCTAACTTTTTTATTCTCATCAATCATTGTTTCCTTGCTGCATATGAAGCCTAGTAAATAGCCAATTACCTGCCGAAATACCGTCCTTAAAGTTATTACTTTCCTGCCAGTGTCAAAGCATTAAATTACCTAACGAGAATTTAATGGCGAGAGACGCAAATATTCTAGAAACAACTCATATTACGCGATAGTTTAATAAATTCAAGTAGAAATTATTTACGGTACAATAATTTCGATGAAAAACCGTGTTCAGTATAAAAATGTTTAACTAGCGCGCAGGTGACACTTTTTTAGTAACACTAGAAGCAGTGTGATACATTTCCCCAATTACCTTGTTGTCCTTTTGCCACGAACACGATCCCAGCTTATGGTCCACTTTACACACGAGAAGAGCATCCTGGCCTGGATTGACTTCGGTATAGGTGGGTTGCTGTATAAACCTCTGCGCGCAATTCGCTCCTGTAATGAACAGAGTTAAAGTTAAAATATGCGCAACAACACCAATAAAATAACATATCTAGTACACCGTTTCTGCGTCCTGCATCCGCGTTCTGCATACAAATGACGCGACTTTAGACATAGCAGCGTCCTCTGAAAGTGATTGCACCCTTATTAACACATATTTCATTTGGCATAGCTGACGCTCTCAGCTATGCCTGTAGCTGTCAAATTCATCATCTAGGAATTGGTGGAATTAAAACGGGAACGAAGCAACTAATAAAAAATTTCATTAAATAATTTCCGTCGTGTGATGAGGAAAACTTTCTGTCGGAAGGTAAAGTTAAAATTTTAATTAAGATTAAGTTTCCATTATCGGAGTGTTTAAATAACACAACGACGGTATTGTGGTGGATTGCGTGTTGTCGATCCATTTGTCTTCACCATCCATAATTTATTTGCATTATAAATAAATCAAGATTTCCACCCGAAAACGTCGACAAATATTTGCGTGTTAATTCCGAAACGATAGGATTGGCAGGCTGCGAACTCGAGATTTGCAAAGTTCACTCGAGTTATGGCGTGAATTCGACATGATTCCATTAAAGTGACCTGGCTTTTGGTAATTTTCTAAATTGGGTCGATAACGGCAATAACAATTTTAGGGTACGGTGCGTTACGATATCAATTATGTTCCAACCCACTACGCCACGGAAATTTCGAATAATTATTCATGTTTAGGAGTGTAGCGTAGCTGGCTGCAACGCAAGATGCGAACATGAATTTTTATGTAACAATCTATGTTTTAGTGAATATATCGAGCAATTTTTGAAGCGCTTTACTAGATAGACTCGAACATGTCAAATGCGGTGCATACAATTTAGTCATGAACAGGCTGGCAAGAACTGATATGTTACTTCACGAAGTTTGTACAGCTGGCGACGTATAATGCAAGTTTCCAGAGTTCCATTGATAGCGTACAGTTCTCCAGAATCCTAAGTTTAACCCACCTTCGCTAATCTCAAATGGATTCAACTGTCAATTCATCTCCTATCATAGCAGCTGCATTCAACACCACGTGAGATGGCGAAATGCCGAAATGTATATTGTCAAGGGTACAAAATACCTAATTACATGCATTGAACTTAGAAGTAGTATGGCTATGGCAAGCAAAAATAGATCAATTTGAGCAAGTAGAGCTAACAACAATTATTAAGTTCAAAACATATTGTCAATAATTAATTGCAACGAATAAGTTGATTGTACTAAATCGCGATTTTTACTATTTCAGAAAAACTTGTTACTTTTTGAACCACTTTAGTTGGCAATTTTTATCATAATTTATTAGAGTTTCAAATATTTTTTTGTGGTTAATAATTTTTTAATTATTATTAAAACAGGAAACAGTCGCACTGGGTCGGATTCAAGATTAAAAGAATATGGCCCAATAATTAATGCTTCTCCAAACTGTTTAAGCAGCAAGCATCTTTTGTTCAATATTTACTTTTGATAAACTTTGACAAACTTTATTTTCTTAATTAAATTTTTTGCATTTAAAGCAAATAAAATAAATAAAAAATAAATACTTTTCAAATGAAAATATAAACAGTAATATTAGCGCCAATAAAACAGCTTAAATAAGGCATAAGAAGGATACCGAGTGTCGGGAAAGAAACAATCTCGTGCACCCTTGAAGAAACATTTAAATTAATGATTTGGTAATGGCTAAATTCTTATTTCACTACTCTTTAGAAAAAGTTTCCAAATTTAACTCGTTACATATTAGACTACAACAAAAACGTTCGTACAAAAAAATGTAGACATTCTGGATTAACCGTTAAAGTATATCTTGAAGAAACTAGTCTTAAGTCTCTTCTATTCTTTCGTTCAAGGCGGCGGCTCGCGTCTTCCTCTTTTGAAGATAAAGACTTGAATTTTTCATCCTTGTCCTGACCTAAACGAGATATATTAAAATTACTTTTGAACCACTTCTTTTAAGGCAAAAGCCAATTTTTTCCGTAGTGACTAGACTATAATGTTGATTAAGTTTTCAGGCCTGCAAATCGGCCCGTTCACGTGACCGCGCTGACCGGAACTTTACTAATTAATTCTAAGCTTATGCCACAATAACTTGTTATTGTAATAAATAAAATTGTATTTATCCTTAATTATAAAGTGTAAACCGCCCTTTAAAAATATTTAACAAAAATTGTATGACACCCAACTGACAAGTTTATTTCGCGAGGAAAGAACTGCTACATCCGAAGAGATAGCCACCAGCTTTTCTGGTGTAAAGAATTACGTGTAAATTTATGAAGTAGAATAAGCGTAAACTTTAGTACAACGAGAATTTAGAGCGGGCAGTTCGTACTAAATAAACCTGTAATTCAATTTAGCATAACGAATAGTAGATAAAAGTAACTATTCGCCCGGCGCCTCCGCCATTTGTCGCCAAGTTGCTCCTGCGGCTTCGCTCGCTTGGCTTCGGGAAAATTGTAAGCAACCTAGGCGTCCCTTGATGACGATAATCTGACCTCATCGCTGGCGATATCCAACGGATTTATGAACGGCCGCTCTTGAAGAGCTTACTCGAGATAATTTGGTAAAAAAACGTCCGGCAGTTGACGAGATCGTTTCGCCTCCGTTGGGCTTTACGGCCATAGCGTCACTGTGCGTAAGGGCAGTTTAAATTATGTAAAGAAGTGTAAAACGTTCGTCGGAATGCGGTTTTCGTTGACGCGCTGATGTAAAATAGATTATGGCGAATGTAAACAGGAGCATTAGAGAAATTCTCGGCTCACATACATCTAGAGATGATTTATATGTAAGACTGTACCGTGAATTTGTATTAATATTCAAACCACGGAGCACTTTGTATAAAATGCTATGCTAATGTTGAGAATACATCCAGCGGCCGCGTCTCTGATACAGAAATGGAACTCCTGCAAAATATAGTTTAATGCGAGTGAGGACGAGATTTAAGGCGTTGGTAAATTTACTGTAATAACAGCTAGCCTGATAAGAAAAATCTTCCGAGGGGGCCCAAACGCGGCCGCCCCCACGTGCGAACTGTTGCTGTTGTTTTCAACGGGCGTCGCCTCAGATTCGCGCTAAATTCCATTAATCTTTTGGGATTTTTGATTACCTCCATTTTTATACGGCGCGCTGTCCTCGCGTCCGCAAAATTGAGGACGCAAAAACGGCCTGAGGCGACAACTTCTCCGAATTAGCGGCTACGTAACTTGGCAAATTACACAAAAAATTAATTCATTCTTTTCCTTTTTCTGAAACATGCAGACTTGGAGTAGAAGAAACGGTGCAGGTTGCTCGGGCACATTGACGTATATATTAAAGAGTAAGTTCTAGTTGATGCGGGAACAGCTGGTGACACCGTCGTTTCTGTAATTAATGATATCTCGCTCTGACAGTATCGCGTCACTCGAGGCCAAGAATTGATTAATACAGCATCCAGAATAAGGAAGAAGGAGTCATTTACTATACGCACATCTTAGATATAAAGCCGTTCTGAAGCCTCTAGTCTAGCTTTGATGAGCGCTTCATCAATTCACATTTAATCGAAATACATGCAATACAGTTGTTGGCGTAACAAGGCGAGCCATTTCGAGAATTAGCTTATTGTTAGCACAACAATTGAAATCCGAAATCCGCAAATGTATCCTACAGTTAAAACATGTGTACAGTCATTTAGCGGTGGCAATACGGGTTTTAAAAGGCATATAAAATTGAACTGGGGATATTGTTATTGTTCACTTTGCCGACCTATTCACAACCATAGAAATGTATAATATGCATAGGTAAAATAAAAAAAAGCAACTAATAATAAAAAAGGTTTTCGTACTGCAATGCAATTTGCCTCGCTTGCTCGAGAATAAAATATTATCTTACTTAAATAATATTAAATGTTTCCAGAACTATGCAGTCATTATTTCTCAGATTTCGGTTACTTCATAGTCTTCGTATTTATGCTGCTTAGCAAAAGCAAGTAATAAGAATATTTCTTTATTTGACAAATCTGCATCAACATGCATCAAGTATTTTCATTTTCTGTTATTTAGAGAAATTATCGGATTTCTTTTACTATGGAATCTTCAGGTAAACAAAAAATAACCGAAAAATTTGCAAAAATCTGAGGCTGTTAATTTTTCTCAGCTAATAAGCGACAAACCCGTAAATCAGATTAAAGAATTGAAAATCACCAAAAATTTAGTTAAAACAATCTTATACAAAAACACTAGAAATATATGCCAGTAGTAAATGGCTAAATGGCGAGTTCCATACCTCTAAGATGCATTTTTGGCATTCATGATAAATGGAGACCGAAGTCTACAAACGTGTTTTGCGACCTATTGGCCTATCTCTGAAATAGAAAAAACTTTAAAGCGCCTGGATTTCCGTAATATAAGGTGTAGAAAGGTGTTTTGTAAAGCACAGATATAATATTTTTCTAAGAAGTTTATAGGCGTTGCCATGACCTCTGTACGTAATAAGTTTTTATACTTTTAGAGAATAAAACGTGCTTAATAGTCTATAAATTTTTCAATATAAACTTGTACGTAATAAAAATGTGACACTTTAATTCAAATGTAGCGTTAAATAAATTTTAAATTTTTAAAGTTTTACGATTTTCTGGCTAATTTAATATTATACAGCTGTAAATAATTTCAACTTTAGTGTCTAGCTGCACAACTTACTATTACGACCCCTAGTCTGTAAAATTAATAAGTGGACTTTCTGATTATGTATAGTTAGTATAGTTGCAAAGGTAGGAATTTGTAGAAAATATTAGGTTATAAATGTGCTTTTACAAAATGAGATCTTGCATTCTTTGCTCTTTCGAAATGACAAAACCATTATTAATTTAATGTGTAAATGTTATAGTTTTGCAGGAACTGTGCACCGCTGAATTATTCAAACGGCGACTGTGGGCAAAGCTTTGTTTTATTTTTCGTAAAATATGAAAGCCATCATTTCTGAACTACGATATTTCATCACCATTACACTATAATTAGAAACGATATTAAAATTTCATTAAATCTGCAGTTCGGTATATATTAAAGTCGAGCAACAAAAATATCACGAGCGGTTTTGATTAATTTGCGAGAACAACGCGGAAAGTTCCGTAAGAACCACGGTCTAACTTTGGAAGCCGGCCTTGAAAGCAGATAATCAATTATACTGGATTTGTTCAAGTTTTCTAATTACAGCTTTGTGCCTTAATTTTGCCTGCATTATGACAAATGATTCGTCGGTTTGAAAAATAAGAAATTTTTAACAAGTAAAATTCAACTGTTGCAAAATTAACCCGGACCAATATACCGACGTTTCTAATTCAGAGCGAGGTGTGTTTTTAATTATCGGAAAATGAGTGTGCAGCAAAAACCGAATTGAATCCGATTCGGGCTGAATGCTCCGGTTTGCGATGTTTCGTGCCATATTTACAAAGTATCCCGCTTCATTAGACTAAAATTGAAAGAAACCTGATAAAATAATTTAATTAGATAGAAAATCAGAAAAGAGTCATTTTACGTGCATTTAGGTTTAATGATAATATACACGGCAGAAAGCTAAAGTATTGCACCAGAGAGTATTGCATACAGAATAATTGTCTAGTGAATTTACTTGATCATAAAAAAATTATCACAAAAATGTTTGCTAGCGTTGGCAAAACTATTCGCCAAATAGAAAATAAATAAATAAACAGTAAAAAATTTAAACATGCTGAATATTATATAGAGTGTTCCCTAATTAAGTCAACGAACTTTGAGTGGTTGTAAAAGCACCACAAGCCTTTGTCGGGAAATAAGTTCCTACTCTTAATTTATCAAAATTTTTCTCTCAAACCTGGCACATCTACCAGTACGGCTACTTACAAAAAAAAAACTGACAAATCCTGTACCTACCTGTCAAACATTACTTTTCGATATAATGATTTTTGAATATACTTCACGCTGCTACGCTCAGCGTAGCGGCGTATAATATATCAAGCAGAATTATGGCACTAAAAGTACCTAGAAATGGACCACTAGCATTGTTTTGCCGGTAGAAATGTCACATATGGTATCTAAGTAAAAATATTATAGATTATCCCATTTAAATATCTAAAGTTGATGTCATGGCAGAATCAAAAGCATAAAAAAAATTCTAGATATAACAAGATGATGATGTGCCAAGATTGAAAATGTATCTGAAGAAATTAAGAGTATCACGACCACTGCAGCCAAAACGGGTCATTTTTGAACACGCTTTTAGTGCCAAAGTTGTTTACTTTGGCATATAACTACCCAAAGTTTGTCGATTAAGCTTCTGACAGTTACGTAAAGATACAATAGATGTTTATTTTTCGCTACTTGTAAACAAAATTCTTGAACAAAGGAGAAAAATGAAGTGATTTAAGCATCTATTCTAGTATTGTTCTTTGGTTTGTTACGAACTTTGTAAAAGTTTTGTACTAATTTTTTGCAAGTTGAAACAATCATACTTACTCGGTCCGTATGACGTTTATTTCATAAAAATTTTATTAAATTTTAATTGTGCACCTACTATTATCCTTAAGATATTAACAACTGCTATTAAGGCACCTTCGCGGCGTTGTCGCTATGTTTAGATAATGGTAAAACTTAATTTTGTCATTATTCTTGAACATGAGTGTTTGCGTGTTTATAATTCTGAAATATTCTGAAATATCTATAATTAACATCTCTAACAATTGGCAGTTATTTGCTTTAATTAAATTTATTGTTGACCAACATTCAAGGAGTTTCACCACATGTTTTCGGTATCGACTGACGGTTTAAAATTTCCATAGTTAGATGAAGGTAATTGGTGTGTCAAGTCGTGAAACACGCAAGTAGCTTCGAGTAGACGCATTTACTTGTACATACCCGAATCAACCACCACCCGGCATATTTATGGGTACCTAAAGCATAAAAGCCACTATTACGTGATTTATACCGAATCTGAATATCTGCAACCTCGAATATTTTACCGGGAGCATTTCTCTGCGATAATACAATTCCAAAGCAGGCGGCCGTAAATCCTCTTCAAGAAGTATTCACGACAGCGCCAGTGTTTTACGCATCCGGTTGTAACTTAAATATAAATGGCCGCTGCCCTCTTTTACACCCCGACGATCATTCTACGGTTTTTCAGGCAGTTAACGGGGTGCTGGAGGTTGGCAGTCTGCGGTACTCCCAGTTATTGAGGACTTTCCGCTGTAGGGAAATAAACGCGAAGTTGACGTGCGGGCACTGGGATGATCGTAAATACGACTCGCAAGGCGTTCCGGTTTGAAATTCATGATGTGCGCTGCTGGTAAGGATATAGCTTTCAATACTCGTTATTTTGCGAAAATGTGTCTAAAATCCTATCAGCGGAATTTCGAGCCCTGCCAGATTGAGAAACGTGTCTCACATCAGCCGACATTAGGGGTTATTTATGTATTTTAAAACACTTCCAGCAGCTTCGGTCGCGATAAGGTCGGAGACGCTCAGATGTCGCTGCCAATTTACACCGACACCTATGTCGACCAAATTGAAAAGGGAAATGGATCACCGGGTTCCGGAATAAATAACGCAGGTTACAGGGAGACCCACAGTGACTAATCGTTAGCCAACTGTTATCATTTTATAGTTTGCTCAAATTATTAATTCCGGATAAAATCTGGGGCGCAGCTTCAGACAAACACGCCAGCACTTGGAAATGTTGACAGAGTGCACGCATCGTTTAACCATGTCAACTTCGCTCCTGAAACGGCGCAGGCACCGGCAAACTCGCATTAGATATTGAACTTGAGCATTACGAGGGTGTGTTGATGAACTCTACTACGACGCCAAGAACAACAGTTGGAAATCAAAATATTTTAGTATTCAACGGGTGGACGGTTTGTAGAATGAGGTGTGGATGTTGTACGGAGCAAAAGACCGACACATAAGTTATGAATGGAGTAAGGAAGGGAAGAAGATTTGCTGAAAAATGTCGTCTTGTCAGGACCTTTCTCAGAAGATAAGTCAGCTAAATTTTAGTCATTAAATTTATTCTCTGTAAAATACCTATTAGGTTGTAGGTACATATTTAATAATTGACGTCATAATGGAATTAAGTTGTAAAATTTTAAACCATCACCACGGTGCTAGTACGCCTACAATTACACATTCTTACAGCCAGTTTTACACAAGTTCAAAATCGTCGATTTTGCTTCATCAGTTGTGCCCTCTTTTTTGATAGGTACTGTACGTTCAACCTGGTTTAGTTTTTTGGAACTTTTTGCTTCAGTAAAGTAAAAGTAAATCATCGCAAAGGTAAAAGTAAAAATGGAGGTAACATTATTACTACTTTCAGTAGTGAACATTCTGTAACGTAAATGAAAGAACGAGGTAAAGCGGTTGCGGCATTTTTGATACGTTTGTCGGCTTATTTGCATCAGTCCCGTTCTGAAATAATTTTACGCAGCACGCGATAATTATTATAATGATCATTTAGCTTGTTAACTTCATGACAACAATTTGCTGAATAATTTTAATTTAAATCAACAGTTAAATTCAACAATTAACTGAAGTAAAAATGGCTGCTTAATTATCAATTTTTTTTCGGCATAGAGCTGAGTGACTGCGATCGGTCGCCATTAATTCCTCCCGAGTATTCGTTCCAATTTTTCCCATAGTTGGTTATTGAATGGGTAGTTCTTGATATCCATCGAAGACTCTGGTGATTGCCCGTTCGGTGCTGTGCATTTCGCGCTCCGGGGTGCATCAGGAAGAGAACTATTCCCAGATTTGTGAGTCTGTTTACCTCTAACTCGTTATCGGTCCCAGATAATTTTTTGCTTCCGCGTGGCCAATTCTTGCCCTATGCCTACGGCGAGGGCAGGGCCGGCTTAAGGATACTAGCGTAATGGCAGTAACCATTCCCTGCTACCCGCAACAAGGCCCAAACCAACCGCCTATCTTACAAGACCAAGAAAAGCAATGGACCGTTGTTGAAAATACCAAAAAAAGACTAAGAAGCAGTCCAGACCAAAGACAATCTAAACAATCTAAAATTAGCGACTACTGGCTAAACTCGTCTGTAACGACCTCTAATCGATTTAGCAGTTTGAACAACGAAGAAGACGACAAAAGCGACAATGCCAAACCTAATAAACCACCCCCCATTTTTGTTCAAGGCGTGAAAAATATCTCACCACTTACCAAACTATTAAACGGAATTGCGGAACATAATTACGAATTAAAAATTTTAAATCTTGATCAAGTAAGAATACAGCCTACAACAACTATCGCTTACACGACAATAACCAAGGCCTTAATAGACAAGAACACTGAATTTTACACTTACAAACTGAAAGTCGATCGTAGCTTTAGAACAGTTCTAAAAAATTTACATTACTCAATAGATGTAAATGAGTTGAAAGCTAAACTAGAAGAACTTGGACACACAGTTGAAAATATCTGGAACATCAAACACTTTAAAACTAAAGATCCACTACCAATGTTTTTTGTAGATTTAAAATCTGCTGACAATAATAAAGAAATTTACAACATCGACCACTTATTATGTCAGAAAATCAGATTCGAACCACCCCGTACAAAAAGGGATATACCACAGTGCGCCAAATGTCAGAGATATGGTCACACAAAAGCATATTGTCAACTAAGACCAAGGTGCGTAAAATGTGTAGAAGATCATCCTACCTCACAGTGCCCAAAAAAAGAAAGATCATCAAACGTAAAATGTGTACTTTGTGAGGGAAACCACCCGGCAAATTATAAGGGCTGCTCGGTCTACAAAGAGCTACTACAAAAAAAATACCCTACTTTTCGATCTAAAACACAAACTTCATCAACACAACAACACAGAACAATACAAGCTAATATGAACTATGCTCAAGCTGTCAGTAGTAGGCAAGATCATCCAAACACCAACAACACAACTCAACATGAAAACACACCATTAACTACAGCCCCAAATGACCTAAATGAACTCAAAAATATGATGAAAACACTTATGGAGCAAATGGCAACAATGTTAAACCTCTTAACAACAGTCATCACAAAACTGACGTAATGAACAAGTATTTAAAAATAGCTGCATGGAACGCCAATGGGTTATCACAACATACCGATGAGATTAAAGCTTTCATCGTTAATAATAAAATAGATATAATGCTCATATCTGAAACTCACTTTACTAACAGAAGCTACTTCAAAATGCCAAAATTTTCAATCTACATCACTGGACATCCGGATGGAACTGCCCACGGTGGAACGGCTATTATAATAAAAACTTCCATTAAACACCATGAATCAGACAAACACAGCAAAGATTATTTACAGGCTACTAATGTTGTTATTGAGGACTGGCAAGGCCCACTGACAGTATCTGCAGTGTATTGCCCCCCAAGGCATACTATTAATAAAGAACAATTTACCCAATTCTACAACAAACTTGGAAATCGATTTCTTGCGGGCGGAGACTACAATGCCAAACATACCCATTGGGGCTCCAGACTCATCTCGCCTAAAGGAAGACAGCTTTACCTGGCAATGACAAGTAATAATTTAAAACATCTATCCACCGGGGAACCCACTTATTGGCCTTCCGATCGAAACAAACTGCCAGACCTCGTTGACTTCTGCGTAACTAAAGGTATACCTTCCAACCAACTAAGTGCAACATCTTCCTTCGACTTATCTTCTGATCACTCACCAATTTTAATCTCATTAAACACAGTAATACAACAGTTAGACTTTCCTCCAACTTTAAGTAACAAACACACCGACTGGAATAAGTTTCGAGAACTGTTGGACATCAACATAAAGGAAGATATTCCTCTCAAAACTGACTTAGAAATTGATACAGCCGTTGACCACTTAACTTAACCAAAGCCATACAGGTTGCTGGGTGGGACTCCACTCCTAAGATAATAAATAGTAACATTATAAATCAACTGCCTACCGATATCAAAGAGCAAATAGCAACCAAACGTAGATTAAGAAAGACGTGGCAGAGAACGAGGGCACCAGAAGATAAAAGTAGACTCAACAGGGCAGCGCAGGAATTGAAAATTTTACTCAATGATCACAAAAACCACGGTATTCAGAACTATCTAAAAAACTTAACAGCAACCGAGGCCACTGAATATTCACTTTGGAAAGCCGCTAAAAATGTTAACAGACCACAACTTTATAACCCACCGATTCGGACGCAACAAGGACTCTGGCTGAAGAACAATCAAGAAAAGGCACTAGCGTTTGCCAGACATTTAGAAAACGTATTTCAACCAAATAGTCTCGAACCCGACGTAAACAGCGAAAATGACATATCCGAATACTTAGCATCATCGTACCAACTAGAACCACCTCTAGAAAAAATTACAATATCGCAAGTCAGTCAGGCTATCCAGAAGTTGAATCACAAGAAATCACCAGGTTTTGACCTTATCACTGCCAAAATACTTACTAAAATATCCCGTAAAGGTATGAAACTCCTGACATCAATATATAACTCCATCCTAAGAACAGGTTACTTTCCACTTCTTTGGAAAGTAGCCCAGATAATTATGATTCCAAAACCAGGCAAGCCGCTCGAAGATATCACCTCATATAGACCGATTAGCTTACTACCCCTAGCGTCTAAACTATTTGAAACGTTAATAAAAGATAGGGTTGCGCCAATTATAGAAGAAAAACAGCTAATTCCCAACCATCAGTTTGGGTTTAGATGCGAGCATGCAACCATTGAGCAAATTCATCGAATCACCAAAAGAATTTCCCAAGACTTAGAAGATAAACGATATTGCTCTGCAGCGTTCCTTGACATCAGCCAGGCTTTTGACAAAGTTTGGCATACCGGACTGCTATATAAACTCAGAAAACTTCTACCTCTCAATTACTACTGCATCCTTAAAACCTACCTACAGGACCGTACCTACTTTGTAAAATTTCAAACTGCCGAAACACCTCTCTACTCAATTAACGCTGGCGTTCCCCAGGGTAGCGTTCTTGGCCCGCTTCTATATATACTTTATACTGCTGACCTGCCAACGCCCAACAATGGAATCACAGCCACATATGCAGACGACACTGCTATCCTTACATCACATGTAAACCCTGTCATCGCTTCGCAACATCTTCAAGCCAATCTTAGCCAAATTCAAAAGTGGTTAAGCAAGTGGCGAATCAGAGTAAACGAAAGCAAATCGGTGCATGTAACACTCACAACTAGAAGAGGAGACTGCCCTCCTGTAATGCTGAACGACCACCCTCTACCACAAAAGGAAGATGTCAAATACTTAGGAATGCACCTGGACCGGAGTATGACGTGGAGAAAACATATCTTTTTAAAAAGAAAACAACTGGGTCTCAAGCTCAGCAAAATGTACTGGCTATTGGGCCAAAAATCAAGTCTGACTCTAGAAAACAAGTTGCTTCTCTACAAAGTATTTCTTAAACCAGTGTGGAGCTACGGCATACAGCTCTGGGGATCCGCTTCAAACTCCAATATTGAGATACTAGAAAGATTTCAGTCTAAAGTGCTTCGGATGATTGCTGATGCTCCTTGGTATATTCCCAACATGCTCATAACCCGAGATTTAAACATCAAAACTGTGAAGGAGGAAATTAAAAGCTTTTCAAATAAATATGCAGAGAGACTTAGCAATCATCCAAACCACTTGGCCACAAACTTAATGACTGATTTGATTCGAGGACGAAGACTAAAGAAATACAACCCCATTGACCTTCTCACTCGATTTTGACCAACATGTAACACATATATATATATATATATATATATATATATTTTAAATTGTCTATCGTTACTAGTTAACGGTAATGCAGTAAAAGAACCCGCCACTGGGCGGGCTCTTACACGTCAAGTTTGTCATGCCTTTTACTTATTGTATTATATACAGATTGTAAATAAATTAGGGATTAAAAAAAAAAAAAATTATCAATTTCTTCTAAAGATATTGGACTTGATTCCGTTCCCTACCAATTTGAATAATACTCTTTCCTAATGATTCTTTAATCAATATTTATTGACTGACATCCCTTAAGAGCTCTCATTACATTTTTAAGCTTTCGTTATTTACTTCCATGCTACTTGAGTCACAAATTGATAGGACGAGGGTCGCGCAGTGGAGCGTCTTTTCAACCATAAGGCAAAGCCGCCGAACTTTATCGAACAAAGATTGTAGCAGAGCCAGAAAACTGAACATCAAGTTTTCACAACTATTGTTAAAACGAATAAATTCCGTGACTTCGGAGCTCTCCATCCGGTGTACAGCTGTAATTGCAGACGTTTCGAGTTCATGCGACAAAGGTTGAAACCGTCTCGACCAAAATCCGGAAAACCGCAGATTTGTGGTGACGAAATTTCCGTCTTATTTCAATAAGCCGTTTTCTATAAGGTCCGACTTTGAAAATCGACCGGGGAAACTTTAAGCGCATTGGAGCTTCCATTGCAATTAATTTATTCTGCCACAACAGCATAGTCACTACTTTCTCTAATTACTCCCACTCAGCGAAAAAAAGAGGGCTGAAAAGAGATAATTATATCTGAGGGCTGTTTAAATTTGCATCTCTTCTTGCAAACGTCTTTTGTCAGCGCGTTGCCGACCAATCTACAGCGATAGCGAAAACCTTCGAAGGTTTACAATAGGATAAACGATCTGATTGCAAATAGGAAAAGAAACACCGTTTGACGTCAAACACTTTAATCGGTAATTTCTAGCGTGTAATCTGCTTAGTCAATCAAAAGATTGCTGGGTCGCAGTGCTGATTCTTTCGAATGCGAAAGATTCACAAAGAAACCAATTTGTTATTTTCCCAAGTATAAATGACTTTGTTTACCAACTGGTCGTTTAAGGACGTTTAAAGTTAGCAGTTGCCGATCGAGACCCATTCAAATACCTCGCGATCTAAATTACGGTGCAGTAAAAAATATCGAACGGCAACGTCTTCTGACTGATTACATCTCGAAACTTGGAAAGAAAGTCGAGATTGTGTAAAAAATGCTTGCTTCTGGCTGCCCAATAATGGAGATGTTGGAGGCTGATTCCACAAACAAGGACAATCACTCCGCTCAGAAAAAAAATTCCTCAAAGAAAGCAATTATTTGCTTGCATGCTTTAGAGATTTTATAGCGCCGATAAGAGGATTTCTATTAGCAATCTAAAACAAGTTGCCAAATGAGCGAAACTAAAAGGAGCACGCGATTATTGCAACGCGGTTAATTGCCCTTGTTAGGGAATTAAGAGATAAATACAAGAGTAAAATTCGACATTCTTCTTATATACCAATTTTAACTAATTAACGAATTACATTTATAAACCATTTGCACCACTATAAAAATCAAGCATCTTCTCCAAGTATTGATAACTTCACGTTTATACTATCTTCCTTTGATAGCTAAACGAATTTGTATTATCACTTCTATCATCCAAGTGTTTGCTTGCAGGTATGTAATATTATGGAATAATAATAATGTGAGTAATAATGTTTCTACCTTTCTCAATAAAATCTCCTTCACTTAGAAATATTGTTAATAATGAGTTGAATTTTTATGATTGATCGCCCATTTTACTTTATCATCATATCTTTTGTTTTATAGTTTACGCCTCAAAAGTAGTTGGTGTATTGAGAGAATTTCCACAGGCATAAAGACGTAAAGGAGGTGCTAAAAAATATTTTCCTTTTTGTGGTTACACAATTGTGGTTACAATCTTACATGTTTCATCTTCAATCTAAAACTCATGGGCAAGCCTGATGTACCTTAATTAATAATTAACAAAACCTTTCAATCCCTTTAATTACTTTAGGGACAGCTTTATAATCAAATTAAAGAAGATTTTAAATTTAATACCCATGAAACACTATGGTCACACATACTGTATTTTCTGTAAACAGAAAAGCCCGTGGCATCTAAATTTACTTTGGTTTACTAAAAGGTTAAAACTTAAAGACTCAATATTCTAGGCTTCTAGGTGTTCTAGGCTTTCATGTACATTGTTGGTGTTTCTACAAGAACTAAGTTTTGAGATAACAAATGAATCCCATCATTGTCTTCTAGAAAATTTATAAGCGCTATGGCGATATGGCGATATGCTCGATAACGACCATAATATAAGTCTAATTATAATGATATCACAGTTTTTAAAATACAATAAATAGTACGTGCGTAATGTTTATAGGTTCACTATAGTAGAAAATAATTCATCATATTGTTTTTTTCTTCCCCAATGTTTAAATTAGGCTAAATTTACGATAACAAAGGAATGGACAAATAATCGGTAGGTGTTCCCTATCGGATTTAAAGTTTTTGATTTATAGCTAATTTCCCTTACGTGCGCACCATTACTTTTCTCGCCCCTAAGCAATATTATGCGACACTATTATTTAGATAAAACTAATTATTATTTCTATAGCGCTCCTACATTATTTAACTGCGCTCTATCTTTTCTGTTGTCGCATCAATAATGTTCTTTTACAATTATCTTCCTATCGATTCTATTCAAAGTCGTCTCATTTTCAAACTAGAACTTAAAAATGAAGACCGGAAAGTGAGGAGGTGCAATTTAAATGAGACTCATCAATGGATTATGACAAAAGTTTCATCCTTGTTCTTTATGTTATTGAGAAAGTTTTGAATCTACATGCAAGTAACGTTAATTTTGTTTAAAGTTACCCAGAGTTTTATTAATAATAACTTTAGATTTACGATTTGTTGCTTGCCCTCTTTCTAAGTCTCCTTTCAACGACGTAAATTCTGCATGAAATATTTCGTTTTATTAGCTCCTGTAACTTTTAATTAGATCCCAATCTTATAATCATAAATTAGGTGTAGGTTACGCTACCACATTATTTAACGACAACATGAAGGCCGGAATAAATTAGCAAACCCTGCTCACATATTGACTTTTCCATTAACTCAATGATCTGTAAAAATTTGGACTATTAAGAATTCCTATTTCGCGGCGGCCGCGGTTGCTTTCAGTTTCCTTATAAGAATACGAGCCGAGCGAACTCTTCCAATGGAAAGGAATTTCGGCCGCATTTAGCGGTCCGAAATTCGATTTATCAAAGGGCGCCTTGCTACACATTAAGTGATGTTTGATTTTTGCCCGATCAAACAAACAATGGATGCTGTTCCAGTAGCCATTGGTGAAGGAATGGTGAGAATTTCGAACATCAGGTTATTGCGGACCGGAATGACTGGTGAGATGTCAGGAAGAAGCACACTGTGTCCCTCCTTTAGCCGCAAGACGGCCAGTGATGCATTGCTGTGGCTGCCGACAAGTAATTAAACTCGCCGTGGCGCCCGTCAGGTTAAGATTTTAAAAGTGTTCGCAATAGTTTCAGTTCGATGAGTGGAATATCAAGCAGCTTAAGCTTTCGCATATTACACCTACTTGATGTGGGTAATAAGAAAAGTGACGAAACTTTACACGCTCGATCGCCAAATTGCATTATTTGAAATTTCACTGCACTGTGAAAATTTCACAAAAAATAAATTCATAAACCTTTGGTAATGATGAACAATTTCAGTTTATTAATGACCAAAACTAAATTTTTGTCGTTGCTGTTACACTTTGCAATTACGAGTTGTCAACGAGCTGCATGTAATGTAAAATAGTATTAAGTCCAATTTATTGGATTCTAACCCATTCGTCAAATACCCAACTAGTTATAAATTTATCGACTTGATGGGTAATTGTGTTTACATTGAATATTGCACAAGCATTTCCAGATTAATTGCACAGATAAATAGACTTATAGAATTGGTAATTTAAGCTTCTACACGGCACCGCTAATAAATAATTTATTCATCAAAATGTACGGAAACGTACTACTAAAGCACAAATTATTATTTGTCCACTGAATGCGATAGATTTAAGTTGGGGTATTTGTTTAAAATTTAGTGAAACAAACAGGCTTTACCTTTGTAAAAAATGGAAATAGTTTAGTACAACGTTTCGTAGACTAGCTACTTGAATTGACAAATTTGGCGGACAGCCAATACCAATATCATTATTCTTGCTTTAAGAATATACTTAAAAAAATGTAAACAAACGAATTTGACACTTGTAAATTATTTGCAGCACTTCTTTGGATAGAGCATTATAATCAATTTTAAGTAGTCTATAGAGACATACCTAATCACAAAAAGTGACCACCGGCTCTTGGTAGAAAAGAGATTAAATAAATCAAATAGAAGCAAGTATTTAATTTTCGTATATACCTACTCGTAATACAACAAGTGATAGGAATCTTGCCGGTAATAATTTTTGTCAATCAGATCACGAATAGTTGTTGTGACGAAATTTTCTAAAGACAACAACTACAAGTGGTACTGACTGACAAAAATTACCAAAAGATTCCTACCACGTGCTGTATTCGGCAAGACAATCCAAAGAAAATGACAGATTATCGCTGTAATCATCTGCTCCTTAGTATGGAAAGATTGCCAGTGTAATCAGATCCTAATTGGCTCAAATTCAAAAAATTGACTGTTTTAATTGGTTGTCAGATTTTGAGTTAGATTGTCGAAATAATCTTATAATTGCTTGTGGAAAAATAATCCAGACTTAATAAATTTGGAATGTTTTCAAAAATAGTTTTGTGACTAAAAATGCGATTTTTACTGAAAGAGGAATTTATGAACTGTGTTCTGCATAAATTGAAGCAACACAAATGGCGGAGGCGCCGGGTGAATTCAAAGCAACTTATTTCAAGTTACAAATTTTTACTCTTTGTATAGACCTGCCTGAGTTGATCACCATTTTATTTTACTACTTTCCAATACTCCATTAGTGTTAACACTTGTACTAGCACTTGAATATATTGAATATTATTGCATAATAACTACATCATACGTATAAGAGGTTTGGTAGGAAATAGAGAACTATGCGAGATTCGGCTTTGAAACAATATCATTATTTATATGAAAAGCGACGACTTTATTTTGTGGAACTAAATTGGGTCATGTTAATTTTAGTGATATGTAATTTTAAAAGCTCTCAGAGACGCTCACGGGATCTTTAATTTTTACACAATACTCGAGTGGCATCTGATTTTTTTTACTCCCCCAAAAGTCAGGAAAATATGCCTTTGGGTAACTTTTAAACAATGGAAGATTTCCATTCAGAAATTGTTATTTTTAGTTTTTAAGAGAACGACTACTTCTTTGAATCCAAAACAAAACTTTAATTTCAAAAACTAAACAATAACAAGTCAATCGGGAAAGTACTACACTTACAAAGGATTAACAAAAATAATATTAATTTTAACACAATGACGCTCTTACAATCTAGCCTAGTGTTTTCTAATGGAAAATGTCTTCAGCAGGAAAAGTTCTTTTAGTAAGTAAAAAGTCCTACACCTAGAAAGTCTTAGACTTGGAAAAGATCCACAGGCTTGGCAAGTTCAAAACTTCGAAAAACGTCCTCGGAGTCGACAAAGACTATAGGAGTTGGAAAAAGTCCTCAAAACCGGCACGACCTAGACCTGGAAAACGTCCTCAAAACTGGTGAATTCAACCCTTCTCTGGCATTCCACGTATATTTATACTAACCGTGTTCAGCTGTAATTCGTTAATCTTTAATCTTTCTCCAGATTGGTCCATGTTTCAAATCTCTGTTCTAATTTGTTAGTCGAAATTATTAATCGAGTTTTTTGATTGGCTTTCCAGATTCCTTAACAACATGAATCGAAACGTTACAAGTTTTATTAATTTGTTTGTAATTTTCCTTCTTCTTACCTCCATGACAATCTTTACAAATTCAATTACAATAATAGTTCACTGCATTGACTGAAGCTCTACAAACAAGTTTCCGCAGAATAAATTTTGTCACCTTATTAGTGGTCTTCCTAAGCAAAGCAGTCTATCTTATTAAAAATTATTCCATAGCCGTTGTGTTATCAATTCTGCCTTCAACTCTAACGTTTGTATATGACTAAAGTAACTTGAGTTTTGACAATTTTTTAATCTAGTACTATTAGAGAATTTTTAGCTCCTCTAGCAGTCAACATACTGGGTGTTCCAACGCAACTAAAATATGGAAATGGCAAGGAAAATTATAGATTTTACTTTCATAAATTATATCTTCCATGATAAAATTTGATAAAAACGAAAAACTCTACTCGGAGTTTTTCATGTAAAATTGATGGTTAGAAAGACCTTCAAAGGTCAAAATCTAAGAAATATGAAGTGATCAAGTCAGCACGTTTTTTCCGAAATCCCGATTAAAGCAACATTCGCATTTTTTTTCACTTCTTGGTACCTCACACTTTTGACTTAATCCTTCAATACTTACTTCAAAAATTTCGGCAATTTTGCTCAGTCTTCTCAAAATAAAGTGATACTGCAAAACAAAACACATGACGGAAATAGCATGCATGTAAATTTATTTACTGTGCCTTCGTCCATAACTGCCTGAGTCTATAACTTGAATTATTATGAATTATGAATACATAATGGTAACCTAAAAAAGATTACTAGGAGTAACAATTTTTCCATTCATGTAGAAACAAATTATAGTTGTGTCTATTTAAAAACAAAAATGTTGGTATTTGCGGTTTAAACCAGTAGGTACCAAATCAAAACAAAATTTGACACTTAGTTGAGTCATCAATCATCATCATTAATGTCACTGGAAGTAAGGATAATATTTTAAATTATTAATATCTGCCCACGTTAGGTGCGGGGGAAAATAAAGACTATTATCTGTATTATTATTATTAAAAGCACGACAATGATGACGATATCTGGGCTTTCTTATAAAAACCTTCTATTATGCCTGTTACCAAATACTAAACCATGAGTTGATAGCTTCAAATCCATATTCTAATTATACCTACTTTCAGAATTTTGAAACCTAAAACCTAAAACCTAAATAAAGAAAAGTTTGTATAGAAATAAGTATTTAAGAGTTAAGTTTTGTGTATCATTTTTGCCACTAAATAAGCTTGATTCTTGAAATGTTGTCGGTACGCTTTCTGTATAATTGCGATGGTTGTGATTAAAAATCCATAGAATAGCGCTCGCACAGTCACTGATCAATCATTGTCTCAAACGCCATGATTACAGCTCGTCCTTAGTATAAGAAACCTCCCGGGGCTCCGTGTGTCGCTTTCCCTCCAGCCTCGTGTTTCCGAGTAATTCATTTTACAAGACGCGCGTGTGTTAGGCAATTCAGTATCGTAACTCCACCAGTGCCAGTATTTCAGAGATTTGGGTGTACGTGTGTGAAGTTGGAGGTGAGAGACTGGAAATCCATCACGATGACGTATATTACACCTGGAGCTCCCGCCTGCGTTGCGGCCTGAGGGGGGTCCTCGACGTCCTTTCTCCCGCAGAAACATTTGTCTTGTGTGTGACTGACTGGTGCGATCTTCGCACCGCCATCCTAGACGTGTTGGTGCCACCTTCTGAGCTTCGTACACTAACGATCCGAATACTGATTTCGGCGACAAACGCGCTCCAACCAGTACAAATGAGGAAAATCTTAAGAAATTTTCAAATAAATGTGTCAATAATGCCTAGGCATTTAGGAGAAACTTATTTATAAATATTGGTAAAATAACTTAAGTATGTATAAAAAAAAAAAATTTTAACATATTTTTATTTTTAATGGGAACCGCTTAGCGTTTACAAATTTCTTAAGTAATGACTTTACTTCAATACTTTCTTTATTTACTATTGCTCAGCTGGTTACTAAGTCATTAAATTATCGGATGCAAATAGAAAAATAAAGATATTCACTCCTTGTAAAACATTATTTTCTTGTGATATAAAATTTACTAATGTTCATAGTATAAAAAAACTGCTGGAAGATATTTTATCATTCATAATAATTACTCGACATGATGAAAATCTTTCAGACACGTTATTATTGAATGCAGCGAAACGAGCTCTTTTTTACACTTGAATGTATTATCAGCGACGTCGCGAGAAGGAAAAAGTCGAGAAATCCGCAACAAGCTTAAATAAGTGCAGTTTCCGCTTTATCGCCCGTTGAGATTTGCCCACATCTGATATTGTTATTGACAACATTTTCATATGTTGTAAAAATATAAAAGAAAGCTCCACCTCGCTCAAGTTCTCAAAATATTTACGGCACTGTTCTGTCCCTTTTTCCCATTCCGAGCTATTATTGCTGACTTGCAGAGAGGGTAATTAAAACAAATTAATAAAGTCCGCTATTGCGAGTTTACACGCTTGGTCCAAACTACATCAAATTGTGCTCTACTTGTGCATTAACACCATTTATGAATTGAAACCACAACACATTCGGTCTCTGATTACGCTGTTTAGGTAAAGTTTTTGTAGTTTTATAAATGGCCCATTAATTCAAGTTTGCAATTCAGAAATTTTAATTGTTATAACTAATTTGTTCGAAATGCAATATTTCGTCAAACTCAAAAATTGGAACTGACTGAGCAATGGAATTTTATTACGTGTATATTAGCGAATAACAAACATTGCATAAATTCAGTCATACGAAACTAATTTGCTACTGTTTGCTTTAATTAAATCGACAATTTATTGCTGCAGATTCAGTGCGTGGACCGTAATAACAGGAAAGTTACAAAAATGGTTTCAATTTTACTTTAACCTGCCGTTATTTTGTAAGTACTGTTACGATTAAATTTTGGACATGGCGAAAATTTTAGGACCACTGGCAGGCTTATCACAAGTCAACAACAACTGACTTGAAAAAGGGTAGATAACTTTTTCTGAATTGAGCGTCGAGCGAATCATTGGTTTGGCGGAAGCCGGAAGAACAGGTTGTACTTAGATAGTTAATCCTGAAAACAACAATATTTTGTCAATTAGTCCGGCCGACGCAAAGGAAGTACGCGTTATGAGATTTTGAGAGCCAATTATTGTTTATTTTCTTGTGTGCAGTTATCGATAAATTTGTTGGTAAGTGATTGTTCCTAAAATTGTCGCTGTTGCAAATATGATTTCTTAGGACAGAGGGTGGATCTACAAGGCGGAGTACGACCCCACTGAAACTGAGAATAGGAACCGTCGTCTACCACTGTGGACAAGTCGCCACATTCGTTTTTTTGTATTTTTTTTTTAATTTTAATGCGAGGCATTGGAACCGTAGTTTGGTTAAAAAGACACAACGTAGGGGGTTGGGAAAATTGTATTATATATATTTTTGTAATTACCATTATAATTACGTGTTTTGTTAATGTAAATAGATATGAGGGTAAATTTTTGTACATAGTAAGGAAGCAATTTATTTCTTAAAACACCAATTCCCAGTTCTGGTTGCGACTAAGTGAATTGGTCGTTTTAGTACGTAACAGTACCTATCGTACACAGAAATTCTTTTAATTATTTCATTGATTAAAACCAGATTATTAACTAATTATTAATATTAAGCGTTAATTGCAGTATTATTTATTTATCCATTTCATTGTATTTATTAATTGAACACGACAATGAATTTAAGTCAATTGGGAGTTCTCGACTGATCCCACCTATATTTTGGAATTAATTTCGTGCCATGATTTGTATTTAATAACCACTTAAAATGTACAATTTTGATTGGAAGCCGTGATATATGTCACGGTGGCTGTAATTATCTATTATTCACTGTATCAATATAAGCAGCATATCCTTTGTTCAACTTTAAACAATTGATTTTACAACCATTGCGAAGAAATTCCGACAGAAAATCTTTATTTATACAAATAACGACAAGTTATTTAAACCAAGAACGCATAACGATTATTAAACACAGAATAACGCTCAGAATGCTTATGAAAATGAACACAAGACTTTGTTGTTTGCATTATTTATGTACGTTTAAAGTTCGATTACACTGAAGCATTTAAAAGATCAAAGAACAACCACCGAGCTTACGGCAAACTCCACTTTGCGACTCACGTATTAGGTCGGGCCTAACTTTAAATAGCAATTAAAATAAAATTCAGACAAATTTCGGCTCAAGTGCGCTTTGCATAAGTTGTATCGTTGGTTTGCACATCAGCAAGCTTGCGCTTGGGTCGACTAAATGGAGGGATTTGGTTGAAAATCTTAACATTATGGATGCCACAAAATTATAAATATTTATTCAATCAATAATATACCTCAATAAAAGCAGAAGGTACTTTGTCACTAGTTTCAACATTTTAAGAAAAATCAAAGAAAACTGGTAGAGGTAAAAAGATTTTTGCCAGGCTTACTCATAATGTGTTATAGAAAATTATCAGAGAATAAATATTAAACCCAATAGGTCAGGAGCCGTGTTAAAATATACGAATCCACTACGAACATTTTACGAAATTTTAGGACACGTCAAAATTTTATTATTGGTCATTTTTTCGTATCTTTGACAGTAATTTCAAAGAATTTGAAATAATTCCATTTAACTAGGAATTGGATTCATTCAACCGAGTTTGTTTTCTTCGGGTAAATGTAAAACATATCATTGTCAACACCATTTTTTCAATTTGTAGAGAATTGAATTCAAAGCTAATAAGTCTATAAAGCGAGCAGAAGCGTAATAAATAGGTCCCCATGAAATAAATATGGCATGAGGCCTCATATTTTCCAGATCTGGCCCCATGTGACTACTTTCGGTTTTTGTAATTTAAAAAATATAAGAAATTTTACGACCATGATTTGGTAACAGTTTTGCATTGGATGAAGTTTAAATTGTTACATAACGTAGCCAATAGGTGTGTTAATTAAAAAAAATAGTTAAAAGATAATTAATGATTATTATTTACTTCCCTCGTGCACCAAGGACTCGTCGTTACTATAAGATAAGCAACGATATGAACCAACTGTAGCAGTTTATTTTTAATTTAATATTAATTATGGTAAGATTGATTTAAAAAATAATAAATAAAAATTGGGAAAAATTGTAATCCACTTGTGAGTATTAATATTTCCTAATTAATATGTGCGCTTGTCCAATAAATAAAACATTTTCATAGTTAGGTCGACGCTTTATCCGGAGTAGCCGCCTCACTGGAATTCGGGCCTGGAATAATCTCTCCGTCATGGAACCAGCCAGGATTGTTTATAATTAGTTTAATCCTTCACGTTAGTTACCTGCAGTTTAATAGGAATTTTACAAGTTTTGTGGGTTATCTAGAAAAACTTGATAAGCTTACATTTGCATGGTCTGGCAGATTTGCGTTCTTAAATTGATCCCGGCAACTTCAATTAACTCGTCGCATCATAAATCTATTATGGCTAAATCTCAAATTAGGGTTCGGCCATTCGGGATTTTTAGTCAAATTGTTTGAAACGAGGCGGTAATGAAGAGTTGCTATCGCAGCATGTATGCCCAAACGCATAAACATCGTTAGACCGTAATTTTCAAGATAAGGATCATGAATCGTGGTGGTTGTATTAAGGCGCACATCCAAAGTAAATCTAGAGAGGTGGTGTGCAAATGCGAGGGTATTGTGGTCGGATGCTGTACCTGCCACATAAATACGTCGTCCAGGATTATTTCCGCGCACTTTTAGCGCGCTTGGTATATTTACAGGAGCTTAACGCCCGTCAGGACACTTAAGGATTACCCAGTTACGCGGTCCTCTCGTCCTTGCTTCATAGCAACGTCCAACTCGAAGCCACTTGCACACGTCATAGTTTATCAACAGTCTTTAGAAATAAAATTACGAAACGACAGCACCAGTTGTAGAAACCAAGCTAAGAACCTACTCGTCTCGAAATTGTATTGCCATCGAAACTATCACAGATAAACAAAAAAATTCTTTATTTATATAATTACTTCTTTATTAAAGCAACAGTTGCATGAAATTAATTAATAACAATTGCTGGATTGTCGATTCGTTCTACGTCGTATCTCCATGCTTTAAAGATTTAGATCGAGTAATCTAAAAGGCCAAACAAAAACCTTCGCTAAAATTGAACCATCTCTATTAAAATGTTTAGAGAATAAAAAAATAAAAGTCAATTTGCTTTTTGTGGACAACTTTATGTGGAAATAAGTTTGATTAAATTCAATAACTTTATATCAGTAAGATGAGATTGGTTAAAGGTGGTTTACTTTTTCGGTTAAACAATTTGGTATTAATATGTTTTTATCATTTGAATGTTCATTAACTAGTGCCTATTTGCTCACACTTCGTTCATTAAAAAACCCGCATTCCTGCATTTTATTTTTTACTTCACTAAATATTTTCAAAATTTTTAGCTTCAGCTTTCTACTTTCATCCTTTTCACATCTTTCCATTCCACATCACTTCTCTTTACCCGTTCGAGCATTAACATTCTCTCAATTATTAACTTTCGACTACATGTCTGGTCCCAGTTGTAACCTTTCGCGAATAAAATTCTGGAAGCGCTGTTACAATCACATTAACATTATTTTCATAAGCTTGAAATTCGCTACCTTGCGGGCATATATTTTAGGCTTTGCTTCGGTATGCTGTGCGAGTGAGTTGCTGCTGGGTCTCGGCGTTAATTTCTGGCATAAACCATTTGACCAAGATCATTAATTTAAAAGCTGCGCTCTGGTACTCGGCCATTCTCTTGCAAGGATTAAAAGCGAAGAAGGCTTTGAGAAAACATGAATAACATTTAGGTGGTTTTAGAATTCGCCTGCGGTGCGGATCACTTTGTTTGTTGGATTGTTCCGCGCCCCGCTCGTCAAATATTTCGATGCTTTTTACTGTCATATTTACATAATTAGATTTCCTGCAAAACGCTTCACGTCGAAATCCGAAAAGAGTTTAGCTTCTAACGGAAAAAAATATCTATGTATGGTCGGTCGGGCGCTGCTGCGGCTGTTGAAATTTTTGCCTGTATAGTGCTGATTTATAATCAAATTTGCGATTATTAAGGCGTTAATAAATTAGAAAAGCTGAAAACTAGCACGACGATAAATTACGTCGAATCGGACGATTTTAAAGCCAAACACACAATGGAATAGTTAATGAACCGGAGGGTTAATGTCATTTTTCACGATTACCATCAAGTCTCATTAGCGATAATGAGTTTCTAACGGCGAGGAAGACGGCTAAAGTTTACGGCGTTTGTCAGCAACTAGTTTTATACAAATTATCTTAATTAATACCTTCCAAAATGTCGTTGGAGAACTTGCCGGTCCTACAGTTGTCGCAATTAAAACAATTAGGTAAACAGAAATATGGGTGAAGTAGTGAAGCTGCATATTAAATCAGGACTGCCGGGGTAAGGACGAGTCGCGAGCGCAGCCCTAATTGGACGCAAGCCCCTTGTCAAAATTTGACGACGGATGTGTATAAATTTTATTCCGCCTCTGCTTTGTCCTAATTTCACAGCTAAACGAGATTGAATGTCCTTGTTTATTGCCAAATTATCCTTGTAACTAGTTTAGGGCCCGAATTTGTCAACATTAAGGCAATCATTTCTCATAAACGCGGCGGCTTTAAGTAAATACGCAGCTAGATGACGATTAACAACACCTCGCAACATTTTCCGGAAATAACAACAAAAATCAACACAACAATTACACATGAATATGTTAAATTCCTAGAAAGTATTTAGGGAGTAGATATCAATTTAAAGAGAATCAACTCATGCTAATACTTAAAATAGGGTACCATTTTTCACGTTATTATTATTATTATTCTTTTCATCTCGATGAATAATTATGAACAGTGGTGTCTAGAATGAGCCCAGAACACAATATTTTTACCCAATGTGAAACTAACTTGAAGTGGATTGCCACACGTTGCTGCTGCGACAAAGACAACTCAAGTAGTTTACAACCGACCATTAAGTGATCGTTACTAATGTAACTATTGTAAAAGTTCTATGGATATTTATTATTAGACACTCCACCCGACCGTGTGGATGTCAGTCCTAAACATATTGAGTAAATTTTCAAATGTGAGTTTCAGGAGTCGTTCTTTATATTTTTGCTATCACTGTACCATTTAGGTATCTTCTATTTGTCTCTCTGGCTTCCAAACTTTGACCACACTAAGTAAAGTTCTGCTTGAAAAAAAATTTACACAAGTTTTATTCAACTAACGCAAATTTCACTTAAGGCTTAGATTTAAGAGACAAGGATGAAAATAGCGCATCCTTGTCGCTTCCAATGAGCGGTATACCAATGTCATTCCATGATTGCGTCCAGTCAAGCTCCCAAATTTAATAGAATTTTCAGGATTTTGTTCCATTTATCTGTAAACATCAGCCTTAGAAATCATCAATTTTTGAAGTCAATCGGTCAAGTATCATTAAAAACACAGTCGTTTGAATTTGGTGATCAAATTTAAATGACTATATTTTTAAAGGTAATAATGGCATCTGTAGATGCATGTTAAAATAATCACTACTGTCACAATTACGACTTCTAAGAAAAAATTATGTAAAGACTACTTAGAAAACATCTGTGGAATGTCTTTGATTCGTTTTAACTTTTGAAAAATTATACAGGGTGGCTAAATTTAATTTTTTAATTTAGAACTTTTTGAATTTAATTTTCTCCATTTTTTCAAATGAAACACTCTGTATATTTTTTAACGATATGATGTAGAAACTAAAGACGAACATTTTTTGTATGCACACCCCTATGGCTATTTGTAACCATTTTCGAGATATCGCCAAATAATTACAAAATTCAAGAATGATCTTGAAAAATTAGATCGTTTTCCAAATAACTTGACAAAAAACTTCAAATGTTTCAAAATTGACACAAAAATGACAACTGACGACAGGTAACTGCGATAAATGTGTATTGCTTGTCGGATAATATAAAAAGCAAAAAATGATCAAGATACAAACATAAAGTAAACTTACTAAAAAAAACTTATGCTGTTTTTATAAACAGAACATCTGGAGCACTTATTACAATTTTATCTGTCGAGTAATTTGAAAAACAATCTAATTATTTAAGATTATTCTTGATTTTTGTAATTATTGAGCGATAAATTGAAAATGGTTACAAATAGCCATAGGGGTGTACATACAAAAAATGTTTGTATTTAGTTTCTACATCATACCGATGAAAAATATACAGGGTGTTCTATTTGAAAAAATGGAGAAAATTAAATTCAAAAAGTTCTAAATTGAAAAATTGAATCTAGACACCCTGTATAATTTTTTAAAAGTTAAAACGATTCAAAGACATTCCACAGATGTTTTCTAAGTAGTCTTTACCTAATTTTTTCTTAGAAGTCGTAATTGTGACAGTAGTGATTTTTTTAACATGCATCTACAGAAGCCATTATTTGAACAAAAAAAATTGCTACATCCAAGTGGTTTGGAAATAATCAGCAATAATATTGGATTAAAAAGAGTTTAGGAAAAGGCTATGAAAAATCTTTAACACACCACATTTCATTTAATAAATGTCACTTGCCCCTGTATAATTTTCTTGGCTCATTCTGCATGTTCAAAAATAATTTCCGGTTATAGACTTTTTTCTCTAGTTTATTTGTGTTTTTTAATCAAATTTCTACTTATCATAGAACTCGAGCTATCAAACTCGGGCGCACTATTGCCCCACCCTGTATAATGGCAAGCATCGCTGGGTGGCAGTAGTTGCGACTAATAACACAGTACCGTGGGTGCAAGTTTAGGTATCAGAGAGGACAGCGTAGAACGGCCCTGTGTTGTCATGAAAGGCTGACCTGTTGTAATCGTTGGGCAATATAAGATTGAGAGCTCGAGAGAAATAAGAGGAAGATTAGGTGAAGTTGTGGCGCTGTGGGTGGCGCCGCATGGATTTGTTGCTGCACATTGAGTTAACATAGTAGTCGAAACAGCTGAAGGAAAGCGGATCCATAAACGACTTTAGTTTAAGTAAGTATATATTTTCCAAGTTCTGCTTGCGTTTGGTACGCTCACGCACACGTAATAATTATTTGACGTTGAAATGAAATATGAAAAGTATTAGGTAAGGTACTTTTCAAATAACTGTCAAGGAGGGTAGGGTCAAATATTAATTCAAATTTTTCGCTACGTAAGTCTCCTTGATTCTAAATTAAAGGAAGGGAGAAAAGCTGCTGCATGTTTTTTTTTAATGCAGAAGACTCTTCTGAGTCTGACGTAATAGCTGTCACAAACACTTAGGAAAACCCGGAAATTACGCTATTAATGAAAAATTCTCGCCTCTTATGAAAATGAGAATGGATTAATAGCCTAAACGAACTAAGTAAATTCGCAGTTCCTTTTCTCTCTCGGGAAAATTTGCAGTGGAAAGAAATGAAATAATCCAGAAAAATAAGCCGCTTTTACAACGTTATATGCTTGTTTCGTTCCTAAAAGTAACGTTTAAGCAACATTGAAACGAAGTCTTCTTTTTGAGCAGTATTATTGATAGAACGTTGTTATCCCCCATTTACCATGTATCTTTCCGGCGCTTCCTTAGTTTTTTCGATGAAACGTGTTAACATTTTCAGGGAAAGTTTGGCGAGAAGTTCCTGGCATGTTTAAAATTGTTAAAGTTTATATCGGCGGACGGTCGAGTGAAGCGATGCGGCTTTGATGACGAAATACGTGTCAATGCACAGCTTAATACAGATCAGATATGTCACTATTATGCAGCGTTGGCGTTTTCAGAATTTCCGTGGCGTCGAGCTCTTTCCTTTATCGCAAGTTTCTCTCCCCAATTCTGACCGTCTGCGCTCGACCCAGCGACAAGCGGGCGTGATCGGAATTCCTGCTGCTGGCCGTTCCGCAGAACATTTTTGAATAACTCGTCATTTTTGCGTAGCGTCATTTCAAAACTAACGCCTTCAAACATATTTATGACGTCCCATTTCTGCCACTTACGCCGAAGAGTTTTCTCGATAAACACGACCACATTAGTGCGGGAACGCGGAAACGTCCCTAAATGCCGGATAAGACGTAAACCCGGCTTCGGGGGCCTTTCCGGGGCTTTTATCGTTGATTGCTATTTATGATTTGAAGCCGGGCAGGGATCTCTAAATTTTTGCCATGGCGAATTGGAACAATTTTGCCGAACCCGAAGGGCAAATAATTAAAACGACTATTTTTTATCGTTTGGTTAATTGGGTTATTGGAAGGCAATGGCGGTGGCGGATCTAACCGTTCTGGCCTAATTTACCCTCCCTCGTTGCTTTTAATTTAATTATTTCAATATTCGATTGACCCTAAAACGGATGTATTTTCGGAGTCCGCCGGATGACGACTCTAAAGCGGCGGAAATGTACCATCAAAAATCAAATTGACGATGCTTAAACGCCGACCCTTCCTGAAGGACTAATTTCATGCACATGGTCGCGGTTCAGGCCGCTTTTCAAATTTCTCCAAAATCCTACAACAAAGACCTTTTTACGTTACGTTTTAGCTAGCACCAACGTGGGGCGCGGTAAGTATATATTATATGCTTTTAATTTATAAACAAAGTAATGGGTACCTAGGCAGCTGAAAGTTAGGAATTTAATTAAGCAACGCGGCGCGCACCAAGAAAATGATTATACATAGTGAAATTTCTGCTTCCTTGTGTAGGTAATTTCTTTTTTATCGTCCAAGTTTCGTTTGAGATTAAGGAAAACATTTATTAAAAATTGAGTTATTAAAATCGTGCAAAGCTAAAAGGGGAAGCCATCAAAACTGTCACAAGTTTACTAGTCGGCTTATCCGTTCTGATTTTTGTGCTAAGAAGCAATCAAATCCTCGTTAAAAATTTATAAGCCCTTCAAAGTTCCATAGTAAATTTTGCCGAACAACGAGAGTTTTAATTAACCGATCACCAGGTGCTACATGTCAATAGCTTAAAATTAAATATGTTTCAAAGCTTGAAGGAAAGGCACCGACGTCTCATTCATTACCAAAGCTGAATTCAATTAAAAAAAATCCAATAAAATCAGCTTGGCCAGTATAGCACTAGACGTTTAAATAATAGTTTCAATAGGTTTGATAGTAAAATATCAATATCTTTCTAAATAATAAGAATTCGCTTTTAGTAATTTTTTTTTCTATAGTGGCAACTGTATTACCTTCTGAATTTGTCTAAAATCATAATTCTTTCTGAGTTAACCTTATAAAGTCATGTGCATTCGCATTAATTAATGGATCAATTTCAGCTACGCCTGGCATAATGGGCGAAGCAGCGCAAATTGGTTGCGCTCAATTTTAACTGCAATATGCAAGTTGCCACGGATTAAATTTAGCGCCAATAATTTCAAAATTAAAACGAATTTGACATTTCTCAAAAACGGCAAGTTACGTCGGCATCGGTCCTCCTTGACTTAATTCGATGTAAATCGGGCGGCTCAGTAAAATAAAGAGTTAAAATTAAGAGTAGAGAGTTCAAAGGAACGGAGCAAAGCCGGCGCAACTGATCGGAGTAGCGTGCACTGATATTTTACTCCCGGCGCAATTTGAGCTGAAATTGACCCATCAGTCTCTTATATTAGTCAACCATGAATTGGAAGACGAAATTGAATCGAGTGACCAATGCAATCTTCTGATCTAACACAAGACACTTGGAGATAACTTAAGTCCAAAATTTATGTGACAAAACCAAATAGTATTGAGGAGCTAAAAAATCTCGCACAAAATTATGCAAGTTTCACTGGAAGTGAGCATAATATAAGGGCTGAATATTATACTTAGTTAGGATGTTGCTCGAGATGTTGTCAGGATATATATGTGGTACGCATTTAGTGAAATTTGTCACTTCATGAAGTGCCCGGCAGATGATGTAATTAAGATCGTGACACTATCTGTTTTAGAGCAAAGAAAAGCATAGAAAAAGATGGGAAGAATAGACAATTCATAAACTTTGTGTTGCTTACCCTACTCACCCTTCCCTATGCTTTTTCTTGCCCTAAGACAGATAGTGTAACGATCTTTATTACATCAACTGCCGGCCACTTCATGAAGTGACAAATTTCATCAAAAGCCTACGACATATACCTACATAGGGAACATATTCACACTAAACCTTAGTTAAACTAGAAATATTGCTAGAGAATTGTGTCAAACATAAAATACAGGTTAAAGGGTTTTAGAAATGCACTGAGAAAAATTTTAATTTCCTTTCATTAAATGAATTCAGCAACCTACATACAGTGACCCGCAGATCTCAAAGAACTCACATCAGAAGACGATAAGATGAATAACAACACAAATACATCTATTACAGAGGGGCGTCACTGGACAACCACTCTCTAGCAGTCCATTTGACAACCAACTGATTTACTTATTTATAAGTAGGAGAGTAGACTGAAAATGTGCAACATTAAAAAAAATCAAATAAAAATTGTTCAAGCTTACGATTAAATTAATGCTTACTATTCACAAATTTTATTGAATCTACTGAATTCCCTAAATTATAGCCAATTTTTCTAGTCGATCCAATAATGCTGTAGAAGTAAATATTGCTCTGATGCATTTCCGGAAATCTTGTTTATTGCAGCCCAGGTCAGCCGGCAGTTCAATATCGCAAACGGGCTACAGGAAAACATAAAGTAAAGAACCGCCCCTGAAACTAATAATATTTTTACCGCTACCCATCCTCCGCCACAAAATATTGCAGAGTATGCGAGGAGTGAATTATTAAGCAAAAAAGAAACAACTCGCGAGTAACCGCTCACTGTATGCACGTTCTTTGATCCATTATTGAAGCTATACTAGAAGAGAAAATTGGTACTTTGCCATTACCTGCATGTTGCAGTAAACAGCATGAATAAAATTCTTATTCGCCACTCTGCTATTGAGAAACTCGCACCTTTTGAGATTTTTCAAGAGAATTTTTTATGAAAACTTCAACAGAATGTCTTTTTCAGCAAAGCTGAGAGTCTCAGCGGTGCTTTAAAAGGATTAACTTGATAATTCATAAACGCGTTTTTACGTAGTGAAAATATTGATTCACGCAATTTAAATTTATTAAACCCGTATATCTACGTCCTACTATTTCATCTTCTATGTAGCATCCTCTGCGAAGAATTATTAAGTAAATTCCTTAATAATCATTGTTTCTTGTTACATCCCTAGAGACGTGACTCATCGAGAACATACCTAAGATACCGAACTTAGCTGAACGACAAGCTTTTAACACGATAGCTACAAATGGTGGATGCGCCGGGAGAATATATTCATTAACGTCGAGCATAATTTCCGTGGTTATCATTTTGAGCTTAAACAATGCTTGCATATTTGACACTTGCTCGCCTTCCTTAAGGGTTGCTATTCCCTTACCGCCTTAATGTCGCCTCTGCTAATTATTTCAAGCGTTCAGCGACCCTTGCACTATGCGCGAATTAAAATTCTTAAAAGGTTTCGGTTACAAGTTCTCTTAAACAGCACCTGCGGCTGTGGAATGACCTAATTAGTAGGGCGGGAGCATCCACTGGGAGTTGCGGCATGTTTGACATAGCCAGTAGCATTTCGAAATTCGGTAAAAGCAACTAAAATCTCGCTTCATGATAAAGAAATTGCCGTGTACACGCTATTAACGCAATTACCGGCCGCTGTTCGCATAATAAATAATTTTCCAATCGTTTCCGCTGGACACTGACAATCGAATTAGGGACCGAAATTAACAAAATAAATTTAGCCCCTCACCTGGTTGGGTACTTATTGGACGTGGCCATCTATTTCCATGTGTAGACTGTAACTTTAGCCTGATTGCATCGAAATTAAGAACACACTCGTTTAGATGAATATGGACGAGGTTTAATTGTGGCAAGAGAAAAATAAATGGGGTGAAGTTAAATGGAAGCCCTCATTGGTCACTAATGGTAGTCCATTAGATTGCTGCAGCTAAGTAACGAGGTCGATTAAACCTCGGAGAAATTGCCCGGCTTCGTAACGCCCCGGTGGCTGCGCTAAAAAACATGATTTGAATAGTTTTCGCGTAAGTGGAGCTCAAAGCTCGATTAGATTATAACAAGCATTCGAATTCATCGCAGGACTTGAGGGCGACCTAAATAAAATAAAGCATCAAAATTGGTTCATCTGCAGGTTTCTTTGTGAAAATCGAGACCCAAAGGTGCTATTCGAGACTTCTGTTGTAATTTATAGTGTTTTTGTCCTCCAGTAAATAAGACACTGCGCCGCTACGGCTTGTTTACGTTTCTTCTCCGCCTACGTCACTGACAAGTGTTTCTCATACATTAAACCAATTCCCTTATGAGCTCTCGTATTTCTGGCGATGTCATCAACGCACCCAGTTGATCCCTTACGCACGATTGTCTTGAATAATGTTCCTAGAAAGTTTGTCATAATGAGATCCTTCTATGAACCTAACTCCAAGTTCTTGCATTTCCTCCCCTTTGAAGGTGTATCGCGTCAGGAGATATTGATGGCACGGCTCTAAACTCTAATCGCGCCGAAAACCTACTATTACTTTTGAGCGTCACAAAGTGTCCCTCGTTATTTATTAATTGAGGTTTGCTTACCTTGACGATAACGTAAATAACTTTAGCGGTTCAAACTCAATTTTGGCGTCACATTGTTTCAAGTGCTCGATATTACTTCGGCAGTGCGCTGCAAAAGTTGCTTACAAGGTCATTAAATAAAGTAGGTCTTGGATCAACATAAAATATAACGGGACAAATTGCATTAATTAAAAGTAACGGCTGCTTAATTTCAGAGTAGAAGGAGCGTGGCTGGTAAGGAATCAGGACTGCGTAGCATGTGGCTCTATCATACGCGGAAGGACGATAGGAAACCGGACTTTTATGGATACCAATAACCGCCCTCTCGGTTAACGACCATTGGTATATTACCTATTACTCCTTTAATTTAATGACTTAATAAGCCGCTGGTCCTGTATAAATTTAACTGCGAGTCATTTAAAAAGTTTTTGTGCTATCTCGTAGTACAGCTGTTAACCGTGTAGTTCACCCCTCCAACATTAAGCATTTTCATAAAACAAGTGGCAAATATGTTTTCCGCACTATGATCACATCGGTTCAAAATCAGGCAGTAGCCGAAAATTTGCTTTAAAAAAATTGAAACAAGTAACTTTTATTTAAAAAAATAAATAAACACCACATAGGTGATCCCAACTTAATACACGCAATTTTTCAAAAATAAATCTACCTTAAAAATTTCAATTCAAGTACATTAATTGGTGAGTTAATCATTGTGGCAATGATTTTTAGATGAGGTTTTGTAGGTGAATGGTTTTTGTTCCTTTAAATTAACTTTTTCGGTTTCGTTTGTTATTAATAACTTCATCTAGGTCTTGGTTGATTGCTTCTCTGATTAGTTTGCTCTTGTTCATTTTCTCAGACCCTTTACTGTCGATGTCTTTATGTCGCTCTCTGGTTATGATAAGTGGAACTTGTATTGCGATTCTTAACATGTAGTTTTAAATTTCTTAGAGTTTGCTGAGATCTGTGTGTTCTCCACTTTTCTTTATAATATATCCTGAATTAATTCTTGAAAGACAGTTTTACATATTTGCTAATTAGTGAGGTGAAGATTCCTGATAAGATAGTAAGCTGGGTGAGGTGTAGTTTAGTTTGTTGTTCAGTGCATTTCTCACATATTTAGCCTCTATCACTTTTGTTTTCAAAGCTTTAAATTTGTTTAGGGTTTCCTGTTTAATCTCGTTGTAAAGTAAGTTCCTTGAGGTCAGCTTTTTGGTTATTTTCAGTTCTGTCTGGCCTTTTAAGGTTCTTTTTATTGGTCAAAATGATCAGGAAGATACTGACCAACAGGACCAATCGCTCCTGATCCTTGGCAAAAAAATTAGTACCTAGGTATCTTTCAAAATTTCGAAAACCCATCTTCATGGCGTTACTATTTTTGAAGTAATACTGTCAATAAGAAGTGCTTCCGTCATTTTTTTGGACAGTGTAGTTGATGTAAATTAAGCTGTTGGTTATGTGTATCCAGATGTATGCACTTAATGCGGTAAAATTTTAATGAAAATCACTGTAGTACTGTAGTCTAGCAGCGAACCGGCGAATTATTGAAGTCCGGCTCTGCATACGTAATCGCTATTTAGGAACTAATTATCTGGACTAATTCGATAAATTAATCTAACGCTGCTCCAATTGAACTTGTTGCTATAAACTTAGATGCTGGTATACCTAATGCTCAACATATTGTGGAATTTGCTTCATCATTTAATGGATTGCTATAATTAGTCCATGCTGCAACTGTTTGAAAATATAGACAACTTTAAAGTCTATTTTAAAGTTTACTTTAAAAAAACTAAATACTTCAGATTTTGGATAAGTTACATGAGCTGTATTTCAACAGGTAATCCCGACATTTTTGAAATTGTTAAATGCGATTGTCCCTCAAATTAGTCATATTTCCAATATTGACAACTATAATTATTCATTTGAAGAGCGGTTCTGAAACGAGCCAGATCGCTGATTGCAGCATACCAGACTATAACGTGAGCTAATCAAAAATAAACCTAAAATTAATTTCGTAAATTGTAAGTTGTAAGTAGGTATGTACGGTGCACAACAAGTACATTTTCACTTTATATTTGCCAATTTATTTCTACAGATATTCTAAAGTAGTTTATTTCCGTAAAAAAAAAAAATCGTTAATGTAAATATAAACCTTCATTTAACAGTTTGTTTTAGAGAATCTACTTGAACTACTAGAATCATTAATTATTGCATTCTCCCAAATGCTTAGTAGAGTCAGTTCCTTCAAATTTTACATGGGGATAGGTGATATTAGTAATTTCATTCTGTGTTTCTTACAGATGCGGCTTTTGGAATTCACAATGTGTAAATTAGAAGTAAAAGCAAAATGTTGAATTAGATGTTCTTTGATTACATAACAATTCAGACTTTTAGCAATTTATAACATGATGGACTTCCTTTGTTGGGAGGTTCTGGTTGGCCATTCTTTGTTACATTAATTTATAAAACTTTGATAATAAATCAGCGACGCATTGCTTATTGTCCTTTACAAAAAGCTGTGTTCTTGAATTGATTATGAACCATTTAAATCTCATGCTCAGCCGTACGTAGAAGCTAGCAACATTTCTATTTTGCTTTGAGTCACTACTTCTAAATGCAAGCTTTTCTCTTTGGGTCTTCGGCATAATATCAACTTAGTTGACTCACACTGTATCGGATTTTAAGTTCCATTTAGTTTTTTGTAATCAATACATATGATTCTTAGATTTAATAATGTCAATAAGAACAATGTGCTTATAAAAGTTTGATAAGTATCAGGACTAAGGACCGGTTTACATACCCTCGTGGTTCACAGTTTATACCTGCATTTATTCTATTCGAATTTTGGTAAAAGCGCATTTATCCACCGGAATAGCGTTGTCCTGGTATATAACATTTCTTCCGTAAAACCGGCCCGAGAAGTAGCTTTTGACGGTTAAAAATTTTTTTCAAAAATAATAATGAAAGCTAATCTGATTAGGTAAAACTAAAAAACTCTGCTGCCACGTGGCTTAGATGCCCCGACCTACTGTTTGACCGCAAATTCTACACGACAGTTTCAAACTGACGGAACTATTTTTGTAACTAAATTTTGAAAAATCTGAATGTCGCTGCTTAAAAAAATTATACTCTTTCCACTAAAACAATTTTCAAATCAATAAAAGACGTTGCCAACTTGTTTTAAGTCATTTTTTAAAAAGAAGGGAAAAAAACGCAATATGTGCCTGCGACTATTCAGTAAGTTTTTCTATTTTAGGTTATTTATTGGTTATTTTCTGACACATTAATATAAAACATCTATTTGAAGCAACTGTGCGAAACCCTCCACAAAATACTACCAAGATCTTCGCCAACAGCGTTTATGTAAGACCTCAATTTTTCACAAATTTGTCTGTAGACATACATTTCTTTTTGTTCTCATTGTTGCAGATTTTTGGCAAACTTTAATTATCAAGTTTGACATTACATTTAAGCCAATTTTATCATTTATTTGCATTAATAAAACTTTTCACAAATAATTTTTTTACCTGGTTGCGGAACAGTTTGCATTGTATAAATTATTCTTTGAGCTCTGTAGCTCAAAGAATAATTTAGTTTGAGACTAAAGTTAAAACGTAAAACACGATCATTCATAAATGTCCTGATCTGCCTGATGTTGATAGCTTAATAGTAAAGACGTAAAAGAGTAGTAGTGTAATAAGAAATTTTTACTCTTGATACTCAATACGTGATGCTTGTAGCTCAATAGCTTTGCAAGAGGATTTTGTAATAAAAAGACTGTATAAAGAGTTGTTGAATAAATATGGTAGTTCTTGGGCAGATAGACAAGGCAGTTCTTGCGTTCAGACATTTAGTGATGAATCAGGGTGGTTTGGAACGATATAACTTGTTTCATGGCCGGCGGCCGAGTGGGCCCCCTGCAGAACTTAATGTCTTGTAGTCCGTATGGCGCTGGCGTCAAGAACCGCGTCCGCAATTTGACCTGGTAAATCAGTGAATCGCGAATAAGGTCTACATGCGCCCGTAACTTTTACGGTTTCTTTATGTGAATTTATCAGCGCAGCCTCCGCCTAAATGTCCTCATAAATAAATATCGGCATAAGGAAGGCAGTTACCCAAACAATGTCGAACCCCATAAATAAGTCCCCACCTGCTGCACCGCCGTGCTCCTCCTCATCCCAATCTAATTCGACTCGCAAATCTCGTAATCTGCGATATTTTTCCAGTGGCGGGCGGGCTGCTTAGGTGTGGATTTGGCCCACATCAGGCGGCAGATGAACAATAATGCGGGCCATACATCTCCGGTTGAGATTACACGCCAGGATGAATTGGATCATTTTTACTTGTAGGCCCCTCGTCTCCGCGCTTTGGCGCGCCCAACATGGTGCAACAAATGGAAGCTACAACTTCTAAATTGGCCGGGATTTGTCAACGATGTGCGGAATCTGCGGAACCGGTCGAAGCAGGCCCGAAACTTGCACCCTCAGAGTAATTATGTCATTTCGTCATGCGAATAACAATTTGTTCACACCGTCCTATGGTACACGGTACACGGCCATCAGTTGGAATGAATTAGGGGTCTTCAATGTTGGAGTAAAATACGCAACGCAAAACGACAGGCGTTTCACGTATACAAATCATTCGCGATTACGCGGGACAGACTTTTTGTTAAAAGAAGGAATTATTGACAGGTTTGAAATATTCTTGTGCGCTTGTAGCCAATATATTTCGAAGGAGAGCGATAAAATTATTGTAAAGGAAAACGCTTTTTCTGATAGTTAAGCAATTCCAGACTTAAATTTATGTTTCATTCGAGCTAAGCACAAAAGACCAATAGTCAATTCAAGGAAACTGCCAGATGAGTTCTTCCGGCATAAATTTGACTAAGGCAAAATACCAACTTTTTACGCCCTTGATTGATGATACAATTGCAAGAAATAAATTTATTAATTGCGTGTAATATGTTCCTCACGCTACTAAAGTTCCTAATATTTATTTTTGTGAGCACGAGTTTTCCACATAGGACTAATATCTTTTTAATGACGAAAAATCTTGTTCTCCACTTCTGCAATTTTATTATTACTGTCATTGTTAGTTATTACTCAGACATTACAAATAATTTAGACCATAGCCCATTGCTATATAAAGGTAGTAATCCACAACAATAAGAAATATTATGTATAAGTGTCGTAATACATAAAATCAATCACAGTTTACATAAGGAACGAATAATAGACTTTTATTCATAACAAGTACAAGTTCGGTACAAATAATATATGTAAAATTTTTATTTAAAGGCGTTTTAAAAAATATCAAATAAAATAACCAGCCATTCAATTTACCTATTATCAATATAATTGCAACTTTAGTTTATAAGAACTAAATAATTTTAATTTTCTACAAACTACGCAAACAAGAAAATACTTTCCTCATATCGATATTGTCTAAATTGTCAAATTCGAAGATATCATAGGTGGGTTAAAGAGACTATGATTTAAATGGCCAAATATAATTAGCATTTATAACCTATGAGTGCAATCATTCTTGTATTGAGAGATTAGAAAAATAAAGGGGTGGTTCCGAGACAAAGATAGATCTCCAGCAGATAAACGCATTAAATTTCTATTAGCAGTTCGGATTCCAAGGCCTGTATTTATAGGCAGGACTTAAGATCCACCGTTGTCTTGAGACCAACTTGGAGGTTAGAACGTGCTCCATAAGCGCAAAAGTGACACTAAAGTCTCACCGTCTAAGGTCCAACTTGGTCTCAAGACGACGGTGAATCTTAAGTCCTGTCTATAAATACGGACCTTTTAGAAGTTTATTCAGGCCAATTTTTTTGTTTTTAACACCACTAACTTGACGCTTTTCAATTTTGCATATGATTAGATTTATAATATTGCCATAGTCACCACGTAGATTTTCAATTAATTTCCACAACCACAAACATTACTAAGAACATGCTTCAACATAATTTCGTTTGGTGTCTGTACTTTCCAAAAGTGCGTTATAATTGGAATATATTGATATGATACTACTTTCTTGTTTTTCCTAAATCAGAAAAGCGTAAATTACTACTTACAACTCCATTGTTTGAGAAGACTCATCATCTACTTACCTAGAAAAAATAATTTTAAATTAGTTGTAATATAAAAATTGTTACACATGTAGGTATACAAATAAATTGACTAGTTTTAGTAGGCTACACGCATTGAATTTTTTTCATATATTATTTATCATTTTCACTATTATTATATTATTTAAAATTAGCTACAATTAGAATATAGTTTCTCTATTCTTCATAGTTTTATGCATCACTAAGCATCCTGGCAATGTGTTTAATTCCCGTTTCCAACAAGATAACGTTGGCAATTGTTTGTAGTACAAAATAAGATTTCACTATTTCAATAAGTTCTTTTTGATGGCAAAAGGTTTTACAATGCAACTTTTATACAGGGTGATTTATAATTCCATAATTTACCAAAACTTGTCATTTTTTTTTTTGCAGTGGCAGTATAGCTAATTTTGTTACCTTCCCCAAAATCGTTATAACATTGATCGCCTTGAAATAAAAAATATAAAGAGAAACCATAACAATGTAAACATAAATGAGTTTTCAAACTTCCTAGCAACCACCTGATTTAAATGCAAAATTAAAAAAATAGATATTAAGAGCATTTATGTGCAAATTTATGTATAAAGAAATCTGGTGCAGAAGAGAATGAGCGGAACGCATAATCTGAATGATTACTTTTATTAACGGCAGAAGAAGATGACATATCAATAATTAAAATTCATAAGTTAAAAAGTATGTAGCTATTGCAAATAGCTATTTATGTAATCAGAGCTCAGACTGGACAACACGATTAAATAACATTTTTACCACCCCCGTCATATACTTTTTTTCAAACTTCGTTGAATTATTATTAATTTAAATTTACCATTTAGATTAATATAAAAATCTTAACATATATCCGTTGATAAGATAATAATAAGATAATAAGATTCATAATGACAACCAATTTTCAGTTTCTCAAAAAAATTTATTGTTGAAACTATCTTTAACAAAATAACAGAGTTGATGTCAACTTCCGGTATATGTGGAAGTGCCACCATTATGAAAATATTTGTGCATTATTATTTTTTTACATTTAGTGTTCTAACCAATCAAAATAGCTAAGATAGTTGGGAATCAAGAGTTCTATTAATTTTCATATCTAAGCTTTGGGATAAGTTCCTAAAAACGTTTGAGAATACCATATTGGTAATAGCATAATAATAAGTCGTTTGATTCTTGTCATCTATTCCATGTAGAGCTTTGGAAAACAGCAAATTGTATTCTTCGTTTTATCCGCTCATGTTCCATTACTTATTTTGCAATGATTCCTCCTTTGAAATATTAATAAAGTACAAATCAGCTTTGCCGTCACTCTATGCTATTCATCCAACAGAAGAAAAATATTGTTTATTTCCCATTGTAGTCCTAAAAGAATTCTCTTTTTTCAAGTCTTTGCTGCCTCCTGAAATGTTCATCAGTTTGGCAAAAATTTTCATTGCCAAATCGTTCATAAACCTTCAAAGCAATATTTAATTTACATCTTTGCCTTGCTATACGTAAGTTAAATAAAATCCTCCTAGGCATTCACATTTTATTTAAAAAATAAGATAAAAATACTGCAACGCTGCTATATTTTCTCAATTGGTAAAATTTTAGCTTCAAAGTCATGACAAAAAATTTAACCGGTTTTAGTCCAGTTAATAGATATAAATAGATCCAAAAGTTTGCGCTATTTAATACATAATAATTTATCGATTGCGGTTATAACAGCAGTCGTAACCGTAACGTAGTATTACCAATCTAAACGTAATTACTTAATTACCAATGTAATTAGTTTTGTAAACATAAGTTCCCTCAAAGGTCTCGCCGATCGTGGAGTCTCTGTTTCGACAAAGCTTTAAACAGTTTTCTTTGACTGTACTGTGCGAATTTAAATGATAGTGGTGTGTCTGAGCGCGGCTAGGGAAATTGTATAGTGTAAATATAGTTTAACCGAATAATCAGGTATCGTTTTGTTCAAAAAATTGTAAGGGCTTACTGGGAATTCCACCAACTATAGAAGAGTATGCTATCGCTAAAAGCTTGTGCTACCGAATCCCCGTGGACTTGCTAATGCACGCTTCAAAGGGATTTACTCATTGCCACCGCAGAGACCCGCGCAGGCCTAATGTCGCATTTATTCCACCGATAAAGACACAGTTTTTCGGATTTAGCTCGTAATATATACATTATGTCAGACGGTGGACAAAGGCAAAAGGGAGAAATTTATCACGTTCTTTCCGGAAATATGTTGAAAAAATTTTCAAATGCTTTTCACTGACGCTACTGAACGCGATGTTGGCAGCACACAAATTAATATTCAAATTGAAGTTGATGGCATCGTAAGACCATTAAGGATAATACAGGCGTGCAATTTGAACCTCCAAGTATATTATACTGGAGTTTTTTTGTTTAATGATCACTGATTAGGTTTGACGTGACGCCACCTGAGATTTGGTGTTGCTCGTTACAAGGCCCATTCTTAATTTTAAACTTTGTACCAACTTGTGCTTTTATGAATTATTAACATTCATTTATGACGTTCCGTCTGTAGGTAACGATGAGTTGCAGTTTTCAATTTTGACATAGCCTGATTAACAAACAAATTGATTGGGAGTCCGACTTTTCAAAGTAATGAGTTGCTAATAATCCGTCAACGTTGAAGTATGCTAATTGGATATCATACCATTGATGATAATTAAGTAGACTTTTGCTTGTAACGGGTTATTTGAAAATTAACACTTAATTTTTAGGATTCTAAATTAAAATTTTATATAATTTCAGATTTTTCGATTTTAAAGCGCGTGATTTATTTATGATGTAAAATTTTGTATTTCACGCGTCAACAAATTTAATGACCACAAAGCACGCGATAATTTTTTATAAAAAAAAGAATCATTCAGAGCTGGTTAAAAATTACATGATTACCTTCTCAATTATAAAAATTGTTAACCTATATTATGCTAATATACAAAATGCTTCCCAATTAGTTTCCAAATGAGCCAATTTTGCTATGCAAAATGTGATCCTCTTAATTTTTTGACATAAATTTTTCAAACGTAGCACATCGAGTGTATCTGCCAGACGCTACTTCTTTATTAATAACAATAACTTCCAAGTTTCAGATAGTTATAACACCCAGTAGCTGTTGTTAATAAAACCGTGTCGGCAAGATCGGATGTGATGCACTTAACTTTCGATATTCTATTATCTTAAAAATTTCTTCACGAGTCACTGCCAGCAGATAGTTAAGACATAATATCCATTCCAGTAGGTTATATCCAACCACATCAGGGATAGCATGAAGCGGGAAATATGTAAAGCAGAGGAAATTACAACAAAGGCTTTGACGTCACTCACGCCATGACATGTTAATCTCGTAAATGTTTTTCTGTATAATATTTTTAAGAAGGTCGCCTCCTGAAACGCTTGTAAATTCGATGGCAGGGTTCCAACCTAAAATAGTTATTATCATCTTAAACAGGTTCAGAAAATTTTAAAGCGAATTAATTTTTATTGCATCATTGTCCACGAAAAAATCCTTTAGCTTCGGCAAATGCTGAAAATACTTCATTATCTTGACAATGTATATTAACAATGCGACTCTAATTGCAGACATCCCAACAATAGATGAATTAACTGTAGCGTTGTTAATGGCTGAATGAATTAGGGCCGACGAGGTATGTCTCCTGAGCTGTTTTGTTTGAAATTCACCGGCTAAATGTATTTCTATATTAACAAGCTTTAAGGGGGAATTTGACCAATTTACCCGTTTTCTCCTAATTTACGCAACTAAGGTACGTGGGCATTCCTAAAAATGCAAGAATATTTTGAAACTCATTATACTGCATACCTACGTAAAGCATTATTTGCAACGATCTATTGCGAGCGTCACATCGATTATCCCGGCGCCTCCGCCAATTATAACGTTCTTAATGCGTAATTTTTGTTAGTTATATTTAACTTAATTTCAAGAATTACCAATCAATTTCAAAATTATCTCAAGGACAGCAGTAGCGATTAACGTGTTTTACTGAATTAGCTTATTGTTGCTAAAACGTCTGAGACCGTTTTAAAACAAAAAATAATTGTTCCAAATCTATAAATAATGTAGATATACCTACAGAATAGTTGTGCAATATTAGAGAAAAATAGGGCGGAGCCCTACCCTGCATAAACCACATATGTCTTTCGATGGTAATTGCCCTAACTCGTCGAAAAGTGTAGTTTGAAGGAACTCCAAATATGAGTTACCATTCAAATTTGCTGGTAATTCATAAGAGCCCAACAAAGGATCTACAAAAATACATTAACTTTGAATTCATGTTGGAAATGTGCTTCTCTGAGTAAATGAGGATTTTCAGTATCCCTACTGTGGCTATTCTACATTTAAAAATTCCTTTTCCAGTAAAAGTTGCTTCGTCGGTAAAGAGAATATGGTTAACAAAATTGATATTATTATATTAATACGAACATGAGCAATAAATTAAACATTAAAATTGGAATATTGTGCAGCTTCATTTTTAACTTTCATTATCTCGAAAAATAATCACTTTATCGTTGTGAAGTAAAAGTACATCATATTTGTAAAAAATTTGTAAATTTGTAAAAATTTGAATAATCATAAACAAACAAAGTGATTCCACCAGTAGCGTAGAATTTTAAGGAAAAAACTATTCCTATGCCTCTGCCGTTCGCCGCTGATAATAACAAAAAACTCAATTTTACCGTAGTTTAATGTGTCCTGCAAGACTCAAATTTTTTAGTGAATATCATACAAAAATTTCGAACAGAATCAAAATAATAAGCAAAAATAATTTTAAAATGTTAAAATAAAACACCCTGTATCTCAGTAAGGAGACATATTTTATCTAGGTAGCTGTTTTAGGTTAAATCTTCATATCTTGGTCCAAGAAACGTCTAGTTCGCTTATGTACAATTATTAATAAAACAGCCTATATAGTCTCAAAAAGAGCACAACAGAGATGAGACCAATTCTTAATACGAAGAACAGAAAAGTCGGCAAAATTGCTACAACATGAAATGAAAAAAATAATTATAAAGCACTTAGTAACGTTGATGCGAGAGAGTATTAGTAGGTATTAGTTGTTTAGCTTTTGGTACCTGTTTCTTGTTTTATTCTTACAAATTTGTATAATGATAGACATATAGAGTGTCCTAAAGGTAGCGCATCACCTTGAAGTTGCATTATCTAGATTAGTGTAGAGTACTGACAAAAGTGCTAAAAAAGTTCTTCTTTCTCAATTTGAAATAACCGCCTGTACCCTTAAATTTAAATATTAATTGTGCTTTAAAGAGCCATAACTTGAAAACTAAATGACATAAAAAAAATTAAACAGGTTTTCAGCATTCTACTACAATTCTAGAATAATACACCTTCAAGATGGTCTGGCACTTTTGGAACCCTCTATACAGGGTGGGGCAATAGTGCGCCCGACTTCGATAGCTCAAGTTCTATGATAGATAGAAATTTGATTTAAAAACACAGATAAACTAGAGAAAAAAGTCTATAACCGGAAATTATTCTTGAATATACAGGGTGAGCCAAGAAGTTTATACAGGAGTAAGTGACATTTTTTTAAATAGAATGGTATGTGTAAAAGTAGATTTTTTGGAGCCTTTTCCTAGACTCTGTTCATTTCCATATTACTACCGACTGTTTTTAAACCACTTGGATGTAGTGATTTTTTTTGTTCAAATAATGGCACCTGCAGATGCATGTTAAAAAAATCACTACAGTCACAATTACGAGTTCTAAGAAAAAATTATGTAAAGACTAGTCAGGAAACATTGGTGAAATGTTTTGAATTGTTTTTCCTTTTGAAAAATTATACAGGGTGGCTAAATTTAATTTTTTAATTTAGAATTTTTTGAATTTAATTTTCTCCATTTTTTCAAATACAACACCATGTATATTTTTTAGCGATATGGTGTAGAAACTGAAAACAAACATTTTTTGTATGTACACCCCTATGGTTATTTGTAACCGTTTTCAATTTATCGACCAATTATTGCAAATTCAAGAATAATTCTAAAAAATTAGATCGTTTATTAAATAACTAAAAAATAAAATTATAGTAAATGCTCAACATGTTGCCCATTTTGATTGACACAGATTTGCATACGTTGTTGAAATGAGAATTCAACATTTCTTAATACTGCCGGTGTAATACTTTTAAAAGCAGTTAGGTATTATTCTTTCCTTCATGTTCTGGATTGTTGTTGGCGTTTCTCTATAAACAATTTCTTTAACGTGAAAATTGTGCCGGTTAACAAATACCATTTTTGTGAAAAGTTGCCTCGTCAGTGAATAAAACTTGATTGAAGAAACCAGCATCCTCTTGGATTTTACCTCTGGCCCAATTACAAAACTGTAGACGCTTTTGAAAATCGTCATCACTTAGTTCCTGGTGCATTTGAATGTGATATGCATGAAACTTATTTTTCTTTAAGATTCGACCAACAGAACGTATAGTTATTTCTAATGACGAGCTCAATTCTCTCTGACTAATATGGGGATCTTCAACTGTTGACAGCACCACAAACAACTCGTTTTCTTCGTTTACAATAGTTTTTATTCTTTCACTTTTTTTATATTGTACATTTCCAGTTTCCACAACTCGATCCATGGGGGTTTGGAAGCTTCTAACGTCAGGAAACAATTTCTTTCTGACAAGCCCAAAACAAAAATCATGTCAACAAGTTCGTCTTTGTTGAAATGCATTTTGGAGAACTTCAAATGCTTCAAAATTCACACAAATGACAACTGACGGCAGGTAACTGCGATAAATGTGTATTGCTTATCGGACATAAAAAGCAAAAAATGATCAAGATACAAATAAAAAGTGAACTCACTAAAAAAACTTATGCTTCTTTTATAGAGAAAACATCTGGAGCACTTATTACTATTTTATATGTCGAGTTATTTGAAAAACGATCTAATTTTTTAGAACTATTCTTGAATTTTGTAATTATTGGTCAATAAATCGAAAACGGTTACAAATAACTATAGGGGTGCACATACAAAAAATGTTCGTTTTCAGTTTCTACATCATATCGTTAAAAAATATACAGGGTGTTCCAGTTGAAAAAATGGAGAAAATTAAAATCAAAAAGTTCTAAATTGAAAAATTAAATTTAGCCACCCAGTATAATTTATCAAAAGTTAAAGTAATTTAAAGTCACCCCACAGATGTTTCCTAACTAGTTTTTACACAATTTTTTCTTAGAACTCGTAATTGTGACTGTGGTGATTTTTTTAACATGCATCTGCAGGTGCCATTATTTGAACAAAAAAAATCACTACATCCAAGTGGTTTGGAAATAGTCGGTAGTAATATGGGAATGAACAGACTCTTGGAAAAGGCTCCAAAAAATCTACTTTTACACATATCATTCCATTTAAAAAAATATCACATGCCCCTGTATAAACTTCTTGGCTCACCCTGTATATTCAAAAATAATTTCCGGTTATAGACTTCTTTCTCTAGTTTATATGCGTTTTTAAATCAAATTTCTATCTATCATAGAACTCGAGCTATCGAAGTCAGGCGCACTATTGCCCCATCCTGTATACAGGGTATTTCAACGAGAACCGCTTAATTGCGTATTTCCAATAAAGTTAAAAATTTGAAATTCGGCAGAAATAACCTTTCATTAATGCGCTACAATGTGGCGTAATTGTTTGGTTCATAATTAATTCCATGCGCCGTCGGCCGGCCATAAAGTGCTCTTTCAGAAAATTTCAATATATTTTTTTAATATTATGTTCGCAATACCGCCAGATATAGAAACATTTCTGTTGTTAAAAATTTGAAATTTGTAATTGGAGTATTGCTAATTGTGTTTTTAAGAAGTTTGCGGGATTTTGACAAATTTATGACACGACTGCTTTATTAAAGCAGTCAAATTTCATGACAATGACGCTTAAACGATTCGGTTATTTATGACTTAATAGCGGTTGTTTGATTTTCCTTTAGTATTTTAAATTGGGCGCTTGAGCGCGTACTACTAGCGCCGGATATGACTGCGGGCCGAAGCCGTCGTACCCGGGGTAGACGGCTGCCGGATTTCCGGACCTCACTCTCTGTACAACCTCAGATTAGTAAAGGCGTGTTTTGTGGACCAAGGGTTTTTAATATTTTTGTTTTAATCCCCTTTCCACGATCCCCAACATGGTCCATCGAGCCGTATAAATGGAACCAGCGACAGTTTTTGTGCTCGTGCAGTGAGTTATCGAGGTATTTTTTAGATTTTTTAACTCGTAGTGTTTGTTTTACCATACATCATGATGTCGCAGTGCCGCGAATCGCTACGATCTCACGTCGTGAGTGGTCCTTCCTAACTGTTTTCAAGACATTTGCTGTGCATCTAGTGGTTTTATCATAAAATCAATGGTAAAAATCAATTGATCCAGCGCGTTCCTCGTAAATGGCGCGAACAACTTCCGCCATTGTTCCTGTTGTGTGTGTGACTTCGACAAGTTGTATCGCTCATGCCAAGCGCTTTCCCGATGCAACGACTCAAATCCCTGCTACAACATTAACCATTTTTGTTCTTTGTTGCGTTTTCACTTCCGTTGATATTACGCCACGCGCGTACCATTCAACGACGGAAGGAAGCCATTAACGTCGCCATTTTCTCCGCTTAGACCACCTGTCTTGGTTCCATGCCGTAGCGCTTTAGTGACCAGCAAGTCTACAGCGACCTACTTTACCGACATCAGCGACCTACTTTACCGACATCTCGATCTACTTTACCGACATCTGTAAGACCACCTGTCTTGGTTCCATGCCGTAGCGCTTTAGCGACCAGCAAGTCTACAGATTTCTACGTTACCGACATCGTCAGCTGTCATCCAACTGTCACCTGTCAACGTGGATCGTAAACAACGTCCAAGGATCTTCAGGCTGGCATCTTACCTTTGAAATAATCAGGTTTCCTTTACTTTATCTTACATCGAGAGTTCAATATCTCCTTGACTTGCACGCGTTTTATTTAAGGGTACTGGTTTTAGTATTCCGATATTGCGCTGCAATTTATTGCTTTGTAGACTTTACTCCTTCTCTACGTTTTTTAATTTTTACTTTGCGCTTCTTGAGCAAATCAATTTACTGCCACAACATTTTATGATCAGTCGCAAACTTTCGTTTTGTATACGCGATCTCATTTGTACTCTTTTTCGATCATTCTTGTTAGCTAATTAAAATTTCGGAGAAATGGCGGACCCAGTTCGAAAAAGAGGGGCAATCAAGCGAAAGCTTACAATGTTTGAAAGTTTCTTGGACGAATTCCAGACCGCTCAAAATTCAGAAACTCCTGCATCTCCTGCCGATGTAATTCAGCTGCGCAAGCGACTTGAGGACGCCAGTTCTCTAATAAGTCAATTTGACCAAGCCCAATTCGAGGTTGACCAGGCCTCTGAGGACTTAGAAGGGGAAGCAAGCTTTCACAAGAAATTCTACGAGTTGACGTCTCTGGGTGAAAGCATCCTTGCAGAGTTAACGGCCTCTTCTAATAATAGCGGTCCTCCTTCTGAGACGGCCTCTTCTAATAATAGCGGTCCTCCTTCTGAGCCTATCTCCACTGGAGGCGGCGGCCCTATTCATAATTCTCTTCTTATCTCAGTCAGTACGGCAAAGACCTTTGTTAAGCTACCGACCATAAATCTCCCGAACTTTGATGGCAAGCCGGAGGAATGGTTGAATTTTAGGGATTTGTTTACTAGCCTAATTGACGCTAATGACGAACTATCTGAAGTGCATAAACTTCACTATCTTCGCGCATCGCTGGGCGGAAAGGCTTCCGATTCGATCAAAGGCTTGGCAATTACCTCCGCCAATTATCAGATTGCTTGGGATGGTCTAAACGATCGTTTCAATAATTCCCGCGCATTAATTTATCACCATATAAAGGAACTGTTCATTTTGGACAACGTGTCCAAGGAATCCTCGACTAAGCTTAGGGGCTTGGTTGATTCTTTTAAACGCAACTTGCGCTCAGTAAACTCTCTTGTGGACGAAAATGACCAACGGGAGGTTTTTCTCATTCACCTACTTCAGTCCAAGCTAGATTCCACTACAAATCGAGAATTCGAGAATCAACTGGTATCAGATGAAGTTCCGGCCCTTGACGACTTGACGAAATTCATAGAAAAGAAGGCCTCCCTCATGGAAACAATTGAACAAAAGTCCCACAGGTCAGTCCAAAACTCGTCATCGCGAGCCTTTGTTGCCACGGCGGGCGGATGCCCTCTCTGTAGCGGATCGCACGTTTTGCATTCGTGCAATCAATTTAAAAGGCTTAGCGTCCAGGAGCGTCAATCAAGGGCAAAACAGCTTCATGTTTGCTTAAATTGCCTAACGAAAGGTCACTTAATTTCTGACTGTAAGTCAAAATATACATGTTCAACCTGTAAGGGTAAGCATCACTCGTTGTTGCATGTCGAACGTCAACAGTCACAAATTAATCGGCAAGTAAGGCCACCTCATGAATCGGAACAGCCCCAACTGAACATTTCTGCCTTTAGCTCTTTACAGAAAGGCGTTCTTCTGCCAACCATTGCTGTCAGGGTTCATGACAAACGCGGACAGTCATACCAGGTAAAGGCTTTGCTTGATTCCGGTAGCGTGTCATCCTTCATCTCGGCTGCTTTGAGAAAGCGTCTCAAGCTGTCTGATATTCCCACAAATATTCGAATCAAGGGTATTACGAGTTCTTCGACAAACGTATCCTCACGCTGCAGTTTAACGATTGAGTCACCGACAACCGGGTTCAAAATGAATGCATGTTGCCTCGTAATTCCGCAAATCATAGGAAAACTACCCTGCGACTTTGTGGATATTGACGGCTGGGAAATCCCCACTCATTTGCAACTTGGCGATCCGACTTTTAATGTTTCTGCGGATGTTGACCTCCTTTTGGGGGCCAACTACTTCTGGGAGATTTTATCTCCAGGCCAAATTTCCTTAGGTAAAGGAAGGCCTATTGTGCAAAACACAAAGTTTGGTTGGGTTGTCTCTGGCTCTCTGCCTTTTATTGCTTCCTCAAACTCGGCTACTCTGCAGTGTCACTTCACGACTTCGTCTAGCGTGGACGATTCATTGCGCCGATTTTGGGAGTTGGAGGAGGTTCCAAACTCAAAGTCACTCTCCCGGGAAGAAATACAGTGCGAGGTCCATTTTAATCGAACGATTAAACGAGATGACACTGGCAGGTTTGTCGTACACATTCCCTTCAAAGAGAACTCTAATTCACTGGGCGATTCTTTGGAGCAAGCAAAACGCAGGTTTTACAATTTAGAAAGGAGGATTATGTCTAATCCTAAGTTGAGAAATCAATATGTTAACTTCATGGCTGAATATGAAAGTCTGGGCCACATGAGCGTTGTGAATGCTCCGGAGACAGTTCAGCCTGCCTTCTACTTGCCTCACCACGGAGTTCTCAAGGAGGATAGCCTCACCACCAAACTTAGGGTGGTATTTGACGGCAGTGCACGTACAACTTCAGGAAAATCGTTGAACGACATCCAAATGATCGGGCCTGTTGTGCAGTCTGATCTCTTTTCAATACTTGTTCGTTTTCAAAAATATTTGTATGTATTTTCTGCCGACATAGAGAAAATGTACCGGCAAGTACTGGTCGCTGAACAACAAAGGCCTTTGCAGCGAATTCTTTGGAGGCCAAGTCCCGAAGACCCTCTTGCTACATATGAGCTACGAACCGTGACTTATGGTACCGCTTCGGCTAGTTTCCTAGCCACTCGCTGTTTGTCCGAAGTAGGAATTGACTGTGCCCTTTCAAATCCGAAAGTCTCTAAGGTAATTCGGCGTGATTTCTACGTTGACGATTGTCTTAGCGGTTCTAATTCTTTGAGCGACGCTCAAGAAATTTGCTCTTCTTTAAGTCAAACTCTTGCCTCTTATGGGTTTTCACTTCGAAAATGGTTGTCCAATAATTCAAGCGTTTTAAAAAATGTTGCATCCTCTGACCTTCATCCAAATTTACATAATTTTAACTCAAATGCTAAGACTCTAGGTCTCTTGTGGTCCAGCTACTCGGACCAATTATTACTTTCTATTTCGGAATTTACTCCGAAAACTGTCACGAAACGAATCATGCTTTCTGACATTTCTCAAATTTTTGATCCACTTGGCTTGGTATCGCCCAGCATAATGATTGCGAAGTTCTTGTTGCAGTCATTATGGCTAGAGAAGATATCATGGGACTCGCCTGTTCCTGATTCTGTGAGTAAAGATTGGATGGTTTTTAGGTCGTCTTTGCCGGAATTAAATAAGGCTAGGTTTTCTCGCAATGCAATTTGTGAAGATGCAGTATCACTTACTCTGCATGCTTTCTCCGATGCCTCATCGAAAGGCTATGGAGCATGTGTTTACCTACGTTCGGTAAATAAAAGCGGTCAAGCATTTTGTCATTTACTTTGCGCAAAAGGAAAGGTAGCTCCATTAAAGTACACTTCGATACCCAGATTAGAGCTTTGCGGTGCTCTAACTCTTGCCCGTTTAGTAACGCAAACAGTTTCGGCTTTGGATGCCAATATCAACCACTTAACGTTTTGGACCGACTCTACAATCGTTCTTGGCTGGCTGAAAACCCCACCAAGTCGTTTGCAGGTTTTTATAGCCAACAGGGTGTCCGAAATACAGGAACTTTCCGCAAACGCCGACTGGAGGCACGTGCCCACCACATGTAATCCTGCGGACTTGATTTCGAGGGGGGTTTTGTCGTTCGATCTCATCAATTCGAACCTATGGTTTCATGGTCCAGATTGGCTAACGTCGCCAGAATCGCACTGGCCCAGCTCAAAGTTTGACATTCCTGAACTTCCGGAGCTCAAACGCGAGATCAGCAGCCATACTGCAACTGCTCATCTTAATGATTTTTCTATTTCACGATTCTCAAGCTTCACCCGTCTAAAACATGTCGTTGCCTACTGTTTGAGGTTTCGCTCAAACTGCTCAAAGGCAAGAGACGACCGTCGTGTGGGCTCATTGAGCCTTTCTGAATTAAACGCAGCAAAAAATGTCCTGCTGAAGATTTCCCAAAGTGAGTCATTTCCCAAAGAACTGAGTTCTCTCCTGGCTGGACGTCCACTGACATGTTCAAGACTGCTGAGCTTGAATCCATTTCTCGATCAAGATGGTTTGATCCGAGTAGGCGGCAGAATTAGAAATTCTTCTTATAAATTTGACAAAAAACACCCAATTATAATTTGTGGAAGTCATTCACTGGCGCATCTCATTGTTGCGCAGGAGCATGTGCGTCTACTTCATGCTGGACCCCAGCTTCTTCTCTCTTCTATTCGAGAGAATTATTGGGTCATTTCTGGTCGAAACCTCACCAAGAAAATTGTTCATTCATGTGTAAAATGTTTTCGATAGTCGCCAAAAACTACAAGTCCCATCATGGGCGATTTGCCCAGCTGTCGACTGGAAAGATCATTTCCCTTTCAGCACACCGGCGTGGACTACGCTGGTCCTTTCATAATGAAGGACAGAAAGGGTCGCGGGTGTAAGACTACAAAATGTTATATCTGCCTCTTTGTGTGTCTCGCTACTAAAGCGTTACACTTAGAACTGGTGTCCGATCTTTCGTCCGAAGTGTTTTTGCAGTCATTGCGTAGATTTGTTTCCCGCCGGGGACGTCCAAACCACGTTTATTCCGACAACGGAACTAATTTTGTCGGAGCCAAGTCTTTACTTAAAGAACTTGGACAGTTTTTAAGGCTTAACCAAGATGACATTTCATCCTTTGCGGCTGAAAATGAGATTTTTTGGCACTTTATTCCTGGTCACTCGCCTCATTTCGGAGGCCTCTGGGAGGCTGGAGTAAAGTCCGCGAAGCATCATTTGAAGCGCGTGGTCGGAAATACAATTTTGACATTCGAAGAGTTTTGTACTCTTCTAACGCAGGTCGAGGCGATACTTAACTCTCGCCCTTTGACTCCCTTATCCTCGGATCCTGCCGATCTCGAGCCTATCACCCCAAGCCATTTCTTGATTGGAAGAACAGCGATGTCAGTCCCTGATGCTAATGTTACACTTTTGCCCCAGTCAAGACTATCGCGTTTTCAGCATCTCCAACAGCTTTGTCAACATTTTTGGACAAGGTGGAGCAAGGAGTACATTGGTGAACTGCAGCAACGAACCAAGTGGCGACAGCATCACTCCGATTTGAAAGTGGACTCTTTGGTGCTCATCAAACAGGACAACTTGCCGCCGATCAAGTGGCAACTCGGTCGAATAGTTGAGGTTCATCCGGGAAAGGATGGTGTAAATCGTGTCGCAAGTGTTCGCGTTGCTAACGGCATCATTCGTCGCTCTTTTGGAAAAATATGTCCATTACCACTAGACACCAGTGATAGTGTTTGATGGTGATATCAAAGTTGTTACTCCGTGCGCGTTGTGTGGCAACTCTATAAACAGTATTTTTCCTTTCAATTTATATTTGTAGTTTACATTTTCATTATCATTGTTTTTTTTTATTGTTCTATGTTTTTTAGTTTAAGTTTATTTCAGCTTGTGTCCAATTCAATTCATGCATGACTATTTATGTTTACTGTAATTGATTTGTTGAACGCAAGCCGTTCAAGGCGGGCGGAATGTTTGATTTTCCTTTAGTATTTTAAATTGGGCGCTTGAGCGCGTACTACTAGCGCCGGATATGACTGCGGGCCGAAGCCGTCGTACCCGGGGTAGACGGCTGCCGGGTTTCCGGACCTCACTCTCTGTACAACCTCAGATTAGTAAAGGCGTGTTTTGTGGACCAAGGGTTTTTAATATTTTTGTTTTAATCCCCTTTCCACGATCCCCAACAGCGGTACCTACTCAAAAATCTTTGCAGTACACGGACCATCATAAAATCTAATGTGGTTAACCGCAAATAGACTGGGTAAATGGCACAAAGCTGTCAATCAATAATCACTTCAGCGCTGAAATTTAAAAATCCATGTAATTGTATAACGGTTTGATATAAAAATAATTCAATTACTCGTCATCAACCTTGGAGGTCGTGATCATGAGCTTGAAGAAAATCAAAGAGATGAACTAAATATTTCGATATAAAATCGCGATCGAAAGTGAAAACTCACACCATTTAAAAAAAGAAAAAAACAATAATGTTATCTTGTGCGCATTAATTATAGTTTATTTCTGTTAAATTTCAGATTTTTAACTCCATTAGAAATACGCAATTTGACACCGGCGGTTCTCGTTGAAATACCCTGTATGTTAAGTATTACAATATTGTCAATTGAGATCAATAAAGCCCGAAACAATGGAAGCTATGAGACACATGAAAGTAATGGCCGACGTAAATAGTATAAAAAGTGCAAACGCTTGCCACAATTTAAATCATATATGAGAGGTTAATCGCGCGGTATCCCAAAGAGTGAAAAAAAGTACAAATGCATGAAAATAAATAGAATCACGTAGATACAGGACTTTTTCAAATCATTCAGGATCATTTGGCTCAATCACGAAGATGGCCAAAAATTGCGTATGAAATTGAGACAATTCGGCCCCAATTCCCCCATTATTGCGCCTTATTTGAATCCTGACGCGGCCGACTGAGTTCGCTCCGCAAATTAATTGAAGAGATTGATTATGCAAAGTATTTTTGGTGGAAATCCCCAATCAGAGTTCATTTGGTGGATGTCAAACTAAAGAATTTTCACGAATCATTAAACGTCCTAAATTAATTTTGAAGTTTGCTAGGGCTCCACCAAGATTTCCTTATTGGTATTCCTTATCAGATTCGACGACGGGCGGACTAAAAATCGACATAATCGGGCCGAATCGAAGATGTTCACTCGATTTTAATCCGATTGAAATTGGCGCCTCGTGCGATTACCCTCACGTTCTAGCGATGGCGGAAAGAAAATTTAATAGGGGTCTTCCGGTGTGACGTGAATCTCACTGCAAGCGGGAAGCCGTGCGGAATAAATTGTTCATGGTAAAAAATTGGGGAGTTTATACAAGTTGAGTGCGGTGCGCTAGTAGCAAAGGGTCCTTTGACTGGGGTAAGCTGACCAGTGGGTTTCCTGCAATGTTTTACATTGCAAAAAGGTTAGAGTTTAATTTAATCCGATTTCCGGCCGTGTAGCGGCATTTATTGTGATTCCAAACCGCTTCTTCTCGGCCAGATATCATTTTAGATAAGGACGCTAACGGATGGCGATACTTCCAATCGCATTTTCTAAATTCTGCATCGGTTGAGGATTAAAAAAACCTAACTGATAGAAGTACTTTCTGACAGATATGGCAGCTGTAATATGTGCTTCATTGATTGGGTAAACAAACGTCAAATTATGTTGTGTACTTAACCCGGCAACTTTTATTTGCGAACATAAATGTGATGATAAAATTGAATGTGCAATCAGAGCTAATGGCACTCCAACTACTTCATGCAGTTGTAATTAAATACCGGAAATTGGTTCACAACTTTCCTAATTACATGCACTTACTTTGCTTCATACTCGGTCAAGCTTTAATCGGCCACGCGACAACTTCTCAGAGAATAAATCACTCGTAGATATATAAAAAAATACTAATTAACAAGAGAAGGAGTCTCATCTATATCAAATGGTTTTGTACTTTGTAAGGTTTAGCGACCGCCAAATTATTGAAATCATTAATAGTGCATAAAGAGCGAGTGATATTGTAACGGTTCATTTTTGGGATGGCTGTGTGTTCGCGATTTTGGGGTCTCTCAAAGGTGTCCGTCCTTTCTGTTAATGTTCTTTTCGTTTCTATGGTTTTGGATTGTTATCGGTACCTTGAGTTGCGATGTTTTCTTTGATGCGTTTTTTCGGATATGCTGGCTGATAAACGGCATATTGGTGAGGTTTCTCGAGGTGTGTGGGTCGGTGTCTGTGGGGACGAAATTTTGAGGTAAGTTTTGTTTAAAGAGGGTGAGCCCTCTCTCATGCTCGTTTCTCCACAGGTCCATAGCTACCCTTAATTATCAATTTCGCTTTTGTGGTCTTTGAAACCCACCACCAGTATTCGAGACCACCAACATTGGGGGAATTTATTAGCCAGTCCGGAACGCAGGGCAGCTCAAGCCCAGATTAAAGTCCAGGACCTGGAGAACCCCTGTCTACTCTTCGTCTTTTTGTCTTCTCCATCTTCATCGTGCCACCCTTTACTATTTTCATCTCAGTCAGCGCCCAGGACGTCATCAGCGGAAGCTCCAGCGATCCCGGCGAGTACCTTTTTGATTTTGCGTATTTGTGCGGCTTGACAGATTTTTGTAAGACGAGCTCGTTATTCGATTTTGTTGGGTTTAGCCGCGCAATAGTGTATTTCAGCCGGGTATCGCCAGTGACACCACCATCATCCGCTAGGCGTCTGACTAACATCTTCTTCACTTCCTAACTTTTATTTGTATCTTTTTCTTCTGTAATAAAACCACCACGTCTTGTTTAGACACTTATTTATTTTTGCTCAACCTTCCCCTCCGTAATTGGTAGTAAATACCAATTGCTGGCGCCCATAAGCTCAACGAGACCTTCAGAGGACCCGCGACACAGCCGCCGCAAAGGAGCTAACCGTTAGCCGCATGTGGTAGCGTTACAATATAAGACTCATTTTATGGCACTAGTCGAAGTTTAGATAACGAGCCGCGTAGCGGCAAGTTTTGTAATAGACGAATGACGTAATTGCCTCATGAATGAGTTTTTCATATAATTTTTTTAAATTTTTTTCAAATTTTTTAAATTTTAAACAAAAATTCTCAAGTTTTAAATTAGAAGAATTTGGTCGTGCATGGTTGGTGCTACCAAGGTTAGTAAGGTGTCAAATTGGAAATTACTAGTAAATCGTTTCGTTTTGGCGTTTATTTGATGTTTTAATGACATTTATAATCACAACTACCCAACCTGAAAAAATCAAATTGCACTATCGTTACTAAAAAACCCAAAAAGCTATTATACCACTGTTCGGGTGTCGTAATAGCTTTATTTTAGAACCAAGTAAAAAAATGAGGGTTAAACTACGTTCTAAATGATTTATTTAAGATTTCGATCGACTTTTGTGTTACTTTTGTGTTTTGTGTTAGTTACAAAACTGCCTTAAATTTAAGCAATGATCTAGAAAAACCTGAGCGGGCTCAGAAATATTCAAAACGAAAAATAAATACACTAAATATAATAATAACGGACAAATAATTGGTACATCCAGGAAGTTGTCTAAAAATGAAAAATGTATAATACTATTTGACATAATATGTACCTATATTAATACCCATCAAGCTAAGGCTTAATTGTGGCGTAATTTCCTACTCATGCTATGCTTGAATTTCTTAATTTTTAATCGTTATTGAACTAGTTCTCATATTCTTCAAGAGCAAAAATTGAAGAAAACCTAATATTATTTATATTGTTTTTAGTAAGATTTTAGGGCTTAATTGAAAATTTCTCGCCAACCCGAATTTGTTTCGAGTCGGTTAGCAGCGGCTTAGATTTGATTGGAACACCGGCACAATTGGGATTATGGACTCAACCCACTCTAGTAGAGTTGGGAAATTAATGAGACTTGGACAAAAAGTTAACTACAAACTTTTGTCAAGCATATTTTAAGAAAAGGATAGAACAGGAGCGCTATTGTCAAACCCTGTCGTCCTCTTCCCATCTTTAATTTGAATATTTAATTCGCCGTTCAACGTTCAGGAACGAGTTTCCTAATCCCTTCGCGCATTTTTATTAACAATAAATCCGAAGGGCCGGGAGCTAATTTTTTCGTTCGATAAACATTTCCTCGGATTAGAAAATCCTGGTGAAAGGTTGTCATATTCAATTTCACGGCGAATGCCTCAACCTTGTCCACTCGACTGGTCATCTCGGGGCACCTGCTGCAGGTTTCCGCTCGCCCTCGTCTTCATCAATCACAATTTTCGGCTATTACGTGACATTCCGTAAATCACATATTAGTGAAACTGGCACAGGCAATTGAAAAGCCAATTTTGTTGATTGAAAACACAATTAAACATGGCCCCGTGGCACATTTGGACGAGTATTTTTACAATTGCTCTATGATTCCAACAAACTCATTGATGTGTGCAGAATCGGATTACAGGATGCGTGTTCTCGTATGAAAATCCTCTTCCCGCAGGACTGTCATCACCGTCTGCCTGATAACCGATGGATACCATCAAATATGCAAACAGTTTTTGTTGCACCGTGGTGAGTTAACAGGGAGTAGCTGGGTAATTAACCGATTTGCTATCTGGCAATTAACCGTTTTGCTTCGGACTTGTAAACACGACTCGAGCTGGATGGCTAATTTATCACCATTAATGAGGTTTCAATCAGAATTTAATCCGGTCAATTAACGAATTGTCACGGGGTCTTAAGCTAAGCTAGAAAAAAATGCAACAATGTAATTGAAGTTTAATCATTCCATCTAACTGCATCATTAAAAACCAGTTGAAGGAAGATATAATTTCTTCCAAAAACTGTATGCTGTAAGTCCGTTGCACATGATGCTTGTTTTCTTGCTCAATCTCTTTCCGGATTCTTTTGCTGGCTGCCGGGCTACAATAAAATTTGTCTAACAACTCCACGATCGCATAGAACTGTCAGAATACACGACCTGCAACTAGCGTATTATCGGCTGCCCTCTATTGCTCGCAGATAACAAGTTTATAAAAGATGAATGACTTTCTATATGCTAATAGTAAGGTTCTGTGTCTTTGACAAACTGTGTCATTAATTAAACGTGTTCAATTTTAGTGTCCATCCATCGACCGTGTATTTGGAACAATACAGTCCGTCAATATAGAATGGGGCAGAACGCACAACCAATAGTAGGTACAGCTGGGGAATTTGAAAATGTACAGAAAATGTGAAAATACCACGCAAGTCAAATACTGAAGTGTACCCACGTTATCATCAAGTGTAAAGTTTTTAAGTCTTGTAGGAGACATTAGATATGCATAAGGGAGACGCAAATAATTAGCTTTCTCCGCATTATACTTGACTAGAAGCGGCTTTTCCCTCCCCTTTAAATCTTTGAAAAAGATGACCCCTGTGACTTTTCTCTAAAAAGAGGTCCTCAAGACTCGTCCTAAAAAGTTTATCGTAAATCAGACCTAAAAATTGACCACTGGGGCTCCGACACCAAAAGGGGCACCCTTGGGGTCCGTCCCAGGAGCGGGCCTTCACGGGCGTTGATATTCAACATTATTTAACATCATCCGACCAAACTGTCCGCCGAAAACAGCCCGGATTTCGCCCTTTTCTCACGATTGCCCCCCCAAGGCCCCCCGGAGAGCCTTAGGTATGTTGAAATCTATCCCCCGTCCGATGACACCTTCCCCGAAAAGCTCCGTGTCCCCATTCCGAAATGAGAGGGTCCCCTATTTTGCAAAAAACTATTTGTTAGTAGTATAAGGGGATGATAAGGTAGAAAAGTGGATTATTTGTACAGCCCTCATGCATTTTCAAGTACCGGCTGTTCCTACTTAGGTAAGTACAGGTACCACTCTCTGTTCTTTTTTCAGCAATTTGAAGTATAGTTTTACCCTACCATAAGTAATTTTTTTTTAAATATAAGTCAATTACGCTCTATTCTTCAGTAAAAGTAAGAACAGATAGAGATAGGCAACCACTCAATTAAGGTTTCTCACCCCCCGGAATGTTTGCAACACACAATACACACGGACGCGGCGCATGAGCAGTTTTGGGAGGACCCTCAAACGCCCATCTCTTCCTACTAGTAAGTAATTTTTGCTTAAACTTTGCTAACAGTCATAGAGTTATAACCGGGAAATTTTGATAAAGGACACAAATATTTTTAAATAAAAACTTGAAGCGCCACATTTTATTACATTACACATTACCACCCATCAGTCGCTGTCGATACGATTTTTAACTCGATTAGCTAAAGGCATTTGCCTCGTAGCTGTAGCTAATCAGGCAGCCTCGATGCGACGGAAGATCTAATTTACCGTGTCGCCGTCACACGCACATGCCGTGACACCTCACTTACGTGTAATTACCAATAATCAAATTGTCATTCCCAGCCAGTTTGTGTTAACCACAAGCCGAAGCCATGCGGGCTACAGGCTGGGATTACAGATGCACTTACCTGCCTATTTATCCCTAGGGCAAATAAGTTTTCGTTAAATTAAGCACGGTTTTGTCAATCGAGGATGCTCGCTTCGTAATTAGATCTGTTGCGAGTTAATTTCCCTCCTAAAATGAGTAGATTAGGATAGCTTGGATAAGCCGCCCTTACTCCATACGTTTCATCTACATCCAACAAATTAATTGCTCTGTTTGCTAACAATATCACGCTATTGTTGCAGGATTTTGTAACGTCGAGGCGCAATTACCGGAAATCAACTGATAGCGTGTCGTTTCTCAGCATCAGAATTACATCTGCGGTAACATCAACAATCACAATAGTAATAATTTATTGAACGCGGTCTAGTCGAGTTTTTGTTGTCTGTTGTAAACGACAGGAGTCGTTACCATTGTATTCACCGTCCTAACTTCGCAACTGAAGAAACTGATAATTTCAACTGCTTAAAAAGTCTAGACGCGAGCAAAGTTGTGTATTGACGAAAACTGTAATTGAACAACAGCAACCAAGCCGATTTCACGCTTAAATTGTTGGAAGATTCTCCTGCTGGGCAAACCGATGGACAATTGCCAGTGTTTGGGGGAAACAACTAGAAAACTCTCCGAGAAAGTTCTCCATTATAGTCTTGCAACTCAATTCGGGATCCATGCAAAACTTTGAGGGTTTGCACGAGTTGTTTAGGGGCGGCCACTACGGAGAAGAATCAACACACTTTTAGTGGCGTTGCATTAGTGGAATGGCTGATCCGTACAAATTTCGACGACTGCTTCAGGCATCGAGTTCAAGGAGGATTCTTCAAGGGAATTTACATTTTCTAGTTTTCAACGAGATGAACAAATTTAAAGCTTTTGTATGTCATTTAGATTATATCGTCGCAACGTGGCATATTTATCCTCTTTTTATGACTTGAGTCTTTTTTACGGATCCAAGCCACGCGAGGGATCAAAAGAATTTATATTAATTTTTGCACTGAGTACCTTAGGTTTTTAAATTACACTAAAACCTTGTCGGGCAAGCTTCGTCGTTTCAACACAAAACAGTCTAATTAAATTTCACTTCTATTTTTAAAATGCCAGGAAAGAGTCGATGCATGGGAGACGTACCAAAGTCTCATAAACCACTAAATTTTTGCAGAGACTTATGTTCTGCCATAAAGTGAATTACATTATATTCTCCAGCTGATGATGACGTCATTCCAACTAAGAGTTTTTGTTAGCATGATAAAAAAAATTGGAGGATTAAAATTCTAAAATAGAAAATGTTAAATTTATTTCGAAAGTACAAAGACTGTGGACTGATGTAACTGTACGTTTACAAGAATTAAGGGATGAAGAGTTTAAATTATTCAAGCCCCTACCTGGCTATATAAATTCGCTTAATTTTGCTGGGCAACGCATGGTTTGGAAAGCGGTTCGGGTGTGTTTACCAGAAAACTTAGTGTTTGCTTTTAATTTAACATTTTGTTTTGATGCTTAAAGGAGTTGATGAATTCGGTAGTCATTGGGGAAGCGCCCTAAATTAGATATCCGCACGGGAAACCGGACACGTAAAAAGCCAGCTCATATGACAGAGATAGAAGGGATTCTAAGCACTTCATAATGCAGAAGTTGATTATTGAATTAACCCGCGAGAGAAGTAACTGTATAGCTGGAAACCATCATAAAATTGTTTAATTGCGAGAAACTTTAGCCACTATTGTTTTATTAACTTTAAAAAAAATTTCAACACTAGTAAAACACTCAATGCCATGTTAATAGGGAATGCCCACTCCACTCTTCACTTCGAGTGGAGAGTGGAGCAGACAATTTCTGTTATCTATTAAACGGTGGTCAAGAACTAAAATCTACTTAAATTTTGAAAATTACTTTGATTACTATTTTGCTTTTTATTAAATTATTGAGAATTATATAAGAAAAGATATAAAGATATCTCGAATTGATAAGAAACACCATATAGACAATACACAAAAGATTACAATTTTAAAAATTGCTAATTTAAAATAATACGAAGACATTATGATTGGCGAGCTGCCTGGACAGAAATGCGAAACATCAATGATGGATGACTAGTGAGAAGATTGAGGAACCGTTAGTTGCAACGTCTCTATTTAGAAATTTAATTCTTGAACACAATGTACCAATTGATCGGAGACTTTGTTTTTCTAGTCACGCGTTTAAATATAAACTCCCCCAATAAAGTCGGGAAGCTTCGAGCTACAAGATGGGGGGTGTATCAGACTCCTGTAAAAATAGATAGTGTCGACCTAATGCGGCTAGTTCGAGTTTATGTTCCCGGAGAAAGAACCATCGCCGTATTTCTTTTAGTGCAGCTGTAAATTCCAATTTTGTCGACCCGTTAAAGATCAGAGAAAGCAAACAGTCCGGGACATGGTCGTGGATGTTCCTTTTGTGTGTGGGTAATGAAGTTAGCGGACCGGCCCGTTGTCGAGCACAGCTCACACGTACACACATCTACCAGAACACACAGTTTTCCTATAAATTTGAGGCTTTGTGCAGTCGCGACCACAAAAAGACTCCTCACCGTTACTTTAATTGGACATGTACGCTGACTGGATGTCCGCAAACACCGCACCAAACCAGCGGAAATGGAATTCGGCTGTATCGGAAGCCCGGGAGGTTACTCAATCATTGTTTAAACTTTAATAGGTTCGTGACGGTCTCGATTTCACCGTGGGCGCTTTTCGGAGGCGTCGTATTTTCGCCCCGGGCAGCGCCAGTTATCACGAGTTCAGTTATGCAAGTCATTTTAGGAGAGTCATTGCCAAAATCCGCCGAAGAATGTAACTTTCATTGCGATTTTCGTTCCAATACTTCAAAGCTTGTTTTAAATGTTAATTAGTATGAAGGAATTCAGCGCGATTTCAAAGTTCTTCGGTGAGATTACTAACAAATCTGATGTTCCTCAAAGTTTAACATCATTCCTCAATATTACGGTGTCTATGATAGAGGAAAAGATCAAAATACAGAAAAAATCTAATTACTTCAGCACTTAGAACTTAAGTGTAAATTTTCCTTGAAATCTTAGAATGCTAAGCAATTATTTATTTAAATTCATGTTTGGTTTAGAAATCGAGATAAATAAATTTAATTGCAACTACCGACTATTGTGCGGATTTCGGAAAAACACTTTGTGACTCGCGTCCAACTTTTAAAGTAAATATTTATTGAGAATAAAGTAAAATCGCAATGAGATTTGTTTCAAACTCATGCTATGACAATTTTCTTTCTATTGGAGCAAAGCTAACCCATGGCGGCTTGTTTGACTGTTTTCACATGGATAACTACCCTCTCCAAATCACTGAACTTTCTTCTTTTGTAAAAAAATTACAATTAATGTTCTAGTTGCAGCTTTATTTATTATGATTAAGATGAAGAAGCGAAGCTCTGATGTAGTTTCCATTTGGAAGGCCTTGAAGATTTGTTTGGTAACTTTTAGATGCTAGAAAAGCTTGTGATGTGTGATTTCAACCATAAAGCGAAAAAGACTAATGCATTTGAATTTTCATTTGTAACCACTTCATTTGCTTCGAGAATTAGTTTCTGAGTGGTTCAGATAGTTTGGATTGTAATGAATCTTGAGCCTCGGAGTAAATCCGGTTTAAGGGGTAAGGTCTTTCTTCACATAAGTCGATCAATCTTTTAATTATTCTTTACAGCTCTGTACTCAATAATAATTACACTTAGTAGCTGTTTAAAGATGATTTGGCAAGAAAACAATCCAGAATGAAGAACGATTAAAACGTTAAAAGAAAAATTAAAAAAATTTTATGACTAAAATCCATTAATATTGGTAATGAAGAAAAGAGAAACAAAAAATATAGATCGATTATTGCCTGTGTTCTGAGTTTATGATTGCTCAGCAAGACTCATGTTCCTTAACGATTTATGGAAAAAGTTTTTGGTGGAAGCTATTGTACAAAATACAGTCTTCCTAAATATGCTTTTCAACATTTTTCTTCAGTTGTTAGTTAATCAGAAATAATATAAACTTTATTATTTCAAATGACAACACATTATTTTTTTACCAATTTCTAGTAGATAATTTAATTCTGAATTCAACGATGGATTACACACAGGTTGTTGTATAAGAAAAATTCTGAGAATAATGACTGAATGTGAAATCACATTTCGTGGTACGCTTACTTGATAATGTAAAAAGTTGTCATGCCGAGACATAGGTAAGAAATAAAATATAATAAGAATAATAGGTGAGAATAAGAAATGCGATTTCACATTTAGGTATATTTCTCAGATTTTTTTTGATACAACAACCCCTTTGTAATACATTGTTGAATTCAGAATTAAATTATCCACCAGAAATTGCTAAAAAAATAATGTGTTGCTATTTGAAATAATAAAGTTGATATCATTTCTGATTAAATGACCAGAGAATAAAAATGTTGAAAAACATGTTTGAGAAGACTGTACTTTGTATAATAGCTTCTATTAAAATCTTTTTTCATAAAGTGTATAGTTTAGCAGAAAATGCCCGTTTCCTCTCAAAATAAACATCCGGTATATTTGACATTTTTCTTTGCCACGTTACGTCACACAAAAGCGCATTGAGGTTAGCAACCCTAGAAAGTGAGACCTTAAAGGTGTGACAATGACCGTAAAATTTTTACTGAAAACTTTAGAATACGTACATACCACTTGAGACCCAAAACGCAATTACCAAGTGTACCTTGAGTACAAAGCTGTGAAGAATAATTTACACTTTTGTACAAACCTCTGCTCGTCTTGATTCAATAACTGGCATAACAGCCGTTTGCACCAACTGCAGTTAAAATTTTAACTTTGGGGTTTAAATTTAACCTACAATTAATTAACAACTCCGTTGCATCAAGCGGCAGTTACCTCTCCTTTAACCTTGCAATGCTATACTAGCCTAACTGACGATTAGATTTAAACGACAGTTTATTAAACTTAAACTGGTCCAAATGGCCGTAAGAGGATGAAGTTCTTAATTTAAAGTACTTTTCTTTTAGCTATAAGTTCCTGCCATTTACTCGAAAAAAAAACTAAACAAATTATAATTGTAAAGCGGCTTAATTCGCTTTTAGAAACTCGCACTGCGAGTTTCCATTGGATGGTTTCACCGAAGTGAAATTAACGAAACAAAGTTAGACATCAAAGTTGGGGATAATTCAATAAAACTTGACGCATCGCAATTCCGCATTCACTCAATTATTAAGCGGAAATTGGCGGCTATTTATCGAATTGAACCCCGCATAGCAACTTTTTTTTAGTCTTTGCCTCATATAAATTGGCGATGGAAATTGCCATTGTCGCGTTCAACCCTCCCGACCACAATGATACGTAATTATCGAAAGAACGCCGCAATTTTAATGATGCCGATTCCGCACTTCCTTTGAACCATTTCCGTTGTCAAATAAAAGTTTCCGTTCAGGTAAATAATTCTGACATTACCGCAAAGAAATTGGCCAAATTGAACTGTTGCATAATTATTACGAATTGGAACTGGTGGTGTTCCTAAAATATCTCATCGGTCATGTAAATCAATCCAATTAGCGGCGTTTCAGACGAGAGCTGGGGACACTTAGGATTTGTCTTATAGGATTTGAAGAGGGGCTTGTCAAATTGAATGTGATCAATAGTATTTGCATAGCCCTAGTGGTCCGGTCTAGTTAGCACCGGTTTAGGTTTTGTCAGTAGCAGTGTAGGGATTGGAACGTCTTGTGAATAATTCCCCCCTATTCGGGCTGTGCTATGCACATACATTTACATTATCACGCCGAGTTAAGTTTGTGCCAGTTGCTAAATATTTACCACAGAATAGAACGGGCTGTATATACCTACATCCCCAGATAACTCCTGTTAACTTACAACAAGGCGGACTTAAATGTTTCATAGGGCATTAATTTACAATTAGGAGGATCCTGTTATGAGCACCAACAGACGCCTTCGGAGTTTCCCTAATTATTAATTAGTTTCGGATAAGTTGATTTCGCAATATTTAACGAAATCTTACAGCACCACCTGCTTCATCACACACGAGATTTATCGGTTGAGCATTCGAGTTTGCCACGGGCAAATTTACGTCAGGCACTTGGAAAATATTCGCTATTGGCCATCACGTCACCATTCGCACTCTTATAAGTTTAGTGGATGGTTCTCTGACAACGGGGACATTGAATTTATAAATGAGCTGTTGAAGGACCGTTACAGCGCACTTATTACTCATAAAATTTATGACTTCCTGCAATTTTAAGCGCAAGATAGGGCACGACTCCGGCACTTAAACGCCCCTAAATTTTCATAAAGGGCTAAAGAAAATCGCATTGTGCGAAAAAACATCTACTTGCCGCATTTCTTGCACGTTAAAGTTATCAACCCCTTTAATGATTAATTAACTCGAAACCAGCTGTATACACGAAATAGGCGGCGTGAAAAGGTTTTAAAATTATTTATTCCACAGCTGAGTGTTTGGTTTCAAATCTTTTTTATCCGGACGTAATTAGCATTCATGTATTATTGGCAAGTTCCTTGTTTGTTAAGTAAATTCCTTTCTACGAAGTTGTAAATAACTTCCTGAGGTAATTTGGAGTTGTTCTAAGAATATGCTGAGTGAAGTGTTTCTTTGGGGTTGAGTACGGAAAACGCGCAAAGTAATACAGGACCCTTTTATCCAAATTTATGATCAAATAGCCCAAAAAGATTGCGTCCTTATAAAAAATTGGACGACCTGAACTTTCATCAAAACTGTTAAAAACTATTACTCTACTGAAATTCGTTTGAGGCCGAAGTTTTATTTCTCAAGTATTAGGATTAAATTAATAATGCATGTACACGTAAACAAATTGTTTACGAGAACGATTTGTAAATATGTTCTTATTCAGCAAGAGACTTTAGTTTTAGAGTGGATTTCTATATTTAGGTACTTTCACCGAAATTACAGTAATAACTACCAAACTACTACTTATTAAGTTGATTAGGAAAACTAAATATAAAAAATCAATTACTATAACAAAACTTTCTCTAGAATGTAAAATTCTAGTGCTTAGGTACTTTTTATATTATTACCTACAATCGAAGTGGCTCAATCCAAGTGGAAGTCAAACTATTTGTTATGCTGACAAAGTTTCATGACCAAAAAAAAAAATAATACCTACATGCTATATTTAGCCGTTCAAATAATATCACTTCTCAATGCAATCTTGGATATTGTACACAAGAGTAAAAATTAAACTTTTGCATTTTGAATACAATAATTTGGATCTAAATAGAAAATTTAATAATATTTATTATTAAAGACACAACATTAAGCAGAAATAAATTATTTGGTTGTAATTAATTTAGCTTAACCGGTTAGTTATTACAATTTCTTCGAAGATATTAGTTCTAATAACCTACAAGTTTAATAATGCTTAAGTAATTATCTTTCAACTAAAAATTTCTAAACAAATTAAATCAAATCCTCAAATAATTTTTTCCCTTCCTAGCAAATTCTTTTTCAATGTTACAGGTATAGAAAATAGACAAAATTAGTTTTATTCTATTTCTCAAGTTGTGAAGAACTTTAGCGGATTCACCCGGCGCCTCCGCCATTTGTAGTAGCGCTCCTGAGTAAGATATATTTAAGTAACATTTGTTAAGAGCAATCCGAAGGTGTGGATCTGGCAGTTTAGTAGTAATTTTTTTAATTTACGATTAATTAAAGCATGGTTTGTGCTGTTGGTAATGTATTAAAATGATACATTTAATTTTATTATAAGAGAAAAATATTTTTTGGTAGTCTCACTTATTTGGTCTTTAGAAAAAAATTGCAATTGCTGTTAAAAATATGACACCTAATGGTTTTGAAAAAAATATTAAAGAAATTAAATTACATTTTTACGTCACGCAAAGCTGCCCTCCAGCGGCGTCTTAAAATTTTGTCAACGTTGGAATATAACCACTTGCAAGATTTGACAGGGGGAAAAGTTAAAATGCGACATGGTCTTCTGAATCTATTTTGTCAACAAGTTTCTCATTAATATTTTGTCAAACATTCTAGTTTTGACAAAAATAATAATTTTAAAATTCTTGGGCAGTTATCAATTCATAAAAATTTGTGCAATAATTATTACATCAAATTGTGCCTAATTATCCCAATAGAGCTTCCTTTACAATTGTACAGAAAAAACTAAAATTTTTCCCGTTAATGCGACGTTTTTGCGGCGTCTCCTCCATTTCCGAGCAAACCTCACATCATTGTTGAAAACTATTAAAGCATTGGTTAATTTTTTTAGTAATTGTTAAAAAAATATATCAAAAATTATCTTTGAAGAGGAACGTCCACTGTATCATTTGTGATTGTACAACGTCAGCAAAATGCATTGACGTAATTGTTTGTATTAGCAAGGGCACGTATTAAAAAGAGAGAAAATTGCAAATTAAAAATACAAATTTGATGCTTATTTTCGTTCTCTGTTCGACAATCATGAGATGGGTTATACCCATCTGCCTCACTTTACGGCTGCTCGAGATGATGTAGTGCAATTACTCTGCAGAATACTAAAAATGATCTCGTGTCAAACATTTTGAATGGCAATAAAATTTGACCATTTCAAGAATTCTATAATATCTACTGTTTCATTAATTTTTTTTTAATAGGGGTCAATTAAATTAATTTTTTCTTTTTAAAAATTCGAATTAACGTTGGTTTAATTTTATTTTAACATTTAAAGAATTCTAATTTGGAGATTTTTTGTGCCGACTCCACCATCTGAATTTCAAAGCTCTCACTCAACAGCAGAAATAGTGTAAGAAAAGATTAAAGTAGCAAAGAAAAACAATTTAAAAATACTGTTTGTCTTAAAACTGCAAAAAAATTAAAGAAAAATTTGTATCTCAGGAAAAATGAAAAATTCGAGCGTTGTCAGCCATAGAATTGATACATTTTTGCATTTTAATATTCTACTGTAGTAAATGATTTTTATTACTCATTATCATAAGTAAATCATGCAGTTAGCATCACCACCTCTAATTTATAATTGTTATTTGGTAAAGCAGTTCATAAATGGATTAACGATGACTATAAAAGTGCAGTTTAGTTAATTCACGAAAAGAGCGAGCACCAAACTAAATTACACCGCAAACACTTTAAACTTTGCTAATTTTGTCAACTAGAGCTTAATTACAAATATCTTTACCTTCGCAAACTTACAACCACCCTTCATTATAAAACTGCTAATTTCGGCAGAAATCAGAGATTTCTACAAGTAATGCCGTTTGGGTTAGATACTACCGTATTTCTTAAGTCAACTGTTGAGCTTATCTAGATTCGTCAAGTTGACCGAACTGTTGTCGGTATATGTATCTTTCATTTCATGGGGTTTATGTCCGGCTTTTAGGTATTATACTGATTCTGATAGTTTGTGGGTGTACAAGCAATTTATTTTTATCTAGTTTACTCGCCTAACGCATCTATGCGGCAAAATAACTAAGAAATTCGTGAGAAACTCCCATATACGCGTAAATATAAAATTTCTGCTGCTTAATGTGCTTCACAAAAGTGCTTCAATAGCCGCCGTACCTCAAAAACCCGTGTTTTATTGTGAAAAATTATTTGCAATAATTTACTGCAAAATACTTTCTATAAATCCTGCAGCGCAATTAAATGGTTGAATTATTTATGCTTCAGCAGGTTTATTTGAATCTTTAAGCTTATGTGTTAACAATTCAGCTACCTATTTGAACAATTGAGCCAGTCAATTCCCAATAGTTCATTATTCCGTTGGTGATAACAATTCAATTTTATTTATAGCAAGAATGTCTGGAATTTTCAATTATTATGCCTTTGTGCATGGATGCACGCGTGCTATAATAGCTGTAATAGATTTGCGGTTCCGCCATAGTGCTATTTTTAACCAGAGCTCGACACTAAATCAATAAATTAATTATCGACAAATTTTTGATAGCGAAAAGTAAAACTTAATTTCCCCAGATTCATCCACGTAGATGAGCTAATTAAATAAAGTCCTGATAAAAAGAACAAAAATTTACTAATAATTGTATTTACAACAGACCAAACCTGTATTGAGTGTAATCAGTAATCATGAAACAGAAAAAAATTACAAAATATTGTTAGTGTGCACAGCTTTGAATCAAACATCTTAATAAAGCTTTTCGGCGACAACTAATTAATTGACATTTCAAATTTCAAATTTAGAAGCGGAAGTAGGAATTTAGTTTCAGACAATCTAACGTTTTCATAAACAATTACGATGTCGTGAAATGACAGCGGAAGACAGGAGTATTTTGAATGAAATGAAGACGTCAGAAGCAAGCACGCAAAATTAAATGTTTTTATTTCTCGGCGTCATCGATTTTTTTCATTTATAAATCTGAACTTTTACATCCGTATTTTCTTTAGCCCTGCATTAAATGGTACGATTAAATGGCAGAGTTATTTTTGGATTATACGAATAATACATACAATAACGTTAGCGTAGGCTGCAATAAACGAAGAGAACCATATATAAAGTATTTCTTTAAAGCAAAGCATAAGACTAAAAAGATATATTTTCCAGAAAAATATTTTTTTATCTTAAACGCCTCCTCGCATTTAAGGGGTCTAATTTCAGAAGAGACATAATCCATGATAAGTCATTTAGCGTAATTCACTAAAAATATTTCGAAGCAATCATAATTAGATTGTCTGTAAACACTTCTCCCACGCACTATGCTCTGCTCTTATACATAGAACACTACAAGAGATTCAGTGGAAAGACCTCTTCTTTAAGGCCTGGATTCCTTCTTTGTGGCTCTCAATGGGCGATATTGAAAAGTTTTTCTATGATTGCGTGAAGTCAGGACCGAACAGTTTCACAAATTTTCAGGATTTCTTTCGATTTTAAGAATCTGTAGACATCAGACTCGGAAGTAAGCTATCTTTGAAGTCAATCGGTCAAGTACCATTAAAAATACAATTGATTGAATATGGTGATAAATCGAAAATCAAATCGGTACTTGACCGATCGACTTCAAAAATAGCTTACGTCCGAGGCTGATGTTTACAGTTTCTTAAAATCAAAAAAAATTCTTAAAATTCGTTAAACTGTTCGGTTCTGACTTCACGCAATCATGAAAAAACATCCCTATATCGCCCATTGAGAGCGACAAAGAAGCGCCATTCTCTTAAATCCAGGCCTTAACAGTTTGCATACCAAGGTCTCGTTAAATATCATTGATGCAAACATTCTTTAGAGCATTGAATATGTTAGAGAGCACCTTATTAAGGAACTTCTGGATAAATTTAATGTTAGTGTCACTAGCATATCTCCTAAGGTAGATGCTGTAAAGCCACACCGGTTTCAGGATCTGATCACAAGTCAGTATTTTATTAAGCATTGACGATTTTGATTTCCAACCAATGAATCATTAACTTTGTCGTGCCTAAGCAGTATAGGCATTTCTTAAAAACATAATAATTGTAACACTGATTTCCAGAGCAAACACTCCTGTTAATTTTTTGTTAGTAAAGTTTTCACAGATAGATTTGATGTTCTATCAATTATCATGTGAAACCCTATAAATTTACGAAACTCCAATAAACCTTTACGGCGAACAAGTTTAAAAGCACAATTTATCCAGACGTCTAGTTTTACATGGGTCAAACTATTGCTGTAGTGCATTTACACAAGTTGTTAGCACACTCATTGGTGCATTCAGTCGGACTGAATCTGGCACTATACACGTTTACAACGCTTCAATGTGATGTAGAGAACGGCTAGCTGGCCACGTTTCAATTGCCTTAAAAACAATTCTCCCTTTACCTCCTTTTCCACTTGAATTATTTAGAGCTTGTGTAACTATTGCCCTAAATTAAAATATGCAAATTTCCCAAGTCTCTCATGACCTGTAATTTCAAAAAAAGTTATTTTGCCACTGCACTTCCTTAAAACTGCAAATTTCTCAGAACTTTTCTAGGTGTACACATGGCACAAAACTGATCCCAGTTCGGCTCTCTTTTATTTTAATCCTTGGTATATAATTGCCGAACAAATCTCAACAATAATATGACCAAAAGTTTTTTTGTCGTCGGTACCTACCCTTGCAGCAGATTCCCTCATAATCCCTTTATCACGTACATATAAAGTGAGTTTTTGCTTCGGGCAGGTTGCCGGACGAAATCCGGCCTGATCTGACAGGAAGAGATGTAAGGATTTGCTTTTTTTAAGTGCTGTGATCCCACCTGGAACGCCGGGACCGACGGCGACGGAAGCACGTATGCAAATAGGGGCGCATATCCGGGCGAGATTACAGTGCCAGATACGTCAGACGCGGAAATCAGATGACCAATTGCGGAATTAATCCAAAGCTCCACATTTTTTGTAAATCCTTTTTGATGGTCAAACATGCTAACGACAATCCGGATACGTAAGCCACTTGTTCGATGACGGGATACAGAAGAATATTTCATGAAAATCGGGAATTACTGCATATTGATGAAAGCGGATTTTTGCCTTAATATCGAGGAAAATGTTCAGTAATTTTTTTATCGCTGCAAATCATCTTAGTGAAGAGCACAGCGACGGTTTCGTTTGTACCTATACAGGAAGCGGATAATTGCCTGTTCCTTTAATGACTCTGGCTGACCTAGGATGGTAAATAAATTACTCCAAGGGAATGTAGACAGCACTAAACTACAATTGATTAAATTACAATTGTAGAAGCCAAAGCAAAAGCTCTTAAGATGGCACCAGTATAGAGAATATTGATTCCAAAGAGTCTATAGCGACATCAACAATAATGTATAGTGTTTGTCAACAATCACTTAATTGATAAGCATTAACATAATTACTTTCATAACTCCTATCATAGCGCATTTTAAAGGTTAGTCTAAAATCAATGAACAGTTGGTATTGACATTTGTAAATGAAAAAGCTCCTTTTCAGTTGTCCTATTTTAGGTTGCCTGCACAAGTATATGCTTCCGGTATAAATTCTGGTTTTTAAATATCAAGTAGACTACTTTTCAATCCAAAAGTTTTATAAAATATAGTAGACCAAATGACCACCAATTTTTACAAAAGATTTATGTTAACCAAGAATAAAGTGTCAAGAGACTTGGCTAGATGTGCGTCAGACAGAGATAGGTTGCCAGAACTTTTAACACACATAGCCAGACGCGTAGCAGAAAAGATGACAAAACGCATCTTAAAACAGATGATAGAACACGTGAGATGCCACGTAACATATCAGTTGATAGGACCCATGACAGGGTACATATCAGAACAAGCGATACATGATTACACGTCTGCTGGCACAATTTGTGGCACATACTGTGCCACATGTCAAGTCAAGTGCCATATCACTCATGCAGCATATCATTTTAGACGTGTTCTGACACGTGCATTGTTTGCACTAACATGACCTTGAGCATGTGCTTTATCGCATGTCCAGCATTTGCCAAAGCAAGTATTGTAGCATTATTTTTAACACCTGTCCTAGCAAATTTTATGTTGAACGTTCTGGTACACGTCGTAGTATGTATCTTGACACATATCTTGCCATGTCACCTGGCACGTATCATTATAGCATGTGTCTTAGTACATAGCAAGTCACGTGTCCTTATACCTACGTGTAATGATACGTATCTTAATACCTGATTTGAAACGCATGTTTGCATGCGGTCAGTAACCCTTTTTTTAGCTAACTCCAACAAGTCGTAAATATATCGATAAACGTGCATTACAATATTGCAATATTACAATATAAGATATTAATGATGACGTTGCATAATAGTTGGTTTAATTATGTCAAACTGTTTTCGAGATTTGCTCAACCTGATATAACACTAATCCTTGTGACCTGTTATATTTTACAGTTCTTTTGTAATGTATTTTTGATCAGATCCGTTATAAATTTCTTAAAAAGATATTCTTAAAAACATAAAACTCGTTATATTAATTACCTATATTTCAGGAATCGTAGAGCACCCGGTAGATGTATGGAATGTATAACTATTCCAGGTTATTCCAACTTCGTTGTGAAAATGGCATGTTTAGGTCAGTACATTACGAGCCAATAATGATGTTAAGCCACGCTTTTCAACTTAAAGTTACCTGGCTATTACCTTGTTTTCCCCGTTACCTTTCCGACCGGAAGCCTAGGGACACTCATTAGAGGCATTAAGTAGTGGAGCATGACGATCGTTTATTTGAAATGCCGGCGAGATTTAAAATAAATTTATAAGTACATCCATAGACAACGTTCAATTTAGGAGATTAGGAGTTTGAACTTCGGAACACGATATAAAAATGCTAACACATACGGCTGGATCTCCGCTTCTCCTCGGAGATTTCCCAATCTCGTCTTTGTTCGCTGCTCCTTGAATTTATTTACTACAAGTTTGGATGTATTTCCAAACCAAATTCTACAATTCTTGCTTCGTGGTTAATGGCTACATAGAGTACGCTTTTAGCGAGGATTTACAGTTGTTCAGTCCACATCCATACTTACGGTTCCAACGATTTCATTGTGCGATAGCCAGGGGTGGATTCCTCGAAAAGAAATTAAGAATAATTGAACGCGTGACCTAAGCAATATTAATTCAATTAAATGTAAATTCGCACGACCAGGCCGCAATAAAACATTCCTGAAATTGTGCAATAATTGCTTAAAGAACGATAAAAGTCCCGATTTAAATGGAAAAACTCACAATTCACTGCTTTATGAAGAAAGTTAAATCAAAATCGTGAGAATTACTTCATTTTACTTTTGCAGATTTAACGAGCAACTTTTAATTACATTCAAATATCTGTCTCTCGGGCATCTAAAATGCCATCTTGGCGACACTCACGGAACCGACTTTCGTAATTAGCTGGCCCGTTTTTGGCGTTACTCGAAAATATGACGGCGGAGGGTGCACAATCAACTCTCTGCAAATGGAAGGAAAATATCGTAACTTACCGAAATGTGCTTGCGCAAAATTTAAAAAACTTGAACTCCGTTTTGGAGCAACCGAATAATCGAAACACATGTTTAGAGGTTACGTTCCCAAATTTTAATTCGGTAGCCAACCAGAGGGGATAAATCACGCCATAGACATCTACGCCGACTGTAAAGTTTTAATTAAAACAATGTCCGGTTCGTGCAGAAGAGCGTTTCTTTCTGCAACTCCCCCAGGGTCCATTTCGAGTTTCTTGTTAACTATTTCATTAACCCAGCCAAACAAACATCCTCTATTTTCCCTAAAATGTTCGCTCTAACTCTAATGACTGCTAAACGAAAGCGTACTAATATTAAATTATGTTCCGGCGCTTCGTTATCGGAATTAAACAAACACTAACTTTACTCCAGTAAAATAGCATAAGAAAAATGAACAGTTAAGCAGTAATCAGGTACAATGTTAGTTTAATTTTGCTCAGTCAAACGTATTTAATTCAAAGCGTTAAGTTAATGGCCCGCTATTATTTGTCCTGTACACTGTACAGGTCTCTAATGATTTCACCCTACAATTAAATCATAATTAGTTAATTTTAACGCCGATTGATAATGCTATCAGTATTGGGTTAGTTGTGAAATTCAATTACAATACGGTACAATTTCGCATCTTACCCAACAATTTAATATTAAACACATACCGCACTCTCATTATGCACGCGTAAATAGAATATAATTAAACCGCGCAGGCCCGTTCAGCGTTATGATTCAATTAGTTAAATAAATATGCGAGCAAATGCCCCCGTCAAAGCCATGCTTTAAAACTAGCAGAAAAACCCAATTACACATGCAACAAGAATTTCAATTCGCTATGTGGCATTTATGATTGACGAATCAGTGCCACTATCTAATTTAATTGCTTAACAAGTGCATAAAGTACATGTAGCCACATTATAACTTCCATTTTACTGTTTCCAAATTCTTCTTCGATACTCAGACAAGTAAAATAAAAGTAAATTCCGATAACTTTACAAAACGGTGAAGTTTCGAATCGCGTTTTTAATATGACGATTAATTCTTTTGTGAACATTTAAGACTTTGAAAGGAAAACTGAAATATTCAAAACTTCACTCCGAATGTTTGTTTCCTTTTTAATCTGAAAAGCTGTTGAGGATTATACACCGCAGGGGGTCATAAGGTTGTTAAATTCTTGCATATAATTTAAATTTACTAAATATTGGTCGAATATTTAAAGCGAATTACTGAGGATTCACAATAAATCAGAATTTTAACATTAATTACCATAATGGCGTTAAATTCTTATCGTGTAGCTGCATTTCCGTTTTTGAACAAAATTGTTGGCTTTTGAAAGTAAATACTATATCTGTCGTCGTTAGTGCAATGCCCTATTAGAATGTGGTCTATGTGCTATGCGGTCTATATTTGGACAGCTGAGTGAAGTTGAAGGTCCTTCTAATGCCCGATGCCCGATTCTAACCATAGCTATGATTTAGCGCAGGAGTCTCCAAACTACGACCGCGCCCGGTATCTGGCCCGCCATAATAAATTTATCCAACTGATCAAACTGTGTGAGTGAAAAACTACACACTACATCTTTAAAAAATCTTGATATTGTTTGCAATTGCATCAAAATCTGAAAAACAAAATTCAAATTTTTTTTTTAAATCTCGACTATTACTAGTATAATGGGCTAGCTAGGTCTAGGCCCTTGGGACTTAAAGGAGTGATCAGTGTAACTTTGGGACTAGAAAATTTGGAGACCGATATAGAGCGTGGGGAGGCTCGAATTATCTGAACAAACGTAGCGTGTAATACCACCCTCCTTCTAGATCAAGAAGCTTTGCTGTGAATATCTCCCTTATGTCTAACATTAGATAAGATATTGTACAAGAATCCAAGAGTACCTACATACAAGAGATTATATAAGTAAATCAAATTTAAGAATGTGGCACTGTCAATTGACAATTAGAAATTAAGTTGTGCATCAAATGTCGTTCCTTATTGGAGTTATGTAAAATGGGAATCATACAATTTGTCAGATGTAGAAAGTAGCGAGGTGAAGTTGTTTAAGTACAGACCGAAGTAGATACAGCTTAAATAGATAAATAAATCAAAACTCTCCTGCTGCTATGTCCATCTTTGTCAAAACTGGTAGGTAGCCAAACTATGAACAAATAAATAATTAATACAACAAAATTTGGATGAAAAATAGTGAAACAGAAAAGACGTGGAATTTTAATAAACCCTGATCAGAATCAATATATTTAGACAATAGAACATTTTGCTAAAAATATATACAAAAAATATTTAGCTAATTGCAGATGAGTTTCAGTACCTATTTCATTTAGGGACTTCATCAAATAAGACCAAAGTTTTGTATAGCAATTATTTCTCAAACAACGGAAAGCTTGCATTAAACCTTCAATCTTCTAAAAATATGTACATGCCAGTTTCTTCTATATTTTAGTCACCTAATAAGAAAAAAGATAACAATAACGTTGGAGTTTTTCTTTATGCTTAAGCTTTGATGAGTGCTGATTTCTTGTACTAAAGGAATATACTCAACGAGATTTTTCAACAAAATTGATGATTATCGACCGCTGTCTGAAATTTTAGTAAACAAACTTGATGTAATTCGTAAGACAATTAATTTAAGTCAAGACATTTCAAACTACCTATTACATTAGCCTTCTGCGAGTAACGTAGTAAAGTGGATAATGAAACATGCAATCTAGCTAGACCATCTGACACAGCAGGGAGGATTGAGATTTCCATTAATTTTAAAAACAAATTGCAACAATTTTAATTTAACTCTCAAAGCAGCTTGGCAAAATGATACAATAAGAATTGAATGGACAAATCATTGTACTTGTGATTGTACGTTATGAACTAAAAGCCTAAAACAACAATTTACCGAGTATTCACATATTGTTTCTCTTATTTTCTCTTCTATGAATTTAGAATTGAGAATTTTTCGTCATATTCTGACTTAACTTAATTTCTATTGGACACTTACAGATTCCTCAATAATATCGTCTGTACTTTTTATTTATGAGTCTTGGTGCTTATAATGAAATGCCCTGGCATTATAACAAGTCTTCTCGAATCTTTGTAAGAGCAATTTATTCAAAATTTTGGGATCGTTGTTATTATTTTTCGAATTCTTACCTCTTTCAGTTCTCTTCTATGAGATCTACCTACTTCTAAATGTAGCACTAGTTCCACGAATCACTTTTGGTGCAGAACAGGTGCATGACGTGAACTGTACGCTTGACTGCGACCAATTATTATTGCCGACATCATACACATTTATTAGTAATTGTATATCTTATAAACAGTAATGATCGGCTAAAACAAGGTTAGTTAAGGTGGTGGGTTTGAGGACACAGAGGACCACATTACAACTCACAGTTATACCGCCCAAAATTGCAATTTTGTCCAATTTGGTTGATACAGATTTCGACTCCGCGAGCTTAGCACCACCCCTCATCAATTAAGTCAGCCAGGAGCCATAGTCTATAGTCAGGAGCTTCTATTGCACCTCAAAACCGCCTATAATTTTCTTCAAAGTGCAAACAGCATAAAGTGCTATTGGTTCAAAACTTTCAACTTCACGCAATCTCTTGCCTTGGAGTAATTTATTTACTTCTGCTAAGGTCAAGTAGTTTCGTTTCGGGGTTTGATGCTTTCTCATTACCACAAAGTGCTTAGACTAACAAAATTAAACTTATCGTAACTTTTTCGAGTGCAATCAAAATGCAGAAAATCGCATTACTTCAACGCTAGATTTTTCATTTCGAGCCGGCGCAATTATCAGCCGAGCTCACACCAGTAACAGAACTCTAATCTTGTTTATGGTAAATTGCGATTGCGTAATATTGTGTAATGCTCATTTAACGGTGTGCAAGAAGATACATTGAAGGGAGAGTGAGGGTGTATCGGAGTCTTGAAACGCTAATAGAAATGGGAGGACCGGAAACACTCCGGACATTGGGGAATTGGGGAAATTGGCGCTGTTCACACAGGCATTGAGTTCTATCCACGGAGGATCGCCACCTCCGTAAATGTTTGGGGTTTCGCACGTAATTAACCTTACGGAGAGTTGCCGTCTCGTTATTTTTTATAAATTAAAGATGCAAGATACAAAACGGGAATCCTTAAAGCAGTGGCGGTTGGAAGCAACGATATTCCTGCTGCTAATTAACTGTGTTAATAGAAATTGGTTACATTTGCGTTCTGGGCACGCAACGAACCTTATGCTCCGATTTTAGAAAATAGCAGATTGTTCCAAACGTGATATTGGAATAGTAATTTGGAGATTAGGGAAATAAAAACTCGTCTCTCCCTCGACTATTGCCCAAATATATAATTAAAAAGCTTGACGAGGTTTAGAATTACACTACGAGTGCTACGCATATGTGTATTTTCGGGGGGATGGTAATTCTAAATGCTATTAAATGTCTCGATGGCGATGAACTCGCCGGTTGGAGCTTATCAGATTACGGTTCATTCTGTTACAAAACTTGCGTGATTAGGATTATGTCGAAAAGTTTTCCGGATCGAAAACTACAAGTATTTACAACGCATTTAAATACTGGGTCAGCTATTTCACCACGAATACCGTAAGTTTTTTGTGGGGTTATCACTCATGTTCTGTCACTAAAGCCCCTATTTGCGTAACGATTACGATTTTATTGTAATACTCCGAAATTGCGTATTATTATCGGAATATAAAATATAATTAGGGCGATGGGATGAATCGCTTTTCGTTAGAAACCGACGATAAATTTTAACAGTCTTATTTCGAGGAGCTCCATAAAATTTAAGTATTTTGTCCATGTTTTCTCGAGGATCCTAAACGATTTAATATAAGCTAAAAACTGTAGTAAAAGAAAAAAGTGATGGGTGGAGGATTATGAGAAGGACAAACCGGGAACTTTGATAACGTTAAAAAGATTCAGATACGTTTGAACCTGAGTTAGGAGTTGCTCGCAGAACAAACTTTTGTCATATAATTTTCCGAATACATTATCTACCTATACCTGAAGGTTTTGCCGAATTATTTCCGGAATCCCTGAGACAACAGCGACGCGTTACAGCTCGAATTTATGTCGGTTCGGTCCAAAATGTTTCGAAATTACCCAATTTGTGTCTTTGTAACCAGCGGAATCGATAAGGAACATTGAAAAAAATACCGCAGTTGGTAAAAGTTATTTCTCCAGAGACCGCGTCGGCGGTGAAAGCTAAGTTTGGGAAGATGTTTCTTATGATTAGTTGCCGTGGATGCATGCCAACAAAAATGTATTAAATTTGCTCATATTTTAATAAGTGCGTGAAGCTTGGGAACTAGAAGGTTTAGTGCTGTCAAAATTCTCGTCTCCAGAAACCCCTTCGGGATCTGATCACCGCAAAGTTTAGGCAACAAAAAAAAATCCCCATCTTGAATGACCGGTGGTAACAAAAGTTTAACAAAATTATTAAATTAAGAAGAACTTAGATAACTAAGAAAAAAATCAATTTTGTAGTCGCGCCTGGAAATATTTTGCAGCTAGCTAACCCAACATGAAATTAATAAGTGGAAATTATTTTAACCAATCAAAATCATTTATTTATTAAAAATGACATAATAATGACATAATGGCTTAATGTCCGTGTCGTTGTGATTTTCTTACCGAATATGCCCTCGTGCGTTGATTATTATCCGGAAATTTTATTCTCATGCATTTCCAAAACGTAATTAGACCTCTTGTTCCACTCGGGCTAATTACAACGTTTTGGAAATGCATTCGAAAAAAATTCCGGAAATAATCAATGCACTAGGAATATTATAAGTGAAAATTAATAACTCAAATTGTAAAATTTCTTTAGAAAAACTTTAAAATTCCTAATTTTTGTCTTTAAGAGAGAAATACTAGCACGTCATAAACACTTATCGCTATAATCCTTAGCTTCTACCTTCAAACATTCTTTTTTAATTTCAGGAACATACAAATTATAAAAATGTATCAAAATTTACTAATTGAACAATTTCTAATCATAAAATTTTTTAATTGACAATTAAAAAATTATCAAATGATAAATTAACAAAATAGTGATATAGGGAATTAAAATAATTATGGGAAAAAAATCACAGAAAAGTATTAAGGCTTCTGAAAGTTTAATGATGCATTTTGTTATGGGACCCAGTTCCCAAATAGCAATATTTTCAAATTATGGGAACATCCAAATTATGAAAAGGTATTGTATCTATACGGGTGATTCATAGTGAGTGGTACCTTAGAAGTATCTCGAGAACTGAAAAAGTTAGAGACCTGAAAGTTTGGTCATAGTCCTAGCAAGGTAGGATCCATTCACTGAAAATATTTTCAAAATGGTGGCACTTCCGCTTATACCGGAAGTTGACATCAACTTTGTTACTTTAAAAGGAATGCTCAAATTTTTAATTTTTTTCTGGATTCCATGAACAATTTGAACATCATTTTGTTAATAAGTTTCTATACCTACCTAAAATCAGTATTTTTTGAATTATTCAAATTTTCCTGAAAAATAAAAGTGAGTTAAGTAAAAAATTAAAATCTCAGCAACATTGAAAAAAATTTGTTGAATTTTTTATGTAGATGAGAAATAATGTTAAAAATTAAGATGGTTTCATAAATTATTATTCTGTTTTAAAGTTTCCCGTTAATTTTTTATAATCAAAAACTACAACAATATTTAAATAATATTTAACTCCTACTTTCCAAAGTAAAGTGATTAATTAATTAGCAAATTTTTGAGATTTAAAACAATGCGACGGTCCCGTGAATAATTCAATTTTTAATTGAAAAAGGTGCACGAGAGGTGGGGCATAAACCATTACGGTTGATTTTTGGAAAACTTCTGCAGCTTTTACCCTGAAAAGTTTGAAACTATCATTAGAATCTGAAACGACGGCACTTCATTAGAAATGCATCCAAAGTTTTACCTTTTATCTTGTAAGATGTCAGAAAGAAATTTTATAAATGCAATTTGATAAGTGATTGTCTAATTTTAACTAGCTACATATTTACCAAAATTAATTTTGGTTCTAAATAAAAATCAATTTTTCATCGAGTACAAACAACAGTTAAAAAGAATGGAAGAGCCTAAATTCGAAAAATCCTTATGAGCGCTAATAAAGAATTGCGAATGGAACGCATTGAAATAAGTTCTTTGATTAGAAAAGCCCTCAGTTAAAGTTAATATTTTGCCACAATCAGAAGGTCCTTTTGTTCAGTTCGCTAAACTATCCCTGAACTTTGTGAACAGAGGTAGAGTTATCGAATTGGCACTTGGTAATATTGCGAGGGCACTGCACAATTAAATGTGCAGCCGCAGCGAAGCCAGTAATTAGAAGTGATTGCGAGTCTGGGTTCAACAACTTTGGCGGTTTAATAGGCAGAACCGTCCACCCTGATCACTAACCACCACTATCTGATGCACCGGTTTTCGTCCTTCAGTCCAAGTTGCTTTCAATTAAATCGCAACACTCCCACAAGCGCAAATAACACCTTTGCTAATATCACTCCATCTACATAAGTAGATGGAAATTGTTCGACGGAGGTCCAATTACGCATGCAAATATATGCATGTACAAGCTGCACATATTGCGGAGAAATTTAATATGCGCTAGTACATACAGGTATAATAAAATCTGAGTAAATACTAAATGCCGACCAGTGTTTAAGGGAGAGCGGGGTCACGGTCCGCAGACACCCACAGGTAACTATAATAAAGCTCAATTTCAGCCGAACTTTGAGGCAGCCGATTTAAGTCTCATTTCTATTTACACTCCTGAGAAATTGTATCGTAATAAAATTTTATATTGCCTAACGCCCAGCAAAGGAAATGAGAAAATCTATTTAAAACCAAATTTGCAAAAGTTTACGATGCCGAACTGAATTTGTGCTCACTGCTGCAATTTGCACAACGTTTACAGAAACCGACGCCCTTTCCGAAAACGGTCGTGCCAATTTCGTTCCCCTCCGGCGAAATTAACGGCCATCAATCAAAAGGAGCATAACTGAATCACATCTCGCCGAGATTCCTCCGCCAAAAAGAAACAGCTTCAGTCCTACAATTTTTTTTTTTTGTAGACGCGTTAACAAAAACTCCTCATGGCTGGGGAGGAGTAACTCAATCAAGTTGTCACGGTTTATGTTTGCAGGATTTATTTCGTTTTACACCGAAAACAATTTACAAGTCGAATATTATCACGGTGCGCCTTCAGAAAATGATATTAAAAAATACGTTTAAAACCATGACAAGCATCAATAAAGAAAATTTGGTAAATACACAAATTAAGAAGCATCATTGTCCCAATGACTGACTTGTTTCACGATCAATGTCAGTTGACTGTCAAGGCAAGTTATAACATTAATTTATAACAGTTTCAGGAGCAATATAGAAAACACTTAAACACTTCAGAGCAAACTGTTTTGAAATGTGGAATGTTTAAATTAATTTCCTGATGAGTAATACGGATTGCTTTGATTAATTAATTATTGATTAATTGGTTAATTAGATGATTAAATGACTGATCGCTTAAACCAAATTATTTCGAATAAACTTCTTTTAATTAATAATTACCTAATATTGGAAACCTTTTCCTTTAGATTGATTGCACTTCAATTACACTGAATTTAATTTTGTTCAGTTTTTGGATCCAGCTTATCTCACATCTTCTTTAAACATTTTAAAAAGCAACTTAACACGTTCGCTCTCTCGCGTCACATATGTGACGTATATGTGCTACATAAAATTGAGTCAGGTCACAGATATGTGAAATGTGCATCACGCGGTCGGAAGGCCGTACAGGTTTCTATTAACGATTTACCAACTTACCTTCGAGATGGCGTAAGCACCCGGGTACTTTACTATTTCCATCTCAAATGGTTCGCGCCAACTCGTTTTTCTACAATCTTTTTTACTCATTGTTTATTCTGTTAGTTTGTACAGCAAAATTCGAAACAGCTTTCGTTATTTCTTGTGTAATAAAAGGCAATTCCAACTAATCTTTTGTCTGGTTTCGATAGGACAAACCAAATTGTATCATACTACGTTGGTATATAAAAGTATTTTTTCTAAATATTTCAATATGGCTTCCCAAAATATCAGCATAAGCTGATTCAAAGAGAAAAGTGGATTAATTAAAATATAGAGTAACAGTTATTTTTTGGTGGATATGAATTCAGTTGGAATCCTTAACCAACAGATTTTATCTGCACTTTTCATTTTATTGGAGATAAAAGGGGAAAGGAGTCCTAATTATGCAGGGTGATTCATATTGAGTGGTACCTTAGAAGTATCTCAAGAAAGGAAAAAGTTACTGACCTGAAAGTTTGGTCAAGTCCTAGCGAAGTAAGATTTATTCACTGAAAATATTTTCAAATACTGACACCAGATGTCACTGAACGGATCTTGCACACAGACAATAGGTAGCATTAATTGCAGAAGTGAAACTTGCCTCTGGGATCAAAAAAGATGAGAGTTGCGTAGAGTTGATTCGTCGGAACTTTTTTGTTGTCAAAAATTAATGATGTATAAGGTTTAGAAAAAAACTGTCGATCTGCGGACGCGGAAATCTCAATTTAGTGACTGCCCGAATTGCGGAGTGCATTGTGCAACGCTCCGGTGAATTGCTCGATAGACCTACGCGCGACAGCCCGGCAAATTCGCATAAATCTGCGATTTTCTGCAGCATAGCAGCCGAAATTCGAAATAAGGATAACTTATTACACCCAATGGAAACATTTTAAAGTAGTGACAAATTATACCTGACTTGTCGGTTATATAAATGTTTCATTCGCGCTTTATATGCTGCGCTGCGCTCCGTTATTATCATTTAATCATCCGGGTGAATTCCATCTCGAAGCCCCAAAACATTACACTCCCTATAATTTTTGCTGACGTTTTAACCCGTGTAGTTAAAATTACAACGCGACCAACAATGAGCTACTGCAACATAGAGTATTATGTTAAAATTTGAATAGTACGAAATATTTCTTTTATGCAAAACGTTTTTGAGAGCGCAAAAGGAAAAATATAACGCTAACGCTGGATGTTGCAGGATAACAAGGTGCCAAGCTTTTCAAATTGCTCTTTGTTACAACGAAGAGTGAACTTTCGTTCACGCACAATGGAATTTATAAACCGCCGAAACGCAAATGGCAAATGGTCCTAACGAGAAGAAGGAAACAGTGAAATATCGCCGTAAAACTGAAACAACTGTGACGTGTGGCGGCGGGCTTAGTTAATCACGCGAAACAGGGGACGAGATATTAGTATAAATTAATTCTGACATTGTATATGAATATTATCACAATATGCACACTCATCATTATTCATGGAATCCGAATTACACGTATAATGTGGGATTTATGGTCTTGAATGTGAAGCGGATTCGAATTGAGTAACTTTTATATTAGAATTTTAGATTGGCATCTCAGCAAAACTGCGAATTATTGCCAAAGTTTGTCATTTAATGGTAGGAATGACAAGTCGAGACAGTAAATCATTTCAAGGTGACAACATGATAGTGAGAACAGACGACTGTTGAGTAGAAGTTGATGTTTCCGGTTAGTCAGTTTTATTACATGAAGTTCGGGTCGGAAAGCATAACCATTTACCAGAACTACAATTTCCAAAAATTACCTGCAGTTGGTTATCGAAATTTATCTGTAGTTTTTACCCAGAGCCTGTTCTGGAAATTTCCCGGAGTTGTTACACAAAGTCGGTTTCATATTCATATCATCATAATCATATTCCCTTGATGACATTTTCAATTCTCAAATTTGACAAGTTTTTTGTAAAGCCGATAATTTCGTGTTATTGTGTTAAAATAAACTCTGTTTATTGTAATAATGAAAGGGTTTTTATTATAAAGACCTTTGGCGCAGACAAGAATTTACGTCGACTTCGAGATTTATTCTCTGTACAATTTCCAAATAGTCCAACTTCAACAATTACAAGAATAAAAAGATATGTTCAAAAATTCGTTATTTGATGATGGTATTTATCCTTATCCTCATCAGGAAATCATAATAATCATCAGCATTTAGAAGTGGTAGAAAAAGTTCTGGCATTAATAAATTTGGACTCTACATTAAGATCAAGATCAGTTGCTGGTGAGTGTGATATCAGTCATACTGGCGCCTTACAAATACTGAAGAAACATAAATATCATCTTTACAAGATCCAGTGTCACCAACAAATTTTTCCATTTGACGCTAGGCAAAGGTTTTGCGAAGTTATGCAAGAAAGATCGAATGCAGATCGTACCTTCTTATCGTCCATCTGCTTTACTGACGAATGCACTTTTACATTAAATAACGAGCCAAACGTGCAAAATAATAGACATTGGGCTTAAGAAAATCCAAGAATAAATCTTGCCACTAGAACACAGTAGGTATCCGCAGAAAATTAACATTTGGGCTGACATCTTCAATAACACAATTATTGGACCATTTGAAATCTTTGACAATTTAAATTCAAGAATGTATTTGAAGCTTTTGATAAATGAGATTGGGTCTGCACTGAAAGATGCAGCCGGTGAAGATCAGGAAATTTAGTTTCAGCAAGATGGTTGTCCCGTGGTGGCAGTATAAACTGGCCGGCTATATCCATTGATTTGGCACCTTGTGACTTCTTTTTGTGGGGTCACCTCAAAAGTAAAATTTATAAGACGCGCCGGCCAAACATTAATTCATTACGAGAAGCAATAATAGCTAATTGCATATGCATATCTAACAAGCAGTTAACCAATGTAAGAAATAGATTTTACAACAGGCTGGAATATTGTTTAGTTGAAAATGGAGGTATATTTGAATATTTGTTATAAATGTTACAATTTATAAATTACTTTGTAAAAATCCAGTTAATAAAAATAATATTCTTTGTTGTTGAAAAGTTATTTAAAATCAATCTAAATTTAAGTTATTAGTCTCATTTTATTAAAAAAAATGACCTCTCTTCATTGATACCACTGCCATTTTTCTACAGAACCATAGAGAGTAGAAATAATATGTATATAAAAGTTATTTGCATGTATATCGCTTATGTTCACCCCGATGCCTTTCCACCCGGTATGGTAATAGTAATGGTATACATACCAAGCTCAAATGCAGCAAATTTAATCCCCTATAAGCTTAAGTTATTTTAAAGTGCGGTTTATTTATTATTGGTACTATTAGAATCAATGATATATTTTATGCATGTTATTTTTCAGAACAAAAATTTTCAGAAATCTTTGATTGCGTTAACGAAGACAAAATTAATAACCAAAAATATTTTTATTTGATGAGACTGTAAGTTGCAGACGAGTTCCTTGATTAAATACTTACGTAACAGTTAATGAGTTGCAAAAGTCCTCACTGCCATAATAAAACAGTTCCAGCGGCCGAAAAGTTATAATTGGTGTAAACAATATTTTAATTAGAGACTTTAGCCCTGTAATAGTTTTCGTCGTGTATCACGACATTTGCTGTATGTTGTGCTCCACTCATCAGGCGGAGACTCCCGCCACCCTTGTTGTCATCTAATTATAAACGCACATCCGCTCCAAGCCTTCAAAAACAGACACCGTGGCGGCGTTTTCTGTTCAAGTTCAGTTCCAAGACGTTCTTCCATACACGCCCGCACCCTCACACGCGCTCTTTCGCTCGACTTTCATCAACTTTACCCAATCCGCATAATGGCAAAGCGGATCTCGCCCTCCGTTAAGTCCGCCGCGTACTTTCAAGGGCGCCACAGTTTCTCAACCGCGAATCCTCACTCTTTTCGCTCGGACTAATCTCCAAGCCGAAAGCAAAGAGGAGAAATCGCATTCGCATACTTACACGCTTCTGTGGTATTCGCGTGTTGTAGTCGTTGTCGACAATGCGATCGGGTTAAAAACCTCGCCGACGACGCCAACAACAGCAACGCTTTGTATATTTGGGCGACTAGCGGGGTGTTTCAAACCGTGAAAGTTACTGTACCATAGATCCTACGTCAAGTAGATAGCGAATATGTGCCGCTGACTAAAACTACTTGCCCACCAATAATGATTGTGGATGATTCAGGGCCATTGTTTCGTCAATGCATCATTGCACCAGGTTAGGTACTGCACTCAAAATTTATTGTCTTTTGAAGCGAAGGTCAGGGTAAGTAACAACCTCGTCTAACCCTAACTAACTTGAACAATTTTAAGAATGACGTTTACAGGTTATTTCGAGACATTTTAATAACGATTAAGAAAATTAGATATTCAATAAAAATTTAAAATTTTGAAAACAAAAAGTTGAGCAAATTTTACAAAGTCACAAAAGAGTCATCTCTGACTACATCTTCGTGGGTTGGATTTTGAGGGTTTATTTTTATATTGATGTCAGTAGGTATTCCTGCTTCCTGCCACGCCACTGTATCTTGAAGCTGAAACCATTAAATCGACAGCAGCTTGACTTGCAGTAGATTCATGATCGTCTATTTCCAAATTTTTGCATAAAGCTGGGCTAGTTTCCGGACAGACCTCGTATGTTTGGGACCCTGCCAAAAGGGTCCTTTTTAACGGACACGACTGCTAAAATTTGAATAACGGAAGGTGTCTGCTTTGGCGTCGTGCCAAGCCATTAAAGCTTTTTACCTACTTTGATAGGATACCATCGCGGTCGCACGAACACCCTCAAACATAACAGTCCCTCCCGACATCTTTAGGAACCTATTCCTGCCGGTTCACGTTATATAGTTTATGTAATTTTGCTAACGACAAGTGCTTTAGCGAATTTGAGTTGTAGGCAATATTTTAATAACGCCCCGTTGAAATTTTCACGGGTCCTTAACGTTAAATATTATATTTTATTGCGCACCGAAAGGGAATTGTGCAATAAAGGGGACCGAATGGGAGCCGTCGTGAGCGTCGAACGGTCGCGCAGGTTTAAATACCGACGGGTTAGGCAACTGTATGTTGCGTAAAATTTTTAAAATCCCTTAAAGCCCAACAACCGAATAAATAGCAGACAGAACAAAGAACTCGCTAACCCAACAAATGACATTGAAAACGTAAACGCAACGAAAATAAATTAAAACGACCAAAACGTGGAGTGCGAATATTACAAAAATAAATACGCCAGGTAAATTTAATAACCGCCGCGATATGATTTATTAGGATGGCGCCCACCTATAATTCACTTTCATTTTTCACCAACCTCATTAGGCACTTTTTAACAGAAATTGCGGCCTACTCAAGTGTACTTACGTTACGTGCATCATTCGGATCTACACTCTAAAGCTTTCAACAACTGAAATACATTACTGTCTCATAATCCTTCTGAGTTTTGAAAATATTTTTCCCCACTTTGATACGCATGTGCCAGAATAGCATAAAAGCCTAACAGCAAAGCGCGTGTTGTTAACCCGATCCATTTACAACAGTTATCTTACTTTTGTTCTGTAGGTACCTGAATAACAAGCATATTTTTATTGCATGTTAAAGAGCGATTTTACTTTTGAGGGATAAACGGCGCAAAATTAATCAGAGGACGAAGCACACCTTTAATAACGCACGCTTTAATTTAATTGAATGGCCTTTTATTAAAGCGAGCTGGTCGGCTGTCGCAAATTAATATTTCTGTTGCATGTAAAGTTAGTAAAGATAAATTTGTTATATATATTTGTATATAAACAACAGCACATTAATTTATGTAACTCTAGATCGTGTTGGAAACCGCCAACCTATTGTCATTTTATATTCCAAACGGGGCCAATAATAATTAACTGTTGAAAATAAATCTAGATAGAAATTTAATAAACGAGTAGTTCATGTTTCAACAAATATGACACACAAGATGCCCTTCGCTTTCCAAAACGACTGTGGGCGTGAGTTTTTATTTTAACAATTTTTACCACGCCATCAGAGCACTTATGTTCACATTATTTATTACCTTTTAATTGAAACAAAAAAGCAATTTGAATTGACATTAATAAGGAAGGTATACCTTTGTATAACTTACTTGCTATGAACAATAAAATGTAAAATACTTTTTTGAAAATAACATTGTTGATTTGTTATGTGATTATTACCTATTATTGAATATATGTATAGAAAGCTGCGGAATTAGACACAAAGTTTTTTATGTGGTTTTCAAAGTCTAGACTCTAGACTATCCTACACCCACGCTACACCTATAATTCTGACACCATGCATCTACGTAATGTATTTCAATTTTTGTAATTCGCCAAAAATTTTGAAAGCAACATTTGACCAAATAAAATAAAAGCAAATATTTTTTTTACCAATACATTAATTCCTTCGATAAAATTCTTTACTCTTTCTTTACTTTATGTATTTCAGATAAATTAATCTAAATTTTAAAATTTTGGCTCTAATAGATAAAACAAAAATAATGTTATCCATGATCAAAATTAATAGCTATCTATGTATTAAAATATTTCTGAATTAAAAAATTAAATTAATTGACCGCATAATCTGTAACTAACTACATATTCATAATAAGTTCGCCAATCATTTTTTAGAAACTGTTTTATGGTTACCAATCACGCATTACGGAGAATTTTGTTTGCAGCAATGCCATTTTCTCACAGACAATTGTTTTTAACTAAGGTATTGTAAAAGTATGTGTAACAAAAAGCTAAACACTCCAGCCTACAACCTCAAAAACTAAAAAGATATACGATACCGAAGGAAAAGACCCATAATCTTCTTCGCATTAGTAGGAAACGTCATAACAAGTGCTACCTTTTGTTTTTACATATTTCACCAGACAAACTCATTTTTCTCAAAATCTATCATTATGAAGACCAACTTGAGTTGCATGTAAGAGGTCAGTAGCTGCGTTTTATAAGCACTGGTACTAGACTCAAAAGAAGAAAAAAAACGTAAATAAAATTTTAGAAAAAGGATGGCAAAAAAATACAATCGGGAAAATTTGGATGCAAAATTTATGTAGACAAAATGGACGCTTCAATATCAAGAACACCAAATATTTTTTTTTCAGAAATGATCGAACCCTTCTCCAGCTTTACAGTAGCGTTACTTCAACCACTATAGAAACGAAGCGGAGAACGACAAAGCGATTGAAAAATATAAGTTTCGAAATGAGCCACAGGAAAAAAGTTAAGATATAAAATTTAAGCAGAATCTGAGGTTTCAAAATAGATCCTAAACTTTTTCAAATAAATAATAAAATTTTGGAGGAGAAAAGAAGAAAAAAAAATGGAATGGAATAAATATTGTTCGTGAATCTTCTTCGAAAGCAGATAAACACGCTCTGCTTGGTTTGAACATAAGCTGAACATTCGCTAAAGGGCAAGCAAAATATAGGTTAATAGAGCATGCGGATAAGGTAATAAATAAATTTCTACCCTTAATATAACACAAAGTATGATAGAGTTGTAAAAAAATTGCGTTATTTTATTTAATCTAATTCAAAATAAGTGTTTTATTTTTAATTTCAACTATAGATAATAGTTCTATTCTTTAAAAATATTAAATATTGCCTATAGCAACCTACCTACACACCTGATTATTTCTAAATAATTAAAATTTGAAATATTGTTTTTAGCGAAAGATAAAGTATACTGAAAACATCTTCTCACGTGACGGATATGGAGTACTGTGTCCCAAACTGAACACTATAAGTTTTATATCTCATTCTAGAAACAGAAACCGGTAATTGCACTGATGACTGTCATAGCAATTTTTACCCGCATGATTAAAAATAAAATCAGACTACCTACTATCACGTTACGTCTTATGTGTACTTGCATTTTCACACAATATTAGTTTTGAAGATGTATAATATAGTGTAAACGTATATTAGTCTGTCTCTACTTTAAAGCAATATTCCGGAGTCACTCTGCAACTGAACTACTCTCTGTTTTCCACTAATGCAACTGCTACCTTCTTACAATGTCGAAAGTTAAATATCTCAATACACAAATCTTTATTTTCTACTCAAAAAAATTTGTAGCAATTAAGTTAAGTATGTATCTCTAGTAATTAATATTACACTATTACTTTTACATCCATATTTATTCGTTCCAATTTCGAATACTGCCTATACAGGGTGTCCCAGAACTCGCGCTCCATAGAAAACTGACCAATGCCGACGACAATCTAGATCCCGCGAATCCAAACGAAGAAAAGTTAATGGCTTGCGTAACAAAGTTGTGAGACACACCAAGATCCACCAATCCCAGAACGAAAACTGCAGGTGTTAATGTAAATAGATTCGATTGCTAAGCTTATATTATCACACGTCACAATCATTTTCCTGTCAAAATTTCAACGTCAACATGTGTTAGATTAAGACAGACGTCATTCAAGATGTCATACTCGTCATCGATCATACAGATCGGTTTTTTATCCTTTGTTCTCTTTTTTTAATAAAACAACAAATGACAGTTCTGAAAAGAACCTTGTTTATTCAGAATACATGATGAAAGAGCACGACCGCGGTACTAAATCGATTTGGAGGTATGTATTTAAATGTCCATTTGACACTGACGTTTCTCAAAAGTGTCATAGTCGCCCACTTTATTCAAAACGTAATAAAATATGGAACCCAGCAACAATTACGAGAAATTCACTTAGATATGGCTTAAAATGCTCTGATTGGTCGAATTAAGATGTTATTTTCTTGAATAACGATTTAAGTTGGATTTTTTTTTAAGAATTTATTTGTTTGTCCTTTTTTGGAGAGGTTTTCTTTGGGGCGCGAGTTCTGAGACACTCTGTATACAAAATAACTCATGGGGCAAATAAATTTATTTTTACTTAAAGTACACACTAATATAAGTCCATTAGTAGAAGTACAAGTGGTTGGATTGTTAATTGTATATGCCCACGACATCTCGGTAAGTTTATAGCCATTACAACTGTCTGTGGCAAATTTTTGATCATCCTCAACAAAGTATATACATGATAATAGCTAGGTAGTCTGGTCACAAGGCCACAATGCACATATAAAAGTTCAAGACCGACATAAATAATTGTATCTCGGATAACATTTATCAGTCATGCTAATATTTTACCATTGAATGGTTTGCTCTAAAACCATATACTAACAAAGTTGTGCCTGAAATATAAATTAGAAACTATTGTGATATCAATATCAATATCTTATTAAAACAATTTTTGAATTTCTAAAAAATTGTAGATACATAATTATAAAGCAATGTAAAGTAAAACAAATTAATTCCAAAAAAATTAATTTTTTTTAACTACCTATGTAGTTTAAAATTGTTGTTTGAAATCTACGTGCATTTTATTTATAATAGGCGTGCAAAGTCTTGCAAAATAAAAAATATCAAATTGAAGCATGTGTAATAGTTTCTATTCGTTCCAGTAACATGCGACCATAACATCGATACACAATTAGGTATTATTACACCATATGTTAATTCAACGCACAGGTTCATTAAAACTGCATTCATAATTCATTATCGTAAACTTATTGAATCGCATTTTGCTTAAATTCGTTAAATAAAATCAGAAACCTAAATTACGATTGTGGAATTTTGGGGCAAACACAAAGATCAAAGATTTACAAGAGATCAGTTTGAATTGAAGATTTATCCCAAAAATATTATTCCAATTCCGAATTCTCCTGAATAATTCCACCCTACATCGTTAACGTTACCTACCAACCTCGGTACATTTCGAATGGAGTCGATTCAGTAAGCAAAATGTTAGAGGATTTATAAATAGATTTAACCAACATCGTGGGGATGAGTGTTCATGAACCCGGATCGTCACAGTCTGAGCACTAAACCGATACTTTGTTTTTTGATTTGCATACATATATGTATAGTGCTAATTTTAACATATGATAACCAAATTCTTTGAAATACCAGTAACTCTTGACAAAGTATATATCAAAATCTTTTTGCAGATTTACCTTACAAATTGAAGAAATTAACTTGCCGATATTTATCGTCAAATGTTCTAAATTACACAGAACCTTTGGGTATTAGATAAATTAAATTTTCAATCCACAAAGAGTTGCGGATGATAAACTTTTCGTTCAGTGTGATCCTATCGAAATCTTTATTTTGCATAATTCTATGACGCCGGCTAAAAAATATTATTTTTCTTTGGGGCTTTTACTAATTTTTAATTCTTACCTTGGAAAACAACAAAATAAAGGATTAGTCCAAAGCCGGTTGCAAAAACGTTCTCCATTTTTAAAACTCACTGGAAGTACGTCAGAAAATTACATTTCACGAAACTAAACCACAACAATAAATAACAGTCATCAGAATCAGGGTTATTAGCCACAACCCATAAAAAGTTCCCGAATTCAGTCCAATGCTTTCAATGCAACACAATCTAGAAGACGACGCGTTTGAAAGTTCGACGCGCGTAGTATTCCGACGCTCGCTGCGACGCTACCAATGTGTCTACGACGCCGTCGACGCGCTGCTACTGATTCGTTGAATTCCTATGATAACGCGCCTCAACGTGTTCCGGTAGGTTACGTTCGGTAGGTCTCGTGCCGTATCGCGGTCTATTATTGCTGTTTTTAACTAGATTTTTCTTTCGAAATAAAATATTAAAGACAATAAATTTTAAGTTCTTTACTACACGCATCTCGAAAGCCTTAAAAGCACCTATTCTAAGACCATTAAGTGTTGAAGTTTGCAGAAAGCTATTCAACATACCATAATGCGAAGAACGGCCCGGATTCGTTACAAGGGAAGTTAGCTCCGGTCCGATGATCGCACGTTCTAGGGACATCGCCTTTGACACCGAAATAACGAAGTCGAGTTTTTTTTTTGTAGAATTATTAAAACTGGGAAGTTTCTCGACGGTCCAAAATTATAATTTGGTCATGCACCGCGATCTTCCTTGAAATAATACTCCTTAAATATACTGCAAAACTAACGAACATCTTTTTAGATTCATTTACGTTTATGACAGCTTTAGAATGGCATTAAGTATGGTTTCACGTCACTAACTACTTCAAGTTAGAAAAATAATCAAAACTGTGCAAAAGTGGTTCAAGTAAGTACAATTGACGGCATTAAAAATGTATATCTCACAATTTTGTAAATTTCTTCTATGACTACACATGATGTAGGTAAGTACTAGATAAACGATAAAACCACTACTAGACGTGCGAATGTTATTATTCTGCACGCACTGTTAAGCGGACAACGCTAAAAAAAAATTTTCGAAAACTTTTACGTTCTAAAACGTAATTAGCTATTTATGTAGTAAGTTGCAAAATAAAAGTGTTTTTCGCACCAAGACGTGAATACGCACGCGACGTGTTACCAAACGAGCGAAGCGAGTTTGGTAACACGTCGCGTGCGAAAAGCACGAATTTTGAACGTACTACATACAAGATTTTTTATACAATCGTGGCCAGAATTGTTAAAAATGTAAAAAGAAAGAATAAAATTTCACATTCTTACTGCATAATCTAGTTGCACAATTTTTCGTTTCCTAGGAAATGCGACATAACAGAATCAACATTTCATTGATAATTGAGGTATTTGTCAGTTAATTTTACATTTTGTATCTAGTGCAAAAAAGTGACAGTATAGTGAAAAAAAACACGTCATTTTAACATGAAAATGACATTCGAAATGGTACTATTTCGATACGATTGTATAAAAAAGACTTTTTACGATTGTATAAAAAAGACTTTTTATACAATCGTATCGAAATAGTACCATTTAGAATGTCATTTTCATGTTGAAATGACGTGTTTGTTTTCACTATACTGTCACTTTTTCGCACTAGATACAAAATGTAAAATTAACTGACAAACACCTCAATTATCAATGAAATATTGATTCAGTTATGTCGCATTTCCTAGGAAACGAAAATTTGTGCAACTAGATTATGCAGTAAGTATGTGCAATTTTATTCTTTCTTTTTACATTTTTAACAATTCTTGCGACGATTGTATAAAAAATCTTGTATGTAGTATGTTGCAAAATTTGTGTTTTTCGCACGCGACGTGTAATATTCACGTCTTGGTGCAAAAAATACTTTCATTTTGCAACTTACTACATAAATAGCTATTTCGTGATTTTCTCATGGGCGATTTCCTTAACAAATTTTTTTCTCATTTATGTGGGACATCCTTAAGGACTCACCGTGTATAAAATTAAATAACATTCCAACACCAATGAATCCGTAACGATGGGTTGTACATTTATAGTTCTCTATATTTGAATATAATATAAATATAAATGAATTGTTGTTTATAACAAAATTGTCTTGTTGTATTGCAGTTTTCGAAAAAATCTTGTTTGTATCTCGAAGGCGAAATGCTTTTGCGTTCTCGAATGAATATTTTGCCCCGGTAAACCTCGGCAAAATAACTTCCATTCTTGAACGCAAAAGTGGCATTTTGCGTTTTAGATACAAAAATAACTAATTTCGTAGTCTGCAAATAAATACATAAAATACATAAACCGAGTTAAATTGCCATCAATTCTCCATATAATATAGTTAGTTTTATTGGCTGTCATCCGGATTACTTAACGATTCCTACTTATACAACAAAATCAAAAAAATAATATTTTTTTTTGTTTCAAAACAATAGACAAGCAATATTTCTCATTTTTTAATTTATTCACTGGTGAAAACCACATTAAAATCGAATCAAAACTTTTAGAGATATTAGCATACAAATACTCGTCATAAGTGTTAAATACTGATTACAAGAGAATTTTCAAAGTCTGCCTTCAAGTATGCGAAATAAACCTTTCCACAATAGCAGACCCCGATAATTAGCTCTATTCACTAAGAATCTTGCAAAAAATCTTGCTTGTTATTTAGTATCCAATTTCGCTGTTTAATAACAATTTGTTTAGTGTTTCTTGCTTAATAAGCAAAAAGCACTAAACAAATTGTTACTAAACAAATTGTTGCTAAATTTTGTTAGTTAACAAATCTTCAGCAAACAAGATTTTTATATCAAAATTCTTAATGAATTAAGACTGAATAAGAGCGATGCAATTTTATCGATCTTTACTGTATAACTAACTTTTTACGATAATTTTATTTCTTTGAAAATATGCTGCTTTCCTTCAGATTTACCTAACTTCAAGAAATAATAACATGCCAAACAAAAATTTTTAAAAAATAGTCTGAATTATAAAAAATATACATATTGCCTCTTACAATTCTGCAGAGTTATCAAGACCTCAGCTTATACAGCCCTATTTCACAACTTCTTCCACTAGGCTGAAGACTAACCAGGACGTTGTCATACAAATGCATGTTGACATTATAAAAATTTATTAACTAGGTAGTCGGTATAAGCATAGCCTTAGCCTGGTTGTCACATAGGATTTGACCACAGCCAGCTCACGAATCTGGAGAATCTCAAAACCTTACTACGTAACGTAGAAAAGATTCAAAGAAGTTGGTACATTGTACCATTAGAAGATGAAAATAAAGAAAAATTTGAAAGGTAAATACCAGAAAAAAAAATGATTATACAGCACGGTTATGAAGAAGCTTTTACCGTAATATAATATTAGAAAATACTGATTTTAGAAACAGAGTGATTATAAAAATGTACTAACAATCAAACAAGAGTGACGTAACAATAGCAAAGCAATACTGATAAATTGAGAAAATAGTACGATAGCGCATGAAAAATTGAGATAACTGACTAATATTAATATAACCACTAGGTAATGATTAAATCGCAAATTATGTACCTAAATAAAAGTTTATACAAAAGCAAATGAAATAAAACATAGGAACTGTAGTAGTGCATAGAAGAAAATATTTTTAATTATTACATGCTAAACAATAATTAAAATGATTTAATGCGATAATGATATTAGTACAATTATAAACAAATTTTAAGAATTTTACAAGAAACGTGTAGTGAAAGTAAGCAAATCCTAGCTTTCTTGTTGAACACTTCAAAGAGAACCAACAAAATAAAGGTACACTAAATAGTAAAAAGCATTTTTTGCATTTTTGTAATTACCATTTTAGTGATTTATATGAAGGCTTGAATATGACGCGGTGTTTAATAAAATCGCCCAAGGAGTTTTCCATCGAACGCCTTACGGAAAGTAAAAGGTTGTCTTCAAATAAAAATGCAAATGTGTGGCCAAATGTGTGGCCAAATGTGTGGTTGTTGATAAAATTGATAGAAGAAGAACGCTGAAAATTTCTACCCCTTGCCTGCAACTGGCCGTAAATCCAATCATCAAATTTCAGAGAGATGATTAATGTTAATAATCAATAAAAATAAAAGTACAACTTCAAATAAATTAATTAATTAATTAATTAAACTCGATAAGTTAAAATTTAGATTTTACAAAATTTTTCTATTTTGTTTTTTATTGTTTTTCTTGCCATAATGGGGCTGTCCCGGAAAGAAATCATTAATTGGTAGAGCCCGATCTCATAGTTCTGGAACCAATTCATAGGTTGGCGTGACGAATGTCAATTTTCCGGGTGTAAATAAAAACAACGATTATCCCGTGGAAGGATAACGGTCTCTGGTAGCGTGGTCCTTGGAGAGCTCTATCAGTTCCCGGATATCGCCCACCCGCTGCAGGATTAATTTTACCTCAGAATGAAATATTTGCACGGGGCCAACACGTTTCTTATGACCACGCCGGGCTACACTCCGAATATTAAGGATTCGGAGCAGCTCCCTCAAAGACCTTTTCATCTATCAAGATCAGACGTGTGTCATTGCGTCTTCAGTCGACATCTACAAGTTTTTGTCTAAGCGATTATAGGTACATTATGTAACATTTCAAACAGATGCCAGACCTCGTAATAAATGATGGAGTCGGTTGACTCGAGTTTAAGTTAATTGTGTGAAAATAAAGAGATTCGGGGGCTTCGCAGGGAGCCAGCTTCTTTCGTGACTGTGAAAATAGTTGGCTCGGCGTTTCCAGCGACTTCACTCTTCTTCACGCTTTACCTACTCGAAATCACTATCATTAATGACGGGAATACTGATCACCTCCTAACACCCCGAGGCATTTTCAAATCGCAGTCTATTATTAGCAGCTTAAGTAAATCTTATTTTTGAGCTTGAAATAATTTCTTGGTATCTTTAAATTACATATACTAAAAGACATTATAATATAAATAACAAAAAGGAAAATATGTGATTTTTTGTAACGTTTATACAATTTGAGATGCCTGGCTTATTATCTACATTACCCTGGAAATCAAGTTTGGGTTACTAGAACTTTGGGAACGCTGAAAAAATTCAAATTTGCAATAAAGAACTCCAGTTGTTTACACGTTTGTGCATAAATGAGACAAAAATGTCTATAAAAATAATTAATTCTTCAAGAAGATCGAGTGATAGGTACGTTCTGTACTGTTAACCTTTCTCCGAACAAATTCACACATTGTGACCAAAACCGAACACGAATTTACCTGATTTTTGCACCAGTTTCGAGTGAATTATTAAAATGTAGAGCAAACGGGATGAGCAACAACCATCTCCTCAAAACTCAAAACTCGGTAACCGCACTCATTTCTCTTGAACAATTATCACTGATACCAGAGACGTTATCAATGCATTTAGGTAGATACCTTCGCAAATAGCAAAAAAAAATTACAAAATGAACCCAGCCAACAATCAACAAACACCAACTCAAAACTCTCGAACTACTACCAACGATACTGAAAATAATATAAATATGAGCTCGTACGCAAAAGCAACGAAGACAATGCTTGCACAATTGCTTAGTCTTTTTTAAAGTGTTATTTTAATAAAAATTAAATTTGACGTTATACACCTTTGGCGCGAGCCAAACTCCAAATACCAAATATGGTCATAACTAACGCGCAATGAATCAAGTGGACTAGGCAACATCCCAGGAAAAATTAATTAAATCCAAGGAAAGTTGCAACATGTCCAAATTACCAGGAAAGCGCTCTATTTCTCACACAAAGAGTACCACGATAGGGGCACCAGTATATATGTAAGAATCAAACTACACAAATCGACAAACAATGACAAAGCTGAGATTAGCGTTCATTAAAAGAAACCTAGACACTCGCCAAGACTACCAGGCAATAGTTATGTTTCATTTCTCATCTCGCATTTTCATCGCGTTGGTCGCTAAAATCAATCAACGTTAAAACTCAGAATTTATCGGTTATAGCCAACATTTCCAAAACTTACCGGGTTGGTTTGAGCGTGCTAAAATCTCATTTTTAACCACCGTTCGCGCCCAGTAAACTCTTTCGTGCCGGGCCAACAACTGAAATGCACCAGTGCGACACCTGACGAGTTTCACAACAATTACGAGTAGCGAGCCCAGCAGTGAATACAGAAAAATGACTGTTTTCTGGAATTATTTCAAGTTTGCGCTGCAATTTGCTCTATGTATCAATTTGCACTAAATTTATTGTATAGAATTTTGTAGTTTTAATCATAGATAAGTATTTAGAATAGATGCGTCACTTTTCGTTTTTCGATAATTGGAGCGCCATCTATTGTTCAGACCGAGAATTAATGACCAACATCGGGACTGCACAAAATAGGAATCTATTTTTAAGGTCGGCGGGAATTGTCTTTTGTTTCCATGACATACTTGAAAAACCAAAAAATCTCTCGGCAAGATTGATGAAATTTCTGGATTTTAATTTTTAATTTAATAGGGGATGAAGTTAGGTATGAGATATGCTTAAGTAACTCATCCCAAAATACAATTTTCTATCAAACGGCGCAAAAAAATCAGTAAGTGTCATTTGAAAAAAATTACTTCTTGACCATTTTTGGTTGCAATATTTGAAAATTGTTTGCGCTCATATGGTACAAAATGGAACCACCATTAAGAAATCAGAAGTTAGTGTGGACTTCGAACTAAGTACTTTACAGATTGGCTTTCATAAATTCTGAACCGTCTGCCAGATACGAATTTCTTCGTAAGCACCACATCAATCATTTTTTTACATAAATTAACATAATGTCAAAAATTGTCAGATAAGTTCACATAACAAGTGTTATGAAAACTCAGAGTTGGAAGACCAATTGAACCATGTAGAAAAAATGGAAAACCATGGTGAAAATGGAAGTCAATGCAGTTTACCCATAGTTTACCGCAATTTACCCGCGCGCTTGCATATTTTACGTTGCATTTGTTTGGTTTGTTTGCTTTTTTCGGTTTTCCAACAATTTAAGTTTATGTCATAATGCCTAGTTGCGCTGTTGCTGCCTGCAATAACTACAACCAAAATACAAAGGGCAATAAAGTAAAATACTTCAGGTTTCCAAAGAATTCTGATTTAGCGAAGCAGTGGTTAGTAGCGTGCCGTCGCGAAGACAAAATAAATTTTAAAAATGGTTAGTAAATTAAAAGTGTAACGGCGCTGTGCCCCAACGCCACCTTCGCCACTGGTCGCGAGGCCGCCGGAATATGCTGTGGCCGGATGTAAACTGCCAGTGAAAAAGAAGGCAAACTAGTTGCTAGACAAGTTTCGTGCGTTATTGTTGTGATTAAAATCCTTCAATTTTGCTTTTGTATTACGGAGTATTTTCGAGTGAAATAAATATTAACAGTAAATCATTCTTGTTGGGATGTTCTTCAAAAACACACGGCTTGCTTTTTGGTAGTTTATTAAAGTAAAAAGAACACAAAAATACGCTTCTCTCTCTACTACTACTGTTATTGCGCGTCTCTACCATCTTGCAGTCCCGCACCAATGCCGCCCTCTACAGCAGCGCAGGAGAAGCGTTAAAGGCGCTAAATTCCAACAATTCTATATGATTACATCTGGCGCCCAACTCCACGGCCGAACTCCACGAGAAAGCCCAACTCCACGACCGAACTCCACTAGACAACCCGCATCGCGTTGTGCCGATGCGATATAGTGTTTGTTATGAAGTGTGAAGAACTGGAGCATTTAAACAAGGATTGCATCGAGACTGAAGCCTCCATCTTTCCTGCCTCACACCAATATAACCTGCGATCGAAAGGAAGTCAACACGATATTGTGCAAGCAATGGCTACTACCAATATCGTCATGACTGAACAGTTGCAACAACTGCTTGCTGGGATGCGAGGAATAATCATCCAAGAAAATACCACCGATGCCGGTGCTACTACTGCCCCGAATGAGCCAGAAACTGGAAATTTTGTTGACTATAAATCTCGTTTTTCTGGAAAACGCGGTGAGTGTTAAGAGTGAAGAACGCCAAAAGAAAGTGAGGCCCAAGTGCTCAACTTTTTCGGCCAATCTACCAATGAATGCCGTAAGCGTGCTAACTCCTCCGGCCCAACCACTGAGGCGCCGTCACCGACAAGAAGCTCGACGATTTCGTGCTATGGTTAAGGTAAACCAGGCTTCATTCGCTCCCAGTGCCCGAATTGCAAGAAACCGTCCTCCACTGCAGCTTCTACGCTAGAAGTCCTGCTTAATGATGATGGTGGGCGTGTATCTCGACCCATGCTGCGCATCACGGTAAACGAGAAAACAGGGGTCGCTTTCCTGGACACCGGTGCCAAGTGAATGTAACGGCGCTGTGCTCCAACGCCACATTCGCCACTGGTCGCTATGGGTTGCGAGGCCGCCGGAAGTAAACAGCCAGTGAAAAAAAAAGACCAACTAGTTGCTAGACACGTTTCGTTCCTTATTGCTGTGATTAAAATCCTGCAATTTTGCTTTTGTATTACGGAGTATTTTGGAGTGAAACAGTAAATCATTGTGTATGATTACGAAAGCTTTTAAATTAAAAATATGATTTAAATTTTTTAGCATCTATTTGTTCCAATCATTTTGACGCCAGCTGTTTCCAAATTTCTCTAAAGCAACAGTTGCTAAATTACACTCCCAAAAATAGCAGAAATTTAAAGGTTGATGCAGTCCCTACATTAAAACTTCCAAAATCGACCCTAAAAAACGACAATCCAGAAAGATCTCTTCGACTGGCTAAACGAAAACGGCAATGTGAAGTAAATAAAATACTTTCTACTGAAGCACCTGCAATATCGGAACACCTGAATGAATCGAAAACTGTTAACATAGAGGTCAATGTCATTAGTCAACCAGATACGTAGGTACCTTATTAGAATTAATAAAAAACGGTTGATTAATTGTTGAAAATTATTAGCTCAAATGAATAAAACTTGGAAGCAAAACATAGAAACTTTGGTAAAGGACAACGCCGATCTTACGAGAAAAGTCGCGGAGGTAGAAGGGTCTACTGCTCGGCGTGTTGCACTGCAATACGATACTATTCTTGCAAACACCTGGGCAAATTCGTAAATTACAAGCCGAAAAGGGGAAAAAAATGTAATGGTCTCCAGAAGATATAGCGTCGGCTATTTCGATACGCAGTGTCAGTCCAAAAGCTTACAGGTATTTAAAAGCTTACAACCGCCCCTTGATTGCCATGTCTACTTTGAGAAGGTGGGTTTCGAATTTTGAAGTAAAGCAGGCATTTTAAAAAGTGTACTCTTACTGATGAAGAAGATTTCTGTCGACTTTACCCCATCTGAACGGTTTTGTGTCTTATCCTTCGACAAGGTTTATCTTTCCAATAAAGTTGAAATCGATAAAAAATTAGAACAGAAATTAGGCCCTCATAAATCTTGCCAAACAGTTATTGTGCGTGGCTTAATTTCACACTGGAAACAACTTATCTATTATGAGTTTGATCAGCCAGTAAAGGTCAACATTTTGGAGAAAATCGGAGAAAATCATCCCAGAATTGTTCAAAGTTGGATTTACAGTTGTAGCTATAGTAGGTGACATGGGCATAGGCAATACAAATTTGTGGTCTGCACTAAATGTTAAACACGATAAGAATAACTGCTTTCCTCATCCAAGTGACAACTGTTTGAAGGGTTTTGTTTATGCAGATGTACCACATTTGTTGAAATTGGAATAGCAATCATCTAATTGAACATGGATTCATCCTAGACAATTATATTGTCAATACGGATTATTTTGAAAGTTTGTTGGATATTTCTACTACTGAACTCACATTTGCTCACAAATTAACGCACCATCATCTTCAACTTAAAGGAAGTATGCGGCAACGCGTTCGACCAGCCGCACAAGTATTTTCAAATTCGGTTGCAAAAGCTATCGAGTATTTCGGAAGAAATGGTCTTATGCGTAAAAACAGCAACTGGGAGAAGGCTTCAGAAATAGTCCAGCTATTCAACGACTAGTTTGGTCTATTAAATTCTAGATCAAAATTGGTTGCAAATTGTCCTAGAAAAGTTTTTTTTGGAACTGATTTGGACGCCCAGAAAAATTTATTAGGCAAGATGTCAACAATCATTCACTCCATGAGAGTAGGAAAGCATAAGGGGCTCATTCCTTTTCAAAAAGGAATATTATTGACCAATAGATCCTTGGCAGATATGTTTGATTATTTGCACGAAAAATATAATGTAGAATGCGTTTGAACTTCACGGTTAAATTAAGACGTATTGAAAAATTTCTTTGCCTACGTTTGAAGGATGGATGGTGCAAATAACCACCCATCGCCGCTTGATTTTAAATACCGCCTCAGATGGTTTATTTTGGGTAAACATTCGGCTGAAAACCGAAATACTCAAGACCAATGTTTATTAGACGTACTGGCAGATGGTCCTAATGGTGCACATTCACCTACAGTCGGCCTGCAGTCCAAAACTGTCACAGTTCAGGACTGCAGTTCAGTCAGCGGCATACACACACAGGCGATCGACAGGTCTAGACCTGCAGTTTTTTGGAACTGAGAAAAAACTGTGTGTGTAGTTGAGTAGATCGACAGGGACCGACTGCAGTACAGAACTTTAAGCTGAATGAAAGTTCTAATGCTATGTTATTGACTTCAATTTAATCAATTTAATCAAAATGAGCGACCACACAACAGTTATTAGTGGCTTCATTGATTTGTATAGACAATTGCCTGCTTTGTGGAAAATTAAGTCAAAATCATATAGTAATAGAAGAGAAAAGTCGAAAGCTTATGAAAAATTGGTACTTTATTTGAAGAAAACAGACAAAGATGCAAATGTGGATGTGGTTAAAAAGAAAATTAATAACATTCGCAGTGCATTTCGAAAAGAGCACAAAAAAGTTTTAAAGTCAAAAAGAAGTGGAAAAGGCGCCGATGAAGTTTATGAACCCACTTTGTGGTATTATAAACTGCTGCTCTTCACTGCATCACAGGAGGAACCTCGTACAACCATTTCAACCGATAACATGACATCTGATGAGAAAATGACGAGTAATGAGGTAAGTTAAGTGTTTTATAATATCTTATAATTAACAACTAAACTACTTAAAACTACCCAAATGGTTTTAGAATATAACATGAACTACATCGAAAAGCTTGCAAATGTTCATTTAATATTTATACAATATCAAATAAATTTATCTTGTCAAGAAATTTTTCCCTTGTTATTGAAATAGATCTTATACAGATTTCTGTTTTCTTTAGCCTCATGTGATGCATTGTGGCCACTTGTCGGTCTTAAACCATCTAAAGGTCCATTTTCACGCTCATGCCATTTGCGCCAACTGATTTTGTGCATGCAATTGGCGCAAATTAAACTGAAATGTTGAATTCGTTTTTACGAGTCAGTCTAATTTGCACAAATTTGCCCACCAGTCAGTGTTTTTGAGATTTCTCCGAGTTCCGCATGTGATGTGAATGAACTAAAGATGGACCAGGAAGACGCAATATTAGCAGTAGCTGCTGTTTGTTTAATTAAAAAGTTAAAAGTGCCCAAAAAGAAAAAACCAAGAAGAGCGCCGAAATGTTGGATTGAAAAGAGAGCTACTTACTCTCATATTAATTTAATTAAGAAATTAATTAATGAACCAGACGATTTTCGTAATTACTTGCCCATGGACGAGGCCACTTATAAACATCTATTGGATGGTCAAAACAAGAAGTTGATGCTCTACGCATGCGTCAAGTTGGAGTAGTGTTTACACGTTCAAGCATTTGTGCCAACCACATGCTAATTTATCTAACAACGCCAGATTGACTCAAACCAAACTTTTTGGCTTGTGCAAGTGAACGATTTTGGTTTTCACACAACAATTTACTTGTGCAAATTGGCTGGCACAAGCCAATTTGCGCTAATTGCATGAGCGTGAAAACGGACCTTAATATTATTCCTGTTCTCCAGTCGCGCCGTATTACATCGCCCGTGTCTAAAATGTCCCTGTCTATGTAATTAGTTGATAAATAACGATTTTTTAATTGTCGCCGTAAGAAGTTGCGGAGAGCACATGCGGCCAGTACAACTTTGTCAACTTTACGAGGCTGCAGATTAATCGCTGTGTGAAATATTCTAAATCGATTAGCCAAAATTCCAAAAGCATTTTCAACTGTACAGCGTACTCTGCTCAATCGATAATTGAAAATTGTTTCTTCACGTATTACGTTAATTCCTGGAAACGGCTTTAAAATATTTTCATGTAATGCAAATGCATCATCTGCGACAAACACGAAATTTAAATTTTCATTTGTTTCTTGATTTGATGGTATGTTTAACTTTTTTGCTAGCAGTTTGTCATAAAATTTAGTATACTCTATCACTCCCCCATCAGATATTCTCCCGTTGCAGCCAACATTTACGTATGCAAATTCATAGTCGGCATTAACAAGAGCCACTGTGATACTCTTTATAATTAAAAAAATAAGATCTACTATTGGCTGGCTTCATAATCCTTATATGTTTACCGTCAATTGAACCTTCACCATTGGGAAAATTCCATCGATTCTCGATATTGCGACTTATTTCTTGCCATTCTGCCGAAGTCCTCGGAAACTGTAAAATAGTTATACTATCATCATTTGCCTACAGAAAATTACGAAAGCGTAGAAGGGCCACTATAAAAATATTTTTTTTATTTCGTGAAATTCCGAGATCTAAGTCGGAATTCCTAGATGAAAGTCGGAATTCCAAGATCTAAGTCGGAATTCAGAGATGTAAAACGAAATTGCGAGATCTAAGTCGGAATTCCGAGATGTAAAACGGAATTCCGAGATCTAAGTCGGAATTCCGAGATCTAAGTCGGAATTCCGAGATCTAAGTTGGAATTCCGATATCTAAGTCAGAATTACGACTTATAAGTCGGCATTCCGGGATTTAGGTGTAAATTCCACGGTGCGTCCGATAGGTTAATTATAAGTTTTATTGTGTTGTATGTTGTAGTGTTTATTGTGTACATATTACGTGTTGTATGTACCTAACATGGATGAAGAACATGAGGTAAGTTGTAACGATGCTTAATGTCTATATTATCATTCATACTTACTCTTCCGCCGTATAATCCTAATAAACAATCGATAAACAATCAACATCCCTGATATTTATCAGTTCTGTAGCGATCTCGATCTTCTTACTTAGTTCATAAATTATGTAGATCAACCTCAATCCAGTAATTTCATGGTTTTCCAGAACATTATTTGTTTAAACAAAACTAGAGTTAGCTTACCTAGACCTAGACTCGCAACGCTTTTTGAGTGAATTATTTTACTGTGACCGGAACTCGATTGCCTAAATTTCTTCTTACAAAAAATTGAGATTCCTAAAATTATCCGGCCTGGATATTCGATACTCTGCAGTCATTAATGCGTGTGTTGTTGCTGCCGATCGGACCACAACCAAACAGATACATACGTGACTGTATCGTGGCGTGGCTGAATAAGCTTACATTTGCTTGCGATTCTTTAGAGTTCTTGGAAATGAGTTTGGATACTCAGTATAGTCTCACCAGGAAAAGAATGCCTGTGCGGAAAATGGAAAAAGCGTACTAGTGGTACAATCTCAAGCGAGCGGTTCTATAAGTGGCAGCGGAATCAACGATATTTACAAGAGTACTAACGATAACGATTCCGCATCCAGAATTGGGATCGAATGTGCACTCTTTCCAAAAGCGTTCTTTCAATGGGCAAACTATACCTAACTCGGTATCCAATATTCAACATTGACGTGTTCTAATTAAGATTTTTATTCTCGCCACTACCCAAGTTTTGTAAAGTGCTCTGATCCAACTAACATCAATTCTGCAGCAACAACGCAATAACTAATTGCAAGTACAGGTAACATTGTTTACTTACTTACATCCTCTTTCCGTATTGAGTATAGTCAAAAACCATAGGGAGATTTTATAAAATTATGCTGTTTTGTATGTAACCTAATTAACAGGGCCATAACTCATAAGTCAACAACAGGAAAATCTTGATTCTATGTTTTGTGACATTATTAATAGGTGGCGGGCTGGAAGAGTAATGATTAACAGATAGGTGATAGTAAAGTTTGATGTTATTTTGATTTCATTATGATTCTTTATGTGGCCTTTTACTTTTTTAATTAAAGTAATTGTACTGTTTCTTTTATATAGGCAGTGGATACAGACATGGGTGAAAGTAAAGACACGGGTCATGAACATTTTCATCAATTTTTGAGAAGCAGAGAGGTGACGGAGGATACCATAAAATTTCTCCTGGAAGAAAAGGTGGGTAAAGTAAAACTTATACCTTCTTAAAAAAAACTGAAAAAGTATGACTTTAAAAATTCTTTATAACTGTTTTAATATTGTAGCAATCAGTTTGAAACTGAGTAACTTGACATTGTTCGACATGATCCATCTGATGGTAGTATTTTTTTCTAGGCCTACTAGTTTCAGCGTTAAATGGCCAACTTTTGTTTTCCGTATGGGAGTAATTTTACATTATTGCACCATCGGATACACACAAAATTTCCAATTTATTGATGTATCAGACTTTTGGATTTACAAATCATTGATTCAGATCTTAGTTTTGGACATATTAGCTTTTTTAGGAAACGTGCAAGATTTAGCATAAATATCCTTTGTGAATCCGGTTGGTAATGTACACTTATTACCTGGATGTTATTATTTTTTTGAAAATTATTGTATACCTATACCGGATGTTCATTTTGAGAGGAAACGGGCATTTTCTCCTAAACTTACCACTTCATAAAAAAAATTTTTAATGGGAGCTATTTTACAAAATACAGTCTTCTCAAATATGATTTTCAACATTTTTATTCACTTGTCATTTAATCAGAAATGATATCAACTTTATTATTTCAAATAGCAACACATAATTTGTTTACCAATTTCTGGTAGATAATTTAATTCTGAATCCAACGATGTATTACAATGGGGTTGTTGTATAAGAAAAATTTTGAGAAAAATGACTAAATGTGAAATTACAATTTGCGGCACAGCCTTACTTAATAATGTCACGTCGAGACACAGGTAAGAAATAAGATAGAGCGATTATGGAATTATTGTTGAATGCAAATGACATTGACATTGACAGTTACAAAAAATTGACGTTTCTGCTCGATTTTGAACAATAAGACTACGTTAACGCTGTTTGGAGGAGATGTGCATGTGTATGGAACAAAGTGGAATGCAGTTCGAACATTTATTTTAAAGCCATATCATTTGCATTCAACAATAATTCCATAATCGCTCTATCTTATTTTTTACCTGTGTCTCGGCGTGAGAACTTTTCACATTATCAAGTAAGGCTGTGCCGCAAATTGTAATTTCACATTCAGTCATTTTTCTCAGAATTTTTCTTATACAACAACCTCTTTGTAATGCATTGTTGGATTCAGAATTAAATTATCTATCAGAAATTGGTAAAAAAATTATGTGTTGCCATTTGAAATAACAAAGTTGATATCATTTCTCATTAAATGACAAGTGAATAAAAATATTGAAAAGCATATTTGAGAAGACTGTATTTTGTACAATAGCTTCCATTAAAAACTTTTTTCATAAGTGTATGGTTTAGCAAAAAATGCCCGTTTCCTCTCAAAATGAACACCCGGTATACATACGTTTCTTGTAACGTATATTTTTATATTCAGATTGACCCGTCTACGATATTGGTAATGTGCGATGAGGAATTGCAGAAATTTTTTCCTAAATACGGAGACCGAGCTGCAATAAAAAACTTTTGTCGAAAGAAGGCGTCCACTCCTAAACAAAGCCTAATTGAGAAGTTGAAGTCGAAAATTCAAGCAAAAGATGCGAAGAGGAGGAAGATAACGATTGAAACCGCTCCCCACAGAAAAACACCTACTCGTACAAAAGCAACTCGCATCATTGAGATAGGGTGGCTGCACAGCAGCAAGAAAGAAATTGGACTCCAACAGGTCAGAACAAAGGCTGGCGGAGGGACCAGAAGAGTTGCAGTACCCAAGAACATGAAATGTTCAAACATTGTAAATAAAAGAATCGATTTGTTTTTCCCAAATAGAACTTTAAGTAAAGGTCCTCTTAATAAGTTTGACATCAACTTGCTGGATTACAAAAGTCACAAAGTAGATCGCAAACAGACCATTCAAGAAGTTTACCAACAAACGACACTGACAACTCTAAGGTATCAAATATTACTTTTATTACTTAGTCTATATTTTATCTAACAAATTGATATTTATTGTTTCAAGGTTTTATATTGCGACGACAGTAAAGGAAGATGTGTCTGATGTTACCGAATACAGGGATGACGATTATATACCAGCTACGATCACATCCGCAAGCTTGCAAAATCAAGCTATGGTTAGTGCTACCTTCATTTCTGCACTACGAAGATCGCCACGACTAGGAGCGGGAACTGTAACTGACGCTCCCCAGATTGCATCAGAAACAGCATCAAGTTTTTTGACTGCGTTTTCGGAGGATTCGATATTATCGGTAAGCGCCTTAAATGATTAGGTTCAATATCTTTATAATAATAGTTGAGTCATTATTACTAATCTGCACAATGAGTAGGTATGGATCTTTACGCTCGGAAGAGTTCAATTTTGTTTCATTTTCCAGATTTCTCAACCAGTGGAAACTTTTGACATTTTCACAGAGGCTGATGCCTTTTTATTCGAAAGATTCAACTTTCCTGAAGATCCTGTTCCGGTTAATGTCGAAGATAATGCTTCAGAGGAACCCATTTCTTCTCTAATACTCCACAGAGGTCATGTTTTCAAAGAAATGCTTTTTGCATTTCAAGAACGCGATTTTGAATTAAAAAATGATTTTAAAATTGAAATGACTTTGCCCACCGGCGAAAGTGAGAAAGCAGAGGACATGGGAGGTGTCTTCAGGGTTGCCCTGGCTGAATTCTGGAGTACGTTTTATGAAACTTGTTCCATTGGCACATCATTGAAAGTCCCTTATGTTAGACATGATTATGGAGAAAATGAATGGGAAACCATAGCTAAAATACTCGTGAAAGGATACCGAACTGAAAGATACTTTCCTGTTAAATTGGGCCAAGTATTCTTTCGAAGCTGTTTTGGATTCAATAGTAAGGACGAAGACATCATCGATGACTTTTTACACTTTATGTGTGATTCAGAAGCAGACATTATTAAGCAAGCATTAAAAGATTTTGAAAGTGTGGATCAAGAAGAACTACTAGACATTTTTACGTCATACGATGCTAAATGGGTGCCGAATAAACATTACCTCAAGAAGTTGGTTAGGGACATAGCTCACAAAGAAATCATTCAGAAAGCAGCTTTCATATCGAAATGCTTCGTGAAGATTTTCAAAGAAAGCTCTTTGGAGATGAGCGGTTTAGACTTGGAGAATATTTATCAAACCACAAGACCAACGGCAAAAAACTGTATTTCGAGGCTCAGTCTTGAAAGCAAAGAAACCATGACCGTGGAAAAGAAAAAAATTTTTGGGTTTCTAAAAAAATACTTGAAAGAAAGTGACGAAAAAACCAGAAGTTCATTTTTCCGTTTCTGTACCGGATCGGACTTGCCAATTAGAACCATCAATATATCTTTTATGGAAACTGATGATTCAAGAGGAACCTTCTGCAGGCAACCGATAGCACACACTTGTACTGGACTTCTCGAAACTCCAATCACCTACGAAAGTTATGTTGCTTTCAGGAGCAAAATTAACAATATTTTAAATTCAAATATTTGGGTAATGGACATTATTTAAGTACAGTAGAAGATAGTAGAAGCTAGATATTTTGAACACAACTATCCGAAACAAGTTCAAATTAGCGCAAGTATTCACACTAGAGAAGATTGAAAACAAAGATATTTTGCAATGCAATCTTTTCATTTTCTGTAATAGATAAAAAATTCATTTTTATGAAAATAAAAAGGTAATCTTAACGTGTTCCTGCTGAATTTAAAACTACAGTTTTATCATAAAAAAAGTTTATGATCAGAATGTCTGATATGTCAATATTAATCGGTTTGGCCCACTTCAGTAATACCTACCCTCCACTCTTGAATGTAAGTCTGGATTTGAAGTTCATTTTATCGAGTATATCGCTGATCATGCTACAGAGTACTAATGGGAAAAATGTTTACGTTATCAAGTTTCTACTATATCTATTTTTATATTTCTTCATAGGTACGTTTATTCGACACCTTAATTTTATTTACTTTTGTAAGTATATCAATAAATTATAGAAATTATATCAATGCGTTTGTTTACCTTTGGGGGACAATATTAAGTTATCAATTACCTGTATTCTATAAACTCTATTGTATTCCTTTTCTATCTTATAAACATAAGTCTAATCATTAAAAAATAGACAAAAATTCACTTCTCAATATTAGATACAGTTCAGCTGCGTCATCAGCATTATTTGGAAATGTGAGATCTTTTTCTTCCATAAGTATCAATGCTAATGCGTATACGTCCTCGTCAAATGGAATTTTACTGATGAAAGTGCAAGCATCTCTACAAGCAGCAATATCCTCATCTTCAATATGACCTAAATAATTCCTAGTATTGTAGATTTGGGGCATATGGTACATTACAAATGGCCTTCCAGAAGGTGAAATGCTATTTCTTGATGAGACAATACGATGTAAATCCCATTCCATGACCACATTTTTCAATTCTTCCTGAATTGAACATTAAAATAAAATTAAATAATAATAATTGTATATAGCCAAATATAAATAATTTGATTATTACAAAAATATAATACTGTTGTTGAAAACAAAATCTAAAGCCTACTTAAGTGGTGGATATTTCGATTACGTGATGAAACAATGTTACCTGGATAATCTTCAAGAAACAAAATTGGATCAGCGACTTGTCCAAGAAAGAACCGGAAAATAAACCATCGTCTTTCAATTTTTGAAAAAAATTTATCCAAAATTGGCTATGATGCTTTCTCAAAATAGACCACCATGCTTCAATTCTCTGGTTGTTTGGACTTGTTCCATATAGAAAAGGCGGTAGAGTTGAAAGTTCTCCAGTATCACTTGTTTCTTTTAAATGACTTTGAATATATTCAACGACTCCGTTTTTAGTTCCTAAATCAGCTCGAATTGTTTGTGGAATACCACTTAGCATTTTGATGCTCTTCAAATAGTAACCGCCAACAATTTTTGGATCATTGCTGTTATTTCCAGCTCTGAGCCAGACAATTTTTCTCGAGAAACCATCGATACATCCACTGATACAAATACCATACGGTTTGAGTTTATCGTAGCAGTCCATGTGCCATAAAAAGTTAGGACCTTTATTGCGATATTGTCTCCGACGAAGTCTCCTTCTACTACGAATTTCTACGCCCTCTGGATCAGCAAGTTGCAGAAGAAGTCTAACTGTTTCCTGAGACACCACTAATCGACTTTGTAGGCATTTCAAGTGCAGCCACCTGTACCCATGTAACTGGCCATGCGTTTGTACAGCATTTTCGATAAATCTGAATACTGTGATGATATCCGTGTAGTTTTTTCTCCTAAAAAGATTCATTTTTCGTAACTTTCTTTTCAAGGTACGTTCACTTATGGGAATATTATGAATCAAAGCTAGGCATGACACTATCTCTATTTGTTGAAGCCCCAGAGTAAAATAAAACTTTATCAACTCATCTTCATCATTCATTTTTCAAATTATTGATTATCACCATTCACCACTAACGTACGAACTCGAGTATGAGGCAAGTAAACCAGTACTAGAAAAATTCCGACTTTGAGTTTCAATTTGGGTGTGGAATTTCGACTTAAATCTCGGAATTCCGACTTAAATCTCGGAATTCCAACTTACATCTCGGAATTCCGACTTTCGTAGAAAATAAATTGTTGAAAATGGAAAAAATATGACCTACTCATCAAAAAATTTTTGAAGTTTCTTGGCCCACCCCGTGCTCGTCTACAAAGTGATTCATTCAAAATTGTAAAAAAGTTGAATTTCGAAATTTTGATTTCTGGGGCCGTAGTATTTCGTAAAAATGCAACAGCCAAGTTGATTCATCGAATCAGATAATTGCCTCAGATAATTTTCAACAAAATACTACGGCACCAGAAATCAAAATTTCGAAATTCTGAAGAGACCGCCGTAATCTGAAAAATTTTCTGCGTACAACGGTATAAAAAAAGTTGCAGCTTTATTGTCAAATTTTTTACAATTTTGAATAAATTTGAATGAACCGTGTAGACGAGCACGGGGTGGGCCAAAAAACTTCAAAAGTTTTTTGAAGAGTAGGTCTTAATGGTTCGATCATATCCTCGGAAGCTCAAATTCAAATCTTTTATCGTTTGGGCGGGAAAAATTCGACCACAAGTGATGGTCCACCCGGTATATTTTCTTAATATAGGAAGAAGATAATACTGAAGACTGTGCCAGTGTAAATCAATCTGTGAATTCACCTGCAACAAATGAGGAATCTCTGCAATCAGTGCAATCACCTCCATCAACTTCTTTAGATATATTTCCACAATCATCTTCCAGAATGACCACCTCTACCACAAGCTTTACTCCAAAACGTCAAAGGGCTAGCAAACAACAGGAGGTTATTGCACAAGCTTTAAATTCCATAAAAGAAGATGAATGTGATGTAATAGGATGCAATGTAGCTTACAAACTACGTCGTATGATAACCAAAAACTGTATGCGGAACAATTAATTAACAATATTTTATTTTTGTAAAAAGTGAGCTTCGCTAGTATCGTCCTCTATGGGTTGACAACCTTCGATGAGCTATGAGCGACACGCTCTGCTGCGCCAAGCGGACGCGCAATGGGAATTAACAACCGTGTCTTAGAGAGTAATGGCGGTGAGCTCCAGCTTCTGTGCTGTTGCAAGATAGTGGCGACCTTATTAGAGTTAGAGTTCTTAGAGTAAATAAACAATTAGTTAACCAAAATCGGTGTTTAATTACAACAGGTTATGGAAACAGCACACTTTCGCTGCGCTGCGTGGTGAAAATAATAAAAAAGTGCTTGTGACGCCATATTTTGGGTGTAGCTGCGACTGCAACAGTTTCATGTAGTTTTTACTGTGAAAACACCGTAAGTACCTCTTTATTCTAATGTCTCATTGGCAAAACAAATCGTGATGAGCTTTCCCCAAAATTCCACGACACTGACTTAAAACAAAAATTGTGAAACGGGAATTTTATTAGAGTTTTAGAGGCAAATAGATGATGGGAAAGATAAAGAGACTAGAGGTAAATAGATGACAAAACTACTTGATGATAACGCATTGTGCCGTACATTTACCGACACAAATCACGATTTTGTTTGCTCAAAATACCAGGGTCAACTGTGAGATGACGGTTGCTGTGCAGCAAAATTGATCAGCTGACTAGAGGAATTTTTTGTTGGCTTGTAGCGCCCCGTCCGCGTGCATGATCAGCTGATTTGTAACCGACCTTATTAGCAGTGCTTGGGGTCACATGTTAAAAATCGGCGTGCGTGTACGTGTGGCGCTGCGAGTGCACATGATTTCTCGTTTCGAATTGCTCCGAGTTGCTGTGCGTTCGGATCAGTTCAGAAGCACGAAACAAACCTCTTTTAGATTACTTGGTATGCAAAATTAGAATTTTAACGAGGTATTTATTTGCTTCAAAATCCTGGAATAGATGTCAGACTGCGAGTATTTAGAAGTAGAGGCGGACAAAGCAGTTCGAAGCTTGGTCGAATATGAGAGTGAAGATGGTAATGACGAAGAAGAACCTTTAAGAATCTTAGAGCAAGAAAACAAAGAACATGATGGTGAGAATAAGTTTTCTTTTAGAGACTAGAGAATGAATTTCGTTAAGAGTGCTGCAAGTTCAAAAAAAAAAATTCACAGATATCGCATATGACGCAATCTTCATTTACGTATTGAAAATAATGAAACAGTTATGTAATAAGACACTAGTTTATCTCAGTTTTCCATAACTCTTGACAATGAAAACGGTGATGCTCATCGATTGTATTGACCGCGTGCAATGTTCGAAAGGAGTCGATGTGGCTCGCTTTTTGTTTCATAAATCCTTTTTTATACAATCGTATCGAAATAGTACCATTTCGAATGTCATTTTCATGTTAAAATGACGTGTTTTTTTTCACTATACTGTCACTTTTTTGCACTAGATACAAAATGTAAAATTAACTGACAAACACCTCAATTATCAATGAAATGTTGATTCTGTTATGTCGCATTTCGTAGGAAACGAAAAATTGTGCAACTAGATTATGCAGTAAGAATGTGCAATTTTATTCTTTCTTTTTACATTTTAAACAATTCCGGCCACGATTGTATAAAAAATCTTGTATGTAGTACGTTGCAAAATTCGTGTTTTTCGCACGCGGCGTGTTACCAAACTCGCTTCGCTCGTTTGGTAATATTCACGTCTTGGTGCGAAAAACACTTTCATTTTGCAACTTATTACATAAATAGCTATTTCCAGTTCTGTAAAAAGTACTTTTTTCGCGGTATCTTCACTATGAACTAATTTGCGACCAACTGTAGACGTCGAACTAGTAGCGGGGATGGCAGTCGCACGACTAGATTGTTTTAATTTTGACCATAATACTAAAAAACATGGAGCGTGATATTTAATCTCCATCACTGAATCCTATTCATTTCAAAATACTTTCAGTTTTCTGATAAATTAGTATGATTTTTTGCTGAATGTTAGTTATAAGGACTTGAGATAGCTTCATCTGATTCGATTGCTTTTGACAAAATACACACTTTTCAAAAATTGCCTGGGAAAGGTAGACGACTCCAAAGTTTCTTCATCAAGATTGCCACCTGAAACTGTTGCTTTTAATAACGTGCGTTGTAATATCTCTACATTTTTTTTGCTTGTATAGCTAGAGTAGCAATTTTGTGCCACCAAAGGAAACGTGTGTCACCCCCTTCAATATCATTGAGATTCTCTTTCAGTTGTATATTCACGCTTTGGAGAACATTTTTACGAAAAACTATTGTCTTTTTCAGCGGCCTTATCGTTTGCAGTGAGTCTTTTGTTAACACCCTTGCCGTATTTATACACAAAAAAACTCTTTCTTTTTTTCCACAGTTAGGATACTTCAATTTCGCTTTCGGAGCTAGTGCCGCCGCGCTTTCTGCCATTTAAAAAAATGATGCTATAGGCATCAATTTGATTTGTTACTTTTGTTAAGTTTACTGAGATCACAAAGGCAAAATTTATACGTTATATTGTTGTTTGAAGAGATCTAGTATAGCACCACAATCCACTAACTATTGTTTGTACATAATCAAACTCGACGAAAAATCGTTATTCACCAAGTTTTAGCAACTAGAATATCAAATGATAAGTAAAGTTCTGGACTGAACCGAGAGCCTCCTGTGCACGTGCATTTCTTAGACACGGTTTTCCAGGAAATAAAATAAAACAAAGTTTTAATGACTAGGTTATTAAGGGTGCAACGAAGCCCCTTACATGGTCTTTTTTTACACAAATTGTAAAATTATCGCTACCCCATGTTTAATACAGACTATGGGAACAACCAAACGGTTTCCTTGTATTGATACTTCAATGGTATTTGAAGTTCAAAACTTATACATTGTGGTATCCCAAGAGCCGAAGCTTTCATTTTGGGGGGGTGGGGGTTGGGGTTCCAGCTTTTAGTCTTTTTTTAGCTTTTTAAGCGACTTTTCGTCGACTCAAAATATACCGGGTGTGCCAGGGCAGGCGGGTCATAGGGAAATAGCACGCGAAATTATATTTTGGAAATAATATCTCCCCAGGTAAAATTACGTAAAAACTGAAAGTGTGAGAGGGGTTAATGAATAGAGGGGCACATTAAGTTGTAAAATTCATAGCAAATTACGATTTGGAAACTTGGAATATAGAATTTTTAAAATACTACATGTCACGACTGATTAAGTACCAGCGTGAAGAAAATTTCAACGCTTGCCTCGGTGGTGTTTGTTTTGCTACGTTAGTTTCTTGACAGGTTCATTAAAATTAAAACGTTTTTTTCAAATGATTAGAAAGTTACTGAGCTTCTTATTTCTAACTATTGTTGAAAAAAACAACGAAAAAAAGTGAAAACATTGGATGGGATGTGAACCCAGGACCTCGAAGTTTGGAAACAAAACTTTAACGACTACACCACCGAGGTAGGCGCTGAAATTTTCTTCACGCTAGTACTTAATCAGTCGTGGCATGTAGTATATTAAAAATTCTATTTCCCAAGTTTCCAAATTGAATTTGCTATGAATCATACAACTTCATGTGCCCCTCTATTCAGTAACCCCTCTCACACTTTCAGTTTTTACGTAATTTTACCTGGGAAGATATTATTTCCAAAATATAATTTTGCGTGCTATTTCCCTATGACCCGCCTGCCCTGGGACACCCGGTATAGACAAATTTGATAAAATTGTGAATGGTTTGTTTGGATATCTTTGACACATTGAATACTATACGGATGACTCCACAAAAGTCCAACGTTTATGGATAGAATTGAGCGATCTCAATATGAGAAATATGTTACGGGTAAAATATGAACATAATTCATCTGCTTTCAATTTCCCGAAATGTTGGACTCCAATCATTCGTCGTGAAGCGGTTATTAGTGTAGGTTCAAAACTTACAAAGGTTAGACGGAAACCATTTCCGATCGTACCTGCAAAGACAATGATAATTCACAAATCTCAGGGTGGCACTTACGATATAAGCATATACGAATATTCAAAATCTCACGAGGTTAGTTTAGTTTATATATCAAGCGCTAAATGCTTACAGGTACTTCATGTCACTAATTGCAAAGGTGACTATAAATTATATCCCTCTAAAAAAGTACTGACAGGCAGGTATTAAGAACAGAATCAGCTGGACACCCTTGTTTAAATGCAGTTTTCACTTCGGTTAGGTATGCACAATCATCACAGATTGTTCTACTAAATGTCGTACATGAGCCAAAAAGAAGCCGCATCGACTCCTTTCGAACATGGCACGCGGTCAATACAATCGATGAGCTGCTTACGAGCATCGAACAAAACACAATTTGCGACACCGTTTTCATTGTCAAGAGCTATGGACAACTAAGATAAACTAGTGTCTTATTACATAACTGCTTCATTATTTTCAATACGTAAATGAAGATTCCGTCATATGCGATATCTGTGAATTTTTTGTCAATTAATTACTAACTACAAAAATACACTAAAAGCAGGTTTCTAGTCACAAAATATGGAGCAACAAACTCCATCAAACCGTTATTTGATTGAGAATTTAGTTTTCAAGATAATCGAAGAGAAACGGCAAAATCCTGCAAAATGATTGAATTCGCGCCCGGTCTCGAACGGAGATACAAGCTTCCAAAAGTTTGAAGTAGCTAAGTGGAGGGTCTGATTATCAAACTTCAATAATTTTTTATGCAAAAGTTCCTACAGAGAAATTATTGACCTTCGGGCACAGCATGCTTGACTACCTCAGCATATAACTCAAAAATTTTGCATAACGCCCTTTTGCACAAGACGATTTTTTTACAAATTTAGTGGTGTTATCCCAGGGGCCAAAGCGTTCATTTTGGGGGGTTGTCAGCTTTTAGCTATGTTGCTCTCTACGAATATTATACTGGGACAGATCTGTCGCATGTCGGTACAGATCTGTCGCTTTTTCCGTATCCAGCACCCGTATACATGCGCCCATTAGTATTTTCAATACTAAAAAGGAGAAAATTAGAGAATAAAATTAGAGATTAGAGTTAGAGTTCAGGCCTGACAACCTAAATTATTTAGAGAAATCCAAGTAATGATAGAATTTTGACTTTAAGGTGGCGAAGGAGACATTTTGCCAAATTTTGCTCGACTTTATACCACTGTAGAATGAAAACTTATGGCGTTAGAAAAATACATTTTATTAAATATTATAAAGGAATCTTTCAGTTACATACTACCGTAAAATTGAAGTATGCACCTCAATTAACAAAGTGGTAATAGTTAATTTAGAATACGTCTGCAGCAATCTTTTGATCGTTATATCGCGGTTACAACCGAAGATTTTGAGGACTTGATCATTTCCTTGTATACAAAAAATTGTAATCTAAAAAATAACGAGCTCAAAATCCGGCTAAAGTTTGAAATTTTGATTTTATGATTAATTAATCAACGTTGCCATTATTTTTTTCTATGCGGTTATATGTTAATAGCTAGATTTTAAAGCGCTATTAACAAAAGTTAAAGAAATTTTAAGAAAAGTTAATTAGTCTACTGTCTATCTTAATCGACAACCTACGGTCCTATGCTTGCCATGTTAAATTTAGTTCGGTGTAGAGCCACCACGTGGCGCTTCAAAGTTTGAGCTGTCACGGACCTGTCACCGTCGATCAGGGGTGCACTTGCGGTCAGTTTTATGATCCCTTATCTGTTACTTTGCTAATGTACCATAAATAAACTAAAATGATGGGGAACGAAAGCAACCACGACAAACATAATAGTTTATTTTCGTTGTCCGGCGGTTACGGTGGTAATGAAGAAAACAAAATCGGCATGGAGATTCTTTGATAAATAGATTATTTTCCTCAAACTCATTGTACCCAATAAAATAACATTTCACTGCATTAGTGATCCTCAATTGCCCCTGAACTTGAAAGTAATAATTGTGTGTTTTTTTAAGGGTTAGTTGGTCACATTCCTAAGAAAGACAAAAACTACGTCTTTTTGAAACAACAGCTTTTCTCATGGTTAGTTGGAGTTGGTCTGTACCAATAATGGAAACGTCTTTATTATTCAATAATGTTTCCGTCATCTAATATTCCTAAGAAACAATTGCAGCAACATTCAACCAATCCTTTCTTCTAAAGACTTGAACAGAAAATTAATAAAACTACGCAAATCAAAGTGAATGTAATGCGATTCTTTGCTGATTGTCTTACTCAAAACTGATATTAAATGTCATCTAACCAGTATTAAAATCAAAATGAGGTATCTCAATGAGGTGGAAATTGCACGCGGTGTTGCTCTAATTGAAAATGGAACTTCCATTCGGCAAGTTGCAAGAGATGTTGGTGTGAGCCCATCGGGTATCCAGCGATTGTGGAATCGCTATAGGACATAGGTCTCTATAAAGGACGCCGCGGACAAGGTTGTAAGAGACAGACGTTCCACGGAGCTCTTGCTCCTGAAACATGCGCATTATGGGTGATTGTTTACAATGTCCACTTCTTGGTTTTTGAGATGTACATGTGCTAAGGTAAAGAAAATAAGAGTTAAAATAGAAGTGGTTTGCACAAAAAAAGATATTGATTTCCGTAATATATAAATGTTAAGGAGTGCTTTGCTGTAATTGGCTTTTTGAAAATCCAGAAGTGGGTAAAGTAAACAATGACCGCATTATGTAAAACGTAAAACTTCTTTTAGTGGTAATTTCTAATCGTGCTTTTAAAAAAAAATTACAAGGCCCAGAACTGACCTTGTACAAAACTTTTTCGCGTGCCTCTAAAAAAAATGGAAAAAAATCCTTGTCCTGGGCCAAGAACCGAACCTACGACCTCGACCGTCCACTTTCAGCCACTATCCCATGCGGCTACCTTACCAGCAACCCTCGAGTGCTCTATCTTTGAAGTCTTTTGTCTCCATGCGCGAAGTACATAATGCGCATCTTTCAGGAGCAATAACTCGGTGAACGTCTGTCTGTAGACGTAAATTTCGAAAACCAACTCGCCGACAACCTCGTCACAGGCCTCGTGGCAGTTACCAGATGGCATGTATTGTGATAAGAGAACCTTTTCACGGAAGGTAGTCGACCAAAGTTTATTGCCGATTAGGACCCAGTAAATCTTCTTTTCCATGGGGTTGTGTCGTAAATTATTTTGGGCCAAGAAACAGCGCCATCTGTAGAGTCAGAAACACAACTTGAGGGGTACATCGTCGCGTTAAAGCAGAAGCAGAAGTAGAGGCGGTACGTTTTCACAACGCTACAAATGAGTGCGACGTTCGTCGACTCCATGAGACGCAAGAGGAGTTAGTGGGGCGCACTGAAGCTACAGTGGCAAAACTCTCAAGCGCGATAAACTCGGTGTCGGACATCGTTAAAGGAGTAAATACGATCTTGGACAAAATCGCTGAGATATCGCAAACAACATTAGAGACTGAGCGTATAAAACTCAGACGTTTAGAGGTTCAAAGGAACACAAACATTAGAGTAATAGAGAATAGAGTTATTCCAGAAAATTTAAGAGGCAGTTTTCAAGAGAACGCGCACGAAAAGAGTAAATTAGAGGAGAGCAACCAAAATCAGTTAGAGGATGAAGGTTTTCTTAAGAAAAGCGTGCAAGCTTTCAAGAAAACGATCGAAAGTAAAATTTACAACACTAAGTTGAATATCAAAAGAGAATACAAGCTTTCGTCAAAATCAAACTTTGAATTGTGGATGGATTATTTAAGATCCGAACTACAGAGCACTGATTTACTAGATGTCATTGATGGAAACGTTGAATCCCCTGAAAACCTGTCGGCAACCACAATAACGAAGAGAAAAGGTTTAGTTAGAGATATCATAAACCATATTGATGAAAATTATCACAAAAGAATCTTGTCCGAAAAGGACCCAAGAGAAATAATTAAGAGACTGAAAGGTTTTAAAAAGGGAGAAACCAACGTGACACATACATCGGTGAGAGCCCGGTTGTATCAAAATAAAGAAAAGAAGAAAGAGTCATAGATTTTTGCGAACGGTTTGATTCAATTGTAAGAGAATACGAAGTCAATGAGGACGCAGTGCCTCTGACTGAGCAAGAGAAGAGATCGTCATTTTATCAGGCAGTTTCGAACGTAGTGCCAGAACTTAGAAATGCCGATCTCATCAGAACAGACGACAATCAAAGAGATGAATTTAGAGAAAATCAAATCTTTCATTACACAACTATAGGCGAACTAGAGAAACTAGAGGCGAACCCAAGGAAACACCGAAGGTTCAAAGAGTTTCAAGCAATCAACGTGGATCTGAAAGTAGATGTCATAGATGCAACTCAACGGGTCATTGGGCAAGCGAATGCTCCTTGCAGGAAACAGGTAAATGGTTTTGCTACAGCTGTCAAAGAATTAGAACACACAAAGGCCTTGACTCTCCGCACGCTAAACCATCAAACCATGGCGCACTTGGAGAAAATAATAACAATAACCCTGCAAGCAAACTAAGTGCCAAATTTAAGAGTAAGAGGGAAATTGAACAGAAAAACTATCCAATGGTAGATAATAGAGGAAAAATAACTAAGAGAGATTTTAGAGGTAGAGGAAGAGTAAGATGGGTATCTGGCAGAGGGCAATCGACAAAAGCTTTTCAGAGATCAACCAATGGATCAACGAACCAACAATCTCAACCAGGTAAGAGTATTTTTAATGAAAAGTCCCCGGAAAAATTAAAGTTTATTGCGGATTCGGGCGCCACTGATCACATCATCAACACAAGCTTAATTTTGAACGAGTTTAGACGGTACGAAAATGCTTCAATTAAGAGTGCAAACAAAAACCAACAAGCAGATATTAGTTGTAGACTTTCTCCCGCGTGTTTGAATCTCGCGCGCAACCGGTTAGGGATTTAGCCCGTTGAGGTTGGCACCGGGAAGAAGGAGAAGGGTCGTGGCGTCGGTTGTAAAACCGCTCGTCTATTATTTTATTTACTAACCTCAATATATTAGTTTAATCTTTAATGAGAACTTTTTGTTGACTACATAGTATAGATGGTAAAGGAAATCTTTTGTTATATTCCAATACATCTGAAAACAAATTAATTAAGCTGACTGATGTGATTGCGGCTCCGGATATTTCTGAAAATTTGCTATCCCTTAGACGTTTTGCAGATGCGGGTTTTAGTATTTATTTAGATGATAAAATACTTAGAGTTTATGACAAAATAAAGAGTGACATCATTTTAGAGGGTACCTATGACAAGCCAAATCGGACAATTTGCTTTAAGGTAAGGAAAAATAAGAGCAATGACACTAAAGATGTAGAATATGACCACTATAGATGCAAAGCACGTCTTGCTGCGCATCAAGGACTTTCCACGCAATCGCAGACAAATGATACCAATAAAGAATTGCAAGATTCGGAGGGAAAAGAATTAAGAGAGAGATCTGATCATGAGAGCTCTGCGATTGGGAGGGAGAGTGATGTGAAACTTGATGACGTGATACTCGATTGCTCCGACTCTGACGCCAGCATCTTATCAAGAAACCCAGTGAAACTTGATACACTAGAGTCGATTAAAAACCTAGAGGAACTGTATTGTACAGACCCATTTGAAAAGAAACCAAACAGTTTTGAGAGAGATAATGAGGCGATGCTATGGCACGTGAGACTTGGACATGCATCGTTAAATTATCTAAAACGCCTGCAAAAATTAGAGAAAATACTAGAGAAAGTAAAATTTGATGAGTAAATTCTAGAGTGCGAGATATGTATCATGGCAAAAATGGAGAGACTACCTTTCAAAAATGAAAGGAAAAGAGCAGAGAGATCACTTCAGTTTTTGCACACTGATACTATGGGTCCAATAACACCCATATCATATCCTGGTCGTAAGAGATTTATTGTAGTATTTCTTGATGACTACTCGAGACTTGCTAGAGCATATTCACTTAAAACAAAAGACGGTTCGGGTGAATCTTTAGAGAGATAATTGATATCGACAAGATATTTACTAGGAAAAGATGAAAAGGTGTGCTACATCAGATCTGATCAGGGAACAGAGTTTATGGGCGGAAAACTTATAGAGATAATGAGAAGAGAAAAGATAGAGAGTGACCTCGCTCCGCCATATACGCCACAACACAATGGTGTAGAGGAAAGGTTTAACCGAACACTTCAAGAAAAGGTAAGAGCATACATGTTTGACTCAGGTTTGCCAAAGAGTATGTGGGAGCTGGCTGTCGAAGCTGCTATACATACATACAATAGAACTCCACACAAATCAATCAATTATGAGGTACCCTTGAAAAGGTTTGCTCCAAATGTGAATTGTCATTTTGAGCAGATTAAGAGATTCGGATGCATTGGATACATAAAAGTACCGAAGCCTAACACAAAAGTTTGACGAAAGAGCGATCAAAGCAGTGTTGGTGGGTTACACAACCACTGGTTACGTTTTATGGCATCCAAACTCGAGAAAATTTCTAGAAGCCCGACACGTCAGGTTCAACAAAAAACTTGTATATAAAGACGTTTATAAGCCACAAGAGAAACGAAATGAACAAGAGCAAAACTTCGAGGAATTAAGAGAGGATGGCAATAAAAGACTGGAATTGGATGAAAGAGTTTATAGATGATGAAGAAGAAAAACTAACCGTTGCAGATAAAACTGCAAAGAAAAGAGGAAGACCTTGTAAGAAGCCCGAAAAAAAGATCAAACCAACACAAAAAGAATTAAAGGGACCCTTGACAAGAGGAAAATTAAAGAAAATAGCTTTAAGCGGAAATCCAATAGAAGACACGAGTTTTGCTCATTTAGCAACAACTCTAAAACACAAGAATAGAGTAGAATTAAAAATTGAACCAAATGAAAATGAAAGAAGTAACATTAAAGAGGACGAGCTAAATTATTGCCTTGTTGCATCTTTGAACAAAGACCCGGTGACGTATCAAGAAGCGATAATGACTAGAGATTAGAGTTGCACGAAGTCAATTGACCGATCATTTGACCGGGTCAAATGACCAGAAGCGTTGTTCCAAGGATTCCTGGCGAGCATGGAATCCTACAGGGGCAAGGCGGCCGCCCCTAGGCGAGAACCAGTGATGATGTCCACGGTGAGGCGGCAAGCGGATTCCCCAGCGGAGGCGGCGACATCGGGGAAGTTGCGTCGGATAGACCCGCCAAAGCGACTGGCGCGGTGCTACAACTGCCAGCGGCTGACCGACCACATCAGTCGGGACTGCCCAATGGAGCAGCAAGACCGGTGCTGGGAATGAGCTCAGTCGGGACACCGGGCGAACAAGTGTCCTCAGCGGAAACTGGCCGCGAAACAGGCGGAAACCCCAGGAGTGACGGCGTCTCCGAAACACCCTAAGGTAAGACTGGTTCAGGCGGGGCTAGATCAAATCTATAAGAAAATGGGTGCAGTAAGGGGCGCTAAAGTGAGAACGTATATCGACACGGGGAGTCAATACAACATCGCGGCGTGGGACTGGGCGACTAAAATGGGGTTTCAATTGGCGGACGCGGGAGCCTTAATTTTAGAGGGTTTCGCAGGGGGCATGGGCGTGTCGCATGGTGAGGTGACGTTCGATTTGGCGGTCGATGACGTCACACTTAAGGTAACGGCGGTGGTTACCAAGTGTGACATAGGGCCCATCGAGCTCATCCTGGGGCAACCGGCGATAAATAGCCATGGGATAGCGCTGGTGGTAGCCAACAACAAGGCAAAGTTGTTGAAGAAAGGCGATTTGGCGGATCTGTTCAAGGCGTTGACAGTAGAGGCGGAAAGACCTAGGCCAACGGTAATTGCGAAGGTGCACACCGTCGTTCCAGCTGGCACCAAGAGGGAGGTGGCGGTGACGATCACCGATGTGGCGCCTGGGGAGCGGGTGGTGGTGCCGACACGGTTATATCAGCACGGCGGCGTGACCATGGCGACACCAAGCGTCAGCTTGACGGCGGGAGACGACACCGTGATGCTCACGTCCAACCTAGGCACCAGAGAGGCGACGTGGGAGGCGGGGAAGCTGTTGGCCAGGGCGGTTCGCTGCGATTCAGAGGAGGTCGCTCGGGTGCAGCTCGAAACAAGGGTGAAAAAGGTGAGTGCTGCATCACTAATTGATTTCTCCACACTTAGGACGGGGAACCTGAGGGAGAACGAGAGGCAGCGGCTAGTAGATCTTCTGCAAGAAATGGCAGACTGCTTTTCAGGTGGCGATGAGGATTTAGGGTTGACGCAGTTGGGGGCGATGAAAATTCAGCTGACAAGTGACAAGTCGGTGAACTATCGTCCTTACAGGTTGTCGCACGCAGAGAGGGAGGTAGTTCGCCAACGCGTTCGAACTCTAATGGAGGGCGGCGTTATCAGAGAGTCGACTTCGGAATTTGCGAGTCCAATTGTGCTGATTCCTAAAAAGACGGGCGACGTGAGATTGTGTGTTGATTACAGGGCGTTAAATGCCATCACGGTGAAGGATAGGTATCCCCTCCCTTTGATAGCGGATCAGCTAGATCGGTTGGCGGGCAAGCGGTACTTTACGTCGTTAGATTTGGCTCAGGGGTATCACCAGGTGCCCATGCACCCTGATTCGGTGCACAAAACGGCGTTTGTGACACCGGATGGTCACTACGAATATCTTAGGATACCATTTGGGTTGGCGAATTCTCCGGCGGTGTTCCAAAAGGTGATCAATCAGATGCTGGGGGAATTGAGACACGATCAGATGTTGGCGTACATGGACGATTTGCTAATACTATCGGTGGACTTTGAATCCGGATTGCAGCTGCTACGCAGGGTGTTGGAGTTAATCCGGGAGGCGGGGCTCAAGTTGAAGCTGGCGAAGTGTTCCTTTTTGCAGGAGAGCATCGAGTATTTAGGTCATGAGGTGAGCGCAGATGGTATTCGGCCGGGGCAACGGAAGATCGAGGCGGTAGAGAAATTTCCAGCTCCGACAGATGTTCACACCGTACGACAATTTATAGGGTTGGCGTCCTATTTCCGGAAGTTCATCAAGGGTTTTGCAGAATTGGCGAGACCGCTGACAGATCTGACAAAAAATGACGTATACTGGTGTTGGGGTGATCGGCAGCAATTGTCGGTTCAGCAATTAAAAACTCTGTTGGTGAACAGACCGGTGTTGGTGGCGTACTGCAGTGGGGCGGCTACCGAAGTGCACACCGACGCCAGCAAGTTGGGACTGGGCGGCATTTTGTTGCAAAGGCAGCCTGACGAGAGCTTGAGGCCGGTTTGCTACTTTAGCAGGGCGACGACAGCACAGGAACAGGTGTACCACAGTTACGAGCTGGAGACGTTGGCGGTGGTGGAGTCTCTCAAACGGTTTCGGGTGTATCTGATAGGTATCCGGTTCAAGGTCGTCACTGATTGCGCGTCTGTCAGGGCGACGCTTCTTAAACGGGATCTTGCTCCTCGTATAGCAAGGTGGTGGCTGATCAAACAGGAATATGACATGGAGATTGAGTACCGGCCCGGGGACCGGATGAGGCATGTCGATGCCTTGAGTCGCAGTCCAGTCACAGTGAACTTGGTGCACTTAGAAGAGGCAGATTGGTTCTTGACAGTTCAATTACAGGATCCCAAGGCGCAGGAGCTGGTACGAGTGCTGAAAGGCGGAGAAGCGGATCGAGACACCAAGGCGACTTATAGGGTGGCCAACGGGCGGTTGTACCGGATCACAGACGACGGCGACCTGTTGTATGTAGTACCGGCGATGGCGAGGTTCAGTTTGACCCACAAACATCACGACGAGCTAGGGCATCCAGGCGTCTGAAGGACACTAGGGTTGATGAAGGAGACCTATTGGTTTCCCAAGATGACACGATTCGTGACAAAGTATGTCAAGGCATGTTTTCGTTGTGCATTTGGGAAAGGCGGCCACGGGCGAAGTGAGGGGCAGCTCCACCCTATCCGACCTATTTCGACCAACCACAATATAAAGCTGCTTTAACCATAAAGATGTACAGAAATTGCAACTAATCTTACCGCAGTTATAGTTAATGCAGCAACAAATGTTGATTAAGCTTTGTAAATGCAATAACACTACTTTAATGTTATTCTACAAATTTACTGTTGCGAAGAATTGAGGGTTGAGTTACAATTTGATGTGAATATTATAAGAATCGTCTTGTACCAACAATAATTTGGCTACTTTAACACAACATTTATGTTGTCACAAAACTCACAACAATTTGTGGTTGCAAGAATCTATTTTGTTGTTATCCAAACCATTCATTTCTTTCTCTGTTCTTTGTTTAAGTCAAACCCAAACGTACATGAGGCTGCGGGATATTAAAAAAAAGATTAGTTTCGATAATTGTAAAAAAACTGGATAAAAAGATGGCAAAATTATATATAATAAAAGCCCTGTGGAATAGCTAGTCGCACGAAATCGGTGAAACACTTGTGGGTCGAAGGGAGTATACCCCGAAACCAAACATTCGCAAAGGAGATGTCGTTCTCGTCAAAGACGACAACCTGACACCAACAAAATGGCCACTTGCAAGGATTACAGAAGTTCATCCTGGAACCGACGACAGAACAAGAGTAGTAACAGTCAAAACTCAAAACGGTTCATAACTTAAAAGACCTTTAGTAAAAATCTGCTCACTACCATTGAACGAAGACACGTATCCTGAACCCGATCGATTTGTTCTGGCCCGGCAAGATGTTCAATCATGAACAGCACCAAAAAATTAGTCGTCACCAAGTCGGTCAACAACTCGCGCTTCCTCCGACAAATTCTTCTATATTCCCGTCTTTGCATTTCCGCCGACATTTGACAGACGCTGAATCGACCAAATCAATATCGTTCGATCGCAGGCCACCGAACTGCCCATGGAAGGAAGGAAGCGCCAACCGTCAGCATGTTTACTTATTATAAATTGGGATACATGTTATAATTAGTTAGTTACTAAGGTCGATCAAGTTTGCACCCCCACTTTTGAATATCCTAGGTATCTATATGTCAAAATTTTGCACACATTTTGCACAATTTTGCACACCCTGTACCAAATTTTGCACAAGTCACCCTTGGAACTGACAGGGATAAATGTGTGGGGGGTGCAAACTTGACGCTTGCCCCCCCACTTGTGGTGATAAAACTTATTTTAATCTCATTAAAATCATCAAATTTTGCACAAATCTGCACGCCAAATTCCAAATTTTGCACACCACCAGAATAGTGACTATCCTTTTCTGAAAAATGATCCTCCGCCCCCCCCAAAAAAAAACGATTATTTTTACAACTTTACAACTGTGGAATTTTGCACAATTTTGCACACTTAATCTCATATTTTGCACACTGCCAAATAAGGCCTGATAACAGTTTGTACCTAGCCCCCCCTCATTCGTTAAATTTAAAAAAAAATGCGCCATTAGAATCAGTGAATTTTGCACAATTTTGCACAATTGATATGACATTTTGCACACCTTCAGAATAGCTACAACAGCTTTCTGAAAAGTTGTCAGACAGAATTTTATGCGCATGAATCCGTGCTGAGTTTCTTCTGGGTGCTCGTAGCGCCATCTGTCATTCAATAGGTCGACTACAATAATGTTGAATGTTCATAATTTTTCAAAAATTCTATCTTCCACGTGGTTCAGTTCACTGTTGAGTCCGAAAGTGTTAAGCAGCATTTAGAGAACTTCGACTTGCGCCAAAGTGGCCAAGACATTGCGAACCTGAAGCCCACCTCTGTATATTCTTTTTTTCAAACTGTAACTGCTATTGGTTAGTTGTTGTCAACAACACAAAGCTCTTTGCGAATGACGCTTTTAGATGTCAAAGTTCGACTAAGAGTCAATTGTACCAACCGAGTTGATCACCGGTTCAGCTGAACCGGTTTAGTTGCTAAGGTATGGCCAATGAAATCGTTAATACTTTAGCAACCTTATAGAAACCGGTTCAGCTGAACTGGAGATCAACTCGGTTGCGTAGAGTTCTGCTTGTACATACTTACCCAACTAATAGAACATCAAAGCAAAAAGTCGAAATTAAACTTTATTTATAGCGGTAAAAATTGTTTACATCTGTTTTCAGAACATGGAAAACAATTTTAATTGATACGTGAAAAAAACGAGTGAGAAGAACTCAAAACTTACAAAAAAAGCTTCATGCAATAGTTTTGATTATAACAGCCTCATACAACAACTAACATAAACAAATCTAACAATAATAAAGTAACAGGTAGATAACCACGTTTTCAGTAAGGAGATGAATAAAACAGAATTTGACAATTTACCACTCTTTTCGAAGAACACGATGTACGTTTAGATTCTGTGTCATCGTAGACTTCCCAGCGGTTATTGTGTCTTAAACAGTAAGCCTTAAAGTGCCCAACCCCTACGTTTGGCCCAACATATCCAATGACACCTCTTAGCACATACAATTCAAAGCACACTGTTAATTTTTTTGGCAAATCCTCTAATGCACTTTCTAAATTAAAAACTCTTTTAACTAAATCTAAAGGTTCAATAATAAGGTGCGTTAAACCAATTCGATAGTTTAAAACTTGGACACCTTGGCATTTATCACAGCTAATTTCGGATCTTTTGGACTGTGTACTAGTCAAAATTCTTTGTGGAAGATCTTTGGCGAACTCTACTGCAACTTCCAACGTGGTTTTGTATTCAGTATTAGCGAAACCGCAATTTGAACATTGGGTTTCTAAAGCAACGCATGCATTAAAGTCCAATCGAGGTATGAGATTTCCCATTTCAGTCTCAACATTTAATTTTAATATTCCAAAGAGATGAGGAGTTTTATTAAATATTTTTTCTAATATAATTGCTCGCATTTTGTAGGCTTTCTTAGTTAATCCTGTATTTATTAAGTAAAATATGAAATCGGCAATACTACTATGGCCTACCATTCTCAGCACTAAATCTTTGAATACAAAACTGTCACAGTAGCAACAAGCCATTACTTGTATGAGTGAATCAAAAGCGCAAGTGTTAGACAAGGTCAAAGAGATGTCTTTTGAAATCCGGATGGGTTGTAAATCAACTAAATGTCCATTTCTAAGCACAGGAACGGGTAAGACGTTTCTTAAACTGGAAAATTCAGCTTCTAAAAGCTCGGAGTTTGGTTCCAGATAAGAAGATCTAGGGCGTTTATAATTAGTGAGCCCACGCCAGTTTTCAACAGAAGCTTGTTCCAGTTTAGAGCATCTTCTGCAAAAGATTTGACCGTCTTCTGTTAAAATGCTGCATAAAACATGCTTATGAACTTCTACTTTGCAATTGATGCAGACATCATAAGCTTTTTGATGCAGCTGACAAGAGGGGCAAAATACCTCAATTTTATCTGCTGAGTCACAGTTTTCAATCACAATTGGAATTGCATCATTGTTCTGAAAAATAAATTGTTCATTTTATTGGCTCAGGTAAATGCGTTTTTTAAAACTCACTTTCTCAGTTAATTGGGTTTCTTGAATATCCATTCTTCTTTGTACAAGTTTTGCTTGTCCACGGTTGGAAGCGATGAGAGTATGTAAGAATTCATCAACTCTTATTGGTAAATCTTTGTTACCAAAGACACGATGTTTTATATTGTTGAAATTGCTTTCGACAGAAGCACTGCTTCCAATTTGTGGGGAGTTAGGGAAAAACTTACTTAGTATGGCTGTCCATAATGGAATGGTTCTACAATATTTTAACAAGTCTTTTGCAAATTGGGGTAGACACTGCTGATTTCCTCTGTTTCCAATTTGATCGCCTTTGTTGAGAAAATCTTCACATTGCATCGCAATTTGTGTTGCCCATTGCTCGAAAGAGTTTTGTTCAAATTCCCCGGTTGATAATAATTCTTTCTCGTTAAAGTTAACTGAGCACTGATCTTCAACGTTTAGATAATGTTCAATTGCTTCAATTGTTCCAGTACTGCATCTCCTTTTAAGCCACTCTTTTCGTACTTCGCATAGAGTGTCCTCTTCAAAAACATTCTTCCCTTCTGTATCACTAAATGAGACTGTAAATATAGCTATCAATAAGTTTTCCAAGTCCTGTAAATTTGAGCACTGAATAAGTTGACCCACGGCTCGTAAGTAAAATTGTCTGGTCAACTTATGTTGCTTATTTAAACTTGGCCAAGTAGTGGCCAATTTTATAAAATGCGCCACGTCGATGCGCAGGTAACATTGCTCAGGAAATGGACTATTTTCAAATACAGCTCTGTAGCAATGAGATAGGTACTCCCGTAATGTTTTAGAGTTTGTAAACGCAAGTGTGCAGGCATAAATCAACGCAAGTGACATGTCAGTGACTACCTCTCTTGGTCTAGTTGCGCCTGCACGAATCCAATGAGCCAACCATGAATGAATGGAAACAGCATTTTGACTTTCTGATAACATACTTGATACAGAATATTGGGAGTCATATTTGGCATATGTACTTCTAACTGTTACATCATAGAGAAAAATATGAGCGCCTTTTTCATTAGATGGCTTTCTGATTTTATATACGATTCCGCCTGTAGCGTCAATACTGATTTTGGAATATTCAGTTTTACAAAATTTATTATAAACATGAATTTGTGTATTATCCCAGAAATATACAAAAAATGGATCCAAACCGATATTTTGGATAGCACCTCCCATGTTTGGATCAACCTTCATTTTCCAAATTGCCACGATAGGATCATCATCTAAGCGCTGCTTTTTCACAAGCTCGTGTTTAGCTTGCCTCAGGGTGCTTAGTTTGGGAACAAATGAATCCAGTTTATTTTCTGCAGCCAATAGTCTACGATACTGGCTTGAGGCTATATTGGTTTCAACCAATTGTTGGCTAATTTGTTGCCTAAGCGTCCCACTAATAGGTCTAGCTATGTCTTGCTTATGCGTAATTTTGGTTACATCCTTGCTAAAAACATTTATAATGACGTCTTGTTCTTCTTTAGGAAGATTATCTATAATACACAAGAAATTTGCACTACATTCTCTGCAAGTAGCCTTTAAAGCTGCATAATATTTGATGCCGTTGAGATGAATTTTATTTCGTTTAAAAGTAATCCTACAAGGTAACCACAAACGCTTCAATTGCGGGTCAAATTTTTCATACAAAATGCGAGTCCAATGTCTCTGTTGAAAAACTATGTATTTTCGAATGTTCCTTTTCCTCGAGGCTTCCTTATTATTAATTTTCTTCTTACAGTTTTCTGCATGCGGTAATAAACTCTTAAACTCATTATAGGAAATTGTAAGAAAGAAAATTTTTGGATTTAAATTAAAGTTCTCATAATCGGGATCTAATTTGTCTTCCAATTCAGAGCAATTAAAGCCTTTTTCGTCAGAGGTCTCAACTTTTAAATTTTCCTCTGCACCACTATCGGAAAAAGTTGATGGGCAACTACTTGCAATACTCAAAGTCTCCTGTATGCCGTTATAGTTTTTCTTCACAGTGGTCCACAATGAGCATGCTGAGGCGAGATTTTCAATCTTTTCCGATAAAGTCGTCCATATTTTATCAGTTCTGGAGACTACTTTACCGTCTCTTACAATATTCTCCTTATGCAATAGAAGAACTTCTTCAATTTTATCCCATTTAGAGTAATTTTTCGGCCTACCCGGACCTACCATTCTGGAAGAAATTATCTATTTTATTACAAATGGGGATGTCAGCGATCAAGGACGATTGTATTAAAGTGCGTCTCATCACTCATGAGAGTTGGCAGTGGTGAGCACAAAATGAAGCATAGATAAACAATGAAGTCTTACGAAAGCGATAGCGGTTATTTACTTGCTCATTCCTATTCGACTAGTGTGGATCTGCCCGGTGTCTCCACCAACCACAAATACGCGTTTGCTCTGTTATCCTGAATAACGCTGCAAACTTACATAAGATGCACTTTAGAGGTGATTTGCAGACGAAGACTCCACAACGCTTTTGCCTATGTCATACTTACGTTCAGTTGTTTAATTAACACAAGGCTAATGTCTTAGAACTGCAAAACCTGAATAAATTTAAGCACAAACTTTTGAAGTAGAGAAATAACAACTAATTTGCGCGAGAAGTACAATACAAGCAGAACCACGTGGAAGATAGAATTTTTGAAAAATTATGAACATTCAACATTATTGTAGTCGACCTATTGAATGACAGATGGCGCTACGAGCACCCAGAAGAAACTCAGCACGGATTCATGCGCATAAAATTCTGTCTGACAACTTTTCAGAAAGCTGTTGTAGCTATTCTGAAGGTGTGCAAAATGTCATATCAAGTGTGCAAAATTGTGCAAAATTCACTGATTCTAATGGCGCATTTTTTTTTAAATTTAACGAATGAGGGGGGGCTAGGTACAAACTGTTATCAGGCCTTATTTGGCAGTGTGCAAAATATGAGATTAAGTGTGCAAAATTGTGCAAAATTCCACAGTTGTAAAGTTGTAAAAATAATCGTTTTTTTTTTGGGGGGGCGGAGGATCATTTTTCAGAAAAGGATAGTCACTATTCTGGTGGTGTGCAAAATTTGGAATTTGGCGTGCAGATTTGTGCAAAATTTGATGATTTTAATGAGATTAAAATAAGTTTTATCACCACAAGTGGGGGGGGCAAGCGTCAAGTTTGCACCCCCCACACATTTATCCCTGTCAGTTCCAAGGGTGACTTGTGCAAAATTTGGTACAGGGTGTGCAAAATTGTGCAAAATGTGTGCAAAATTTTGACATATAGATACCTAGGATATTCAAAAGTGGGGGTGCAAACTTGATCGACCTTAGTTACTATGATGTATTTTGTTACGATCGTTAATAAATGATCAGATTAGTCAACTCGTTTTTATCAACTTTCGCACTATTTTAATTCAAAGCCACCTTTGCTAGGAGCGTGAGGCTGCGCTCCAAAAATAGTGCCCCAAAGTTGACATTGGTCCTTCGAGCCGGATGTAGTCCATAGGACATTGGTCCTTCGAGCTACGGTATATTTCGGCGTGCGTGATTTTCTCTCGTCATAAGAACACAGTCTCTTTTCGGGGTCGCGTTAGTCCGTAGTACCAGTTGTTTTTCGCCGGTGTGTTACTTTTTCGTTCGTGTGCTCACGGTTCAATCCTAAACCCGTCGAGATGGACATCGAAAAGGCCACCAAGAAGCAATTTGAACTTGCACAGACAGTTCAACAAACTCTCACCAACACCAAAAAAATTTTTTGGACGAAGCATGGACCGAATTCTCTCAACGTCATGCCAAAATCATAGGTACAATCAGCCAAAGTCACGACTACATTACTAAGGACTTCTACAAACTAACACATGTACTATTCATGGACTTCACTGCTCACTTAGAGGATGCCGAACGTGCATTAAAACAGCCGGAAACGGAACAACTAGAGTTAGGACCAGTCCAAGGTACTAACATTGAAATTACTCCAGAAGATGTGGCATCAAGCCAGCAATAAGCCCAAAGTTCTTTGGCAGCACAACGTCATAACTCCGAATTAAATGGTGCACCATTGCTCAACTTAATTCGGAAACAAAACCTCAAAATGAAGATGATGAGGAAGTTAATTGATGAAACCAGACATCAACTAACTACACCGCAACCCTCTAAGTACTTGGACTTCAAACAAAATAGCATCAACACCCAGTGGTTGGCTATTCAAAATCTTCATGAAGACATCATGATAGAGGAGTCACCCGAGGTCGAAGCCTACGACAATAGTGGTGAGTTCAACTATTTACAGAACCAGGTCAACGACATAATGATTCAGCTAATTCTAAACTTGGAAACTGAAACTACGTCCGACAACAACATTCGCTTAGAACGCATAAAAATTCCGCTATTTAATGGAAACTATCAAGACTGGACAGCGTTTCACGACTTATTTGTGAGATTTGTTCACGAAAACAATAAGCTGGGTAACGTTGAGAAAATGCAATATCTCAAGACATCCCTCAAGGGGATGCTAGCAAACTGCTACATCACCTAAACATATGTAGCAGCAACTACGACACTGCGTGGGAACTGTTAAATAACAGATTTAACAATTAACGGCTACTTGTTGCCACTCACATAAGTAAACATGCTGACGGTTGGCGCTTCCTTCCTTCCATGGGCAGTTCGGTGGCCTGCGATCGAACGATATTGATTTGGTCGATTCAGCGTCTGTCAAATGTCGGCCGAAATGCAAAGACGGGAATATAGAAGAATTTGTCGGAGGAAGCGCGAGTTATTGACCGACTTGGTGACGACTAATTTTTTGGTGCTGTTCATGATTGAACAGCAGGAAATTACGTGAATTTACCAAAGGGAAATAAGTGATTTTTACGATTAGGCCCCCCTAAAGGGGCTATTGACGATTTTGTGATTTCGTGCGAGGGAGATGCCCGACGTGACTTTCGTCTTTTCCATGGTGATTTTCGAAAAAGTCAGAAAAATTCACAAAGCAACCACCAGTCGAGAAAATATTTTCGTTGCGGGTACCCGAAAGTGCCAAAAAGGCCCCGAAGGGGCCCAACCTAGATCCCCGAAGGGGCTACCGACCCCAAGGCACCCTCACAACCCGGGGAAGGCCCGCAGGGCCCCCCCGGGTGCGGCATGTGGGAAAGCAGCGCAGCTGCGAACCCCACTTGCAACATGGCACCCTCAAGCACCCGGGGGGGGGGGGGGTGAGCGCAGGGACCCCCGGGTGCGGCATGCGGGGAAGCAGCGCAGCTGCGAACCCCACTTGCAACATGGCCCTCATTCGGTCCCAAGGCAAGAATACCTAAGAAAGCCCAACAAAAACTGGATATCAACAGGTCCAAAAAGTTATTGTTATAATACAGGTAAATACAGGTAAAGTTGTTTGCAAAATTAAAGGATTTACGTTAAACTATGAAACGTCCAAAAAGATTAATTCCGATAGCATAAATAATATTTTAGAAAAGTCCAGCAGAGCCGCTCCAAAGTCAAAAACGAACAAAGACTGCAAAATCAGTACACAATATAATCGAATTACCAGAGATACTAAAACTAAAGAACTTTTAAACAAAATAGAAACAAAAAAATTTGGTTTTGTTTATGACAAGAGAGTTATTCTAAAAAACTTTGATACAATACCATTTGGATATTAATCCTTTTCGTTAATAATAAATAATCCTTCTTTATTGTTAGGTAATTAATAATTTATTATATTATGTAAATGGCAAATTTTATTAAGCAAACTGGCTTCGACTTTGGACTAACTTCATCAGGCTTCATAGAGTTTCGAAATTGATTAAAAACTTGTGATGTTAAATGAATGGAATTCAATCAAGCTTCAGCCCAGGAATTTTACAGTTTTTTACATTGACATTTGTTTGTTTTGTCTGTGATTGTTGCATTCTGCATTGTTTGGTTTGGTGAATTTCAATTGAACATGTTTGATGTTCATTGTCTTACTAAAGAAATATTAGAACAAATTAAATCAAGTGTTGTACTATTAACAGTAAGTACTTATATTTAATTTGCCTGTTTATTTATCGAATAAAGAAGTTTGTGAAATTAATAACATATGCAATACAATATACAGATCTCACAAAACAGTATTTTAGATTTTAAGTTGTTGGCAACACTGGCCGTCAACTGTGTCAACGGTGTCAACAGACACAACCTCATAATCTCAATCATTTTACTACTATTACTCGGTGAGCTCAATATCAATCGGTCGTTGTTATTCTACTGTCTATGTTCTGTGATTCTAGGCAACATTCTAGAGTTTGGTCAACATGGCAAAAGGTATTTATGCGAAAATTGTAAAAAAGTGAAAAAAAAACCTGTTTTCTTCTGCAGATAAGATAAATAAATTTATAAAAGAAATAATCGAAATGCAAGAACGTCGGCAAGACAGCAAAACCAACGTGCATCTTAACAACGTTAGAGTGGTCTTCAGCGGCCAACAATATTACGCAAACGTACAAATAACTACGGAGGCAATAATCATCAAGCCACATGATGAAGAAATACCAGTGACTCACCACTTTTTACCGGTCCACTTACGTGGATATAGTGAAGTTGAAAATAAGGGTTTCAGAATAAACCAGCGCTTTAATAGACCCCCGTACAACTTATATTTTCGGACACCAGTTCAAAATTCAATAATTTTTTCTGTAAAAGTTCCTACAGAAAAATTATTGACCTTTGGGCACAGCATGCTTCACTACCTCAGCTACCACCTCATGCATAAAACTCAAAAATTTTGCATAACGCTCTTTTGCACAGGACAATTGTTTGACGAATTTAGTGGTGTTATCCCAGGGGCCGAAGCTTTTATTTTGGGGGGTTGTCAGCTTTTAGTCATGTTTAAGCGCGGTTTGCTATCTACGAATATTATACCGGGACAGATCTGTCGCATGTCGGGACAGATCTGTCGCATGTCGCCGCTTTTTCCGTATCCAGTACCCGTATACACGCGCCCATTAGTATTTTCTATACTAAAACAGTGGTTTTAAAAATTAGTTCTGTTAATAATTCTTCAAAATGAGCTGGAAAAGCGACGATGAAAATTTACCAGAAGAAGTTCTTGAAGCAGCACAAAGTGCTGTTGCACAATTGATCCCGAAGAAATCGTCCAGACAATATGAAAGTGCATACAACAAATTTAAAGGTTGATGTAGTGTGAAAAAAATTGAGAAAGTGTCCGAAGCCGTATTATTGGCATATTTCGAACAGAAAGTGAAGAAAATTAAACTTTCCACTTCGTGGTCGGTATATTCGATGTTAAAAAGTACATTGAATGTCAAAGAAAATGTAGATGTCAGAAAATTTACGAAACTAATACCTTATTTGAAAAGCAAATCAGTAGGATACCGTCAAAAAAAAAAAAAATTCTAATGAAAGAAGAAATTGAGAGTTTTTTGAAAGAAACACCCGATAATAGATTTTTTTAAGAAAAGGTTGTTGGATTTAATACAAAAATGAATCCACATTCATTATGGTTAGACCGAGAACCTTTGCTTAAATGTTTACATAAACAAGCAAATTGAATACTCTGTGAACTGCTGACATAAACAAAATATCTTAGTTCGGTCCCGACCAAAATACACTCTCGAAACTCACAACTATTTCTTTCTGGTTCGTTGACGTCTTTTACTAAATAAAAACAGCAAGAGTAAAAATCAGTCTTTTAAATTAAATTCCATTTCTCAATAGGTTATGGGCCTAGATTAAGCAACGTGCCAATCACCGCGAAAATTTAAACAAAAAAAAAACTGATTAATTGAGTGCGAGTGCAAAGTGACAGAGACACAAGTGAGCACAATGGAAAAAGTGAAACGTAGGAAAAACATAGTGCTTTTCAATGGACAACGCTATAGCATTTGGAAGCGATGGATCCGTGCACTTTTATCCGAATTAGACGTTTTGCGAGTGATCGACGAAGAAGCCCCCGAGATGCTCGATGACCAGTGACGCAAAGCCGAACGCATAGCTAAAAGCGAGATAATCCAATTTCTAAGCGATTCATTCCTTAGTTTCGCCGAGGAACAAGCAACAGCGAAAGGAATCATACAGCAACTCGACGCACTTTACGAACGCAAGAGCCTGCCCTCTCAGCTCGCCATTCGTAAACAGCTACTTGAGATGAAATTTGTAGGTGACACTTCGTTAATAAGTCATTTTACAACATTCGATGACTTCATGATCGAGCTCCTAGCTGCCGGAGCAGAATTGACCGAAACAGACAAAATTTCCCATCTTTTGTTAACGTTACCTTCAACCTACAACGGCGTCATATCAGCACTTGAAACGTTATCAGCCGACGCATAACACTAGCATTCGTTAACACACGTCTACTCGACCAAGAAATTAAATTAAAAAATGCAAACACCACCAGTTCCAAAAAGTACTTAATGTTGAAAACAAAGGCAACACTGAAAATTTCAAATCAAAATATCGGCGGACAAATTTCAAAGACGGACGCGGCTCTTTCAGAGGCAACTTCAATCAATCAAGAAGTGGAAATCGACCCAAGAAGTATCAAAATTACCGAAACAAACAACAATTCTCAAACATCAAGTGTGACCATTGTGGCAGAAGAAACCACTTGAAGAAGGATTGTTTCCACTTCAAGAGAATGATGAAAAATCAGAGTGGACATCAAGAAGAGCGACCACAAACAATCCAAACTGTTCAAACGACTTCAAACAGTAGGAGCGGATTCGCATTCATGGCAGGAAATTCTGACGCACAAACTGTACCAAAATCAAATCATTTTGCTGTTGGATAGTGGCGCATCCGATCATCTAGTTAACTCATTAGATGTGTTCAGTGAAGTTAATGACTTGGTGACCCCGCTACAACTTTCCATTGCAAAAAGCAACACCTTCATCACAGCAACAAAAAGAGGCGTCATCAACGTAACAACCAACCTAGGTGTTCAAAGAGTCCTAGAAGATGTCCTGTATTGCCCCGAGGTGCCATACAACCTTCTCTCCGTCAGACGCATTCAACAAGCCGGAATGTCGGTCTTATTCGACAAAACTGGCGGTGTGCAAATCCAAAAGGGTGGTAAGAAGATCTTATCAGGTGAGCCCTTAAATGACTTAATAAGTATTAAATTCAAAATAAACACAAAGATCAATACAAATCAAAGGCATCAGATACATTCTACCATTTCTTCAACATACAAACTTTGGCATGAACGGTTAGGTCATATAGGAAAGTCTAAATTTATTGAACTGAAGAAAAATGAAATGACCGAAGACACAAATTTAATTGAACAAATTTATCCAACTAACGATTTATGCGAATCTTGTGTTTATGAAAAACAAGCTAAATTACCGTTTGCTAAAACTAAAAAAAAATATCATATCACGAAACCGTTATTTATTGTTCACACAGATGTGTGTGGCCCAATTACGCCTTCTACATACGACAACAAACTATTTTGTAATTTTTGTAAATGGTTACACCCATCTTCCGCCACCCTGTTAGCCGACGCAGGGGCCGATCTTACCACCATCAAACGGCATGGCATTGGCGTTCGAGTACGGTCGCGGAAACATATATAGAAGATTCTATACACAATAAACTTTCTATTGCAAGTAAATTGTTACCGTCTTCAGCAGACCCTATGGAAGCTGCCAATAATACAACGTGTGCAGTAAACTTGAACAATTACAGCATTGAACATCCAGAACTGAACACTACGATAACGGACAGCATTGGATCTAGCATAAATTTTACTCACTGCAATATCGGCACTTTCAATTTACATGTAGTCGGTACAAAATAGTTTCCGTGTGTTCGGTACCGATCATAGTTGTTTAATTTTAATTATTAATCATAGTTGTTAAGCTAACTTTAAGAATTTAATAGTTAAGTGGTAATTGCATAGTATTTAAATACGCGTGGTTGTTCCCTTACCTTCCACAATATGCACAATCGTTCGTCGAACCCAGTGGAGGTGTAACACATGTGGCGTTACCCCAAAAGCTTGGACACTGGGACACTTACAAACCAGACATCGCGCCGAGAAGTAGTTCGTTATCGTGCGACATTGTTTCTCGGGTGTTGCGAACAATATAAGTGGAGCCAAGCAGTGCACCTGATGATCATCACCTAGGTAACCTCGTGTGGACGAATTGTGGAAGCTCTCCTTATTGTCGTTTTGTATAGTCACGTCCTTCCAAGAGTTAATCCTTTTGATTAATTCAGATGGACAAAGGTACTTTCGTGTGCCGAAAACATGGTCCTTCAAGCCGGATTGTATCTCGTTGTTGACATAATAATTAGTCACACCTATGCAATTACCACTTTGTTACTTTAGTCGTAAAATTAACGAAATATTCGATTTCGTTCATTCGTCACTTGGTCGCTGTTTCGTATACATAGTTGCGCCTTGTGTTTCGTGGATTATTTAGGAACAATCGGTTTTTGATTAATTCCACTTGTCGTTGTCGCCAAAAGTGTACTGCATATCGTTTACTTGTTCGTTGATTTATTTAGTTAGGGCACTCGGTTCTAATTACATAAGTCTAAATAGTCGTGGTGCATTATTAACTTAAACAATCGGTTTAGTTAATTAATTTCGTCAATATTCGTGAATTAATTGGGAACAACCGGTTCGTAATTAATTCAATTTTACGTCGTCGTTGTCGTGCACTTTTGCAGATTTGTTCAGTTTAAGTAATTAGAGCAATCGGTATTAATTATTTAAATCTGTATCGTCGTTTCGTGTGGTTAACTAGAACAATTGGTTTTAGTTAACTAATTTCGTCTAGTCTCGTCTAGATTTGTGGATTAATTGGGAATACTCGGTTCGTAATTAATTCCATCGTCGTTGTGCATATTGTTTGCTTCGTTGTTTAGTATAAGTAATTCGAACACTCGGTTCTAATTACTTAAAACTTATAGTCGTTTCGTGTAGTTAACTCAACATTCGGTTCAGTTAATTACTCTGTTTAGTTTCGTTTCGTTTTTAGCGCGGAATAGTTGGTAAAAGTTTACAATTTCCACTCTTCGCTTTTTGATGATTTTTTTTTTGAAACCATCATAAAACAACATTATAATGCCATTTTAAGCAATGAAATTTTGTGCAAATGACCAATAACCGCAGAAGCTTAAGTCGGGACTATGGAGTGAATAGGGGTGCTGGGTGGGTAAGAAATTTAAAAAAAACGTTATTTTCAGAGTAAAAAGAAAAATTATGGGAATAAAAGGTCAATGAACTGTTTAATTTGCAAAGTAAAAAGTCTAAGTTTAAAAATAAGAGGTCATTGACCTTTAATTTGTATAATTTTTTATTGGAAAATAAATTATTTTATACGGCCAGCACCTCTATTCATCGCCACTCCCAATTAAGTTAATACGATTATCGATAATTGCCACAAAATTTAATTGTTTAAAATGACATTGCACTTATTTTAAAGGTCTTAAAAAACATAAGAATGGGGAAGTAAGTAAGTAGGTACAAATCTGAAAATACAAGGTCAATGAACGAAGTGTAGGCGATGATAATGATAAAAAAGCAATTATTATGGAAAGATTTGTAAAATAATAAAAATATAACGTTAATAAATTCAATTTATAGATGTAGTCGTGCTAGGGCAAGGAAAATGAAGGTAAAAATAGTAGTGGTAAATATTAACAAATTAGTGTAACAAGGTAATAAAACCAAAACATAGTGTTTGTGTTAGGGCAAGGAAAATTGAAGTAAAAATGGGAAGAGTAACGTGTATCTGTTAGGGCAAGAAAAATTTGAGTAGAAATGAAAAGAGTAAATAAAGTGTTGGGAAAAGAAAACTGTTGCGGTATTGTTGAAAATAATTTTTTCCACGCACTGAACAGTCAATGGAAACACAAGAATTAGTTAAATATTTGCTGTCATTTAGTCGTACCAAAAAAAAAATACGTCTAGTGAAACCACGGAGAGGCGACAACAATTTTCACCAGGAGAGGATGTTGTATGGGGAAAGTTAATGGGAAATAGATGTTAGTAAACAAATTAATGTGGTAAGCAAGGATATAATTTTGCGGCCATTTTCCAAAACGCGTGTAGACGATCGCGGTGATCGGGAAATTGTCTCATAAATAAACATTCTGCCAAATATCCTTTGTAATGTAATTTGTTTCTACCAAAGCGCGGAACTAATTTTCTAATTTCCACCCATGTTCTCTCAATGTTTTGTGTGTGCACACCTGTATTGGGATCAACAAAATTCAAAGAATGGTTAACTGTGAGATGATTGTAGTTATTCTCATTTAATCGATTGTAAGCTCGCCAACAATCACTGTAAATTGTGGTGCCCGGCCTAATTTTGTCTTTAATTATGTTAAGAAGTGTGTCGGGAGATCGGTCTTCAACGGCAACCAAAAAAAATTTTTTGGACCCCCTCTCGATTCCCCCAAAAACCCATTGACCCTCTAAATAGCGACCTCGATTATATTTTCGCTTACCAATTTTAGCCTCATCAATTTCAACTATCTTTCCTTCTCCGCCGATTTGAGTACTGTTTTCAACGCTCCACAAAATAAATACCTCCCTAATGAATGAAAAATAATCGATTAAAGTTCGCTGTGAAACACCTGTTTCTTGTTTAATTACCTGAATTAAAGGAAGACTAATACTGGTGTTTGCAAGAAAAGAATTTGTTAAAACACTTACCCAATAATTGCATTTTCTTTTACTTTTCTTGTTCAGATTTTGACACCTGAACACTTTGGAACCTCCAATAACCATGGGATGTAGTAACTTAGCACATTTGGGACAGTTATGATGACATGGAAAAACACCATGACTATGGAAAAAACCCGTGAGAAGTTCATCTGATGCCAGAAAAGCATAAAATTGCTTATTTGTGAACGTGCAATTTTCACAAGAATTGAATTCGCAAAGCGGCACAGCGCTACGATTGTGTGAATTTGTCGTAGAAGTGGATGCAACAGAAAAATCAGCCATTATTTCAAAAAAAAATTAAGTTGAACAACTGTCACGACACGAACACAACCAACACCAATCGAAGCTTTTTTAGAACTGATTTCTTTGTCCCTTTCCCCAGTAGCACAAACATATCGGCCCAATCTTGGCATGCCGATATTGGCCAACATAGTTTTCGTCAGATTTTTTCTAGAAAGGCCCAACATTGTAAGCCAATATCGGGCCCATATCAGCATCACAGATGGGGCCATTATTGAGTTCCAATATACCCCCAATATAAAAAATGTATCTTGGTCCAATATTGTAAGCCAACATCGGTCACTTCTCGTATTTGCATATAGGACCATTATTGTAATTACATCAAACCGCCAATATAAAAAATTAATCTTGGCCCAAGGTTGGAAGCCAACATAGGGCGCATCTCAACATTACATATGGGACCATTATTAAGTTACTTTATACGGCCAACGTTGGAAATATTCCTTGGTCCAATTAATATTGGATTGATATGGATTAAATATTGTTGCGCAATCGAGTACCCATGTTTCAAATTATGACGTTTGCCCCATATTGTTTACGTGAATCAATCTTCTTCGTAAATGTGCGAAAGAAAATTTATAATAATTGCTATAAAGAACATATAATATACCTAGGTGATGTAATTTAATTAATTACAATTTTTTTTTTAATTATTTATTTCAATTGTGTAAGGAATAAGTTACAAAAGCAAAGTTGACTTGAAACTTTATTTATTTATTAATTATTAATTAGAACTGCGTAGGTACATTATTATGCAATAAAACTTTTGAGGTACAATTTTACTAAACAAGAAAATAAAGGAATACAACTTATAAGTTAATAACAAACAAAAAAATTTGTAAAAGAATTCACTTAAATATACCAGGACCCAATTTCAACATCAAAGTCAATTACTCAAGACAAGAATAATAATTAACTAGAACTATCAATACAATATCAATACACTTAAGGGGTAAAATAACATTAAACTAAAAATAATATAAATAAAAAATCAGTCCGATTTCAAGTCGAGTTGACCCGGTCACAAATCCGAGTTGATGTAGCAATGCCGCAATATAGCCTATTGTTATTTGCATCTCAACTTGAAATTGGGAGCATAAGTACCTACATATTAAACAATTGTAATTTACGTGCAACTTTTTTTATTTACGTTGCCTATTGGTTCTCTTCCCTAAGGCGGCTGCGACGACCTCCATCCTTATCCTTTGCTCCAGCTAAAAACGTGGAAACTGCCTTTCTGATTTTCACATCGGTGACTGCAGGAAAGCGTTGTCTGACTGCCCCTTAAAGTATAACAATGCATTGGAGAATAAATATTTGAAGGTTTTTGAAATGTACAAATTTTTCCTAACTTAACCGCTGTTTTAGCTATTGCCGTTTTTGAGATAGATGCTAATAGTGAGCGGGATAATTTTTTTTTACTGTGGATAGTAATTTCTTATAATTAATAATCTTAAGAAAATAGTCTACAATTTATACACTCTCAGCAATCAAAAATTTTATTTTATCGTCGGATACAGCACACCCTAATCCAAATTTAAAAACTTGTAAAAATAAAATGAGTTAATGCACACAGGAGATGAGTGAAGATCTAAACATGAGTTTAGATAAAAGTTGGAAAAAAATATTCAGAATTAAGTACTTACCCAGTTTAGTGATGAAAGTGAAATTAACGTAGAGTAATATACTGTTACACTGTTACTTGTTTTCTTGGAGAAAAGTAAAAATGAAATGATCCGTATTTGATCTTATCTAGGCGGTCGGCGTCTAGAATGAAAAATGTCAGAATGCCACGTAACGCACATTGTGGCCGGCCGGGCCGATTGACGATTGTGGCCGTCGTGGCTAGGTCAGGGTGGTGGATGACGGGTGGCGAGCGATATTAGTGGGGGTAAATCTTGCAAATAGGCCCTAATGTGAAAAAACGTCATGATCACTTAACAATAATTCATAAAACTAATGTTGAAGTATATGTAGGTATACCTCCTAAAACTTAAATAATTACATAAATACATAAATACATACATAAATAATTGGTAGATAATTGGCCATTATTAACTCAACTAATATACATTTTTGCGGAAATATTGATTAAGAAATCTTCACGAATGTATTCCAAAAATAATTATTATGGAAAATAAACATGTCTAATAATAATTAATATTACATTTTTAATACTTTCTTTTCAATGGCCCCAAATGCACAAGCAACACTTTAATAGACACGATAACAAAAATTTAGATATTTTATTTTAAAAGATTATTATGTTATATGCAGTAAATAAAAATAAACAATTAAAATAAGTATTATAGTAGGTACTTACTATACCTAATAAAAATAATGATGCTTCAGTGTGGATGGTATTATAATCATTAGAATATTTCATGAACGCCAAATTTCCTTAATATTCCACTGATTCAAAGAAGTAAATAAAAATCGAACTAACTATGATAAAACAACGAACATATAAGTACATATGTATACAGAAATGAAAATTAAGTAACATATAAAGTAACATATATAGTTAAAAATGTAAAGAGTCAAAGCATTTTATAAAGTATACTCACTAAACATCAACGTTGTATTCATTTATGTTCATTTACAAATTTTATCTATTTGCATGGCTAAATATTGAATAACCAAATTCAGTACCTTAACTACGTATACCTAACATAATGTAATTAATGTAATAAAAATGTAATTAATAAATGCAGATTCTTATGCCCGGTTGCAAGTATAATCATTATTGATATTTTGGCTGGGAAAAGCGTAATTTAACCATGAATTATTTATCAATGACTCAGCAATTCAATTAATGAATACTATAAAATACTATTAAATTTCTTGCAACCGGCCATTAATCCATTAGAGAGAAATTTAAAAAAATAACATTGTAAAGAGTAAAAGAAAACGGAACTATCCATGTCCAGATTGAAAAAAATTCACCAACATTAATAAATTTGACCTTCAGTCTTCAAAAGCATTTTTTCCGGCATCTGCAGTTCTAAAAGATGTGCAAGTATTATAAGTAGTGGGCGGTTTATGGCTTTCTTGAATTCTGACATTGAGTTTTTGTAGGACATTAAAAGACAGTTTTTCAATTAAATATTTTTTTAATAAATATCTAACACCGTAAATGCTAAATCTGACGTTGTAGCCGAGGATGGTGTACAACGTGGTAAACATTGTTGCTTATGTTGGAGAAAGTTTCACAGATGTTTTACTGTCCTTTGTCCAAAAAAGTACCTGCCACTTTTTCGGCTAAAAAAGGGACGGATGCCGGAACGCGACTGCAGATTGGAATTTATGATCTTGATTGTTGAATAGTTCGTCAAACAGAATTTTGGATATTATACCCTAGAAACCGTTGGTTTTAATAATAGCATCGCATTCCTTTTCAGAAAATTGCAAGTTTTGAATTTGATAACTTGACAAATTTATACATAATAATTGATATCTTATTTTCAATATGTGCTCCTACCTACCCATATTCATAAAACATGTAATCCAATTCAATGAAACGACAGATTTAGAAATTTTAACAGTGCTTTCCAAATATTGTTTTTGTTATGCAAAAAGTTGCATTGACTTGGCGCTATTAGGTGCTATTTTTAAGTTCTTATTTTATTTGGGATACAAATTTGCGCTCAGACTTTTCTCAATATCGGCACTGTCTACTGCTAAGTTTTCCTTGAAACTATAAGGATGGAAATTTTCACAAAAATGGTCAATATTGGACTACCGTTGGGATAAGTAATCAAAACTAACAATTAAATTTAGAAAATACTGAAATTGTGTGGGTCCGTGACTTCAGCACCCCTATCTTCGCAAATTAAAAAAATTACTTTATCATTGTATTGCACTCCTCATGGTGGTGCATACTGGTGATGCACCAACAATTAAAATTTTTGCACTGCAAACAATATGCTATTTATTTAAAAAATTAAAATTTAAAAAATTTAAAATTTGGCAAAAGTTGGCTTTGTTGCATATGTTTGTCATAAAAGTACGTCGTAACTTTAGATCAATAATTTTTTTGCATCACAATGAAACCGCCAAACTCTCAAATATGACTTACTATTTCCAAAGCACACTTTGATGACAAATTCATTTTAGACATTTCTACCGCCAATCGTAAATGCTCCCAGAGGGGTGAAGAAATTTTCTCAACAACCGAGTAGTACCTGCGTTGGCTTCAGACCTTACCGCCGACCATAAATTAAAGACATAATAAACCCCAAGTTTTGAAATTTAGAGGGCCCTCAGTTCTTCCAAAACGATTTCGTATAAATTGAAAAACAATGCATGAAGGTGGCAACGGCGCCTATATAATTCGGCGCCGGTGGCAAGCGAACCCTGTGCCTCCGGCTAAAGCCGTCCATGGGGTGTTGGAGTGCATAATGAGTGCAATAATTTAAAACAAAATAAAAAATAAGTTATAAATTTTAAATTGGTGTGAGAGGCGCTAACTAGACGATTCAAAAAGTAACCTTGACGGCGAATAAAAGTGCAATCCATTCTGAACGCAATGCAAGACTTTTCTTCTCAAATTTTGGTTAATGGAATGCCTGGGTGGAATGACACTAGCACCCCCAACTTAATATTTAAATACATATCTAGTTAACAACTTTGACAAAAAAAAAATATGGCGTGGTGGCGTGCTCAATGAGTGCTACATTTTAAAACAAAAAAAATAAAATTTTGAATTTTTTAAATTTTAATTTGGAGAATTTTAATTCGGCTAATTAGACGTTTCAAAAGTTAATTTGGTTGGTGCATAAGAGTGCAAGACATTCTGAACGCCATGGGTGTCTCTTTTCTCATATTTTTGGGGTGTCAGTGTCACGTGACCCTGGCTCCTCATTTAATTTTTTAAATAAATAGCATATTGCTTGCGGTGCAAAAATTTTAATCCTTGGTGCATACCGGTGCATGGGGAGTGCAATATAATGATAAAGTTTTTTTTTAATTTGAGAAGGTAGGAGTGCTGGGTTCACCGACTGGAATTGTGTCATTGTTGGACCAACGTTGGGACTATCTTGGCAACCCATATTGGCGTGATGTTTTTAAACTATGTACTACCTAGATTGGTAAGAAACGTGTTGCCAATGTATTAAAATCTGCTCGTGATCAAGTCACTTTAGAAAGTCAAAATGCATTTTGATTCAAGAGAAACCGCAAATTTCAGTTTTAAACTTCATAAAACCATTGAATTCAAATTTAAAATAAACTGTCAATGTAGGACCAACGTTGGAACAATATTAGCACACAATATTGGCGGGATATAGGCATTACATGTAGTACCGATATTGATAAGAAATGTTACATATTGGACCAATATTGGGCAAATATTGGGAAAGGCATATTGGCAAAATATCTCACCCCAATGTAGGGCGAACATTGGCTAAATAAGTACAATATTGGCCCCGGATACAATATTGGGCCCAGATCTGACCAACATTGGACCAATATTTTGTGCTACTGGGGTTGTTAAAGTGGACTAGGCGAGGGTGTAAAAAATTCCGACCAATTAGAGAAGAGCATCATTTAAACATTAAGCTGATTTTACTTCATACAGCGAAGTTAATAAAGATATAAACATGACATGAATTGTAAAAATAATCTGCAGGGATCCCCGAAGTTGCAATGAAATTGATGTGGTAAATCCCAGGTAGCACAGGTGAAATTGTAAGATTGGACTCTGGCGTCGAGACTAAGGCTGGGTTGCCAAATGTAGTAGGTAATTATAAATCAAAATGTAAGTTTTGTTAGTAATTGAAAATAAAAAATTAAAATGTATAAATTGTATTGCAAAAATACTGCAGGTGTAACGCTCTGACACTTTGGTGTATATTGGGTTGCGGTAACAGAGTGATTTTGACATTATCGACAGTTCGCGGCGTCGTCATTTAGAGTACTGGTAATTTAGTAATTTTGTGAGTGTTTATCGAATTAAACTCGTTTTCTTTGCATTTATTTGTGTGGGCTAACAAATTTACATAACCCCCCCATTAAACTGGCGCTCCAACTCGGGAGCCCACATGAGATTAGTGTTAAAAGTCGGAAAAGATTCATAACCTCACTTTTGTAATTTACCACGCGAAAGTTTTTTCGGGTTTTGTGTGCATCTGTGACCTGGTGGCTGTCTTCGAACCATCACCACACCGCACCGCTGTTGGGATTTTGCTGTCCGTTGTCCTTTCGTTGGGTTTCCGCCTTCTTCAGACATAAACTTCGAAGTTGTCTTGGCGTTCCTTGGACGAAGCCCCCCAAAGAAGCAGCTCTACAATTACCCTAAAGCATTTTTCCTAATGCTCATAAGTAAGTCCGTTCCATTTTTGCATGAACTCGTATAATTTGCGAACGCGAAACGTACCAATAATGCCTCAACGCAACGTAGCGTCTCCGGAAGGGCCGGAAAATCCACTAAATGACTCGGTCGCCCCTCATTCTGTTCAGAATCAACCAACGACTTCCTCCGACTCCGGGATGATTACTTTAACTGCTGAGCAGTTTCAACAACTCCTTAATTCTGTGAAACAGGCTCCGCAAACGCCTGCTGTTCAAACTCCTGTCACGGCTGGTGGCAATTTTGCAAAATGCCAATCGAGGTTCGATGGTAAATCCGAGTCTGATGTCATAGCTTTCCTGGATGCTGTGCAAATTTACAAAGATTGTTCCTGTGTATCAGATGCCAATGCATTGCGTGGTCTGCCCATGCTTTTAGATGGTTTTGCTGCAAGTTGGTATCAGGGAGTAAAAGCCACTGCTGAAACCTGGCCACAAGCTGTCGACTTATTGCGTAACGCATTTGGACCTAAGAAACCGCGTTATAAAGTCTTTCGGGAATTATTTTCTAAAGAACAAGATGTTAATACACGCACGGACGTGTTCGTCTGCAATGCAAGAGCCACTCTCGCTCATCTGCCTCCTGATACTTTATCCGAAGCCCTGCAACTGGACATGGTATATGGACTTCTGCACCTAAATATTAGAAAAGCAATCTCTCGAGACAAAGTGACTACTTTTGCAGAACTACTTGAACTTGCTCGCTCCGTAGAAGACACGATCAGCGAACAAAAAGAGCTCTACATCAAAGCTAAGCAACCTGAATCCAAAAGCCAACCTACCGTCAGGTGTGCCTACTGTAGAACCCCAGGACATCACAAAGATGAGTGTCAGAAACTTCAAAAAGCTAAAGAAAAGTCTGAAATGACAAGAGAGACCAAACCAAAACAACAATTCTCGTGTTATGGTTGCGGTAAGCTGGGATTTGTACGTTCAAACTGCCCAGTCTGTACACCTTCTGTCTCTACTTCGTCAGCTGACTTCTGTGTTATTGGCATGACAATGACACCCCGAGCACGACCCAAGTTCTCAATTCAGATCGAAGACCTGAACGGTACTGGACTGATCGACACCGGCGCAAAGCAAAGCGTGGCTGGTGACTCTCTCTACCGCAGTCTGAGACAGAGACGTCAGAAGTTTTTCAAAGAATCGGTTTGGGTTAAACTAGCTGATGGAAGCAGTTCCTTACAAGAAGTCTTGTCCACAACAGTAGATGTCTTGCTTCAAGGACGCAAGATTCCCACTACCTTTGTTGTTTTGCCTAACGCTGAACGAAATAATACACTACTAGGAATCGATTTCTTAGAAGACGCCGGTATTATTTTGAATTTACGCCGCCATACCTGGTGCTTTGAAGACGAGCGTTTTGAGCATAAACTGGATTATGAAGCCATACCAGGACAGCTAGAGCTGCACGCCCTTGAAATCTTGAGACCAGAAGAAGGCGCGTCTATTCCGATCACAGAAAGAAAAGATCTTGAGACGTTGCTGGAGGCAAATCAAGATACCTTCAAAGCAGGGGGAGATCCGACTCCATACATCGAACATTGTATTAACACTGGCAACAGCCTACCTACTTCAGTACCACCGTACCGACTTTCTCCGTCCAAACGCGAAACACTTCAAGCCGAAGTTGACCGCCTACTTGACGAAAAGGTCATAGAAGAGTGTGAGTCACCTTGGTCGGCTCCTGTTGTGCTGGTGGAAAAAAAGGATGGATCTCCGCGACTCTGTATCGACTACAGAGCCCTTAACGCCAAGACAGTATCCGACTCGCATCCACTTCCACGAATGGAAAATTTACTTTATTTGACTTCCAGAACCCCATCCGAGATTCGAGCTGAACAGCTAAAGGACCCTGAGTTGACCAAGATAATCAATGCGTTTGAATCGCTCGACGATTCCAGTATCAGTACTTGGACCGAACGTGGTTATTTGATGTCATCTGGAATTCTGTACCATTACTCAGGAGATGAGGAAACAGAGGAAGCTCAGCTTGTAGTTCCTAGCCACGAGAGGAATCGAGTAATGAAAGAATATCACGATGCGCCGACTGCTGCCCATTATGGTGTTGAACGCACTTACAAACGTATCTCACGAGTTTACTATTTTGTCGGAATGCGAAAGTTTATCGCTGAGTACGTGAAAACTTGCTTGGACTGTCAACGTTACAAAGCCACTAACCAAAAGCCTGCGGGCCTAGTTGCAACTCCTGCATATCAACAGCGATTTGAAGTGTTATGCATCGACCTTTTCGGGCCGTTGCCTGCTGCTCCTTCCGGTGAGAAATGGATCTTTATCGTTGAAGACAGCGCGACCAAGTGGGTCGAACTTTTTGGACTAATTGAAGCAACCGCGGACGAATGTGCGAAAACTTTAATTGATGAAGTGTTCTTTCGTTTCGGTTTACCGCGTAAACTTATAAGTGACAATGGCGTTCAATTCATTTCGTCTGTGATGCAACATATTTGTCATTACTTTGATGTGCGCCAAAGTCTAATCCCATTGTATCATCCACAGGCAAATATGGTGGAACGAAAAAACCGTGATCTCAAGCCCCGTCTTGCAATCTTGGTTGGAGACAACCACTCTGCCTGGCTGGAAAAGCTTCCCGCCATCCGCTTTGCAATGAATTCTGCCCACTGTGAGGGAACTGGTCATACGGCAGCGTATCTCACCTTTGCCAGAGAGCTCCGAACTCCGGATGAAATCCAACAGGACGTCCGAGCTGCCATAGTGAACGAAAATTTTATTCCCCAAATCACCCCGTACCTACAGAACATTCACAGAACCTGGATAGAGGCTAAGGAGACTCACGACACCCAACAAGACAAACGGAAGTTTTACGCTGATAAAGCCCGTCGTCCTGGGCCCGACTTGAAGTTGGACGATCTTGTTCTAGTAACGCTGCATACCCACAGCAGCGCTGCCAAGGGCTCAACAGCCAAATTTAATCCGAAACGAGACGGACCCTACCTGATAATCAAGCAGACGACTCCCACGACTTTTGAATTGGCCGACCCAAGGGATACCTCGACTTCTCTGGGCCGATACCACATTTCTACTCTGACCAAATTTGAGGGAAACTCAACCACCCCTCCGGAACCTCAAGTAGGGATTCGACGAAGAGGACGACCCCGAAAGAAGAAGTAACTTGTGTTGTTCACTGCGCGAGACGCTGGCAGTGACCAAAGGGGGAGACTGTAACGCTCTGACACTTTGGTGTATATTGGGTTGCGGTAACAGAGTGATTTTGACATTATCGACAGTTCGCGGCGTCGTCATTTATGCCCGATTGCACAAAAAAAAATTTGGTACCGAACTTTGTAGTCCCGGACCAAATTTTGGTGCGGTATCAAATAGCCAACGGATTGCACAAACAAAAAATTAGCTCGGTACTTACTAATCCCGAACCAAATGTGAACGAACCATAACTCCGGCCTTCCCATTGGCTGCCGACCGGTCGCTGACTTGCGCGTTATAAATGGCGCTGGCGCGTTTTGACAGTTCGAAATTATTGTTTTAAAAGTTATAATCATGGAAGCAAAAAAGAGCCGTAGCAAATCCTACAGTGAAAAAGAAAAGATGTTTCTTCTCAGTTTGATTGAAAAGTAAGTTCTTCAATCATTTTATCTCTGAAAATTACAAATTTTCACCAAAAATTTCAGATACAAACATTTGGTGGAAAATAAGCGGACGGATGGGACCACATTACAAAGAAAGACGGAAGCGTGGGTGCAAATAAGCCAAGAATTCAACGCCTCCAGCGATTCTGGGTCTCGAACTGTCCAGCAGCTAAAGTTGCTGTTCAAAAATTTAAAAAAGAATGCCAGAAACTCTGTGGCTGAAGACAGGAGAGTTAAATTTTTGGCACGGCCGTCATCGACTTCAAGCGTCGAGGATGAAGTGGACCGGGAGCGCATCAAGCTTCTCAAGTCCCAAGATTCCGCCGACAAGAAGGAGGTGTACAAAACAGGGGGTGGGAGATTCATTCCCCAGCTCCCAGAGTCGGGGGCGCAAATTTTGGCTTTACTGGGGGACCGATTTGAGCCTCAAAGGAACCCTTACGATAGCAGCGCTCGCTATCATGGTAAATATTCTTGGTTGCGAATTAATTTGTTCATTTATATCATTTCCTTGATTGTTATTCCAATTCATTATATACCTGATTCCTGAGTTCCCTATTCCCTGATTGTTTAGGTGACTTGAATGCTCCGGCGGTTAGGAAGCAGGAAATCGACGAGCCTGTAGCCGGTCCATCATGGCTCGACCTTGGCGAACCTTACTGTGAGGATCAGGCAGTTGAAAGTTTAGAGCCCGAAGCCCCCGAAGCCCGATTTCCATCGTCCGCCAGTCCCATCCCTACCCTTACTATAAGGTCCCCTGCTTGTCTGCCCCGGAAAAAAGAGCTACGAAAAAAGAATAAAAAGAAAATGTCGTCCAGCGAGAACACCAAAAAACAATATTTTGCGACGAAGTTGAGACTCGCGCAATTTCAGCTTCGCTCGGCAAGAATGCAGCATGCCATTGACATGAAAATAAAAAGGCAGCAGCTGAAAAATCTCGAACAAAAATAATTACCCATTAGTATTTAGTATTATTATCGTTACCTTCCTACTTATCTAGTTTCTAAAAATTTATAATGTCATTCTTACTACTTATCAACCTAAATAAATATTTAAACTTTATTTAAAAGTACAAATTTGAATTTAAAGGAGCAATGAGCATGCGCCGGCGCTTGCTCAATCACATCTTTCATTCCAGCAATAAGCCACGTGTGATACACGTTTTGCGACAGAAATGTGCTTTCGTAAATATTTTACAATAAATAAGCCACACAAGAAGAAAAAGAACGCTTTATTGATGGCCTCACACAGCAAGCGGTTGAAACACGTAAGTACTGAACATTTATCTGGCGAATGTAGTTCTAACCAGAGCTGCTCGGACCGCTATGTTGTTGTTATTATTGTTTACTATGGGTTCTCTTTGTATTTGAGGGCCTTCGATTTCTTTTCTGTTACGGAACAGTTCAGCATGAGGACCACCAGGCGATTGAATCCTTACATGCGTGCAGTCAATCAGGCCAATAACGTTGGGAAATCCGTGCATGTTGTAAATTCCCAGCTTCACTTCGTCACACTCTTCCTGTGTCGCAGGCATCTTGACGTACCGCGGTCTTAACTGTGCTATATATGGTGTAACTTTGGCTACAATTCTGCACATTGTGGAGGCATGTACATTTAAAGTGTCCCCAACCAATTTTTGAAATGCGCCTGTGGCATAAAATCGTAGGGTGACCAGCAGTTGGTCTCGTGCACAAATTGATTTGTTACGGTTAGTTTGAGGTTTAATCAAGTGACCAAATATGTTTAATATTGCCATAACTGAGGCTTTACTGAACCTGAAACGTATTTTAAATTCCCGATCATTATGCATCTCAAAAAAGTTGCTTCTATCTCTCATAACGCGAACTCGCGGAATTTCTTCAATATCTTCATCAGAATTAAGAGACGATAATGATGATAATGACATTCTGCGAATCAATTAATTGAATGTTGGTATGTTTAAATATTGACTTGTGAATAAATATTACCTGCTAATGTATTCGATTTATTTAATTTTATTGAAAAAATTCAAAATTAAATGTAAAATTGACGAATTTTCAGCGATCTGTCACTTTGATACCAGGGTGGGAGTGGTATCAAACTTGGTCCGGTATCAAATGATTTAGTACCGCACCAAATGTTTTGTGCAATCCAAAATGAGCCTAATCCGACGTTTGGTGCGGTATCAAAATAGTTCGGTACCAAAATTTGATCCCTGTCAGATTTTTTTGTTTCTGCAATCGATTTCGCTGTTTGGTCCCGTATCAAACGATTTGATACCGAACTAAATATTTGGTCCCACGTTTGTGCAATCGGGCATTAGAGTACTGGTAATTTAGTAATTTTGTGAGTGTTTATCGAATTAAACTCGTTTTCTTTGCATTTATTTGTGTGGGCTAACAAATTTACATAACCTCCCCATTAAACAGGCATAAATAAAAAATAAAATTTATGCAATTGAAGGTGTCGAACCGTAACATATAAGTTTCCACAGAGCGTCATATAAATTTGGCAACATTGAACTGAGCGTGGTACATGGTCGTTGCGTTGGGTTCCACCATTGTTCAAAAGTTTTGAATTATGCCTTCTCGCGACACCGTTTTAGCTTGGAATTTTTTTCGTGACATAATTAGTAATACACCTGTGCGCATAAATAGACTAATTCGTGAAAAGATATTATTCTCCTAATTGCATTACGGTGATAGGTGTTATATAGCGACTTTTTGTTTTGCTAACGGCGTATCTCTGGACGTAGTGGGCAGATTTTTGTGGATGAACAATAATTGTACAACTAGAAAGTGAGTTAAGGAACGAGAATCCCTTGACACCGCGCGATCTTCCCGGTGTCAGCACTTTAGTGATAGGGAACAATATAAATAACATTACTCTTAGTTTTAAGCAGCTCTTTATTGTGAATCTTCGTCGAGTACGTTGATGTTAATAAATTGTTCAAAATCGTGTTTTTTAAAAAGTGATTTTCCTTCGTCGAACCTAAAACTAGTGTAATAAAATTCTAAGTTTGTACGATTACTGGTCAGTAGAAGGTGAAGAGGGATATTTACGTCGCAGCCGGTAAAATGCTTATGATATAAACATTGGTCGCATTTGTGACCTAAATGGGCAAAGTGTAAGTGAGTTAATTACTCGACTATCAGGACGCGTATAAAAATGGATATTATAACAACCATCTTTATTTCCCCCTCCACCGCACTCCTGACTACGTGTCCCCAGAGAGTACGAACCCGACAGTCGAGTCTATGAGTCGAGTCGGACGGTTGCAAGATTACCCAACGTACACAGTTTTAGTTTAAGTTCCCAAATCTCTTGTTAATTTCAACAATAAAACCCCTGCAAAATTGGTGGAGTGTGTGTACACCCCTCCCCCGGTTGTTACATTGGCGACCAACTAGTGGCCCGAAACATCCCCGTAAAAGTGGTTGAAAAGTGAAATTTCTACTTGGCGTGGTGTTCCCCACCCGTCGTTTCGAATCGGTTCAAGCAAGCGTTGCGTGCAGTGCCGTTCGGCCGTGGTGCCGGAGATTGGATCACGTGGTGATCGAGAGCCAATCCGCATCGAGAAGCTGACGCCGTCCGCCTGCGTAGTTGTCATACCCGTTCGCCCCGGTTCTAGGAAGGACAGGACCGGACCTCAAAAATATCAACATTTCAACCCTAAGCACTTTTTCCTCTTCAAAATTGTAAGTACGCTGATTCAATTTGCGCCCCATGTCTCAACCACACGGTTACGATCTGAGAAGCGGTCCTCTCGAAAATACTGACACCAACGTCACCGAAACGAGAAGCGCCGACCCTTCTACTTCTACTTCTACCGGCATGATAACTCTTTCCATAGACCAATTTCGTCGTGCTCCAGTTCGGGAAGCGACACCGGAGGATGCAGTTCCAGCTCAACGAAATGCTCATTCCGGAAATTTTACCAAGTGTCCATCGCGTTTCGACGGCAAACCCGAAAGCGATGTAAACGGTTTCATTGACGCTGTTCAAATTAATAAAGACTGTGCTAACGTCACCGACGCAAACGCGTTACGTGGGTTACCTATGCTTCTTGATGATTTCGCCTCTCGGTGGTACCAAGGTGTTAAAGACACTGTCGATGTGTGGGAGAATGCCATTAAACTCCTTCGCGTCACTTTCGGTCCCAAAAAACCTCCATTTCGAGTTTATCGCGAATTATTTGCCCAAGAACAAAACTCAGAAACTCCCACCGACGTATTTGTATGTAAAGCTCGCGCAATATTAGCACATCTTCCAACTAATACGCTATCCGAAGAAACTCAAATCGACATGGTTTACGGATTGCTCAACGTGCGAATTCGAGAGAAAATGTCTCGCAACACAATTCCGACGTTTACCAAACTTTTGGAATCCGCGCGCACCATTGAAGAAACGATCGTCGAAACTTTAAAGGAAATCAAAGTTAAGAAAGAACCCGTTGATAAAAGCGAAACTACTAAAGAACGATGCGTATACTGCAAATATGTTGGACATACCCGCGATCAATGTAGGAAAAGGATTTCGAAGGAAAAATCTAACGAGAAAAGTCCGTTAAAATTATCCGATAATCCGAAACGCTCAACCATGTCAACCTTGGCGTTAATTTCCATCGATGTTGCCAATCGATCTTATCACTTCACTGATGAGCCCGAAATAAATCACTCACTATCGTTCGAAACGAGCCCCGATAAACGCTCGGTAGACATCCAAGCAATCTATACCTTACGACCTAACGAAGGTTTACTAATAAATTCCGAAGAGCGGTCGCGTTTGGAGGAATTGCTTAAGTGCAATCAAGATATCTTCAGTCTATGGGGAGATGCAACTCCGTTCACTGCACATCGCATCAATGTAGGAGACCATGCGCCTATTGCGGTGCCACCCTACAGATTGAATCCTGTGAAGAAAGAAATTTTACGAAAAGAGCTAGATAGCCTTTTAGACTCTCAGGTTATTGAAGAATGTGAATCCCCATGGGCAGCACCAACGGTGCTGGTGCCAAAGAAAGATGGTAGCACACGACTTTGTATTGACTACAGGAAGTTAAATGCTATCACCGTAAGTGATTCTTATCCACTTCCACGAATGGATGACTTACTTCACGGCACGAGAAGGACCACATATATAACCACCCTCGACTTAAAAGCTGGATATCATCAGATCGCAGTGAGAGAGGAAGACCGAGACAAAACGGCCTTCGTTACACTATTTGGAACCTTTCGATACCTGCGTATGCCTTTTGGTTTGCAGAATGCGCCTGATGGATCACTTTAGACGTGGTCTTGGCCAAATGCTTATACTAGCCTATCTTGACGACCTCGTCATCCTATCGTCAACGTTTGACGAACACCCACAAGATCTGGATCTTGTATTTCAACGATTACGACAGTTCAAGCTAAAAGCTAACAGAGATAAATGTAATTTCACCTGCCCAAGAGTGAGATACCTAGGACATTTAATAACGTCCGATGGCATCGAAGTGGACCCCGAAAAAGTCACTGCTATCTCGGAAAGATCCTGTCCGCGTACTGTAAAAGAGGTACAGTCATTCTTACAAACAGCTTCATGGTACCGCCGATTTGTAGATAATTTTGCCGAAAGGGCAAAACCACTAAGCGAGCTGACACACAAGAATGCGAAATGGAAATGGGAAACACCCCAGCAGAAATCCTTCGACGACCTGAAAAGATCCTTGGTTTCTGCCCCCGTCTTAAAACAGAGTGATCCCAATTTACCATATATTGTCAGAACTGATGCAAGCCAATACGTGCTTGGCGCTTTACTGGCTCAAGGAGATGGTGAAAATGAACACCCCATTGAGTATGCCAGCCGACTGCTCAGTCAGAGCGAGAGAAACTACTCAACTACCGAGCGAGAAGCTCTAGCAGTCGTTTGGGCACTTACCAAGTTTAGAGGATATATCGAAGGAGCCGATATTCGAGTCCAGACGGATCACCAACCTCTAAAGTGGCTGCTTACCATCAAATCACCGACTGGGAGACTTGCCAGGTGGGCCTTAACTATACAAAGCTTCAATATACAAATTGATTATTTGCCTGGTAAAAGGAACGTGGTTGCTGATACCTTGTCTCGGCCACCTTGCGAGCATATGGTGAAGGAAATCTGTGACGTATGCCAGGTCACCGTCGAGTTACCTACTCGAGATCCTGAAGATATTCGCAACGAACAACTCAAGGACATGAACCTCAAAGAGATAGTAGACTCGTTTGAGAATGTGGACAGCGAGAAATCTAAAGATTGGTCCGACCGTGGCTATATCACCACGAGAGGAATTCTTTATCGATACTCACCAGAAGCTGACGCTAAGGATGCACAACTCGTCGTTCCCTCACACGAACGTGAACGTGTCCTCAAGGAATATCACGACTCGCCTTTAGCCGGTCATAACGGAGTCGAGCGTACTTTATCGCGTATCGCGTCGCGATTTTACTGGACAGGAATGAGGCGTTACATTACAGACTACGTTAAGGGTTGTGTGGAGTGTCAGCGTTACAAACCCTCTAACCTCAAACCAGCCGGACTCTTACGTACCCCCGCGATGGCGCGTCGGTTTGAAACAGTCGCTGTCGATCTGTTCGGTCCCTTACCACCAGATGACATCGGAAATAAATGGATTTTAATAGTAGAGGACGTTGCCTCTAAATGGGTAGAACTTTTCGCCCTTGTGCACACTACAGCCGCGGAGTGCGCGTTTACATTAGTCAATGAAGTGTTCTTGCGCTATGGCACCCCTCGAAAACTACTCAGTGACAATGGCGTGCAATTTATTAGTTCGCTAACTCAACAATTGTGTCTCTGTCTTAATATTTCCCAAACTCTAATACCAGTCTACTGTCCTCAGGCCAATCCCGTGGAGCGGAAGAACCGCGATATGAAGGTGCAGTTGGCCATGGTGTTGAAAGAAGACCACACGGACTGGGCAGCCCGCCTACCCGCCATACGATTTGCTATTAACACCGATCGTTTCCAGACGACTGGTGAGACCCCGGCCTACCTTACGTTTGGCAGACAACTGAGAACACTCGATGACGTCACTCATGACCTACGGTCCATCGTCGAGACACAAAACTTCACCCCGGAAGTTACCCCGTACCTGCTTCGCCTGGTTCACACTCTCCGTGCCGCCAGAGACGTGAATGAACAGGAGCAGAGCCGGCAGAAGGAATACGCAGATGGCCAACGACGTGATACCCCTGGATTTGAAGTCGGAGATAAAATATGGGTGGCTACCCATGTCAAAAGCAGTACAGCCACCAAGACTACCTCCAAGTTTGTCCCACGTCGGGACGGCCCTTACCTAATCCATAAGAAGGTCACCGACACGAGTTACGAAATTTCCGAGTGCGACCGACCGACCACGTGCCTTGGAAAGTACCACGTGTCAGCGTTAACGCGCTATGTGGGTCCCGACCTGATACCCCCTCCCCGGTGGTGCCCATTAGGCGACGAGGCAGGCCCAGGAAGCACCCCCTCATGCCTCAATAATCTTGGACCGCGATCGAGACGAACCACGGTCCAAAGGGGGAGACTATAACAACCATCTTTATTTCCCCCTCCACCGCACTCCTGACTACGTGTCCCCAGAGAGTACGAACCCGACAGTCGAGTCTATGAGTCGAGTCGGATGGTTGCAAGATTACCCAGCGTAGACAGTTTTAGTTTAAGTTCCCAAATCTCTTGTTAATTTCAACAATAAAACCCCTGCAAAATTGGTGGAGTATGTGTATACCCCTCCCCCGGTTGTTACAATATATATATTTTCATGTAAGTAAATTTTGTTATTATTAAAACTGTTGTTTTCATATATTTGTGTAAAGCAATTGACAAGGTCACGTAGATGGTAAACCAGGACCGTACTGCACCCGCTGTACAAATAGTTTTTATTAATTTCCGGCGTAATAAAAGATTTGCACAAAACAAGATATTGATTTTCGTAATGTATACATGATGACGAACGGGTTGGTGTAATTAGTTTTTTGAAAATCGAAGAGTGGATAAAGTAAACAATGACCGAATAGTTTAGAACACTATCGGTTCTAGACAATTTCTTTGTATTTTCGTCGAATTTGTATTTGCCCAGCAAGCGGTCACTCGAAATAAGGGAAGTAATAATTCAGTAACATCTGGTCTAGGTCCTTTGAAATCGGTAGGCCCATTAGTTTCTGCCAGTCGTTATTTTGTCGTTGTTACGCCCTTCGTTCTCGAGTGTCGTTTAGCCATCATTGTCGGTGCTTTAGGTTCAGAGCTATTATATGTCAACTCGAACACTGACCATGGCAACTAAATACAAAGAAAATCGGGCCGTTCGCGAAAGTTTGGTAAACCAGTTGAAAGAGACTTTCGATCTCGTGGAAAGCGCTAAGCAAGAACCATCGATGAGAGCTTTGTTCAAGCAAAGATTTGCTCGCGCGCAGGTAGCATTCGACAAATTCGAAACGGTTCATGGGGTCATCCTGGCGCATATATCGGGGTCGGCAGAACCGGACTTTGCTGCTGAAGAAGGTATCCGCAAGTCCTTTGACAAATGTTTTTCGGAGATCGAACTTTGCTTTACAACTTGGTTTCCGGAGACAACCCGCGAGGCTTTAGTTAATACTCCCAACTCGTCGCTATCGTCCATGTCGAACTTGAAATTGCCAAAGCTCGTGTTAAAATCGTTTGACGGTAATTTCGCAGAATGGACTGCTTTTAAGCAATTTTTCGACAACGCGGTTCACGACCAAGTACACCTCGCGAATATTGAAAAATATCAGTACTTGATAAACTCGCTGAAGGGTAAACCACTGAGTCTGATCAATTCGCTTACGCTTTCCGATGCGAATTACCCCATAGCGTGCGAATCTTCCGCGTATGTATCGCTTTGAGATGCATACCGCTGGAGTGGAGGGAGGTAAAAGTAATCTTTATACCAAAGCCGGGTAGAGCGGACTACTCCTTGGCAAAGTCATATCGGCTAATCAGTCTGACGTCGTTTCTTTTAAAAACTCCGGAGAAACTGTGCAATAGAGAAATTAGAGATGTAAACCTACGGGAACATCCATTGCACCCCGGGCAGCATGCTTACCTCCCAGGTAGATCCACCGAGTTAGCGCTGCACGCTATTGTGACGCGGCTAGAAAGATCCCTAGAGAGTAAGATGTCAACCTTAGGGGTATTCATAGATATCGAGAGAGCTTTTGATAAAGCAACCTTTGAAAGTATAGGACTGGCTCTGGCAAGGCATAAATAATACAGAGCGGTACAACTTAGTGTTGGAGACCTGGTCTCGAGAGGTGTGGTGAGCAGGGGGTGTCCCCAGGGGGGTGTTCTGTCCCCGCTGCTATGGGACATGGTAGTGGATGACCTCTTGCGGCGCCTCGACGATGCAGGTTTTCACACAATTGGATACGCAGATGATACAACAATTCTGCTAACTGGGAAGTTTTAGAGTGTTCTCTGCAATTTGATGCAGACAGCACTGGGCATATTTGACAAATGGTGCAACGAGAAGAACCTCTCTGTCAACCCTGCCAAGACGGAGATGGTTATGTTCACCAAAAAGAGAAAGATAGGGGACTTAAAACTCCCCCCTCTTAAAGGTACCCAACTCCACCTGGCGAAGGAGGTGAAGTATCTGGGAATAATACTTGACAGTAAACTCAGCTGGAGTAAACATCTGGAAGTAAAAATAAGCAAAGCATGTGCGACCTTCTGGCAGTGTCGTCGGGTTGTGGGGTGGCATGGGGCCTCACCCCGAAAAACCTTTTGTGGATCTACACAGCTGTCATTAGATCTATGTTTTGCTATGGTGCTCCCGTTTGGTGGCCCAGAACCAAACAGAAGATTGAACTGATACGCCTCAATCATTTGCAGAGACTGGCATGTCTTGCGGTGACAGGCGCTATGAGATCTACTCCAACTGCTGCCTTGGAGGTGGTGCTATGCATGGCCCCACTCGACCTGTTCGTGGAGACGTCGGCTTTGACCACGGCACTGAGGCTGCGGAACGGAGGAATGTGGCATGATAGGGGTAGGGGGACTCGACACGGGGCAGTCCTGGATGGGGCGATCAAAAGATCTTGGGGGCTGAGATCGACCGGGAAAGAGCGAAACATTGCTTTGCTAGAACCTATACCATTGCGATAGAAACTACAAATAAAACAACGCCGGATATCTGTATATATACAGACGGCTCAAAAAACAGTCAAGGATCCGGTTGTGAAATATTTTCCGTACAGCTGGTTCTTGGCGAAAGCCTAGCTCTTGGAACTCATGCCACTGTCTTTCAGGCAGAGACAATGAGAGTAATCCGGGGAGCCACTGTAGTTGCAGAACGCGAGATACGCAACAAACGAGTGCATTCTTACGGACAGTAGGGAGCTCCTGCTGGCTCACGGCGGGACCAGCGTCACGTCGAGACTGGTATGGCAATGCCACCTGGCTCTTGAAAGGACCGCACAAACAAATGCCGTTGAACTCATATGGGTCAAAGGGCATTCTGGAGTACAGGGAAATGAGAAAGCGGATAAACTGGCGCGGCGGGGGTCGAATAGCCCTCCGACGAGACCGGAACCGGTTGTGCCCTTGTCCGTCACAACCCTCAACTCCCTTATAAAAACTGATACCCTGAAGAGTCACACCGACAGATGGGTATCGATGGAAAGCTGTCGACAAGCTCGGGCCGCCATCAAAGCACCATGCTTGAAAACTGCCAAGTTTTGCCAACACCTGTCCAAGGACAACTTGCGAAAGCTAGTGGGAATATGGACAGGACACTGCAGGCTAAATGGGCACCTACACAAAATGGGAGTCGTTACAGACCCCACGTGTCGCGGTTGCAATGAGGAGGACGAGACGGCGGAACACGTTTTATGCCACTGTCCGGCGCTCGCACAAATTAGAGGATCCATACTGAGGGACTTCTGGCCGAGTATGGCCAGTATTGCCGATACCCCACCGGGTCTGGTCCTCAGGTTCGTCGAGAAAGTCGGCTGGACTGAGGGCTAGACTGGGGAGGGGGAGCGGCAAGCTCGAGGGGAGGTACAATGGGCCCATTTGTGTGCCTTAGTGCCGGTGGGGTCCTTTGGACCCCACACCCTCAACTAAAATCCAGAATACCCTATAGCGTACAAGACGCTAACTGAACGCTATGAGAATAAGTGTAAGTTAGCGTCGTACTTTTGGTTCAACATCCAGAATATCCCGCGAAATAAATTCGAATCCGCGAAACAGCTGCGAGATGCCCTCGACAAGTTCAGAGAAAATCGGTCGGCTTTGAAGGCGTTAAAGCTCGCGGACGTCGAAGATTTCATGTGGGTTAATTGTTTGTTGGAGAAATTGGACCAGGACACTCGACGGGCATTCGAGTCCGACTTTCGAAACACAGAGCCTGCAAAGGTACCGACCTTCAATGATTTGTCGTCGTTCATTGAAGGGCAGTGTCAGGTACTGGATTCGGTCAATTCCGGTAGCTATGGTTCAAATTCGCGTGGCCATCCCATGGCTTTAAAACCAAATAACTCGAAACCAAACAACCCTAATCGCACTGCATTTTTTGTTAAATCGTCTCCAGGCGTCAACGAAGAATGTAGCTTTTGTAAGAGTTCGCATTTTGTTGCGAATTGTCCTAAGTTTATCGAAAAGACACCACGGGAACGTTTCGACATCGCAAAGGACAGCAACTTGTGCATAAATTGCTTAAAATCGTCGCATCGAGTTCGCGATTGTGATGCAAGGCAATCCTGCTGGGACTGTACCGGCAAGCAACATAAGTTGTTACACTTCCGTAAGGCCTCTCAGGTCAAAACTGGAGACGGTCCGGTGGTCGTGCTGACACAATAGTGGACCCCCTCTCAACAGTTTTACTGCCAACCGCTTATGTACGAATACAAGACATAAGCGGTACTTACCATAACATTCGTGCTCTCTTAGACACTTGTGTAGAGGGCAGCTTCATAACAAAAAATTGTCTCAATCGTTTGGGTATTCGTTATAAGCCATCGAAAGTGACCATACACGGGATGGACACCAGTTCTGCCGGTATAACGTCCCCTAGAGAAGCCTTGTGCACAATACGTGCTGGCAATGATACAAGTTCTGAAAGGGTTGTAAATTGTCATGTTGTGCCCAAAAAAACTTTTCATATTCGGTTTACAATCCACAACCGTAGTTCCAGATGTGTGAGGCCAAAGGAAGAGATACCTTTTCTCGTGAGGCCGAAAGAGTCTTTAAGTGTAGATAGTTAATTCACTTAACACCACCATCGGCCTCACGTAACAATGTAACAGCCTCTTTGGCCTCATAGATTCAAAATTGTTACTATCCCCCATTATCGACGATCTTTAAGGATTAGAACCAGAAGCAACAAAGTTGGTGTCAAAAACTTTTCATATTCGGTTTGCAATCAACAACCGTAGTTCCAGATGAGTGAGGCCGAAGGAAGAGATACCTTGTCTCGTGAGGCCGAAAGAGTCTTTAAGCGTAGATAGATAATTTACTTAACACCACCATCGGCCTCACGTAACAATATAACAGCCTTTTTGGCCTCACAGATTCAAAATTGCTGCTGTCGGTCATTCTCGACAACTTTTAAGGTTTATAGCCAGTGTCAACGAAGTTGGTGTTAAAAACTTTTCATATTCGATTTACAATCAACAACCGTAGTTCCAGATGTGTGAGGCCAAAGGAAGAAATACCTTGTCTTGTGAGGCCGAAAGAGTATTTAAATGTTGATAGATAATTCACTTAACACCACCATCGGCCTCACGTAACAATGTAACAGCCTCTTTGGCCTCACAGATTCAAAATTGTTACTATCGCCCATTCTCGACAACTTTTAGGGATTAGAACCAGGAGCAACGAAGTTGGTGTTAAAAACTTTTCATATTCGGTTTGCAATCAACAACCGTAGTTCCAGATGTGTGAGGCCGAAGGAAGAGATACCTTGTCTTGTGAGGCCGAAAGAGTCTTTAAGTGTAGATAGATAATTCACTTAACACCACTATCGGCCTCACGTAACAATGTAACAGCCTCTTTGGCCTCACAGATTCAAAATTGTTACTATCCCCCATTCTCGACGATTTTTAATGATTAGAACCAGAAGCAACGAAGTTGGTGTCAAAAACTTTTCATATTCGGTTTGCAATCAACAACCGTAGTTCCAGATGTGTAAGGCCGAAGGAAGAAATACCTTGTCTCGTGAGGCCCAAAGAGTCTTTAAGTGTAGATAGATAATTTACTCAACACCACCATCGGCCTCACGCAACAATGTAACAGCCTTTTTGGCCTCACAGATTCAAAATTGCTGCTGTCGGTCATTCTCGACAACTTTTAAGGTTTATAGCTAGTGTCAACGAAGTTGGTGTTAAAAACTTTTCATATTCGGTTTACAATCAACAACCGTAGTTCCAGATGTGTGAGGCTAAAGGAAGAGATACCTTGTCTTGTGAGGCCGAAAGAGTCTTTAAATGTTGATAGATAATTCACTTAACACCACCATCGGCCTCACGTAACAATGTAACAGCCTCTTTGGCCTCACAGATTCAAAATTGTTACTATCGCCCATTCTCGACAACTTTTAAGGATTAGAACCAGGAGCAACGAAGTTGGTGTTAAAAACTTTTCATATTCGGTTTGCAATCAACAACCGTAGTTCCAGATGTGTGAGGCCGAAGGAAGAGATACCTTGTCTCGTGAGGCCGAAAGAGTCTTTAAGTGTAGATAGATAATTCACTTAACACCACTATCGGCCTCACGTAACATTGTAACAGCCTCTTTGGCCTCACAGATTCAAAATTGTTACTATCCCCCATTCTCGACGACTTTTAAGGATTAGAACCAGAAGCAACGAAGTTGGTGTCAAAAACTTTTCATATTCGGTTTGCAATCAACAACCGTCAAAAGTCGTTGAAATCCAATACCTTTATCTGATCTACGCTTGAAAACTTAAAATTGTAGAAATCTCAAGGAAATTGATGAGTTACAATCGACAACTGATGATACGCTTAACTTCTTAAAATTGAGTTACTGGAGATGGAAACAAACTTTTAAAATTCAAACTTTCTATTTGCTTTAAGTGAGAATTGAAATTTGCCTCATTTCAAACGATTGCTGAGGTCCTAATTACAAATTTTAGCTAATAAGTTTCAATTTTTTAGAAATCGCAGAGGCCGAAGGTAAGACTACTTGTATTCGTGAGGCCGAAGGTGGCGTTAGAGACTTTTCAACAATCAACAACCGCAGTTCCAGATGTGTGAGGCCGAAGGAAGAGATACCTTGACACGTGAGGCCGAAAGAGCCTTTAAGTGTGAATAGATAATTCACTTAACACCACCATCGGCCTCACGTGACAATGTAACAGCCTCTTTGGCCTCACAGATTCAAAATTGCTGCTGTTGCCTATTCTCGACAACTTTTAAGGTTTATAACCAGTTTCAACGAAGCTGGTGTTGGAAACTTTTCATATTCGGTTTACAATCAACAACCGTAGTTCCAGATGTGTGAGACCAAAGGAAGAGTCACCTTGACACATGTGAGGCCAAAAGAGCCTTTAAGTGTGGATAGATAATTCACTTAACACCACCGTCGGCCTCACGTGACAAGGTAACAGCATCTTTGGCCTCACGGAAGCAAAATTGCTTTCTGGATCGGTTGTATATTGGTAGCACTGCAGTAACCATGACTGTTTTGCTGAATCTGTGTTCTTGGTTTCCCCCGCATTTGTGGCAGTGTTACCTAAGTGCGTATGATGGCGAATGAAACCTTACCAAATTCAGAGGGTAAGTTGCAGACTAATTTAGTAACAATTTGGTTCATAGGCTTCATTAGAAGTTCTTTTATGTCGGTTCATAACTGCAGGCATTACAAGCATTCCCTAATACCTGATCACTCATGTACATTTTTTTGCATGCCACTTTCCGTGTTCCGGAATTAAGTTGCAGATTAGGGTCAGACATGTACAATAGAGAACAAAGATAATGTCCAGTCGCGTTTGACTGTTTTACGTTTTCTAATTTGTCGCAAAAGATTGGTATCTAGTGATAAGCGCCACTGGAGATTATCGTTGCCCGCGACTGTAAGAAAACATGCGTAAGCTATCAATTTTCAAAGTTGCGCAACACGCTAATGGTGCATCAATTTCTAGAGATATTGCAATTACGTAGGGAGAGAGAGATTTTTCAGTTTCCGTTTCTTTCTTGTTACAATTACAAAATTGGTGTCAACTTCCGGTATATCCGAAAGTACCACCATTCCGAAAGTATTTCCACTGATTACATCCCATCTCTCGAAGAATATTGCTAAATTTTTAGGTCAGTAGATTCGTTATTTTTCCAGAGACCTTTAATGGGCGGACAAAATAAATCACTCTGTATAACATGGAGATATGAACCGACGTTTGTACTTTTGATGTGAAATATGTATTATCCAGAAAAATTTATCAAAATATTTCATTTACTTTTAAGGACTTCCAGGGGTATGTTCTTCCGTAGTTCGTCGTCCTTCCGATTCGTCAACAGATTGCGTATCGGAGACTGAATTTCATACGAATACCAGTGAAGATAGCTCATCCACTACCCTCCTTGCAAGAAGTATTTATATGGAAAGTCGGGTTATACTACATAAAGCGAAATTGCCAATTAATAACAACTCTATTACTCTTGAGAACAGTGTACAGAATGACGTCTTGAGGGAATCTTCTGCTAAGGAGAATAATGGTACGAATATTCTTCTAAATAAATTTAGCGCATCTACTAATTTAGTACCTAATGTAATGGCATTACTAGGAGAACCGGTGTGGATTTATGTGGTTGTATTCTCTTGTTCTTCTCTTAGTAGTAAAAGCCAAGTGAAAATGTTGCTGTTAATCATTAAAGAAAGTTATCCATGTGGGTATATTTTTAGCACCTCAAAGTTAAGGGATAGTAATCCAGATTCTCTTCACTTTGCCATCAAATTTTTTACTTGGATCTAAACATGCTTAATTGCTTTTAATGTATGGCATGCATTTCTTTCTTTCAAGTACCATAGTAAGTTGGCCAGTAACAGATTGGATATAATATTTCTTGTACCTTTACAATCCTTACTGATTGGCGCTTTACCTTTTTTTATGATTATTCAACTAATACTGTAGCTGTCGCTTCTTCATTTCTTACGTGTTCTTTCTAAGTTTTCGCTGAAAATTAGAATCAATAAAAAATATCTTCAATTTTTAGAAACAACGCTTCCAAAGCAAAAAGAAAATAATGTGCATTCAATTGACCCTTCAGAAGACAGCATTTGTTCAGAAACTAATGAAAATGGTTAGTATTAAATTGTTAATTTTTGCGCGCGATTTTTCTAATTCTAATCATATTTAAAGATGATGTAACACCGGCAGCAGGAAAGCAATCAAAACGAAATTACGGAAAAAAACAAGAATATTGTACTTTTTGTAATCAACTGAAGACAAACATTGCTCGACATTTTGAAATTATGCACGAGGACGAGCAAGAAGTGCAAGAATTCTTAAAACTTGACAAGTTGAGTAATGAGAGACAAAGCAAAATTGCAATTTTGAGGAACAGGGGAAATTTTGAACACAATTCTTTGGAGGAAAACCAAGACAAACTTATTTTAGCGAGACGCATGCACGACAACAAGAAAAGGAGAACCGTGCCATGTCCTAATTGTAAAAGCTTTATAAGTTACAAAGCAATGGCTAGACATCATAAGAAGTGTTCTAAGGACTTCATACCTAACGGCGAGACACGTTCGACCATTCGAAATGCGAGGGCTCTAATTACTCCTATACACCCTGCGGCAAATTTGATGTTACGAGTCAAAATTATCCCTTCAATGAGGCAAGATGCAATATTTAAGGCATTAATTAATGACAAATTGATAATTTTATATGGGAATTCTTTAACACCAAAATACACAGGACACCAAGAGTATATGATAAGGAACAAGATGAGATCTCTTGGTCGGGTGCTAATAATTTTGAAAGAAATTCGTCCGCAGACTAAGCAATTTTATGAACTATTTGTACCAACGCATTTCAATATTGTCATAGAAGCAGTGAAGATCTATGCAGGACTAAACGAAATGACTGGAAGCTACAAAACACCGAAGTCATGCCAGGAAATCGTACATGCCATAAAACTATGCTGCGACGTTCTAATGACAGAATATATTAAGAAAGAACAGAGGGAAAAAGAAAAAGATGTGAAGAGATTTAGTAAATTGCTTCTTACAAAAGCGAGTGAACTAAACAGAACTTCTCAAAAAGATTTAATCGAGACGAAGAGAATAAAGTATAACAGAAGAGAAATTAAAGTTGCGCAGTCAGACGACATTATCAAATTCAAATTTTTTTTATTAGAGCATGCAAAATTAGCGTTTGAAAAGCTAACAAAAGATGGATTTAAATACCAATCTTGGAAGGAATTAGCAGAAGTGTCTTTATTGTATATGGTCGTTTTAAACAGGAAAAGAAGCGGAGAAAGTGAGAGAGTTTTGCTAGATGATTTTAACAATATTCAGAAACTCAGCCAAACTGCTTTGCCAGAACTCTATGATGAACTAAGTGAAGCTGATAAAGACGCCGCACAGTCAATATATAAGATAGTTATACGAGGAAAATTAGATCGACCTGTTACAGCTTTTATTCCAGGTACGTTGAAGAAGTACCTAGACCGTATTTGTAAAGAAAGAAACAATGCTGGTGTTCCTCTAACTAATCCCTACCTCTTTGGATTACCTGGAAACTTGAGCGGGCAAAGACACAGGTGTTTAGAGACTTGCACTTTAATGAAAAAATACTCTACTTTAGCACACCTTTCTGAACCAGACTTGATGAGGACTATTCCCCTTAGAAAACATTTGGCCACAAAAGTATCTACAATGAATTTAAAAGAGTCTCAGCAAGAGTACGTGCAAGACTTTATGGGGCACCATGAAAAAATTCATAAAGGATTCTACAGACAAAATCTTGTTTCGCAAGACCTAATGATGAGCACACTGTTAAATAAAGAACTGGAGACTAGTGGAACTGAAAGTATGTTTAAAAACAGTCTTAAATATCGTGAAGAGTAACTACAAGTATAAATTATTTATAGCTATATTTAGTTTCTGCAGTGGCGATCGATAACTTTGGCTGTTGTATAACTCATTTTTTCTACAGAACGCGCCGCTACGCGGCTCGTTCCGTAATTTTGGACTAATGCGAAAACGGTGTCTTTCGACACTATTGCTTTAATATACCATTCCATCAATAACGTAAAAACTCCTTTTTACCTTATTAACGCATAGTTAAAGTTATATGCGCGAGTTTAGCTGTGAATTTTAGCAACGAAATAGAATTTCTTTCAGTTCAATCCACATCCCAACAAGAAGAAAGTCATTGGGAGTCAGGGGAAAACACATGAAAGGCAACTACTGTGAAGAGGCGACTTTTTAATGACGAAATAAAAGGTACAAGCAATTCCTATTTTCTATTCTGCTACTTCGTTGCCGTGAAACTAACTAAACAATGACGGTTACGATTTTAATTATTTACCTCGGTCTTAAAAAATGAGCCTCTGTGCCGGGCAAGATTATAAAGCAACATACAGTGTCATAAAGTAAATTATGACTATTTGAATCTGTTATCTTATTGGCTTTGGCAAAATGAGTAATATTTGAGCATTTAACCAACGCTGAGAAATGACAAAATTATCAAAAATCTGCACAGTTTTCGCGTAAGTTTAATTTCAACAAATCCCTGTTTCTTGTTTTTGGACTTCGCATATTATTTATTCGTTATTTACATTAAAGTGACCAAGATGGTCTTTAGCGATGAACAAAAAGATTTATGATTTTGATTTCGCTTCAACCTCAAAAAGCTAGTAAGGAATCGTAATAATATTAATTTCCTGTGCACGTTTTATTTAGGCTTTGACATACTTTTATGAAAACAAAATGCGACGCAGCCAACTTCGGTGACATATTCAAATAGTCACACTAGTTACTTTGTTCTACTGTTAAAGAGATTAATTTTATGCTACATGTATTTTACATTGTAGAAGGAAATGGAGCTGCCAAAGTCAAGAACAATAAAACTAATACAACCGTGCGACAGAGTAGGCCACGAAAGGTTAGAAATGACAAAATTCAAACTGAACCGGATTATGGTGTGCCCAAAAGTCCAGAGGAACCAGAAGAATTCAGGGCGAGCGAGGAGAGTTATGAGGAAGCAGTTGAAGACCGAAGAGAAAGCTCCTCGGAAGAAGCAGACGATTTTAAACCATCTAAAATTAGGAAAAGTAATTATTCTGTACTTAATTTTAATAACTTATGTTAATTTCCCATCATTTCAAGTTCCCTGGACGACACCAGAGAGACATACCGCTTTGAGCGTATTTGCAGAGCATATCGAAAAACACAGTGCACCTTCAGCTGATTTTTGTCGGAAAGCCATAAAAGAAAATCCAAACTTAAGCAAGAAAACCGTCACCCAAATAAAGACGTTTACACTCAATCAAATCAAAAATAAGACAAACCCAGGTAGTATACGTCTAAAGTCTTAGCAGATTTAATGAACATTTGTTTTATTTTGTTGTAGGCGGGGGATATCGGCGGAGAATGAGGTGGTCAACGCCTCAGAAGCACACCTTAAAGAGAATTTTCGAAAAACACATCAATGCAGAAATATACCCAAGTAAAGATGAATGCCTGGAAGCAATCTCGCGCAACACCCTTTTACGTGGCAAAAATGTCGCCAATATTAAATCCTTTATTCAGCATGCAATCAAATTGAAACATTAAATTATACGTATTTAATTCATTGTCAACTCCAATTCGCAACTTTGTGACATCTATCTTCTGGGAAAAGTTCCAGTTGCTTACTTCTTGTTCCATCTAGGAATTTAACTTAATCCTTGCACTTGGCAATTAGGTTTAACTTAAAAATGGTTTTAATTTACTCCTAAATGTCTGTTAGCTTAAGTCCAAGCCCTACTATGTCAATATGACACATGACCTATCATGACCTTCAAGAACAAGCGAACTTACGAAGAAATTTTTGCTTTGAAACTGTTAACTGAGCACTTGAAATGCTTGTATCAACTTAGAACAACCTAAAACTCTAGTTTTACATCAAACTACATTTTCATATGGTGGTACCTTTGGGAATATTTTCATGTGTAGAACGGTACCTTTGAGGACATGATCAGCTGATGAGTTTAATTTTTGAAAAAAAAGTGCCTTTCTGCCACTTGACAACCATCACAAAAGATAATCGGCGTTATACATATCATTCCACAGTTTGTGTCAGCAATCAACTCCAAATCGCAACTTTGTGACATCTATCTTCGGGGAAAAGTTCCAGTTGCTTACTTCTTGTTCCATCTAGGAATTTAACTTAATCCTGGCACTTGGCAATCAGGTTTAACTTAAAAATGGTTTTAATTTACTCCTAAATGTCTGTTAGCTTAAGTCCAAGCCCTACTATGTCAATATGACACATGACCTATCATGACCTTCAAGAACAACCAAACTTACGACAAAATTTTTGCTCTGAAACTGTTAACTGAGCACTTGAAATGCTTGTATCAACTTAGAACATCCTAAAGCTTTAGTTTTAGATCAAACTACACTTTCATATAGTGGTACCTTTAGGAATATTTTCATGTGTAGAACGGTACTTTTGAGAACATGATTAGCTGATGAGTTAAATATTTGAAAAAAGTGCCTTTCTGCCACTTGACAACCATCACAAAGATAATCGGCGTTATACATATCATTCCACAGTTTGTGTCAGCAATCAACTCCAATTCGCAACTTTGTGACATCTATCTTCTGGAAAAAGTTCCAGTTGCTTACTTCTTGTTCCATCTAGGAATTTAACTTAATCCTGGCACTTGGCAATCAGGTTTAACTTAAAAATGGTTTTAATTTACTCCTAAATGTCTGTTAGCTTAAGTCCAAGCCCTACTATGTCAATATGACACATGACCTATCATGACCTTCAAGAACAAGCGAACTTACGAAGAAATTTTCGCTCTGAAACTGTTAACTGAGCACTTGCAATACTTGTATCAACTTAGAATATCCTAAAACTCTAGTTTTACATCAAACTACATTTTCATATAGTGGTACCTTTGGGAATATTTTCATGTGTAGAACGGTACCTTTGAGGACATGATCAGCTGATGAGTTTAATTTTTGAAAAAAGTGCCTTTGTGCGACTTTACAACCATCAGAAAGATAATCGGCGTTATACATATCATTCCGCAGTTTGTGGCAGCAATCAACTCCAAATCGCAACTTTGTGACATCTATCTTCGGGGAAAAGTTCCAGTTGCTTACTTCTTGTTCCATCTAGGAATTTAACTTATTCCTGGCACTTGGCAATAAGGTTTAACTTAAAAATGGTTTTAATTTACTCCTAAATGTCTGTTAGCTTCAATCCAAGCCCTACTATGTCAATATGACACATGACCTATCATGACCTTCAAGAACAACCAAACTTACGACAAAATTTTTGCTCTGAAATTGTTAACTGAGCACTTGAAATGCTTGTATCAACTTAAAACATCCTAAAGCTTTAGTTTTACATCCAACTACACTTTCATATAGTGGTACCTTTGGGAATATTTTCATGTGTAGAACGGTACCTTTGAGAACATGATTAACTGATGAGTTTAATTTTTGAAAAAAAGTGCCTTTCTGCCACTTGACAACCATCACAAAGATAATCGGCGTTATACATATCATTCCACAGTTTGTCAGCAATCAACTCCAATTCGCAACTTTGTGACATCTATCTTCTGGGAAAAGTTCCAGTTGCTTACTTCTTGTTCCATCTAGGAATTTAACTTAATCCTTGCACTTGGCAATTAGGTTTAACTTAAAAATGGTTTTAATTTACTCCTAAATGTCTGTTAGCTTAAGTCCAAGCCCTACTATGTCAATATGACACATGACCTATCATGACCTTCAAGAACAAGCGAACTTACGAAGAAATTTTTGCTTTGAAACTGTTAACTGAGCACTTGAAATGCTTGTATCAACTTAGAACAACCTAAAACTCTAGTTTTACATCAAACTACATTTTCATATGGTGGTACCTTTGGGAATATTTTCATGTGTAGAACGGTACCTTTGAGGACATGATCAGCTGATGAGTTTAATTTTTGAAAAAAAAGTGCCTTTCTGCCACTTGACAACCATCACAAAAGATAATCGGCGTTATACATATCATTCCACAGTTTGTGTCAGCAATCAACTCCAAATCGCAACTTTGTGACATCTATCTTCGGGGAAAAGTTCCAGTTGGTTACTTCTTGTTCCATCTAGGAATTTGACTTAATCCTGGCACTTGGCAATCAGGTTTAACTTAAAAATGGTTTTAATTTACTCCTAAATGTCTGTTAGCTTAAGTCCAAGCCCTACTATGTCAATATGACACATGACCTATCATGACCTTCAAAAACAACCAAACTTACGACAAAATTTTTGCTCTGAAACTGTTAACTGAGCACTTGAAATGCTTGTATCAACTTAGAACATCCTAAAGCTTTAATTTTACATCAAACTACACTTTCATATAGTGGTACCTTTGGGAATATTTTCATGTGTAGAACGGTACCTTTGAGAACATGATTAACTGATGAGTTTAATTTTTGAAAAAAAGTGCCTTTCTGCCACTTGACAACCATCACAAAGATAATCGGCGTTATACATATCATTCCACAGTTTGTGTCAGCAATCAACTCCAATTCGCAACTTTGTGACATCTATCTTCTGGGAAAAGTTCCAGTTGCTTACTTCTTGTTCCATCTAGGAATTTAACTTAATCCTGGCACTTGGCAATCAGGTTTAACTTAAAAATGGTTTTAATTTACTCCTAAATGTCTGTTAGCTTAAGTCCAAGCCCTACTATGTCAATATGACACATGACCTATCATGACCTTCAAGAACAACCAAACTTACGACAAAATTTTTGCTCTGAAACTGTTAACTGAGCACTTGAAATGCTTGTATCAACTTAGAACATCCTAAAGCTTTAGTTTTAGATCAAACTACACTTTCATATAGTGGTACCTTTAGGAATATTTTCATGTGTAGAACGGTACTTTTGAGAACATGATTAGCTGATGAGTTAAATATTTGAAAAAAGTGCCTTTCTGCCACTTGACAACCATCACAAAGATAATCGGCGTTATACATATCATTCCACAGTTTGTGTCAGCAATCAACTCCAATTCGCAACTTTGTGACATCTATCTTCTGGAAAAAGTTCCAGTTGCTTACTTCTTGTTCCATCTAGGAATTTAACTTAATCCTGGCACTTGGCAATCAGGTTTAACTTAAAAATGGTTTTAATTTACTCCTAAATGTCTGTTAGCTTAAGTCCAAGCCCTACTATGTCAATATGACACATGACCTATCATGACCTTCAAGAACAAGCGAACTTACGAAGAAATTTTCGCTCTGAAACTGTTAACTGAGCACTTGCAATACTTGTATCAACTTAGAATATCCTAAAACTCTAGTTTTACATCAAACTACATTTTCATATAGTGGTACCTTTGGGAATATTTTCATGTGTAGAACGGTACCTTTGAGGACATGATCAGCTGATGAGTTTAATTTTTGAAAAAAAGTGCCTTTGTGCGACTTTACAACCATCACAAAGATAATCGGCGTTATACATATCATTCCGCAGTTTGTGGCAGCAATCAACTCCAAATCGCAACTTTGTGACATCTATCTTCTGGGAAAAGTTCCAGTTGCTTACTTCTTGTTCCATCTAGGAATTTAACTTAATCCTGGCACTTGGCAATCAGGTTTAACTTAAAAATGGTTTTAATTTACTCCTAAATGTCTGTTAGCTTAAGTCCAAGCCCTACTATGTCAATATGACACATGATCTATCATGACCTTCAAGAACAAGCAAACTTACGAAGAAATTTTCGCTCTAAAACTGTTAACTGAGCACTTGAGATGCTTGTATTAACTTAGAACATCCCGAAACTCTAGTTTTACATCAAACTACACTTTCATATAGTGGTACCTTTGGGAATATTTTCATTTGTAAAACGGTACCTTTGAGAACATGATTAGCTGATGAGTTTAATTTTTGAAAAAAAGTGCCTTTCTGCCACTTGACAACCATCACAAAAGATAATCGGCGTTATACATATCATTCCACAGTTTGTGTCAGCAATCAACTCCAAATCGCAACTTTGTGACATCTATCTTTGGGGAAAAGTTCCAGTTGGTTACTTCTTGTTCCATCTAGGAATTTGACTTAATCCTGGCACTTGGCAATCAGGTTTAACTTGAAAATGGTTTTAATTTACTCCTGAATGTCTGTTAGCTTAAGTCCAAGCCCTACTATGTCAATATGACACATGATCTATCATGACCTTCAAGAACAAGCAAACTTACGAAGAAATTTTCGCTCTAAAACTGTTAACTGAGCACTTGAGATGCTTGTATCAACTTAGAACATCCCGAAACTCTAGTTTTACATCAAACTACACTTTCATATAGTGGTACCTTTGGGAATATTTTCATTTGTAAAACGGTACCTTTGAGAACATGATTAGCTGATGAGTTTAATTTTTGAAAAAAAGTGCCTTTCTGCCACTTGACAACCATCACAAAGATAATCGGCGTTATACATATCATTCCACACTTTGTGTCAGCAATCAACTCCAAATCGCAACTTTGTGACATCTATCTTTGGGGAAAAGTTCCAGTTGGTTACTTCTTGTTCCATCTAGGAATTTGACTTAATCCTGGCACTTGGCAATCAGGTTTAACTTGAAAATGGTTTTAATTTACTCCTGAATGTCTGTTAGCTACAATCCAAGCCCTACTATGTCAATATGACACATGACCTATCATGACCTTCAAGAACAAGCAAACTTACGAAGAAATTTTCGCTCTGAAACTGTTAACTGAGCACTTGAAATGCTTGTATCAACTCAGAACATCCTAAAACTCTAGTTTTACATCAAACTACATTTTCATATAGTGGTACCTTTGGGAATATTTTCATGTGTAGAACGGTACCTTTGAGGACATGATCAGCTGATGAGTTTAATTTTTGAAAAAAAGTGCCTTTGTGCCACTTTACAACCATCACAAAGATAATCGGCGTTATACATATCATTCCGCAGTTTGTGGCAGTAATCAACTCCAAATCGTAACCTTGTGACATCGATCTTTATGGAAAAGCTCCAGTTGGTTACTTCTTGTTTTATCTAGGAATTTGACTTAATCCAGGCACTTGGCAATCAGGTTTAACTTGAAAATGGTTTTAATTTACACCTAAATGTCTGTTAGCTTAAGTCCAAGCCCTACTATGTCAATATGACACATGACCTATCATGACCTTCAAGAACAAGCGAACTTACGAAAAAATTTTCGCTCTGAAACTGTTAACTGAGCACTTGAAATGCTTGTATCAACTCAGAACATCCTAAAACTCTAGTTTTACATCAAACTACATTTTCATATAGTGGTACCTTTGGGAATATTTTCATGTGTAGAACGGTACCTTTGAGGACATGATCAGCTGATGAGTTTAATTTTTGAAAAAAAGTGCCTTTGTGCGACTTTACAACCATCACAAAGATAATCGGCGTTATACATATCATTCCGCAGTTTGTGGCAGCAATCAACTCCAAATCGCAACTTTGTGACATCTATCTTCTGGGAAAAGTTCCAGTTGCTTACTTCTTGTTCCATCTAGGAATTTAACTTAATCCTGGCACTTGGCAATCAGGTTTAACTTAAAAATGGTTTTAATTTACTCCTAAATGTCTGTTAGCTTAAGTCCAAGCCCTACTATGTCAATATGACACATGACCTATCATGACCTTCAAGAACAACCAAACTTACGACAAAATTTTTGCTCTGAAACTGTTAACTGAGCACTTGAAATGCTTGTATCAACTTAGAACATCCTAAAGCTTTAGTTTTACATCAAACTACACTTTCATATAGTGGTACCTTTGGGAATATTTTCATGTGTAGAACGGTACCTTTGAGAACATGATTAACTGATGAGTTTAATTTTTGAAAAAAAGTGCCTTTCTGCCACTTGACAACCATCACAAAGATAATCGGCGTTATACATATCATTCCACAGTTTGTCAGCAATCAACTCCAATTCGCAACTTTGTGACATCTATCTTCTGGGAAAAGTTCCAGTTGCTTACTTCTTGTTTCATCTAGGAATTTAACTTAATCCTGGCACTTGGCACTCAGGTTTAACTTAAAAATGGTTTTAATTTACTCCTAAATGTCTGTTAGCTTCAATCCAAGCCCTACTATGTCAATATGACACATGACCTATCATGACCTTCAAGAACAACCAAACTTACGACAAAATTTTTGCTCTGAAACTGTTAACTGAGCACTTGAAATGCTTGTATCAACTTAGAACATCCTAAAGCTTTAGTTTTACATCAAACTACACTTTCATATAGTGGTACCTTTGGGAATATTTTCATGTATAGAACGGTACCTTTGAGAACATGATTAGCTGATGAGTTAAATTTTTGAAAAAAAGTGCCTTTCTGCCACTTGACAACCATCACAAAGATAATCGGCGTTATAAATATCATTCCACAGTTTGTGTCAGCAATCAACTCCAATTCGCAACTTTGTGACATCTATCTTCTGGGAAAAGTTCCAGTTGCTTACTTCTTGTTCCATCTAGGAATTTAACTTAATCCTGGCACTTGGCAATCAGGTTTAACTTGAAAATGGTTTTAATTTACACCTAAATGTCTGTTAGCTTCAGTCCAAGCCCTACTATGTCAATATGACACATGATCTATCATGACCTTCGAGAACAAGCGAACTTACGAAGAAATTTTCGCTCTAAAACTGTTAAGTGAGCACTTGAAATGCTTGTATCAACTTAGAACATCCTAAAGCTTTAGTTTTACATCAAACTACACTTTCATATAGTGGTACCTTTGGGAATATTTTCATGTGTAGAACGATACCTTTGAGGACATGATTAGCTGATGACTTTAATTTTTGAAAAGAAGTGCCTTTGTGCCACTTGACAACCATCACAAAGATAATCGGCGTTATACATATCATTCCGCAGCTTGTGGGAGCAATCAACTCCAAATCGTAACTTTGCGACATCCATCTTCAGAGAAAAGCTCCAGTTTGTTATTACGTGTTTCATCTAGCATTTTGACTGAATCATGGCACTTGGCAATTAGGTTTAACTTGAAAATAGTCCTAAATTCCGCCTGAATGTCTTTCAGCTTCAGTTCAGGCCCTACTATGTCAATATGACACATGATATGCCATGAATTTCAAAAACAAGCAAATTTCCCAAAAAAATTTCAATTCGAGACAGTCATCTGAACATCTGACATTCATATGTCATCCTTGAACGTCCTGCAACTCTAGTTTTACATGAAATGTCACATTCATATTGTGGTATCATAATTCATATGTAAGATGGTACCTTCAGGAATATGTCTACGTCATCCGAGTGAACTTGAGACCAGGAATCCATATATATTCCATCGATCCTCCTAAGAACGAACGTAAATATAGGCGGAATGTTATCACAATTTAAATGTCTTATGGCTAGGGCAGTTATTTTTAGCCAGTATCAGCGAGGTGGAGTGTCAGCACTCCAATCCAGTTAGTTCAAATTTGAAGTTAAAATTGCTGCAGAAGTAAGAGCAGTTTGCAACCCATCATGCTTAAATGTATGATTAAGCGGAATTAAGCCTAATATTCTTCCTATTGGTCTTGAAACCTGTTTTACCCACAAAATCCTGACTTAAAAACATTTCCACCGTGGCGCTGACGAAATGTTCCCGAAGGTACCATTGTGTGAAATATTTTTTCGGAGGAACTTTGGGGATATCCCCAAAGAAATCACCATATCCTCAAAGGTACCGTTTGACATATATATATCTATATATATAAAAGAAAGTCGTGTTAGTTACTTCACTTATAACTCAAGAACGGCTGAACCGATTTAGCTGAAAATTGGCAGGGAGGTAGTTTAGAGCCAGGAGAAGGACATAGGAAACTTTTTATCCCGTTCGACATCATTCCCGTGTGACTTGACATGTAACGTCAGTCACTATAAAACGTGGTATAACAAAAAAGAATCAGACTTGGAATAACAAAATTGACGTATAATGACAGCTATGTAATGACGTATGGATGACAATTTGATATTTGTAAGAAATCAATAATAAAACTATTTCTATTAAATAAATAATTAACATTATTGCCCAATTGCCCATTCGTATAAACAGTGAAGTGAACTATAAAACTCGGTATGGTTGAAAATTTAAGTTTTTATCAACAATGTATTTCCAGAAATTATTTCTAACTACAAAAATTATGAATGGATGAGTGAGCGAGCAATTTTAGCGGCTAAGAATAAAGATGTAGATGACCTAAACTACATAATTCAAAATAAGATCATTGGAACAATGCATTCATTCAAATCTATTGACTGCGTCACAAATGAAGATGAAGCCACCAACTATCCAATTGAATTTTTAAACTCTTTGGACGTGCCTGGCTTACCACCGCACAATTTACGCCTAAAGGTTGGCTCCGTAGTAATCATGCTTAGAAACATAAACCAACCAAAACTGTGCAACGGTACGCGTTTGGTGGTTAGAAAATTGATGAACAATGTAATTTACGCTACTATAATGATAGGAAAATTCAAAGGTGAGGAAGTTCTCATTCCGAGGATACCGATGATCCCAACCGATATGCCGTTTGAATTTAAAAGACTTCAATTTCCGATACGTCTTGCATTTGCCATGACCATCAACAAATCACAAGGCCAATCCTTAAAAGTTTGTGGTTTAAATCTAGAACATTCATGTTTTTCCCATGGTATGTTCCCATGGCATGTTCACGGGTCGGAAGACCATCTGCGTTGTTTGTTTTTGCGCCTGATAATAAAACAAAAAATGTCGTGTATCACAAGGTACTTAAATGAAGAGCAACCTATGTACTAAAATAAAGAAATAATTATGAATGATTGATGTAGAAATTTAATTTTTTTTGTATTTTTTCAAATAAAAAAAAAATATGATTATTTATTGACATTAAGGCGGAACAAAGTTCGCCGGGTCAGCTAGTATATATATATATATATATATTGAGCAATTAAATAAAAACCAAAATCAAAAATTTTTTTATCCAACGTCGAGCGTAAATAAATATTTTGCGAATCTATGTACTTGCAAATTAATTTTCCTAATAGCTACTTTTTGCTTTTTTTGCCTAGGCAATAGATGCGGTTGCCTTTACTCCAGATTTCTATTTTTATCTAACGCCCATTTATTTGAATCTAAAAATGGGAAATTATGCTCGTTTGAAAGGGTCGAAGAAAAGAACTGTATGTTCAAAACGGTTGAGCCACAAAAATCGTAGATTAAAGTCACAGTAAGCATGAAATATTGAATTATATTTATAGATTAAAATTGAAACTGTTTCGTACTTTCTGTAGACAAAAACAACTGGAAAAACTACGAATGAACCCATACGCTGATCATGAAACTCCCACAACGGCAATTACATAGATAAATTAAATCACTCTGAACTTGCCAGTGAAGTACTAAAGTAACTTGGCACTAAAGAAGACTAAAATCAGTAGTAAAGTGCCTGACTCTTTTTGGTACGATTTCGGGTTGCTACATGAATACATATCAATAACATTTAAATTTAAATTACTTCAAGCCGTGTACATTTTTGCTGCTTGAATAAAATAGCGTTTACCTAAAAGTTATGCAAAAAAATATTAACCGCTACCATTTATTTTTATTGTTACATTTAGAGCAATGGACATATCAAGGACAGTAGGTATCCATGACATACCCGTTGATAACGCAAATTTACAAACGGCAAAAAACTATACACCAGTAAGTTACTCAACTAATGACCTACAGGCTGGGGCCATAGTGCGTCCGTCAATAGCTCGAGTTCTATGATAGCTAGAAATTTAATTTAAAAACACAAATAAACTAGAGAAAGAAGTCTATAAGCGGAAATTATTTTTGAACGTACAGGATGAGCCAAGACGATTATACAGGGGCAAGTAACATTTTTTTAAATAAAATGTTGTGTGTAAAAGTAGATTTTTCGGAGCCTTTTCCTAGACTCTTTTCACTCCAATATTATGTATTGCTGACTATTTTCAAAGCACTTGAATGTAGCAATTTTTTTTGTTCAATCTAAAAAAAAATTATGTAAAGGCTAGTTAGATAACATCTGCAGAATGTCTTTGAATCGTTTTAACTTTTGAAAAATTTTACAGGGTGGCTAGATTTAATTTTTCAATTTAGAACTTTTTGAATTAAATTTTCTCACTTTTTTTTAAATGGAACACCTGTATATTTTTCAACAATATAATGTAGAAACTAAAAACAAACATTTTTTGTATGTACACCCCTATAGGTATTTGTAACCATCTTTGATTTATCGCCCAATAATTACAAAATTCAAGAATAATCCTAAAAAATTAGATTGTTTTTCAACTTACTCGACAGATAAACATGTAATAAGTGCTCCATATGTTTTGTTTATAAAAACAGCATAAGTTTTTTTAGTAAGTTCACTTTATGTTTGTATCTTGATTATTTTTTGCTTTTTATATTATCCGACAAGGAATACACACTTATCGCAGTTACCTGTCGTCAGTTGTCATTTGTGTCAATTTTGAAACATTTGAAGTTTTTTGTCGAGTTATTTGGAAAACGATCTAATTTTTTTAAGATTATTCTTGAATTTTGTAATTATTGGTCGACAAATCGAAAATGGTTACCAATAGCCATAAGGGTGTACATACAAAAAATGTTCGTTTTTAGATTCTTCATCATATCGTTAAAAAATATACAGGCTGTTCTATTTGAAAAAATGGAGAAAATTAAATTCAAAAATTTCTAAATTAAAAAATTAAATTTAGCCACCTTGTATCATTTTTGAATGTAAAACCAATTTAAAGACATTCCAGAGATGTTTCTCAACCAGTCTTTACATAATTTTTTCTTAAAACTGGTAATTGTGACTGTAGTGATTTTTTTAAGATGCATCTGCAGATGCCATTATTTGAACCAAAATCGCTACATCCAAGTGGTTTGGAAATAGTCAGCAATGATATTGGAGTAAAAAGAATCGAGGAAAAGGCTCCGAAAAATCTACTTTTACACACATTCCATTTAAAAAAATGTCACTTGTCCCTGTATAATCGTATTGGCTTATCCTGTATATTCAGAAATAATTTCCGGTTATATACTTCTTTCTCTAGTTTATTTGTGTTTTTAAAGCAAATTTCTACCTATCATAGAACTCAAGCTATCAAAATCGGATGCACTATTGCCCCACTCTGTATACTATCCTCATTAATTAAAATTTGTAATAGATTGCAGATGATGGGTCCTACAAAGGCAAAGGTCGCCGAATCACATGTGGTTTTTTCTCACTGTAGGTACGCATTTTGACGTGCAGAGATTAGTTCTCTCATTTTAGATCACTCCATAAAAGGAAATGGAATGAGTAGAGTGCAAGTAACCCAGTTAATTTAATGGAATGACGTCGCGCGCATGCATTGAGTACGCAGCTGGTCCACAGTAGTACGTTCCGCCTTAATCCAGTATCGTATTCAGCAAGTTACTGCTTCATACGTTGTTACTTCAGACTGCAGAAAACGTGTACAGGTCTAGTTTTCGCGCGCCAGTATGATAACTCAAGACAATATTCATAATCTTTAACGCGAGATCATTTCTAGTATTCTGCAGAGTAATTTCACTACTACATCATTTCGCGCAGCCGTAAAATGAGGCAGATGGGTATAACCATCCCTCTTTATGACTGTTGAACAGAGAACGACCATAAGCACCAAATTTGTATTTACAAATTTGCAAAAAAACACTAATATTTTTAATATAATTATTTTTTGTTTAGAATATTCGATAACAAATGGCGGATGAAGAGGTTTACAGCAAACTGAAGTCAAATTGGACTATTTATTTAATGTTAAAGTAAACATTTGTATTTTGTTGATATTAACGTGCATGTTAACTTTCTTCAAAGCATCTTTTCCCAGAGTCTATCGTTACGTATCAGATCTTAAAAACAAAAGTCAGATATTTTTTACCTGTACGTATTTTGGAAATACGAAATGCATTTTCTCTCTTTTCAGTACGTGCCCCTGCTAATACAAAAACTCACGTCAATGCATTTTGCTGACGTTTTACAATCACAGATAATAAAGTCGGAGACGTTCCTCTTAAACACAAATTTGTTGATTTTTTTTTCACCGTTGTCAAGACATTGAAATTCAGAGAGCACTAGAGTTTGGTATCTTGTCAAACAATTTTTTTTTCAAATTCAGGTTCCGTTCTATTTTACTAAGGCTGTGAAAAAAATTGAATAGAAGATGTAAGCGAAATAAGTACATTAATTTTAACCAGTGGTAGAACTCATCAAAACAAAATTTTTTTCTATGTACCATTTTTTCAAAATCGAATTTTTTTAAATAATTTTTTTCTCTACAAATTGACGAGCCTTTGATAAAATGCTGCAACAAAGAACAATAATAATACAATTAATTCCATTTTTATGAAATTGATTGGAAACGGGCGCTTTCAAATTTTTATGTTTATTATTTAAAATCGACAATAATAGTCGCAACCAATGGTAACCGTTTCATGAAGTAATCTTGTTGACTAGGAACTTTGCTTCCAGTGGCGTGTAAGAAAATTGTGTAAGAAGAAATCATTTTAACACAAAAACTAAAAGGTTTAAAAAATATATATTCTACATCTATAAATTTTGCATAAAATTATTTATCATTTGCACCACATTTCATTGCTTAAAATGGCATTATAATGAAGTTTTACGATGGTTTGCAAAAAAACACCCCAAAAAGTGAGAAGTGGGCATTGTAAACAATTGCCGGAAACTCACCCTCATGTGGGCATTAGGGTATTGAAGAAAACGAAACGGGCTGAGGAAAAGCCACAGAAAGGTTGAAACCCATAGGTGGGAAAGGAATGCTAAAATAGCATACTGGAAACAGGTTACTTCGTAGCTTCAAAATATTCTTTATGAAACATGAAATCAGAGTAGAAGCTACGACGTAATCCAATTATTTACATATTTATAAGTAATTATGGAGGAAGGTAGCATAATTATTGTTCTGCATAGGGTATCGGTCGATGGTGAAGTTTCGGAAACAATAATATACAGTTGTTTTTAAAAGAAACCAATAACAAAGTGTCCTGATGATAAAACGAGAGAACTTTTGTGGTTTGTCAGTTTTAAATACGCCATAAACTGTTATTATCAATTTCTTGTATAAAATAAATGATTTGTGTTGTAAAATTAGTTAAATAGTTTATTAGTGTGAATTTTGTCGCTTACATAAATAGTTCCATTGTCCTGTACAATAATGTTTCAGTAAACAAATTTCATATGACTAAAGCCGATGATTTTCACCTCGTGGGTCGAAAATTATTATTTTTATGATCGGGTTTCCGGCTGGATTTACCGGCGTATATCAATTTCAACATTTCAACTGTGTCTGCCTTTGCCCTGCCGGCCTGACGCGCGATTCGACTTCGATGAGTCTCTTGGAGTGGGGATGGCGGGGTATGAACATCTCACGATAACGCCAGGGAGCGCCAGCGGACGGTCCCAAATTTCGCTAAACCTTAGAATTCGTCGCATTCTCTTAATCATTATCCAAATAGTTTTTTGCAAGCATCAAAATTTTTTATTCGTGAAAATACACGGGGCCAACCCTATTTAAAAACTTGAATGTTGTTTTTTTTCACTTTTTTTAAATCAATTTTTTTTTTTTAAGTTAATGGGTTAGCCCCGTGTATTCAACCATTTTTAAGATTCTGCGAAAATCTCAGTAAATTCGATTGAAAATTACGGAAACTGGACGGATTCTCTTACCAGGGGGGGGGTGTAGCGGACGCTTAACCACACCATCATCAGATGGCGGGGAAGCGAGAGATGGAAATATGCTACAATTACAAAAGCGCATTCGGGCATTAGAGCGTCGCTTTAAACACAGACACAAAAAGCGACGACACACGCATCATCATCGCTCAAGGTCTCATACGCAGACCTCAGGTGGCGGCCTACATGGCCGCCATGTCAGGCGTTCAAGGTCTCATACGCAGACATCACGAACCGATAACACGCCACCAAGACGTTAACGGTCGCGATATGTATCACTCGACACCAGACCGCAGCCCCCCATATAACCCGCCACATGAAAACAATGGCGCTTTCGAACCCAATGTCGAAATTAATAGGGAGATTGGTACACCTAACCAAGACTCACCATCTGCCCCGCCACAGCCTCAAATCGACTTTCTACGTCAAGAAGACCAGCTAATTTGCACCGACATCGAACTGAAAAAGGAAATTGTGGACATGTTAAGAGCTGACCCTTCTACGGAAGCTGGAAATATATTCACTTTTTAACACAGCTCTAGCCCTGCGGTGGACACATGTTATCACCCAGGGGTTAGACTTGAAAGAAAAAACTGAATTACTGGAGAAGCAAAAAATACCCTCAAATTGTACAAGGTTAGTCGCACCTGCAGTGAATCCCGAGATCATGCCTGCATTAGGTGAGGTACTTATTACCTAGAACAAATATGTACCAAAATAGTTTTCACAGCCACAATTGGGAAAGTCTCGGGGCTAGTCTCACTTGGAAAAGCCATTAATCAGTTTCTGACAACTAGCGCAGACTTGCGGGATAATCATCTATTGCAGTTGCTCCTAGAAACTGGAAAAATCTTAACGGATCTATTTTTCCACATGACAAAATCGAGACATCGTAACATCTTTCCAATACTTAATAAATCGATCAGAAAGGTTATCCAAACTGACATTCCTGGGAAATTTCTTATTGGCCAAGACCTTGGAGAAGAGATATCAGATCCCTTTCAGCAAACAACCATAACAAAGCACACCACCTGCGGCTGGTGCCGCAACTGTGTAGGCAAATTTATATCAACATATTTCTTTCTAAAAAGCCAGATGGAAAATTCAGGTTTATCCTTAACTTGACACATCTTAACACATGTTTAGAACCACCACATTTTAAAACGAAAAAGAGACTGGTGGATGTCAACGATTGATTTGAAAAACGCGTACTTCCTCATATCAATCGATGCACGTTTCAGGAAATACTTAAGGTTTAAATATAGAAATCAATTGTTCGAATTTACTTGCATGAGTCGTCCCTGTCTTTGGACCAACCTGAAAAGTGCACAGCAAATGCGCGTCACCAGTGCTCCGTGCGCAGCCAGTTCGTGTCGCTAGTGCTCCACATCACTTCACTCAAGAAGGCGACGAGTCGTCCCTGTCTTGAACCAGCCCCAACAGTGCGCAGTCAACCCGCGTCACCAGTGCTCCGTGCGCAGCCAGTTCGCGACGCACAGACAGTATGCCGCCAGTTAGAGTTGCTCGACCAGCGCCCCGCCAGGTCACACCAGCCTACCGACGAGTGTTTCGCAAGTGCTACCAAGCTCCACAAGGAGACGACGACCTCAAGCGTGACGAAAAAAAAACACCACGTCCCGAATACCAGTGCGGCGCAGCCCCCGTTTAACCAGGGCTCTCACACCTGAAGTCTTGGACAAATCCTATGACCAGTAACGATCAACCCCCGCACCTATCACATGACCCAATGCTCGGCACGCTTTAAGGATGATTTACATTATCAGACAACGACACGACACGTAGCATAACAGACACGATACTAAAACATTATCCAATGTAATTCAACGAGATCATACACATTGTCCTGCAACGACACGTATCGGCTCAGACAAGACGCGGCGACAATCTGACCAGAAGTGTTTTACGTGTCTGTGCAGGTTGTTGCCGGTTCGTGCCGAACAGTGTATCTTACGATTCGTACTGGCAACATCATAGATGCTGAAAAATTGATTAAAATGGTGCGAAAATATCCAAAGTTATAAGACTTATCAAATGCGAAATATAGTGATAATACTGATAACGACCATTGAACCAGAGAAAAATGTGAATCGCCGACGGTGGGCTGCGAACCTACGACGGTCCGAGCCACCCCTCCGAATTCGGACCGCTCTCCCTCTGCGGCTACGGGACTCACGTATCTTTCCCTGCGTTCAATCCCGGTCTCAACTCACTCGAGTTCCCAATCGTCTACCCAACGATTATAACAGCTCGGACATACCTGACAACCTCAGCCGTCCTCGACTGTGTTCTCCCTGACACACCTTGACTCTGGGTTATCGGCCCTCAACTACTACCACCAATCGCTACTTGCCACTATATGACCCAAGCGAACCAAGCACGTGGTGAATCCCACTTCTAAAATTGATAACAACCATTGAACCAGAGAAAAATGTGAATCGCCGACGAAGGGCTTCGAACCTACAACGGTCGAGCCACCCTTCCGAATTCGGACCGCTCAACCACAGAGCTACGGGACCCACGTATTTTTCCCTGCGTTCAATCCCGGTCTCAACTCACTCGAGTTCCCAATCGTCTACCCAACGATTATAACAGCTCGGCCATATAGTGGAGCGAATTTGCCTCGAAAATATGCATATTTTTTTTTCCGGCGTAGAACCAGGTGATACCGATGTATTCTTGTTGAGTATGTTATTTGCCATACGAAATGACTATTTACGACCTTTTTTGCTGGTACCGAACTTTTTTATTGGTCGAAAAGTACCTAAATCTGTAATTCACAAGAAAAGCGTTTCTTACCAAATAAAATATAATATCTCAGTAACTACTCGAGATATGAGCATATATTTTTTTTTTCCTTTTAAAGCAGATTTGTGAGCGCTTTTAACCATGCTATGCTAAATTTCAGACATAAATTATTTGTTTTGTAAAAAAGTGTCGAAAACCAAACTTGGCACTCGACGAAGTAAGATTTGTAGTAATCGACAAACTCTTGCAGTTTTAGTTATTAATATATACATGCAGCGAACAAAATGAAGAAAATAGTTTGAAAAATATTTTAATGCCTAAAAAAATTGTATAAGAGTCATAGTTTTTGCGTTATGATTTTTTATTGCTGAACGGTTGCGGCAGCGTGAACTCGGCCACGGGCGCATTCGCAGAACTTGCCGAGACATGTTCAGATACAAAGTAGGTACGAATATAATCAATTATTTTCTGTCGTAGTAAGTTCTGTAAAACAAACACTGCAGTAATGGAGTGCCTTATTTGTGAAAAACCTGTGACGTGTAGTGACAATCTCGTGGTTCAAAATCCAAGAAAACAAGGATTATTAACAATTATATCTGCTGCTGAAAAAAGACTTGATTCATGTGGCAATTGAATTCTACAGCAGAAAGATGCAATTTTGACCGGGAAAATTAAAGTTAAGTTCCACAAAGACTGTCGAAAAAATTTTACGAGCTATCAAAACATTAAGAGGGGTGTTCACTCTTGTGTTGATGCTGGTACTTCTGCTTCTTTACCTTCCACGCGCGGAAGTAATGCTGCATTTGACATACGAACTGTGTCTAATTTGCAACAAAAGTGGGAAGAAGAATCGAAAAGTTTTAATACAAATACAAACTGAGATATGTTGTACAGTTTAGTTTGATCGTAATGATTGTATTTATTTTTCGTATAGGAACAGGGGAAGCCACACGTAGGAAGATAATAGAATCTGCCAAGAAACGCAATGATATGAACATGATTTCAAAATTAGCTGGTTATGAAGATTTATTTGCTTATGACGCTAAATACCATAAAGCCTGTTACAGCCACTATATATCAGCAAGAAACATTACCTCACATACAAATCAACTTAAAAAAATGAAAGATTCTGGAACAAAATTAGTGGAAACTGTACAAAACAGCACTTCAAATTCTGAAAGGTCACGTTCTAGCTCAACTAGTAACACCAGTAGCCAAATAGATTACTTTATTGACGGAATTGTTGCACAATCGGAAATGCAAATTCTTCATAGAGCTGCAGGCATATTACGAAGGGAAATGGTTCAATTTCAATCAAACCAAAACGATTTCCCAACTCCTAGTAGCATAAATGGATTTAGCTTTGAAACTCAAGTACCGAAAACGTTGTTAACTTTTGTATCTTGGTTGATTGATGAAGCAGTATATAACAGTGTAAATAACGAAACAAATCCTCAGGCAGCTATTCCCTGTAACATTATTATGGGCCTTCAAAAAAAAATACCTTCCACATGGGCTTAGGCCTTCACATTTATCATGTTGTGCGCAGTAAGCAAATTTTAGACACCCTATGGCAGATTGGCTTAACCTGCTCCTATAATGATGTAAGAGAGCTAATGACTGCATTAGCAAAACAAAAAGTTAATGAGAATAATGGTGTTTATATACCTCCGGGTATTGAAAGAGTTGACGAATCGAAAAAGAACTATATTCATGCAAGTATAGATAACTTCGATTTGAACGAGGAAACCGTTGATGGCAAGTGCACAACACATTCTATGGCAATGGTAGTTTTCCAGCAACGTTCGGAAACCACATCATTGTACAATAATATTATTAAAGGAGGAAAATATTCACTAAATAGTGAAGACGTAGATTTACCTTTCCAAAATATTTTAAAATATAGAAAGCCTCAAAATCGACCTGAGCCTTCCAAGTTTGCGCCAGAATTAAAGCTTGATCGAGAAAAGTATGACCTTTCAAGAAAACTCAACTTGACTTGGAGAGTTTTACGATATTTTAAAGAAGGGGATCCATTAATGGGCTGGAGTGATTACAATAATACCATAACTCAAAACAACATTACTGTCTCAAATATTATGTATTTGCCGTTCTTGAATGCTCAACCAACAGAATATGACACTATTTATACTTCAATGGTCCGTTTGGTGCAATTAGCGAATGAGGTAAATCAGGAGCATATAATCATTACAGCGGATTTGGCGATTTACTCTAAGGCTCGCGAAATTTTATGGAGCAATCCTATAGAGTTAGATGGCAAAGTCACTTTACAACTAGGTGGTATGCATCTTACCATGGCATTAATTGCTAGCATTGGGCATATCTTCGGAGACGGGGGACTTCATTCGATTCTCGTGGAAACTGACATTTACGCAGAGAACTCGTGTAAATTAATGCTAGAAGGGAAACATTACTCGAGATCTATACGAGGATTGACTCTTGCTGCTGATGCCTTGTCCAGATTATTTTTTAATTCCCTTATACATTGGAATGAAGAAACCTCTGACAGAACGGTTATAACTGAGGAATTGAAAAATATTATAAAAGTGGTAACAGAGGGGTTACAGCAAAGCAAACTTGACCAAAACACCTTTGAGCATCTTCTCGAAATACTAGAAGATTTTGAAGGAGACATCAACAATTTCATTAACTTAGGACTTACTTCATCTGCCACATTTAAATATTGGTATTCTTTCCTTGAAGCTGTCGACCTACTTTGGAGGATGTTGCGTGCAGAAAGAGATGGAGATTTAGAGTCTCATTTATGTGCTGTTTACGATGCATTACCCTATTTGTCAGCTGCTGGACGCAATCTCTACTCCAAATGGGTTCCTGTATATTTAAACGATATGGAAGAACTCAAAACGAAATTTCCACGTATATATGCATTTTTAGAAGAAGGAAATTTTGTTGTCAAGAAGACAAATGAAAAAAAATTCAATTGCGTTGCTTCTGACATGGCACTGGAGCAATCAATTAATAGAGACTGCAAGAGTTCTTCAGGGGTAATAGGGTTTACACAAAGACCAAGCGCTCTTCTTCGGTGGATTATGACTCGACATACATTAGGCGAATATTCCCAAAATTTCTTAGGTAGGTTGTAGTTTTGCCGATACAAATAGTATTTCTTATTTCTGCATTATTTGTTGACAGAGGGTACCTCAGCACTACGAGAAAAATCAAGAAAGGAAGGGCTTTCGATGAGAAATCGAAATGAAACTGATGTATTGAAGATAATAAACACCATAGAGGGTAACTGGTGTAACCCATTTAATTTAAACAACGTTCCGTTTGAATTAATCAACATATGCACAGGAAAAATTGCAAGCAAGGAAGCAGAGACAAGTTTGACTAACTTTTTAGAAATAGCACAAAAGAAGATCAAATCATATTGGAATAATATAAATAGAGATAGTTTTTGGAAATCAATGAAAAGAGACAAAATATTAACGTTCAAAGAAAATAAAGCTAAAACAAAATCTGGCTCAAAAAGATCTTGCATTGGATCGGAATTGATGTTTCGTAGGGTAGTATGTGCAGCACGTTTTCAGGAAATGGATTTGTCCGACATTTTATCATACGAATTAACTCTTGTGCCAGCGTCACTATTTCATGAAGACGCATCTATGCGAAAAACAGCAAAATCCGAGCTTGCAAAAAAGTTGGAGGCTTATACTACTCCTATTCCTATATAGTTGATGGCATGGTCTCTATTCAGGAACTGAAAGAAACGTCATTTACAACTTTTCAAGACTTAGGAAAAGTTTTTCTAAAGAACCTTTTAATGGCGGGAAGAAAATGCAACGCTTTAAGAATAACGATTGTTTTTGACACCTACAAACCTAACACTTTGAAATATTTGGAGAGGAGCAGACGAGGGGACGACAGTACAACCATAGAATTTAATGTGACTGGTACAAGGAAAGTACCAAAATTTAGAGAATTCTTAAAATCTTCAGGAAACAAACGGTCTCTTTTACTTTTTCTCACAAAGTATATTACAGAAAATGGTGGGCAATTTCTTAATGACAACGAAAGTTTAATTATAGCAGGGGGCTTCGAAAATCCTTGAAATGTTTTTCTTGTGAGAAAAAATGTGAAATTAAGCCCTATAGCCTCTTTAAATTGCAATCAAGATGAAGCAGACACTCGAATAATATTGCACACTTTGGACGAATGTAGACAAAGTAAAGTCCTTTTAGTAAAATCTGTGGATACTGATGTTCTTATTTTGCTAATACACTACTTTAACATTATGCCTGAATTGCAAACGTGTCATTTATTTATTCAGTTGGGACATAATGCCAACAGACGTTATGTAGCTATTCATGAAATTGCAAGAAATTTAGGAAGTCCCATTTGTACGAGCTTGTTGGCAATTCATTGCCTAACTGGCTGTGATACAACCAACGCTATCTACAAGATAGGAAAGAGAACGGGATTTGATGTCTTACTGAAGAACATTGACAATTTGAAAGAGTTATCAAATCTCCCTTCGTTACCTGAAGAAGAGGCACTGGCGGTTGCTACACAATATATGTTACTTTTATATAAAAATAGAAACAAAAATATTAAAACATTGAATGATTTGCGCTTTCATCTGACAACGAAAACTAATCGACCAGCATCGGAGCTTCCTCCCACTGATGATGCATTTCAACAGCATTTACAAAGGTTTGCATACTGTTTCTTTAACATGAAATCTGTAAATATAATCTGAAATAATTGTAGATGTATATATCAGTTAAAAATCTGGTATTCAAGTCATCTTCCAATGGTAAGTTTGGAAAGTCCGAATAAATATGGATGGTCTTTCGAAAACAAGTACTGGGAACCTATATATTCAAATCGAGATCCAATACCAGAAGCCGTAAGAAAAGTTCTCTCTATTCATTGTTCGGACAAAACTTGCAACAATAATAAGTGCAACTGTATAAGGGAAGGGCTTAAATGTTGTACTGAATGCAATTGTACCGATTGCAATAACACCTTATCACGTTTACTAGAAGACAGTGATGAATCGGACCCAGAAGAAAATTATTAAGATTTCTTTGATATGTTATGTATGCACGAGGTTGTGTTATGTGCCACGCGGACACGAGGGAGGGGAGAAGACGAAAAACATCCCTACCCCACACAATCTGCCCCGTAACTTTAAATGTAACCTGTAAGTGATTTTGGGTATATTCAACAATTTTCACCTGGCACTTAAGTAACGGAGACCTACCCGATGTTTTCGTTTAGAATTAATTTTGACAAGAGAGAAGAAACGTTGTAACTATATAAGTGGGAGAGAGACGAAAAGAGTTTGTGTGGGGTAGGGATGTTTTTTGTCTTCTCCCCTCCCTCGTGTCCACGTGGCACATAACAACCTCGTGCTAACGTACACCGGTTCTTAAAGGGAGCTTGAAGTTCCCTGTAAATTTACAGGAGAGTTTAGTACTACGGGCAGGTGAATATACCGAAATTTCAACTTATCTACCCTGTAAGCCTAACGGCCACTTTACAGGGAGGTGAATATTTCGGCCCTTAGAGTAAAGCCAGCACGGGATAAAACTCCATGGGGGTTTAAACGTTGTGATCTCCTAATAAGACGGTAGTTCACACTACTATGTTTTGTATCTATTTTTGTACACCTTGTTTGGGGTTGGAATCGGTTTCCCGAGCCACATTGTTGAAAAGTACCATTCATTATTCCAGTTAGTATTGAATCTATTGACACTTGTTTTTGTTTGAAATCACGACTTACTTACCTAATAGTTAGAGGTTTGTCTTAATGTGATTTCGTTGGTATTTCTGTATTTACATTGTCGTTTGATTACACCGTTAATAGGGTAGCCAGATTTAAACGACACATATCGTTTATGTTGTGTATTGTTTATTTATGTGTGGTGTACTTTATTATTTGCATTGATGCTTTTCCATAATTGATGTTCTGGAGACCAATATATTCCTTGCAAACCAGAAATACGTCTTTTTCTTCTGAGAGTGTACAGCTGCCTACTAAGAATTTGAGTAACTACAATCACATGACGAAGGGGGTGGGTTTTCTAGACAATCAAGCCAGGGTAAAGATGAAGTCCAGTCGAATAGCGACGGAAAGACACGAGCCAACGTCGGGGTGACGTAGAAAAGTTGATGACGAGTTAGAGTTCAAAATTAGGCGTCAAAAAGGACCCAAGACGAAGGAAAAGCGCGCGAGGTTCAAATACGCGCGCGAGATTCAAAGGGGTGACGGGGGTGGAAGTCACAAGCACAATTTGAAAAACTATACAAAGTACGGCCCTTGTTAGACCACCTCGCAAATACTTTTAATATCTGCCTCATGCCAAGCAAAGTACTCGCTTTAGATGAGTCTATGATAGAATTCAAGGGAAGGAGCCTTTTGAAACAGTACATGCCAAAAAAAGCAATTAAACGTGGGTACAAAGTATGGATGCTTTGCGATAAATCTGGCTATTACCTAAAATTTGAGTTATATATAGGCAAATCGGCCGAGGGTGTTGTAGAGAAGTCTCTAGGTTCTAGAGTTGTTAATAAACTAACAGAAGGCTTGGAGGGAAAGAATCATCATTTATGTGGGATAATTTGGCGGAACGCTTGTCCGCTACGCCACTGGGTCGGGTGGTGGGTCGAGCGACCGACAGGGGAGCGACAGTGAGAGTCAGAGTCAGGCAACGCCAGGACGAACGTGCGAGCCATCAATTAATTTTCATTTTTAATGTATTTAAACTTAAGTTTCCTTCAATAAAATCCTACATTTATTTTTCGACAACTTCTTCAACAGTGTCGAGCTGATGGAAAACTTAAAACGAAGAGACATTCATGCTATAGGAACTGTGAATACATCTCGACGACATTTACCAAACTTTAAAACTGATAAGCAATTACAGCGGGGAGATTTTGATTCGTACACCAGCGACACCCAATCGTTGGCTTTGAAATGGAAAGATAGAAAATCCGTCTACTTTTTATCAAACTACCATAAGCCCGAAGATTGTACAGAAGTTAATCGCAAAGAAAAAAATGGAACTGTTGTGCAAGTTCCCTGTCCAAAAGCACTAACTGATTATAATGCGAATATGAACGGTGTGGATAAGTTTGACCAACTATTGGCTAGTTACAAAATTGATCGACAAAGCAATAAATGGTGGCACCGCATTTTCTTTTATTTCTTAGTTGCCTCTGTTATCAATGCGTATTGCTTATACAAACTAATGAATTTACCGGGAAATTTAACAGCTAAAAACTTCAGAAGAGCCATTATACCGGATGTTCATTTTGAGAGGAAACGGGCATTTTCTGCTAAACTATACACTTTATGAAAAAAAGTTTTTAATGGAAGCAATTGTACAAAATACAGTCTTCTCAAATATGCTTTTTAATATTTTTATTCACTTGTCATTTAATCAGAAATGATATCAACTTTATTATTTCAAATAGCAACACATTATTTTTTTAGCAATTTCTGGTGGATAATTTAATTCTGAATTCAACAATGTATTACAAAGGGGTTGTTGTACCAAAAAAATTCTGAGAAATATACCTAAATGTGAAATCGCATTTCTTATTCTCACCTATTATTCTTATTATATCTTATTTCTTACCTATGTCTCGACATGAGAACTTTTTACATTATCAAGTAAGCGTACCACGAAATGTGATTTGACATTCAGTCATTATTCTCAGAATTTTTCTTATACAACAACCTCTGTGTAATCCATCGTTGAATTCAGAATTAAATTATCTACTAGAAATTGGTAAAAAAATAATGTGTTGCCATTTGAAATAATAAAGTTTATATCATTTCTGATTAAATAACAACTGAAGAAAAATGTTGAAAAGCATATTTAAGCATATTATTTCAAATGGCAACATTATTTTTTTAGCAATTTTTGGTAGATAATTTAATTCTGAATCCAACAATGTATTATGTTGGCAACCCTGAAGCAACCATGTGTTGGCAGCCCTGAAGTAGCCAGGGGTTGGCAGCCGTGATTGACAGCCAGGGGAATAAATACCCTGGCACCGAACGCCTCGGTTTCTTTTTGGGGTGCCGACGCTTTTGGGTTAACAACTTATATATCTATAGTGAGCAGTTAATATACTTGTATTTTAGACCTTGGACCGTACGTTATTTACTAACTCCCATCTGTAAGATACAACAGTGGCGACGAGGATATTGGAAAAGGAAAAAAACTTCAGAAAATGACCAATTTTGAGTCTACAATCATCACCTTGCTTCAAAACCAACAAAGGTTTCTGGAAACATTAGCCGAAATCACAGGGAAGCGAGATCAAGCAGGAGCCACCCCATCAAGCACAAGCTCTGGTGAGACAAACCCGGAATTCATTATTGAATCGCTAGCAAACGCGATCACCGAATTCACGTACAGCCCAGAGTCTGGTCACACCTTCGAGGCATGGTTCAGCCGATTCGAAGACCTTTTCGAGGAAGATGCGAAACGCCTGGATGATAAAGCTAAGGTACGACTGTTGCTGCGGAAATTAAGCACACTAGTCCATAAAAGATATTCTAATTACGTGCTACCGAAGCATCCACGTGACTTCAGCCTCGAGGAGACAGTCCAAAAACTGAAAAAGATGTTTGGGAAGCAGCAATCATTGTTCCACGCCAGATTCAAATGTCTACAAATTACTAGAAATTCATCGGACAACTTCATTGCATACGCAGCAAATGTAAACCGACACTGCGAAGACTTTCAGATTGCAAAAATCACCGAAGATGAATTTAAATCGCTCATGTTTATTTACGGACTTAACTCTAATCAAGATGCGGACATCCGAACATCGTTACTGTCGAAAATTGGAAACAACAGTTCCAACATGACAATCGAAACATTAGCCAAGGAATGTAATCGACACATTAATTTGAAGGAGGACACTCAGATGGTAGGGAACACCACAAAACCTCCAATAGTGCATGCAATCAAGCATAACCCCACCAAAGGAGCAGAAAAGGTACGACCACGTTCCGGAAGTCCTTCTCAGATAACCCCAAAATCACCATGCTGGCAGTGTGGGCAACCGCATTTTGTTAGGGACTGCTCGTACACTGAGCATAAATGCAAGGTGTGCAACAAGGTTGGCCATAAGGAGGGTTATTGCAACTGTGTTAAATCAAAAAGCAAGCATAACCGATCAACGTCGAAGTCAGCGAACACCAATAGTATTTTCGATGTTAGCAGCGTTAAGATGCCAACCAAACGTAAGTACGTCACAGTGTCCATAAATAGAATTGAAAGGACACTACATTTCGACACAGCATCAGACATCACGATTATTTCGGAGGGAACATGGGCATCTTTAGGGAAACCACCTGCGAAGAAAACCGAACATTCTGCAAGGAATGCTTCGGGAACGCCAGTGATGCTGTCAATGGAACTGTCCTGTGACATGACGCTTCAAGGGAAAACAAAGACAGGCACGTGTTTTATCACGCCCTTACCGAATTTGAACTTGCTGGGAATTGATTGGATTGAGAAATTCGATTTGTGGAGTGTTCCTATAAGAGAGGTATGCAACCAGATTAACACAACTCCCATTCTACAATTGCCAGTCACCTGCAAATCGGTACAGGACCGTTTTCCCTCAGTTTCTGAATCAACATTGGGTCTTTGTACCAAGTCAAAGGTCAGGTTAACAACGAGGCCCAACGTTACAGCTGTTTTTAGGCACAAGCGTCCAGTGGCGTACGCAGTGCTGCCGAAGATTGAAGCAGAGTTGGACCGATTAGAGAAATTGGGAATCATAACACCAGTAGATCACTCCGAGTGGGCGGCGCCAATCGTAGCAGTCCGGAAGCAGAACGGGGAAGTCAGAATTTGTGCGGATTACTCGACAGGGTTAAATGCCGCATTGGAACCACACCAACACCCATTGCCTCTTCTGGAAGACATTTTAGCAACCTTATCGGGGAGTACCGTTTTCAGCCAAATTGACCTCTCGGATGCCTACTTACAAGTCGAGTTGGACGAAGAATCGAAGAAATATTTGACAATCAACACCCACCGGGGCCTTTTCCACTTTAATCGGCTTCCTCCAGGAGTCAAGGCGGCCCCTGGTGCTTTTCAACAGTTGATGGACACGATGACCTCCGGTCTAAATGGCACAAGCGCTTATTTGGATGATATTATTGTGTCAGGAAAAGACGAAGACGAACACCGGAATAATCTCGACAAATTACTTCGGCGCATAGAAGACTACGGGTTCCATCTTAAGATAGAAAAATGTTCTTTTGCGTTGCCGCAAATAAAATATCTGGGGTACATCATCGACAAACTTGGAATTAAACCTGATCAGGCAAAAATCAAAGCAATTAAGGAGATGCCCGCTCCAAAGGACATCACAACCTTACGGTCATTCTTAGGAGCGGTGAACTATTATGGCAAGTTTGTACCGCAACTACATAGGCTGCGCCAACCTCTGGACAATCTCCTGAAGAAGGACGTGAAATGGACCTGGTCCGCGTAATGTGACAAAAGTTTTCAAGAACTAAAGCAGGCACTGCAGTCGGACCTCCTACTTACACATTACGACCCTTCCAAGGAAATCATCGTTGCAGCTGACGCGTCAAATCACGATATTGGAGCCTGCATCATGCATAAATTCCACGACGGCGCAATCAAAGCGGTGGCACATGCGTCAAGAACACTGACCGCTGCTGAAAGAAATTACAGCCAGATAGAAATGGATCATCTAAAACTACCTTCTCCCACAAGTCCGACCGTAAGAAAGTCGACTCAGGAAGACCAGTTTAACCGGCGCCACGGAGCAAGAAGAAGAGTTTTTCAACCGCAGGAACTTGTTTACGCCAAAATATTCCGAGAAAATTCCTGGTCCTGGGCCGAAGGGCGGGACATCGAGCGCGTTGGGCATGTCATGTACAACGTGATGCTGGAAGCTACTCGAAGATCAGGACTAATAAAGTCGCACGCAAATCAACTCCGCACCAGAGCCGATTCAGATCCGAAGCGGTGGTCCGAAGAATACAAGCTTCCGTTAGCGGTTATATTGGAACAATTCACGGAACTACAGGGGGGGAGAGACCAGCGACGACAGCAACAGAAAGAAAACGTTATACCAGCACCAGCACCGGAAGCACCAACTCCGGACGCGGCTGACCAGCAACGACAGCAACAGGAAGAAAGCGTTGCACCAGCACCGGAAGCACAAACTCCGGCAGCGGCTGGGGGGACTCGAACAGGGTCCACTCGAATTCGGAACCCACCTTCCTGGCTCGATGAATACGAGACTTCATAGAAGGGGAGGTGTTGGCAACCCTGAAGCAACCATGTGTTGGCAGCCCTGAAGTAGCCAGGGGTTGGCAGCCGTGGTTGACAGCCAGGGGGATAAATACCCTGGCACCGAACGCCGCGGTCTCTTTTTGGGGTGCCGACGCTTTTGGGTTAACAACTCATGTATCTATAGTGAGCAGTTAATATACTTGTATTTTAGACCTTGGACCGTACGTTATTTACTAACTCCCATCTGTAAGATACAACATATTACAAAGGGCTTCTTGTATAAGAAAAATTCTGAGAAAAATGACTGAATGTGGAATCACATTTCGGGGCATAGCCTTACTTGATAATATGAAAAGTTCTCACGTCGAGACACAGGTAAGATATAAGATAGTGCGATTACGGAATTATTGTTGAATGCAAATGATATGGCTTTAAAATAAATGTTCGAACTGCATTCTTTTCTGTTCCATGCACATAGCGCCTCTTCTCCAAACAGCGTTAACGGAGTCTTATTTTTCAAAATCGAGCAGAAACGTCATTTTTTGTCACTGTCAATGTCAATGTCATTTGCACTAAATCCAAGTCCGTGCGTACAGATTGGCTATGCAGCACTTGCCAGGTGCCTCTGTGTTTGGGAAAACAAAAAAAACTGCTTCCAGCATTATCACGCTTAGTATTGTTAATACTTATATAATACAATTTAAATGTATTGTATCATCAATAATAATTATAATAAAAACTTGACTTTTTTGTACTTATGGAGCGGCGGTTCAAATAGTAAACCACGCTTTCCTGGAAACACCCCGTATATTGTGAACACAAAAATTATAAAAAAAAACATTTTTAGAGTGTATTATAAAATACCAAAAACAAACACGAATAGTTTCTAAAAATTTTATGTTCCATCTGCGTCGGTTAATCATTCAGGTTACTGCTCCGGTAAGAGTTAAAACTTTTAGAAGATCACATCACTCGCCGAGGTTGATGTAATCGAAAATTGCGTCCATTAAAACCTACCTTGGCTGCTCTACAGTCTAATATAGAGCATAAACAATTAGATGGAAATTGCAATGAAAACAGAATTGTAATACCACAGCGGCGGCTTTTTTCAACCAGAAAAACAAAAGTTAGCCACAGGAAATCAATAAAAAAGCCTTTAAACTGAAACAGAATTTGTCAATTGCGTTATTAGTCAAAAATAAAGAGTAGGTAGTATGTTTGCATTTACATGCAGCATTTTATTTCCTAATCTCCACGGTCCAATACAGTTGAGTATAGTAATACAACAAAAAAGTTAAGGTTGTTGCTAAGAATGTTGAATGTAAACGTAAGTATATTATCGACCAAGAAAGTAATGTCGTAGGGAAAAACATTGTAAGAGGAGTACGTAAGTACCTAATTATAAGCTTTTTTATTTCATAGATAACATTAATATGAGAAACTTTAATTGATTTTTTTCAATTAGTTTTCAATTTATTGAAAGGAAATAATAAAAAATAAAATTATTTTTAAAATATACATGCAGTTACGTTCTCATGATATACGAAACCAAAATAAATGATAATAATCAACTAGTCCCGCGTCTTCGAAGTCGAAGTATGAGCAGAATGCGCATGCGAAATCAAAGTAGAATTTCCTGTCCCTACACTCTTGTGACCAAGTCGGCATCCATTCGGACAACCACAAATAAGACGGTTTCTCGGAGGATACAATCTACTTCAGTACAGCGCGGTCCGAGTGCCCCTGTTAAAATAACTTTACCAGATTGTAACCACTAAACCTGTATTGTTTTCTTATAAGTTTAAAATTTACCCATTATATTTATTATTTATCACACTGACAGACTTGTTTTGAGTAAATTTTCAAAAAATTAATTCAATTATATGGTTAGTTTTCCCGTGTTATGGCTATTGAAGCTATTAACATACCGAGAAATGTTATGACATTTATTACAGCCGCAGATGTCAGGTTGAAATCCAAGCTCAAAGAGGGAGGATTTTAAGACATCCAAGGCTGTAATATGTCATAACATCGAGATTCGTTCAATATTTTATCGGTTTCAGGCAACCACTTCCGCATTTTGATGAATTATTATGACTGCGTTAATAAATCAAAAATTCATTCGCAACTTTTTCTGTAAAAATCAAAGTTTTTATACAAGTTGGTTGCTAGGTAGTCACAAAGATGTTTATTTGTCAACAAATATTTTATTTTTTAAAAATTCAATAATTTGTAAAATAAGGCACGCTAATTTGCCTGAAAACGTGCTAAAAAGTGCTGAGGAAGCTATGCAAGCACTTATTCCAACCAAGTCGAAAGTAAGATACGAAAAATGTTATACTGAGTTCAAGCAGTGGCAGGAAATTAATAATTATATTATAAAAATATAACATTACCATTATATCATTTTTACGTTACCGATTTGTCCTTTTTACATTCCTAATACAGTTATAAGGTACATTACAAACCAACTTTTGTGAATGTTAACGACCTTCTTATAGCCTGAAATCGATAAAATATTTCTATACAATTTAAAACTACTTATATTCATTTTATTCCTATGCGATTATTGAGTTGGATCATTATAAATTGAGAAATGTTGTCGTTATTTATAAAACCTTCAAGACGTCAATAAGCGTCTATGTCCATGCACAACGAAAAAGGAGTCCTGACAGAACACGACTTCAGGAAACGTCCTGTATACTATAATTTAGGGTAAAAGAGCACACATTTTTATATAAGTATTTGAGGACAATTCCTCCCGCTTTCCAATTTTAAGTAGGTACTTCTCAAGATATCGCTGTGTCATTTGACAGCCACCTCGCAAAAACGTGTCCGTCAACGTGTTAAAACTGTTATACCGGGTGTTTCAACGAGAACCGCCGGTGCCAATTTGTAAAGAAAGAAAACGAGAAGCAATTAAGCAAGAATGGAAAAGAGAAAAGGCTAAGACCGAAAGGTATGTTTGCTTTACAAGTTCTTGTTTAGGAGTTGAGGAGGTACCTACCTAAATTTCACACTTGCCGGCATAAAACAAAAGCACTACAATGTTCCTCATTAACTAAAACTGAGGTGGGTCAGTTCAGTAAGAAATTTTACGCCAAAACATCCAAATCTTATCAAGATATGTTTGTATTAAAGCATATAAAGCAAAGACAGGGTGTCAAAATTAAAAAAATGTTCAAAATAAAGACCGTCAGTGTAAATAACACCATTAGAACTTAGAAATCCGGGGTTTTGCCAGCAGAAAGAAGAGGAGGTGACAGAGTTTCACACAAAACAGTCCATAAGCAAAGGGCTATGAAGCATTTCGTCGAATCTTTAACTTGCTGTGAAACTTATTATGCAAGGAAGGCGCAAGGGCTTCATTTATGTTGGCAATATTGTGAGGAAGACTGTTCCAAAGGATCTGGTAGACCACCTCCGAAGCAAGGTTCCACAGCGTGAGTTTGTGGTGGAGGCCCTCCCTGTACGGGATAATGTTAAAATCGTCAGTATTTCCTTCCGTTTGGAAAAGGACTTTCATAACTCCGATTCTAAAAAGGGGGATGCTGCTGTAATTGAGAACTGTAGACCAATCTCCCTATTGTGTAATTTTACCAAAATTTTGGAATCCATTCTCTATTCTCAAATATATGCTACAGTTAAGAGTGCGATTACACCCTTTCAACACGGTTTTGTGACCTACCGTAACTAAGTTGGCCTGATTCAAGCAATATGTTTCGGATGTTTTAGATAACAAGGGCCAGGTTGATGTTATTTACACCGACTTTCAGAAGGCCTTCGACCGGATAGATCACTTTATCTTGCCTCGTAAACTGGAGAATTTTGGTTATGCACCACCTCTAATTACACTATTTCAATCGTATCTCATTGATAGACAACAATTTGTCAAACATAAAGAATTCGTATCATTTAGTTCCACACCAACGTCGGAGGTGCCTCAGGGTTCTAATCTGGGACTCTTGTTATTCTCTTGTTTATTAATAATTAGGCTGATGTGGTCTCATCCAAGAAGCTACTATTTGCTGACAATTTTAAACTTTTCTCGCAAATTAAGCTCCGCGTGGACTGCGTTCAGCTTCAGCGGGGCTTGGATGCTGTCATGCACTGGTGTGAGCTGAATAGACTTTCCCTAAACGTACCCAAGTGTGGTGTAATTCCTTCACCAAAAAACTGTCTTCCGTAACGTATGACTACATTATTGAGGGCATTGCGTTGACGCGTTTGGAGCGGGTCAAAGATCTGGGTGTCTTTCGACCAAAACTTAACGTTTGTCGATCACATTGTTTACAGTGTCAAGAAGTCGCCAAGTGTGTATGGTTTTATGTATAGAAACTTGTAACACTCAATTTTCCGGTTGCGGTATAATAGGCAGCAGTTAGTGCAACCCTGATTAATGGGTTGCATTTCTTCGCTTTTGAGTGCACCCAGTGGCGTGGGGTTTAGCACCTAAACTAGTTTCGGCCACCGAACTGCTTTCACCTGGCTTTATCTCTCTAAAATCACTTTTCTCTTTTGACTGTTGCTTTTGCTAATCTTTCTTTCTAATTTCCTTTCATCCTTACGCTTCCTTCGAGTTCACCTTGGTCGCATCTTCGCATATTTCTGGCACCCGCCTATGACTTCAGGCGCGGGATACAAAAAGTTCGAACTGATAAGGCATTATCAGTAGCTGCCCGAAAATTGGGCTTTCTTTTCGAATAGTGCGGCCAAGTGTGACGATTCTCTTCTGCACTGCGGAAACCAGCACCTTGTCTATGGTAGTGATTACCTAACTCATATCGAGGATTTTCAAAGGTGTTGGTATGCCAACATAGCAAGCGTTCTGGAGTTTGGGAACGCTTGTGGGCCGGAATTTGGCCGATTTAGGCTTTTGCAAGCAAAGATTACGGTATGTAGCCATCTTCAAACCGTGAATCGAAACTCGAATTTTCCTTTCCATCTTAGCTATCTGTCGCTGTTTCATCTAAGACCACTGGAGAAAAGGCGCTCTACTCTTCCGCCGCCCTCCGTTGCTTTACTCTGGTCACCTGTGACCTAGGTCTGGACGCCATCGCCGTGGACAGGAAACCCCCTTGGATCCCCCTGGATCTACTTCGCTTTTACTTCGATTATCCGTATTGCACTCTACTCTACATACTACCATAAGGTCAGAGATACTTTTCCATCAATACTCGCCAGATTTAGTATCCTTCTACCAGCGGCAACAACCCGGCTTCACCGGCAATTAAAATTTATATACCATATCAAATATTTTAACTTAAAACATAAGAATTAAAGGCAACAATAACAATTTAAAAACGGAAATCAAATGTACATTTGACATTGATTTTAGTAAACCGAATTCAATTGGATCTCTGTTGGGTTTTAAACCGCGCAAATTAACTGCAAACAAGATTCACATATCTGATTATCCAATAAAGATTATAAATGTAAATGCCTTATGTATCGAGTGCAATATAGTAACAGGTACATATAGAAATGGTGAACTGGTTCATATTATTCATGAGTTTTTCCCAAAAGTACCACCCGGCTTTAAGATTATAGAAACGCCCTCAAATGTTATATATTTACCAATCAACACCAGTCAGATAGATCAAATAACACTTAAAATAACCGATGAGAATGGTAAATTGGTTAATTTCCGCGGAGAAGTGGTAACGATAAGACTTCATCTTAACAGAAAGCGTGATGGGAATTAGATTTAACAATCAGATTAGTGGTGGTGGTAATATAAGAGGGTTCAATAACAACAATAGTAGTACTTCTTGTTCTGAAGTGAAACGGTTAACATCAATTAATAGGGCATTCTTGTTATCAATCGGTTTAAAACCACTAGTTTGAATAATGAATTTCGATATATTGAATGTGAATGAAAAACCGGTTTTTGACAATTCCATTGTTTATGCTGAAAATCGTACGCATCAACCCTATGCATCGACTTCTCTCAACAATAACGATGAAATTCGCATGCCTCTTGAACAACAAGATGTCTACACATTACCATGGTGCAGTTTTCTCTACTTCGAAGGGAAAATAACTACAACTACAGCCGAAGGAACAACTCCTGCAGCATCGGCAACAACCGTTGGAAAATTTGTCAACAACGGAATTGCACTGTTATTTGATGAAATTCGCTATGAACTTGGTGGAGTGGTCATCGATCGTGTGCGAAATCCTGGTATTGCATCAATCATGAAGGGATATGTTTCATTGAATAAAGGCGACTCTACACGTCTTCAAAATGCCGGATGGTTCCCGAAAACTGAGTCTACAATCGTGGATAGCTCATCGGGACAATTTAATGATGTTATACCCTTAAGAATGCTCATGGGCTTTTGCGAAGATCTCAAAAAGATTGTTTTGAATTTACGTCAGGAATTAGTGTTGATTAGAAGTAATAATGATATCAATGCAATAATTAACACAGATAAGAATAAAACTGTCAAAGTTGAATTGCATAAAGTTCAATGGAAAATGCCTCATGTATCTGTATCGGATTCGGAACGTTCAAAATTAATTGATTGTATAACACAGGGTAGAGAACTTGATATAGCATTTAGAGGATGGGAGCTGCACGAGTATCCAATGTTGCAACAGACCCAACAACATACTTGGGCAATAAAGACATCTACACAAATTGAGAAGCCTCGATTTGTAATTTTTGGCTTTCAAACCAACCGAAAGAATAATTCCGAAAAGGATTATAGTCGTTTCGATCATTGCAACTTGTCCAACATTAAGTTATATCTTAATTCAGAAATGTATCCATATGATAACTTGAATATAAATTTTGCTAGTAATCAATATGCCATCTTATATGAAATGTATACGAAATTTTGCGAATCATATTATGAGAGGGAAAGCGATCCGATATTCACTCCGTCAGATTTCAAAACTATAGCACCTCTGACGGTAATTGATTGTTCAAAGCAAAATGAAATTTTAAAGAGGGGTGCCATCGATATACGATTGGAATTTGAAACTAATAAAAACATTCCAGCCAACACTACTGCATTCTGTCTTATATTGCATGATAGATTAGTTAAGTATAATCCATTAACTAGTGCTGTACGAATATTGTAAAGGTTATGAAATAAAACATGTATAACTTATATGATTTCTTTTATTTTATTACCTATTCACAATAGTTTGAAAGTAATAATGACAAAGTATTCTCGTAATCGCTCAATGATGTCGATGGCCATGGGGTGGAGCACGGTCCACAGGTCCAACCCAACGGAGTTCCAGGATTTTCAAATCCCTTCTTGATGTTTCCATTTAACCAATTCATAATTTCACAATGTTTGCTGCTTTTTTTTGGTTGAAATTTATACTTTAAATTATTTAATTTTAAAATTTTCATAAAATTATTTAAAGCAGTAGACTTTGCCAAATATGCATCTCTACATATTACATCATCAATGAGATAATCAAGATTTCTATAGTTTCGAATGATATTTTGTAATGACTCTTTAGTAGAGTTGTACTTTGAAGTTAAACTATAAATTTCATTTGCTTCATTCTTTGACAATGACCTATACAAATATGATAAATGGGTATCATTATGACACAATTTGTATTTGTTTACAATATAGTTAAGTGCACTAAAAGATATTAATGTTTTATTTTCATTTTTGCAAGCATTTACTACATCCTCAATGTACCTATCCATTCTTTGCTTCCTCTTCAGTATGGTAGTAATCACATTTATTCCTCGGTTTGAATCATCATTGTTGTTAGTGGCAGCCCAATACAGCACTTCATTAGGTAACATCACGTTAAGATGATTCAGTATGTGATTAACAAATTGCTCTTCCTTCAGAATGTTTGCTCTGATGAGATATTGTTTGTACACTTTTGCTTTTGCACTATTGATTTCCATGTACAAGTCCATCATCAGAGCTGACTGATTCTGCATTTTGCTTGAGTGTGAACTAATAATTTAGTCCGACATGAATGCGTCTTTTATATACATGACTTCCCTTTCCAACGATTCTTCTCAACCTGTTTGATATCCCCACGGTTTCGTATCGGTATGAGGACAGTTCAAGATGCGTTTATCATCGTGAGAACTGAGAACAATTTTATTTTGCTTGATTGAATACACAAAATGATTTTTAGATTTAATGAGCCGTTGCTGCCTTTCCAATATGATATTGTCAAACAGACATTGTTTGTAATCGTTAAAAGTAATTTTTTTAATTGAACATGCAGTTGCTCCTTTAGATTTTTTAATTATTGATTTCTTTTGATCATCAACCTTGTACGAATACATTTTAGCTCGAAGTCCTACAAATTCCAACATGATTCTCCCATTATTTTCATCCTTCATAAGACCTGGCACTTTCTTGTTGGCCAATTCAATATTATAGACATTATTGGGATCATAATCGGAGGTATCAAATCGATGAATGTCCTGTTTAATACATTGATAAATATCTTCCACAGTAAACTTATAGATTAAACTATCCGTATCAGTGTACAACAATTTTGCCCTATCACCAAATTTATTTACAATATATTCATAATGAAATTCATAGAGGAATGTTTTTGATATGTCTAAAATACAGAATCCCGTATAAATAGGCTTGTTTAAATACACTTCTAATTTATTCATTTCAATAATTGCCATATCCTCTTCGAACAAAATGGAACTATGAAAGTTTGGTTTGGAAATTAGTAAAGATGCCCCCCAACGTCCTTCTCACTTTGTGACCAACCTAATGTCTCTATGCTTTCTTACATCTTCCATACATTTTCCATAGACGCAATTGTTCATTAGTTTATAGAAATTCTTATCAAAATCATTTTTCGATTGTTGTCTCAATAAAGTGTTTAAATCAATATATTTTTTTAACCATGCTCATTGCTTGAAATTCAAAACTCTAATAATTCTAGTTTATTTCATGCCATATTTCAGATACATTTTCAAGTTTCTATAGTGTATGATATAGTTAGATTTTGAATAGAGAGTAAGTAGCAATTTCTTTTGTTTAGATTTTGATGTTGGTGGCACCATATGTTCCGGTGCCAGAGGTAGATCGCTATGTGTTTCATGCAAGTGTATTGGATATTCCAAGTCGCAATCAAAGATATAACCGATATGGGAATCATCGGAAATGTTCATAATGTCAACATTATCAAAATTATCCACAAATTCAAATTCACCGTAAGGCAAATACTGCGACATTGCAGCTCCATACAAATTATTGACGTCATAGTACATTAAATAAGTCGATTCTTGATGGGGATCGTATGAATCACCCATGTACTTATTGTTTGCTTTGGCATATCTGTTGGAACATTGAGCTACTCCTCCACGTATGCCACGTTCAATGAACATGGCTTTATCTATGTCGGTTAACAGTTCCAATTCTACTTTGAAAGTTTTCAACATTGCATCAAAGGCAAGACCAGGAGCTGTATAATAATGAAGAGCGTCCAGTTCATATGTATTTAGACAAGTATTTCGGAAAGATTCAAAGATATCTGCCAGCAAAAGAACATCTGTTTTCAAGTATAAATCTGAGTATTCACCCAATGTTTGAATGTTGAAAGTCTTCCATACTTTGTTTGCATGCAGATAATTTTCATCAGTTATCCTTCATCATAAAGCATACTGTAAAAATCTTTTTTGGATGGCAAATGAGTTTCATCAAGTTTCTCCCAACTATCTACATAATCGTATGAAAAAACACCCTTTCGAATCAGTAAATTGAATTGTTCATCATTTGGATAATGCGCTCTAGTAATACATTTTTGATCATCTTTTAAATTGGACGATAATTTATCTATGCTGCTCGCCATAAAACGGAATGAATCGATGAATCGCAAATTGACTTGCGTACCGTCTACATATTTTGTAAAGGAAATATACTTTTCTTTGTTAATTGGTAATAATTGCATTTTACCGGGAAATCCTGCAGCTAACTCCCTAACGATAAAATGTGAATCGTAACCACTTAAATTATGAAAGATAACCGGTATGGCATGGGAGTCTTGATAATTTAAATTACAATGTTGATGTGCCGGTCCTCGATACTTTCCCGTTCGATGATCATGATCACGGACTTTAATGTCAACATCTGAAAATGGTTTCTCACACACATGACACTTGTTGCTAGCGGAGAAATGTATCACCTGTTCATCAGTCAATGTTTCCATGGGTTTGATATCGTTGAAAATGTCATTACAATATCTAGCAATCCCTTCTAATTGTTTAACGAACCATGTGATACAATCTTTACCTCGATACATTTCAAATTTTGATAAAGAATTATCGTATGAACATTTAATGTAATATGCCACACTGAATGCCGTATGCTTTTAGTAAGATAGAGTTTTATTTTGATATTGTTGGTGATTCTCATATTTCTCCAGGATACTTTCAATATCGGCATAAATTACAAATGAAACTTTCTCCTTATTTCTATGATTTTTGAAGAACAAGTATTTATCTTTCTCTTGGGGTAATCTTACCGAAGAATTATTTAAAATTTGACAAGTATTAATGTGTTTTTCGAGTAAGTCATTTGTTGTGAAATGATTTAAACATCTATCGCAAAGAAAAGATTTACCTTTATGATTGGATAGCTGTTTTGAAAAGAGTCCCGACATATTTTTAATCCACGTAAAATGATATAACATATTATTCTGATAAAGTTCAACAGGTAACATTAACAAATTAATCGCCGGTTGCTTGCTGGTAAAATTATTACTTAAGCGACATGGTAATACTTTGGATTTTTGTATGCAATACAGATTAATTGCTAAATTATTGATTTTTTCAAATTTCTTGATACCTTTGAGGGTAATGAGAAAACCAAGATATTGTAAACATGACGTGTAATGTGGATACGATGATGTTCGTTCTGAATGTTTATCTGCTGGATAGAGAGCTGAAATTATTGCCCAAAGAAAACAATATTTATCATTATTTCGCACATTTACTATGGAACGTTTTTTTAAAAGAAAATTTGGAAGTTTTACAAATGTCGAATAGCCACCCTTTATGGGAATGAACACGTTAATATTCACTTTCAATCCCAATATTTCTAGTAAAGCCCAACCGGAATCTTTTTCAGCAAATTCTTCAAGTTTAGTCATTAATTTATCAATGATATTTTCTTGATACCACTTTTTCAAATCCGTGGATATATCAATGGTTTCATTTTTCGTTGCAAAAGTTTTCAGATCAACATCACCACTTTGAGTTTTGATAAAGTTACCCGATAAAATTACATTTACTTTTAACATTGATTTATTAATTTCAGATTTAATTTTTATTGAGAAGCATTTGAATGCTTTTCTTAAGAATACAAGAGGGTCTTTAATATTTAAATTAGCAATAAATCCAGTATTTAACCTACCATTGAAACATGATTCAACATTTTGCCAGGATAAATGTTTATGAAAAGTAGCAGTGGATACACCTCCGCCAGATTTTCTAGTGAAATCTTTTCTCATATGTCCCAGTTTTACACAAAAATATTTCAAAATTCCCAAATTGGCTTCCAGAGAGTTTTGATTTTCATATTGATTGCTTTCATGAATTTTACATTTTATGGCTTTACTAGTTAATCGAATAGTTCTATTGATATGAATGATTAGATTGTTGATTTTTTCTATAGTTTTCAACAGATTGATTGCTTTGCTAAATATTTTTAGACTATCACGGCTTAGACTTGAAACAGTATCCATTATGGCACACTCACTCAACTTATTGAGAATTGCTGTCCAGCTTGCACACTTTTATATGCTTTTATGAGGAGGGGGTAGTGACCTTTGTAATAACATTGAACTGTAAAGGACATTGACTGAGGGTCTTCAACCTGACTTCTTAGTCAGCTGATTCTAAAATTAGAGTTCCAGCTTGCACACTTTTATCTGCTTCTATGAAGAAAGGGTAGTGACCTTTGTAATAACATTGAACTGTAAAGGACATTGACTGAGGGTCTTCAACCTGACTTCTTAGTCAGCTGATTATAAAATTAGAGTTTTGGAGGGGGGGATTCATGACAAGTTACATAGTGAATCAACCAGCTAGAACTGTATAAATAGTCTTCATAACTTTACGAGTGGCGGTGTATCTAAGAACAAGAATTATGTTTCACTGTGTAACAATATTTGTGAAAATAGTTCCAAAACCCGATGAACCTACTCCATCACAAGAGCAGAGATTTGTAGCAGTTACGAAAAACATTCGCTGCAGATTTTGCTTTAAATCTTCGGGCGAAGAAATGTCCATTCATCATCTACACAGTAACAAATTCAACATTACAAAATTGATATGTGGGCGTTGTGGGGTGTCACTTATAGATGACATGTATTGCAATGGCGAATATGAGACGTCAATACAAAGTTGGGGTCCAACCACCTATGCGAGTGAACTCCGCCGCTCAATCTTCTATTATTCCGATGATGGCCCTTCTGCCGTTGATGAGATGGAAGTGATCAATAATGCACTAATGATATGTTTATATGTATTTATTGATATAATAAATTTATTATCAAGTGTAATTTATTTGCAATTTCCTAATTAATAGAAATCTTATTATTTGTTCTTTCCATCCTGGAAATATTTTGATGGTACATGTTTGGCACCATCGGATTTGGCAAAATTTTGGTAACTGCAGGCAATACACGTCATGGCCTCAGTGTCGGTTTCACCACCACATTTGGGACACTTGAAGCATATAGGTACAGGCATAGCTAATTGTTAAACAAGTTTGAAACGCTTTCCAGCTTGCTCACTTTTATATGTTTCGAAATGGAGGAAAGGGTAGTAACATTCAAGTTAAATTGAATACAATTTATTACATACATCCGATGGAATTCCTAATTTATATAGTACGAGGGTCATTGAATGCTTTTTATTTGCTACTGGCGGTTCACACAAATGTCAGGTGTTTAACTTTTCTGTTATTGCAAAAATGCATTTCCCATGGCTTATAAAAGTTCTTCAACCTTCCGAGGGCATCGATTGCTTTCCGCAAAACTGCATTTCTCACGAAAACTGTCCAGTTGCAGTTCCCCTAAATGTAAAGTGTTTAACCCTTTGGATATTGCAAAACTACATTTCCCACAAAAACTGTTCAGTTGCAGTTCCCATAAATGTAGGGTGTTTAACCTTTCGGATATTGCAAAACTGCATTTCCCATGTTTTAACTTTATGTAAGTTCTTCAACCTTTCGAGGGCATTGATTGCTTACCGCAAAACTATATTTTTCATGAAAATAGTCCACTTTACTAAAGTCTTTGACCTAATACTTATTGATGTTTGTCTGACCCACCTGGGGGGTTTGCCTTTGCCCCCCGAATAATGCTTACGTCCACCGGGGGGTCATTCAATTGTTGATGGAATTTACACAGTTGCATTTCTCACGCATTAGGCTTTTAACCTCATAGTGATAGAAACATTGTTAAGGTGGGGTGGATTAATATAAGCGGCCATATTCCACACGTTAATTCAGTTGTTTTCAAGTGCTTAAACAAATTATTGTGATTATGAATACGCCCAAGAAGCCGACAGCGTCACCAGCAGGACCATCATCGTCACCACCACAACCACCACCCTCAGGCATTAAAGTGTTAGAGAATATCCTCTTGTCTGTAAGTTTTTTTTTTCTGAATCAAATTATAATAGTATGTTTAATTTTATTTTTCTATTTGTTAAGAATTCTTGAATGGACCATCCGGCGGTTAATTCAGCAGTTGACCAGCTGCTTACTCCCGATGAGGGCTGCGAAACGGTAGATCTAACGATCTGCCCATCACCGGAGTTACGATAACCCAATTAGCTGACACCTACAGCTTAGAGACGCACTCCTGACTGACCTCCAGAAACTGCAATGTTGCGGCTTCTAGTTATTAAATAGGCATGCGTTTGTTTATTATAGTTTAGATGTGTGTTAGCTCTCGATTTGCTCCTTTCCTTGTAATTAGTTCAAATAAAGTTTTTTAAAAACAAATTTTAATGTGTTCAACATTTAACTGGCGCAGTCGGTAGGATTGTGAAGGGCAAGTTTTGTTTGAGTGAATATCAAGCAAGGAACAAAAATCGTCCCGAGTCCCATCCGTTTCAACGGAGAATTCGCAATTCCGAACAAAGAAAAAAAAAAAGACAGCAAGCAACACACTGGTGGAGGACAACAATCGCCAAAACCAAGTCTCACAAGCCCTTGGGTATTGAACAAGAATCGTCAACATCAAAGGCAGGTGGAAGAAATCGCGAAGAATAGAAGAAATAATGCTTCACCCCGTCATCGTGACGTTAATGTGAGTGCTCATTTCCTTTTATCATTCCAATTTCGTTTCTTTCATTTTAGTGTAAGTGATCAATAATTAAAATTAAGGTTTCTCACAAGATTAAAATCAATAGAATTAAAATAATCAAAATAAATGGTAGATAACAACGCAGTTAACAAATTAACTGAAGAAATTAATAAATTAAGAGTAAACGTAGCACATCCCGGTGAAAACTCACAAATGACTTTACCACCAAATTCAGTTAATTATCAGCTCTTAAAGCTTCACGTAGATACTATTCCAAGTTATGATGGTAATCCTCATACTTTGAGTATATTTATCGGTAATTCCGAAAATTTAATAAGTAGTTTTGCAGATGAGAGTAACCAAGTTCTCAACAATTATATTTTACGTGCTATTATCGGTAAACTTACAGGCCGAGCCCTTTTATTAATCGGATCCAGAACCGAACTTAAAACGTGGAACGAAATAAAAAATGCATTAAATCTTAGCTTTGGAGATCAACGTAACATTGATTGTTTAGTGCAAGATTTGATCGCCTTGCGTCCCCACAAAAATGAAACCGCTTACAATTTTGGCATGAGATGTCAGGATGCTAGGAGTTTGCTTATTTCAAAACTAAATACGCTAACTATAGATCCCACAGAAAAAAACGTTCGTCAAAACAGTTACAATGATTTTGCTTTAAAAACTTTTATTCGAGGTCTCGTTGGCCAAATTCAAAATAACGTCCGTTTACGTAACCCCGACAGTTTAGAGAAAGCTATGAGCTTAGTAATTGAAGAAGAGAATTTTTTATATTCACAACAAAGGACTAACACTTTAAACACCCATTCTTTTAAACCACAAGAACGTATAACTCCTTTTCGACAAAATTTTAATCAGCAACAACCCCAATCGTCATTTCAACCTCAATCGTCATTTCAGGCAAATTCAAGTAAACCAAATTTTACTCGCAATTTCCATCCTAATCAATTCCCATCACCTCAACAACCACATTTTAACCGAAATTTTGGCAATCAACAAAGATTTAATTCTCAACCAAATTTTAATCCAAATTACGCTTTTCAAAAACACCCATACTTTCTTCAAAGACAAAGTCAAATTGTAAGAAATGAACAAAGCCACAAATTTCGTCAGAATCAACAAAATCCAATGCAAAATAGATTTCGCAACACTGGTCCTGAACCCATGGACACCTCTTCTGGCAACTCTCGTAAAATTCCACCCCAAAAGAATTTTACTTCGACCGAGCTTTTTACGCAAGAAGTTGAAAATAATTTCCCTGAAACTTTAAATGATATCCCCGAACAACAATATTACGAACCTTATGAAAATCCAGAAAACTTTTCAGACTTCGATCAATATGATCAGAACGATTTTCAACAACAATATTTCGAAGAAGAACATTTAAATCCCGAAAATGAAAATTTTCAGAAAACCTCGTCTTCAAACAACCAAACCTAATTGAATTAAATTTTTCAAAAGCTAACTTACCTTATATTTTCATTCCTCATTTAAACGCAAATTTTCTAATCGACACTGGCAGTACGAAAAGTTTGATGAACCCCGAACTGGCATATAAATTTTACAAAACCTTTATTTCTAACAAAAATTTTAATATTCAAACAGCCCATGATATCAGTTATCATGATGAAGTAATAGTAATACCAATTTTTAAAATCTTCAATGTCAATGAAAAACATAAATTTTACCTTTTTAAATTTAGTGAAAAATATGATGGCTTAATAGGCGTGGATTTACTTAAACAACTTAACGCAAATGTACATGTAAAAACATTAGAATTATCAACTCCAAATTCCGCAATTCCCATAATTTATGAACCACAAAATGAAAATCATTACAAGACACCAGTCTCTGTAAATCACACCATCATTATACCCCCTAGAACGCAATTAGTAACAAAATTACCTGTTAATTACAAAGAAGGAATAGGTATAATTTCATATACAAATTTCGAAAAAATCGAAACCCTGGAAGCAGTAGTTAACATCAAAAATTACTTAGCAATTACTACCTTAATTAATCCCGGCGAAAACCCAATTAAATTAAAAATTTTAAAACCATTAAACATAGAACCACTAAATATCAACGAAATCAATTTCATAGAAAAAATGGAAACTGACACTGATATGAACGAATATTTTGATAACTTACAAAAAGCTAATTTAAAAAATTTAAGATTAGAACATTGTAATAAAGAAGAAAATTTTGCAATCAGAAAACTTTGCCTTGAATATCGAGACATTTTTTATTGTGAAAAAATTCCCCTCACTTTTACAAATCAAATCAAACATGATATAAAATTAAACGATCAAATTCCGACATACACAAAATCATATCGATATCCCGAAATTCACAAAGCCGAAGTAAACTCTCAAATTTCAAAAATGTTAGAATCAGGAATTATTCAAAATTCAAATTCCCCTTGGTCTAGCCCCATTTGGATCGTCCCCAAAAAATTAGACGCATCAAACAAGAAAAAATGGCGTGTTGTGATAGATTACAGAAAACTAAATGAAAAAAGTATTGATGACAAATTTCCATTACCAAACATCAATGACATTCTTGATAAGTTAGGCAGAAGCCAATACTTTACCACATTAGACTTAGCAAACGGTTTCCACCAAATAGAAATGAACCCTGATGATATCCCTAAAACAGCATTTTCCACAGATACAGGTCATTATGAATTTAGGCGAATGCCTTTCGGTTTGAAAAATGCACCTGCAACATTTCAACAAGTTATGAATAATATCTTACGAGGTCTTCAAAACGAGATATGCTCAGTTTATCTCGACGACATCATCATTTTTTCCACCTCATTGCAAGAACATCTAAATAGATTACGACAAGTATTTCAACGGCTAAGAGATTCCAATTTCAAAGTTCAACTCGACAAATCCGAATTCTTGAAACGCGAAGTAGCATATTTGGGCCATATCATTACCCCAGACGGAGTAAAACCAAACCCCGATAAAATAAATGCAATATGAAATTTCCCAATTCCAAAATCGCAAAAAGATATTAAAAGCTTTTTAGGACTACTAGGCTATTATAGACGTTTCATTCGTGATTTTGCAAAAATTACAAAACCAATGACTAAGTGTTTAAAAAAGAACGCAACTGTGACACATGATAAAGACTTCCTCGAATGCTTTGAAATTTGTAAGCAAATTCTCATCAATGATCCTATTCTACAGTACCCAGACTTTAAGAAACCATTCATTCTAACAACAGACGCTAGCAATGTAGCTCTAGGTGCCGTGTTATCTCAAGGTGAGATACCCCGCGATAGACCAGTAGCATTTGCTTCAAGGACTTTAAATGAATGCGAACAAAGGTATAGCACAATTGAAAAAGAATTACTTGCCATTGTTTGGGCATGCAAATACTTTAGGCCGTATTTATTCGGACGAAAATTTAACATTTACACTGATCATCGACCTCTAGTTTGGTTATTTAATCTTAAAGAACCGAATTCAAAATTAATTCGTTGGAGGCTTAAACTCGAAGAATTCGACTACAACATAATTTATAAAAAAGGAAAATTAAACACAAATGCAGATGCCTTATCACGGATAACCCTCAACGCCTTAGAAAATGAATCAATTATTAACCACCCAGGCGACGTAAACAATGAAATTTTAGAATACTTAAGACACATGTCAGAAAACCCGATCGATAATGAACCCCAACCTTCTACAAGTCAAATTCAAAATATACCAAAAATAAACATTCTACAAGACATTCAAATCAAACCACCTGATATCGAAACGATAAATACTCCCCATTCTTGCAGTAACGACACCATTAACAATGCTATTCCAATTTTAGACGAAATTATTAATAATAAACAAAATCAAATTTTAATCAAACCGAATGTACATAATCAACTTGAAGTTTTTAGAAATGATTTTCAAAATTTAAAAATTCTTGAAGTAAAAATTCCCAAATTTAACGATCAAATAGTTTTGGAATTTTTAACCCATTACACCACATCTGAAAAACCTTTTTACTTATATTTTTATGACGAGACATTATATTCGACATTTAATGAAATTTTTATGCAACACTTTTACGCTAAAGGACTAAAATTGATAAAATGCAATAAACTAACTAACACCATTCGTGAAAAGGATGAGCAATTAATGCTAATCAAACACCAACACGAAGGAAAATGTAATCACAGAGGAATTCAAGAAACCCTAGAAAAATTAAAACGTAATTACTACTGGCCAAACATGAAAACAGATATCACCAATTACATTAATAATTGTACCATTTGCCAAACAGCAAAATACTCTAGAAAACCACCATATGTTCCAATGATTCTTACTGAAACCCCGACAAAACCTTTTGAAATTCTACATGTAGACACGTTCAAATTTGACAAACTTATTTACATCACAATTTTAGACAAATTCTCAAAATTAGGTCAAGCCACAGAAATTCGAAGTACTTCAGCAATTAAAGCATGTAATGCTTTGACTGAATTTTTTAGCTATTATGGATTACCTACCAAAATTGTAATGGATAATGGTAGTGAATTTAATAATGCACCTATCAAGGAACTTTTAAAATTACATAAAATCGAAATTCATTTCACCACACCTCTGCATCATGAATCCAATTCTCCAGTCGAGCGATTTCATTCGACTCTCTTAGAACATCTCAGATTATTAAAAAACAGATATAAAGACACCCCCAAACTAATGAAGTACGCTATAATCGCATATAATAGTTCAATACATTCATCGACAAATTTTACCCCTTACGAGTTAGTGCTAGGACACACTCATTCACGAGATCCATCAGAATTAGTACATCAGACGTTTTATTCAGAATATGTTCTTAATCATGGCGAAAAACTTAAATCTCTTTACAAAAATGTCACGGAAAAATCGAAATCATCTAAAGAAAAAATAATTGAAAATAGAAATGTTCAAGGTCCCCATCAATTCCAATTTCAAGTAAATCAAACTGTATATAAATCTAATGACAGAAGAAATAAGAAAGAAAACAAATTTAAAGGTCCCTATAAATTAATTGAAATTTTAGAAAATAATAAAGTAAAGATTCTAAATTCAAAAACAAATAAAACAGAAACAGTACATATTAAAGAACTAAAACGACCCTCTGTTGTTCCAGAACCATCTTCGGTATCGTCACAACCGAACAACCAAAATTCCACAACCTAAATGATAACCCCGGATTATTACCCTTAAAACTAGGTAACGCTCAAAATAAAATCGATAATTGGTCTTTCATACAAATTTATGACATTACCGATGTCATAGAAACATTCTCTTCACTTCAAACTTCATGCTCATACATAGAAAAAATGTTTAAAAACGCAACGCATAATCTTAGTCATCATCAAGAATATTACAACTCCCATCATCTAATTGACACACTCAAAAACAAAATATCAATCCAAATTAATCAACTAAATCCATTACATTCAAATAGACCAAAACGAGGTTTAATAAACGCTCTCGGTTCAGTTCTTAAAACAATCACTGGAAATCTCGATCAAGAAGACGCACAGCGATACGATCAAGTAATAACTACTCTGTCAAATGACGAAAATCAAATGAAATCAATAATTAAAGATCAAATTAAGTTTGATGTAAACTTCTCTTTCAAAATTTAAAGAAAGTACTGAGACTCTTGCTCATAATCAATTGACGCTACAATCGAGTATATCAGAAATCGAACTTTTAATCGAAAACACCAAACTGGAAGATACAAAAACTCACCATTATCTTTTGCTCCAAATTTTATTATCTCAATTTGCAACAACCTTCCAAATAATGTACGACTTACTTGAAAAGTTAGAGATTGCCATCACCTTTTCAAAATTAAATACTTTTCACAACTCAATAATCCAACCAATGGATTTATTATCTGAAATTTTATCAGTCAGCAAAAACATTAATAACATAAAATTACCTTTTGAACCCACTCCGGAAAATATCTTATTATTTGAAAAAACTATGGAAATTAAAAACTACAGTAAAGGAAATCAAATTGTTTTCATAATGGAAATCCCTCTTGTTGAGACCGAAAATTATAATTATTACCACTTGTACTCGTTACCGATTCCTGGATCTAATTCCTTCAGAACAATAATACCCCAATCAAAATTCCTTCTCCTCAATGAGCAAACTTACGCATTTACATACATGCCATGTCAAGAAGTCCGCCCCAATTAACCTTCCTTTGCCAATTAACCAACATTGTCAAAATTCAAGAGACACCACCATGCGAAGTTCAACTCCTCAAATATTCTAAGGACACCACCAATTGTCACTATATCCCAGTGACACTGACCGACCCCAAAATCCAAAAGATGGAAGAAAATAAATGAATCCTAGCTACACCCCAAAACATCGTGGCTCATCAAAAATGTGGAAACAACAAAGACAATGTACCACTCAACGGCAGTTACGTGATTGAAATCAACAATCAATGTGAAGTGCAAATTCAGGACATTATTCTAAAAACTTTCCAAAATTCTCAACCCGATTTTAAAATCATAGAACTACCAACAATTCATCTTTTTGAGGACTTAACCGAAACAAAAGACATTAATTTCCAACCTTTAGAGATTCAGTCTATTGATTTAGACGAAATAAAAACTGTGTACAGCGCTCTAAACGAACAAAAATTAAAAACAGACACTATTGGAAATAGCCCAATTTACTTTAACAAAACTAGCTTTTATACATTTTTATTATATCCAGTAGCCATAATTGCATTGCTTTGTTTCATTTATACTCGATACTTGAAAAAATCAAAGTGTTACAGATCAACAGGAAATCAAACATCAGACCTCGAGCTCATGGATTCGACATCCAGCTGACGAACTCTGCAATGACCCCATAGTTCTCGCTGAGACGGGAGGAGTTACGATAACCCAATTAGCTGACACCTACAGCTTAGAGACGCACTCCTGACTGACCTCCAGAAACTGCAATGTTGCGGCTTCTAGTTATTAAATAGGCATGCGTTTGTTTATTATAGTTTAGATGTGTGTTAGCTCTCGATTTGCTCCTTTCCTTCTAATTAGTTCAAATAAAGTTTTTTAAAAACAAATTTTAATGTGTTCAACATTTAACTCCGGCGCCCCATCGGACAGCTCCACCACCAATGAGGAGAATTTCCGAAGTGTTGTGTGGGGCTGGCGGCCCATCCAAGAGGGGCAAGACAATGGATGATTTAGTGTTGGGGTGCAGTGACAGTGAAGAAAAACCGGTGGAAACTCCGACAAGTGAATTTAAAAAGTTTAAGGCCTCTTTCAAGAGGCGCTTGAAAGAGGCCAACAAGACTGAAGCTAAAATGGATAGCAAAATTGCCAAAATTGAACAACAATTATTAAAGCTGAAGGAGGAACGGCAGCAAAATTATATTGATAAGAAATTTATCAGTAGTATTTTAGGTAAGTTAGGAAATTAGTGTTTAATTTAGTTAGTTAGGAAATTAGTGTTTAATTTAGTTAGTTAGTAAGTTAGTGTGTGTAGTGTATTAGTTGATAGTTTTTAGATTTTTTTGTTCCTTTTTGTTTATATATTATTTTTTTATTTGTTTTTAAATAAATTATCTATTGAGTACTTTTTACACTTTTATTACCATTGACCAACCATTAACAAAATTTACTATGTTTAATCAATAATACAATTTATTTTTATACCTACTTACTTCGCCGATTCTTCATAGATCAATAAACATTTTATCTACTTTTATTGATTTCCATCATGTATAATTATTAATACAATATTTTCATTTCTAGAGCAGGTTCTCTTATTTTACTTCATAAATTCATTTTATGAAATCAATCCTTTAAAATTTCACCTTTTTCTATAGGGTTTTATATGGGTTTGAAATAAAAACATTGAAGATTTTACATTTTATTATTATCAAACTTTTTACAAAATCTGGTATGTTTAATCAATAATACAATTTTTTAATGAATAATACAATTTATTTTTATAGCTGCTTACTTCGATAATTCTCTATCAATCAATCAATTTTCAGCATGTTTAATTGATAATACTGTTAGTATTTTTAAGTTTATGGGAATGTGAGACCAAACTGATTAAGCACGAACGCTGAGATCATCATCTGGAACACACGGCCGCGTCTGTCGCTAATCAGTACCGTAATCAGTTGTTAATTGAATAATAATTGCGTCAGATTGTTCCTTTTTGTCAATAAAACTAACTTCAGAAGCGGGATTGTGCCTAGATCCGCCCTGTAGCGAAATTCAAATTTGCCCGAGAGTGTTTGTGCATTACCCTCAATCAAAGTTCGGTGATAATGGAAAAGTTGTTAGAGGATCTAGTGAAGGCCCTCAAGACCAACAAGCCAACGCCGGACCAGGTGGACTTACCCATTTTCCACCCAGAGACCGACGAAGCTGCGAAGTGGCTGCAGCAAGTGGAGGCCATCAAAGGCGAATTGGAATGGACCGATGTCGAGGTCTTGGTGAGAATTGGGCGCTACATGATCCAGAACGCACGAAAATGGTTTGACGATTGGTCGCCAGACATTAGAGATTGGGCTACGTTTAAACGGGATTTTTCTGACGCTTTCCCACCGCGACGTAACTTAGGCCGTTTGCTTTTAGAGGCGTCTAATTATGATAGCGGTATGTGTAATACTTATGACGCATACGTGCACAAAAAGGCCTCCTTGTTGAGAAATTTACGGGTTACGTGGCGGGAAGTAGATCTGGTCGAATTAATTGTTTACGGAATCAAAGAAACTCATGTTCGTGACGCCGCCATGGCGCGAGATTGTCGCACGGTTGCCGAATTATTGGCGTATTTAACGGGGTTTTCAAAAAGACAGCGCGACTCATTTGAGGGCGGAGCCGAAACGCAATCATCGAAGAGACCCAGATTTAACGAACGCGGTGTTTCCAACATCAAATGCCATAACTGTGGTAAACTTGGGCATTTGCGCAAAAATTGTCGCGGCCCTGCGCGAAAACATCAAAGTGAAAGCCAAAATCTTGAACCTAGACCGGGAACTAGTAAAGCGAATTCGAGTAATGTCTGTTCCTTTTGTGCAAAACCCGGACATTCTGTTGACAATTGTTTTACCAAAAACGCCATCGAGCAGAGACGTAAAGTTAATTGGTGTGCTGCCGATAGGCCTGTTGTTCCCACGAAAGTGGTGGTGGGCGGTCTCGAATTTCAAGGACTTATTGACACCGGCTCGGACGTATTGCTTATTTCGGAACAATTTCGTCATTTGTTCTTAAGTAAGCTCGAAGTGTGTCCCACCGTTTTGAAGGGTATCTCGCCTGGTGTTTTAGAAGTACACGAGCGGTTCCAGGGTTGTGTTGAAATCACGGGCGTTTCGACAGTACTGACTTTCCTGATTGTTCCCGACAGTGCCCTCGATTTTGATGTCCTTATTGGCCGTGACTTGTATCAAGATCCCGATTTAGTAGCAGTCACTGATCGTATGGGCACAAAGATACTTCGTAAACGATATTCGAGCATTTGTCAGGTGTCCGAAGGTCCAGTGGCGTCACCGCCGACTTGTTTTGCGCCATCCGAAAATGCTGCTGAGGTCGCGTCGTTGTTAAATGATTATGGGGATTTAGTCACGACTGGGTATAAGGTTCCGGCCATTAAAACAGCCAGTTTGAATATTCGGTTAATCGACCATCACATTGTTAACCGATCGCCAACACGAATGTCGGTATCAAAACGAGCAGCTGTTCGCGGAATTATACAAGAGTTGCTGGATAATGACATCATCTGTGAAAGCGAGTCGCCTTAGGGTGATGACACACACAGCGGTTTTGGCCGAGACGGCTGCCGAGTCGGCCGCCGAGTCGACATATCTTTTGCAGTTTTCAGATTTGTTAAAACACACACGGCGGCCACCGCCGCCTCTCGGTTTTGAAACCGTCTCGGCACATCATCTGAACCATGCGCCGCTCGCGGTTTTATTGCTTACGCGGTTTTACGTTTCATTATATTATATGTGACTAGTCACACACAGCGTTTTTGACCGCGTTTTGTTCTATTTCGTTGTGACATCTTCTGCAAAAATGGCTGGTAACATTTGATGTGGAAAGGTTGATAAGTGAGGTAGAAGCTCGACCGGCGTTATGGGACATGAGACAGTCCGACTGTAGCAGTAGATTAAAGAAAAAGGAGTGCTGGGAAGAAGATATGTCAAGAGACGAAACGAGAAAATAAAAAAAAAATTCCAACGAAGATAAAGCATTGCCAAAAGAATCATATGCTCGTGATCTGCATCCATTGCTATACTGATTTGGTAATGGGCTAGCTGTTCAATTATCCGTATCGTTTTGTTTTGCCCCTTCTTTTGTAGTATGTTTTGCCACTGACGGCGGCCGACTCGGCGAAAACCGCTATGTGTGGTTTGCCACTGGCGGCGGCCGACTCGGCAGCCGTCTCGGCCAAAACCGCTGTGTGTGTCATCACCCTTACGCGAGTCCGGTCCTGCTCGTTCAGAAAAAAGACGGGTCATATCGAATGGTGGTCGATTACAGGGAGCTTAATGCTCACACCATTAAGGACCGGTACCCCTTACCTTTAATTCAAGACCAAATCGACCGGTTAGGTAAAGGCAAATACTTTACCACCCTGGATTTAGCCTCGGGGTTTTATCAGATCCCAATCAATCCTGATTCGATCGAAAAGACGGGCTTTGTCACTCCTGATGGTCACTTCAATTATCTGCGTATGCCCTTCGGGTTGGCTAATGCCCCCGCTGTTTTTCAAAGAGCTTTATTGAAAGCTTTAGGGCCTCTTAAAGATTCGATTGCGCTTGTTTATCTCGACGACATCTTGATACCGTCTGAGTCAGTCGAACAGGGTCTTCAATATCTTCGGCAAGTTCTAGATGAGTTGCGATTGGCTGGATTTTCCTTAAACATTACGAAATGTAAGTTTCTGCACCAGGTCATTGAGTACGTGGGCTTCGAGATTTCAGCAGGGGGGATACGCCCTAACTTTCGTAAGGTCCAAGCTTTGGTGCATTCCCCAATTCCTAGGAACACCAAACAGGTGCGACAGTTCATGGGCTTGGCGGGGTATTTTCGTAAATTTATCCCAGATTTCGCCAGTAAGACCGCTTGCATAACCAAATTAACAAAACTAGACCAACCTTTCAATTGGGGCGAAGAACAGCAGAAGGCCCGAAGTTACATAATTGACAATTTGACAGCAAAGCCGCTGCTGATAGTCTACGATACCGAACTCCCCACCGAGTTGCACACCGACGCAAGTTCTATTGGGTATGGTGGTATCTTGTTACAGAAGCGTGACGGACAAGTGGGTGTCGTCGGGTATTTCAGTAAGAGGACAAGTCCCGCCGAGGAGAAATATCACTCCTACGAATTAGAGACGCTAGCCATTGTAAATTCTTTAAAACACTTCAGGGTGTATCTTTTAGGAATTCGTTTCACCATAGTCACTGATTGCAATGCTGTCAAATCTACTTCTAACAAAAAGTCGTTGGTTCCCAGAGTAGCTCGCTGGTGGTCTTATATGCAAGATTTCAACTTCTGTCTCGAATATCGAAAGGGTAGCTCACTGCCTCACGTAGATTACCTTAGCCGTAATCCGGTTAATGTACGACGAGTCAAAAATGATGACTGGTTGCGCATCGCTCAAAAGGGGAACGCTGAGACTCAGCAAATGCTATCCCTGTTGCGCGAGGGCAAGTTGGATCCAAAGCAGTACGTTGAAAAGGACGGAATGCTTTTGCACCAAGAAATTCTGCGTAACAAAACCAAGAAACTTCGTTGGTTTGTTCCCCGTCAGAGTCGATTGGGTTTGTTACGGATCTTCCATGATGAGCAATGTCATGTAGGTATCGACAAAACTTTGGAAAGTATCAAACAACACTTTTGGTTTCCAAAAATGCGTGATTTTGTTAAAAACTACCTTAAGCATTGCTTGTTGTGCGCTGTTAAGAAAACTCGTACGGGTCCTTTGCAGGGGTATGTTCAACAAGTGTTGAAACCTGATGAGCCGTTTCATACAGTACACGCTGACTGTTTGGGGCCGTTCACGCCAACTGTCACTGGGAATAAACATGTCTTGGTATTAGTTGACTCCTTCACCAAATATTGTTTGCTATTGCCATTGAAATCTGTAAAATCGAAAGAAACAAAAGAACAACTGCAGCACTTTTTCTCGCTTTTTGGTGCACCCAAAAGAATTGTCACAGATGCCGGTCGAAATTTTCAGAATTTGGAGATTGCGAAATACCTTGACACTTGGCAGGTCAATTACCATTTTGTAACTCCCGATGTTCATCGCGGAAATGGGCAAGTGGAAAGGTATATGCGCACAATTATGAATTTAATAAGAATTGAAACTACCGCTAAGTCAGAATGGTCGAGCAATTTATGGAAAATTCAACTTGTATTAAACACCACGTTTCAAAAAACCATAAAAATGACTCCTCTGCAGGCCCTTATAGGGATTCAGGCCGCAACGCCAGTACTTCAGTCCGTGGTACAAAATTTAGCAAATGATCTACGTCCCGTGCGGAATCTGAACGATGATCGCGAAAGGGTTCGGAAAGCGTTAGACGGGAATTATCCAAATTTGGCGAAGATAAATGACAGAAGGCGCGACAGCGTTCAATACCAAGTTGGCGATGTTGTGTTAATGCACCGAGATTCGACGATGCATAAAAGTAAACTGAAATATGAGTTTATGGGGCCATATGAAATCGTCAGTATTACGAGTGAAGGTCGTTATGAAATTAGACGACTGGGCAAAAACCTTATCACGAAGGCAGCAAAGGAGCAGTTACGCCTTTGGCCGGCCGAGTGGTCCGTTGGTTGCGACATGGAGGCTTTGCTGGATTTCTTGGAAGCTGACCCAGTTGATGAATAAAAGTGAGTTTGATTGGTTAGAGTTGTTGGGTACCTCACGCCAGTGCGTTGTAATCGTCTGGTGGAACAGCGAAATAATGTACCTCACGCCAGTGCGTTGTAATCGTCTGGTGGAACAGCGAAATAATGTACCTCACGCCAGTGCGTTGTAATCGTCTGGTGGAACAGCGAAATAATGTACCTCACGCCAGTGCGTTGTAATCGTCTGGTGGAACAGCGAAATAATGTACAACCTCACGCCAGTGCGTTGTAATTGTCTGGTGGAACAGCGAAATGATGAATAATGCGGCATAGGGTTGCGTTGTCAGGTGGCAAGTGGGTTGTGTTTAAGGCTTGCTATGTTAGAGTACAAATTGAGACAGAACTATGCGAATTGCGATAAATTCAAGCTGGTACCCTATTGCAATCGACTTGTGGTATGTTGCAGGCACGTTGAGGGACAGGAATTCAACTTCAAGAGCGAAGTTACTGTCAGGATGGACGTGTTAGTATTTTTAAGTTTATGGGAATGTGAGACCAAACTGATTAAGCACGAACGCTGAGATCATCATCTGGAACACACGGCCGCGTCTGTCGCTAATCAGTACCGTAATCAGTTGTTAATTGAATAATAATTGCGTCAGATTGTTCCTTTTTGTCAATAAAACTAACTATACAATAATTTTTTTTTCTAGAATAGGTTGAATTATATTACTTAATTCATTGATTCCCCTATGAAATCGATTACGATCTCTTGCACATTCCTCCCATTTCGATCTTCTATCTTCGGTAGCATCAATAAAATATATTGAAACAACTTCATTAAATCGCACATGTTTTTTATTCATTTTAATTCAAGACCATTAATTTCCTTTGTTATTTCATACAATTTAATATCAGATTTTAATTGATACAACAATTTCAGATAGTTATTGATGCGATTTTTATAAACTTGATTCTTCCGCTGCCACACTTTAAACTTCATAGTTGTCTCCTCGAAATTCAATATTTGTTCTCTTTCCAACAGAACCCAAACTGATGAGGTGGATTCTTTTGATTTTGTTGGAAATAGAGTGATTCAATTTTTCAATGAGTTCTTTGCTAAACAGGGCCGTAAATCGTTGCGGTAGAATTGTTTGAAATTCTTCAAATTCCACAAGCACTTTTTCACCATAAACAGTTGCAATGATTTTAAATGATTTCACTAAATATTTTTCGTTCACTGTGAGGGTAGAAACCGATTTCAATTCTTTTACATGTGCTTGTTGATTTACTTGCTCCATAGTTTTAAAAATTTTATAACACAAGACCTAGTTTTAGCTGGTATTTATATGCATATAATAGTGGTGGGGGGTTAGTGGGATTTTCTTTTTTTGCTAACAGTAGGAGAAAACATTGAGTGGGGGAAATTGCTAGTAGTAGAGGGGAAATTTAAAATTATATATAAGAACTTGGCTGCACTATGAATTATATATTTATAACAATATGAAGATTGCAGTAATTGATGTACAGGGATTCAATACCCCTGAATTTATTGCAAAAGAGATGACCACTATATATAATGGGCAAACAGCTCATTATTTTTTTAAACCTGCAAAGCTTTTTAACGATTTACCTAAAGAGAGTAAAAGTCAAGTGAGATATTTGGAACATAATCATCATATGATCCGATATAACGATGGTGTAATCAATCAAGAAGAAGTAATAAATATATTATACAACCGTATTGTTCAGAAGAATATTGATTTGCTATACGTAAAAGGAAAAGTGAAGGAGCAATTTATTCGAGAAATATTGGGAAATGACTGTCCCACAATCATCAATTTGGAAGACGCCGCCACTGCTCCGAAACTGAAGAAGGAAAAACCGAAATGTGTTAACCATTTCAGGAATGTTGAGTGCATATGTTCTTTCAATAATGCATGGAAACTTTATAATTGGATATCGTCTTGTATCATTCCTAATAATATAATGTATGATAAAATTAATACATGATAATAGTGCAAAATGTATGTCTTTTTAATTACCAGCTGCAGTTCCCACAAATAAAGGGTGTTTAACCTTTCGGTTATTGCAAAACTGCATTTCTCATGAAAACAGTCCAGTTGCATTTCTAGGGTGTTTAACCTTTTGGTTATTGCAAAACTGCATTTCTCACGAAAACAGTCCAGTTGCATTTCTAGGGTGTTTAACCTTTTGGTTATTGCAAAACTGCATTTCTCACAAAAACAGTCCAGTTGCATTTCTAGGGTGTTTAACATTTTGGTTATTGCAAAACTTCATTTCTCACAAAAACAGTCCAGTTGCATTTCTAGGGTGTTTAACCTTTTGGTTCTTGCAAAACTGCATTTCCCATGAGTCCAGTTGCAGTTCTCATATTACAATTTGGTGTCACATTACGTTTCGGCGTCAAATTTCAAATGCATGCGCATAACGCTACGCAAAGATAAGCGCATGCGCAAAGCAAAAATTAACGGGGGGCCCCCTAGGAGGCTGCAGGGGGCACTGGGTGGCTCGGGGGCCCTAATGCAAAAAGGGGGGCTCCAAGGGGGGGCAAAGCCTCCGGGGGGGCTCTAGGGCTTTGCCTCCTTATCGGCCAGAACCCGCACATGCAAAAGTGAGGTTATGTCATGAAAGTGGATTCAAACCTATCTACTCCCCCTCGAGGTGTCGCCGCCTCACCGCGGCGGGGGGGTCTAGTAGTTAGCGAAGCTAAGAGCGACACCGTAAACCCTGCTGGCAACCGTCCGGAGGACGGAACCAGTTAGGGCCGGGGGTCCTTCGGGACCACGAGTGGGGTCTCTATAACCCCTCCCAATACGCGGGGTGGGCTTTTGGGAACCCGACCAAAAGCCAGCGGTTGACGGTCACACTCATACCGTAACCCTGCTGGAAACCGTCAGGCGGACGGTAGCGGGGCCGGGAGGCGCTTCTTGATCTGAGTTGCCACCGCGAGGTGGGCCCTCTATAAAAACCCTCCAACCGCGGGGTGAGCTCGCCTGGGAGCTACTCACTGCCCAGGATGCTGGCGGTTGACGGTCCCACGCATACCGTAACCCTGCTGGCAACCGTTTCAAGGAACGGAACCAGTGAGGCCGGGGGGCCCTACGTCTAAAAGGCGTAGAGACTGCGAGGTGGGCCCTCTATAAAAACCCTCCAACACGCGGGGTGGGCTGCCTGGGAGTGGCTGTGTGTCACTGCCCAGGAGCTAGCGGTTGACGGTCCCACGCATACCGTAACCCTGCTGGCAACCGTGCTAAAGAACGGAACCAGTGGGGCCGGGGGGCCCTACGTCGTAAAGGCGTAGGGACTGCGAGGTGGGCCCTCTATAAAAATCCTCCAACCGCTAGCTAGCTAGCGGTTGACGGACAAGAAATGGCGTGGCAAGGGACATGGGGAAGTTCAGACAGGGCGAAGGGAAAATCAGGGCGGGATGCTGAACATGGAGGGATATGGTCAGGGCGGGATGCTGAACGGAGAGTGCGACACCGGGATTGTGGGATTGGGATTCCCTGGAAGCAGGGTTTTCCCCCCGCTAGTTTTTACGGAGTGCGGAGTTGGGATTGGGTTCCCTTCTCAGGTGTTTGGCGTGACAAGGGGGAAGGCGTGGGGAAGCCTAATGTCGAGAGACGGGTGGGCAGGGGGGCACCATTTATGGTGTCCTCCGTAATTCTTTAACTTTAACTACCTATCTACTCGCCGTCGTTGAATTCTTGCAAAAATTGCCCCCAATGAAGTGAAAGCAAGTGGAAGCAGGTGAGTAATAATTCCCAGTTTCCTTTTTGTTACTTTGTTTCGTCGTAAACTTTTTATGAATGGGCAAGTAAAGTGAAACGTAAAGCAAAAAATTTAAGATTTAAGGAATAAAGAAAATAAAAAGAAATTCATATCACTGGTTTGTAAATATTATTGCTCTGTGAAGAATGGCGCGCATATATTGCAGTTCATCAAAGGATTGCAAAAAAACCAATACTGCTGATTTGATTAAAAAGTATCCAGGTAATGATGTTTCTAAAAAAATCGATTGAAGATTTAAACATGATATTGTAACATTTTCAATTAGTTGTAACTTTATTATCAATACCTAATTGCCTACAATACTTAAAAAAAATGATTGAATTTAGCTGAATTTAGCATATAATCACAGTTGCAAAAAATAAGGAATTTTTTTTGTAGGATTTTCGTTACTAGCAATATTACCTATGTATTTTCAAATAATATTATTGTTTTGAATACTTACTTGCCAAATATGAGTCAATAGACTAAGAAATAATTATTTTGTAAATTATTTTTAGTAAATAATGGTAACAGGGGAACAGTTGTGCTAGTGTAAATCAAAAGGCGCCAAAGGACTTCTTTATAAAGGTAATAAAGGGTAATGTAGATAAAGATAATAGGCAAATAGTGGTGGAGGTTGTGATGTTAATTTTAAGACGTAACAAATCGGGGAACAGTTTATAGATAAACGGCAACACATTTGACTTCAGCCGTATTTTACTTTCAATAATATATAAATTTCATATAGAACTTTTAAAAAATTTCGTAGTATTAACTTTCAGTTGAATTATGGAACGTTTGTTTGACAACTAGGAATGGATTTCACAATCGATTATCGATTTTTACGATTAAACGGACAGAACGAGTTGGCAAAGTTGACTTGGCCCCTGAGATTTGAATGCGCAGTGGACAAAGGTCTTCCAACAATTTTTCAGAAGCTGATAAAGGTTTATCGGAAGTAGTGTCGTCTAAACTGCTAAAAGTTTTGCCTCTGATTATACTTTCCGCGAAAGTCCGCTTGCCTGTCTCGGTCAGATACGGCCCCTTTTTGTCCCGTCTCTGCGCATTTCGCGGGCCAAGCTACGTTTGCTGGCGAATACCTAGATCAATCGTCTTAATTATTTTTCACCATCAATTTTTTATTTTTGCATATAGATATAATGGTGAAGTTGCTCACAGGCGCTCAACACGAGAAGATTGTTCTGGATGCTAACGACCTGTATGACATGTTCAAGTTTAATTACTCAGAAGAGGGCACGAATAACTATCTACAAGAACAGAATACTTCGTTTTATGTTCTACAATTCTTAGCAGACTGTTGTTGTGCCAATGGCATAGATGCACCTGATCGTAATAGGCCAGTGAGTAAGTAAAAAATTTAACATTAATTCTAACATTTTTTAAACTTTGCCGTCTAACGTACAACGAATCGAAACGGAAGTATAAATATTTGCAACTCGATTAACGGTCGGCATCATTGTGAAAATCAGAAAAATTTAAATTAAGCGATAACTCAACGAAAAAAAATGTAACATTGTTGCAAACTCGATAGAGTTTTTATTACAATATTCAAAATGCACAGGGAAATTTGCAGGAACTTATAAATTAGGCATAATAGTTAATTATCATTAATAAACATTTACGAATGCTGTCATTTGCAATTCACACCTACACATGTGACGTTTTTTTCGAATCGTTTTTACGTAAATAACTACTGATTTTGTTGTAAACTATAAAAAATGAACCATGCCGTCACCGAAGAGAGTAGGAAATTTACAGAGTCTTGTAAGGCGATCTTAGAAAGATAATTGTAGTTTCGCAAGCATGTTAATATTTTTGCTGGAAAATTAGATAAAAAAATGTTTATTAATGATAATTAATTATTATGCCTAATTCATAAGTTCCTGCAAATTTCGCTGTGCATTTTGAATATAGTAATAAAAACTCCATCGGGTTTGGAACAATGTTACATTTTTTTTCGTCGCGGATAACGCTTAATTTAATTTTTTTTAAATTTTTATAATGATGCCGACCGTTAATCGAGTTGCAAAATTTTATAGTTTTGTTTCGATTTGTTACACATTACACGGCAAAGTTTAAAAAATGTTAGAATTAATGTTAAATTTTTTAGTTATCATGTCTCTATTCACTGGCCTATAAGCGATGTTCTTTACCTTTCTTAATGATAAAGTGAACCAATTTTGATCCATCGTCCTCATTCAGTAATTGAAGAGAACATTATTTAACTACCTTTCACAGAACTCAAAAATGATGAATTATAAACACTCTCATAAATGGGGTGAAATGCAAGGGTGCTCCATTGGCAACGTAATTACAATCATTAACAAAACCCGTAGACTTCTTAATGAAACTATTAGTTAATTATACAGCACGACACAAATAGTAATGTTGTTAATTAATTTTGGAGATTTATGGTGAGGCAAGCATGCTTTTTCTTCTGAGGCAAATCAAGTGTGCTTCTGTCAAAAGATAACGAGTAAGTAAATTTTTACTCTTTCTGTGACGATCCATGGAGTATGTTAGGTTTTGCAGTGTAAGTAGGCCTTTTGAGTAAGTTGGTTTTTATTGTATAACAACTCGTAACATATAAAGAACACATTCACCGGCGTCGGCGTGACTTGCTAAACTAGAGAGGGAGACAGAAACCTCGACAACAGCTCCATCTGCCAGATGAACCTAACATCAAACAAATTCAAAAGGAACAGCACACGCCATCTCCTGGCAAACATTCATAAGTAGGCGCACAAATTCAAACTATAAAGACAAACATAAACAAATTATTTCTAACAGAGCCCGTTATCCTAGGAAGTAAGCCACCAGTAAAAAAATCAAGTCAAAAGGCCTTATTTGGTGAATTCTGCTGTCGATCTGGTGTTTCTCGAAAAGAATAAAAATGTGTTGCTGGTATCCAGTTTGCATCGAGACGACAATGATTAGAATCAGGCTTCAAGAGATATTAGAACTTGAGAACCCTCAAATCCCTCAAGGCACTCCTGAGGATGTGGTTAATAGACGCGATCGTTGTGTGCATAAGAAAGTTTACAAGAAAACATTTTTAATAACACTTCAAATTAATTAAACCAAATACAAGTCAACCTCCAAAGAATAAGACAAAATAAATTCAGTGACAACAGAGGGAAGAGGAAAGCAAGTAGAAATGCAATCGATAATAATATAGCACAAAAAGTTCAGGATCACACACAATCTTAATATGTATCGCAATACTGCCGTTCATTAAATAATTCAAAATTCTTGAGTCCGGAGTTGACATTGGTTAAAATGCCCAGACAACACAATGAGGACAAAGCCATGCTCCCTCTTGGCTTAAAACGCAAATAAGCTCACGTTTCCTCCATTTGGAGAGAGGCGCAGGCGGCCAGGCGGCAAGGGCGCCGCCAATGACCCGCCAAAGGCTGATTTTCACATATGAAACTGTGCACGTGGCACGTACCATGCAATGACCACCATAGGTCGAGGGTATTTTCACATGTAGCGCTGGACTGCAATCATGCTCGGACCCTGGAGTTGGCCCGTACCGTTTAACGTATCACCACGTTTAATAAAATACGTTGACACTTAAGGCCACTTGTATAACCACATATAAACCAAAGTTTAACCTTAAACTTCGTTTACGAAAATAGTAACCTTGTATAAAAGTTATTTACCCTTAAACAATAGTTTAACGTAATTAAATCGCTTAAAATCTAAACGGTCGTTGGGCATCGATTAAATTTGTAGACGTAATAAAATAAATAGATAAATAGATAGATAAATAGATAATAAAATATACATGTCAGCGATGCTGATATCAGTGATATGGTCAACGCCGACGCCGGTGATCAAAGCGTCGACCACGACACCTCGACGCCACTGGTACCAACTTCAGATGACGTGACGCGATAGTCAAGAGCGGGGAAAGGCAGCGGGCGTCGCCGCTGACCGGGTTCCTCCTGGCAGAATCGAGTAGAGACTGCCTTGAGTATCATGCGCACAAAGCATTAGTTTAACGTTGACTTGCTCTTATCCAGTAAATTGCCTAATATTGTGGTTGGTGTGTTTGTAAATCTATCATATAATATAGGTAATTAAAGAAACATTTTATCACATAAAGTTCAAATTTATTGACCTAAACTTTGTTTTATGTACTAGTATTGAATAATCCTGCGACACTTCTGTCGCTGAACCCGAGCCTCGTCCTGAGCCTTATCCTGGGCATCGTCCTGAACCTCTAGCTTGTACCGAGACTGAAGTTGAAGTTCATTTCGAACCTGAAGCTGAAGTCGAGCCGGTGGCTGAGCCTTATCCTGCATCTGAGTTTGACCCTCTCCCGGAACTCATAGTCAATGCTGCAGACCTACCATCACATCCTTCCACTTCGAGACCCGCTATTTCGAGAAAACTTTCGAAACGAAAAGTTGAGGGTGTAGCTTTGGAAGAAATAAAAAAACAACTATGCTACAAGAACGAACTGGAGCAGTTGGTTGAAAGTTTTACAGACTTTAAAAATCAATATGTAGAGTTAAAAAAAGGGAGTTAGACCTAATGGAGGAGCAAATTAATTTAAAAAAAATGCGAAAGAAGTCGGTGTTTTTACTCAAACAATTTTAAGTTTACTTACTGTTTTGTTTAATTAGAGCCGTATGACACGATACTTATTTTAGTACTGATTTCAGTACTGAAAATTTAGTGCTACTACATCCAAGAAATTTGAACCTGTTCTATTTTCTTGTATGCAAGTTGACTTTAATTGGCGCTTAGTGATGCATTTTGTTTTTGTTAAAATTCCCAACCTTGTCCTAAATTCGGAACTGAAACTGCCGAAAAGCTGCGCGCGCAGATTCAGTACTGAAATCAGTACTAAAATTAGTATCGTGTCATACGGCTCTTAGGTTTAAGTTATTAATCTTTTTGCGTTTCATTTTTCTTGTTCCCGTGTTTTTTATTAAAAAATGTTATTTTAAAATGTGTTACATATTTTGTCAATTTTGTTACTGTCTCTTGTAGATAAACTTACAAGAGGTTGAAGCTTCTAGTGGGACCACGGAGAGGTTGACAATTTCCCACCAGAAAGGAAGGAGTTAAGGATTAAGAAGTGCACACTTAGTAATAATTAGTTCAAAAAATTAGCTCAAATAAAAGAAACACAGACATACTTACCATTATCGTGTAAAATTTTGAATAATCAGATTTTGTCTATGGTGGTTGTGATTGGGGTTTGGGGGTGGTCTTTGACATAGAAAATCCTGAACGGGGTGATCTTGGAAGTTCTCTACTTCTAGATTATAGTCAGTGCAGATGTTGTGCAAAACACAGCATGCTGTAGTTATCGCGCAAACTTTGGCGGGGGTCTAGCGTACGAAAGAATCTAAAACATGCCAACGATTTTTCAACACACAATTTGCTCTTTCCACCGGATTCCGAGTAGAAATATGGACAGAGTACAACTGCTCTGCTTCTTTAGTTATATTGGTTACAGGTGTCATAAGCCAGGGCTCTTGGGGGTAACCTGAATCACCTATGAGCCACCCTTCGAGAAAACGATTTCCTGCAGCTAATGCATCACGAACAACTGAATTTCTCCATATAAAAAAAATCATGATTTGAACCAGGAGACCACGTTCATTGAATAATAAATGTGACGATTGAGGTACTGTTCAGGAACATTTGTAGGTGCCCGGAGTCAAACATGGGTGCAGTCAATTGCTGCAAGCACATTAGGAAATCCAACCCCATGGCGTGCCATTCCAAGGGCGTAAAAATCACGTTTTACGGTCGGATATTCTTCTGCAGTAGGAAACCAAGGATGTTATACTTACTCTAACTGGATTCGAGACGGCAACGTGCTGCACATTGAAAATATCGTAGCTGTTTTGAGACATAGGCAACCCTGCGATACTGCCGTATTTCCGTCTCACAAAATACCCTTACTTTCTTAGTCTGGTGCATCAAAGCAGTCATAGTAGCACGCGTTGGTAGTCCAAAGAATTAGGAATTATTATTAATTTCAGCGGAATATCCGCGTATACTCGTTATTTTTGTTTGTTGTATATTTAATATACAAAATGGTAAAGTACTGTGTAGCATATGGGTGTAAAAACTTCGAACAGAAAGGAAGTGAAATACAATTTCATTCGTAAGTACAATGTTAATTTTTTGTTAACTGCTAACTATACTTAAATTATAATTGATGTTTAATTTATGTGTGTTTTTGGATCATAACTGAAAATTTAATTCATTAATGTCATTGTTAAAGGTTTCCATTTAAACGGGAACACATTTTTAAGAAATGGATTCAAGCCATTCGAAGAGATAAGTGGGCGCCAAAACCATCAAGTCGTTTGTGTAGTGCTCATTTTAACGACACTGATTATCTTGAGAGACCTGGTGCACTAATTCGAAGGTTAAAAATTGAAGCGGTTCCATCAATATTTAATTTTCCCAAACATCTGTTAAAGAAAACAACGGAGCGACGTGCATTAGTATGAGATGTTTTGGTTTCCCAACCAGGCTCGTCTTCTTCCCAAGATACCGAAAATGCTGTTATTACAGAATCGAGTACTAACCTAGTACACTTGAGGGACGTAATTACTGAGTTTTACAATTGTCATAATTCTGCTATATGCTATATTTTTGTGATTTTTTAACTCCTTGCTTTATTTTTAGGTAATGACAACCAAGTCGGTTGATGCTTCTGTGCAAGCAGTTCAAGGAAGAAAAACAAAGTAAAATTAGTAAGAAGTTTACAACAAAAAGTCAGGAGACGAGATGTAAAGATTAAAACTATGAAACCGTTATTATTAAGTTGAAAAAAATAGTAGCTCTGGAGAATTTGTAAAAGTTTTGGAATTCCGAATTGCTTCCGGGTATTTGCATTAACGGTATATTTCTATTCGCCTAAAACTTACAGATTTTTAAGACAAATTTTAGTTTGCTCAGTGATCGAACATTGAGATTATGGATGTCTAATGCAAATTGCGATGTAGGGTTTTTGGATGATGTGTAACGGTTCTGTTTTTCCCCGTTCCAGTTGGGCCAATTTGTCGGCAAACATTTCATTTAGTTGCGAAAAACCACGAATCTTAATAAATTTTAATCCTCGAGTACGGTCCTGTGCAGTTGAAATTTTTATAGCATAGCTGTACTTCTTGTGATTTTATTTACTACGCCAGTTTTTATGGCACAACCAATCTAAACGATAGATCGCAAAAGTGACCTAATTGGTCCGAACGAGTGGCATGATACCTTTGTGTGTATGGAAGTGGTTACAGATGTATTAGTGTTTCTGAAAAATTAAATACTCACAGGCAAAAAAAAAACAATCTTAAAAAGTGTGGGTTAATATTTGATGCCACGTCTCTTCGGAAGCAAGTGCTATGGGATAAGAAGAATGATAAGTTCGTTGGTTGTCTAGATTATGGGGGCATCATTATTGATGATTCTGAATGTCTTGCTACTGAGGTATTGATGTTTCAAATTGTATCCTACCAGAACAAATTCAAATGTCCAATTGCTTACTTTTTAACGAACAAAACTTCTGGTCCAGTTCAGCGCAATTATTAAAAGTGGCTTTAATTAAATTTTTTGAAGTAGGAGTTACGATTAAATCGATAACGTGTGACGGTACAGTTACTAATTTTTCAACATTGAAACACTTGGGATGTAATCTCGCTGTTGAAGAGTTAGTAACAAACTTCAAACATCCTGCCTGTGATGTCAATGTACATTCTATATTTGATGCTTGTCACATGTTAAAACTTGCGCGTAATACCATGGAAGAATGCAAGATAACTATTGAGGAAGGTATCAGTTCCTAGAGTTTTATAAAAAATCTGCACTCTCGTCAGGAGGAAATTGACCTTAAGTTAGGGAATTCGTTGAGTATCCGTCATGTAGAATATAAAAACAAAAAGATGAATGTACGACTAGCTGCACAAATCTTAAGTTCTGGTGTTGCTGACGCCAAAGAATATTTACATAAATGTGGATATAAAGAATTTGAAACTTGCAGACCTACTGTTACATTCATTAGATGCATAGAAAAAATGTTTGATATGTCAAATTCCAAAAATCCGTTTAGGAAGGGTTTTTAGTCACATCTAACTCTGAGGAATGCAAAAGTTTATATAGAAGCATTTGAAACATGTGAGAAATATGTAAGATCCCTAAAAATTAATAATGAACCTATTTTTAGCCACACTCGCAAAATTTTTGTCCTGGGTGTTATAATTACTATGCGTAGCATTAAAAACTTGGCTTTAGAATTCCTGCAGCGAGAAACTGAGCCCTTTAAATATGTATTGACATATAAAGTTAGCCAAGACAATTTAGAGATCTTTTTTGCTTGCTTCGTGGTTCTGGTGGTTGGAACAATAACCCAAATATGTTGCAAATCAAATGGGCATTGAAAAAATTGCTATTTAAAAATAGCATTCAAGCTAGCGACAATGGTAATTGCTTAAATAATAATTCCGCAGGTGACACCCATTCTGTGTTTAATTTTACCTCAAATAAAAAAGTTCCACAAACACAAAAGTCAGAGGTGAATATTGATGATTTGTGTGAACAATTGGATGAAATTAATCCAGTAATTACAGATTTGCAAAATAAAATTTTGTATTACATTTCTGGTTTTATTACAAGGCAATTATTAAAAAGCAATGGATATACACATTGTACAAAAATTTTACTACCGTCATTATCTAATCCTTCCGATCACAGTTACGCAATGAATTGAGGTTTCAAAAGATGGACGATGGAGCGGTTTAATATTAACCGCTGACATAACATTTAAAATTATTCAGTTTGCTGAAAAATTATTCCTTACCCAGATGCATTTCAATAAAAAGATCAATAATTTTAAGTTAAATATTGTATTAGCAACGGCAAAAGAATTTACTAACAAATTACATTGGTTTAAACCCGACCACCCAATATCCGAAGAGTTTGGAAGTGAGGATCTTCATGAAATTAAATTAGTCAAAAAATAACTTCCCTTTATGTAGAAATGCAGATGAAAATTAAGGCAAAGAACATGACTGAACAAAAGCAAGGTTCAAATGCCTCTATAAGGCAAAAATTAAATAAGTTGATTTTGCTAAAAAATGTATAAAGTTGTTACTTATGTATTAATAAAATTGTGCTACATATATTTAATTTGTTTTCGTTGTATTATTCTAATATTAAACGCCTTTGAAAGTTTAAATTTTTCCGCGAAGAAAAGTGTACCCGTCATGCGCCTACCTTCGTGAATTGGTACCTGGACTCCCCTCATCTACCTGTTACATAATGAGTCGATGAGTGCGGTAATGAACGAGCGCGCTATGGATACTATACGGCACAACGACGGGTTGCCTACCCATTAAAAATGTTACGCTTTGCGCGCTCGCGTCTCCAATCCAAAATTAGAGTATAACATCTTTGTAGGAAACTTAATAAAGCGTGGGGCAACCTCAACCAAAGCGTTTGTTACGTCCAGGATAGCATGAGATGTTGCAGTTTGCGAAATTCGACCACTGCTTCCAACTAGCCACTGAAAAGAACCTGTAGCATAAAACTGAAGTCACATATAATTTATGCATTGATGTTAAATGCGCACATCATCCTTTTCGGGTGTTTTTTACCAAAATTGGGGAAATAACCCCTAATACGAAGCGAAACACCGTTCGATCTAATCGTGTTCGCTGAAAAAGTAGTCTTTCAGGAATTTCTTCAATGGTGAAGGGCACTCTAGGTTGTAATTGTTCTTCATCACTATCACTTTCACTTGAATTCTCAGATAAATACGTGTGTAACGCAATCAAAGCTCCGGCAACAGCAGCCATTGTTGTTGTTAGTGACCGTCGAGAGGTGGCGCTAAATTTGACTTAAAATTCCAGTGCCGCAAGGTGTGGCCTAATTTAACACAATCGCAAAGTTGCCGCTGTCGCAAGTGTACATGAAATCGATCCCTCAGACTGTAAAAAGATACTGTTTTATCCATTACAGATCAAATTCATGAACAAATCGCACCTACCGCACCAAATAAGTAAGAGGACTGTTCTGTTGTCGATTTTAAATAAAACCAAATATATTTTCAGCAGTCACGCCCTGTCTTTCGAGGAAAAAGTCATTCTGACTCTTCGATTTTTGGCAAACGCACAAACAGTATGGACTCCTCCAATTATTGAAAGGAATGGATGAGACATGTGCCGCAACATGTCGAAAGCAGCCAAGATGCTGAATGAACGAAATGAACTTCTTCAGAACTGGTAGAAATCTCAAGTCCAAACAAAAGTTGCGTACGTCGAAAAAGAATGTTTTTCAGAAAAAGTCTGCCTTCTTTGTGGAGGTACTCAAGGAAAAAGTGCGATGATCCGACAGCAAGACCACCAGGCCCCTTTAGTCCCACAAGGTAAATTCATTTAGATTAGTTCAACTTTTATTACAACTATAAAATGTTCACATTAAAGCTCCCTGTAAGAAACTGAAATAAGATGCCGGCCACCAAGGAAATCACCTATTTTGGATCGACAGATTCAACCCCAAAACGCTTCACCACCAAATTTCGTCCACCAAAGTCGTCGGCTGCAAAGAAGAGAACCTATAAATTTGTGTCGGCTGACAATGAATAAAATTATGTTCATGTAACTTAGCATTAGTATTATATATAATAAAATAACATAATAAAGTGTAACGTCCAAAGCAACACAATACAAAGATTAATTAAACAGACCGTTTAAGAAGATTGTACTATTTTGAAAAAAATTATGCTAAGGTTTCCGTAAGAAAAACATAAGTAAGAGTTATTTCCGTCTAAACCGGAAACGATAAAAATTAAAGAAAATAACTGAAGGAGAGAAGATTTTGCAATATACAACAGTGAGTAAATAGAAGCTTTTTTTGCATATTTAGAACATTTTTTTGAGTTATACCGGATGTTCATTTTGAGAGGAAACGGGCATTTTCTCTTAAACTTACCACTTCATAAAAAAATTTTTTAATGGGAGCTATTTTACAAAATACAGTCTACTCAAATATGCATTTCAACATTTTTATTCACTTGTCATTTAATCAGAAATGATACCAACTTTATTATTTCAAATAGCAACACATAATTTTTTTACCAATTTCTGGTAGATAATTTAATTCTGAATCCAGCGATGTATTACAAAGGGGTTGTTGTATAAGAAAAATTTTGAGAAAAATGACTAAATGTGAAATTACAATTTGCGGCACAGCCTTACTTGATAATATCACGTCGAGACACAGGTAAGAAATAAGATAGAGCGATTATGGAATTATTGTTGAATGCAAATGACATTGACATTGACAGTTACAAAAAATTGACGTTTCTGCTCGATTTTGAACAATAAGACTCCGTTAACGCTGTTTGGAGGAGATGTGCATGTGTATGGAACAAAGTGGAATGCAGTTCGAACATTTATTTTAAAGCCATATCATTTGCATTCAACAATAATTCCATAATCGCCCTATCTTATTTTTTACCTGTGTCTCGGCGTGAGAACTTTTCACATTATCAAGTAAGGCTGTGCCGCAAATTGTAATTTCGCATTCAGTCATTTTTCTCAGAATTTTTTCTATACAACAACCTCTTTGTAATACATTGTTGGATTCAGAATTAAATTATCTACCAGAAATTGCTAAAAAAATAATGTGTTGCCATTTGAAATAACAAAGTTGAAAATGCCCGTTTCCTCTCAAAATGAACACCCAGTATACTATACTAATACGCGGTTGGCAGGTCGTGTCGTACAAAAACGGCGTGCAACTTTTCGAACGAATCGGCCCGCGAAGCGGCCCTGTCAAAGTTTTGACGGACGGGAACGGCATTAAATTGTTGAAATGGGGGGGTGTGAGTTTTCAGAAGGACCCCGTTTCGAGGCCGTCGTCGTTTTGTGCGAAAGTGAGATGCGACATCGGCACGGCCGATCGATAATTTTGTTACCTTGGCTACGTTCAACAAGACGACGAATTTAGAAAATGTCAAAATGTGAGTTGCGGTTTTTACGTCCCGAAAGTCGGAAATTTTAACGATAAAGCCGATACATTTTAGTGGTAAAGTGCCGTGCAACATTAAAAACTTATCCCCCCCCGGTTTATCGTTCAATTGTGTGTGAGTTACCCGTTTTTGGTTGAAAATGTCAACACTAAAATTTTCAGGTCGTAAGGCGGCTAAGAAAACGTCAATCTGGGAATATTTGAGCTAAAGTGCAACATGCGAGATAAAGAAAGTTCGTTTCGGTAGTGATTGGACGGCTTTGGGTCGTAAAGAGCCAAAAAATAAGACCTCATTTTAATTAAATTTTCTGTCGGGCCGTGCTTTCTTTATTAATGGAATGGGAATGAAATACACGTACCCTTTTTATCCAGGTATGGTAATGGGGGGTGAGCTTTCCGATTTAAGCCCTTTTTGGGGGCTATTTTCGTTTTTTTAAGAGTTTCACCGAGAGAGCTGCGAAATCCGAGTGACGGTCGATAATTTCGTTATCTACTATGACTACCAAATGACAGTCACAAAATTTTTAAGTTTTGTCGTCAAAAGTTTCAAGCTTTCCGCCCAAAAGGTTGCCTTAATTAGTGAAATTGTCGTCGAGCCGCCAATTTTTGGTCATTTTAGCCCCAGGGGACGATTTGAGACGAGAAGCGCCCGTCCCTTAGTAATTTGTTGTGTTGTTTCGTGTCGACGAGTCGAAAAATGAGGTCTTATTTAATTAATATTGCCCTGTTTTCTCATTAGTAGAATTTCGGGAATGAATCCAAATTCCCGGCCCTTGCCGGCCACACTGATAAGGTATCTTTAATGCTCAGGTAGGTAGGCCTTTTCTTTTCAAGATTAATCGATAAATTCTTTCACTTTGTCATTAATGTCAAATTTATTACGGCGCCGTTGTCGCGGCTGATCACTCAAATTTGAATTTCGCGCCGCCGAGTTGACCAATCAGGACGGTTGACAGATGATGGCTCAATGACGATTGGCGAGGCGACCACATTCACATTAAATAATTGTTGTGTTAGTTTGTTTTTAGTTTTCTTAAATATTTGGTAAATCTAAAATTACACGTGTGAAGAACGGACCGCGTTTTATTTTAGTAGTACCGATGCTCTGCCGGACATCGCCCTACACCGTCAATTACCTTAAATTCGGTTGAAAACTTGATTCCGGCGAATGTGAGGTTATGTCTTTCTTAAAAACTTTTACACCGGCTTTCTGTAAGCGACCTAGAAGAATATACCAATTTGGAGGCCCCGAAGAGTAGCGCAGCTGCGAGCCGGACTTGCAACATGGAATCCAGCCAGGGGTGCTCCCCGAAAAATTATTTTTTGTACAAAAAACGTTTTAGATAGAAGATCCCTCCTGTAACAGACTGAAAATTAAACGCCAGACACCAAGAGTCACTTATTTTGGACCGACATTCCTAAGGGCTCACGCGTAAACTTTCAGCAGGTAATTTGTTTTTTCGTCGAGTCGAAAAACCCCTCTGAAATATATTTTTCTTATAGAAAACAACTACTGTTGAAATGAATGGACGAGGACGTAACAAGTAGAAAGCTGCCAAAACGCTGAACGTACAAAATTGAACTTTAAAAGTGGGAAATTGAGTCGTCGTCCTCGAAAGCAAAGAAGAGATTCTATGAATTGTGTCGTCGACAATAAATTAAAAAGTATCTTTGTGTAACAGAGTATTAGTATTAAATAATAATAAAATAACATAATAAAGTGTAACGTACAAACAATACAATAATAAAAATTAATTAAACAGTGTTTAAGAACTTTTTTGAAAAAAAAAATTAAAGTTTGTCAAGGTTTCTGCTACATATAGGAAAAACAAAAGCAAGTGTTTATCTTTTTTTCCTAAATAGAACAGTTTTTGAGTTATTAATTATTACTTAAGGCCGTTTTCAGTGATACAGCAGTTTATGTAAATTATCACATTACCATAATAAGGTAACTGTTTGGTTTGAAAAAATTATCGCAATACCTCTGCTGTTGCTAAGGAAACGATTTATTTAAAAAAAAAGTGTTAACATCACACGCACGTAAGTAAATGTTCGTTACTTTATTCAAAATGTTGCAAATTTGCTTCAACAAACAATTTTGACTCATTATAATAATATTTATTTCACTCTGAAGTATGAACAAAGATAATGCTATTGAAGCAATGGATACCCACATTGCTGTACAGCCGCAGCAATGCGAAGGCCCCCCCTCAAGAGTTGCCGCCGCCGCCCCCACAGCCAGCAGAAATTCCGCCGCCCCAACCAGCAAAAATTTCGCCGCCAAATGGAGAAATAGTCCTACCCCAAAAAACGAGGTAAACATACATGTACCGAATTATCTACCTATACCTAAAACCTGACAAATTTTTAGGTTAAAAGTCAAAAAACCGCCAACTGTGATTATTTTTAACACCAGTGACATCAGAAAGGCCTGTCCCCGTCGATCGAGTAAAATTTTACGTATTAATTACAATTAATTTTGCCCCTCGGCGCTTTTGTCATCAACCAACTTCATCAAATTTATTACGGCGCTGCAGTCGAGTCGATCCGTTGCTCAAATTTGAATTTCGCGCCGACGAGCTGACTAATCAGGAGGGTTGACAGATGATGGCGAAATAAAATAGTTGTTAGTTTTCTTAAATATTTGGTTGTTCTAAGATTACACGTGTCTGCCGGACATCGCCCTACACCGTCAATTACCTAAAATTTGGTTGAAAACTTCTTTCCGGCAAATGTGAGGTTATGTTAACTTTTGATACAACCATAAAATGTTCACATTAAAGGTCCTTCTAAGAAACTAGAATCAGAGCGGACCACCAAGAGAATAACGTATTTTGGATCGAAATATTGAATCCCAAAACACCACCGAACCAAACTTCTAAAGGGACCCAGGCGGGCTCTCCAGACCTCTTCAGTTCTACAAGGTAAATTTGTTTAGATTAGCTCAACTTTTGTTACAACTATATAAAATGTTCACATTAAAGGTCCTCCCTGTAAGAAACTGAAATCAGACGCGAGCCACCAAGAGAATAACGTATTTTGGATCGAAATATTTAATCTCAAAACACCACCGAACCGAAATGAAGTCGCCGCCGGGCTGCAACGAAGAGATCGAATGAATTTGTGTCAACTGACAGTAATATAAAAATATGTTCATGTAACTGATTATTAATATTAAATAATAACAAAATAACATAATAAAGTGTAGCGTTAGAATCAATTACAATACAAAGATTCATTATACAGAACGTTTAAAAAAAACGTAAGGAAAACCAAAGTAAATATTGTTTTCATCTAAACCCAGAACGATAAAAAATAAAGAAAATAACTGAAGGAGAGAAAATTTTGCAATATATAACATTGAGTAAGTAAAAACTTTTTTCTAAATAGAACATTTTTTTTTGAATTATTAATTATTACTTAAGACCCTTTTCGGTCATTGTTTAGTTTACCCACTCTTCGATTTTCAAAAAACTAATTACACCAACGCATTTGTCATCATATATAATGTCGTAGTCGTTGGGCGTAAGGCGTCATTTCATGAAATGCCCGGCAATCGCTGTAATGAAGATCGTTAAACTATCTATTTTAAGACAAGAAAAAGGTGAAGAGAATAGGCAATGTATAAATTTGGTGTTGATCGTTAGATCTTCATTACAGCGATTGCCGGGCATTTCATGAAATGACGCCTTACGTCCAATGACTACGACATATACATTACGAAAATCAATATCTTTTTTTTGTGCAAACTACTTCTATTTTTACTTTTATTTTCTTTGCCCTTTACACACCTTTATCTATAAATTTTGCATAAAATTATTTATCATTTGCACAACATTTCGTTGCTTAAAAAATGACATTATAATAACGTTTCACGATGGTTTCCAAAAAAAAAAAAAAACACCGCAAAAAGCGAGAAGTGGGCAATTTGTTAACAATTACCCCGTTGGTCAATGAGGCGACAGTAAATCCGCATGTAAATCATCACATCGCCTTTGATTTGTTTCGCGTTACTAAGGAAACGATTTATTTGGGAAACATCGCATTACCTTTGCCTTGCGTTGTTATGGAAACGATTTATTTGTAAAGAAACAATTGACAAATTGTTTCAAACGGAAATAGACGCACGTAAGTAAATGTTTGTTATTTTATTTAAAATGTTGCAAATTTGCTTCTACAAACAATTTTGACTTTCATTATACCTAATAATAATCTTTATTTCACTCTGAAGCATGAACAACATCGAGATTATCATGGAGACCACCCCAACGCCGTCACTAACAGAACCTCAGCCACCCTCCGAAGCCCCACCTAAAGTGCCCGAGTTGCCGCCGCCCCAGCCAGCAGAAATTCCGCCGCCAGCTGGGGAAATGGTACCCCAGAAATCGCGCAACCAAAGGTATATTTAATATCTTATTGACAAGAAATTTTGATTATAATATTCAATGATTTATAGACGACGTGAAGCCAGAAACAGGCGGCGGGAAATCCGCAAAGAAGAAAAAAAGGGGCGAGGGGGGCAAGGAGGAAGAGGGGGCCAAGGAGGACGAGGGGGCCGAGGAGGGCGAGGTGGCCAAGGGTGGCAAGAAAAGAAAAAAGGGGGAGAGGGGGGCGCCCCTAAAATGGTGCAAAATTTTTATCAAAATTTTTATTAGATTTAGTTTCTTATTTGTTTGCTTCGTTTTATTGTTCATTTGTTCTTTGGTTTTTGTTTTAATATAATTTTAATTTTGTAAAGCATGTTTTATTCCACACGGCGAAAAGTTGAAAAATCATTATTAAATGCGAGACACGCTTTAAAATTTACCTTACAAACCTTCTAAACAGGTAGAAAGGAAAGTGCCACAAAATGGAGATATCTACCGGTGGTAGCCGATACAACAAACCTTCTACACAATTGATTGGCATTTGCAAATGACCAGATTAGTCGTCGTACTTACAAGACATCAAGGATGTCCTGTATATGACAGGTAAACTGATTGATTAGTAGTGATTTGATAACAATAAATAACTCATGACTGAAGTTAAAAAAATTCAAATACATATAGGTCGCATAAAACAAAACACGTTCTATTCTATTTGATTTTTTCCAGAACACTAAAGGGTTTAATTTTGTATGTATTTTAATAAACTGTTTATACATGCAACAGGGTTATTAAGATCGTATACTTAATGTTAACGGTGTACAGTCAAACGTTTCAAGAATGTTTCGTTCCAGTAAAAGCTTCGTTGTCGAGAAGGTTTGTACTTTTCACCGTATGGTAAATTGACTGATGGAACGGTATATTTCGTTTTAGTCTGTAAATATTATTAATGAATTGAAGACAAAAACGCATAATAATATTAATTACCTACTCTTATAAGTTTGCTGTGTTCACCTAATTTTTATTGAAAAAATGATCGAACCAAATAAAATAGGAATTCGCTTTCAAACCGCTTTTTCTTTTTGGTATACCTTCTTTTTTCCAAATAACATCCAAATCAGTCCACTTTTGAATATTACTCTCCATTTCTTGCTTCTGTTAATAATATAATAAGCAAATTTCGAACATAACCTCAAAAATGTAAGACCATTATGTCTAAACTTTAAGACTTTTTCTTGCATCACGTTGGTATTACCCAATTACCCAAATTGAATTTCACTAGAAAATATCGCGTTACCATGTGTGTGGTAACCAAAGTTACCAAATAATTTGTTGATAAAACAAAATCAGTTATTAGTTTCAACATTTTAGACGTAAGTATAACACGTTTACTTAATTCGATGTAATATTTTCATTTCCTTCCGTTATATTTCAGTGTGAATTATTGTCGAAAATGGGTAAACGCAACAACTTTACTAAACGTAAAAAGACCGGTACCAAACAAAAAGCAACAGTGAATTTGGGGGATGCTCAAAGGGTTGCATCGTCGAGCTGTGGAGATGCCGTTGAGATTGTGGAAGAAGCAACTAAAGTTAAGCGACCAAAACTTTGTGCTTCAGTTCTTCCCGAGATATCCGAAACACACTGCCGACGTAGCACCCGCTTGCAAGAAAAAAGCCAAGCTGCTTCAGAAAACGATGGTGGGACGGTACCGACTAACAACTGCTTTTATGAAAGCAACATCGTTGAAGAACCAGCTGCAGGTTGCTCGAAGCAACCTGAAAACGTCGCCCCCTTCATCACTGCAGACGCTCTTGGAAATAAAAGCAATGGTAAATAAAATGCAAATTTTTTATCAGAAATATAATTAAGCTTTCATATTCCAGGTGGCCTTGCATCAACCTTTTTATCCAACCGATTGTTTTACAAGAACCAAAACAGAGGTATGTTTTTATTTATTTTAAAGTGTTTAATCGTAACAGTTTATTAATATTTCTGGTATCCATATTTGTTTAAACCGAGAGGTACCCCGCTGAAAAATTTTGGTATACAAGCTTAGGGTTTTGCATAGAGTGTCACTATAAATTTGTGCGTATTATTGGGCTATTATAAGATATTATTAGTAGGTAATTATCAGATATAATGGGATATTAATGGGCATTACTCGGATATTCTTAGGTATTAATAAGGATATTTTGGTAATAGCAAATACAACGCAATGTTTAACATTAACTTATTACAAGAGGAGTTCAAATTGTTTGTAATAATTTTGTAGTAATAGTATTTGCATGGAAAATTAACCCTTTACTGCATGACTTTTTTATTTTTAACGAAAAAAATCTGTGATGATAATTGATTTACATTAAAACCGGGAAAAATAGTAAAAAAAAAATTATTCAAAAATTAACATGCAATTTTTTCAAAATTATGGTTTGTGCCAAAAATAGCACGGCATGCAACAACAAAAAATTATTCTGTGTGAAAGCGCATAAAACAATTTCTCTCTTTACTTAAACATAGAGGCACATCACATTTAAAACAATAAATGTAGGATTTACTGGCACAATCAGGAAATTTGCATCTGCTGCGGTCGTTTTCACGGTAATCTGGAAGGTGATCAAGCCCATCCTTTCTGACTTCTATTTGAGGTAACTCTTTTGCTGGTCCTCTTTTTCTTTTTTGTAAATATCGCTTTTGCATGTCGTTGCTTGGCCTTCCTTTAATTTTGGTACAAGATTTTCCAGCCTTAGTTAGAGAATCCGCTACTGCAATTTTAAAATCCAGGAGCGGCATATATTCGTCAGGATGTTGCCGTCTCCAGAGCAACCAAGCATTGACAATACTCAAGTCCACTAAGTGGAAGAAAATCTTCAGATACCATTTTTTTGATCTGATCTTTATTCGATAATAGCCGAGCATTGAATCGAGTAAATCCACGCCGCCCATATATTTATTATATTCCAAAATGCTCTGAGGACATGGAATCATTCTATGCTCTTTCTCGCGACTGAAATATCTTTTCTTTTCTCCCTTAGGTTCAGTTCCCACGTATGTTGATAGAGTTGTAACCACTTTGTTATCAAACCATGTAACCACACTTACTTTTCTTCCTTCTATTATGGCAACTTTTTCTTCCATACTTCCTCTCCCTTTACTTTTCAATTCCTTCTCATTTGGCATGTTGCACCCACGTACTCGGTTTACTCTAACTGTTCCCAGGGGAAGGATACCCTGAGTATCTAAATATACCATGAGTCTTGTACTACTAAACCAATTGTCAAAAAATAGTTTATGTTTGACATTTCTTGGAATACTTTGGGACAGTTTCACAACAACATTACTACTTGTGCCTAAATCAGGGGCATCTGTAGGCACCGTGTTGCTCTGAGCACCAGCATAGATTTCAAAATCATAACTAAAACCAGATATTCCGCTTAGGACATAGTTTTTATAGCCCCACTTGTGGGGCTTTTTGGGATTGTATTGCTTTATATTGGAACGAGATTTTGTAGGAATTATTTGCTCGTCTATTGCCATATGCTCCTCTCGTGGCACTGAGAGTAAACGTTGTCGAAGTTTCTCAATAAGTGGTCGAACTTTGAAGAGTTTATCATGCCCAGGCTGTCCATTAGGGACTTGGGCATCATTATTATTCAAATGTAAAAATCGTTTTATCTCTTCCCACCTATTGCATGTCATAATATTAGAAACCTGACTGTACCCTAATGATGAGGACCAGTAGTGTCTAGTTTGTGGCAATTACACGATAGACATAAATACTGCCGTACCAATAAACTGCTCTATTTCATCGGAATTGATATTAGGTGGTTTATTTATTCGAACTTGGCCTGCATACAAATTTGACTGATCCGTAATATATCGAATGAGTTCCTTTGGAAATAAATAGAAAAAATATTCTGATGGAGTCTCCAAATCAGAAATTTCGGGGGGCATATCCGTCTGTCCTGTGAAGCGAGTTTCATCGGAATTTCTTCTTAGTTTACCTTTTCTCCAAGTACCAGGATACAATTTCTCAGCTAACTCCGACGGTGGTACATCCATATCGGTATCCGAATCGGCAGAAGACAAATCAGAATCTGGTATTATTTTACGAATTTGTTGTTGAATATGGTCGCAGCTCTCTTCTTCAGAATCGGCAGAAGACAAATCAGTTTCTGGTATTATTATTTCCTCAATTTCTCGTTGGCTAGGATCACAGTCGTTTTCTTCATAGTCACTGTCCAATGCCAACAGTTTTCCGAAAATTTCCGGATCATCATCCGCAGAAAGATCACTACACTCACTTACATTGTCCTCGGGAATATTTTGCACGTAAGTGAGACTGCCATAAAATCTTCTAGGATCCATCTAATAAAATTTAAAAATAAAATAACTGTAGTTGCATGTTGTGCCACGCAAGACAAAAATGCATCAAGTGCCATATATGGCACAAAAATAAATATTGGAAAAAAATGGTTATAAGTAGTAAAAAACAAAAATAAAAACCTACCATTTGATTCTGCACTCATCAATTGTCAAGTATGTATTTTTCTTCAATCGATATAAAAGAAATATGGTGTGGTAAATAATTACCGAAGTCGCGTAATGGCGCTGATGCTAAATGATTCACAAGAATCAACTTGTTGGCGATATTTTGACGCGATTGGATGAAATAATGCGCCGCACAATTTTTACCAATAAGAACTGGTGTGTGCCAAATCTGTTACTGCATGCAGAAGCGTTTTCAATTCATTTTGGACTTGGAAAAAAAATTAAAATCGGTTTGGGTCATATATGACCCACCATGCGATAAAGGGTTAACATCTATGTACAAAAAATATGTATTTTTAAACGATTTCAAAAAAGAAAAATTTTCAAACTAGAAACTATAAATAATTACATATTTAAAAAAGTATCGATACTGCCACACCACGAAGGTATAATATTAAAAAAAAATAATTTAATATCATTATTAATAATAAAAGCTCCGACATCCAGATTCCTTACTTTTTACTCACCCTGTATAAAAAAATATTAATAACCATTTTTTATAAATGCATATTGTAGTGTTAAAGTGGATTTATATATTTTTATATAAATACTTGAAATTTTTTCTTAATAAAATATTAAAGATAAAAATTTATTTACCTACATGAAATAATTATTGATTTTTCTATTTCGATTTTTAGTCAAACAAGGAACAAAGATTGCACCACCTTCAGTACAACCGATTGTATTGAACCCACTTCCTCTCGAAGATTTCGATGACGAAGTGGCGGACACGCAAACGGAGGTGCGTCCTGCAAAGGCAACGACCTCATCAAGTGTGGACGATGAAACGTTGGCAGTGATGTTTCACGAATTTGATGAACTCGCCACAAACGACGATGAGAACTTTGCAAGGAGGTTGCAAGACTTGGAACAACGCGACGATTTGGCAGCGGTCCGGGCTGTTGAAGAAACAGCCGTGGAAGCCGCTAGAGATCGAATGGGACAAAGACCAACATATCTCCTGGCGACCCAACGCGATGTGCAAATATTCAATTTGGGCAATTTTAATTTGGCGTGTCCAAGCTGTGGTGGCCGGTATTTTCGTGCGGAGTTAAACAGTCGAGGAATTTATTCAAAATGCTGTACAGGCGGCAAAATAAATCTACCCGACCCGCGCAAAATTCCCGATGTCATCACGGCACTGTTTACTAGACAACACCCCGATTCAAATAAATTTCTTACTAACGTTTTGCAATACAACAATGCATTTCAGTTTGTCAGCACTCAAGTAAATTTGAGAACGTTACGAGGCAGAGGACCATATGTCTATGCGATCGAAGGAAAAATGTACCATTCAATTGGCGACATAAACCTTAACGATCTAGGCAATTCTAAATATGGTCCTTTATATTTCCTTGATCCAGAATTTGCTGCTGAGCGAAGAATGCAGTTGAACCACAATAGGTTAGACATAGGTCTTTTGCGACTTCTTGGCGAAACATTAGCCAGATCAAATCCTTTTGCCGAAGGTAATTTTAAAATGACTTTTTGTTACTTTTTTAAAACAACACCCTTTTCTTACTTACAGGTTATATGCATTTAAAAGAAGTCTATGAGACACAACGACAAGAAATGGCACAACGAGGCGAACCCGGTATTCCGAATGTCCGGCTAGAAATTCTCAATAGAAACGGTAGACAATTTGATGAGCCGCAAGTACCAGAGATTGCCAGCGTGTACGTTTCCAATGAGACACGACCACCATATCCAAATCTTGGCGTCTTTGTCCGTGACATGAACATGGGTTTTACGTCGAATCATGTATTACGACAAAAATTTAGATCCTCTAATGTTCCCCCTACTCTTTCCGTCCGGCGACTTGGGTTGGCACCCCGATTTGCGACACGTAGACGGAAGGAGAAAGATGACTCTTGGCGAATTTTACGCGGTCAAATTGGCTTATCGCCCACGCCAGTTGATAAATAATGCTGGAAAACTAGCTCAGGTAATTTAATTTTTTAACCATCATTTTCGATAACTAATTGTGTTTTTTTGTTACAGCAATATATCGTAAATGCCTATGTCAAAATAGAGCAGAACAATATTAATTTCATTATGCAAAACCAAGATCAACTGCGAGCTTCAGAGTACGTAGGTTTAGCTGATTACTTGCACAATCAAGCAGAGGTTGATAATGTACCTATGGGCCGAATGATTATTTTGCCATCTACGTACATTAGAGGTCCAAGAGCGTATCAACAACGCTACCAGGACTTTATGGCCACGGTGGCGAAGTTTGGGGCGCCGTCGTTATTCATAACCGTAACTTGCAACCCTAAATGGCCAGAGATCGTCGAAAACCTCCCCGTAAGGGATGAAGCTGTCAACCATCCCATGTTGGTGGCCAGAGTTTTTCACGCCAAACTGGACGAATTAATCGACGACCTGCTAGAAAAACACATTTTTGGCGTTCCGTTGGCGTGCATGTACGTCATAGAATTTCAAAAGAGAGGTTTGCCACATGCTCATATTTTGCTAATTCTAAGAGAACAAGACAAATTGAACAATTCGATCAGGATTGACCAGCTCATTTCCGCCGAAATTCCTGACGTAGAAACCGAGCCAGTCCTGTACGAATTGGTCAAACAGCACATGACTCACGGGCCGTGTGGGGCATTTAATCCGAGTTCACCTTGCATGAAAGAGTACAAATGCTCTAAGCGCTTTCCTCAACCGTTGTCCGCTGAAACGGTAGTCAGTGAAGACGGATCTGTAATTTATAGTCGTAGAATCAGTGCACACCGTGTACCGTTGAAAGACGAGAATGATGAAATTAAGCAATTTAATTGTCAATGGATTGTCGCTTATTGTCCATTTCTACTTCTCAAGTATCGTTGTCACATCAACGTAATGGCTTGCACTTCTTTGCGTAGCGTCAAGTACCTTTGCAAATATCTAAACAAAGGGGCTGATCGAGCTTTGGTGCGGGTTGTGGAACAAAACCAACAACTGCCGCCGCAACAAAATGACGATCAGCAACCACAACAAGCTCTTCAATATAATGTAATCGAATCATTTTTGAACGCAAGGTACATGACCCCACCAGAAGCGGCATGGAATATCAACAAATTCGAAATTCACAAACAGACTCACACCATCATCAGATTGGCAGTTCATTTGCCCGAAAGGCAAAGAGTTATTTTTGAACGTGGCATGGAAAGGGAAGCTTTGGTAAGAAACGAAAGTACTATGCTAACCGATTGGTTTCGGCTAAACGCCGAGGACCCGGCAGCTAGACCGTATCTTTATCAAGAGATTCCCAATCACTTTGTGTGGGTCGCTAGCGCCAAGCGTTGGAAAACAAGGTTGCAACGTGGTGAGTAAACCATATCTCGAATGTATTCGGTGTCTTTGAAAAATAGAGAACTGTTCTTTTTGCGAACTCTGTTGTTGCACGTACGCGGAGCCATAAGCTACGAATATGTGCGCACGTTCGAAGACACCACGTTTGAAACCTTTGAACAAGCTTGCCGAGCGAGAGGGTTGTTAGCTGACGATGCCGAATGGATCAGATGTCTCGAAGAGGCTATACAAAAAGACATGCCTCATCAATTAAGGCAGATGTTTGCCTACATTTTGGCATTCTGCGAAGTTAACGATCCAAGTGCCCTTTGGGAGCGCTTTCGACTGTCTTTAATCGAGGACTTTACTCGAAACGACATGTCTGAGAATGCAGCGACCAATGCGGCTTTGTTAGAAATTCAAACAACTCTTCTAATGAATGGTCGTCGCCTTCGTGAATTCAGCATTCCCGAACCGATCGTAAGTAAACTCATTTCTAGTGAAATTTTAATTATTTACGATGTCTTTTTTCTCTTTTCCCAGGCACAGAATATTCTGGAGGACGATCCGGTGAACGTTGAAGAAGAGCAAGCAGAAGGCGAAAGATTGAATCAACTACTGAACGCTCAACAAAGAAACGTCTTTGATGCGGTGTTGGCGGCCGTCCACGATGACAACGAGCCTCGGCGTTTGTTCAATCTGAACGGTCCCGGAGGATCCGGTAAAACGTTCGTATACAACACCATTATTACCGTTTTGAGAGGCGAAAATTTGCCGGTCGCTTCTATGGCCTGAACTGGGTTGGCAGCGGCTCTTTTAAAACAAGGTCGCACAACACACAGTCGCTTCAAGTTGCCGGTTCCATTGGTCGAAACGTCAACTTCGAGCTTGACTGCCCAATTAGCCGAGGGTCAATTTATTAAACGGGTAAAATTGATTGTTTGGGACGAAATAAGCATGGCGTCACGTTATGCTTTCGACATTGTCGACAAAACGCTAAAAGATCTCTGTCAAAATAATCTTCCTTTTGGTGGAAAGGTTATGCTGGTGGGGGGCGACTTTAGACAGTGTTTGCCGATTGTGCCCCACGGTGACCGAACACAAATCGTTGAAGCTTGCGTAAAACAAAGCAATCATTGGCACGGTTTTGAAACTTTAGATTTGACTGTCAATATTCGTACTCGAAACGATGAAAATAATTTTTCACAATGGTTGCTTCAATTAGGAGACGGTACCCTTGACGGAATCCGTTACGAACAAGACAAATTGATTGCAATTCCCGATCAGTGTACGGTTGCAAACTTAAACGAGCTTATTCGCAAAGTGTTTGGAGCGCTTCAAGTCAATGCTGTGCCGCACAAAGCCATTTTAACACCTCTCAACGAAGACTGTCACATAATTAATGATATTGTATGCGCTAATTTCCCCGGTCAACCAAAGTCGTATTTCAGTGCAGACAGTGTGATTGAAGACGACGATGAGACGTTGCGGGCAAATTACGCTGTTGAGTTTTTGAACACGTTAACTCCCCCAGGAGCACCAACTTATAAACTCATTTTAAAACAAGGTGTTATAATCATGTTATTGCGTAATTTAAATGTCAGAAAGGGACTATGTAACGGACCTAGCCTATTAGTCAGAACTTTATGTAGGAACTTTATAGATGCCGAAATTATCGATGTAAAAGGTGGCTTGACCGGAAACAGAGTCTTTATCCCCCGTATCGATATAATTCCGTCCGATGCCGATTTGCCCTTTAAAATAAAAAGGAGACAATTTCCGGTCAGAATCGCATATGCAATAACGGTTAACAAATCACAAGGGCAAACTTATGACGGTGTTGGGATTTATCTCAAGCATCCAGTGTTTGAACACGGTCAGCTTTACGTGGCGTTTTCGAGAGCCAAAACACTCGACAGTGTATTTGTGTTTGTCGAACCTACGACCACGCAAGGCATATTATTGACAGATAAGCCGACGACGGTGTACACTAAAAATGTCGTATATCCGGAGGCTTTGCAATAATCATTGGGCTGAAGTAACCATTTTCGATTAATCGTGTCCATACAGTTGATGCAAAAAAGAAATTGCGTATCAACACTTATTTCATTTCTATACTTTCTGCTCTTCCTTCCTATACAATTTTCTTCAAAACTCAAATTAATCAATTAAATTCTATCAATGTTTTTCTGTTTGCGACGTTCACTAAGTCGGTACTTGGACTAAACAATTCATCATCGAATTGTTGTGACCATTGTATCACATGAACACTCCCGAGTCTTTCTCATCGTGGATTTATAATCGAAATTTAAAATATAATTTAATTTCATATTATTCTTTATCAATTAAATTCAAAACATATAGTTTATGAAAATTTTGTTGATTGAATACCACAGAAAACCAACAACAGCAACTTTTAATTCAGAAACTGGCCGATTTTCAAATTAACGGCATATGAATGCCGTATTCAATATTTCTAAGCGTTAATTTTATCGATTATAAACCCACACTTACTCTAAAATTACTATCCATCTTTCTCTATTTGTGGCATTTATCCGGGCAGACGAATCCATAATCGGGTTATCGTGTCCATAAGGACTGATGAATCCAGAAGCGGGTTATCGTGTCCATCAGGGCTGATGAATCCTGAAGCGGGTTATCGTGTCCATCAGGGCTGATGAATCCAGAAGCGGGTTATCGTGTCCATCAGGGCTGATGAATCCTGAAGCGGGTTATCGTGTCCATTAGGGCTGATGAATCCAGAAGCGGGTTATCGTGTCCATCAGGGCTGATGAATCCATAAACGGGTTATCGTGTCCGTAAGGGCTGATGAATCCATAAACGGGTTATCGTGTCCACAATCAGATAAATGCTCCCTTCTATCTCTTTCTTATTTTTCTTACAAATAAATATTTACGATGTCAGAATGGTATTCAAATATGTAATAGGTATGTACAATCAGTTTCAAAAGTAATGTCCGTCTCACACTTTTATTATTTAAATTTCTTCTAACGATGGTGTACCAGCTAAAGGAAACCCAATGCAATTGTTCCATTAATTTATATGCTTAGCATAAATATGACATTTAATGTCTGTGTGTTGGTTTTATGTGGAAAATAAACAAGTTTGAAATTTAAAAGGTGAACAATACTTTTCAACTCGACTGTATAAATCGTATTAAAAGTATAAATTTGTAGCAATTTTTATTATACTTTTACCATAAAGATTTTTACTTTTTTACTTAATCTTTATTTCCAATATTTAACAATATGATTATGGCTAATTAATTTTCCAAATCAAAACTACTACAACGACATATCTATTTCATTCTTTTTGTTGCCATTTTGACATCGTTTTGCAACGACGGTGACAAACTTAACATTACGACGACGTTTTAAATTTTTGTATAAAATTGTTAAATTTATTGTTCATGTACGTAATTGTTTGTTAATTTAATGTTAAGAGTTATTTCAAATTATGATGTATGTAAAGTTATGCACGTATGTATGCCTTCAAGAAACAACAAACGTTAAGAAGTCGATGAAATTATGTCATGGTAATTATTTGTTTTTTTTTTTAAAAACTTTGACATAAAAATTTGCTTTTCTTTCAGATATCAATTTAATAGCAATATGTGAAATTTCCTATATAGGTCGAATGTGAACTTTTGGTCGATTATAACAGTAATATGCTATAAAGTGAATACTTTTAGAAAGCATAATGTTGTTGTTAATTTTGCAATTAGTTGAAAGTATGGTAAAAATGTTATTAATTTTTCAAATTAAATAACAATTTTTTTTGTAAATACCTACCAATACGAATACAAAACTAGAAGATGCAGAGGTACTAGAAACTTAACAGTAAGTAAATGTTGTATAATATTTTTTTAATACATCAATTTTAACATAAATAATTTCAGATGATTTTTCAACTTTTAAGAAAATCACGAAAAACTGGCAGATCCGAAAACTAACACCATCATCAAAACCAATCATCAAAACGAATATATTTTTTTTAAGTAATTCTGCGAGATTGAAAATGACAAAAATGGTGGTTTCAGACGTTTCCGTAATGTAAAACTGCTCGAAGAAGACGAGTGCTAATTCCATTTATGATCAAATCTAATTTTGATCATTGGTAACATACGAAGAAATAACTGCCAAATTTAATTGATTGAAATGCAACAAAGTTTCTAAGAAAATTAAACAAAATCGACAAACTCACAAATTGACAACTAACGTAAGTATATAAGTATGTTTTAATAGAAAAAAATTTGACATATTTTAAATTATTAACATTTCAGATTTTCCAAGTTTCAACAAATTCTGTGTCATCTATACTGCCTTGACTTTCAAAGACGTAACTCTACTTTACTATAAGTAATTTTAATTACACATTGAAAAATAGAAGATACAGAAATACCTATTGCTTGAAAACGATAAAGTTAGAAACTTAGCTGTACGTAAGTATTGTAAAATAATTCTCTAAAACTGCACAAAGAACCCAGGTGTTAATTCCATTTATGATCGAATGTAATTTTGATCGTTGGTAACATGCGAAGAAATAATTGCCAAATTTTAAAGTGATTGTAATTGGTTAAAATGCAGTTTCTAAGGAAATCAAACAAAATCGACAAAATCACGAATTGACCGCTAACGTGCCCAAGTATGTTTTAATAGCAAGACATTAGACTTATTTTAAATTATTAATATTTCAGATTTTCAACGAAACCTGAGCCATCTATTGATCTTCATAAACGTAACTCTACTTTACTATTAATTATTTTGCTTAGTATTGATCATAATGTCTCAATTGAAAATAATTTCAAAAACGTACAAAAGTTAAACACAATTTATGTAAATAGCATTACATATTCATAAAAATCGTTACTTTTGTGCGTTTTTAAACTAACAAAAAACGCCGTCGTAATTTTTATTTAATTTAAAATTAGTTAATAGGGCCCGGTTTCATAATCAAATTAAAGAAAACTTCAAGATTAAAGTACCCATTTTCCTTTGTTGTAAAAATGGGTAACCATGGTTGTTGTCGACTTTATATTGAAAGTCTCCTTCAATATGATTATGAAGCCGGCTCCAACTACTGTGATATGTATTGTTTATTTTACGAATTTTATATTGTTTATGTTGGTTTCAATAAGTTTATGCTTAAAAACAAATAATAATGTGTAAATTAATGGGAACAGTTGAAAGCCAATTTTGTACATGTTTACAATACCATCATGTTAAATGAATTACGTTGCAACTAAAATAAAAATTATACAAAATTGTAAAACCACAAACTATAATAATATATGAAACAAAAAAAAAATACGTTTTTATTATTCAAAAAATTGTACAAGTATAATAATAATATAATAATAATATAGGAATAATAATGAAAAAAAAAAACAGGAGGAAAAAAAAGAGCGAGAGAAAGAGAGATAAAGAGAAAAAAAAAGAGGAAAAAGGCAAGCCCCGAAGGGGCCCACCTAGATCCCCGAAGGGGCCACCGACCCCGAGGCGCCCTTAAGCACCCGGGGGGCCCGATAGGGCCCCTCCGGGTGCGGCATGTTAGGGAAGCAGCGCAGGTGCGAACCCCACTTGCAACATGACCCCATTCGGTCCCAAGACAAAGATGTCTAAAAAAGCCCAACAAACATTAAGGCCAAAAAAAAATAAAATTTCCCCTCCCCCACCCAAAACTCCCCTTCTCAAAAATAAAAACAAACACCGTTCAAAGATTACTTTCAATAACTTGAAACTTCTCTACTGACGCGACGGGCGCAGCCCTAGTATACTATACTAAAATGCGGTTGGCAGGTCGTGTCGCACGAAATTTTGTTGACCAAGATTTGAAAAAATGAGGCGGCGAAGCCGCCGAATGAAAGTTTTTACCGACCGGGACGTAATTAAATTGTGCCAATGGGGGGGTGAGAATTTTCGGAAGGGCCCCGTTTGGGGGCCGTGGTCGTTTTTGTGAATTTATTGGAGCGAGATGCGACATCGGCACGGCCGATCGATAATTACGTTACCTTGACTACGTTCAATAAAATCGACCATTTTCGAAAATGTCAAATTTTCGTGGTTGACAGTTGCGCGTTTCCCGTCCTGAAAGTCGGAAATTTTAACGATAAAGGCGATACATTTTAGTGAAAAAGTACCGTGTGACGTTGAAAACTTACGCCCCCGCCGGTTTGTCGTTCAATTGTGTGTGAAATACCCGTTTTCGGTTGAAAATGTCAACACTGAAATTTCCAGGTCGTCAGGCGGTCAAGAAAACGTCAATCTGGGAATATTTGAGCTAAAGTGCAACATGCGAGATGAAGAAAGTTCGTTCCGGTGGTGATTGGACGGTTTTGGGTTGTAAACACCCGAAAAATAAGGCCTTATTTAATTAAATTTTTCGTCCGGCCGTGCTTTCTTTATTAACGGAAATGGGAATGAAATGCACGCTGAAAACCCTGATCAGGAACCGTGATATTGTACCTTTTTTATCCAGGTACGGTAATGGGGGGTGAGCTTTCCGATTTAAACCCTTTTGGGGGGCTAATTTCGTTTTTTTAAGAGTTTCACCGAGAGAGCTGCGAAACCCGAGTGACGGTCGATAATTTCGTTACCTACCATGACGACCGACAAACAGTTTTTTGTTTTCAAAAGTTTCATGCTTTCCGTCCGAAATGTTGCCTTTTCCCCGTAAAAATTAGTGAAAACGTGACGTGTAAGATTGAAAACTGACCCCCGAACTGTTTATTGTTGATATGTAAGTGAATTACCTGAAATTTGGTTAAAAATTATAGCACGCAAATTTGCAGGTTATGTTATGAAATTGTCCAGAGTGTGGCGTCATTTTAACCCCAGGGTTGCCTTTTCCCCGTAAAAATTAGTGAAAACGTGACGTGTAAGATGGAAAACTGACCCCCGAACGGTTTATTGTTGACATGTAAGTGAATTAGATGAAATTTGGTTGAAAATTATAGCACGCAAATTTGCAGGTTATGTTATGAAATTGTCCAGAGTGTGGCGTCATTTTAGCCACAGGGTACGATTGGAGACAAGAAACGCCCGTTCCGTAGTGATTTGTTGTTGGTTTGTCGTTCAATTGTGTGTGAATTACCTGTTTTTGGTTGAAAAAGTCAACACTGAAATTTCCAGGTCGTGAGGCGGTCAAGAAAACGTCAATCTGGGAATATTTGAGCTAAAGTGCAACATGCGAGATGAAGAAAGTTTGTTCCGGTAGTGATTTGACGGCTTTGGGCCGTAAACAGCCGAAAAATAAGGCCTTATTTAATTAAATTTTTCGTCCGGCCGTGCTTTCTTTATTAACGGAATGGGAATGAAATGCACGCTGAAAACCCTGATCAGGAACCGTGATATTGTACCCTTTTTATCCAGGTACGGTAATGGGGGGTGAGCTTTCCGATTTAAACCCTTTTGGGGGGCTAATTTCGTTTTTTTAAGAGTTTCACCGAGAGAGCTGCAAAACCCGAGTGACGGTCGATAATTTCGTTACCTACCATGACGACCGACAAACAGTTTTTTGTCGTCAAAAGTTTCGTGCTTTCCGTCCGAAATGTTGCCTTTTCCCCGTAAAAATTAGTGAAAACGTGACGTGTAAGATGGAAAACTGACCCCCGAACGGTTTATTGTTGACATGTAAGTGAATTACATGAAATTTGGTTGAAAATTATAGCACGCAAATTTGCAGGTTATGTTATGAAATTGTCCAGAGTGTGGCGTCATTTTAGCCCCAGGGTACGATTGGAGACAAGAAACACCCGTGAAACACCCGTTCCGTAGTGATTTGTTGTTGTTTTGTGTCCTTTGAGCCAAATTTAGTACGGGGCCTTATTTTCAAGAAATTGAGTGTCCGATGGCAATCTTTCACGTGAGAAACGGCCCAGGACTGTCGTTTCTTTAACTGTGCAACTGTTTTTTTTTGCCTGCCGTTTTAGGAGTTAAAAAATACAAGAAACTTACAAAGAGGTAAGCATACATGACCGAATTATCTACCTATACCTAAAACCTGACAAAATTTTCAGGTTAAAAGTCAAAAAACCGCCAACTGTGATTATTTTTAACACCAGTGACATCAGAAAGGCCTGTCCCCGTCGATCGAGTGAAATTTTACGTATTAATTACAATTAATTTTGCCCCTCGACGCTTTTGTCATCAACCAACTTCATCAAATTTATTACGGCGCTGCAGTCGAGTCGATCCGTTGCTCAAATTTGAATTTCGCGCCGACAAGCTGACTAATCAGGAGGGTTGACAGATGATGGCGGAATAAAATAGTTGTTAGTTTTCTTAAATATTTGGTTGTTTTAAGATTACACGTGGCTTATTTCAGTAGTACCGAATGCTCTGCCGGACATCGCCCTACACCGTCAATTACCTGAAATTTGTGGTTGAAAACTTCTTTCTGGCAAATGTGAGGTTATGTTAACTTTTGATACAACCATAAAATGTTCACATTAAAGGTCCCTCTAAGAAACTAGAATCAGAGCGGATCACCAAGAGAATAACGTATTTTGGATCGAAATATTAAATCCCAAAACACCACAGAACCAAACTTCTAAAGGGACCCAGGCGGGCTCTCCAGACCTCTTCAGTTCTACAAGGTAAATTTGTTTAGATTAGCTCAACTTTTGTTACAACTATATAAAATGTTCACATTAAAGGTCCTCCCTGTAAGAAACTGAAATCAGACGCGAGCCACCAAGAGAATAACGCATTTTGGATCGAAATATTTAATCTCAAAACACCACCGAACCAAAATGAAGTCGCCGCCGGGCTGCAACGAAGAGATCGAATGAATTTGTGTCAACTGACAGTAATATAAAAATATGTTCATGTAACTGATTATTAATATTAAATAATAATAAAATAACATAATAAAGTGTAGCGTTAGAATCAATTACAATACAAAGATTAATTAAACAGAATATTGTTTTCATCTAAACCCAGAACGATAAAAAATAAAGAAAATAAGTGAAGGAGAGAAAATTTTGCAATATATAACATTGAGTAAGTAAAAACTTTTTTCTAAATAGAACTTTTTTTTTGAATTATTTATTAATACTTAAGACCCTTTTCGGTCATTGTTTAGTTTACCCACTTTTCGATTTTCAAAAAACTAATTACACCAACGCATTTGTCATCATATATAATGTCGTAGTCATTGAACGTAAGGCGTCATTTCATGAAATGCCCGGCAATCGCTGTAATGAAGATCGTTAAAACTATCTATTTTAAGACAAGAAAAAGGTGAAGAGAATAGGCAATGTATAAATTTGGTGTTGATCGTTAGATCTACATTACAGCGATTGCCGGGCATTTCATGAAATGACGCCTTACGTCCAATGACTACGACATATACATTACGAAAATCAATATCTTTTTTTTGTGCAAACTACTTCTATTTTTACTTTTATTTTCTTTTCCCTTTACACACCTTTATCTATAAATTTTGCATAAAATTATTTATCATTTGCACAACATTTCGTTGCTTAAAAAATTACATTATAATAACGCTTCACGATGGTTTCCAAAAAAAAAAAAAAAAAACACCGCGAGAAGTGGGCAATTTGTTAACAATTACCCCGTTGGTCAATGAGGCGACAGTAAATCCGCATGTAAATCATCACATCACCTTTGATTTGTTTCGCGTTACTAAGGAAACGATTTATTTGGGAAACATCGCATTACCTTTGCCTTGCGTTGTTATGGAAACGATTTATTTGTAAAGAAACAATTGACAAATTGTTTCAAACACAAATAGACGCACGTAAGTAAATGTTTGTTATTTTATTTAAAATGTTGCAAATTTACTTCTACAAACAATTTTGACTTTCATTATACCTAATAATAATCTTTATTTCACTCTGAAGCATGAACAACACCGACAATATCATGGAGACCACCCCAACGCCGCCAGCTCCCGAACCTGAGCAATGTGAAGCAGTCCCCCCTCAAGTGGCCAAGTTGCCGCCGTCCCAAACGACGGAGATGCCGCCCCCGCCGCCGCCAGCTGGGCCTGTAGCGGTAGCGAAAAACCAAATGTATATATTATTTTATTTACAAGACGTTTTGATTCGAATATTGCATGATTTTTAGGCAACAGAAGAAAGAAAACAGAAAGAGGAGGCAAAGGAGGCGAGGAGAACGAGGAGGAGGACGAGGGGGTGGCCGAGGGGGAGTCCAAAAGGAGCGAGGGGGGCTGGTTCAGAATTTTTATCAAAATTTTTATTAACTTCTGGACCATCAATGAGTGGTTGTATTGTTCGTTTTTTTTTCTTTGATTTATTGTTTTGTTTTGTTCTTTGTTTGTTTTGGTTCTTTGTTCATTTGTTCTTTGTTTGTTCGTTTTTGTTCTAATATAATTTAAATTTTGTAAAGCATGTTTTATTCCACACGACGGAAAGTTCTAAAATCACTATTAAATGCGAGACACTCTTTAAAATTTACCTTACAAGAGCTCTAAACAGGTAGAAAGGAAAATGCCACAAAATGGAGATATCTATCGGTGGTAGCCGATACAACAAACCTTCTACACAATTGATTGGCATTTGCAAATGACCAGATTATCGTCGTACAGGACATCGAGTATATGACAGGTAAACTGATTGATTAGCAGTGATTTGGTAACGACAAATAACTCATTACTAAAGTTAAAAAAATTCAAATACATATAGGTCACATAAAACAAAACCTGTATTCTATTTGATTTTTTCCGGAACACTAAAAAGCTTTAATTTTGTATGAACTTTAATAAACTGTTTATACATGCAACAACAGATGATACATGAGTAGTATCCAGTGAATTATTGTTATTAACATCGTATAATATTAACGGTTCTCTACAGTCAAACATTTCGTTTCGTTCCAGTTAATGCTTCAGGTGGTAAATTGACTGATGGAACTATATTTCGTTTTAGTCTGTAAATATTATTAATGAATTGAAGGCAAAGACGAATAATATTATTAATTACCTACTCTTGCAACTTGGTACTGCAACTTTGATGTGTTCATGTTATTTTCAGTGCAAAAATGATCGAACCAAATAAAGTAGGAATTTGTTTTCAAACCGCTTTTTCTTTTTGGTATACCTTCTTTTTTCCAAATAACATCCAAATCAGTCCACTTTTGAATATTACGATGCTATTTTTGCTCCTGGTAATATAATAATAAGCAAATTTTGAACATAACCTCAAAAATGTAAGACCTTACAATTTACAATTTCTTGGCAAGTTATGGAATGATTTTGTCTGGTGAACCATTCTTCAGTCATCAGCATTGTTCGTTGAACGTATTTGGTTGTATAATACATAATTTTCTTTTTAAAACAACTAATAAAATATTTTAAATGCAAACAGTTGGTAGTAACACTACAAATTTTATGTCTAAAATTTAGGACTTTCTCTTGCATCGCGTTGGTATTACTCAATTACCCAAATCGAATTGCACTATAAAATATTGCGTTACCATGTTTTCCAAGGTTACCATTATTATGAGATTATCAAATATAATGAGATATTAATGGGCATTACTTGGATATTCTTAGGAATTAATAAGTATTATTTTGATAGTGACGGCATCGTCAGAGGACGCTGCAGTCGATCCGTTGGAGCAGCTAGATACTCAAATTTGAATTTCGCGCCGATGAGCCGACCAATCAGGAGGGTTGACAGATAATGACTCAATGGCGACGTAGACGACATTAAATAGTTGTCAGTTTTTAGTTTTCTTAAATATTTGGTTGCTCTAAAATTACACGTGTGAAGAACAGATCGCGTCTTATTATTTCAGTACTACCTACCGATGCTCTGCCGGGCATCGCCTACACCGTCAATTACCTGAAATTTGGTTGAAAATTTTATTCCGGCGAACGTGGGGTTATGTCACCCTAAAGTTTTTTTACACAAGCTTTCTGCAAGCAATCTACGAGAATACACCAACTTAGGGGACTTGCAACATGGAATCCAGGGGGGCTCTCCAGCCTTCTTCAGTTTCACAAGGTAAATTCATTTAGATTAGATCAACTTTTATTGCAACTATAAAATGTTTACATTAAAGGTCTCGATAAGAAAGTAGAATCAGACGCCGGCTACCAAGAGAATAACGTATTTTGGGATTCCATAAAATGGGGATATCTACCGGTGGTAGCCGATACAACAATTGGCATTTGCAAATGACCAGATAGTCGTCGTACAAGACATCAAGGATGTCCTGTATATGACAGGTAAACTGATTGATTAGTAGTGATTTGATAACAATAAATAACTCATGACTGAAGTTAAAAAAATTCAAATACATATAGGTCGCATAAAACAAAACACGTTCTATTCTATTTGATTTTTCCCAGAACACTAAAGGGTTTAATTTTGTATGTACTTTAATAAACTGTTTATACATGCAACAAGGTTATTAAGATCGTATACTTAATGTTAACGGTGTACAGTCAAACGTTTCAAGAATGTTTCGTTCCGGTAAAAGCTTCGCCGTCGAGAAGGTTTGTACTTTTCACCGTATGGTAAATTGACTGATGAAACGGTATATTTCGTTTTAGTCTGTAAATATTAATGAATTGAAGACAAAAACGCATAATAATATTAATTACCTACTCTTATAAGTTTGCTGTGTTCACCTAATTTTTATTGAAAAAATGATCGAACCAAATAAAATAGGAATTCGCTTTCAAACCGCTTTTTCTTTTTGGTATACCTTCTTTTTTCCAAATAACATCCAAATCAGTCCACTTTTGAATATTACTCTCAAAATTGGAGTTTTAGAAATTGGAAAAATAAAATTACAGAGGTAGGCAACACAATATACACGTTAACAATTTTATTACAGTGGAAACCTTTTCCAGATAATAGGGGTTATCTCAATTGGTTTGTTGATTGCACTGGGTCTTCAGTTAATTGCAAGTAATAAAGCGGAACGATTTATTATTAATGGAACGATAACTGCAGGTAAGTTTGAGGTTATGTGTCATTTTTTGTATGACAAACGAATGTTATTACCGACCCGGTTTGGCGGCAGATTCAAATTCGAATTTGAATGACTTTTGAGTTTGAATATGGGCTTTCAATTTAGGGGTACCTACACACGGTTATTCAAAAAACTTAACGGTCGCTTAATCTGCCGTTATTCTTCTCCAGCTCCCATTATTCAATTAATTAAGCTTTACGTGCTTTTCGTTTGTTTGTACCAGTTTGCTATTGACCATTTAAGTGGCTCCACCTAGCGTGCGTGATTCGATGTAAAACTTATTCAAGGCAATATTGCCAACGTAAGTTGTGCCAACCTAAAATTCGGTGAATGTTTCAGAGCTCCAGACCTGGCGTGAGAATTTGTGTATTTTACTCGAAAAACTGTAAAAACAGTTCCCCCCCGAAATTTTTTAACTACGAGCCGTAACTGCCCCCAAAAAAGGGGCTCTAAAAACGGGGGGGGCTTGAGGTGCGCCAATTTTTTTTTTAGCAGGCCCCTAAAGGGTTTAGAAAAGAGCCTTGAAGGAGTCAAAATCACGGGGGCTCTAAGCGCTCCAAAAAAAAATTTTTTTGCAGGCACCCAAAGAACTTAGATAAGAGCCCGGAAAAAGACAAAAACAGGGGGGCTCTAGGTGCCCCAAAAAGGAGGCCCAAAAAAATTTTTTTTTTTTGCTTGCCCCTAAAATGCTTAGCTAAGAGCCCCGAAAGAGACAAAATCATGGGGGCTCTAGGTGCCCCAAGAAAAGGGCCCCAAAAAAAATTTTTTTTGCGGGCCCCGAAAATGCTTAGCTAAGAGCCCCGGAAGGAGCCAAAAACATGGGGGCTCCAGGTGCCCCAAAAAGGGGAACCAAAAAAAAATTTTTTTTTTGCGGGCCCCTAAAATGCTTAGCTAAGAGCCCGGAAAGGAGCCAAAAACATGGGGGCTCCAGGTACCCCAAAAAGGGGGCTCCAAAAAAATTTTTTTTTGCGGGCCCCGAAAATGTTTAGCTAAGAGCCCCGGAAGGAGCCAAAAACATGGGGGCTCCAGGTGCCCCAAAAAGGGGGCTCCAAAAAAATTTTTTTTTTTGCGGGCCCCTAAAATGCTTAGCTAAGAGCCCGGAAAGGAGTCAAAAACATGGGGGCTCCAGGTGCCCAAAAAAAGGGGCTCCAAAAAAATTTTTTTTGCGGGCCCCGAAAATGCTTAGCTAAGAGCCCCGGAAGGAGCCAAAAACATGGGGGCTCCAAGTGCCTCAAAAATGAGGCCCCAAAAAAATTTTTTTTTTGCGGGCCTCTAAAATGCTTAGCTAAGAGCCCGGAAAGGAGCCAAAAACATGGGTGCTCCAGGTGCCCCAAAAAGGGGGCTCCAAAAAAAATTTTTTTTGCGGGCTCCGAAAATGTTTAGCTAAGAGCCCCGGAAGGAGCCAAAAACATGGGGGCTCCAGGTGCCCCAAAAAGGGGGCTCCAAAAAAATTTTTTTTTTTGCGGGCCCCTAAAATGCTTAGCTAAGAGCCCGGAAAGGAGTCAAAAACATGGGGGCTCCAGGTGCCCAAAAAAAGGGGCTCCAAAAAAATTTTTTTTGCGGGCCCCGAAAATGCTTAGCTAAGAGCCCCGGAAGGAGCCAAAAACATGGGGGCTCCAAGTGCCTCAAAAATGAGGCCCCAAAAAAATTTTTTTTTTGCGGGCCTCTAAAATGCTTAGCTAAGAGCCCGGAAAGGAGCCAAAAACATGGGTGCTCCAGGTGCCCCAAAAAGGGGGCTCCAAAAAAAATTTTTTTTGCGGGCTCCGAAAATGCTTAGCTAAGAGCCCCGCAATAAACAAAAACATGGGAGTTCAAAATACCCCAAAAGAGGACCCTCAAGAAAAAATTTTTTTTTGCGGGCCCCAAAAATGCTTAGCTAAGAGCCCCGAGAGAGTCAAAAACATGTGGGCCCCAGGTGCCCCACAAAGGGAGCACTAAAAATTTTTTTTTTTTTGCGGGCCCCAATAAACGTAACGACAAGCCTGAAAGGAACCAAAAACATGGGGGCTCTAGGTGCCCCAAAAAAAGAAATTTTGCAGGCCCCGAAGGGGCCCACCAAGATCCCCGAAGGGGCTACCGACTCCGACGCGCCCATAAGCACCCGGGGGGGCCCGATAGGGCCCCCTCCGGGGGCGGCATGTGGGGGAGCAGCGCAGCTGCGAACCCCACTTGCAACATGACCCCCATTCGGTCCCAAGACAAAGATGTCTAAAAAAGCCCAACAAACATTAAGACCAAAAAAAAAAATTTCCCCTCCCCCACCCAAAACTCCCCTTCTCAAAAATAAAAACAAACACCGTTCAAAGATTACTTTCAATAACTTGAAACTTCTCTACTGACGCGACGGGCGCAGCCCTAGTTATACTATACTAAAATGCGGTTGGCAGGTCGCGTCGCACGAAATTTTGTTGACCAAGATTTGAAAAAATGAGGCGGCGAAGCCGCCGAATGAAAGTTTTTACCGACCGGGACGTAATTAAATTGTGCCAATGGGGGGGTGAGAATTTTCGGAAGGGCCCCGTTTGGGGGCCGTAGTCGTTTTTGTGAATTTATTAGAGCGAGATGCGACATCGGCACGGCCGATCGATAATTACGTTACCTTGACTACGTTCAATAAAGTCGACCAGTTTCCAAAATGTCAAATTTTTGCGGTTGACAGTTGCGCGTTTCCCGTCCCGAAAGTCGGAAATTTTAACGATAAAGTCGATAAATTTTAGTGAAAAAGTACCGTGTGACGTTGAAAACTTACGCCCCCACCGGTTTGTCGTTCAATTGTGTGTGAATTACCCGTTTTTGGTTGAAAAAGTCAACACTGAAATTTCCAGGTCGTGAGGCGGTCAAGAAAACGTCAATCTGGGAATATTTGAGCTAAAGTGCAACGTGCGAGATGAAGAAAGTTCGTTCCGGTAGTGATTTCACGGCTTTGGGCCGTAAACACCCGAAAAATAAGGCCTTATTTAATTAAATTTTTCGTCCGGCCGTGCTTTCTTTATTAACGGAATGGGAATGAAATGCACGCTGAAAACCCTGATCAGGAACCGTGATATTGTACCCTTTTTATCCAGGTACGGTAATGGGGGGTGAGCTTTCCGATTTAAACCCTTTTGGGGGGGCTAATTTCGTTTTTTTAAGAGTTTCACCGAGAGAGCTGCGAAACCCGAGTGACGGTCGATAATTTCGTTACCTACCATGACGACCGACAAACAGTTTTTTGTTTTCAAAAGTTTCATACTTTCCGTCCGAAATGTTGCCTTTTCCCCGTAAAAATTAGTGAAAACGTGACGTGTAAGATGGAAAACTGACCCCCGAACGGTTTATTGTTGACATGTAAGTGAATTACATGAAATTTGGTTGAAAATTATAGCACGCAAATTTGCAGGTTATGTTATGAAATTGTCAACACTGAAATTTCCAGGTCGTGAGGCGGTCAAGAAAACGTCAATCTGGGAATATTTGAGCTAAAGTGCAACATGCGAGATGAAGAAAGTTTGTTCCGGTAGTGATTTAACGGCTTTGGGCCGTAAACAGCCGAAAAATAAGGCCTTATTTAATTAAATTTTTCGTCCGGCCGTGCTTTCTTTATTAACGAAATGGGAATGAAATGCACGTTGAAAACCCTGATCAGGAACCGTGATATTGTACCTTTTTTATCCAGGTACGGTAATGGGGGGTGAGTTTTCCGATTTAAGCCCTTTTGGGGGGCTAATTTCGTTTTTTTAAGAGTTTCACCGAGAGAGCTGCGAAACCCGAGTGACGGTCGATAATTTCGTTACCTACCATGACGACCGACAAACAGTTTTTTGTTTTCAAAAGTTTCATGCTTTCCGTCCCAAAAGGTTGCCTTTTCCCCGTAAAAATTAGTGAAAACGTGACGTGTAAGATGGAAAACTGACCCCCGAACGGTTTATTGTTGACATGTAAGTGAATTACATGAAATTTGGTTGAAAATTATAGCACGCAAATTTGCAGGTTATGTTATGAAATTGTCCAGAGTGTGGCGTCATTTTAGCCCCAGGGTACGATTGGAGACAAGAAACACCCGTTCCGTAGTGATTTGTTGTTGTTTTGTGTCCTTTGAGCCAAATTTAGTACGGGGCCTTATTTTCAAGAAATTGAGTGTCCGATGGCAATCTTTCACGTGAGAAACGGCCCAGAACTGTCGTTTCTTTAACTGTGCAACTGTTTTTTTTTGCCTGCCGTTTTAGGAGTTGAAAAATACAAGAAACTTACAAAGAGGTAGGCATACATGTACCGAATTATCTACCTATACCTAAAACCTGACAAATTTTCAGGTTAAAAGTCAAAAAACCGCTAACTGTGATTATTTTTAACACCAGTGACATCAGAAAGGCCTGTCCCCGTCGATCGAGTGAAATTTTACGTATTAATTACAATTAATTTTGCCCCTCGACGCTTTTGTCATCAACCAACTTCATCAAATTTATTACGGCCCTGCAGTCGAGTCGATCCGTTGCTCAAATTTGAATTTCGCGCCGACAAGCTGACTAATCAGGAGGGTTGACAGATGATGGCGAAATAAAATAGTTGTTAGTTTTCTTAAATATTTGGTTGTTCTAAGATTACATGTGTCTTATTTCAGTAGTACCGAATGCTCTACCGGACATCGCCCTAAACCGTCAATTACCTGAAATTTGTGGTTGAAAACTTCTTTCTGGCAAATGTGAGGTTATGTTAACTTTTGATACAACCATAAAATGTTCACATTAAAGGTCCCTCTAAGAAACTAGAATCAGAGCGGACCACCAAGAGAATAACGTATTTTGGATCGAAATATTAAATCCCAAAACACCACAGAACCAAACTTCTAAAGGGACCCAGGCGGGCTCTCCAGACCTCTTCAGTTCTACAAGGTAAATTTGTTTAGATTAGCTCAACTTTTGTTACAACTATATAAAATGTTCACATTAAAGGTCCTCCCTGTAAGAAACTGAAATCAGACGCGAGCCACCAAGAGAATAACGTATTTTGGATCGAAATATTTAATCTCAAAACACCACCGAACCAAAATGAAGTCGCCGCCGGGCTGCAACGAAGAGATCGAATGAATTTATGTCAACTGACAGTAATATAAAAATATGTTCATGTAACTGATTATTAATATTAAATAATAATAAAATAACATAATAAAGTGCAGCGTTAGAATCAATTACAATACAAAGATTAATTAAACAGAATATTGTTTTCATCTAAACCCAGAACGATAAAAAATAAAGAAAATAAGTGAAGGAAAGAAAATTTTGCAATATATAACATTGAGTAAGTAAAAACTTTTTTCTAAATAGAACTTTTTTTTTGAATTATTTATTAATACTTAAGACCCTTTTCGGTCATTGTTTAGTTTACCCACTTTTCGATTTTCAAAAAACTAATTACACCAACGCATTTGTCATCATATATAATGTCGTAGTCATTGGACGTAAGGCGTCATTTCATGAAATGCCCGGCAATCGCTGTAATGAAGATCGTTAAAACTATCTATTTTAAGACAAGAAAAATGTGAAGAGAATAGGCAATGTATAAATTTGGTGTTGATCGTTAGATTTCATTACAGCGATTGCCGGGCATTTCATGAAATGACGCCTTACGCCCAATGACTACGACATATACATTACGAAAATCAATATCTTTTTTTTGTGCAAACTACTTCTATTTTTACTTTTATTTTCTTTGCCCTTTACACACCTTTATCTATAAATTTTGCATAAAATTATTTATCATTTGCACAACATTTCGTTGCTTAAAAAATGACATTATAATAACGTTTCACGATGGTTTCCAAAAAAAGAAAAAACACCGCAAAAAGCGAGAAGTGGGCAATTTGTTAACAATTACCCCGTTGGTCAATGAGGCGACAGTAAATCCGCATGTAAATCATCACATCGCCTTTGATTTGTTTCGCGTTACTAAGGAAACGATTTATTTGGGAAATATCGCATTACCTTTGCCTTGCGTTGTTATGGAAACGATTTATTTGTAAAGAAACAATTGACAAATTGTTTCAAACGGAAATAGACGCACGTAAGTAAATGTTTGTTATTTTATTTAAAATGTTACAAATTTGCTTCTACACACAATTTTGACTTTCATTATATCTAATAATAATCTTTATTTCACTCTGAAGCATGAACAACATCGACAATATCATGGAGACCACCCCAACGCCGTCACTCGCAAAACCTCAGCCACCCTCCGAAGCCCCACCTAAAGTGCCCGAGTTGCCGCCGCCCCAGCCAGCAAAAATTCCGCCGCCAGCTGGGGAAATGGTACCCCAGAAATCGCGCAACCAAAGGTATATTTAATATCTTATTGACAAGAAATTTTGATTCTAATATCCAATGATTTATAGACGACGTGATGCTAGAAACAGGCGGCGGGAAATCCGCAAACAAGAAGAAAAAAGGGGCGAGGGGGGCAAGGAGGACAAGGGGGCCGAGGAGGACGAGGGGGCCGAGGAGGGCGAGGTGGCCAAGGGTGGCAAGAGAAGAAAAAAGGGGGAGAGGGGGGCGCCCCTAAAATGGTGCAAAATTTTTATCAAAATTTTTATTAGTTTTAGTTGCTTATTTGTTTGCTTCGTTTTATTGTTCATTTGTTCTTTGGTTTTTGTCGTTTTTGTCTTAATATAATTTTAATTTTGTAAAGCATGTTTTATTCCACACGGTGAAAAGTTGAAAAATCATTATTAAATGCGAGACACGCTTTAAAATTTACCTTACAAACCTTCTAAACAGGTAGAAAGGAAAGTGCCACAAAATGGAGATATCTACCGGTGGTAGCCGATACAACAAACCTTCTACACAATTGATTGGCATTTGCAAATGACCAGATTAGTCGTCGTACTTACAAGACATCAAGGATGTCGAGTATATGACAGGTAAACTAATTGATTAGCAGTGATTTGATAACAATAAATAACTCATTAAGTTAAAAAAATTCAAATACATATAAGTCACATGAAACAAAACCCGTTCTATTCTATTCGATTTTTTCCAGAACACTAAAGGGCTTTAATTTTGTATGAACTTTAATAAACTGTTTATACATGCAACAAGGTTATTAAGATCGTATACTTAATGTTAAAGGTTCTGTGCACTCAAACGTTTCAAGAATGTTTCGTTCCGGTAAAGGCTTCGTCGTCGAGAAGGTTTCTAATTCCCACAGTATGGTAAATTGACTGATGAAACGGTATTTCGTTTTAGTCTGTAAATATTATTAGTAAATTGAAGGCAAAGACGAGTAATAATATTAGGTACCTACCTACCTACTTCCTTGCTATGTTCACGTAATTTTCACTGCAAAAATGGTCAAACCAAATAAAGTAGGAATTCGGTTACAAAGCGCTTTTTCTTTTTTCCAAATGATATCCAAATCAGTCCACTTTTGAATATTATAATCCATTTCTTGCTCCTGTTAATAAACAATAAGCAAATTTTTGAATGCGAACATAACCTCAAAAATGTAAGGACTTACAATTTACAATTTCTTCAAAAGTTATGGAATGATTTTGTCTGGTGAACCATCCTTTAGTGATCAGCATTGTTAGTTGAGCGCATTTTGTTGTATAATAATTAATTTCCTTTTTAAACAACAAACAAAATATTTTTACTGCAAACAGTTGGTACCACTACACGTCTAAAATTTAGGACTTTCTCTTGCATCGCGTTGGTACTTCAAACTGTTGAACTGTTGTCAATTTACAATTTCTGGAAATTATCACATCACCACTTTTTCGTAACCAAGGTTACCAAATAATTTGTTATTAAAACAAAATCAGTTGTTAGTTTCTACATTTTAGACGTAAGTATAACACGTTTACTTAATTTGTTCTAATATTTGCATTTTCTTTCGTTATATTTCAGTGTAAATTATTGTCGAAAAATGCCTAGAAGAAAGAACTTCAAAAGACCAAAAAAAAGTGGTACCAGACAGAAAGCAAGCGGCAGTTTGGGGAATGCTGAAAGTGCTGCACCGTCGAGCAGTGGAAATACCGGGGAGATTGTGAAGCCGATCAAAGTTAAGCGGCCAAAACTTTGTGCTTCAGTTCTTCCGGAGATATCGGAAACACAATGCCGACGCAGCACCCGCTTGCAGGGAAAAAGACAAGCTGCTTCCAATGACGATGGTGGGACGGTACCGACCAACAACTGCTTTTTTCAAAGCAACATCGTTGAGGAGCCAGCTGCAGGTTGTTCAAAACAACCTGAAAACGTCGCCCCTGTGACTGCTGACATTCCCGAGAATGAAAACAATGGTATATAGACTGCACATTTTTTATTAGAAATATAATTAAGCTTTTATGTTTTAGGTGGCCTTGCACCGTTTGTATCTACCCGATTGTTTTATAAAAATCGAAACAGAGGTATGTTTCTATTTATTTTAAAATGCTTAATCGTAACAATTTATTAATATTTCTGGCATCCATATTTGTTTAACCCGAGAGGTAACCCGCTGAGAAATTTTGGTGTATGCTAGCTTAGACTTTTGCAAGAATTTATTAGAGTGTTACTATGAATTAGTGCGTCTTATTGGGATATTATAAGAAATTATTATACTATAAAAATTATAAAAAAAATTACAACCAATGTTTAACATTAACTTATTACAAGAGGAGTTCAAATTGTTTGTAATAATTTTGTAGTAATAGTATTTGCATGGAAAATTAACATCTATGTACAAAAAATATGTATTTTTAAACGATTTCAAAAAAGGAAAATTTTCAAACTAGAAACTATAAATAATTACATATTTAAAAAAGTATCGATACTGCCACACCACAAAGGTATAATATTAAAAAAAAAAAATTAATATCATTATTAATAATAAAAGCTCCGACATCCAGATTCCTTACTTTTTACTCACCCTGTATAAAAAAATATTAATAACCATTTTTTTATAAATGCATATTGTAGTGTTAAAGTGGATTTATATATTTTTATATAAATACTTGAAATTTTTTCTTAATAAAATATTAAAGATAAAAATTTATTTAGCTAAATGAAATAATTATTGATTTTTCTATTTCGATTTTTAGTCAAACAAGGAACAAAGATTGCACCACCTTCAGTACAACCGATTGTTTTGAACCCACTTCCTCTCGAAGATTTCGATGACGAAATGGCGGACGTGCAAATGGAGGTGCCTCCTGCAAAGACAACGACCTCATCAATTGTGGACGATGAAACGTTGGCGGTGATGTTTCACGAATTTGATGAACTCGCCACAAACGACGATGAGAACTTTGCAAGGAGGTTGCAAGACTTTGAGCAACGCGACGATCTAGCAGCGGTCCGGGCTGTTGAAGAAATAGCCGTGGAAGCCGCTCGAGATCGAATGGGACAAAGACCAACATATCTCCTGGCTACCCAACGCGATGTGCAAATATTCAATTTGGGCAATTTCAATTTGACGTGCCCAAGCTGTGGTGGTCGGTATTTTCGTGCGGAATTAAACAGTCGAGGAATTTATTCAAAATGCTGTACAAACGGCAAAGTAAATCTACCCGACCCGCTCGAAATTCCCGATGTCATCACGGCGCTGTTTACTAGACAACACCCCGATTCAAATAAATTCCTCACTAACGTTTTGCAATACAACAATGCATTTCAGTTTGTCAGCACTCAAGTAAATTTGAGAACGTTACGAGGCAGAGGACCATATGTCTATGCGATTGAGGGAAAAATGTACCATTCAATTGGTGACATAAACCTTAACGATCAAGGCAACTGGAAATATGGTCCTTTGTATTTCCTCGATCCAGAATTTGCTGCTGGGCGAAGGATGCAATTGAACCGCAACAAGTTAGACATAGGTGTTGTGCGACTTCTTGGCGAAACATTAGCCAGGTCAAATCCTTTTGCCAGAGGTAATTTTAGAATGACTTTTTGTTACTTTTTTAAAACAACGCGCTTTTCTTACTTACAGGTTATATGCATTTAAAAGAAGTCTATGAGACACAACGACAAGAAATGGCACAACGAGGCGAACCAGGTATTCCGAATGTCCGGCTCGAAATTCTCAATAGTAATGGTCGACAATTTGATGTGCCGCAAGTACCAGAGATTGCCAGCGTGTACGTTTCAAATGAGACACGACCGCCATATCCAAATCTTGGCGTCTTTGTCAGTGACATGAACATGAGTTTACGTCGAATTATGTACTACGACAAAAATTTAGATCCTCTAATGTTCCCCCTACTCTTTCCGTCCGGCGACTTGGGTTGGCACCCAGATTTGCGACACGTAGACGGAAGGAGGAAGGTGACCCTTTGCGAATTTTACGCATTCAAATTGGCTTATCGCCCACGCCAGTTGATAAATAATGCTGGAAAACTAGCTCAGGTAATTTAATTTTTTAACCATCATTTTTGATAACTAATAGTGTTTTTTTGTTACAGCAATATATCGTAAATGCCTTTGTCAAAATAGAGCAAAACAATATTAATTTCATTATGCAAAACCAAGATCAACTGCGAGCTTCAGAGTACGTAGGTTTAGCTGATTACTTGCACAATCAAGCAGAGGTTGATAATGTACCTATGGGCCGAATGATTATTTTGCCATCTTCGTACATTAGAGGTCCAAGAGCGTATCAACAACGCTACCAGGACTTTATGGGCACGGTGGCAAAGTTTGGGGCGCCGTCGTTATTCATAACCGTGACTTGCAACCCTAAATGGCCAGAGATCGTCGAAAACCTCCCCATAAGGGATGAAGCTGTCAACCATCCCATGTTGGTGGCCAGAGTTTTTCACGCAAAACTGGACGTATTAATCGACGACCTGCTGGAAAAACACATCTTTGGCGTTCCGTTGGCGTGCATGTACGTCATAGAATTTCAAAAGAGAGGTTTGCCACATGCTCATATTTTGCTAATTCTAAGAGAACAAGACAAATTGAACAATTCGGTCAGGATTGACCAGCTCATTTCCGCCGAAATTCCTGACGTAGAAACCGAGCCAGTCCTGTACGAATTGGTCAAACAGCACATGACTCACGGGCCGTGTGGGGCATTTAATCCGAGTTCACCTTGCATGAAAGATTACAAATGCTCCAAGCGCTTTCCTCAACCGTTGTCCGCTGAAACGGTAGTCAGTGAAGACGGATCTGTAATTTATAGGCGTAGAATCAGTGCACACCGTGTACCGTTGAAAGACGAGAATGGTGAAATTAAGCAATTTAATTGTCAATGGATTGTCGCTTATTGTCCATTTCTACTTCTCAAGTATCGTTGTCACATCAACGTAATGGCTTGCACTTCTTTGCGTAGCGTCAAGTACCTTTGCAAATATCTGAACAAAGGGGCTGATCGAGCTTTGGTGCGGGTTGTGGAACAAAACCAACAACTGCCGCCGCAACAAAATGACGATCAGCAACCACAACAAGCTCTTCAATATAATGAAATCGAATCATTTTTGAACGCAAGGTACATGACCCCACCAGAAGCGGCATGGAATATCAACAAATTCGAAATTCACAAACAGACTCACACCATCATCAGATTGGCAGTTCATTTGCCCGAAAGGCAAAGAGTTATTTTTGAACGTGGCATGGAAAGAGAAGCTTTGGTAAGAAACAAAAGTACTATGCTGACCGATTGGTTCCGGCTAAACGCCGAGGACCCGGCAGCTAGACCGTATCTTTATCAAGAGATTCCCAATCACTTTGTGTGGGTCGCTAGCGCCAAGCGTTGGAAAACAAGGTTGCAACGTGGTGAGAAAACCATATCTCGAATGTATTCGGTGTCTTTGAAAAATAGAGAACTGTTCTTTTTGCGAACTCTGTTGTTGCACGTACGCGGAGCCATAAGCTACGAATATGTGCGCACGTTCGAAGACACCACGTTTGAAACCTTTGAACAAGCTTGCCGAGCGAGAGGGTTGTTAGCTGACGATGCCGAATGGATCAGGTGTCTCGAAGAGGCTACACAAAAAGACATGCCTCATCAATTAAGGCAGATGTTTGCCTACATTTTGGCATTCTGCGAAGTTAACGATCCAAGTGCCCTTTGGGAGCGCTTTCGACTGTCTTTAATCGAGGACTTTACTCGAAACGACATGTCTGAGAATGCAGCGACCAATGCGGCTTTGTTAGAAATTCAAACCACTCTTCTAATGAATGGCCGTCGTCTTCGTGAATTCAGCATTCCCGAACCGATCGTAAGTAAACTCATTTCTATTGAAATTTTAATTATTTACGGTGTCTTTTTTTCTCTTTTCGCAGGCACAGAATATTCTGGAGGACGATCCGGTGAACGTTGAAGAAGAGCAAGCAGAAGGCGAAAGATTGACTCAACTGCTAAATGCTCAACAAAGAAACGCCTTTGATGCGGTGTTGGCGGCCGTCCACGATGACAACGAGCCCCGGCGTCTGTTCTATCTGAACGGTCCCGGAGGATCCGGCAAAACGTTCGTATACAACACCATTATTACCGTTTTGAGAGGCGAAAATTTGCCGGTCGCTTCTATGGCCTGGACTGGGTTGGCAGCGGCTCTTTTAAAACAAGGTCGCACAACACACAGTCGCTTCAAGTTGCCGGTTCCATTGGTCGAAACGTCAACTTCGAGCTTGACTGCCCAGTCAGCCGAGGGTCAATTTATTAAACGGGTAAAGTTGATTGTTTGGGACGAAATAAGCATGGCGTCACGTTATGCATTTGACATTGTCGACAAAACGCTGAAAGATCTCTGTCAAAATAATCTTCCTTTTGGTGGGAAGGTTATGCTGGTGGGGGGCGACTTTAGACAGTGTTTGCCGATTGTGCCTCACGGTGACCGAACACAAATCGTTGAAGCTTGCGTAAAACAAAGCAATCATTGGCACGGTTTTGAAACTTTAGATTTGACTGTCAATATTCGTGCTCGAAACGATGAAAATAATTTTTCACAATGGTTGCTTCAATTAGGAGACGGTACCCTTGACGGAATCCGTTACGAACAAGACAAATTGATTGCAATTCCCGATCAGTGTACGGTTGCGAGCTTGAACGAGCTTATTCACAAAGTTTTCGGAGCACTCCAAGTCAATGCTGTGCTGCACAAAGCCATTTTAACACCTCTCAACGAAGACTGTCACATAATTAATGATATTGTGTGCGCTAATTTCCCCGGTGAACCAAAGTCGTATTTCAGTGCAGACAGTGTAATTGAAGACGACGATGAAACGCTGCGGGCAAATTACGCCGTTGAGTTTTTGAACACGTTGACTCCCCCAGGAGCACCAACTCATAAACTCATTTTAAAACAAGGTGTTATAATTATGTTATTGCGTAATTTAAATGTCAGAAAAGGACTATGTAACGGTACTAGGCTATTAGTCAGAACGTTATGTAGAAACTTTATAGATGCCGAAATTATCGATGTAAAAGGTGGCTTGACCGGAAACAGAGTCTTTATCCCCCGTATCGATATAATTCCGTCCGATGCCGATTTGCCCTTTAAAATGAAAAGGAGACAATTTCCGGTCAGAATCGCATATGCAATAACGATTAACAAATCACAAGGGCAAACTTATGACGGTGTTGGGATTTATCTCAAGCATCCAGTGTTTGCACACGGTCAGCTTTACGTGGCGTTTTCGAGAGCCAAAACACTCGACAGTGTATTTGTGTTTGTCGAACCTACGACCACGCAAGGCATATTATTGGCAGATAAGCCTACGACGGTGTACACTAAAAATGTCGTATATCCGGAGGCTTTGCAATAATCATTGGGCTGAAGTAACCATTTTCGGTTAATCGTGTCCATACAGTTGATGCAAAAAAGAAATTGCGTATCAACACTTATTTCATTTCTATACTTTCTGCTCTTCCTTCCTATACAATTTTCTTCAAAACTCAAACTAATCAATTAAATTCTATCAATGTTTTTCTGTTTGCGACGTTCACTAAGTCGGTACTTGGACTAAACAATTCATCATCGAATTGTTGTGACCATTGTATCACATGAACACTCCCGAGTCTTTCTCATCGTGGATTTATAATCGAAATTTAAAATATAATTTAATTTTATATTATTCTTTATCAATTGAATTCAAAACATATAGTTTACGAAAATTTTGTTGATTGAATACCACAGAAAACCAACAACAGCAACTTTTAATTCAGAAACTGGCCGATTTTCAAATTAACGGCATATGAATGCCGTATTCAATATTTCTAAGCGTTAATTTTATCGATTATAAACCCACACTTACTCTAAAATTACTATCCATCTTTCTCTATTTGTGGCATTTATCCGGGCAGACGAATCCATAATCGGGTTATCGTGTCCATAAGGGCTGATGAATCCAGAAGCGGGTTATCGTGTCCATCAGGGCTGATGAATCCTGAAGCGGGTTATCGTGTCCATCAGGGCTGATGAATCCTGAAGCGGGTTATCGTGTCCATCAGGGCTGATGAATCCAGAAGCGGGTTATCGTGTCCGTAAGGGCTGATGAATCCATAAACGGGTTATCGTGTCCGTAAGGGCTGATGAATCCATAAACGGGTTATCGTGTCCACAATCAGATAAATGCTCCCTTCTATCTCTTTCTTATTTTTCTTACAAATAAATATTTACGATGTCAGAATGGTATTCAAATATGTAATAGGTATGTACAATCAGTTTCAAAAGTAATGTCCGTCTCACACTTTTATTATTTAAATTTCTTCTACCGATGGTGTACCAGCTAAAGGAAACCCAATGCAATTGTTCCATTATTTTATATGCTTAGCATAAATATGACATTCAATGTCTGTGTGTTGGTTTTATGTGGAAAATAAACAAGTTTGAAATTTAAAAGGTGAACAATACTTTTGAACTCGACTGTATAAATCGTATTAAAATTTTTATTATACTTTTACCATAAAGATTTTTACTTCTTTACTTAATCTTTATTTCCAATATTTAACAATATGATTATGGCTAATTAATTTTCCAAATCAAAACTACTACAACGACATATCTATTTCATTCTTTTTGTTGCCATTTTGACATCGTTTTGCAACGACGGTGACAAACTTAACATTACGACGACGTTTTAAATTTTTGTATAAAATTGTTAAGTTTATTGTTCATGTACGTAATTGTTTGTTAATTTAATGTTAAGAGTTATTTCAAATTATGATGTATGTAAAGTTATGCACGTATGTATGCCTTCAAGAAACAACAAACGTTAAGAAGTCGATGAAATTATGTCACGGTAATTATTTGTTTTTTTTTTTAAACTTTGACATAAAAATTTGCTTTTCTTTCAGATATCAATTTAATAGCAATATGTAAAATTTCCTATATAGGTCGAATGTGAACTTTTGGTCGATTATAACAGTAATATGCTATAAAGTGAATACTTTTAGAAAGCATAATGTTGTTGTTAATTTTGCAATTAGTTGAAAGTATGGTAAAAATGTTATTAATTTTTCAAATTAAATAACAATTTTTTTTGTAAATACCTACCAATACGAATACAAAACTAGAAGATGCAGAGGTACTAGAAACTTAACAGTAAGTAAATGTTGTATAATATTTTTTTAATACATCAATTTTAACATAAATAATTTCAGATGATTCTTCAACTTTTAAGAAAATCACGAAAAACTGGCAGATCCGAAAACTAACACCATGAAAACAACCAATCATCAAAACGAATATACTTTTTTTAAGTAATTCTGCGAGATTGAAAATGACAAAAATGGTGGTTTCAGACGTTTCCGTAATGTAAAACTGCTCGAAGAAGACGAGTGCTAATTCCATTTATGATCAAATCTAATTTTGATCATTGGTAACATACGAAGAAATAACTGCCAAATTTAATTGATTAAAATGCAACAAAGTTTCTAAGAAAATTAAACAAAATCGACAAACTCACAAATTGACAACTAACGTAAATATCTAAGTATGTTTTAATAGAAAAAAATTTGACATATTTTAAATTATTAACATTTCAGATTTTCCAAGTTTCAACAAATTCTGTGTCATCTATACTGCATTAACTTTCAAAGACGTAACTCTACTTTACTATAAGTAATTTTAATTACACATTGAAAAATAGAAGATACAGAAATACCTATTGCTTGAAAACGATAAAGTTAAAAACTTAGCTGTACGTAAGTATTGTAAAATAATTCTCTAATGCGTCAGTTTTAATATAAATCTATTAAAGTAATTCCAGAAAAAATCACAAGAAACTGGTAAATCCGAAAACTGACACCATAGATACAATTCATGATTGAAACGATGAAACAAAAATACTTTTTTTAAAGTAATTCTACAAAATCAAAAATTACGAAAATGGTGGTTTCAGACATCTCCGTGGTGTAAAACTGCACAAAGAACACAGGTGTTAATTGCATTTATGATCGAATGCAATTTTGATCGTTGGTAACATGCGAAGAAATAATTGCCAAATTTTAAAGTGATTGGAATTGGTTAAAATGCAGTTTCTAAGGAAATCAAACAACATCGACAATTGACCGCTAACGTGCCCAAGTATGTTTTAATAGCAAAACATTAGACTTATTTTAAATTACTAATATTTCAGATTTTCAACGAAACCTGCGCCATCTATTGACCTTCATAAACGTAACTCTGCTTTACTATTAATTATTTTGCTTAGTATTGATCGTAATGTTTCAATTGAAAATAATTTCAAAAACGTACAAAAGTTAAACACAATTTATGTAAATAGCATTACATATTCATAAAAATCGTTACTTTTGTGCGTTTTTGAACTAACAAAAAACGCCGTCGTAATTTTTATTTAATTTAAAATTAGTTAATAGGGCCCGGTTTCATAATCAAATTAAAGAAAACTTCAAGATTAAAGTACCCATTTTCCTTTGTTGTAAAAATGGGTAACCATGGTTGTTGTCGACTTTAAATTGAAAGTCTCCTTTAATATGATTATGAAGCCGGCTCCAACTACTGTAATATGTATTGTTTATTTTACGAATTTTATATTGTTTATGTTGGTTTCAATAAGTTTATGCTTGAAAACAAATAATAATGTGTAAATTTATGGGAACAGTTGAAAACCAATTTTGTACATGTTTACAATACCATCATGTTAAATGAATTACGTTGCAACTAAAATAAAAATTATACAAAATTGTAAAACCACAAACTATAATAATATATGAAACGAAAAAAATTACGTTTTTGTTATTCAAAAAATTGTACAATATTGGATGGACTAGGAATAATAATAAAAAAAAGACAGAAGGAAAAAAAAGAGTGAGAAAAAGAGAGATAAAGAAAAAAAAAAGGCAGGCCCCGAAGGGGCCCACCTAGATCCCCGAAGGGGCTACCGACCCCGAGGCGCCCTTAAGCACCCAGGGGGGCCCGATAGGGCCCCCCGGGTGCGGCATGTGGGGGAGCAGCGCAGCTGCGAACCCCACTTGCAACATGACCCCCATTCGGTCCCAAGAGAAAGATGTCTAAAAAAGCCAAACAAACATTAAGCCCAAAAAAAAAAAAAATTCCCCCTCCGCCCCCAAAGCTCCCCTTCTCAAAAATAAAAACAAACAACGTTCAAAAATTACTTTCAATAACTTGAAACTTCTCTACTGACGCGACGGGCGCAGCCCTAGTATACTATACTAAAATCCGGTTGGCAGGTCGTGTCGCACGAAAACGGTGTGCAGCTTTTGAGACGAATCGGGCCGCGAAGCGGCCGTCTTGAAGTTTTGACCGACGGCGACGACATTAAATTGTTGAAATGGGGGGGTGTGAGTTTTCGAAAGGGCCCCGTTTAGGGGCCGTAGTCGTTTTTGTGAATTTATTGGAGCGAGATGCGACATCGGAACGGCCGATCGATAATTACGTTACCTTGACTACGTTCAATAAAATCGACCATTTTCGAAAATGTCAAATTTTTGTGGTTGACAGTTGCGCGTTTCCCGTCCCGAAAGTCGGAAATTTTAACGATAAAGGCGATACATTTTAGTGAAAAAGTACCGTGTGACATTGAAAACTTACGCCCCCACCGGTTTGTCGTTCAATTGTGTGTGAATTACCCGTTTTTGGTTGAAAATGTCGACACTGAAATTTCCAGGTCGTGAGGCGGTCAAGAAAACGTCAATCTGGGAATATTTGAGCTAAAGTGCAACATGCGAGATGAAGAAAGTTCGTTCCGGTGGTGATTGGACGGCATTGGGCCGTAAACAGCCGAAAAATAAGGCCTTATTTAATTAAATTTTTCGTCCGGCCGTGCTTTCTTTATTAACGGAATGGGAATGAAATGCACGCTGAAAACCCTGATCAGGAACCGTGATATTGTACCTTTTTTATCCAGGTACGGTAATGGGGGGTGAGCTTTCCGATTTAAGCCCTTTTGGGGGGCTAATTTCGTTTTTTTAAGAGTTTTACCGAGAGAGCTGCGAAACCCGAGTGACGGTCGATAATTTCGTTATCTACCATGACGACCAAATGACAGTCACGAAATTTTCAAGTTTTGTCGTCAAAAGTTTCACGCTTTCCGCCCAAAAGGTTGCCTTAATTAGTGAAAAAGTACCGTGTAACATTGAAAACTTACGCCCCCACCGGTTTGTCGTTCAATTGTGTGTGAATTACCTGTTTTTGGTTGAAAATGTCAACACTGAAATTTCCAGGTCGTGAGGCGGTTAAGAAAACGTCAATCTGGGAATATTTGAGCTAAAGTGCAACATGCGAGATGAAGAAAGTTCGTGCCGGTAGTGATTTAACGGCTTTGGGCCGTAAACAGCCGAAAAATAAGGCCTTATTTAATTAAATTTTTCGTCCGGCTGTGCTTTCTTTATTAACGAAATGGGAATGAAATGCACGTTGAAAACCCTGATCAGGAACCGTGATATTGTACCTTTTTTATCCAGGTACGGTAATGGGGGGTGAGCTTTCCGATTTAAACCCTTTTGGGGGGCTAATTTCGTTTTTTTAAGAGTTTCACCGAGAGAGCTGCGAAACCCGAGTGACGGTCGATAATTTCGTTACCTACCATGACGACCGACAAACAGTTTTTTGTTTTCAAAAGTTTCATGCTTTCCGTCCCAAAAGGTTGCCTTTTCCCCGTAAAAATTAGTGAAAACGTGACGTGTAAGATGCAAAACTGACCCCCGAACGGTTTATTGTTGACATGTAAGTGAATTACATGAAATTTGGTTGAAAATTATAGCACGCAAATTTGCAGGTTATGTTATGAAATTGTCAACACTGAAAGTTCCAGGTCGTGAGGCGGTCAAGAAAACGTCAATCTGGGAATATTTGAGCTAAAGTGCAACATGCGAGATGAAGAAAGTTCGTTCCGGTGGTGATTGGACGGCATTGGGTCGTTAAGAGCCGAAAAATAAGGCCTTATTTAATTAAATTTTTCGTCCGGCCGTGCTTTCTTTATTAACGAAATGGGAATGAAATGCACGTTGAAAACCCTGATCAGGAACCGTGATATTGTACCTTTTTTATCCAGGTACAGTAATGGGGGGTGAGCTTTCCGATTTAAACCCTTTTGGGGGGCTAATTTCGTTTTTTTAAGAGTTTCACCGAGAGAGCTGCGAAACCCGAGTGACGGTCGATAATTTCGTTACCTACCATGACGACCGACAAACAGTTTTTTGTTTTCAAAAGTTTCATGCTTTCCGTCCCAAAAGGTTGCCTTTTCCCCGTAAAAATTAGTGAAAACGTGACGTGTAAGATGGAAAACTGACCCCCGAACGGTTTATTGTTGACATGTAAGTGAATTACATGAAATTTGGTTGAAAATTATAGCACGCAAATTTGCAGGTTATGTTATGAAATTGTCAACACTGAAAGTTCCAGGTCGTGAGGCGGTCAAGAAAACGTCAATCTGGGAATATTTGAGCTAAAGTGCAACATGCGAGATGAAGAAAGTTCGTTCCGGTGGTGATTAGACGGCATTGGGTCGTTAAGAGCCGAAAAATAAGGCCTTATTTAATTAAATTTTTCGTCCGGCCGTGCTTTCTTTATTAACGAAATGGGAATGAAATGCACGTTGAAAACCCTGATCAGGAACCGTGATATTGTACCTTTTTTATCCAGGTACGGTAATGGGGGGTGAGCTTTCCGATTTAAACCCTTTTGGGGGGCTAATTTCGTTTTTTTAAGAGTTTCACCGAGAGAGCTGCGAAACCCGAGTGACGGTCGATAATTTCGTTACCTACCATGACGACCAACAAACAGTTTTTTGTTTTCAAAAGTTTCATGCTTCCCGTCCCAAAAGGTTGCCTTTTCCCCGTAATAATTAGTGAAAACGTGACGTGTAAGATGGAAAACTGACCCCCGAACGGTTTATTGTTGACATGTAAGTGAATTACATGAAATTTGGTTGAAAATTATAGCACGCAAATTTGCAGGTTATGTTATGAAATTGTCAACACTGAAATTTCCAGGTCGTGAGGCGGTCAAGAAAACGTCAATCTGGGAATATTTGAGCTAAAGTGCAACATGCGAGATGAAGAAAGTTCGTTCCGGTGGTGATTGGACGGTTTTGGGTTGTAAAGACCCGAAAAATAAAGCCTTATTTAATTAAATTTTTCGTCCGGCCGTGCTTTCTTTATTAACGGAATGGGAATGAAATGCACGTTGAAAACCTTGATCAGGAACCGTGATATTGTACCATATTTATCCAGGTACGGTAATGGGGGGTGAGTTTTCCGATTTAAGCCCGTTTTGGGAGGCTATTTTCGTTTTTTTAGGAATTTGACCGAGTGACCTGCGAAACCCGAGTGACGGTCGATAATTTCGTTACCTACCATGACGACCAACAAACAGTTTTTTGTTTTCAAAAGTTTCATGCTTTCCGTCCGAAATGTTGCCTTTTCCCCGTAAAAATTAGTGAAAACGTGACGTGTAAGATGGAAAACTGACCCCCGAACGGTTTATTGTTGACATGTAAGTGAATTACATGAAATTTGGTTGAAAGTTATAACACGTAAATTTGCAGGTTATGTTATGAAATTGTCCAGAGTGTGGCGTCATTTTAGCCCCAGGGTACGATTGGAGACAAGAAACACCCGTGAAACACCCGTTCCGTAGTAATTTGTTGTTGTTTTGTGTCCTTTAAGCCAAATTTTTGCCGTAAAATTAATTAATTTTGTCTGGGCCGTAGTTTTTAAGAAATGACAGTCATAAAATTTTTAAGTTTTGTCGTCAAAAGTTTCAAGCTTTCCGCCTAAAAGGTTGCCTTAATTAGTGAAAAAGTAAACTTCCCCCCCCGGTTTATTGTTCAATTTTGAGTGATTTACGTAAAAATTCGGTTGAAGAATTCGACATGGCAATTTGGAGGTTACGTGTTGTGAAGGTGTCATCGAGAAAGCGCCAGAATAAAACCAAGTGGGGCCGCTGCACCACCATAACTGGATAATTGAGGATGTGTAATGCTCAGGTACAATTTTGTTACAAGATTTATTGATAAATTTTTGCAGACGATGTCAAAAGGACTTACTCCGCCGTCAGAGAGCGCTGGAGTCGACGAGAAATGACATTTTTCGCCTGTCATTCTGTTTGCCGCAATAATTGGAAACATCCCAAATCGACCTTAAATCGGAGCTTAATTGTTAATTGTTGTTGTGCAAGTATGTGTTGGACGTTGAAAACGCACTAGGAGTGTCGTGGGCTAACGACAGAAGACGTCGACGTTTTTTTTCTTTCCGTGAAAAACTTGCCCTTTTCCGGTAATAATTAGTGAAAAAGCGTCGTGTAAGATTGAAAACTAACGTCCCCGACAGTTTATTGTTAATCTGTGCGTAAATTACGCCAGTTTATTGTTCAATTGTGTGTGAATTACTTGAAATTTGGTTGATAATTTTAGGACTGGAATTTGTAGGTTATGTGCTGCCGGGCCGTAATTTTGGGATTATTTTGAAAGAATTGAGCGTCCGGGAGTGACCACCCACCCGTATTTACGTAATTTTCTTGCCCAGGTATAAGATTTTTCCAACATTGATCGATAAAAATTCTTGCAGATGTCAAAAATAATTTATTCGTCACCCCGAATCCTGAGATGGCGCGAGGGCGCAACGACAAGTATGACAGTTTCCGTTTTTCTGCTTCCCGTCCCGAAAGGTTGCCTTTTTCCCTTAAGAATTGGTGAAAAAGTGCCCTGTTAGATTGGAAACTGACATCCGGACGGTTTGTTTTCGAATTGTGCGTGAATTTCGTAAAATTTAGTTGAAGATTTCGACGAAGGAATTTGCGTGTCAAATGTTGTGGTGAAATTGTCATCGAGCCGTCAAACTGTGGTCATTTTAGCCCCAAGAGACGATTTCAGATAAAAACCCCCCTTCCCGTGTTGACGGAGTCGAGAAATAAGCCCTTATTTAATTAAAATTGTTGGTGCCGCCGTGCTCTGTCTTTAGCGGAATGAAATGGACGTTGAAGACCCTTATCAGGAACCGTGATGTTGCACCCTTTTTAGCCAACTCTTTCGACACCACGTTCCCGAGGTCCGGAACACCGAGCTGACCTCTCCCAAAACCACCTGTCTCAGGTCTGGATTACCGAGTCGACCTCTCCGACACTACCTGCCCCGGGTCTGGATCACCGAGCCGACCTCTCCGTAACCGCCTGCCTGAGGTTTGGAATACCGAGCCGGCCTCATAGCCCTGACCCCAAGCCCCAGCTGTTTGAGTCACGAAAATAAAATTACAGAGGTAGGCAACACAATATACACGTTTACAATTTTATTACAGTGGAAACCTTTTCCAGATAATGGGGGTTATCTCAATTGGTTTGTTGATTGCACTGGGTCTTGAGTTAATTGCAAGGAATAAAGCGGAACGATTTATTATTAATGGAACGATAACTGCAGGTAAGTTTGAGGTTATGTGTCATTTTTTAAATTCGAATTTGAATGACTTTTGAGTTTGAATATGGGCTTTCAATTTAAGGGTACCTACACACGGTTATTCAAAAAACTTAACGGTCGCTTAATCTGCCGTTATTCTTCTCCAGCTCCCATTATTCAATTAATTAAGCTTTACGTGCTTTTCGTTTGTTTGTACCAGTTTGCTGTTGACCATTTAAGTGGCTCCACCTAGCGTGCGTGATTCGATGTAAGACTTATTCAAGGCAATATTGCCAACGTAAGTTGTGCCAACCTAAAATTCAGTGAATGTTTCAGGGCTCCAGACCTGGCGTGAGAATTTGTGTATTTTACTCGAAAAACTGTAAAAACAGTTCCCCCCCGAAATTTTTTAACTACGAGCCCTAATTGCCCCCAAAAAAGAGGCTCTAAAAACGGGGGGGCTTGAGGTGCGCCAATTTTTTTTTAGCGGGCCCCTAAAGGGTTTAGAAAAGAGCCTTGAAGGAGTCAAAATCACGGGGGCTCTAAGCGCTCCAAAAAAAAAATTTTTTGCAGGCACCCAAAGAACTTAGATAAGAGCCCGGAAAAAGTCAAAAACAGGGGGGCTCTAGGTGCCCCAAAAAGGGGGCCCAAAAAAAATTTTTTTTTTGCGGGCCCCTAAAATGCTTAGCTAAGAGCCCCGAAAGAGACAAAAACATGGGGGCTCTAGGTGCCCCAAAAAGGGGGGGCCCAAAAAAAATTTTTTTTGCGGGCCCCGAAAATGCTTAGTAAAGTGTCCCGAAAGATACAAAAACATGGGGGTTTTAGGTGCCTCAAAAAGGGGGGGCCCAAAAAAAATTTTTTTTTCGGGCCCCGAATTGCTTATCTAAGGGCCCGGAAAGGAGCCAAAAACATGGGGGCTCCAGGTGCCCCAAAAAGGGGGCACCAAAAAAATTTTTTTTTTGCGGGCCCCGAAAATGCTTAGCTAAGAGTCCCGCAATAAACAAAAACATGGGAGTTCAAAATACCCCAAAAGAGGAGCCCCAAAAAAAAATTTTTTTTGCGGGCCCCGAAAATGCTTAGCTAAGAGCCCCGGAAGGAGCCAAAAACATGGGGGCTCCAGGTGCCCCAAAAAGGGGAACCAAAAAAAATTTGTTTTTTTGCGGGCCCCTAAAATGCTTAGCTAAGAGCCCGGAAAGGAGCCAAAAACATGGGGGCTCCAGGTGCCCCAAAAAGGGGGCTCCAAAAAATTTTTTTTTTGCGGGCCCCGAAAATGTTTAGCTAAGAGCCCCGGAAGGAGCCAAAAACATGAGGGCTCCAGGTGCCCCAAAAAGGGGGCTCCAAAAAAATTTTTTTTGCGGGCCCCTAAAATGCTTAGCTAAGAGCCCCGGAAGGAGCCAAAAACATGGGGGCTCCAAGTGCCTCAAAAATGAAGTCCCAAAAAAAATTTTTTTTGCGGGCCTCTAAAATGCTTAGCTAAGAGCCCCAAAAGAGACAAAAACATTATGGCTTTTTGTGCCCCAAAAAAAGGGCTCCCAAAAAAAATTTTTTTTGCGGGCCCCAAAAATGCTTAGCTAAGAGCCCCGAGAGAGTCAAAAACATGTGGGCCCCAGGTGCCCTACAAAGGGAGCACTAAAAAAATTTTTTTTTCTGCGGGCCCCAATAAACGTAACGACAAGCCTGAAAGGAACCAAAAACATGGGGGCTCTAGGTGACCCAAAAAAAAAAATTTTGCAGGCCCCGAAGGGGCCCACCAAGATCCCCGAAGGGGCTACCAACTCCGACGCGCCCATAAGCACCCGGGGGGGCCCGATAGGGCCCCCTCCGGGGGCGGCATGTGGGGGAGCAGCGCAGCTGCAAACCCCACTTGCAACATGACCCCCATTCGGTCCCAAGACAAAGATGTCTAAAAAAGCCCAACAAACATTAAGGCCAAAAAAAAAAATTCCCCCTCCGACACCCAAAACTTCCCTTCTCAAAAATAAAAACAAACACCGTTCAAAAATTACTTTCAATAACTTGAAACTTCTCTACTGACGCGACGGGCGCAGCCCTAGTATACTATACTAATACGTGATTGGAACATCCCCTCGCACGAAAACGGTGTGCAGCTTTTGAGACGAATCGGGCCGCGAAGCGGCCGTCTTGAAGTTTTGACCGACGGCGACGACATTAAATTGTTGAAATGGGGGGGTGAAAATTTTCGAAAGGGCCCCGTTTAGGGGCCGTAGTCGTTTTTGTGAATTTATTGGAGCGAGATGCGACATCGGAACGGCCGATCGATAATTACGTTACCTTGACTACGTTCAATAAAATCGACCATTTTCGAAAATGTCAAATTTTTGTGGTTGACAGTTGCGCGTTTCCCGTCCCGAAAGTCGGAAATTTTAACGATAAAGGCGATAAATTTTAGTGAAAAAGTGCCGTGTGACATTGAAAACTTACGCCCCCACCGGTTTGTCGTTCAATTGTGTGTGAATTACCCGTTTTTGGTTGAAAATGTCGACACTGAAATTTCCAGGTCGTGAGGCGGTCAAGAAAACGTCAATCTGGGAATATTTGAGCTAAAGTGCAACATGCGAGATGAAGAAAGTTCGTTCCGGTGGTGATTGGACGGCATTGGGTCGTTAAGAGCCGAAAAATAAGGCCTTATTTAATTAAATTTTTCGTCCGGCCGTGCTTTCTTTTTTAACGAAATGGGAATGAAATGCACGCTGAAAACCCTGATCAGGAACCGTGATATTGTACCTTTTTTATCCAGGTACGGTAATGGGGGGTGAGCTTTCCGATTTAAGCCCTTTTGGGGGGCTAATTTCGTTTTTTTAAGAGTTTCACCGAGAGAGCTGCGAAACCCGAGTGACGGTCGATAATTTCGTTATCTACCATGACGACCAAATGACAGTCACAAAATTTTCAAGTTTTGTCGTCAAAAGTTTCACGCTTTCCGCCCAAGAGATTGCCTTAATTAGTGAAAAAGTATCCCCCTTCCCCCCCTCGGTTTATTGTTCAATTTTGAGTGATTTACGTAAAAATTCGCTTGAAGAATTCGACATGGCAATTTGGAGGTTACGTGTTGCGATGGTGTCATCGAGAAAACGCCTGAATGAAACGAAGTGGGGCCGTCGCACCACCATAACTGGATAATTGAGAATGTAATGCTCAGGTACAATTTTATCACAAGATTAATCGATAAATTTTTGCAGACGATGTCAAAAGGACTTACTCCGCCGTCAGAGAGCGCTGGAGTCGACGAGAAATGACATTTTTCGCCTGTCATTCTGTTTGTCGCAATAATTGTAAACAACCCAAATCGACCTTAAATCGGAGCTTAATTGTCAATTGTTGTTGTGCAAGTGAGTGTTGGACGTTGAAAACGCACCAGGAGTGTCGTGGGCTAACGTTGCTCTGTTTCAGTCGAGTTAGATTTTGTCAAAAACCCAAGTGCCATAATTTCCGGTTCTAATTGAGATTAGAGCGTTTTAAAAGGACACTCATAGTCAATTAGGGATCAAAAATGATGCCGTCAAAGTCAACACAAGAAAACGGAGGCTGTACACCACGGATTCCAACGATTTTCTTCGAAAATTGCTTACTGTCAGCTGTCAAGACCATAATTTGAATTGAAGACGGCCCCGGACGACCAGAAACCAAATTGACCGTTAAAACGGCCTAAATGGCTTAGTGCAAATGCTTTTTGTGACGTTAACAATGGCCTACGACTGTCGTGGCGTTATGTGTGTTGAATACCCAAGACCCGACAATTTAGAGGTTACGTGTTGCGATGGTGTCATCGAGAAAACGCCAGAATGAAACGAAGTGGGGCCGTCGCACCACCATAACTGGATAATTCAGGACGTAATGCTCAGGTACAATTTTATTACAAGATTAATCGATAAATTCTTGCAGAATTCATCGCAGATGAAAAAATCTTTGGATGGATTGACGCGTTATTTACGTATTTCTTCGGATTGGCTGGCATGTCATGTGCCGGTGTTGTGGTGAAATTGTCGTCGAACCGCCAATTTGTGGTTATTTTAGCCCCAGGGGACGATTTGAGACGAGAAGCGCCCGTCCCTTAGTAATTTGTTGTGTTGTTTCGTGTCGACGAGCCGAAAAATGAGGTCTTATTTAATTGCCGTTGCCGTCGTGCTTATGGAAATGAATCCAAATACTCGACCTTTACCGGCAACACTGATAAGGTATTCTTTAATGCTCCGATAGGATTTTCCTTTCAAGATTAATCGATAAATTCTTTCAGTTGATCATTAACAAAATGTCAAATTTATTACGGCGACGGCGCGCCGCCAGAGGACGCTGCAGTCGATCCGTTGGAGCAGCTGGGTACTCAAATTTGAATTTCGCGCCGATGAGCCGACCAATCAGGAGGGTTGACAGATTATGACTCAATGGCGACGTAGACGACATTAAATAGTTGTCAGTTTTTAGTTTTCTTAAATATTTGGTTGCTCTAAAATTACACGTGTGAAGAACAGATCGCGCGTCTTATTATTTCAGTAGTACCTACCAATGCTCTGCCGGGCATCGCCTACACCGTCAATTACCTGAAATTTGGTTGAAAATTTTATTCCGGCGAATGTGGGGTTATGTCACTCTAAAGTTTTTTTACACAAGCTTTCTGCAAGCAATCTACGAGAATACACCAACTTAGGGGACTTGCAACATGGAATCCAGGGGGGCTCTCCAGCCTTCTTCAGTTCCACAAGGTAAATTCATTTAGATTAGCTTACCTTTTATTGCAACTATAAAATGTTCACATTAAAAGTCTCGATAAGAAAGTAGAATCAGACGCCGGCTACCAAGAGAATAACGTATTTTGGGTCGAAAAATTTAATCTCAAAACACCACCGAACCAAATTTTTAAAAGTGCATTTGGTTGAAATTTTATTCCGGCAAATGTGAGGTTATGTCACCCTAAAGTTTTTTTTACAGGGGCTTTCTGCAAGCAATCTACGAGAATACACCAACTTAGGGGACTTGCAACATGGAATCCAGGGGGGCTCTCCAGCCTTCTTCAGTTCCACAAGGTAAATTCACTTAGATTAGCTCAACTTTTATTGCAACTATAAAATGTTCACATTAAAGGGCCCTCTAAGAAACTAGAATCAGAGCGGACCACCAAGAGAATAACGTATTTTAGATCGAAATATTGAATCCCAAAACACCACCGAACCAAACTTCTAAAGGGACCCAGGCGGGCTCTCCAGACCTCTTCAGTTCTACAAGGTAAATTTGTTTAGATTAGCTCAACTTTTGTTACAACTATATAAAATGTTCACATTAAAGGTCCTCCCTGTAAGAAACTGAAATCAGACGCGAGCCACCAAGAGAATAACGTATTTTGGATCGAAATATTTAATCTCAAAACACCACCGAACCAAAATGAAGTCGCCGCCGGGCTGCAACGAAGAGTTCGAATGAATTTGTGTCAACTGACTGTAATATAAAAATATGTTCATGTAACTGATTATTAATATTAAATAATAATAAAATAACATAATAAAGTGTAGCGTTAGAATCAATTACAATACAAAGATTAATTAAACAGAATGTTTTAAAAAAACGTAAGGAAAACCAAAGTAAATATTGTTTTCATCTAAACCCAGAACGATAAAAAATAAAGAAAATAAGTGAAGGAGAGAAAATTTTGCAATATATAACATTGAGTAAGTAAAAACTTTTTTCTAAATAGAACTTTTTTTTTTGAATTATTAATTATTACTTAAGACCCTTTTCGGTCATTGTTTAGTTTACCCACTCTTCGATTTTCAAAAAACTAATTACACCAACGCATTTGTCATCATATATAATGTCGTAGTCGTTGGACGTAAGGCGTCATTTCATGAAATGCCCGGCAATCGCTGTAATGAAGATCGTTAAACTATCTATTTTAAGACAAGAAAAAGGTGAAGAGAATAGGCAATGTATAAATTTGGTGTTGATCGTTAGATCTTCATTACAGCGATTGCCGGGCAGTTCATGAAATGACGTCTTACGTCCAATGACTACGACATATACATTACGAAAATCAATATCTTTTTTTGTGCAAACTACTTCTATTTTTACTTTTATTTTCTTTGCCCTTTACACACCTTTATCTATAAATTTTGCATAAAATTATTTATCATTTGCACAACATTTCGTTGCTTAAAAAATGACATTATAATAACGTTTCACGATGGTTTCCAAAAAAAAAAAAAAAACCGCAAAAAGCGAGAAGTGGGCAATTTGTTAACAATTACCCCGTTGGTCAATGAGGCGACAGTAAATCCGCATGTAAATCATCACATCGCCTTTGATTTGTTTCGCGTTACTAAGGAAACGATTTATTTGGGAAACATCGCATTACCTTTGCCTTGCGTTGTTATGGAAACGATTTATTTGTAAAGAAACAATTGACAAATTGTTTCAAACGGAAATAGACGCACGTAAGTAAATGTTTGTTATTTTATTTAAAATGTTGCAAATTTGCTTCTACAAACAATTTTGACTTTCATTATACCTAATAATAATCTTTATTTCACTCTGAAGCATGAACAACATCAACAATATGATGGAGACCACCCCAACGCCGTCACTCGCAGAACCTCAGCCACCCTCCGAAGCCCCTCCTAAAGTGCCCGAGTTGCCGCCGCCCCAAACAGCAGAAATTCCGCCGCCAGCTGGGGAAATGGTACCCCAGAAATCGCGCAACCAAAGGTATATTTAATATCTTATTGACAAGAAATTTTGATTCTAATATTCAATGATTTATAGACGACGTGATGCTAGAAACAGGCGGCGGGAAATCCGCAAACAAGAAGAAAAAAAGGGGCGAGGGGGGCAAGAAGGACAAGGGGGCCGAGGAGGACGAGGGGGCCGAGGAGGGTGGCAAGAAAAGAAAAAAGGGGGAGAGGGGGGCGCCCCTAAAATGGTGCAAAATTTTTATCAAAATTTTTATTAGATTTAGTTGCTTATTTGTTTGCTTCGTTTTATTGTTCATTTGTTCTTTTGTTTTTGTCGTTTTTGTTTTAATATAATTTTAATGTTGTAAAGCATGTTTTATTCCACACGGCGAAAAATTGAAAAATCATTATGAAATGCGAGACACGCTTTAAAATTTACCTTACAAACTTTCTAAACAGGTAGAAAGGAAAGTGCCACAAAATGGAGATATCTACCGGTGGTAGCCGATACAACAAACCTTCTACACAATTGATTGGCATTTGCAAATGACCAGATTAGTCGTCGTACTTACAAGACATCAAGGATGTCGAGTATATGACAGGTAAACTAATTGATTAGCAGTGATTTGATAACAATAAATAACTCATTAAGTCAAAAAAATTCAAATACATATAGGTCACATGAAACAAAACCCGTTCTATTCTATTCGATTTTTTCCAGAACACTAAAGGGCTTTAATTTTGTATGAACTTTAATAAACTGTTTATACATGCAACAAGGTTATTAAGATCGTATATTTAATGTTAAAGGTTCTGTGCACTCAAACGTTTCAAGAATGTTTCGTTCCGGTAAAGGCTTCGTCGTCGAGAAGGTTTCTACTTTCCACAGTATGGTAAATTGACTGATGGAACGATATATTTCGTTTTAATCTGTAAATATTATTAATGAATTAAAGGCAAAAACGCATAATAATATTAATTACCTACTCTTATAAGTTTGCTGTGTTCACCTAATTTTTATTGAAAAAATGATCAAACCAAATAAAATAAGAATTCGCTTTCAAACCGCTTTTTCTTTTTGGTATACCTTCTTTTTTTCAAATAACATCCAAATCAATCCACTTTTGAATATTACTCTCCATTTCTTGCTTCTGTTAATAATATAATAAGCAAATTTCGAACATAACCTCAAAAATATAAGACCATTATGTCTAAAATTTAGGACTTTTTCTTGCATCACGTTGGTATTACCCAATTACCCAAATTGAATTTCACTAGAAAATATCGCGTTACCATGTGTGTGGTAACCAAAGTTACCAAATAATTTGTTGATAAAACAAAATCAGTTATTAGTTTCAACATTTTAGACGTAAGTATAACACGTTTACTTAATTCGATTTAATATTTTCATTTCCTTCCGTTATATTTCAGTGTGAATTATTGTCGAAAATGGGTAAACGCAACAACTTTACTAAACGTAAAAAGACCGGTACCAAACAAAAAGCGACAGTGAATTTGGGGGATGCTCAAAGGGTTGCATCGTCGAGCTGTGGAGATGCCGTTGAGATTGTGGAAGAAACAACTACAGTTAAGCGACCAAAACTTGGTGCTTCACTTCTTCCCGAGATATCCGAAACACATTGCCGACGTAGCACCCGCTTGCAAGAAAAAAGCCAAGCTGCTTCAAAAAACGATGGTGGGACGGTACCGACCAACAACTGCTTTTATGAAAGCAACATCGTTGAAGAACCAGCTGCAGGTTGCTCGAAGCAACCTGAAAACGTTGCCCCCTTCATCACTGCAGACGCTCTTGGAAATAAAAGCAATGGTAAATAAAATGCAAATTTTTCATCAGAAATATAATTAAGCTTTCATATTCCAGGTGGCGTTGCATCAGCCTTTTTATCCAACAGATTGTTTTACAAGAACCAAAACAGAGGTATGTTTTTATTTATTTTAAAGTGTTTAATCGTAACAGTTTATTAATATTTCTGGTATCCATATTTGTTTAAACCGAGAGGTACCCCGCTGAAAAATTTTGATATACAAGCTTAGGATTTTGCATAGAGTGTCACTATAAATTTGTGCGTATTATTGGGCTATTATAAGATATTATTAGTAGGTAATTATCAGATATAATGGGATATTAATGGGCATTACTCGGATATTCTTAGGTATTAATAAGGATATTTTGGTAATAGCAAATACAACGCATTGACGTGCCACGTCTGTGCTCAACTGTTAACGCAGTCTTTCTGAAGAACGGGCGACTTTTTTTAATTGAAATGACAACGTATTAATTTCTATAAGTATTATAGTCTGACGTACAAAACTATTCTCTGTATAACCGTGGAATTATTTCTTTTCTATATCAAGCCCTTTTCAAATAAATTTAGAAAATTTACTTTTGAGCTTTGAATGTCTACCTATTTTGATGTACCTAAGAGATATTGTTTGTCCTAACACGATAGACAGTCAACCACACTATTACTTATTATGATTATACTGAAACACAAACTTTATTTATTAAAAATTAAAAAAAGTGATTGCAACCAAAAACGACCAAAGCCATTTTATATGTCCTCAAATTAATCATTTCACCATTCTTTTTTTTCTTTAAATCGTAACAGTTTAGGCAAGAAAAGCTTACCTATAGTTCCACACTTCTAGCTAACTCTGTATAATGCAGGGTTATTATAGGGTATTACTGTGTGATATCCATCTGATATTAGGTAGGTAATTGCCAAGTAATACCCAATGGGTGGCAAGTAATACCCAAGTAGTAAGTAATTAGTGTAGAACATTTTATTTCAAAGATTTACCCCTCGGTTTACATATAAACTGTCCCACTGGAAACGACCCCAAGTAATAACTCGAAATTTACTCATTTTAAAGAAAAGAACTTTTAATCAATATTGGATATCGCAAAATTCTCTTTTGGTTACTTTTTTTATTTTTAATAACCGGAAATAATATTAACTTTTGTTTCTTTTACGAAAACCTTGGCAAATTTTATTTTTTAAAAAAGTTAAATTTTCTCAAAGTATTTAATTAATTTTAACATTACTGTATGTAAAGGAAATTTGGATAAATAATGTGCAAAAATTTAATTAAATGGTATCAAGGACAGCGCCAATCCAAAAGATTTTGAAATATTAAAATTAAAACAAAATAAATTGTAGACTGTCAATCCTTCAATAACTCGAATGGGCTTTGAAGTGTCGATATGCCAGCACATAAATCGGTCGAATTGAAACTACCATTAACATTTTTTAAACGTTTATCTAAGCTGCCTTTACAGTAATACAAAAATTATTTAACAGACGCATTGAGAAAATTTAACGTTTTTAAAAGAAAGTAAAATTTACCGTCAATTTTTCATAAAAAATAACAAAAGTCTGTGCCATTTCCAGTTAAACCAAAACCGGTAAAAAATAAAAAAAATCTCACAACAACCAACATTAATTAAAAGCTTCTTTTCTCTAAAAAAAAATAAATTATTACTTGGGGCCGTTTTAATGGGACAGTGCTCGAGCGCTACTGAAACATAAGAAAACTACATGGGAAATAATAAATAATAATAATAAATCGACAAACTCACAAATTGACAACTAACGTAAGTATCTAAGTATGTTTTAATAGAAAAAAATTTGACATATTTTAAATTATTAACATTTCAGATTTTCCAAGTTTCAACAAATTCTGGGTCATCTATACTGCATTGACTTTCAAAGACGTAACTCTACTTTACTATAAGTAATTTTAACTACACATTGAAAAATAGAAGATACAGAAATACCTATTGCTTGAAAACGATAAAGTTAGAAACTTAGCTGTACGTAAGTATTGTAAAATAATTCTCTAATGCGTCAGTTTTAATATAAATCTATTAAAGTAATTCCAGAAAAAATCACAAGAAACTGGTAAATCCGAAAACTGACACCATAGATACAATCCATGATTGAAATGATGAAACAAAAATACTTTTTTTAAAGTAATTCTACAAAATCAAAAATTACGAAAATGGTGGTTTCAGACATCTCCGTTGTGTAAAACTACACAAAGAACAGAGGTGCTAATTCCATTTATGATCGAATGTAATTTTGATCGTTGGTAACATGCGAAGAAATAATTGCCAAATTTTAAAGTGATTGGAATTGGTTAAAATGCAGTTTCTAAGGAAATCAAACAAAATCGACAAAATCACGAATTGACCGCTAACGTGCCCAAGTATGTTTTAATAGCAAAACATTAGACTTATTTTAAATTATTAATATTTCAGATTTTCAACGAAACCTGCGCCATCTATTGATTTTCATAAACGTAACTCTACTTTACTATTAATTATTTTGCTTAGTATTGATCGTAATGTTTCAATTGAAAATAATTTCAAAAACGTACAAAAGTTAAACACAATTTATGTAAATAGCATTACATATTCATAAAAATCGTTACTTTTGTGCGTTTTTGAACTAACAAAAAACGCCGTCGTAATTTTTATTTAATTTAAAATTAGTTAATAGGGCCCGGTTTCATAATCAAATTAAAAAAAATTCAAGATTAAAGTACCCATTTTCCTTTGTTGTAAAAATGGGTAACCATGGTTGTTGTCGACTTTAAATTGAAAGTCTCCTTCAATATGATTATGAAGCCGGCTCCAACTACTGTAATATGTATTGTTTATTTTACGAATTTTATATTGTTTATGTTGGTTTCAATAAGTTTATGCTTGAAAACAAATAATAATGTGTAAATTTATGGGAACAGTTGAAAGCCAATTTTGTACATGTTTACAATACCATCATGTTAATTAATTACGTTGCAACTAAAATAAAAATTATACAAAATTGTAAAACCACAAACTATAATAATATATGAAACGAAAAAAAAATACGTTTTTATTATTCAAAAAATTGTACAAGTATTGGATGGACTAGGAATAATAATGAAAAAAGACAGGAGGAAAAAAAAGAGTGAGAGAAAGAGATAAAGAAAAAAAAAAGGCAGGCCCCGAAGGGGCCCACCTAGATCCCCGAAGGGGCTACCGACCCCGAGGCGCCCTTAAGCACCCGGGGGGGCCCGATAGGGCCCCCCCCGGGTGCGGCATGTGGGGGAGCAGCGCAGCTGCGAACCCCACTTGCAACAAAACCCCCATTCGGTCCCAAGAGAAAGATGTCTAAAAAAGCCAAACAAACATTAAGGCCAAAAAAAAAAAAAAAATCCCCCTTCCCCCCCAAAGCTCCCCTTCTCAAAAATAGAAACAAACACCGTTCAAAGATTACTTTCAATAACTTGAAACTTCTCTACTGACGCGACGGGCGCAGCCCTAGTAACATACTAAAATCCGGTTGGCCGGCCGCGTCGCACGAAATTTTGTTGACCAAGATTTGAAAAAATGAGGCGGCGAAGCCGCCGAATGAAAGTTTTGACCGACCGGGACGTAATTAAACTGCTCCAATGGGGGGGTGAAAATTTTCGGAAGGGCCCCGTTTATAGGCTGTCGCGATTTTGGTGAATTTGCGAGAGCGAGATGCGACATCGGCACGGCCGATCGATAATTGCGTTACCATGACGGCGATTAAACAAGTCGGCCAGTTTCGAAAATGTCAAAATTTTTGTCGTTGACAGTTGCGCGCTTTCCGTCTCGAAATTGCAAATAAACCGGTAAATTTTACTGGAAAAGTGCCGTGTAAGATTGAAAACTTGCGCCCCGACCGTTTATTGTTCGATTTTAAGTGATTTACGTAAAATTTGGTTGAAAAATTTGACACGGCGATTTGCAGGTTACGTGTTGGGGTCAAATTGTCTTCGAGCCAACGATCTGGGGGTCAGTTGCAATAAAGTCGTAAATTTTAGTGGAGAAGTGCCTTCTAAGATGGAAAACTGACGTCCCCGACAGTTTATTGTTCAATTGTGAGTGATTTACCTGAAATTTGGTTGAAGATTTTGACAGTGAAATTTGCAGGTTAAGTGTAATCGTGAAATGGTCAAGAAAACGTCAATCTATGAATGAGCGACGTCCGGAAAGTCAAAATGGACACCTCCAAGTTGGGCCGTTTCCCTCCAAACGTCCTCTGGGAGGCTACGAAATTTTTTCGGGAAATGCGGGATCAAAATTATTACGCCGCTGCCAGAGGGTGCTGTGCCCCGACCGGGAGTATCGTGGAGTGACGCGTATTCGATTCGAGTTAGATTTTGTGAAAAATCCGGTGTCAAAACTTCCGACCTTCCGATTGAGGTTAAAGCGTTTGAAAAGACACCCAAAGTCAGTCCTGGGTGACGTCAAAACCGTTAGGAGACAGCGGAGACGGCGCACCGCGCCCTACAAATGTTTATTTATGCCAAACTGCAATTTTATGCAATTTTACTGTCAACTGTCAAAACCACTAATTGAATTGACGAGCGTGTGACAACGAGACCAAATTGCTCCTTAAATCGGGTTAATCGATAGTGCAAGTGCTTTTTGTGACCTCAAAAATGAACTAGGAGTGTCTAACGTAACTCAAACACACGTAACTGTGTTTGAGTTACGTTAGATTTTGTCAAAAATTCAATTCAGTGCCAATCTTTCAGACCAACGTTTGAAAAGTAGTGTTGTCAAAGCAAGACCTGTGTTGTCACATGACAAACGGCCCAGGACTGTCGTTTCTGTGACTGTGCGACTGTTTATTTGCAAAATTACAGTTTTAGGACTTGAAAACGAAAATTTATAAACAGGTAAGCCGACATACATTGAATTACAGAAAACTGTATTAATGCATTAACCAACACTAACTTCATGTTTGTTTGCAAGCACACATGACCTTGGTTACTCAAGAAAACGTGCGACAGGCCTCCCAAAATCTGGCAAATTTTCGCTTCCTTCCCGAAAGTAACGTGACTGAAAAAAAACGGAATTAACAAAGCTTCACGTTATCGCATGTTGTGGACAAGTTTTTTCCAAAATGGTTTCGCCCTTCAAAGTGAGGTTAGTTTTGTTTTGACTACGTTTTTCTCAATTTGATTTCGTGTTTTATTCTTCAAGGAACACCAGATGGGACCGGTGGACTGTCCAGACCATACTTAAGAGGAAGAAATTAAGAACAGAGACCACTTCCGAACAGAAGTCGAGAAGTCAATATGTAGTTACGAGACTGCTTAGCTCTCAGATCTAAACTTAACTGGCGTCAAAGCAAGACCAGTGTTGTCACATGACAAACGGCCCAGGACTGCCGTTTCTATGACTGTGCGACTGTTTATTTGCAAAATTAGAGTTTATTGAAAAAAATTAAATTACAAAGAGGTAGGCAACACGCACGACATACATTGAATTACAGAAAACTGCTTAACCAACTTGATGTCATTTGCAGATTGCAGAGCCACATGACCATTAGTTACTCAAGATGGTGACAGCCCCGGAAAATTGGTAAATTTTCGCATCCTTACTAAAAGTAACGTGACTGAAAACAGCCGCATTGACAAAGTTTTAAACCCAGGAGACGATTTGAGACAAAAAACGCCCTTCCCGTGTCCACAGAGTCGAGAAATAAGCCCATATTTAATTGTTCGAACGGCCGTGCTCTGGCATTAACGGATTTTTCAAGAAATTGAGTGTCCTCGAGTGACCACCGACTGTATTTACGTAATTTTTTGCCCAGGTATAACATTTTTGAAGATTAATCGATAAATTTTTCAGATTTGAGGTCAGAAGAAGCATTTATTCCTCATTAACGGAATGTCAAAATTATTACGCCGCTGCCACAGGACGCTGGAATCAGTCAAGAACAGCAACCAATGTCAGTTGTCATTTCTCGATATTTTACGCGTTTCCGGACAAAATTTGCTTTTTTCCCGTAAATATTAGTGAAAAGTGTCCTCTGAGATTGAAAATTGACGCCCTTTCTTCATTCATCGTCGACTTTTGCTTCAATTACGAGGAAATTGATTAAAAATGCCGCGACTACGAGTGTGAGATTATGTCTCCCCTAAAAGTTTTTACACCTGCTTTCTGCGATCTAGGAGAATACAAAATTAAACGCCAAACACCAGGAGAGAGAGTCACTCATTTTGGACCGACATTCCACAGGGCTCACGTAAACTTTTACCAGGTAAATTTTTTTCGTCGAGTCAAACGACCTTCTGAAATATATTTTTCTTATAGAAAACAACTACTGTTGAAATGAATGAACGAGACATGTGCCGTAACAAGTAGAAAGCTACCAAAACGCTGAACGGACAAAATTGAACTTTTTCAACGCTACCTCACCACCAAATATGTAAAAGTGCAAAATTGAGTCGTCGTCTTCGTCCTCGGCTGCAAAGAAGAGATTCTATTAATTTATGTCCGCTAACAATGAATTAAAAATATGTTTGTGTAATAGAGTATTAGTATTAAATATAATAATGAAATAACATAATAAAGTGTAACGTTAAAAACAATACAATAATAAAAATTAATTAAAGTGTTTAAGAACTTTTTTGAAAAAAAAATAGTTTGTTAAGGTTTCTGCTACATATAAGAAAAACAAAAGCAATTGTTTATCTTTTTTTCTAAATAGAACAGTTTTTGAGTTATTAGTTTATTACTTAAAGGAAGTTGTCAATGAGACAGCAGTCTGTACGTAAATTATCACATTACCTTCTTCTTTGCTAAGGCAACAACTTATTTGAAAAAATAACAGTTGAAAATAAATTGTTAGAAGCGATACACACGCGTAAGTAAATGTTCGTTAATTTATTTAGAATGTTGCAAATTTGCATCAAAAATCAATTTTTCAAACCGCTTTTTCTTTTTTCCAAATGATATCCAAATCAGTCCACTTTTGAATATTATAATCCATTTGAAAATTGACGCCCTTTCTTCATGCATCGTCGACTTTTGCTTCAATCACGAGGAATTTTATTAGAAATGCTACGACTACAAATGTGAGGTTATGTCTCTCCCAAAAGTTTTTACACCTGCTTTCTGCGACCTAGAAGAATACAAAATTAAACGCCAGACACTAAGAGAGAGTCACTGATTTTGGACCGACATTCCTAAGGGCTCACGTAAACTTTCACCAGGTAAATTTTTTTTGTCGAGTCAAAAAACCCCTCTAAAATAATTTTTTTATAGAAAACAACTACTGTTGAAATGAATGGACGAGACATGTGTGCCGTAACAAGTAGAAAGCTGCCAAAATGCTGAACGGACAAAATTGAACTTCTTCAATGCCGCCTCACCTCCAAACTTTTAAAAGTGCGAAATTGAGTCGGCGACGGCGGCTGCAAAGAAGAGATTCTATAATTTTGTGTCCGCTAACAGTGAATAAAAAATATGTTTGTGTAACAGAGTATTAGGATTAAATAATAATAAAATAACATAATAAAGTGTAGCGTTAAAAACAATACAATAATAAAAATTAATTGAACAGCGTTTAAGAACTTTTTTGAAAAAAAAAAAATATCAAGGTTTCTTCTACATTTAAGAAAAACAAAAGCAAATGTTAATTTTTTTTCCTAAATAGAACAGTTTTTGAGTTATTAAATATTATTTAAAGGCCGTTTTCAGTGAGACAGTAATCTGTATCTAAATTATCACATTACAAATTGTTCCAAACAAAGTTAGAAGCACGTAAGTAAATGTTCGTTATTTTATTTAAAATGTTGCAAATTTGCTTCAACAAACAATTTTGACTCATTATAATAATATTTATTTTACTCTGAAGCATGAACGGAGATAAAACGGAAAGGATGGAAACTACCCCAACGCCGCCAGTCGCAGTCCCAGAACCTCGGCCATTTCAAGAGGTCCCTAAAGCTACCGAGTTACCGCCGCCTCAAAGGACGGAGATGCCGCCCCAGCCGCCGCCAGCTGCACCTGCAGCTATCACTAGAAACCAGATGTATGTATTATTTTATTTACAAGACGTTTTGATTCGAATATTGCATGATTTTTAGGAAACGCAATGCCAGGCAGAAGCGGCGGGAAGGAGAGGTAAAGGGGTGGCAAAGGGGGCGAGGGGGAAGCCGAGGGGAAAGCCGAGGGGAAAGCCGAGGGGGAGACCAAGGGAAAGGCCGAGGGGAAGGCCAAGGAGAAGGCCAAAGGGGAGGCCGAGGAGAAGGCCGAAGGGGAGGCAGAGGAGAAGGCCAAAGGGGAGGCCGAAGAGAAGGCCGAAGGGGAGGCCGAGGTGGAGGCCGAGGGGGAGGCCAAAAAGAGGCAAAGATGGTGCAGAACTTTTATCAGACCTTTTATTAAAAGTTCTGCACCATTTATTTAATTTAATCCCAAAACACCACCAAACCAAACTTCTAAAAGTGCAAATTTGATGTCGCCGTCCCGTTGCAAGGAAAATATCCAACAAATTTGTGTCAACTGACAGTAAATTAAAGATAGATGTAATGTAACTGAGTATTAATATTAAATAATAATAAAATAACATAAAGTGTAGCGTTAAAATCAATTACAATATAAAGATTAATTAAAAATTAAATTTAAAAAAAAAGTTTGTCAAAGTTTCTATATAATATAAGAAAAAAATAAGTGTTGTTCTTCTTTTCTAAATACAACCTTTTTTGAGTTATTATTAATTATTACTCAAGGACGTTTTCAATGATACGGCAGTCTTTTTTGAAATTATCAAATTACCTTCGCTTTTTCGTTGCTATGGCAACAACTTATTTTTGGAAAAATAAAAATTGCAAACAAGTTAGAAGCAATACACGCACGTAAGTAAATGTTCGTTAATTTATTTAGAATTACGCAAATTTGGATTAAAAATCAATTTTAACTTTTATTACAATGATTTTTAATTTATTCTGAAGCATGAACCAACCACCAATGGAGACTGGACCAACGCCGCCGCCAACCCCACAACCACAGCCATCCTCTGAAGCCCCGCAACAACCAGATATGCCGCCACCCCAGCAAACGGCAAATCCCCCGCCAGCTGGAGGTGAAATCGTTAAGCAAGTGCCCACCAGAAATCAAAGGTATAATTATTATTTAATTAACAAGACATTGTTTGATTCTAATATTGCACGAGTTTTAGGAGACGGGATGCCAGACACAGGCGGCAGGATATCGACAAAGGGTGGCGGCAGTCCGACAAAAGGGGTCGAGGGGGCCAAAGAGGGCGAGGAGGGTGGCAAGAAAAAAAAGGAGGGGAAGGGGCTGGCGCCAAGATCGTCCAAAACTTCTATCAAAATTTTTATTAGCAGCTGTTTCGTTATTAATATAATTTAAATTTTGTAAAGCATGTTTTATTCCACACGGCGGAAAGTTCAAAAATCACTATTAAATGCGAGACACTCTTTAAAATTCACCATACAAAGGCTCTAAACAGGTAGAAAGGAAAATTCCACAAAATGGGGATATCTACCGGTGGTAGCCGATACAACAATTGGCATTTGCAAATGACCAGATAGTCGTCGTACAAGACATCAAGGATGTCCTGTATATGACAGGTAAACTGATTGATTAGTAGTGATTTGATAACAATAAATAACTCATGACTGAAGTTAAAAAAATTCAAATACATATAGGTCGCATAAAACAAAACACGTTCTATTCTATTTGATTTTTTCCAGAACACTAAAGGGTTTAATTTTGTATGTACTTTAATAAAATGTTTATACATGCAACAAGAGATAATACATGAGTAGTGTCCGGTCAATTATTGTTATTAGCATCGTATAATATTAACGGTCTGTACAGTCAAATATTTCGTTTAGTTCCAGTTGAGGCTTCAGGTGGTAAATTGACTGGTGGAACGATATTTCGTTTTAGTCTGTAAATATTATTAATGAATTGAAGGCAATTGAAGACGAATAATAAATATTAACTACCTACTCTTGCAACTTTGATGTGTTCATCCCGTTCATGTAATTTTCAGTGCAAAAATGATCGAACCAAATAAAGTAGGAATTCGCTTTCAAACCGCTTTTTCTTTTTGGTATACCTTCTTTTTTCCAAATAACATCCAAATCAGTCCACTTTTAAATATTACGCTCCATTTCTTGCTTCTGTTAATAATATAATAAGCAAATTTCGAACATAACCTCAAAAATGTAAGACCATTATGTCTAAAATTTAGGACTTTTTCTTGCGTCACGTTGGTATTACCCAATTACCCAAATTGAATTTCACTAGAAAATATCGCGTTACCATGTTTGTGGTAACCAAAGTTACCAAATAATTTGTTGATAAAACAAAATCAGTTATTAGTTTCAACATTTTAGACGTAAGTATAACACGTTTACTTAATTCGATTTAATATTTTCATTTCCTTCCGTTATATTTCAGTGTGAATTATTGTCGAAAATGGGTAAACGTAACAACTTTACTAAACGTAAAAAGACCGGTACCAAACAAAAAGCAACAGTGAATTTGGGGGATGCTCAAAGGGTTGCATCGTCGAGCTGTGGAGATGCCGTTGAGATTGTAGAAGAAGCAACTACAGTTAAGCGACCAAAACTTGGTGCTTCAGTTCTTCCCGAGATATCCGAAACACATTGCCGACGTAGCACCCGCTTGCAAGAAAAAAGCCAAGCTGCTTCAAAAAACGATGGTGGGACGGTACCGACCAACAACTGCTTTTATGAAAGCAACATCGTTGAAGAACCAGCTGCAGGTTGCTCGAAGCAACCTGAAAACGTCGCCCCCTTCATCACTGCAGACACTCTTGGAAATAAAAGCAATGGTAAATAAAATGCAAATTTTTTATCAGAAATATAATTAAGCTTTCATATTCCAGGTGGCCTTGCATCAGCCTTTTTATCCAACCGATTGTTTTACAAGAACCAAAACAGAGGTATGTTTCTATTTATTTTAAAGTGCTTAATCGTAACAATTTATTAATATTTCTGGCAACCGAGGCTTGTGGCGCAGTGCGACAGCACGTGCCCTTGCAAGTCTCAACTAGGTAGCGGTAGAGTGAACACCTGCCTCGAGAGCGAAGACAGTGAGTCAAAGCCACCAGTGGCGTTCTAAATTAATCCTAGTGTAGTGACAATCTGTTAAATTAGAAATAGTCAACAAAGTTTAGAAATCAGTGCGAACTGCAATACTAAGAATATTGTTAAAGCAAAGCAACGAAACTGTGGCGGGAAACCGCGCTGTTGAACATAATATAGTGACACGTGGTGACAGTGCAACAAAGATATTTAAAGAAGTAATTAAAAACGATAATCCGACAATGTCGGAGTTACCGACGTTCATCAAATCCCAAAAAGCGGAAAAGCTAAAAACAGCCAATAAAAGGAAAAATAACGGAGACATTACGGAATTTGATGAACAAACAGCAAACAAGAAAACAAAGAAGAAGTGGAATAAATTCCCTGAAAACTCACAAGAAATACAACTAAGTAATCCCTACGAAGTTCTGAGAGATCACGATGACACGGACAACAGCGACGAAGAACTAATGGAACACGAGGAAAGCGGTACCACATCCCAAACAGCAAATAAATCAACATCAAGAAATTCAGAAAAAAAAGCAGAAAAACCACCAGTAATAATAATGCATGGTAAGACTAAGCAACACGTACAACTAATAAACTATCTAAAGGAGAGAGTGAAACAAGGATTTAACATAAAATATACAAAAAATAACACTTCAATATACGTAAACGAATTGAACGAATACAAACTTCTTCTCGAAGAACTTGAAAAATCACCTGAAAATGAATTCCATACATACGCAACGAAATCTGAGAAAACTCATGCTTTTGTTATAAAAGGACTACACTCAAAAATAGAAGAAATGGACATCCTGCAGGAATTACAGGAAAATAACATAAAAGCACAAAAAGTGTTCCTTATGAAAACAATCAATCCGATGTACATGGTTGTAACAAGTAGTGACGTCACACTTAAAACTCTACAACAAAAGACGCACGTCATCCAACACACGCGCATCTACTGGGAGAGATTAATAAACAAGAAAGCCATAGTTCAGTGCCATAAATGCCAAGCCTGGGGGCATGCTACAACTAACTGCAGAGCCAAACCTGCTTGCTTAAAATGTGCTGGATCACACTTAACCAAAGAGTGCAACAGGAACGAAAATGATGAACTAAAATGCGTCAACTGCAAGGAAGTAGGTCACATGTCAAATAGCACAAGCTGTGCTGTGTACTTAGGTAAAATAAACAACATTGAAGAGAAAAAGAACACAAATAGCACCAGAAAACCCTATCGACGAGACGACGCTGGCAGAGAAAGACATCCCCCACAATTTATAGAAGCGCCTATTCCCAAAAATAACATCTGGCAAATCAGAGAACAACAAAGGAATAGTCTATCGGTTTTTCCGACCTCCTCGGAATCGGTCAAAGCAACCAGCCAATTCCAAGAACCCCAGCTAGGACAGGTAGCAAAACACACAATGGAAAGAAACGGTGAAGAAAACGAAGGTAGGGAAAATTCCAATGACCAACTTCCAGGCAAGTACAACCATGAAGACCAAGCCGGCAAGTTCTGTGAGTTAAACAGAGAGTTCGCAAAATTGCACGAACTAATTAATATAGATAGAATGCTTGCAGCAGTGCGCGATCTAAATATGCTACTAAAAAACTGCGAAACTAGTCAAGATAAATTTACAACATATTTAAATTTTACTAAAACTATTCATTCTTATGGTATTTAAGCTAAATATAGGAGAATGGAACGCAAATAGCGTGAAACCCAAACACGCGGAATTAACACAATTTTTAATCACACACAAGATTGATATACTCATAATCACAGAGACAAAATTAACACGTAGAGACAAATTTAAGGTTAGAAACTACAACATTGTTAGAAAGGATAGGGCTGATGGCACAATAAATGCAGGAGGAGTACTAATTCTGGTGAAAAATGACATACCATTTAAACACACTAACATTTTATGCAACAACTTAGAGTCAATCGCAATTAAATTATATGACGGTACAGTAATAGCTGGAGCATACCAAAAACCCTCAATAAATATATCCACGGCGGATTTAGACTTAATTTTTGATCTGGGAACCAAAGTTATTCTTTTGGGAGACTTTAACGCTCACAATCAATTATGGAACTGTAATAGAAATGATACTAGGGGCAATACACTACAAAAATACGCAGATGATAATAGATTAAACATAATATTTTCAAATACGCACACCAATTACCCGCCTAACGGTACATCTCCTTCAACAATAGATCTAATTATTAATAAAAATTACCAAAATATCACAACTCCTATCTCTCACCCTGAGTTATCATCCGACCATAATCCAATAACAACCATAATAACAACAAATCATAGGGAAAATCTAACGAAAATAATAACAACGTACACAAATACCAACTGGAAAATATTCAGACAGATCTTGGACAATAAAATTAATATTAACCCTAATATTGGATCACCGATAGAAGTAGATTTGGAAGTAGCTAAATTAGTTGAAAATATTAAATTTGCAAAATCAAAAACCTCCAAATCAATTAAAATTCGATCAGATATAAATAATCTCCCAGAAGACATAACCAAGGAAATTAAAATAAAAAACAAATTAAGAGCTAAGCTCCAACAAACGGCAGACGTAATTTATAAAAATTTACTAAAGGAACAATCAAACAAAGTAGACTCAATGATACGCATATTTAAAAACGATCAATGGACACAAAAACTAGAGTCACTAAACACAAACAGAAATGATCTCTGGAAATTAACAAAAGCCTTAAAAATTGAGAGAACGCCTGTTCCCACCCTTATAGAAAATAATATGATATCAATTACGGATCAACAAAAAGCTGAACACCTAGCAAATGCTTTTGAAGAAATACATAAAACTGACACAAACGTAATGACTGAAGAACAAACTACAATTTTCGATCTATTCAAATCAATTAAAAACCAACCTGTTGTAATTAGTAAAAGAAAATTAAAGAAACTCTTAACGTATCCCGAAGAAATCAAAAATGTAATTAAAAATTTGCCAAATAAAAAGGCACCAGGCGAAGATGGAATAGAAAACAAAATTTTAAAAAATTTAAGTAAAAAAGCTATAGTGCAATTTATGTACATAATTAACTCAATGTTTAAATTATCCTACTTTCCAAAAAATTGGAAAAGAGCAATAATTGTGCCTATTCCTAAACCAAACAAGGATCACTCAAACCCAAGTAACTACAGACCAATTAGTTTATTAAACACCATGTCAAAAGTAGCAGAAAAATTAATCCTAACACGACTTGACAAATTAGATAAGAAACTTAAATTAACAGCAAATGCCCAATTTGGATTTAGGAATGGACACAATACTGCACACCAGGTTGCAAGAATTTGTAATGACATAATATATAACTTTAATGTAAATAAAGTTACTGCAATGGCCTTACTAGATTTTCAAAAAGCATTTGATAGAGTTTGGATAGCCGGGCTTGTCTATAAATTAAGCGAACTAAAACTGCCTTTACATCTAGTGCAGCTCATAGATAGCTATCTCGAAAACAGAAATTTTAAAGTAAAAATAAATAACTCATTATCTAAATTAAAATCAGTAGAGACAGGAGTGCCACAAGGCTCAATACTTGGACCAAAATTATTTACGCTATACATTAATGATATGACAAAATTTAAACAAACTAACACAGCATTATACGCTGATGATACAGCTATATATGCTCACTCATTCAGCGCTATTGTGGCAAACAAACAAATTCAAATTCACTCAGATATACTTGAAAAATACTATGAAAAATGGAAAATTAAAATAAATCCCGATAAAAGTGAAAACATCATATTTAGCCGAAAATTTACAAATAGTAAAACTATAACCCCATTAAAAATTTGCAATGAAACAATAAAACCAACAAAGACAGTTAGATATCTGGGAGTTGTACTGGATCAAAGGCTTAATTTCCATGAACACCTGAAACAAACAATTAAAAAGGCATACTATACACAACACCGATTGTTTCCTTTATTAATAAGTAGTACCCTAAACCAAAAAAACAAAAAATTACTTTATACTGCTGTCATCAGACCAATATTAACCTACGGGGCCTCAATATGGGTTAAAAGCTCTAAAACAAGAATCAAGCCACTTCAGATTTTCCAAAATAAATGCTTGAGGTTAATAACAGGTAAAGATAGATACACGAGAGTAGACACACTGCATGAAATAACAGGATTACCCACTATTAGGCAATGTATAACGATTTTAGCTGAAAATTTTTATAAAAAACTAAACCTTATAGAGAACCCACTTATTAACAATATAACGCAAGTTAAACAACACAATAGTCCCTTTAACATAAAACATAAATTTCTACATCAAAGTACGTCCATTTTTATAGATCCATAACATTTACTGTGCCATCAATTTTGCAGAACCACAATTGTAAGAATAAAGATAAGTTTTTAAATGTATAAAAATTTATCTAAAAAGTAAAATGTGTTAGAATAAATAACATAAATAAACAAATACTTAATTATCTAAAGCAGGTTTTCAGATTCTAATATTTTTCCTGTATAGTAATAAAATAAAAATCCTCCTTTAACATAATGTAAAATAATGTAAGCTAATTAATTATCTTAAGTAATCAAAACAAGAAATAAAAAACGGGGTAATAAGTGTCTATGCTAGACACAGGGATACTTCTGGTAGTATGTAAGCTAGATAAGAACAAAACATTTTTAATGTAATGTATGATCAAAATGATATAATAAAGAAATTTTTAAATGCAAATGCAAATACGTGCCCTTGCCATTCGGTAGGTCCCGGGTTCGATCCCCGGGTACCGACTGACCAGACCATGAGATTTTTCAGGGGGTTACTCATGGTATATCAAGGCATAAGCCGGGTCAGTATATAACCCAACGGACGAGTGGTCAGCGAATTTCTCACAATCGTGGCGTGCATTCCGGGGCCCGGGCATGCACCCACTCGTCCACCTGTGGTTCGGAAGTCACGTTAAGCCGTTGGTCCCACTGGGACACACAATGGGCCTATCTGGCCTCAGTGTTTGCGGCTCGGCGTTCAGCCGGGCCCCCCAGAAAGAGAAAAAAAAATATTTCTGGCATCCATATTTGTGTAAACCGAGAGGTAACCCGCTGAGAAATTTTGGTGTACAACCTTAGCGCGGTTTCACACACACCGATAATGTCGGTATCGGTGTATCAACAGAACCATCCGACAGGCACATTAGGTCGGTGACGATCATCGATTTTTCTATCGGATCGGTTACTGTATGAAGAAAGTTGTATTTAAAACAATATATTTTAGATGCAATCCGATAACGATACCGACACCGACAATATCGGTGTGTGTGAGAAACTCCGCTTAGGGTTTTGCAAGAATTTAGACTATGAATTAGTGCGTATTATTCAGGTATTATAATATATTAGTAGGTAATTATCAGACATAATGGGATATTAATGGGCATTACTTGAATATTCTTAGGTATTAATAAATATAATTTTGATAGTAGCAAAACAACTATTAAACAACTGTTACAAAGCAGTCTTTCTGAAGAACGGGCAACTTTTTTTAATTGAAAGGACAACGTACTCATTTCTATACTATAGCCTGTTGTACAAAACTATTTTCTGTATAAACGTGGAATTATTTCTTTCCTATATCAAGCCCTTTTCAAATAAATTTAGAAAATTTACGTCTGAGCTTTGAATGTCTACCTATTTTGATGTACCCGAGAGATATTGTTTGTCCTAACACGAGAGACAATAAACCACACTATTACCTATTAAAAAAAGTGATTGCAACCAAAAACGACCAAAGCCATTTTATATGTCCTCAAATTAGTCATTTCACCATTCTTTTTTTTTTCTTTAAATCGTAACAGTTTAGACAAGAAAAGCTTATAGTTCCACACTTCTAGCTAACTCTGTATAATGCAGGGTCATTATAGGGTATTACTGTGTGATATCCATTTAATATTAGGTAAGTAATTAGTGTACAACATTTTTTCCAACGATTTACCCCTCGGTTTACATACAAACTGTCCCACTGGAAACGACCCCAAGTAATAACTCAAAATTTACTCATTTTAAAATAGAGAACTTTTAATCAATATTGAATATCGCAAAATTCTTTCTCTTTTAGTTACTTTTTTTATTTTTAATAACCGGAAATAACATTAATTTTTGTTTCTTTTACGAAAATCTTGGCAAATTTTACTTTTTTCAAGAGTTAAATTTTCTCAAAGTATTTAATTATTTTTAACATTGATGTAGGTAAAGGAAATTTGGATAAATAATGTGCAAAAATTTAATTAAATGGTATCAAGGACAGCGCCAATCCAAAAGATTTTGAATTATTAAAATCAAAACGAAATAAGTTGTAGACCGTCAAACCTTCAATAACTCGAATGGGCTTTGAAGTGTCGATATGCCAGCAAACTTATGCATCAGTTACGAATAATCAGAGGTTTGATTTTACAGTTTCTTCATTAGATCTTGATAGTTTTGATATCTTTGGTAAGCATTTATTGATTCCACCCTGACATTTTGTATGTACATAAATCGGTCGAAGTGAAACTACCATTAACATTTTTTAAACGTTTATCTAAGCTGCCTTTACAGTAATACAAAAATTATTTAACAGAAACGCATTGAGAAAATTTAACGGTTTTAAAAAAACGTTAAATTTACCGTCAAGTTAGTCACTGCCATTTCCAGTTAAACCAAAACCGATGAAAATAAAAAAAAACTCACAATAACCAACATTAATTAAAGGCTTTTTTTTTCTCTACAAAGAAATTAAATTATTACTTGGGGCCGTTTTTAATGGGACAGTGCCCGAGCGCCACTGAAGCATAAGAAAATTACATGGGAAATTTTGTTTTTTTAAATTATATCTTTAAAAATATAATTTAGTAAAAACAAAAAAAAACACTAATTCTTAAAAGGAAGGGCACGATTTCATGTAAAGTTGGTGATTAGAAAGGGCTAAAAAAAATAAAAAGGATGGTACGTTAATCGCGATTGAAACCTTCAAACCTCATATTCGAAAGAAACGTTCCGACTTGATCACTTGATTAAGGCCTTTCTAATCAACCATATATGAAAACGTGCCATCATTTTTAAGAAGCCGTGTGGAGTTTTTGAATTCATAATTTATGAAAATAGATAAGACATATAATTTTCCATGTTATTTCCTCATGATTCAATTGCACTAGAACCCTGGATACGACCACTTACACAAACAATTTGATTTACTGTTAACTTTATAAAAGAATACAAAAAATATGTAACTTGATTTTTCTAGAAACTTTTCTGGTACAACCGTATGACATTTTTAAATGATTTCAAAAAAGAAAATTTTTTTAATTAGAAACTATAAATACATATTTCAAAATGTAACATCACGGAAGTATGATATTAAAACAAAAAAAAATTTAATGTCATTATTAATAATAAAAGCTCCAACATCCAAATTCCTTACTTTTTACTCATCCTGTATAAAAAAATATTAATAACCATTTTTTATAAATGCATATTGTAGTGTTAAAGTGGATTTATATATTTTTATATAAATACTTGAAATTTTTTCTTAATAAAATATTAAAGATAAAAATTTATTTAGCTACATGAAATAATTATTGATCTTTTTATTTCGATTTTTAGTCAAACAAGGAACAAAGATTGCACCACCTTCAGTACAACCGATTGTATTGAACCCACTTCCTCTCGAAGATTTCGATGACAAAATGGCGGACATGCAAACGGAGGTGCGTCCTGCAGAGGCAACGACCTCATCAAGTGTGGACGATGAAACGTTGGCGGTGATGTTTCACGAATTTGATGAACTCGCCACAAACGACGATGAAAACTTTGCAAGGAGGTTGCAAGACTTGGAGCAACGCGACGATTTGGCAGCGGTCCGGGCTGTTGAAGAAATAGCCGTGGAAGCCGCTAGAGATCGAATGGGACAAAGACCAACATATCTCCTGGCGACCCAACGCGATGTGCAAATATTCAATTTGGGCAATTTTAATTTGGCGTGTCCAAGCTGTGGTGGCCGGTATTTTCGTGCGGAGTTAAACAGTCGAGGAATTTATTCAAAATGCTGTACAGGCGGCAAAATAAATCTACCCGCCCCGCGCGAAATTCCCGATGTCATCACGGCACTGTTTACTAGACAACACCCCGATTCAAATAAATTTCTTACTAACGTTTTGCAATACAACAATGCATTTCAGTTTGTCAGCAATCAAGTAAATTTGAGAACGTTACGAGGCAGAGGACCATATGTCTATGCGATCGAAGGAAAAATGTACCATTCAATTGGCGACATAAACCTTAACGATCTAGGCAATTCTAAATATGGTCCTTTATATTTCCTTGATCCAGAATTTGCTGCTGAGCGACGAATGCAGTTGAACCACAATAGGTTAGACATGGGTCTTTTGCGACTTCTTGGCGTAACATTAGCCATGTCAAATCCTTTTGCCGAAGGTAATTTTAAAATTTTTTTGTTACTTTTTTAAAACAACACCCTTTTCTTACTTACAGGTTATATGCATTTAAAAGAAGTCTATGAGACACAACGACAAGAAATGGCACAACGAGGCGAACCCGGTATTCCGAATATCCGGCTAGAAATTCTCAATAGAAACGGTAGACAATTTGATGAGCGGCAAGTACCAGAGATTGCCAGCGTGTACGTTTCCAATGAGACACGACCACCATATCCAAATCTTGGCGTCTTTGTCCGAGACATGAACATGGGTTTACGTCGAATCATGTATTACGACAAAAATTTAGATCCTCTAATGTTCCCCCTACTCTTTCCGTCCGGCGACTTGGGTTGGCACCCCGATTTGCGACACGTAGGCGGAAGGAGGAAGGTGACCCTTTGCGAATTTTACGCATTCAAATTGGCTTATCGCCCACGCCAGTTGATAAATAATGCTGGAAAACTAGCTCGGGTAATTTAATTTTTTAACCATCATTTTCGATAACTAATAGTGTTTTTTTGTTACAGCAATATATCGTAAATGCCTATGTCAAAATAGAGCAGAACAATACTAATTTCCTTATGCAAAACCAAGATCAACTGCAAGCTTCAGAGTACGTAGGTTTAGCTGATTACTTGCACAATCAAGCAGAGGTTGATAATGTACCTATGGGCCGAATGATTATTTTGCCATCTTCGTACATTAGAAGTCCAAGAGCGTATCAACAACGCTACCAGGACTTTATGGCCACGGTGGCAAAGTTTGGGGCGCCGTCGTTATTCATAACCGTGACTTGCAACCCTAAATGGCCAGAGATCGTCGAAAACCTCCCCATAAGGGATGAAGCTGTCAACCATCCCATGTTGGTGGCCAGAGTTTTTCACGCAAAACTGGATGAATTAATCCACGACCTGCTAGAAAAACACGTCTTTGGAGTTCCATTGGCGTGCATGTACGTCATAGAATTTCAAAAAAGAGGTTTGCCACATGCTCATATTTTGCTAATTCTAAGAGAACAAGACAAATTGAACAATTCGGTCAGGATTGACCAGCTCATTTCCGCCGAAATTCCTGACGTAGAAACCGAGCCAGTCCTGTACGAATTGGTCAAACAGCACATGACTCACGGGCCGTGTGGGGCATTTAATCAGAGTTCACCTTGCATGAAAGAGTACAAATGCTCTAAGCGCTTTCCTTAACCGTTGTCCGCTGAAACGGTAGTCAGTGAAGACGGATCTGTAATTTATAGGCGTAGAATCAGTGCACACCGTGTACCGTTGAAAGACGAGAATGGTGAAATTAAGCAATTTAATTGTCAATGGATTGTCGCTTATTGTCCATTTCTACTTCTCAAGTATCGTTGTCACATCAACGTAATGGCTTGCACTTCTTTGCGTAGCGTCAAGTACCTTTGCAAATATCTAAACAAAGGGGCTGATCGAGCTTTGGTGCGGGTTGTGGAACAAAACCAACAACTGCCGCCGCAACAAAATGACGATCAGCAACCACAACAAGCTCTTCAATATAATGAAATCGAATCATTTTTGAACGCAAGGTACATGACCCCACCAGAAGCGGCATGGAATATCAACAAATTCGAAATTCACAAACAGACTCACACCATCATCAGATTGGCAGTTCATTTGCCCGAAAGGCAAAGAGTTATTTTTGAACGTGGCATGGAAAGGGAAGCTTTGGTAAGAAACGAAAGTACTATGCTAACCGATTGGTTCCGGCTAAACGCCGAGGACCCGGCAGCTAGACCGTATCTTTATCAAGAGATTCCCAATCACTTTGTGTGGGTCGCTAGCGCCAAGCGTTGGAAAACAAGGTTGCAACGTGGTGAGAAAACCATATCTCGAATGTATTCGGTGTCTTTGAAAAATAGAGAACTGTTCTTTTTGCGAACTCTGTTGTTGCACGTACGCGGAGCCATAAGCTACGAATATGTGCGCACGTTCGAAGACACCACGTTTGAAACCTTTGAACAAGCTTGCCGAGCGAGAGGGTTGTTAGCTGACGATGCCGAATGGATCAGGTGTCTCGAAGAGGCTATACAAAAAGACATGCCTCATCAATTAAGGCAGATGTTTGCCTACATTTTGGCATTCTGCGAAGTTAACGATCCAAGTGCCCTTTGGGAGCGCTTTCGACTGTCTTTAATCGAGGACTTTACTCGAAACGACATGTCTGAGAATGCAGCGACCAATGCGGCTTTGTTAGAAATTCAAACAACTCTTCTAATGAATGGCCGTCGCCTTCGTGAATTCAGCATTCCCGAACCGATCGTAAGTAACTCATTTCTATTGAAATTTTAATTATTTACGGTGTCTTTTTTTCTCTTTTCGCAGGCACAGAATATTCTGGAGGACGATCCGGTAAACGTTGAAGAAGAGCAAGCAGAAGGCGAAAGATTGAATCAACTACTGAACGCTCAACAAAGAAACGTCTTTGATGCGGTGTTGGCGGCCGTCCACGATGACAACGAGCCTCGGCGTTTGTTCAATCTGAACGGTCCCGGAGGATCCGGTAAAACGTTCGTATACAACACCATTATTACCGTTTTGAGAGGCGAAAATTTGCCGGTCGCTTCTATGGCCTGAACTGGGTTGGCAGCGGCTCTTTTAAAACAAGGTCGCACAACACACAGTCGCTTCAAGTTGCCGGTTCCATTGGTCGAAACGTCAACTTCGAGCTTGACTGCCCAATTAGCCGAGGGTCAATTTATTAAACGGGTAAAATTGATTGTTTGGGACGAAATAAGCATGGCGTCACGTTATGCTTTCGACATTGTCGACAAAACGCTGAAAGATCTCTGTCAAAATAATCTTCCTTTTGGTGGAAAGGTTATGCTGGTGGGGGGCGACTTTAGACAGTGTTTGCCGATTGTGCCTCACGGTGACCGAACACAAATCGTTGAAGCTTGCGTAAAACAAAGCAATCATTGGCACGGTTTTGAAACTTTAGATTTGACTGTCAATAATCGTGCTAGAAACGATGAAAGTAATTTTTCACAATGGTTGCTTCAATTAGGAGACGGTACCCTTGACGGAATCCGTTATGAACAAGACAAATTGATTGCAATTCCCGATCAGTGTACGGTTGCAAACTTAAACGAGCTTATTCACAAAGTGTTTAGAGCGCTTCAAATCAATGCTGTGCCGCACAAAGCCATTTTAACACCTCTCAACGAAGACTGTCACATAATTAATGATATTGTGTGCGCTAATTTCCCCGGTCAACCAAAGTCGTATTTCAGTGCAGACAGTGTGATTGAAGACGACGATGAAACGTTGCGGGCAAATTACGCTGTTGAGTTTTTGAACACGTTAACTTCTCCAAGAGCACCAACTCAAACTCATTTTAAAACAAGGTGTTATAATCATGTTATTGCGTAATTTAAATGTCAGAAAGGGACTATGTAACGGCACTAGGCTATTAGTCAGAACGTTATGTAGGAACTTTATAGATGCCGAAATTATCGATGTAAAAGGTGGCTTGACCGGAAACAGAGTCTTTATCCCCCGTATCGATATAATTCCGTCTGATGCCGATTTGCCCTTTAAAATGAAAAGGAGACAATTTCAGGTCAGAATCGCATAACTGCCAAATTTGAATTGATTGGAATTGGTTGAAATACAACAAAGTTTCTAAAGAAATTAAACAAAATCGACAAACTCACAAATTCACAACTAACGCAAGTACCTAAATATGTTTTAATAGAAAGAAATTTGACATATTTTAAATTATTAACATTTCAGATTTTTCAAGTTTCAACAAATCCTGTGTCATCTATGCTGCATTGACTTTCAAAGACGTAACTCTACTTTACTAGAAGTAATTTTAATTATACGTTGAAAAATAGGAGATTCAGAAATTCCTATTGCTTGAAAACGATAAAGTTAGAAACTTAGCTGTACGTAAGTATTGTGTATTAATTCTCTAATGCGTCAGTTTTAATATACGTCTATTAAAGTAATTCCAGAAAAAAATCACAAGAAACTGACAAATCCGAAAACTGACACCATAGATACAATCCATGATTGAATCGATGAAACAAAAATACTTTTTTTAAAGTAATTCTACAAAATCAAAAATTACGAAAATGGTGGTTTCAGACATCTCCGTAGTGTAAAACTGCACAAAGAACACAGGTGCTAATTCCATTTATGATCGAATGTAATTTTGATCGTTGGTAACATGCGAAGAAATAATACGTTTTTTTTATTCAAAAAATTGCACTAGTATTGGATGGACTAGGAATAATAATGAAAAAAAAGACAGGAAAAAAAAAAGAGTGAGGGAAAGAGAGATGAAGAGAAAAAAAAAGAAGAAAAGGCAGGCCCCGAAGGGACCCACCTAGATCCCCGAAGAGGCTACCGACCCCGAGGCGCCCTAACCACTCGGGGGGGGGGCGATAGGGCCCCTCCCGGGTGCGGCATGTGGGGGAGCAGCGCAGCTGCGAACCCCACTTGCAACATGACTCCCATTCGGTCCCAAAACAAAGATGTCTAAGAAAGCCCAACAAACATTGGGGCCAAAAAATCATTAAATTCGCCCTCCCCCACCCAAAACTCCCCTTCTCAAAAATAAAAACAAACACCGTTCAAAGATTACTTTCAATAACTTGAGACTTCTCGGCGGATACTAGGGCTTTAGCCCTAGTACTTTATACTAAAACACAGCATCGCCGAACCCTTTGCACATTTCGAACTGTACAGTTCGAAACCGTTAGAAATACGTCCGTCAAGTCGAAATAGATCCATGTAAGATCGGCCGTTTCAATCCGAAAGTCCCCCGGGACGTCAGGACCGTTTTTGGGGAATTGCGGGATAAAGATGCGAGATCGTCGAAACCGCGCCTCTTCCCGTCAATCTTCCCCGAAACGACTTTTCATTGGTTTGTCCCCGAACTCGATCGAACCAGGTCGAATCGAACCGACACAAATAACGTTTCTCGCCTGTCAGTTTCTTACGCGTTAAATGTAAACAAACAAAAATCAACTTTAAATCGGGGCTTAATTGTTAATTGGTGTCGTCAAGTGAGTGTTGTAACGTTAAAAACGAACTAAGAGTGGATTAAAGTGTGTTCGAATCGAGTTAGATTTTGTCAAAAATCCGGTGTCAAAATTTCCGACCCCACCAAATTGAGGTTAGAGCGTTTTAAAAGACACCCGAAGTCAGTGTTAGGTGCCGTCAAAGCCAGTACAAGTGGGGAGACGGCGCACCGCACACTGCAACTGTTTTTTTGCCAAACTGCAACTTTACTGGCAACCTATGCTGTCAACTGTCAAAACCACTAATTGAATTGACGGCGGTACGGCGACTAATTGCCCCTTAAAACTTATGGTGTTGGTGCAAGTGCGTTAATAAAAAAGGACTAGAATTGTCTTGCAGTTACGTGTGTTTGAATTACGTTAGATTTTGGCAAAAATCGAGTGCCCCACTTTCCGAGCAATGTTACGTTTTAAAGGTAGTGTCGTCAAAGCAACACCAGTGCTGTCACATGGCAAACTGCCCAGAACTGTCCTTTCTGTGTTTTTAAGTGACCCCTAATTTATTGGAGTTTTTCGATAGTTTCTAACCGCAAAGTTTTCGCGGGTCAGTATTATCGGCATCTACTCCTCCATCGCGCGTTGTCAACAGTGTCAACTGTCACCCCGCCGTCAACTTAGCGTCAACTTCATTGTTATTGATATTTACCATCGATCCACACCGCAAATTTTGTATTTATTCGTGTTGACCATGTGAAAAAACCGTTACAGCCCCGCACTGAGGAATGCAGTCACCTTACATCCGACGCTCCACCTGCAAGTGATAGTGCGGATTTAAGGCAGTGCAATGACCCGAGTGTAAGTGCAGAGCAGAGCAATAAACTAAGTGATAAAAGTGCCAAACGTATTGTGACAAAAACAGGTCAAACAGTACATTTTTTTAAGAAATACTGCCAGTACTTTATTACGTGAAAACACAGAGTAGCACAGCTGCGCACCCGAAGTCCAGAAATTGCAAACTGTGATTGACCAGAAAGACCCCAAGTTCCCGTCGATCGAGTGAAATTTTTCGTGGAAAGTCTGCTTCTATTATTCAACACCTGCATGGACGCATGGAAGCTTTACGTGTTTGGGCCAGTTTTCGCCGACCAAAATAAGTAAATTTTTTCCCTTTCTTTTTATCAATTCCTTTTGAATTCAATCAAAATAACTTTTAATTCATCATATTATTAATAACACTGTACACCGTCGTTAATTCCATTACTTTCAATTGAACAATTAATAATTCAAAAGGGTCATCATTTTTAAAAATTTCGTTGCAAATCAAGTGTGTTTCTGTCAAAATAATAAAGAAACAATTGAACTGAAAATGTCAAACAACGAAGCGTAAGTAAATTGTTATCGTTTTATTTCATCAATTTCTTTTTAAAATAGACCAAAATAACTTTCAATTCATCAATTATAGTATTAGCTGAAGTTACTTCGTCATTATTATTCATAACATTGTATCGCCATCAATTCCATTACTTTCAATTGAACATTTAATAATTCAAAACGGCCATTTTGTTATATTTTCACAAAATTTAATTTTCCTATCATATGCTAGCAACTTGCTTCTTATTTATTAAGGAATAATATAGTGGGTAGGTCCTAAAGCGCCCGTGACAATAATTTCGCACCATAAAGTATTAGATACTTCCAAAATTATTTGTTATATGTTATATTTGCTTAGAAATATGGAAATTGAGACTATTGAGGGTATTGAGACGTCAGCTCCTGCTCCATCAGTACCGACGTCGCCACCAATGCCAGCGTCGGCAGAATTGCCGGAGGCGGGACCATCGACGACGTCGACATCGATGGCACCGCCACAAAGAGAAAGGAGCCGGAACAGGAATGATCGGTACAATTGTTTCTTTACTATAAAATATAATTCTAACATCAATTTAATTTTTAGCAAACGGGACTGGCGCTCCAGAAATGGAGATCGGGGCGGCGGTACTGATTACCGCAGCCGTGACAGGAGCCGGAGCCCTTATCGCAGCCGCGACAGAAGGGACCCAGGAAGAGGTGGGCGGTGACGAGGTGGCAACAACAACAGCCAACAAAACGCCGGCCCCAAGTGCTGCAACCACTGCTGCGAAAAAAGCTCTGCAGTGGTGGCAGCAACTACACCCCCCCCCCGCTCCTGCGGGTGTAGTAGTGCAATACTTTCAATTTTATTCCAAATAATAATAAAAAAAAAACATTCTGCTGTTGTTTTATTTACACACCGTAGAATTTTTATCCTTTTTTGTTAAACGAGATAAGTTTTGAAAGTTGCTTTCCCCAATTACTTAGTTTTCAATTTCAAAATACCTGCCGCTTCTTATTTTGTTGCTTTAAAATCCGAGTGTGGCGTTAGCGTGCAAATCGAGTATTTGATAATTTGACACTACAAAAGTTAGGTTAAGGTTATTTATGCCAGATGCCAAGTAAAACAATTTCTGCTTTAATTATGCGGCATCTCTCATCAGCAGCCAGGGCTTTTCTTTTAGTACTCCTTAATTGTGTCGCTGATCAGCAAAATCGACGACATTCGCAGACATCAACGACGACCTCCAGAAGCGAGAGATGTTGCTAAATTTGGCAGGAAAAGACGTCCAAGAAGAATTTGACACTTTATCAAATACCAGGTCAACCTATATGGAAGCAGTAATAGCCCTAAATAAACATATTATGTCCAATATGAGACATTTGTTTTCAGAAACGCACTTCAACTACCATAAGAGAATACGGCAGAATACTATACATCAATTTGTTAAAATTTTAGGTTCGTCTGCCATCATTTTCCGACGGATTTCAAAAGCTGATCAACCTAAATTTGTTTAGAAGGTAATAATGTAGAAAATAAGCCCTGAAACCAAATTAGAACTTTCCAGTTAAATTGAAGTATTTTTTTCCAAAATCAGAAGAAATTGAAGTACTTTTTCCCAAAATTAGAAAGGTTGCCATTTTAATGTCCGACCGTTTTGGAGTGCCAGACCGCCGGATTTCCACTTAAGGCAGGCAATACTACCAATTGTAATATTAAATAGAATTAGATCTTTCAGGTTAGATCAGATGGGAGCCAGCTCTCAGTCAAAGCGTACCATTCCCTTTACCGTTGCCCTGCAGGTGTAACTGTGGGTCTGCTTACTATAATATCTTAAATAGGGATATTAGAACAACAGTTGTGGAGGTTAATCAAAGGAATGAAAATGTTAATTCACCAAATAATGTTGTAGAGCAGTAAAGCGCATCCGTTGCAAGACCTAAAAGGAATGTGAAACCTCCCAATAGGTTAAATCTAGTTAAGTTAAGGATAGTTAAGTTAAGTTGTATTTATGTTAAGTTCGAAGTTTGTGTAAAATAATTACTCTGCAAATTATTGATGTTATTCTAATACTAAGCGGAGAGGACTGTAGTGTCCTGTAATTGTTACAACTAATCATGCCTAGATGGCGCTAAACTCGTATTATGGTTCCAGAACGATAATGCTGACAAGAGGTCGCTCTCTTGCCTCCTATCCTAGACTTTAACAAGTCGAGATGTACGCGTTCTCCTGAAATAAATACCAGTTGGCATTGTTGGCAAAGTTGACTTGGCCTCTGAGATTTGAACACGCAGTGGACAAGAGTCCTACCACCAGCGGGAGCTCATTTCGGAGCAGGGATGCCAGATCTCACGATAAATCGTGAAATCTAACGATTTGATGTGTCGTCTCACGATCTCACGATTTAATAATACAATGCCAAAAGATGATTTTTTTCTAGCTTCCGTCGTCAATAATTCATGCCTACAATTCGGGCTTTACTTATTGGCTTTTAGCTTTACCAATTACCATTTAATACGGTTAAGAACGGCATAATACCGCATAGCTGCTACCATCTAGGAAACACCTCAGTAAACAATAAGATTCGATAAGTAGAGTTTATGTACAATTTTAAATTTACTGGGCAAAACCGGGATTTTTTAAATCTCTTAGACGTAAATCGGGGTTTCACAGAAAATAATACGATACCGAGGTTATAATTGGATCGATAGGCGTTTTTGCGTCATTCAGTCGCAGATTGTTCATTCTTGTTGAGTTTGAAATTTTTTCTGAAAATTCTCAATATATCTAGTGGTACTGATAGTGATAATAATAGTGATCCCGATGTTCAATCAACGTCCACGTCTGTAAAAAAAAACGCAAAGCCTTTTACCAGCAGAAATACAAAATGGTAAAAATAATTCAAGTGAATAACACAGATTAAGCAAAACCCTTATTACGCCGGGTAATTTTAGATTTATTCATTAAACTATTTGCCTCATAATTAATTGTTATAAGTGTAAAATTTGCTCTTATAATTTAAAAATAACTCATGGAAAAGGGGACGTAACTAAGCACGCCCTTACTCATAAACATAGAGGCTTCGCCAAAGCAATTTCGGGACAACGTTCAGTCGCTCGGTTATTCGGTGAAAAGCATTGCCGCTGAAAGTGAAGGAATGTGAAATAAGAATTGCGGGGTTTATTGCCTAACACAATTTACCCATGAAACTAATGGAGCATCTTCCCGCTTTTCTAAGCGCCATTTGCACCGATTCTGAGGTTATAAAAAAAATTAAGTGTGGACGCACAAAAATAAAATCAATAATTACAAATGTCACGGGTGCAACAGAACAACAAAGAGTTGTTGATTTAATGAAAATCTGCAAATTTAGTTTGATTGACAATGAATCCACCGATCGCTCATGCACAAAACATTTGTATCTTGTTGTCCGTATTAACTTAGGGGATGCTGTAAAGGATTACTTTCTGACACTGATACCTGTAGAAGATGCTACTGGCATCGCATTATTCACTCACATCGTTAATTTTTTGGAGAAGTTTAGCATTCGTTATAAAACAAATTGTATTGAGTTCGCATCCGATGGAGCCAACAATATGATGGGGGTTCACAATTCCGTAGTAAGCAGATTGAAAGAAGCCATACCAAACATCTTTATTATGAAATTCATATGCCACAGCTTTCACCTGGGTGCTTCCTATGCTTGCGAAAAACTCCCGCAAGAAATAGAAAGACTTGCGAGAGATGGGAGTATTCCTAAAATGTATTTACAGTACTCACCAATCCCGAACCAAATGTGAACGAACCACAACACCGGCCTCCCCATTGGCTGCCGACCGGTCCCTGCCTTGCGCATTATAAATGGCGCTGACGCATTTAAATTATTATTTTAAAACATAATTAAAAATTAAAATCATGGAGAAAAAAGAGCCGTAGCAGGCCGTATAGTGAGAAGAAGATGCTTCTCAGTTTGATTGAAAAGTAAGTTCTTCAATCATTTTACCGCTAAATATTACAAATTTTCACCAAAAATTTCAGATATAAATATTTGGTGGAAAACAAGCGAACGGGTGGGGCCACCTTGCCAAAAAAATACGGAGGCGTAGGTCAAGAATTTAACGCTTCCAGCGATTCTGGGTCCCGACCTGTACAGCAGCTAAAGTTGCTGCTTAAAAATTTCAAAAAAATGCCAGAAATTCTGTGGCTGAAGACAGGAGGCTTAAATTTCTGACACGGCCGTCATCGACTTCAAGCGTCCAGGATGAAGTGGACCGGGGACGCATCAAGCTGCTCAAATCCCAAGATTCCGCACAAAAGAAGGTCCACAAAACAAGGGGTAGAAGATTTATTCCCCAGGTCCCAGAGTCTCAATCTGTGTGAAGTCGCCAGTCAGTGAGCCACGAGCGCCCCCTCCCCCAAACCTTTTTCAATCCCCACTTTTGGGATCACTTGTCTACTCTAAGGCTCTTCAGACTTCTCCCCCCACCTCCCCCCTAACCAAAAAACCAATCACCCAAACCAACCTTCCCCCTTTAAAATCCTCCTTCCAAATCCACCTCCCCCATCCCCTCTTTAATGTCCCTAGCAATTCATTCCCCTCCAACCAGAGCTCACGGCGTCCCAGCCGGAGCCCCTCGCACAACCTTACTGTCCCCAACTCGTTTCGCTATCTAATTAGCAATCAATAACGGGTTTATTTTACCTGAAAATGTTAAAGGTTATCCGAAAGCAGCCCCTAGAAAAAATAATGGAAGAGGAAGAAAAATAGGGAAAACCATGATTATAGCAGACACGCCTGAAAATGATGAATTAGAGGCAAAAGAAAAGGAAAAATATACAAAGCAAACTGAAAAGCTAAGAGTTAGGAAACGAATTTGTTTAGACAGTGACAATAATAGCAGCGACCGAGACTAGCGACACAAGTAAAGCCAATTTTAGAAATGTCTCGCTAAACGATAGTTTATCCGATTATGATTTTAATGAAGTTATTGCAGCTGTTATTGAATTTGAAGAACTAGACAGAGATTCAGTAACAGATGATTTCGTGCTAGTTAAGTCTAACACCACTAAGAAAAACCTTTTTTATGTTGGAAAGGTATTAATTAGGTGGTAGTCCAAAAAGATGTAGCACTGTCTCATTGTGGAAAGTGGCATGTCTTAAAGTGAAAGAACACGTTTCCACAATGAGACACTTGTAACTTAAAACAAAAAAAATTCCTAAATTCATTTTAACACAGTTTTGAAATAATTTCTTATTGTGTGATGGTTAGTTATTATTCTGTTCCCCAATTGTATACAAGAAACACGAAAACTTTCTGAAATTAAAGAACGTGTACATCAAATGACAAATATTGTCTCACTGTGGACCACCCTTCCCTACATATAGACAGCCAATCTGTAATTCAAGCTTATGCTTCGCCCCTGTTCAAACTGGTGTCAGTATCTTTCATAAGAAGCAAATAATACTGCATAAATACATACAGGTCAGATTTTAACAAGCATGTACACAGGACGTTAACAACCTTGTTCCATGACCAAACACTATTGTTGTTGCGTCTTTGTAACAATGTCTATCCCCAGTTGCAGAAACAATCATTAGGCGATTGTCAAGATATTGGTTATTTTCGTAAGAATTGGAAACATTGCAAAGTTATTGCCAAACAAACACTTCCAAGTTGCAACAATAAATTATTGGCCAATCAAAGTACTGCCGGGAAATTAATTAATTCACAGGGACTGCGCAAATGGTTTACTTTTTCCACGTTATCATCAAGTGTAACATGGAAGAACTTGTAGGAGACATTAGAAAAGTACGGAGGGGATTACAAATCGTCCACTTTTTTCACATTATACTTGATCATTATGTGGCAAAAGTAGATTATTTGCGCACCCCCATGCATTACTTAATTTCCGGGCTGTACATAGTCAAAATCTTTAATGAGTGTTAATTGTTAGTTAACAGATCGTCAATAATAATTGTAATTGGGTCTTGTGATACATCTACATGTCAAATGCATAGACCGCAAGGGCAACTTCCTATAAAGTTGTTTGAAGCGTAATTAAACCTTGGCGCTTGACTTCGACATTGGTTGGAACAGAAAAATTCGACTCACCCTGGAAGCAGCTTAATAGTTTCTCTTCAATCGGCCTGTAAACAGAGAGAAACTTAGCATTTAACTAATGCTGGTGACAAAAAGATTACCTCCAAAAAAACTGGGAGCCATGTCTTCCTCAGGTCCACCCGTAGACGTCCTCATCCACTGGCACTGGCTTTCCTTAACCTTCCACTGGCACTTGATCTTCAGCTGTAATCACTTTACTAGTTTATTAATCAATTCACAAACGTTTAGAAAGAAAAATTATTTAGCAACAATTACTATTTATGAAGGAACTAATAAAAAAACAAGTGAAGGCAACCCTGGCAACCGTTAGCACAAACAAAAGGCGCCAAGCCAAATGTCATTTGTCAAATTTCAACTCAACATCGCATTGACCATGGCATTGACGTAAGACAGGACCGGCTTCCAGGCAATTTGCTGATGTTCTGAGCATCCGTGTTTTGCTGTTTCGCTCATTTGTGGACTTGTCAACCATAGAAATTCTTGCAACTAAGATTGCAGCAAAAAATTCAAAAATTATTTAAAAACTGCGACGTAAAAATCTATTTGAAGACAAAACACGAATGTTATCACGAGGAAACAAAATGCGGTGAAGAAATGGTAGAAACAGGCTTATTTTAGCAGATCTGGAAGATCAAGATACGAAAACTTTTTTTACAAATGTCTTAGGGCAAGAAAAGCATAATATGAACAGACGGGGAGGATAGACAACACAAGTTGATGAATTAATTGCGTATCCTCATTTTCTCTATGCGGTGAGAAATACTTGTAACTCATTACTAGTCATGGTCAAAAAGTAGCCGTTAAGAGCCTATTTTATTTAGTCTAACTTTTCTTGAAATTAATCACTTTTCTACTACATCGCTAGAGACAAGTTTGACAAACTACAGACAAGATAATCCATTTTGACCGTCTATTGAAATACCTATTTCGAAATAGAAAAAAGCTACTGACCTGAAAATTAAGCCAGTCTTAACAAAGTAGAATCTAATCAGTAAAAATACTTTCAAAATGATGATACTTTCGCAAAGGAGCTAATAATCATATGAAAAAATGACCAAAATATTGTAGGATAAAGTTTATAATTAACAACCTCATAAGAACAGCAAAAAGTTTTTTAATGACATGATAATTAATTACATGCACCAATAATTTTGGTAGAGAGAAGTCGACGGACGAGGATCCGCAAGATTGACAGAAACTGTACGACGGTGTCGAGTGCTCCTCAACTCAACAAAGGATCAGGATGGATGCGAGGTTTAGTCTTGCCGTATTGTTCAATTGGCAGAGATGATTTTACACATCAAAATAATCAAGCTATCCAAAACTAAGCTAAGCAGCTAGGACTAATTCCAGTTAAGAAATAAAATTCAGCTAGGAATACACGTAACTAGACGCACAACATAGCTAGGCATAAAACGTAGCTAGCCATAAAAGTCCTTTTCGTTTAGCATCATATACAAAAATAAAATAAATATGATATCGTGAATGAGGAAACCATTTGACAAACAACTGTACAGAGTCAAAAGCTTTGAGGAGTGTTACTTGTGACGCGTTAATTAAACCCTTGGTGCTTGACTTCAACAGACATTGGTTGGAACAGAAAGATTCGACTCACCCCGGAAGCAGCTTAATAGTTTTTCTTCAATCAGCCTGTAAACAAAGAGAAAATTAGCATTTAACTAATGCTAGTGACCAAATTATTACCTCAGAAAAACTGGGAGCCATGTCTTTCCTCAGATCCACCTGTTCTTATCCACTGGCACTGGCTTTTCTATCAACTTGCACTTGATCTTCAGTTGTAATCACTTTACTAGTTTGTTAATCAATTCACAAACGTTTAGGAAGAAAAACTATTTAGCAACAATTACTATTTATGAAGAAACTAATAAAAACAAGTGAATGCGTCGTCACGAACCGCAATCAGAGCCACCCAACCAACAACCGTTGGCACAAACAAAAACAAAACGCGCCAAGCCAAATGTCATTTGTCAACTGTCAAGTGAACTGCACATTGACGTAAAGCAGGACCGGCTTTAAGGCTCAAATCATCAGCAAATTGCCTGAAAGGTTTCCGTGTTTTGTATGATCTGTGTTTTGCTGTTTTGTTGGATTGTGGACTTGCCAACCACAAAAATTCTTGCAACTAAGATTGCAGCGGAAAATTCAAAAATTATTTAAAAACTGCGACGTAAAAATCTATTTGAAAGCAAAACACGAATATTTCTGTATTGTAATCGTGAGGCAACAGAATGCAGTGGAAAAATGGTAGAAAAGGCTTAATTTAGCAGAAAAATCAAGATGCGGAAATACTTTTTTTTACAAATGTTTTAGGACGAGGAGGATAGGCAACGCAAATTTTATGAATAGCGTATGAAGTGAAACTCATCATTTGGACTAGTCATAGTCAACAAGTAACCGTTAAGAGCTTATTTAGTCTAACTTTTCTTGAAATTAATCACTTTTCTACTACGTCGCTAGAGACAAATTTGACAAACTACAAAATGATCCATTTTGACCGCCTATTAGAAATATTTCGAAAAAGAAAAAAGCTACTGACATGAAAATTCAGCCACAGTCTTAGTAAAGTAGAATCTAATCAGTAAAAATGCTTTCAAATTGGTGGCACTTTTGCGGTCATTTATGTTAACCTAAAATCGGCATTCTATTTAAATTCTCCTGAAAACTTTGACAAGAAAGTAATGTAGCTGAAGAATTTAAATCTCAACAGGTTGGCAACAATAATTTCATAATCCCTCTATCTTATTTCTTATCTGTGTTTCGGCATGAGAACTTTCCACATTGTCAAGTACGGCTGTGCCGCAAAATGCAATTTCACACTGTCATGTTTCTCAAAATTTTTCTTATACAACCACCCCTTTGTAATACATCCTTGTATTCAGAATTAAATTACCTACCAGAAATTGGTAACAAAATAATGTGTTGCCATTTGAAATAATAAAGTTGATATCATTTGATTAAATAACAAGTGAGTAGAAATGTTGAAAAGCACATTTGGAACGACTGTATTTTGTGCAACAGCTTCCATTAAAAACCGTTTACATAAAGTGTATAGTTTAGCAGAAAATGCCTGTTTCCTCTCCAAATGAACATCGGGTATATATATATATCTTCTTTGTTATGAGTTCAATAACTTTTAAAAAAGAAAGTTTAAAGAAACACAACCAGTAGATGACTTACTAAGAAAACAGCTGGTAGCTTGAATTTGAGGGTAGCCTGAACTGTAAGTGTAGGAAAATTCAGCAATTGGCTAATAATATTTAAGAGAGGAATACTTACAGATGAGTCCTCTTCATGTGCACTATCATACCAAGACCAGGGAAAATTATTGACCATTGTCCAAGTAGTTGTACTTCTGGCTCGTTAAAACAAACCTGTAAACTATCACAGATAATAAAATTTTATAAAATTGAAAAAACTTAACTTACTGATGCTACCAACCAACTAACAATAATTTCACAAGGGGACAATTGAAACTTTGGTCAATGTTTACCTTATCGACTTCTTCGCAATCAACGAAACTTTGGTTCTCCTACAATCCTACCACTTCGTGCCACACATTTTAGTCAACAGGTAAATGGTAAATTAAATTTGACTAAAAACGATTAAATTAATCTAACCTAACCTAGTTTTTGACCGACGGACGCACTCCCACACTCAGACTCTCAGACTTGCGCATGCACCGCTAATGTGTAAACAACGAAAGATGCTCAAACAGCAGGACCGGCTTCAAATATTTTCAAATCAAATCTATTGCAGTCGTAAAAGTGTCAGTATTGAATCCACTATGTACAGTATAAAATCATAAATAATCAGTAAGATATTGCAAAAGAATTAGTACATTGATAGAATTCGATCGGTTAAAATTATATTGGCCAATTATTATTTAATTTTATTGATTATGGTTTGTTTTACAAATTATTAATTTTATTAACTTTACTGACCGAATATTAATTGGGATGACCATAGTTTGTTTTACCAACCGTTTATAAAATTTACTGATTATTTATTAATTTGACTTACCGGTCATTTGTTTTACAAACCGTTTCTAAATTTGACTAATCATTTATTAATTTTACTTACCAATTATTATTTTTACGGACCGTTTAATAATTTTATCGGTTTCAAGCTGTAAGAATGTCTTTAACATTCACAAAAGTAGGTCTGTAATATACCTTATAACATAACTGTACTAGGAATGTAAAAATGACATATCGGTAATGTAAATAGTTATTTTTGTATCTAGAACGCAAAATGCCACTTTTGCGTTCAAGAATGGAAGTTATTTTGCCAAGGTTTCCCGAGGCAAAATATCCATTTGTAGCGACCACAGAATATCCCCTCTAGAAAAGTATCTCGTGTAGTAAAGCTGGGAATGAAGTCAGCGCCATGCAGCGGATGATCCGGAACTATTACAGTTAACTGCAATATCGGGAATACTTTAATCTTAATTTAATGTTTTATTTGGACCTTCATTTAGGATTTGATTCAGTCAACTAATTCTAAAATGAACAATAGTGGCACAATATTAATTAACATTTTATTGATTCAAACAACATACAACTTTAATTTAACGATTTTCGTGGTGACTACAACAAATATAATATACAGGGTGGGGCAATAGTGCGTCCAACTTAAGTTTAGCCAGCCTGTGTAATTTTTCAAAAGTAAAAGCGATTTAAGGACATCCTACGGATGTTTCTTAACTACTACTTACATAATTTTTTCTTAGAACTCGTAATTGTGACCGTAGTGACTTTTTTAACATGCATCTGCAGATGCCATCATTTGAACAAAAAAAATCGCTTTATCCAAGTGGTTTGGAAAAAGTCAGCAATAATATTGGAATGAAAAGAGTCTAGGAAAGAAAAGGCTCCGAAAAATACTTAAGTCTTTGGGAAAACGATGTCTTTTTGACGAACGATCTTCGCAATTAGGCACACAACACTTTTTAGTTTTAGCACCAGATTCCATTAATACATCCATAATGGTTAGATATTGTCGCACAGAGAACACACAGAGAACACAAGCAAAAAATTCGAATAATGCGGGAATATTATCGAAAAACAGCATGCGAAAAGTTTGTTGACGTATGTGGTTGACAAAAGTAAAATTTCAAAATACAGACTACTAGACCGAAAAACCCGCGCTCCAGTGGATGATCCAGTAACTAAAAGTCCATTCCCAATTGCGCCAACTAAGTTACGTTTATAGTTAGGAGTATTATGTGGTTGCGACCTTCCTCGCAACTTAACGTTTCCAGATCCGAACCAGAGAGGGCGCTACCTACCGCGCACCCCCACTAACAACAGCGACGAATCCGGGAACCACCAGGGAATATAAGACCGGACAGAACCTCCACCAATCTCTTTTTTACCGACGACTCGCCGACCTGGTGCATCCGAAGACTCCCGATTCGACTACTAATCGCCCCGACATAAACCACGCTTTTATCGAAACTTGTATTTAACTAAATATATCGTTATTGTTGTTAATCGAGACTCATTCCGGAAAGCAAGTAGCTTTACATTCAAGAACGCAAAAGCATCTCGCGTTCGAGAGACAAACAAGATTTTTTCGAAAATTTTGACAATTGTTTTACGTTCTAGAACGTTAATAGTAGATTACACACCGAGGTGGAAAATGTTTCATTTTTGTTGAGAGTTAAGATAGCTTTCCGAGGCCCGTAGGGCCGAGGTGACCTAATGCTCGAGATAGAAGGAAATTTCCACCGAGGTTTGTATACTATTTTATTTGCAATCATTCATTTTTGGCACATAAGCATAAGTTAGTTTTTTGAAATTTTGTTCTGCGCCATCTACCGAGCTATTTTTGTACTCACAACAGGTTAGGAAAGGGCCCATTCATAACCTAGAGTAGGAAAGTAAGGTCAAAAATGGATTGTCAGGAATGATTAACTTCCCCCCTATATGATTGCGAATAAAAGATTTTATTCGCAATTATATAGATAATATATCTATTCCAAACCTTTTAAGAAGTGGGGGTCCAAGAAGTTGGCAACACAAATGAAGCACTAATGACGCTACTATACAAAATCTTTAGTGCTTCGTTAAAAGCAGCCATTACAAAACAGTAGAGGGTCCTCCACAAAGAGGGCGCTAGTAGCTTCGAATTCAATGATTCTCTTTTTTCATATAGGTAGTTCCTCATAGATGTCGCTGATTTTTCTGGTTAAAAGAAGAATGCTGCATTGTACGTCGAAATCGATGATTACGGTTGCTAGCACACAGAGGGCGCTACTGCGGTGCGCTTTAATACAGCCATTGTTTGTTTTGTAAATTGAAACTTTGTTGAAAGGTCAAACGTCGACTAAATGTTATTATACTACCCAGGCGCCAGAATCGTCGAATTGAGATTATCGAGTTGTTGAGTGGTAGATTTTAACTGCCGCATTCACAATTCTTTGTTTTCATTGACTGTTTTTGCGATCATCCCGACAAACTGTTAGTGTTCTTAGTGTGTAGGTACTTGTGTAATTTCAGTGAAAATTCAGGAAGATGCCCAAGTATTGTGCTACGCAGAACAAGAGAAATCGGCGAGCAAAAGCCATTAGAAATTGGCATGAATTGAAGGGAAAAAACGTACTTTCTAGGTAAGTGACTATTTCTACTACAAAGTGATTTATTCTGACCGTTTATTAGAAGTATCTCGAGAAAGAAAGAATGATCTGACCTGAAAATTTCCTCATAGTTTTAGCGAGATAGGACCTAATTAGTGAAAACACTTTCAAAATGGCGTCATCTCCGCTTACGGGAATTTGAAATTAATTTTGTTACAATAAATGGAATATGTACCCCAATTCTAATTTTTTTCTGGATTCTGTGGAGAATTGGAAAGTCATTTGCTAAAAACTTTTTATACCTAAAATCCGCAGGTACTTTGGACATGATTAAGTTTTTTTGAAAAATTTGATGTCGGTAGAAAAGTAAAATTACAGCAACAGTTGACGACAACACCATTGGTTTTTTTTTTGATGCAGGAAAGATATAATGTTGGAGCTATTAATGTTATAAAAAAATATCCAAAATATTGGAACAGTAAAGTTTATAACTAACGACATACGTCGAATTCACAAAAACAGCAAACAATCTGTGGCTGTGCTGTGGTTACAACCAATAGGTAGAGAAAAGTAATGCGCTTTATAATGATGTCAGGATGTTCCAATACCGAAATGTATGGCTCTTTAAATATCTACGGTTTTTATATTTTATGAAAGAAAATTAAAAAAGTACCGACTTTTAGGAGGCTTTGCCTTTAACAGCCTAATTGACAAAACTAGGTTTTCAACGGATCTGAAAGATAATAAATGCAATTATGTACGTACAGTGGCGAGCAAAAAATAAGGCGCGATGTTTCTTTCTAGTGTAAACCAACTCCATTTGGTAAGGCGGGCAGGGCATTGCGACTCACCCATTTCCAGGTGATTCGCTGCAGGGCGAGGGAAGTGTGTGAATTTTGGGGTAGATATACCCTCCCAGCGGACTAAATATTTATTATCCGTAGCACAATTGGGCGATAAAAATTTCTGGAGGTCCAATACGGCAAACTGGCGACACTGTAGGTAAAATATCTACATATTTCCTACAGGCGCTTCAAAATCAAAAAACCTGACATTTACGTATCAAACGTAACTGGACCGTTTTAAGCTGATAATAGTTATTCATTGTAGGTATACACTAACATGAAGCTGGTGTATGATGAGTTTTTAATCATTTATTATTTTAATCCAAATTTAAGTATTTGTTAATGGTTTATAACTATGAACATTTTAGGTAAAAACCAAATACAACGTTTGTAACCGACGTATTTGCTTATTTATTAACAAATTGATTTTTAATGTTATTATCCTTTCCGGCTTCCAGTATTGATTTATTTATATTGTTCAGCAGGTGAAATTAAAATTTCGAACAAATAAGCAATAAACAAGTAATTATTATCTATTATAGGACAATTGCACAATTCATAACGCCAGAATTGTTCAACGACAGTAAAGTTACTGTCCTGCCATGACCGTCGAAAAGTCCATATCTCAATCCCATTAAGAATGTGTGGGCGCTATTGTGGGAAAAAATTAATAGAAACTTATTTCGATCGGAAAATAAAGAGTAACTTTGGACCGCTATTGAGGACGCCTGCGATACCTTGCCATAGGTGATTTTCAAAATATCATTGGATGAATGTCTAGGCGCCTGGCAAAGGTCATGGAGCTGAATGAGGCACCAACAAAATATTAAGAAATGGGTACTTTTTCTTGTTCATATTTTGTCATATTTCATTATTAATGTTTTATCTTTTTTGTTATACCCATTATATATTTTTATTTGAGATAAATTCACATAGATATACAATTTATCATTATTATTTATTAGGATGATGATGATATTAAGGAATAAAATTCTGAACTATCCATAATGGCGCTGAGCACGGCTACGCTGAGACAGCCACTCATACAGCGAGTTTTACACAACTTAAAAATCGTCAATTTTGCTTTACAAGTCGTGCCTTATTTTTTGCTCGCCACTGTACATCAGAATAATTCGTATGTCATAAAAACTCGGGAGTAAAATAAAATCATCCAACATCACAAAAATAGGGAGTAAAATTATACAAGCTAAAAATTTAGCTATAGTCTTGGCGAGTGAGGATGTAATCAATGAAAATATTTTCATAATACAGGGTGTAACAGAAATAATTACATTAATTTCAACTGGTAATAGATCTCTTCAAGACGAAAAATTTTTCTTAATAATTTTTTTTAAAGAACGTTTTTGTTTTTGTGTTAAAATTATTTTGAAATCTTACACAATTTTCTTACACGCCACTGGAAGCAACGTTACCTAAGTCAACAAGATTACCTTATGAATTAATTGTATTATTATTGTTCTTTGTTGGAGCATTTCATAAGAGGCTCATCAATTTGTAGGAGGGAAAAATGCTTTTAAAAAATTCGATTTCGAAAAAATGGTACATAGAAAAAAATTTCGTTTTGATGAGTTCTACCACTGGTTAAAATTAATGTACTTATTTCGGTTACACCCTGTATATTGGCACTTTCGCATCAAATTTTTATCCATCATAGAACTCGAGCTATCGAACTCGGGCGCACTATTGCCCCACCCTGTATATTACGGAAATCACTATCTTTTTTTGTGCAAACCACTTTTATTTATACTCTTATTTTTCTTGCTCTAGCACATCTACATCTATAGATTTTGTATGAAATTTTTTATCATTTGCACAACATTTCATTACTTAAAATGACATTATAATGATGTTTCACGACGGTTTCCAAAAAAAAAAACACCGCAAAAAGCGAGAAGTGGGCATTGTAAACAATTACCAATTTACCGTCTTTGGCAATCTTTCCACCGTCCTGACAATAAACAGGCGCTAAATAGCATTTGAACAACTATACCAAGACGCTGTTTCAGAAACCAAAACACACCTAATTTATCGTTTGTAATATGATATGAGTTGGTTGCAGAGACCACGTTGCGACTGTCGAGAGAGATAGTATGTGAGAGAAGGAAAACTTCAGGGCGGCAAACAGTGTCGACATATTACATAATTTTTTTTTTAATTTATAAACCAATCAATTTTTTTACTAGCGTTTTGTACTCAAAGGTTTGAAGAACTTTCGTAACAGTTTTAATTTTGGGCACGGTCTTTTTAATTTTTACCATTTCACGGAAATTGCTAATCGCTTATGGCAAATAGTTTGGAAAATATCCGTGTTTAAAAATAGTGAAAAATAGGTATATAATATAACGAGTAGTATAGTCTTTTTTTTCTTTCAGATTCAGGGTCAATAAAACAATGGACAGAAGCAAATGTTATTTTGTGGCTTGAAATGTGTGGACCCACAACAGTTCATATCAGAAGCAAAGAAGTTGGAAAAGTTGGAGAAGAAAAAGAAAGTCGTTTCGTTAATTAGTCGCTCTGCCGTCGTAGACCAAGGTCTAAAAACATCAAGAGCGTACCGAAAATATTGAACAAATTGCAATAGTTTGTGAAAAAATTAATATGTGCTTTTCTTATTTAATTATTTTCTGATACTAAGGTGATTATAAACTACCTGTTTGATTTGATTTATTTGTACATACATATAAATATTATTATTAATATGTAATTTTTTAGTTGTGCCCACTAGTTGAATAAAATGTGCTCCATCTTTTTGCTATACCTTATAAATTTTAATTGTAATTTATTCTGCAACGGCTTTTTCATAGTTTTGTTGAAAATGTGTTCTATCGGGAAATGATTCCTATGTTACCTTTACTTATATCTAAGACTAAAAGGCCCAGTTGATTGAAGATACCTTTAATTTAACCTAGTTGATTTGCTGTAGAAACAATTATTCAACTGAACCTTTTAGTCTAAATGAATTCTGATTGTAGCCTGTAGCGGTATACATACAGATTATTTTGCAGTGAAACTCATGTAATTTTTTTTAACTATTTAACTGAAGGAATATTGTATTGTAAAAAACAATAAGTTTAACTTTCATCTTACGAAATGCAATATGTCAAATACGTATATGTATTATTATTGTTTATAATATAATAAATGTTGTATCTACTTTGAAAGTATCAGTAAAGTGAAATGTTCTTGAGGTATTGGCTCCTATCCTTATAGTTTTGTATGTAACATTTATTCCTTATTTATTTCTTGATTACGATGGACGACAACAGTATAATTTGGTAAAATAGCAACCGTACATGACAGAAACCTTGTAAAAACCAGTTATTGTATGCATAAAGGAAACAATTTTCTCTACAGCACACTTGCAGTATACACAATGGATCATAGAAGTAGGAGGGAGCGTTACTCAGCTTGTGAAGCCATGTCTAAGTGGATGCGAATAAAACAAATGCTCATTGGAAACTGCCTAACCAATCCACATCAGCAATAATACTTATAAAAAACTGTACTAAATTTTCAATAAAATAAATTATGTACTCTAAAAATTTATTGCATATTTGCTACATACAAATATACTGTGAGGATGTAATAAATACATAATGATGTATTGAGAACAATAAAATCTTTCAGGTAATAGCATAATATTAAAATTATAATGTATATTAACGTAAATTTAAGTAAACACATAGATGGCAGAGGTTCATGTTGACGATCCGTTGCTTTTAAATCAACAACTAGGTATGCCTCAAGTGATTGGTTGGCTTCTTCACAAATTGTCAGCTGTTTCATTTTCCGGTTGATTCCCTTTTGTGTTTGAACCTTCAATGAAATTTATATTAATCTATCAAATAAAGCAACTTTTCTCAACAATATAATATGTACAATTGTATATGTTTATAGAAATGCACAGAAAAATGATATTGTATTCTAGCACCCAATTTTGTAACCCTGGCTTTCCATGGTCGTTATATTTTGAGGGAGAACCAATCTTTAACCCCAGCAAGAAAGACTATCCTTTCATAATTATGTCCTTCAAAAGTTACACAATCGGGGGATAAATTTAAATTGAGCAGCTATTATATTATTGTACTAACCTGCTGTAAATACGTCGGAAAAGAAGAAAAATGGTACACGAAGCGTTTTTCTTCAGTCTCACAACAGTCTCACAACATTCAATGTAAACTCCATCATAACAGTCTTTGCAAAAGTGCTTCCAACATCTACTCTAGCGTGAGGTCACTAATTCTTGCGTTAAACTCTACGAATCCATTATAGCCGTTGTTACTTGTTCAGGGCCTTTGAAAAATCTAAAGAAATAATGAAAACTATTATTATTTGCCAACAACGTTCGACTTTTCAGTTGTATAGAACAAAATCGTCTGGAACTCAACTTACCACCGGGTCTTAGATTATTTCAAGATTTTCTTTCTCGATTGAACGGTTGAAACTCGTTAGAACAGCCAATCGACGAACAAACACACTGGTTACTAGATATATTTGGATTATTAAACAAATGTACCAGAGCACGTGCCATTGTTTTGTTTTCTATACAAATGGTGGTTGTTATTGACAGAATGACGAATGACAGAGCGCCCTCTGAGAGGCAATGGCTGAAGTTTCAGACGTGATTTGCGACGCCATTACCGCTGGCAATGACATTTGTTGTCTATCAAGTTATATCGTACGATTATTATCAACAATTGTGACTTGGGCTTTGGGGTTATTACTTCTTACAATCATACCTCGGAGTTAACCAACTTTGGTCGTCTTTGGTGTAACCAAAAATTCCATTGTTTACAAAGTTTGCATGCAAAATACTCGTTTATTTAAAAAAGTAGGCTGCTGGAAAAACCTCTTTGCCCTGTTCAAACCTTTCTTAATCACGTAGTGCAATCAGATTTGCAAGACTCTTAATAATAACAACATGTTATACCTGGATACACAGGTCTACATTTTGCACGTGGCGCCATCTTATGATGCGTGTGAACTAAAGGCCCCTTTTAATGCTTCGTTGTGCTTCAAACCAGAACCCAGCAACAGTTACGGTTCCTAAGAAATAGGGCCTTAAAGTACATACCTGGAAGCTGGCAACAGCTTTTTCATTATGGAAGCACAAATGACGCTACCATACAAAATCTTTAGTGCTTTGTTAGTGCTTCATTGTGCTTTAAACCAGAACTCAGCAACAGTTACGGTTCCTGAGAAATAGGGCCTCAAAGTACATACCTGGAAACTGGCAACAGATTTTTTTATTATGGAAGCACAAATGACGCTACCATACAAAATCTTTAGTGCTTCGTTAGTGCTTCATTGTGCTTCAAACCAGAACCCAGCAACAGTTACGGTTCCAGAGAAATAGGGCCTCAAATTGCACACGTAGAAAGCCCGACCTCACCCGAGGCTTGAAAGAAACAACTCATGGGGAGTGGTAAATGAGCGGAGCTATTTTGCAGATCGATGCGGAGACAATTTTGGGTCGAACACTTGCCTGCCATGCGATGCACAGGGCTAGGACGGGTCCAGGAAGTTGGCTACACAAATGAAGCACTAATGACGCTACTATACAAAATCTTTAGTGCTTCGTTAGTGCTTTATTGTGCTTCAAACCGGAACCCAGCCACAGTTACGGTTCCTGAGAAATAGGGCCTCAAAATAAATACCTGGAAGCTGGCTACAGCTTTTTTGTTATTAAGGCACAAATGACGCTACCATACAAAATCTTTAGTGCTTCGTTAGTGCTTCATTGTGCTTCAAACCAGAACCCAGCCACAGTTACGGTTAGATGTTAGAAAAGTCGCCAAAGACGTCTCTAAAATATTGCCGCTACCATAAAATACAATACACCCCACACCTCGCCCCACACCTAAAAAAAAAAACGTAATAACGGCTCAAAAGCGAGTTGCTCCCACAGATTTGTTCCCAACACGCGAAAACAACCAACCATAAAGTACACAAAGAAATTCAGCCGACAGTAACAAACTTAATTTTCAATTAGAAAATACATCATCAATTCGGCCATCTTGCCATATTCTCACCCTCAAGAATAACGCACTTAGATAGATAGATAGATAGATAGATAATATTTATTGCATTACAATTACAATCACAGTCTACAATCTACAATTACAAGTACAGTGCAAACCACAACTACAACTGCAATACAAATGGTGGCAGATCAGCACAGCTGTTTTTCATCTACCCCAACCATCACACAAATATACACATATTACAAAGCTTTCTCTACGAAAATAAACATAACTTCTACACAACCTACCCCTCGCACAGCATTATCAATTAACTTTTTGAACTCATTTGGTATTCGTGGTGCAGAGCTCAAAAATCCACCATCAGATCCAGCCGTGCGACAAGCCGGTATCACAAAATTGTCATATCTTAAATTACGATCATTAAAGTCTGTCCTTCGTTTTAACGGAGTATATAAATATTTTGGAATTCTCTCTCCTTTTAAGTGATACAGAAAACATGCAAACAAGTACTTCATCCTGCCATCCATTTTAAGCTCTTTTAATTTGTTTATATACGGTGTTACATGCTCACCAAATTGAACATTACAAATATAACGAATGGATGCATTTTAAACCCTCTGTATCCTGCCTCTGTGTTTTTGGCTAAGATCCCATAGTACACAACTGAGCAATATTCCAGCTTGGGATAGATTAGCAATTTCACTAAATGAAGTTTTGTTCTTTCATCAAGCAGTTGCTTGAATGGATATATAGTCTTTAGTGTATGCATCGCCGACCCAAACACCCTATCCACGTGTGGACCAAAATTTAAATTGGAGTCAAAATAAACTCCCAAATTCCGGGCACCTTCCACCATGCCCAGCTCCTCTCCATTTAGAGTGATTGTGTTTGCCCTCAAATCAACCGCTTCTCGTAACCTCTTATTTCCTACGCACATCGAAAGACATTTCTTAGGGTTTAAACGCAAGCCGTGATCTCTACACCACCCGGCAATATTAGTTAAATCTTCATTTAGTTTTTGTACAGTAATGTCTACGTCGCCCGGTCGGAAAGATATATATATCTGCAGGTCATCTGCGTACATATGATAACGGCAGTATTTTATATTTTTGTGCAGGTCAGCTGAATAAATCATAAACAAGAGAGGCCCAAGTATACTGCCCTGCGGTACACCACTCTTAATTTCAAGAAACTCCGACAACCCGTCGTCCAACTTAACTGCTTGTCTTCGATTGTTTAAGTAATTTGTAAACCAAATGAGCTCCGTGTAATTAACTCCTAAAAGTTTCATTTTGGCCAGCAAGAGAGAAAAATCGACCATATCAAATGCCTTACTTTGGTCTAGGAGTACCAGAAACGTCAGCCTAGATGCATCCATGTCTGAACATAAGTCATCCACTACCTTCAGCAGTGCGGTACTGGTACTGTGGCCCTTCCTAAATCCTGATTGCAATTCAGGTAAAATAGAGTTATCATTGACATGTCTCATCAGCTGACTTCACATCACTTTCACTTTTTATCAACCTACCTTGACGTAACGGCTAAGATTTTCTCTATAGGTAAGCGGTAGGATACAAATTGAAAATTCATGGGCACAAATAGATACAAATAGGATACTAAATGGTGGTACAAAAAAAATTGATTTATTGAAAAGTTTGGGGGCTGTCGGGAAGTTGCCCCCAAAGTTAAAAAAATAAATTTTCCCTATAAGGGGAAGGATACAAAATGAAATTTTGTGAGCACAAATAGATACAAATAGGATACTAAATGATAAGGTAAAAAGTATTGCAAAATTGAAAACATTGGGGGTCAACTTCACGCACCCGATGAGGTCAGCTCCAGATTGCAGACAAAGAAACCTTTTGGAGACACTTGTTATTATTACCCTCTTGTTTAAAAATAGATTAAGTTACCTACTCAACAAAACAGTGCCATGTATGGTAAATGGGCAGAGATTTAGGTTTGTTGATTTGTAATACTTTATTATGGCGAGAGGAAGCAAATTTTATTTCGTAAATGTATTTTAATCCCGAATTTAAGCGCCCCTATTTCTTACGTTCTACTGCTCAAGAGAATTCTCAACGGTGTTATCAAACCAAAGAGTAAATTCTCACGTCGCATTAAATTTGTTTTAATTGTTTTTCTTTTATGTACTTAGTTTCTATATTTTTCATTCATTTGCTGCAGACTTTTTTCGTTACCAGCCCACCCCAATATATTTTCAGACGCCAGACCTTGTGCCACCATTGACCAGTAGAGCTTGTTTCAACTATTGTCTACCCAAGGATATATTTTGCAAATTTATATATAAGCAAAAAGTATCTTCGTGGAAGTAGTAAGTGGAATCATGGGTGTAGATCTATGGTAAAAAAATAAACAGCATTTTATACTCGTCGGTATTTGCTTTAAGGTTCTCTGGGACGGTTACTCAAATGAAGTTGTTTGATCCGGCGTGCGTTTCATTCGATCTGATCATCAGGCATACCTACTTGTGCCAGCTGTAACTACCACACGGCAATTTAAGCCAAAATCCGTAAAAATTAAAAATATTTTTCTGCCCCTTGTAAGCGTCATGGTTGCAGCACTAGGCCTAGTGATGCCATCTCTCTCGCCATCTCTATTTACCGCACAACCTACCGGTTCCTGTATTTCATTTGGAGGATCTGTAGTTCTTATGAAGCGAAAGCGTCTGATTTAAGTTTTGGTGTGAAATATATCGTAACGAAATGCTAATGAAAAAAGTACTTTGTATAGTAGGATCATTTGTGCTTCCATAATAAAAAAGCAATGGCTAGCTTCTACGTGTGCACTTTGAGGCCCTATTTCTCAGGAACCGTAACTGTGGCTGGGTTCTGGTTTAAAGCACAATGAAGCACTAACGAAGCACTAAAGATTTTGTATGGTAGCGTCATTTGTGCCTCAATAACAAAAAAGCTGTAGCCAGCTTTCAGGTATTTATTTTGAGGCCCTATTTCTCAGGAACCGTAACTGTGGCTGGCTTCCGGTTTGAAGCACAATGAAGCACTAACGAAGCACTAAAGATTTTGTATAGTAGCGTCATTAGTGCTTCATTTGTGTAGCCAACTTCCTGGACCCCAAAGTGGACGATGTAATCAATGGGAATTACATTATAACTGCAGCTGGTAAGTCATTGTTTGGTTCATGTGTATTTCTAAGTTGATTTTCTTTGCAGATGGTACGAAATATGAATTAGCAGTAGGTACAATTGAAGTAAAAAACGGACAACTCATTAAAGTTACAAAAAACAAGTACTTACAATTTAGTATTGCCCGAGGACCATACCTACCGTGCATGAATTAGACAATTCTCAAGAAGTAGAGGAGATGAACAATAATGCCTTAGATGAACAGGAGCAATCTGCAAGTGCAAAAGCAGAATGGCCTGATAATGCCACAAAGTTGTTGATCGAATTATATAGGGAGAAAAAAGGATTAGTAGAGCAGCGTAAAATTAAAACATTAAAGCAAATGTGGGCGATCATACAACAGGGTATAAATAATCATGGGTACAATTATACAGCTGCACAATGTGAGAACAAGTGGAAAGCCTTAGAACAAGCGTTCAAGAATAAAACCGAAAATAATAATAAAAGTGGACGTGGTAGGAAAACTTGTGCGTACGAAAGATGGTAAATTTAGTAGGTATTATTTTTCCATATTATAAAAGTCAAAGTTCTGTTTTAGAGAATTGTCTGACATATTGCTAGAGAGAGCAAGTGTGATACCACCTGTAGTATGGATGCAAAAAGGGCCAAATATGGAAAAGAAGTGCTTGAAGAATTGAGAATTGAAATTACAGAATTAGAAAATGATGGCGCCCCATTGTAAGTACTTTACTATTAGTTTTAAATTGTGCGTAATTCATTAGACTCGTATTTATAGTTGATGCTTACCCTGTACTTCAACTTGAGTCAACAAATTCCTATGGAAATATATAAGAATTTGCCCAATTGAGGCGATCTTAAATCTAAGTAGCGACTATAAATACGAGCCTAACTGTCTTTAGTTAATAATTTAGTGAAAATATTTTTATAAGGTCTGATAATATTTCAGAGATTATCTCAGAAAATATGGTACATACTACTCCAACAGCAGGAAGAAGTAATACCCCGCAAAGTGTTTCCACAACTGCAAAAGAATTGGTAAATCTAAGGAAAGCAATAGAAAAAAGAACAGAAGAGAGAAAAAATGCTGATGATAGAAAATTCGCACAAAGGGAAAATATGATCAAACAGCTAGAAAGAAGAAATGAGTTATTGGAAAAATTACTTGCGGAACGGAATCAAACTTAAGTTACATTTAAAATCACTGAAATGTTACGCTACCTTAACATAAAATTAAAGACTGTTCATGTAGTTCATTTTTTATTTAAATATAACTGACGACAAATTTCATTTCTTATATGTGAACCTGTTTCAAAAACGCCTCTAACCTGTGTAGTTTCGGGCTGGTCATCAATGGCAGTTTCTTCAACTGCAAAGATCGTATATCATCTTTACTTGCGATGTTGTGGAGTACGCAACATGCACGAATAAAGTGGCATATTCTTTCATGACCTCGTAATTTCAGATGATATAGCTGACGAAATCGGTTTTTTAATAACCCAAAGGCATGTTCAATTGAAACCCTACATGAGCTTAATTTCTTATTAAAATATTTCTGAGCAACTGTTAAATGTCCATTGTCACGATATGGTATTAGCAGATTATGTAGCAGCGGATATGCGCTTATCCCCTAATAAATAACAACCTGCAAATAACATTATTTTATAGTAAAGTATTTAGGATGTGTATTACTCGATGAGTACTCACCATTACATAATGTCTCGATATTCTCAAATAATGTAGAATTCCTAAATATCCTCGCATCATGCACAGATCCTGGATATCCAATGTATATATCAATAAAATTCAGTTCCTCGACACACACACCTTGGAGTACTATCGAGTAAAAATCCTTTCTATTATAATAGTCAATAGGTCTTTGGCTAGGTTTGTCAATTTTAATGTGACTGCCATCAATAGCACCTACAATAAATTATAAATTATGACTAATAACATTTGTAACATATCATACATTGTAATAATAATACCCCTCCATGCATTGTACGGTAATTATGTTATTATGTATAATGCACTTACCAATAACATTTGGAAATGATTTATTTGTATAATAGAAGTTCATAGTGTTCAGTCTTTTTAATGTACTTGGTCATTTAATAACTTCTTTAGCAAAAGAACTCAAGAAAGTTGATACTCTACTTATAACAGCGTGCAGAGAACTAAGACATAAATTGAAGCGATCTGCAACATCACGAAAAGACGCCGTTTGATGTCCAGCAAACCAAAGAAACACAAGTATGTGTTTCTCTGCCAAAATATTAGCCCTTGAATTTTCTAGAAATAAACCAATATTAGTCAATTATTATTAATAATAAGCAAATAGTCAATAGAGTATTACCAGTTTTAAGAAGATCCAAATAAACAGTGCTGCCAGCAAACTTCTCTGCTACATAGTTTACCTTGTCTCGACTCATGCGAAAATGTTTAATGAAATCAACATCTCCATATTCTCCAATGACCTATTATAAATAAAAATATTAGTACATCTGTGCAGTACATTGATATAGGTAGGTATCTACACTAAGCATTGTTTACTAAAATTAAAAACCTAATACCACACTTTCTTTCACACTTACCTTTTCATAATTTTTTATGGTAGTCCTTGGTTGTTTGTCTACTTTAAATAACTGCAAGGCACAGTGGATATCATCATCATCACTTGAGGAGGAGCTACTTAGAAGAACATCTTCATCTTCGCCCATAAGCAATTCGATTAATCCGATCTCCATTTTAAGGTTAGGTAGGTTATTTTGAATTAATTCTACTTGAAACTTGAAATATGCGTTCGTTTCTCAGCTGCTCTAAACCACTCTAAACTGATTTTCTGGTTCTAAATGACGTCATTCAATTGCACTTTTTTCAGTTCAATCTTACTCTCAAGCAGAATAGAGTGACACAAACGAACAAGCTTTAAGTCTCATTCCACTTGTTGTCGCCAACCTGTTGAGATTTAAATTCTTCAGCTACATTACTTTCTTGTCAAACTTTTCAGGTGAATTTAAATAGAATGCCGATTTTAAGTATAATTTTTTTTTTAACAAAATGACCGCAAAAGTGCTACCAATTTGAAAGCATTTTTACTGTTTCGATTCTACTTTACTGAGACTGTGGCTGAATTTTCAGGTCAGTAGCTTTTTTCTTTTTCGAAATATTTCTAATAGGCGGTCAAAATGGATCATTCTGTAGTTCGTCAAATTTGTCTCTGGCGACGTAGTAGAAAAGTGATTAATTTCAAGAAAAGTTAAACTAAATAGGCTCTTAACGGTTACTTGTTGACTATGACTAGTCCAAATGATGAGTTTCACTTCATACGCTATTCATAAAATTTGCGTTGCCCATTCTCCTCGTCCTAAAATATTTGTAAAAAAAAGTATTACCGCATCTTGATTTTTCTGCTAAATTAAGCCTATTCTACCATTTTTCCACTGCATTCTGTTGCCTCACGATTACAATACAGAAATATTCGTGTTTTTCTTTCAAATAGATTTTTACGTCGCAGTTTCTAAATAATTTTTAAATATTCCGCTGCAATCTTAGTTGCAACAATTTTTGTGGTTGACAAGTCCACAATCCAACAAAACAGCAAAACACCTTAGATCATACAAAACACGGAAACCGGCTTTCAGGCAATTTGCTGATGATTTGAGCCTTAAAGCCGGTCCTGCTTTACGTCAATGCGCAGTTCATTTGACAGTTGACAAATGAGATTTGGCTTGGCGCATTTTGTTTTTGTTTGTGCCAACTGCCAACACTGCAAACGGTTGTTGGTTGGCTCTGGTGCAACCGTGACAACGCATTCACTTGTTTTTATTAGTTTCTTCATAAATAGTAATTGTTGCTAAATAGTTTTTCTTCCTAAACGTTTGTGAATTGATTAACAAACTAGTAAAGTGATTACAACTGAAGATCAAGTGCAAGTTGATAGAAAAGCCAGTGCCAGTGGATAAGAACAGGTGGATCTGAGGAAAGACATGGCTCCCAGTTTTTCTGAGGTAATAATTTGGTCACTAGCATTAGTTAAATGCTAATTTTCTCTTTGTTTACAGGCCGATTCAAGAAAAACAATTAAGTTGCTTCCCGGGTGAGTCGATCCTTTCTGTTCCAACCAATGTCTGTTGAAGTCAAGCACCAAGGGTTTAATTAGCGCGTCACAATTAACACTCCTCAAAGCTTTTGACTATGTACAGTAGTGTGTCAAATGGTTTCCCCATTCACAATATCATATTTATTTTATTTTTGTATATGATGCTAAACGAAAAGGACTTTTACGGCTAGCTACGTTATATGCCTAGCTATGTTGTGCATCTAACTACGTGCTGCGTCTAGTTACGTGTATTCCTAGCTGAATTTTATTTCTTAACTGGAATTAGTCCTAGCTGCTTAGCTTAGTTTTGGATAGCTTGATTATTTTGATGTGTAAGATCATCTCTGCCAATCCAACGATGCGGCAAGACCAAATCTCACTTCCATCCTGATTCTTTGTTGAGTTGAGGAGCACTCGACACCCTCGTACTGTTCCTGTCAATCTTGCGGAACCTCGTCCCTCGACTTCTCTCTACCAAAATTATTGGTGTATGTAATTGTCATTAAAAAAATATTTTTGCTGTTCTTATGAGGTCGTTAATTATAAACTTTATCCTACAATATTTTGGTCATTTTTTCATATGATTATTAGCTCCAATGCTGTCTCATTCTACTTGTTGTCGCTAACTTTTTGAGATTTAAATTCTTTAACCACATTACTTTTTTGTCAAGCTTTTCAGGAGAATTTAAATAGGTGTCTTGAAAAATACTGCTTTTAGGTATAGTAAATTTTTAACAAAATGATCTTTGCGAAAGTATCGCCATTTTGAAAGTATTTTTACTGATTAGATTCTACTTTGCTAAGACTGGCTGAATTTTTAGGTCAGTAGCTTTTTTTCTTTTTCGAAATATTTCTAATAGAAGGTTAAAATGGATCATCTTGTCTGTAGTTCGTCAAACTTGTCTCTAGCGATGAAGTAGAAAAGTGATTAATTTCATGAAAAGTTAGAATAAATAGGCTCTTAAAATCGGTGTTTATTCCCTTGATACATAAATAACTATTACGTCATATTACGTCAAAGTTTTTAAATAATTTTTGAATTTTCCGCTGCAATCTTTGTTGCAAGAATTTCTGTGGTTGACAAGTCCATAAATGAACAAAACACGGATGCTCGGGAGATCAGCAAATTGCCTGGAAGCCGGTCCTGCCTTACGTCAATGATGCGCTGTTCAGTTGACATTTGACAAATGACATTTGTCTTGGCGCGTTTTGTTTGTGCTAACGGTTGCCTTTACTTGTTTTTATTAGTTCCTTAATAAATAGTAATTGTTGCTAAATAATTTTTCTTTCTAAACGTTTGTGAATTGATTAATAAACGGTAATTCTTTACTTTAGTGACCTCTGCAATTTTAACACAAATTTTAGTGCAATGACGTTGAAATGACCTTCTTAGTCGATTATAGCAAAGGAAAGTTTGTGCAAATGCCCCATTAACCGTCTATCCAACGGGATGATGGAGTGAATAGGGGTGCTGGGTGGGTAAGAAGGTTAAAATAATCGAATAATATGAAAAGAGCTGAAATTAGTAAAATTGATGTAATTTAGGGCAAGGAAAAATAATTAGCAATGAATGAATGGATGATTTTTTGGTAAGTCTAGACGGTAGATGAAGTGTTAGTGCGAGAAACATTGAAATTTCCGTGTACAAGGTCACGCACTGCAACGTGTGGCCCAGCGTAAGAATAACTCTTTTAATTAATTGGGGGGTAAATAGGCATTTGCACAACAAAATTCGTGTGGTAGTGGATTCAGTAATGCTTGTAGAATCATGTAAATGCAAAATGGTGGTGGTCGGCGAGAGGTCACTAAACTAAAGATTGACCTAATAAACTATTAAAGTGATTACAGCTGAAGATCAAGTGCAAGTGGAAGGTTAAGGAAAGCCAGTGCCAGTGGATGAGGACGTCTACAGGTGGACCTGAGGAAGACATGGCTCCCAGTTTTTCTGGAGGTAATCTTTTTGTCACCAGCATTAGTTAAATGCTAAGTTTCTCTCTGTTTACAGGCCGATTCAAGAAAAACTATTAAGCTGCTTCCGGGGTGAGTCGAATTTTTCTGTTCCAACCAATGTCGAAGTCAAGCGCCAAGGTTTAATTAACGCGCCAAACAACTTTATAGGAAGTTGCCCTTGCGGTCCATTCATTTGACATGTAGATGTATCACAAGGCCCAATTACAATTATTATTGATGATCTGTTAACTAACAATTAACACTCCTCAAAGATTTTGACTATGTACAGCTGGGGAATTAGTAATGCATGGGGGGGTGCGCAAATAATCTACTTTTGCCACATTATGATCAAGTTAATGTGGAAAAAGTTGACGATTTGTAATCCGCTCTCGTACTTTTCTAATGTCTCCTACAAGTTCTTCCATGTTACAATTGATGATAAAGTGGAAAAAGTAAACTATTTGCGCAGTCCCTGTGAATTAATTAATTTCCCGGCTGTACTTTGATTGGTCAATACTTCATTGTTGCAACTTGGAAGTGTTTGATAGGCATTAACTTTGCAACGTTTCCAATTCTTACGAAAATCACCAATATTCTGACAATCGTCTAATGATTGTTTCTGCAACTGGGGATAGACATTGTTACGAAGATGCAACAACGACAGTGTTTGGTTATGGAACAAGCTTGTTAACGTCCCGTGTACATGCTTGTTAAAATCAGACTTGTATGTATTCATGTAGTGTTATTTGCTTCTTATGAAAGATAATGACACCACAAAGGGCTATGTTTGAACAGGGGCGAAGCGTGAGCTTGAATTGCGAATCGGCTGTCCAAATGTATGAAACATTGACAGATTAAAAAAAAAAATAACCTTTTGTCAAAGTTACTCTTAGGCACGCAACTAATTATTGTTACAAATACATATTACTTCTTTAACTGAGCGATTTGCTCATCTAAAATAAAAGGGTCGCAAGTCAAAATTGTTTAGTTTTCATTGTGAGCTATTGCATTTTTTTAATTCAAATAATCTAAAGTTTAGCATCATCCTGTGTGATAGTTCAACGTTTCAACGAACATTACATGGATTTTTTTTTTTATATAGTTGACATCCAAATTTTAATAATTGATTTTTGAAAATTGTGTTTCACTTGTGACGTTTTTCTAGAACAAAATTTCTTGATTGTGATGACTTGATAATTAGTATTTCTCTCCAAAAATTGCTAAATGACAAATTTTATCAATTATTTCTGGTGCATTTCAGTTTCTTTAGCTTCTTTGCAATTTTGATATTCAAATTTTTCGAAGCATTGATAAATATCCCGTAAAATAAATAGCTGCATATTTTTCTAGTGATATCATTTGAATCAGATTCAGAAGATGATGAAAGTGTTTCAGCTAAGTCATTTTTATCAACTTCTTCCTCAGCAACAATTTCTGCCGTATCTTCGATATCCTCGAATATATTAAATGCTTCATTCTCTTCACAATTAGATACCTCAGGAGGCTTCATCGAGTTAATGACACTATTTAATTTAAAAATTTCTTTAAAAGTTTTTACAGTGGATTTTTTGTTGTAGCCTCCTTTTTGTCTTATTATTGAAAAAAGTTTTCAAGTGGATCTTAATTAAAAAAAAAAAAAAAATTAATCTTGATTTAAGCGACCAGTCAATAAAAAAGTAAAGCCATTTTTTGCCATCTTCAAAGAGTGAACGTCTCTCTGTAATACTAAGATGCATGCTATCAAAACAAGGTGGTCGCGTTTTTGTTTCCTTTTTATCAATCTTTTGTAATGATTGAATTGTTGAAAACCTTCTATCCAGACGAGGGGCTAAATCCCAAGCTGCCACTGGTGGTGTCTGTTCGCTATTTTATTGGGCAGGCTGCTCGCCTGGCGGTATTTTTAAATTCATAATGCATGGTAGTGTAAGTTGAATTAGTTTATTCCATATTTTTAAGTACTGGATTTTGATGTAAGAAATAATTTTTGTTTTTATAGGTAATACGTATTTTTATATTTTTTTGATTTAATTTTTTTTCACTGGTTTTTTGAATGTTTGTACAACAATGCAGCTAAAATAATATGCAGCAAAATGTTGTTCAGAGAATTCTAAAACAAATTCTACATTTAAAAATAAAAAAAAGACCTTTAACTGTAGGTCCTCAAATACGTTGTTTTCAAAAAACGGGGCGCTAAAAAAATTAAGATTGGTTCTATTCTTAAAAATTTCTAGAAGTGAGAAAAAATAGACATTGTACTACATAATTTTTTCATTATATTACAATATATTAAGTACTAAACAAAAGAAGAATACATTATATAATAAATAAGTATGATCTACTGAAGAATTAGAGGAAACAAATAATTGTTTAAAATTACTTTTTAAATCTGTATTTATCTCTACTGTTTCCGAAACAGTAGGCTTTTTGTACTGACTTTTCTTAACTTGTCTTTTTTCTGGATCGAAAGAACCTATTCTGTTTTTTAATTTTTTTGTAGGTTTATTGCAGTTAACTGGAAAATCAGTATTTTGCAACTTGGTCATTGTACTCAATAGCCGTGCAGAAAAATTTAATTTTATAGTATCGGATTTATTACCATTCTTTTCTGAGTTGCTATCCCATTCACTTCTTTCATAAACAATTTCTTCAGATTTTGGCATTTTCTGTTCTTTACAGTAAGACATTTCCACGTAATGAATGTTTACAAATGGAGTTTCTAATGGAAAAATCATTGCAGGTACACGAATAGGTGTAGTAACAAATTTTTCAATTATTATGCATTGCAACAGCTTTGATTTAGAAATTTTTCTACGGAATTTACAGGGTGATTGACGTAGCCCGTGCATTAAAGTTTTTCAACTTCCAGTTGGATTAGAAATTTGAAACTCGGGAGGCAGTCACAGTCGTGCTCATTCTATCTAAAATATTTTGAGCGCTCTAGCTACACAGGATGTGCCAAAAGTCGGTATCAACTTTCTTATTTTAAATGGAAACGTAGGTACCATTATTTCTACATGATTCAATTAGTCTTCTAACTCTGAGTTTTCATAATACTTGTTATGTGAACTTACCTGACAATTTTTGACATGTTAATTTATGTGAAAAAAAAGTAAAAAAAATACGAAGAAATTTGTATCTGGCATATGGTTTAGAATTTATGAAAGCCAATTTGTAAAGTACTTAATTCAAAGTCCAGACTAATATTTTAATAGTGGTTCCATTTTGTACCATATGGGCGCAGATAATTTTCAAATATCCCAACTAAAAATGGTCAAGAAGTAATTTTTTTCAAATGGCACCTACTGATTTTTTTGCACTATTCGATAGAAATTTGTATTTTAGGATGAGTTACTTAATCATTCTCTATACCTAACTTCATCCCCTATCAAATTAAAATCCAGAAACCTACTGGGTTCTATAACGCTACTCTTGCGAACGGCAGCCTTTATAGTGGGAGCGGGTCGTGGGTCTTACACAACAAAAAAAGGGAAAAATGGGCACCATCAATTTTGGGAATTTTGTCCACGCAAAATTGGAAACGTGGATTTAAAAAAAAAAACAAAAAAACGAAGTAGTAAAAAAGGAGTTTAAAGTGTGAATTCAAAAATTTCTTTAGGAAATGAAATGTAATGTATCAGCTAACACAATTTGCATTTAATAAATTATTTCTTATACTTTTTAATAAATTTAGAACATCAAATATGGTATAAATTATAAAATCATCATTAAAGAAATACGGCTTTTGTGAAGAAATATCTAGCGTTCTAACAACTTTTGATTATTAGTCGTTGATTAGTCGCAAACGATACATAATGGATTTAAGCCTGCCTCTTTTTTTACCATCAAATGCTTTTTTATAATAATTTTTTAAATTATCCGCAGTTACACGGTTTTGGGGAAAATAAAAAGCCAATGGTAATTTCTAGTTGCTATAAATTCCGCTTACCATCAACACTAAGGCCTGTTTAGTAGCCGCGGGTTTCCTACCTAATTCTCCTACGCCATGAAATCCTTCAATTAGGTCTTGTTGTCTAGAGAATTCGATAGCTTGTTTGATAGCCATTTCATCAAACAAGAATAGACATTTCTTTTCAGCTTAACTCATTAGGTCTTTGTTAACTCCTGGTTGGGATTTAAAACTACCTATCTAATTTTTAGTTGCCGAAACCGATTGTAAAATAACGCCATTACTTCTTCAAAAGCTATATGTACGTTGCCGGTGATTGATAGCAAAGACAAATTGCTGTTAATTTTTCTTTATAGTTATATGTACGTTGCCGATGATTGATAGCAAAGAGAAATTGCTATTAATTTTTCTTTATGCTTAAACGGTTGCCGCGTCTTGTGGTATAACTGCATGGTTGTTAGAGCACTGGAAAATGTAGATAAGCTTTTCATATCCCTGGGTGCAGAAGCTAAGATCTTTTTTCTTGCGAATTGCAGCCAATTTTAATTTAATTTGAGCTTTTTCCAGATTCTTCTTTAAATGCTTTTTCCGTGGTGTCAGCTGCCAATAATTGTAAAGCTCTTTTGCAACCTTTTGAAGGTGTGGTTGCCGAATTTAAAATATCTTTGCAAAGATGTTGCTCTTCACTTGTCATTACGTCGCTCTTATCTGGTGTCAAGAATACACAAGTTTCCTTAAACTGAGAATTACTTTGGTGTTTCCTCTCAGGTGTAAGAAAATAAATGGTTTCTTTAATTGGCAATTTACCACTCGTATATGGTTGAGAACTTGGTAGTGTCAGCAGTGTTGGATTGCGATAAAGATCGTCCATACGATAATAATGGTTGACCCAATGGCTCATTAGTATCTGGTTTCTGCAATTTAATTAGTAAAGTAGTAACACTTTCTGAACTACATATACGTCATCAAGAAACTGCGCGAATGATTTTGGGCAGGGGCGTCACATACAATATTGTTAGCGGGTTCTGTACTAGTAAATAATTTAATCACTTGTCTTCGATGAAGATGCATGCCATGCTGGTAAAGTTTCGTGAAACGTTCTTTACTGCGGTTTTCTTCTACGATATCGGTTACTGAAACCTTGAATAGCGCTTGAAACCTACAATACGTACATTTTTGTAAAGTAACCTCACATTATCGTTAAGTAAAAACTTACGGAAATAAAGCCAATAAGTGCAATGTAGTTCTGAAAAGGACTGTTTTGTTTAGCGTAGAAGCTGTAAAAATCCACTGAAACAAAAAACCACCAATTACACACGAAAGCAAACCAACAAAGGCCAACACTGTCAATGAACGAGTGACGAACGGCAGTGGCTGGCAAACCTCGATATTCGACCTTATTGCACTGGTCTAACTGAATTTCGTCCAGCGCGCACAATGACGTACAGTTCATTTCAGCCGTTTAGTCCTCTAATCGTAAAAGCCCAGGGGGTCAATTTTTGACCGTTCGCAACTTAAAAAATCATACTCAATTATGCGAATGATGTAAAATCCGATTTTTGAATCTTTGCATCTATTCATATACGCATATTTTCATACGTTTTGCTGCGAGCGGTGGGAGACTCAACCGTACAACTTTGCGAATACGCTTTGCAAAGTTGAGGTTAGGTTTATTGATGATAAATAGAAGATATGAAGATTCGTTAAATGGATTTTTTTCTCACTAGCAATTTTAGAGTCTTGGAAATTGATTGTAAGACTTGAATTTTTTTTAAATTTTCTATATTTTTCATGTGAACTATTTTAGTACTATAATATTCCTTCTTCAACTTTGATTTGTTGTTTAAGTTTTTCTCAAAAGTAGTTGCTGCTACAGCTGAGTTTATTAAATTATCCAGCTTTTTGGGCAATTTTTTCTTTGGGGCTCGCTTTGGTGTTCTATTCCTTACTGCAGAAGTAGCAATAGCAGTTTCAGCATTTACTGGTGGAGTGTTTGGATTGTTTTTATTTTGAGCATTGATAGATCCAGATGAATTACAAGCAGAATCTTACACTCTTACCACCAACACTTGTTGGTTACTTTGTCCCAGTTCTCCTATGTCGTCACAGTCAAGATTAAATTCTATTAGGTCAGGGCCCCTGTTCATCATCAAGATTAAAGTTTACTACCGACTCTTGTGCATCATGTCCCTCAATCGATACTTTTTTAATTATATCTAAAACTTCCTCTACATTTGTTAACACTTCTGTTTTCAATGGCCCTCCGCCTGTACTTACTTCTGTACTGCATTCTATTTTTGGCCTCTTTTTTACATATTCAACCAGTAAATGTTTCTGTTTATCGGAAGCGTTTGCACTTCGCTTCTTCTTGTTATCATTATTATTCTCGGACATTGTGTTTATCTATGATTGTGTTGACAAACAAAACGCAAGTCGCAAAAACTGACAAGGAAAAACGGTGTTTCTATGGTTAGTAGTTCAAACGTTGAAACGTTTCACTAATTGCGACGTTGCCTAATCAGCTATGCGTATAATTGCGAAGACCGAGCAGCATCGTTTTCTATTTTGCGTAGACCGTCCAAAAATTGGCATGTAGACTGGCACTTCCGGTTTGGATCGGAAGTGGACCAACTTTTGATTTTTAAATACAAACATACCATTTTTATTGCCCTATCTGATAGAAGGAGTTCTCCTGATTACAAAAATGTATTAACCTTATCGATTTTCTGGTCAAAATTAGTTCAGGTCTTCATTTTTACAGTAAATCTTGTTAATTGAAAAAAATGTATACATTTACCACTGATTTCATGTGCAGAGATGCCAGGTAAAGCACATGTGGTCAGGATCTTTCGAACAACCTGACTTTTAGCGATGGATTCACGTCAGCAACGGTACTTGCTGTTAGAAGAGTTGAAGCAACCTCTTCCATGTTTACAAATACCGTACAGTGGCGAGCATAAAATTAGGCACGACTCGTGAAGCGAAATCGGCGATTTTGAAGTAAAACGGCTGTAACTGTGTAACTGTGCCAACGAAACCTGCCGGTCTGCCGTATTGAAGCCCAAGAAATTCTTATCGCCCAATGGTGCTACGGATAATTAATATTTATTTCGCTTGGAGTCTATACCTATCGCAAAGGTCACCCACTTCCCTCGTCCGGCAGTGAATCACCTGGAAATTGGTGGGTCGCAATGCCCTGTCCATCCTACTGAATGGAGTTGGTTTGCACTGGGAAGACACATCGTGCCTTATTTTTTACTCGCCCCTGTACCACCCTCGTTATTTAAAGCAGCTCTCCTCTCTTGGATTCTAGTACTGCCCCGACACTGTTGAATTGTTTCAGAAGAAACTTTCTGTGTAGGAGGAAAAGGGCAACGTTTCACTCATTTCTTCTGGGTCGACTCGTCAATATTTTCCTCAGCATTCACTTTTTCAAATCACTTTTGTTGCATCTTGTTGCTACCGAATATAGTTGGAAATTGTTTTTGAATTTCTTCCAGTTAACGGCCAAGTCTTTCTCGAAGGTCAGAGCCTCCGGCTGGGTGAGGCTTTCCATTGTCACTTTGATGTACCACTCACTTTTGTTCACTGACAAAGTTACTTCACTGACTGCGTCATGTTAACGTGTATAGTTCGTCAAAGTATAAGGTGGAGGTTAAAGTAATGAAACTCACAACACAAGATAGAACTGAGTATATTATGTCAGCAGTACAATCTCGCCGAAACATTCCAAGCGAGATAAGGTGCAAGTGCAACCATGTACACTCTCGGGCCTTGGCTCTACTCGGCACTTGCTTGTCATTCCGTCCTCAGTTATCGTTACTAGTGGGATGGATGATAGCGTTGTTGACGTTGCTGCTGTTGCAGCTTATTGTGCATATTCCTACTATAATTACGTCTCCATGTACCACGAAACAAAAATTAAAAAAACCTGGAAGCGAAGAAGATGGTGGATGAAAACAATACATCGAAATAGAACAAAGTAAGTGAATAATTTAGTGATACAGTGATATGTGTCTTTATAACAATTTTGCTTAAGTGATTCATTAATATTCGACTTTTACAGAGAAACCATGGACAAGCAGCTTTCCGAGTTACTGCAAGAGTCTTCTGGTGAATTTGAGAACTTTACACGCATGTCACTAATTGACTTTAAAAATTTATTACATCAAATTTTGCCAATTATTTCAAAACGAGATACTCGGCTGAGAGAGGCCATTCCAGCTAAAATACGCCTGGCAATTACTTTGAGGTATTTGGCGACTGGTTCAAAGTCTCCAGTGAAGTCATCTCTAGAATTGTACCAGAAGTCTGTGCAGCTCTAAATAATATTTTAAAAGATGAAATAAAGGTAGGTAAATTAATAAAAATGTTTATAAGTTACGTTTTTATTCAACTTAAGTAACACACTGCATATATAATACTTTTAATTATATTGAGAATCGTTATCTGTAAGAGCTCTTAAAAACGCCTTATTTACCAAATTTATTCCCTCGCGTTCCTCTCCAGATGAAAATGAACTTATATTAGCATTGGCATATGCATGGTAAGGGCGCTTATCTAAATCAAAAATGTTTCTTTCGTATGTTACTGGATACGCCGGCTCTGAGTATGATGACAAATTAGAGGGAGGTCTATTCGAGCCCGGGTTGCTTGAACTAGTAGCAGTTGATATTGGGTTATTATGCTGTAGTCTCCTGATGAACATTCCGTCGATATCATACATCATCATTTGTCGTTCGTCTTCCGGCAATTTTCGTAATTTTTTTGCAAGCATTTTGCTAAATAAGTCGCACTCATCTTCTTTTTTCTCATTTGCCCTTTTGGTTATAACAATATTAAGCAGACTGAACGCCTCTTTCATTTGCTGACCAGCTTGCCTTAGTTTTGGAGGGTTTGCACTACGTCGAGTTGTTGATTTCACAGCAGTCGCCTTTGGTGTTGTTGATTGCACAACAGTCGCATTAGGTGTTGTTGATGTCGATGTTGATGTTGTTGCTTCCGTTGTTATATTTTCGACTACTTCTTCAGTTCCTTCATCACTTTCAGTATCAGTAGCAGAAGGCTCATTTTAAATAAATAAACAAAGTTTTCATTAATAATTGTATTTGCTTATTGTATATTATTTTTTTCTTGCAGATGCCATCAACTGCGCAGGAATGGCTGGAAGTAGAACAAGGATTTAGACAAAATTTCCCACACGCCATCAGAGCAATAGACGGCAAGCATATTGTAATACTGAGCCCTGCTCACACAGGGTCGGAATATTATAATTATAAAAGATCATTTAGTATTGTTCTGCTAGCCTTAGTAGATAGTAATTATCGATTCTTATTTGTTGATATTGGCAGCCAAGGGAGAATTAGCGATGGAGGCGTGTTTCAAAATAGTTCGCTATGGCAAAATATTTGTGCAGATAACTTAAATTTGCCAATGCCAACTGTCAACTTTGGGGCACTATTTTTGGAGCGCAGCCTCACGCTCCTAGCAAAGGTGGCTTTGAATTAAAATAGTGCGAAAGTTGATAAAAACGAGTTGACTAATCTGATCATTTATTAACGATCGTAACAAAATACATCATAGTAACTGACTAAAATACAACATGTATCCCAATTTATAACAAGTAAACATGCTGACGGTTGGCGCTTCCTTCCTTCCATGGGCAGTTCGGTGGCCTGCGATCGAACGATATTGGTTTGGTCGATTCAGCGTCTGTCAAATGTCGGCGGAAATGCAAAGACGGGAATATAGAAGAATTTGTCGGAGGAAGTGTGAGTTATTGACCGACTTGGTGACGACTAATTTTTTGGTGCTGTTCATGATTGAACACCAACTCCCTTACATGGCTCAAACGTTCCCGTGCCTTATGTTTTCTTGGGAGACGGTGCATTTGCACTGACTACACACGTAATGAAGCCATATTCAGGCGATCATGAATTTGGTACTCCGAAACGAGTATTTAATCAAACATTAAGCCGATCTCGTGTTTTAGTTGAAAACACATTTGGAGTGCTATCATCAAAATTCAGAGTTTTTAAAAAACCAATCACATTTTATCCTCCCAAAAAGTAAAACTTCTAACAATGACATGCATACTACTCCATAATTTTCTGAGAAAAAGTGAGACTTATCAACCTATTTACATGCCTTGGGGTGCCGTAGATTCCTATGATAGTAACGGTATTTTAGTCCAAGAGGGATCATGGAGACAAGACATACCCACTATCTGTGCAATTAGACCTATGCAGCAAATACCGCGCCGACCAACTATAAGTGCTATTCAAATTCGAGAAGAATTTACCAATATTCTTTGTAATCGTTTGTAGTACTTACTAGGTACAATACAAATAATTATACAAAATAATATAATAGTACTTACTATAGTTTGCTGTGTATCTATTGTTTCAGTGCATTCATAAACACATGTTAAATTTTTTCCATGTATTCATATGCGAATCATACTGGTTTGTAGATTTCATCAGCACCAGCTCCTTATCTGATTGAAGCTTTTTTCTTTTGTAAATGTCCTCTAAATGTAACCATGAGGGAGTATTTTTTATTTTTTAATTCGGCAACCGGTCGTTGGACAACTTCGCTCAAACGATCCATGCGTCATTAATTTTCTTCCTATCTTTGTGCGTAGGATGCATGGGATTCCATAAAACAGACTCGTTTTGATATAATTCAAGAAACCTCAAAATTAAGTTATTCGTCTACTCCGCCATTTCAACGTTTACTGCCACGTGGAAACGTATGCACTTGGACACTGCTTCACAAACCCAGACGAGAATGTACATACTGCTCTCGGCTTTCGGTGTCGCGCTCGCCTCTCGTGTTCTTTGACTCGTGTCCGAAAAACCGACTCCGAACGGAGCGCCAACGAGACATAGCGAGAAAACGCGAGGCGAGGAGGGGCGCTTCCAGTACACTCTCACTCTCGTGTGGGCTCGTGCAGCCTCGGCGAGAGTGTACAGCGTACTGCTGGCCAGTGTTGCCAGGTCAAAAATTGCCGCAGCGGTAGAACTTTACTGAAATGGCGGTAGATGACAACACTATAGCGGTAGATTTCAAAAACTGTATTAAGGATAATTGAGAGTTTATTAAGAACAAATTAATAACACTTAACATAACTTTATTTTATTAATATTAATGTTTTATGCAGTGTACATAATAAATTGACACTTCTTTTAATAAATATTTAAAGTAGGTAAATACAGAACACTTAGTTAGGTAAAAAGTTATTTATAAATATCGTTGGTCATTAAACGTCGTAACTCAGCGTTTGATTGAAAATTGAAGCATGTACTTGTAATTAATCGCTTGCTGTGAAGCAACGCTATGATTGTATCAGTGCTCAATCTATTGCGCTGCTTTGTCTTTAATATATTTATGGTTGAAAATACTCGTTCAACAGTAGCACTTGAGTGCGGTAAACTTAATAGTTTGAAAACAAAATCTGTTAAATTAGCAAACATATTTGTCTTGTCTCCATATTTCATCTCGGCAACACTAGACCAAAATTCTAAAACATCATCTGAAAGTTTATCAGCATTTCTTAAAAGGCGCCACTCGTTGTCTAAAATTTGCAGTTTACTAGTTTCAGCTAAATTTGGCCAATGCACAGCAATTTTTGCAATACTCGCAATTTTTCTTTGGCGTACAGATTGCGGATTTAAAAAATTTAAATCTTCTAGTATGTTATTTTTAAGGGGAAACCGTTGCAAAATTTGACTTACCCCTTCTATATAAAATGAGAGACAATTAGTTTTAAGTTCCTGCAATTGGATTCCCTCAAGTGAAGATGCATTAACAGCTGCTCCGAAATACATTTCTTCTAACGGTAACATATTTGTAGGATTTCGAAAGTCAATGTCAGATACTGGATTGCGCTGTAACGTTTCTTCTTTTATAAAACAATCAAGTATTGTTTTAATTACCGTTGCGACACAAGAATATATGTTGTTTATTTGTGGCTTTTCGGATTGCATTTGCTTGTTTAAATCCACAAACAAAGGCAAAGCATAAGCTAAAAATTGGAGATATAATTTTGACGCGGGATTTTTAAGTAATTCTAAAATATTTGAAGTCTGAGTGTCATCCCTATCATTAAAACAAGCTTCAGTAAAAAATAAAATGAGAGCATCATATTGCTCCAGCAATCTTTTTACGACACTGAGTAGGGATAACCAACGGGTCTGACAGGGATGTAAAATTTTATGCGGTTTTAGATTACAAAATTCTTGAAACTCTTGGAGTGCCGAAATTCTTTTTGGGCTATTGCTGAAATAGTTGTACACATTTCTAGCGAGAGTTTCAACAGAACGAGGTAGTTTAGTGCAAGCGTATGACGCACATAGAGCAAAACTGTGGCATATACATTTTATTATAAAAATATTGGGTACGGCATTTAAGAATCGAGAAGCTACTGAATTATGTCGCCCCATCATATTCGAAGCACCATCAGCAGCAAATCCTATAAGATTTAAAAGATATGGAATTTTGTTTTGTACAAAAAACGATACAATTTGTTGAAACAAAACTTCCGCTTGGGCGCTTTCAACAGGAAGGAGGGTTAAAAAGCAATCCGCTATACTATTGTTATATACAACGCGAACTACTAAACATAGGTGCTTAACAGTGGCCCTATCTGTAGTCTCATCAATTATTAAGCTAAATTTATTATGCTTTAGAATATCTATTAGAGTACGTGATGAATGAAGTCCAATCACATTTTTAATTATATTTGTAGTTTTGGTTCGAGCTGACTTTAAAGATTTTGCAATTTTTGAATCTGGACATACCGCTCGTATTAATTCTGGAACGTGATCCATTACGGAAATGGGCAAGTTGTGCTCGATAACAAAGGCAGACAATTTCAGCTCGGAATCTTTGATTTGAGCGTCTAGTGGAGTTGGCATCATTTCTTTAAGGGACTTCTGCTTCATTTTGTTGCGGCAAAATTGAATATGTTTCTCTCTCTGTGCATGACGATGTAATTGTAGTTTTCCCGCCTTAATGTTGACGTCAACATTGCAAGCACTGCAATGTGCAAAATAGATTCCCTAAAAAAGTTTCTCCATGTTATCTTGTTCAAAAACAATGTTAATGAAAATACTTTTTTACTACTTTCAAGCCACCCTCGCAAATCTTCATCTTCTTCCCATTTTCGACTATATACTTGTAGATATTTTGCTTTTTTGGGGGGAGTTACACCTCTTTTGCGTTTATCTGGATCCTCACTTTTCTTTTTTTCAAATTCTTCATCATCCGAGCTGCTATTAGATTGCATAAAACTGCAACTGGGCAATGGATCACTCATTTCAAACCCTTAAATATATATAAAAAATATTGTGATGTTGCATAATCAATGCATTTTAATATATCTTACCTTTTTGTTGAAATGTTTTTATGCAAACTGCACTAACACCAGTAAAGTAATAATAACGAAACTTATGTATCTTAGAAAGCACAGAACAATTTGCTTGTCTGAAAGAAGTTATTATGAATGACGCAAGAACTGCGGAGCCGCCTTTTATAACACTGTCACAAGAATTTTCTTGGGGTAAAGTCCCGATCTTTAAATAAGTGTGGGTAAAGTCCTGATTTTTGAATAAGCGCTGCATAAATAAAGAAATCCCCGTGGTTGTCTACCAAACTAAACTTTCCAATATCTCACTATTCGCGATTTCGACCACCGATGAGGGCGCTAGTGTAGCGCGATCAGCTGTTCGCTTAAATCATACTCGTTGTGTTGTGTCGTTTGTGGCAATTGTGTTTTTAAGTGTTTTATAAACAATAAAACGAAGTGAAACCAACAGAATTTTTTCAATAATTGACTATTTAATCGTTTCGTTTACGAATATAACGCTGCAGGTGCGAAAAGTGCTACCAAGATCTAATTACAGCTGATTGTGGTGAGTGTGTCAGGTTATGTTTATTAATGTTCTTTTTTTGTAGGGATGGCAAATACCAGTAGTAAAGGTGCCTTTTTAAGGCTAAATACGATTTTGAATTATCTGAATGTTTCAGGAATGATTTGGAGAAGTTGTCTTGGTATACCGTTGTCTTCTACAGATGTGTCGTGTTATTGGGCCAAATCAAAAACTGCGGTTGGAGCTAGCTACAAAGCACGGCCTCTGAATGAATTTTAATAAAATGATACACTTTGCATGTAGAAAGGAATGAAAAAATAAACGTTTTTTGTCAATCAAAAATTTATTGTATTACACAACTAACTTTCTCCAAAGCATACTTCGTTAAGAAATTTATTTAAACGTATTGTGGTAAAATGCTACAGAAGATTTACAAAAATTTATCTTCAGCTAATATTGCCGACTGTAAATTTACAATTGCACAGCATTGGTCTCATCGATCTCATTAACTCCAGTGCAAATAGCTGCTTAAAATAGTGGTGTTTCAAATTACTGGTGGAAATAGGTGAAATCTAACATTACGTTTACGTTCATTCATTCACGTGTTACATCCAAAAACACAACAGTTGGTTTTGTCCCTTTTCTTTGAAGTCATTATCACCTAAATTATCTGGTATAACCTGCAAAAATTACTGCATTTATTAACTTTCAACAACTGTAATTGTAACTTACCAACGAACCAAGTATTAATTAGGTTGCACAAAACACAAAAACTAGTTTTCTTTTGTAAGGTGGAAATTAAAACAATTTAAAAGAATAAAAACTTGTGAAAACGCACGTAACCGCCGAATCGGAGTATGATTGACCTTGACTTAAAATAACGCCAACGCCACCAGATGGCGCATTGCTAATTGAAATCGCGAATAGAGGTCGCCCATTAAACAGCAGCATTAACCAAATTCGTGCCTTCAGTAGTGATAAGATGGCAGCACCGATCAAAATTTTTACAGGATTACAATCGTTATTTTAAAAATTTGAGGGTAAATGAGTATAATAAAACCAAATATATAAAATTGAATAAAGCGGTATATTATAACATTAGAGCGGTAGAACGGTAGATGCAACCTGGAAGCGGTAGAAATACCGCTTTAGCGGTAGACCTGGCAACACTGCTGCTGGCATTTTAGATGTTTCACATCTCGAGCACGGGTATAGAATGCCCCCGCCCCAGCTCCCCGCCCACAGTGGTGATCCAATAAGAGGCAGATATGGAGTGGAGTGGGGACAAAGTATTGTCCACTATCAGCTTGACAGGGACGCTAATCTATCAGCACTCGAATCGACATTGAGGGGTGGTTTTGGAGTAGTTGGTCTTGTTTTGTTCTTTTTGGGGTTAAATTTCTTTATTTTATTTAGCATTTTGTAATCATACGCAGTGAAACGTAAGAAGAAAAGTTATTTAAAAAATGCTTACATGTCAACGAATTGAAACTTTAGTTTTTTTGCTTACTAAAAACAATTGATTTTTTCCGGTCCAATATAGGATATTGGTTTTGTTATTTGGACACACCTGACTCTGACAGCTGTTTGACGCCGGAAAATTGAAAGAAAAATATTATTTGAGGCAAATGAGACCAATAATGAAAATAATAAAATAAATTGCTACGGTAGAAGCCACTTTTTATTGTTTTATTAAAATTGTAAAATGCTTGAAATAAAACTCATCTTTTCTTAATGCCGCCGATTTTGCTGGTCATCGACACAATTGTGGGGTACCAAAAGAAAAGCCCCCTAGCTGCTGATGAGGGATGCCGCATAATTAAAACAGAAACTGTTTTACTTAGCATCTGGCGTCTACTTGTGAACGTTTATTATAAATAACCTTAACCTTACTTTTGTTTCGTCAGATTGTCAAACACTCGATTTGTGCGCCACACTTGGATTCTAATGCATCAATTTCAGCTCGAGTTGCGACGGGAATAAGTGGGCGGAGCACAGCAAGTCGGTTGCGCTTAATTTCAAGTCCTAATGCGAGTTGCTACAGATTAAATTTTGTGCCGATATTTACCACGACGTGCCTGGGCGGAATAGCGGCAGTTTAGTGCGGTTAGTGATAAAATGGCGGCCGTCGATCAGCTGTATGCAAGCATTGCCTTCGATCTTTTTGACGATTCAAGTGATTCCGACGGTGATGACGGTGAAATGAACGTGCATTTGCGACCAAATGTGTTTTCGTATATGGATATTCCAGAGGCATTACTTTTTTTAACGTACAAGATTGAACAGACCGGTGTTTCAGCATGTTTTAAATTTGTGAACCCCAAATCTGGACCAAGACGGACGTAACGGCAGATGCCCACGTGTCAGCCCCGCTGAAAAACTTTATGTCGCCTTGCAATTTTATGCCACGGGGGCTTATTAGCGGTTAGTGGGCAGTAGTGGACGTATTTCCCAATTTGGGGCTTGTAATGCCATCAGTGCAGTGACACGGGCTTTGGTCGATGTGTCTCAACAATTTGTGCGGTTTCTGCAGCCCTATGACTATAATTCCGTGAAACAGGCTTTTTATATTGTGGGGAACACTCGCCATGGTCGTGGCTTCCCGAGCGTATGGGGGCTATCGACTGCACACCAAATTGGCAAACTCACATTAACACAAAGTTAATATTTAATAAATTTAACCACATAAATCATGAATGACTATTATATATTTGTTTTTTAAGATTAAAAATTTTTCCTGGATCTGTAGTTTTTGTTGTTTTATCTCCAGTTCTTGCTTTTTTAACCAGTTGTTCGTTTTTAACCCGACAAGCAGCTCTTTCGTCAAATTATTTCCTTCTATTTGAATGTTTGCTGACTTGTCGACTTTATCAAGCGCAGCTTGTTTAATGGCCTTTCGTCTGCCCTTCAATGGGACATGACCAATACTCACTGGGACTAGGATTAAAAGTGGAAGGAGTATTATCTCCAAACTCAGGAGGTGGAGGCAGTGGTGAAGGCAGTGAAGGCATTTGGAAATTATTTAAAATATTCTTAATGCAATAAAATAAAACTGCAGTGCGATTTGATATTATACTAAACTGACTTTCAGAAATTGATGGACAAGATTAGGAGGTATATTTCAGCGATAAATTATGACAAATGGTAGTAGTGAGCGTTTACATGACGCTTCATGGAAGTAATTATGAATTTCGTTGTCTTAAAAGTAGAAAATTGATGTTTGACTAGTACAGGTCGTGACGTAAAAAATCATAATAATTCCAATTTGTTAAATTAACACAAACTACGCACTTTCTTCACGGAAGATGTCAATTTTGCCACTGATCTCCTCGATGCTCGCTTTCCCTACGAGACCGATCACCATTTCTTCAGTATTATCGAGGGGAACAGCCTCTATTTCACCACCACCGGTCTTCCTGACTTTCCGCGCTAACGTGTTGGCTTTCTTTTTTGTCCTGTTCCGGTAGTCCTTAAATTTTGACTTTACTTGCTCTACGGTCCGTAGGCACGATGCCACCGCATTGACCGCGTGAAGTACTTGCTACCAAGCGTAGTCTCGGTGGTTTTGAGTGTGGTCGGGACCCTTCAATGGTCCGTACAAAACACTCCTATTCTTTTTGTGATGTTGCCCACCATCACCTTAACTTCTTTTTCAGAGGAGTTTTTTGCTCTATTTCTTTTATCGCTCTTGTCAGTTTCAATTGTAACTGGCAAGTTATTTTGGCCTGATGTTGCGGCCAATAAATTTTCATTTTCAAACACAATGGAAATATTTTCAGTGTCCAAAAATTGCTAATCAACCCAATTATCTTGAAACCTACATTGAGATAAGAAGTGTGAATAATTATGACAATCTATTTTTTTAACATAAGAAAAATAATTGAAAACGTTGCACTACTTCTGGCATTTTTGCCGCCGCTGGTTCCGAGGTCGCTGCCACCACTGTGGGATTTTTTCCACAGCAGTGGTGACAGGAGTTGGGGCGGTCGCTTGGACCGCCTTTCTCTCGCCCATCCCTTCCTCATCCTCCTCTACCTCGTCTGCGGGTACCTCGTCGATTATTATCACTACCGCCCCAATCTCCAACCCTTCTTCAGGAACGCCAGTCACGTTTTCTAAAAATTAATTTTACGTTAGAATTATTTTATTGTTCTATTAGGGCTGCGCCTCAGTATTCTCAGTATATCTGTTGAAATAAATTTTTAGCTTACTTTAATTTTATTGTCTGCCTTGAACCCTTTCTCTCTCCCTCAATTTTTGTTGTTGTTTCGAGAAAATCGATCATAATGCTTAGAAGTTGCTAAAAAACAATTTTGGAAACCTAACTTTGAAAGTCTCTTTCTCCGTTATCAAGCGTTTTCGGAGATTCCTGCGACAGAGGAGATTTTTGTCTTTGATAGCAGAGGTGGCAGTTTCTAAAATTATTGGATTGGCAAAATCTATTGTAATATTCTGAAAGAATTAAGTATAAATAGTAATAATAAGAAATAATATGTACTTCTACTATTATCCATCACAATTTTGGCAGAGGACTTGGTGACACCTTGTTGCCCGTGAATAAGTGTAGGGCTTATTAAGTCTACAATTTCACTTTTTATTGAATTCAGTTTTTTTTCTGTCGCCTCACCTCCCCCTGTGCGTCGCATATGTTTTGTAATTCGGATAGATTTGGCCTTCGCGTTCTTTTTTTTAGGTGTTGCTAAGTCTAACAACAATTTTTATAAAAATATTTTATTACAATAATTATTTGCTACATTTGTTTACCTTTTTCCACTGGTCCCTTTTTTACTGGCACTATTCGATACTTGGTTTACCCGATTAGAAATTTCTTCCCACGACCGTCTGTCCATTTTAAATGTAAATTGTGGGAAAAGGTACCGGCCTGCAATTCGGGGTGATCCTGCAGAAATCCAATCAGCATCGCTTTTTGCATTTTATTTATGCATTTACGCATCTTATCATTATCTATTGGGACCGTGCAAGTGGTTGGAGGGGATACGGCGAACGATCGTGCGCGATCAGTGGCAAAAGCTTGAAGTTTAATGGTCACGTCTCTCCATAATAATCCTACCATTTATCTAATTGTTTAAAAACATGGAAGCACTCATGCTGTGTTATTAGTTGTCAAAATACATCAAAAAATAGCAAGCATCAATTCTATTGCTTCCCAAAATATCAGCATAAGCTGATTCAAAGAGAAAATACAGCCAACAGCCAATAGTCAATTTTTTTAAATGGCACGTTACCTAATTACATATACATCAATTGGTAGAGAAAAGTAATGCGCTTCTAATGATGTATGATGTTTCTATACCTAAAATGTATGATTCTTTAGATATTTGGTTTTTCTCTAATCATAACCTCAATTTTGAATGTGGAAACGATAAATTATACATTTAAACGTTATACTTACTGTGTATTGCAATTCGATATATATAAAAAATTTGTATTGTTGTTTACTAATTGATTTTGCTAAGGATTTTTATATTGCTATCGTATTTGGTACTGAATAAGACGGCCATAGGTTCGCCGAATACTGACACCAGATGTCATTGAACGGATCTTGCACACAGCCAGTAGAAAAATAATTAAACAAGGCGCAAATAAGTCTATGGACCCTTATAAATATTATGACACTTACCCATTGTGAATATATTGCTAAAATTGAAGGATTAAAATTCAGATGTAGTTTCTTTGTAGACTGTTACAAGATTAAATGATAAAGTGACGAAGGGTTGGGAATTTTGGGAAAACCAACCTTACTCAGAAATCAGTCGGGACAGCTAGCTACCTAGGTATGAAATAAGTAACAAATGAAGGAAGAAATAGCACACGAAACGAACACTTTATTTATTAATATTGGTTTGACATGGAAAATTACATTCCTTTCACACTGTGGTGTTTTGATTTTTTTGCGGGATGTAAATCTCTACGTTTGATTGAATATCTCTTCAAACGTAAATCTGGCAGCACCGCAAAATAATTCTCCTAAAATTGTGGGGAATTATCACGTCCTAACTTGCCGAGAATACAGCTCAAATCTCGTGAGGAAAATTTATTTGATGTGATCATTCCTACTCCCGGGTGATCACTCGTTTTCTATGATTTCAAGAATAAGCGTCTTGGAATTTGCCCGGCACCTCCGCCATTTGTTGCGGTAAACCGTGTTTAGCGGCAGTCTCGCTAGTTGGGAGATGCATATTGCGTGCGTTTAATGGCTGCTGCGAGAACACGGTGTGGTGATTGACGGACTGTTGTGCTGATTGGTTTTGTTCGTTTTTGACCTCGTCTTGCCGGGGTCTAGAATGGAGCAGTCTCGCTGTGGCTGTTCCTCCGAGGGGAAACTTTCTTTCATAATTTTTTGTTCAGGATTTTGCGGGGTTGGGTCTTGGATTCTTGGATTCGGAAAGACTGACAAACTTGCTGAGAGTAGGCTGGCCGAATATAGTATCAGACAGCTTGGTCCTGTTCGGTCTAGAGTGAAGGTGGTGGGTTTCTCGGAGAAGCTGGATTTGGACGAGTTTTTTTTCAAAGAGTTTTCTAAGAGTAAGGTAGTTCGTATTTGGGCAACGAAGAAAAATGATAAAATTATTCAAGTACTTCTGGAGGTGGATGTGGTTTCATACGGTTGTCTGGTTGAATCCGGTAATGGTCGGTGGGTCTTGATGATTGTGCTGTTTATGATGCCATTTCTATTGTGAGATGTTTTAATTGCAATGATTTTCACCACACATCCAAAATGTGTGACGCTCGGGTAAAGTGCTTATTATGGTGCTGTGGAGCATCGTTTTAAAGATTGTCGCTTTGTGGAGCGTAAGTGTTGTAATTGTATGCTGTTTCCCAACAAAAGACATAATGCTGATTATTCTATTAACCATTCAGCCTGGGATCATGATCAGTGTGTTGTACATAAGCAATCAGTTATTAAGCGCAGTTTACACGGGATAGTAACTTGCGACAGTGTTTACACATATAGCAATTTCTCTCAGCAAGTACTCTACAGATAGTAACTTGCTGAACACTTCCAGAAGAGATTACACGCGCGTTTACACGATACAGTCGTCTAGTGATAGTGTAAAAAAATGTGCCGCCGTAGAAGAGCTGCAGCAGCTGTTATTCTTGCACTTGCCCGAAAGCAACGAAAAGAAATAACAAGAAAAAGAATATGAACCAAAGAGTGGATAGCCAGAAGGCCTACTCTTGGTGCTTACGCAATGTTAATGGAGGAATTAAGAAGTGAAGATACCAACAAATTACAAAATTTTATGCGTATGTCAGAAAGCGACTACACCTTTTTACTGCACTTAGTTCATGATAAGATAGCAAAAAAAAAACACAAATATGCGTGAATCTATAAAACCAAGGGAAAGACTGGCACTAACGTTAAGGTTTTTAGCTACAGGTAAGTTTTAAAATAAAATAATAATAAACACAAACTCTTATTTTGGCACAAGCAGGTTTCAAAGTTAACAAAAAATATTGTGTTCTTTTCCACGGAACATACGAAAAAAAAATTAATTTTATTATTAAACATAGGTATACATCTAAACAAAACTACAATAATTTTTTCGTTTCAGGATATTTCTATCATTCACTTATGTATCTGTTTCGAATTCCCGTATGTACGATTTCAAAAAATACTAGATTTTAGTTACTGCTTTTAGTTACTTAATTATTGGTAAAGTTGAGAGCTAGAAGTAGTGCATGAGGGTGAAAAATCATTGGAATATGATTCTGAATGTGACGTCGTTGGTTGAAGTGTAGGCGGCGGTGAGTACACGGAATGGAGAGAATCTTCGGAATAGACTTGAGACTGATTGGGTAGACAGAACTGACGAACTTCTCTACGATTGTGTAGGCAGAACTTCTTTCCCAATCGTCGAAGCCTGCCACGTCCAATATCGCTCTTCGAATTATGAGTTTTAATTTTCGTCTATTGTGGTCAAATCGTAAAGATCTGAGCTCGCAAGCAACATATTCGCCAAATGTATCGAACTCATGGGACCCCTTATTTAATTCAGCCATTGCTTTTTCCACGTCTTCATCGTTAACGCAACGTTTTCGTTTGCTACCTTTCTGAACGGCAGACTTGCTCGGTGTCTACAAAATGTAACAAAACATAAGTTTTTAGATGCCCACTACTGAAGAGGAATGGAAGGAACATGCAAAGCAGTTTGAGGAGCAATGGAACTTCCCTCATTGTGTTGGGGCATTAGATGACAAGCATAGTGTTATATAAGCACCTCCTGGCAGTGAAAATTATTATTATAAATTACAAGGGAACACATAGTATTGTTCTGATGGCACTTGCTAACGCGAATTATAAGATTACGTATGCCAATATTGGTGCTAATGAAAGAGTATCGGATGGTGGAGTTTTAGACAATTGTGGATTATCAACCTCCTTGGAGGAAAATACATTAAATTTTACCCCTCCAAAGCCATTATCTGAACGTACCAAGCCCGTGCCATATGTAATTGTTGGCGATGACGTCTTTGCTCTGAAACCGTACTTAATGAAACCGAATCCCTTTAGAAATCAACCCGGTATTAACCGTATTTATAACTATCATCTTTCAACAGCACGCCGAATTGTTGAAAATGTATTTGGCATCCTTGCTACTAGATTTCGCATTTTAAGAAACCCAATTACGCTTACACCGGAAAAAGTAACAACAGTTATAAATGCAATATGTGCTCTACATAATTTTCTTATGTCTCGTAAAACGTCTATTAACAAATATGCGTCGACAGGCAGCTTTGATGGTGAAAGTGCTGAAAACGGAAGTTGGCGCAAGGAAGGACAACCTACAGAAAATCTGTTACCACTACAACGAAAATTCCCACAATTACTCAGTAGTGGCTAAGGATATTCGAGAAGAAGTGTAAATGAAAATTGGTCTTACAAATAAAACTATAAATTTAATTTTTTACTTACCAATAAATAATTATCCTCAGTTCGTGATGTTGCATTTTGATAAATGAGAAATTTCAATGCCTCAAAATATTCCCAGGAACTCGGGCAGTTTTCGTCAGTACCCTGACCACTTTTTTTAAAATTTTGTTCCATTCCTGGTTTTTTTTGGCTAGGAAGATTGTGCAGTTTCTGTTGAATTTCGGCCTCAGTTGCGTCAAATTTTTCGGCTATACATTTTACTGCTTTTTGTTTTTTATTTGTTTCTATAAATTTTGGTTTTGATTTGCCACAACTCCGGAAATGCTTCAAACATTTGTATTAACGCAAAAGTATCTTCCGTTGACCACACACGTTTTCCCTCCATTCTGTAGTTCTTGCAGCAAACTTGCACACACAACTTTCACCAATCTCGAAATAAATTTCGACTTGCTAGAGCTTTGCCCAAACTTGTTTACACGTGCAAGCAATTATTACCGCCACAACTTACCGCAACTTTCTAGACTTGCTGGGAGAGAACTCTCGGACAATGTTTACACTAAGCAAATTCTTTGGAAGTGCTCTCAGACATTAACTTGCGATAGTTTTACTTGCTCGTGTAAACTGCACTTAAGATTGAGTGCTTCACCCTTCTCCTGCGTATGAAACCTTGGACTGAATCGACATTAATGTTGTTGCCTTAATTTACTTGCCCTTACTCTCCAGTGACTTGGGTTTTTTCACCTCCTCATCTATGCTGGGGTCAAACCAAAACTCCTTAGGAGGTATTTTTTTTGTAACCTTTTTGAAGGTTATGTTCAAGGAGGGAAGGATTGGATGGCGCCTGGTTAGCGAGAAACTTTCCCGAATCACCGAGGCACCTGTAAATACCCTCCTTTGTCTCCTTCGGAATTTCCCAACGCTGAATCAATTTTAGCGCTTCTGAGTGGGCGGCTAAACTCGCAATCACTTGGTTTTGCGATGACAACAAATAACCGTTATTCTTGACCGTTGAGACAGCAAGGACGGAAGCGACTTTCTCGTTTAAAACGGGTTGCTTTAATTCCGCTTGCCAATGGTAGTTTTTTCCCCCTGGGTAAACTGTTTATCATGATGTGGGTCCAGTGGGATACCAAGGCTGTGAGTACAATAATGTTGCTAGCGTCGGACTTAGAGGAATCCTCTCCTAGGGAGTGGAGAAATTTTCCGTCGATATTTATCAATCATAACGTTGGCGACTGTGTTCCTGTATCTTGTCCGACCTAGTGATTCTCCAATCGGTAACCCGGGTTTGAATTACTGTCCCTTTGGGGCGACACAGGACCTCGCAAATCCTGAGAACTTTGTGAGTCACTTTCACGTGTTCTGGACCGTCTGAGACGGGAACGGGATGTTGAGGCTCTGACATGGCTGTCGGCCATTTTGTTAATGACGTATTCTATGCGGTCTTGTATTGAGAAATCTTTCTCTCTGCGTTTGGAACTACTAAAACCGTCTGAAGACGATGATCGAAATCGTTTCTGATGTTTAGTGCGACCCATCCTAGCTAAAAACAAACGCTTGGAATTGGGTTGAAAATTTAAATGATAGATTAGTCGTGTGTTAAGAATATGATGTACAGTGGCCGGCACAGAAATGTTTACGGTAACATTGAATTCGTTAAATTGAAGAGCTTGGAAAGTGCTTATTTAATAATTTGGAGGCGCGCATTTTTTACAGTATATAGTTTATAGAGCTCCCCAAGGCACGAGTTGTTAATAAGTCTATTCACAGTGTTTACAAGATATCATTTCAATCAAAATTTATTTCAGGTCGTATACTTTTCTGTGCCGGCCACTGTACATAAGTAATAAAAACTACAACACTTGAAATTTTGAAAATGTCCATCTTGGTCTAGAAACTGCAGGAAAAATTATAAAGATCTTCAAATTAATCACCATAGCTATACTTAGTCCATCAAGTTTCATCTCAATATATGCTGATTTTGCGGTTTTTGTCTCAACTAAATACTGAATATTATGAGTAAGTTTAAACGAAATCTATCGGTTTGTTTTTGAGATAATATATCCAACAGGTGTACAAAAGTCGAAGAAATTTTCCTTTTTTTGTAGAAATTTGTATTTGGTCGTCATTAGGAAACACGTCTTTAAGAAGTCTTGAGAGTTCATCATCACAAAAATACTTTGGGTTATGTAGGCTTCAACAGATCTATTATTTACATTTGCGTTATTTTCGGTGTTTGCAGTACACATCGCCTGTTGCTTGGTTTTTGTTAGTATGCCTGGTTTTCCTTTAAAATGGTTGATTAAAAGATAAATATGAAAATTCTTACTTTTTGTAATCATTTTTAAATCTGCCGTCATCTTTACGATTTGAGATGATTGTCTCTTGCTTCTCAGATCAAAACTTCTTCTTGTAGATGCTTTGATATCTGAAAATCACGAGAAAGTTAATGTAAAAAAGAAATTGACTTAATAATTACCTAGCTTTTCAAGACTTGCAATTATTTGCGGTTCTTGTAAAACCACACCCTGCTTTAAGTTTTCTGTAAAAAGCAAGTTTGTGAACCTCGGAGTAACTATTATGTTTACCATTACTATCGTTACACGTTAGTATAGCTGCTGTTCTAATTTGTTGACATGTACATCTTAGGTAACTAAATTTTGCCTAATTTGGAGATACGACAGTATCTGTGCTACTGATTTGGATCCGTTTAATTTCCATTCTGAATTTTCTGCTTTCAGTGCGTGTGGATCAAATAAAGTAGCGTTCATCCATACATGTGCAATATAATGCGTTCTTCTGCTGATGTAGTTCGATGTAGCAAGGTGGTAAGCAGGAAGCATCGCAGTTTTTCAATTTTTTTTTTAAAAGCTCGTTAACATTTTTGAAAGTGTAATTTTGATGGAACAATTTGTATCTCAGCTTATTGACTTTGTCGCAAGAATTAATGCCGTACATATCACAAACAAATGATTCAACAATCGAGAGAGTATTATTTTTATTTACAGCAGTATTGCCTAAATCAGCGAATGCTTTTTGGTACTCTTTTGACTTCAAAAGCATTTTTATGTTTTTTTATATCTTCTGTTTACCTATTACTGAAACTGAACTACAACTTTGTTGTTCCTTTTCCACTAGAACTTTTCTTTTCACTGCTTCTTTGTTCTTCTTTATCGTTGACGAGTTCACAGACGTCTCCAATTCGTCTTTGTTTGGCGTAGATGTGATGATCTTCGCTTTCCCGGGCTTCCTGTCTCTAGTTCGTTTTTTTTCTTGAAAAAAGTAAAATTTGCCAAGATTTTTGTAAAAGAAACAAAAATTAATGTTATTTCCGGTTATTAAAAATAAAAAAAGTAACTAGAAGAGAAAGAATTTTGCGATATTCAATATTGATTAAAAGTTCTTTTCTTTTAAAATGAGTAAATTTCGAGTTATTACTTGGGGTCGTTCCCAATGGGACAGATTGTATGGAAACCGAGGGGTAAATCGTTAGAAAAAATGTTGTACACTAATTACTTACCTAATATTAAATGGATATCACATAGTAATACCCTATAATGACCCTGCATTATACAGAGTTAGCTAGAAGTGTGGAACTATAAGCTTTTCTTGTCTAAACTATTACGGCTTAAAGAAAAAAATGAATGGTGAAATGACTAATTTGAGGACATATAAAAGCATCGTTTTTTATAAAATGGCCCTGGTCGTTCTTGGTTGCAATCACTTTATTTATTTTTAATAAATAAAGTTTGTGTTTTAGTATAATAATAATAAGTAATAGTGTGGTTGACTGTTTCTTGTGTTAGGACAAACAATATCTCTCAGGTACATACATCAAAATAGGTAGACATTCAAAGCTCAAAAGTAAATTTTCTAAATTTATTTGAAAAGGGCTTGATATAGAAAAGAAATAATTCCACGGTTATACAGAGTATAGTTTTGTACGTCAGACTATAATATAGAAATTAATACGTTGTCATTTCAATTAAAAAAAGTCGCCCGTTCTTCAAAAAGACTACGTTAACAGTTGAGCACAGGCGTGGCACGTCCATGCGTTGTATTTGCTATTACCAAAATATCCTTATTAATACCTAAGAATATCCGAGTAATGCCCATTAATATCCCATTATGTCTGATAAATACCTACTAATATATTATAATACCTGAATAATATGCACTAATTCATAGTAACACTTTACTAAACTCTTGCAATACTCTAAGCGGAGTTTCACACACACCGATATTGTCAGTGTCGGTATCGGTATCGTTATCGGATTGCATCTAAAATATATTGTTTTAAATACAACTGTTTTATACAGTAACCGATCCGATAGAAAAATCGATGATCGTCACCGACCTAATGTGCCTGTCGGATGGTTCTGTTGATACACCGATATCGATACCGACACCGACATTATCGGTGTGTGTGAAACCGCGCTAAGGTTGTACACCAAAATTTCTCAGCGGGTTACCTCTCGGTTTACACAAATATGGATACCAGAAATATTAATAAATTGTTACGATTAAGCACTTTAAAATAAATAGAAACCTACCTCTGTTTTGGTTTTTATAAAAGAACCGTCCGGACAAAAAGTTAGGTGCAAGGACGCCACCTGCAATATGAAAGCTTAATTATATTTCTAATAACGCAATTTATTTACCATTGTTTTCATTTCCGGGAATGTCAGCTGTCAGGGGGGCGACGTTTTCAGGTTGCTTCGAGCAACCTGCAGCTGGTTCTTGAACGATGTTGCATTCATAAAAGCAGTTGTTGGTCGGTACCGTCCCAGCATCGTTTTACGAAGCAGCTTGTCTTTTTTCCTGCAAACGGGTACTTCGTCGGCACTGTGTTTCCGATGTCTCCGGAAGAGCTGGAGGACAAAGTTTTGGCCTCTTAACTTTGGTCGGCTCAACAATCTCTACGGCATCTCCACAACTCGACGATGCAACCCTTTCAGCATCCTCTAAATTGACTTTTGCTTTTTATTTGGTACCGGTCCTTTTAGGTTTTTTTCAATTGTTTCGTTTCACCATTTTTCGACAATAGTTCGCACTGAAATGTAAGGAGAGGAAATGCAAAAATTACAACGAATTAAGTAAACGTATTATACTTACGTCTGAAATGTTGAAACTATTAACTGATTTTGTTTTAACAACAAATTATTTGGTCACCTTGGTTACCACCAATGGTGATACTATTATTTCTACATAGCTAGAATACGCATGGGCCAAAACGCGAAAGTCCTAAATTGTAGTGGTACCAACTGTTTGCGGTAAAAATATTTTATTTGTTGTTTTTAAAAAAGAAAATTAATTATTATACAACCGAATACGTTCAACTAACAATGCTGATGACTAAAGGATGGTTCAGCAGACAAAATCATTCTATAACTTTCCAAGAAATTGTAAGTTCTTATATTTTTGAGGTTATGTTCGAATGCTAAAATTTGCGTATTATTTATTTTAACAGGAGCAAAAAATGGATCGTAATATTCAAAAGTGGACTGATTTGGATGTTATTTGGGTATTGGAAAAAAGAAAAAGCAGTTTGAAAGCGAATTCCTATTTTATTTGGTTCGATCATTTTTTCAATAAAAATTAGGTGAACACAGCAAACTTATAAGAGTAGGTAATTAATATTATTATGCGTTTTTGTCTTCAATTCATTAATAATATTTACAGACTAAAACGAAATATACCGTTCCATCAGTCAATTTACCATACGGTGAAAAGTACAAACCTTCTCGACGGCGAGGCCTTTACCGGAACGAAACATTCTTGAAACGTTTGACTGTACACCGTTAACATTAAGTATACGATCTTAATAACCTTGTTGCATGTATAAACAGTTTATTAAAGTACATACAAAATTAAACCCTTTAGTGTTCTGGAAAAAATCGAATAGTATAGAACGGGTTTTGTTTTATGCGATCTATATGTATTTGAATTTTTTTAACTTAATGAGTTATTTATTGTTATCAAATTTTTGCTAATCAATCAGTTTACCTGTCATATATATACTCGACATCCTTGATTCTTGTACGACGACAATCTGGTCATTTGCAAATGCCAATCAATTGTGTAGAAGATTTGTTGTATCGGCTACCGGTCACCGGTAGATATCCCCATTTTGTGGCATTTTCCTTTCTACGTGTTAAGAGCCTTTGTGAGGTGAATTTTAAAGAGTGTCTCGCATTTAATAGTGTTTTTTAAACTTTTCCCCGTGTGGAATAAAATATGCTTTACAAAATTTTAATTATATTAAAACAAAGACGACAAAAACCAAAGAACAAATGAACAATAAAACGAACCAAACAAATAAGCAAATCAATTATCTAGTAGAAATTTTGGTAAAAATTTTGAACGACTTTGGCGCCGCTCCTCTCCCCCTTTTTTGCTTTCTTGCCACTCTTGGCCACTTTGCCCTTCTCGGCCCCCTCGCCCTCCTCGGCCCCCTCGTTCCACTCGGCTCCCTCGTTCCACTCGGCCCCCTCGCCCCTTTTTTTCTTCCTCTTTGCGGATTTCCCGCCGCCTGTGTCTGGCATCACGTCGTCTATAAATCATTCAATATTAGAATCAAAATTTCTTGTCAATAAGATATTAAATATACCTTTGGTTTCGCGTTTTCTGGGGTACCATTTCCCCAGCTGGCGGCGGAATTTCTGTTGGCTGGGGCGGCGGCAACTCGGGCACTTTAGGTGGGGCTTCGGAGGGTGGCTGAGGTTCTGATACTGACGGCGTTGGGTCACCTTCCTCTTTCTGTCTACGTGTCGCAAATCGGGGTGCCAACCCAAGTCACCGGACGGAAAGAGTAGGAGGAACATTAGAGGATCTAAATTTTTGTCGTAGTACATAATTCGACGTAAACCCATGTTCATGTCATGGACAAAGACGCCAAGATTTAAATATGGCGATCGTGTCTCATTTGAAACGTACACGCTGGCAATCTCTGGTACTTGCGGCACATCAAATTGTCGACCATTACTATTGAGAATTTCTAGCCGGACATTCGGTACACCGGGTTCGCCTCGTTGTGCCATTTCTTGTAGTTGTGTCTCATAGACTTCTTTTAAACGCACATAACCTGTAAGTAAGAAAAACGTGTTGTTTTAAAAAAGTAACAAAAAGTCATTTTAAAATTACTTTTGGCAAGAGGATTTGACCTCGCTAATGTTTCGCCAAGAAGTCGCAAAAGACCTACGTCTAACTTGTTGCGATTCAATTGCATTCTTTGCCCAGCAGCAAATTCTGGATCGAGGAAGTATAAAGGACCATTTTTCCAATTGCCCTAATCGTTAAGGTTTATGTCCCCAATTGAATGGTACATTTTTCCCTCGATCGCATAGACATATGGTCCTCTGCCTCGTAACGTTCTCAAATTTACTTGAGTGCTGACAAACTGAAATGCATTGTTGTATTGCAAAACGTTAGTAAGAAATTTATTTGAATCGGGGTGTTGTCTAGTAAACAGTGCCGTGATGACATCGGGAATTTCGCGCGGGTCGGGTAGATTTATTTTGCCGCCTGTACAGCATTTTGAATAAATTCCTCGACTGTTTAACTCCGCATGAAAATACCGGCCACCACTGCTTGGACACGTCAAATTAAAATTGCCCAAATTGAATATTTGCACATCGCGTTGGTTTGCAAGGAGATATGTTGGTCTTTGTCCCATTCGATCTCTAGCGGCTTCCACGGCTATTTGTTCAACAGCCCGGACCGCTGCCAAATCGTCGCGTTGCTCAAAGTCTTGCAACCTCCTTGCAAAGTTCTCATCGTCGTTTGTGGCGAGTTCATCAAATTCGTGAAACATCACCGCCAACGTTTCATCGTCCACACTTGATGAGGTCGTTGCCTTTGCAGGGCGCACCTCCGTTTGCATGTCCTCCATTTCGTCATCGAAATCTTCGAGAGGAAGTGGATTCAATATAATCGGTTGTACTGAAGGTGGTGCAATTTTTGTTCCTTGTTTAACTAAAAATCGAAATAGAAAAATCAATAATTATTTGATGTAGCTAAATAAATTTTTATCTTTAATATTTTATTAAGAAAAAATTTCAAGTATTTGTATAAAAATACAGACATCCACTTTAATATTACAATATGCATTTATAAGAAATAGTTATTACATTTTTTTATACAGGATGAGTAAAAAGTAAGGATTTTGGATGTTGGAGCTTTTATTAATAATAATGACATTTTTTTTGTTTTAATATCATACCTCCGTGGTGTGACAGTATGCAATTTGATGCAGACAGCACTGGGCATACTTGACAAATGGTGCAACGAGAAAAACCTCTCCGTTAACCCTGCAAAGACGGAGATGGTTCTGTTTACACGAAAAAGAAAGATGGGAGATATAAAACTTCCTCGTCTTAAAGGTACCCAACTCCACCTGGCAAAGGAGGTCAAGTATCTGGGAATAATACTTGACAGTAAACTCAGCTGGAACAAACATCTGGAAGTAAAAACAAGCAAAGCATGTGCGATCTTTTGGCAGTGTCGTCGGGTTGTGGGGAGGGCATGGGGCCTCACCCCGAAAATCCTTCTATGGATCTACAAAGCTGTCATTAGACCTATGTTTTGCTATGGTGCTCTCGTTTGGTGGCCCAGAACCAAACAGAAGAATGAATTGATACGCCTCAACCATTTGCAGAGACTGGCATGTCTTGCGGTGACAGGCGCTATGAGATCTACCCCAACTGCTGCCTTGGAGGTGGTGCTATGCATGACCCCACTCGACTTGTTCGTGGAGGCGTCGGCTCTGGCCACGGCACTGAGGCTGCGGAATGAAGGAATGTGGCAGGATAGGGGTAGGGGAACCCGACACGGGGCAGTGCTGGATGGGGCGATTAAGAGATCACCCATCATGGGTGCTGAGATCGACCGGGTAAGAGCAAAATACTGTTTTGCCAGAACCTACACCATTGCGATAGAAACTACAAGTAAGACAACGCCGGATATCTGTATATATACAGACGGCTCAAAAAACAGTCAAGGATCCGGCTGTGGAATATTTTCTGAACAGCTGGCTCTTGGCGAAAGCCTAGCTCTTGGAACTCATGCCACTGTCTTTCAGGCAGAGGCAATGGGAGTAATCCGGGGAGCCACTGTAGTTGCAGAACGCGAGATACGCAACAAACGAGTGCAAATTCTCACGGACAGTAGAGCGCTGCTGCTGGCTCTCGGCGGGACCTGTGTCACGTCGAGGCTGGTATGGCGGTGCCACCTGGTTCTTGAGAGGATAGCACAAACAAATGCCGTTGAACTCATATGGGTCAAAGGGCATTCTGGAATACAGGGAAATGAGAAAGCGGATGAGCTGGCGCGGCGGGGGTCGAATAGCCCTCCGACTAGACCGGAACCGGTTGTGCCCTTGTCCATGGCAACCCTCAACTCCCTTATAAAAACGGATACCCTGAAGAGTCACACCGACAGATGGGTATCGATGGAAAGTTGTCGACAAGCTAGGGCCGCTATCAAAGCACCATGCCTGAAGACTGCAAAGTTTTGCCAACACCTGTCCAGGGACGGCTTGCGGAAGCTAGTGGGAATATGGACAGGACACTGCAGGCTAAATGGGCACCTACACAGAATGGGAGTCGTCACAGACCCCACGTGTCGCGGTTGCAATGAAGAGGACGAGACGGCGGAACACGTGTTGTGTCACTGTCCGGCGCTCGCACCAATCAGAGGATCCATACTGGGGGACTTCTGGCCGAGTATGGCCAGCATTGCCGATACCCCACCGGGTCTGGTCCTCAGGTTCGTCGAGAAAATCGGCTGGACTGAGGGCAGAACTGGGAAGGGGGAGCGGCAAACTCGAGGGGAGGTACAATGGGTCCACCTGTGTGCCTAAGTGCCGGTGGGGTCCTCTGGACCCCACACCCTCAACCGAAATCCAGAATCCAGGTGTGACAGTATCGATACTTTTTTAAATATGTAATTGTTTATAGTTTCTAATTTGAAAATTTTCCTTTTTTAAAATCGTTTAAAAATGTCATACGGTTGTACCAGAAAAGTTTCTAGAAAAATCAAGTTACATATTTTATTCCCAATCATACAAGTAATATGTCCATTCCTAACCTTTTAAGAAGTGGGAACCTTACTTTCCCTCCCTAGGTTAGAAATGAGCTCATTTCCAACCTTTTGTGAGTACGAAAATTGCTCGTTAGATGGCGCAGAGCAAAATTTTAGAAATTAATTTTGGCTTTTTTGCCAAAAATGAATGATTGCGAATAAAATAGTATACAAACCTCGGTGAAAATGCTCCTTTTCGAGCATTAGCTCACCTCGGCCCTACGGGCCTCGGTCAGCTATCTTAAGGTAGCCACTCACCTACAGGCCGCCTGCAGGCCCCGGCCTGAAGGCGGCTTGACCGCCGGCCAATTTTTACCATACATTAACAGGCCGCCTGCAGGTCTGAACCTGCAGGCTGGCATAAACAATAAAAAACGGTAAGTGAGTGGTGAATTATCGTCAGTCCTGACCGAGGGCGAGATCTTTTGACTAGACAGAAAATTTGTGTGGATTTGCGGCAGTGAGAAAAATGAGTGATAAAAGCAATGCGTTCATTGAACAGTTTATTCAAATTTATCGACAACATCCAGCTTTGTGGAAAGTGAAATCTAAATCGTACTCAGACCGGAACTTACGGGAAAAAGCGTTCGGTAAATTATTAGAACATTACAAATCCGTAAACCAAAGTGCAAATATAGACACGGTCAAAAAGAAAATAAATAATCTACGATCCTCCTTCCGCAAAGAATTGAAAAAAGTCAAAGCTTCAAAAAAATCAGGATGTTTATCGGAAGACATCTATATCTCCACTTTATGGTACTACGATTTGCTGTTATTTACAGCAGATCAGGAAGAAAGAAGAGAAACAACATCATCAGCCATTTCGCAAGAGTCTGAAGATGATTCTGATAAATCAGATAATGAGGTAAGTTACCTTTTTAAAAGTTTACCAATTTGTTTATTTAATATCATACACAATATAGGTACTAAATAATTATTCTTAGAAATTCTGTTATACAAAATTATCTTGCCATGACACTCTTCCTCGGTGCATAAAGTAGTTTTTGTAAATTTCGCGACATTCCTTTGCTTGTTGCGAAGGATTGCGACCGTGGTCAAGTTGTAAGCCGTCAAGATTGTTTTCTCTTCTCCAATCTCCAATTATAGTATCACCGGTGTCAAGAATTTCCGTATCGACGTAGTTATGAGGGATGTAAGAATTTTTTGCATGCCTACGAAGAAAATTATGCAATGCACAGCAGGCAAGAACAATATAGTCAATCTTTTTCGGATTCATGTTTATTGCCGTATGGAAAACTCTAAATCTGTTAGCTAATATCCCAAAGGCATTTTCAACAGTTCGTCGTGCTCTACTCAATCTATAATTAAAAATACGCTGTTCTCGAGTTAAATTTTTTTGTGGAAACGGCTTCAAGAGATTCTCGTGTAATGAAAAAGCATCATCCGCTACAAACACATAGTTCATGTTATCTTTTGTGGTTCCAGAAGATGGTAAATTAAGTTGCTTCCGTTTCAATTTATCAAAAAAATCAGTTGCTTCCATAACTCCTCCATCTGAAACTCGGCCATTACAGCCAACGTCCACATAAATAAACTCGTAATCAGCATTCACTATGGCCATGAGCACTATGCTATGGTAGTCTTTGTAATTGTAAAAATAAGATCCAGTATTTGGAGGTTTAACGATCCTTATATGTTTTCCGTCAATTGCCCCGCCACAATTTGGGAAATTCCATCTATTTTCAAAATTGTTAGCTATTTCTTGCCATTCTTCAGAAGTTTGGGGAAACTGTAAACAAAATTATACATATGTAATATCTAGTAGTTACCGTGCTGAAATTGTCACTAATAATAAAAACCAATTTCAGATTGATGAAAACGTAGAGAATGTTTCTCAATCGCCATCTTATCTTCAACCAGATACACCCAAAAGTGGTCATTCAGAAGCCTCCACTAATGGAGAGTCAGCTTCAACTGCCTCCAGGAAGAGAAAAAATCCCTCCATGATTCAGCAAATGAATAAGAAATCCTCTTGTGAAGAAAAGAAGTTGAAACTGTTACAATTAGCAGAAAAAACTCTTTTACAACCAGAAGACATGGATGAATATCGCATAGCAGGGCAAAGAATTGGCTTTCAACTCAAAAGTATGACAGAAAAACAAAGAGTAATCGCAGAAAAGTTGATATCGGATATTATATACTACGGAAGAATGGAGGAATTGACGGAAGATGCTGCTGTAACTTGTAATTCCATGCGTAATTTTAGCAGAAGTTCTTATAACGATGAACATTCCGGCAGCTTCCCACAACAATCTCGAGATGACTCACAATATGTATATAATAATAATAGTCAATCCGAATCTGAGACACAGCCATTCAGTGAATATCTTTCATTCGTACGGTCACCACAACCATAAAATATTGTTTTATTTTTTTCTTTGTAGTTATTTCATTTTCAATAAAAAATATACCTAAGTTTTCTTAAAACTACGTTAGTATTTATTCATATACCTATATGGGGTCCTTACTTTTAAATAATCTTCCTTCAAAACTTTGTAAATGCATCGGCAAGTTTCTGGAATAATGCGTCTCAATGCTTGTGGGGAAATTATTGTTGAGAATTTAAGATCTTCCAAATTTCGTCCTGTTGCCAAAAATCTTAATGTTGCTATCAGTCTTTCTTCAGGACTTATTGCTTGTCTCATTCTTGTGTTCCTTTTTGATATGAAGGGTTTAACAAGACTTAATAATTTTTGAAAACATTCGTCGTTCATGCGAAGATAATTTTTCAAGTCATCAGCACTACATCTTCTGAGTTTCTTAACAAGTTTCATGTGCGAGAATTCATTCCGTTTTAGAAGCCAATCCTTAACCCAAAATCGTTTAGGCACTCTATGGGACTCTGATAATAGTAAAATGATCAAAATCGCAGCAATCGTAGCCATCGCACAAAACTGTCTGATCTGAACTGTCTAGTGGATGTCGAAGCTTCAGGCCGCCGGAAGGCTGCGGCCTGTGAGACCGCGGTCTGAAGGTCAGGACCACGTTCAGGCCTGAATAGTGTATGGCCTGTAAAGATTTGGCCTGCAGCCTGAGCCTGTCAGTCCTAGACCTGCAGGCGGCCTGTAGGTGAGTGGCTACCATTAGCTCTCGCCAGAAATGAAACATTTTCCTGCTCGGTGTGTAATCTACTATTTTGTACATAGATGTTAGTTTTCCATGCAAATATTATTACTACAAAATTATTACAAGCAATATTGTAATTGGTTGTAATTTTTTTATAATTTTTATAGTGTAATAATAGAATATTTGTTAAATATTGGTAAGATTAATATTAAACTTAATTTTTTTATAATGTTAACGGTAAATCAAATTGTCTGTGTAATTGGTCATATCGGGGGTTCTAGCGCAATTGAATAATGAGGAAATAACATGAAACATTATATGTCTTACCTATTTTCATAAATTATGAATTCAAAAACTCCACACGGCTTCTTAAAAATGGTGGCACGTTTTCATATAAAATTGTTGATTAGAAAGGTCTTAATCAAGTTATCAGGTCAGAACGTTTCTTTCGAATATGAGGTTTAAGGTTTTCGATCGCGATTAACTTTGGTATCATTTTTTTTATCTTTTTTAAGTTTTTCTAATCACCAATTTTTGTCGTGCCCATTCTTTTAAGAATTTGTGTGTTTTTTTATCTTTATTAATTTATATTTTGAAAGATATATTTTAAGAAAATATTATTTCCCATGTAGTTTTCTTATGTTTCAGTAGCGCTCGAGCACTGTCCCATTAAAACGGCCCCAAGTAAAAATTTATTTTTTTTTAGAGAAAAGAAGCTTTTAATTAATGTTGGTTGTTGTGAGATTTTTTTTATTTTTTACCGGTTTTGGTTTAACTGGAAATTGCACAGACTTTTGTTATTTTTTATGAAAAATTGACGGTAAATTTTACTTTCTTTTAAAAACGTTAAATTTTCTCAATGCGTCTGTTAAATAATTTTTGTATTACTGTAAAGGCAGCTTAGATAAACGTTTAAAAAATGTTAATGGTAGTTTCAATTCGACCGATTTATGTGCTGGCATATCGACACTTCAAAGCCCATTCGAGTTATTGAGGGATTGACAGTCTACAATTTATTTTGTTTTGATTTTAATATTTCAAAATCTTTTGGATTGGCGCTGTCCTTGATACCATTTAATTAAATTTTTGCACATTATTTATCCAAATTTCCTTTACATACAGTAATGTTAAAATTAATTAAATACTTTGAGAAAATTTAACTTTTTTAAAAAATAAAATTTGTCAAGGTTTTCGTAAAAGAAACAAAAGTTAATATTATTTCCGGTTATTAAAAATAAAAAAAGTAACCAAAAGAGAAAGAATTTTACAATATCCAATATTGATTAAAAGTTCCTTTCTTTAAAATGAGTAAATTTCGAGTTATTATTTGGGATCGTTTCCAGTGGGACAGTTTGTATGTAAACCGAGGGGTAAATCTTTGAAAAAAAATGTTCTACACTAATTACTTACTACTTGGGTATTACTTGCCACCCATTGGGTATTACTTGGCAATTACCTACCTAATATCAGATAGATATCACACAGTAATACCCTATAATAACCCTGCATTATACAGAGTTAGCTAGAAGTGTGGAACTATAGGTAAGCTTTTCTTGCCTAAACTGTTACGATTTAAAGGAAAAAAAAGAATGGTGAAATGATTAATTTGAGGACATATAAAATGGCTTTGGTCGTTTTTGGTTGCAATCACTTTTTTTAATTTTTAATAAATAAAGTTTGTGTTTCAGTATAATCATAATAAGTAATAGTGTGGTTGACTGTCTATCGTGTTAGGACAAACAATATCTCTTAGGTACATCAAAATAGGTAGACATTCAAAGCTCAAAAGTAAATTTTCTAAATTTATTTGAAAAGGGCTTGATATAGAAAAGAAATAATTCCACGGTTATACAGAGAATAGTTTTGTACGTCAGACTATAATACTTATAGAAATTAATACGTTGTCATTTCAATTAAAAACAGTCGCCCGTTCTTCAGAAAGACTGCGTTAACAGTTGAGCACAGACGTGGCACGTCCATGCGTTGTATTTGCTATTACCAAAATATCCTTATTAATACCTAAGAATATCCGAGTAATGCCCATTAATATCCCATTATATCTGATAATTACCTACTAATAATATCTTATAATAGCCCAATAATACGCACAAATTTATAGTGACACTCTATGCAAAACCCTAAGCTTGTATACCAAAATTTTTCAGCGGGGTACCTCTCGGTTTAAACAAATATGGATACCAGAAATATTAATAAACTGTTACGATTAAACACTTTAAAATAAATAAAAACATACCTCTGTTTTGGTTCTTGTAAAACAATCGGTTGGATAAAAAGGCTGATGCAAGGCCACCTGGAATATGAAAGCTTAATTGTATTTCTGATAAAAAATTTGCATTTTATTTACCATTGCTTTTATTTCCAAGAGCGTCTGCAGTGATGAAGGGGGCGACGTTTTCAGGTTGCTTCGAGCAACCTGCACAGCTGGTTCTTCAACGATGTTGCTTTCATAAAAGCAGTTGTTGGTCGGTACCGTCCCACCATCGTTTTCTGAAGCAGCTTGGCTTTTTTCTTGCAAACGGGTGCTACGTCGGCAATGTGTTTCGGATATCTCGGGAAGAACTGAAGCACAAAGTGTTGGTCGCTTAACTTCAGTAGCTTCTTCCACAATCTCAACGGCATCTCCACAGCTCGACGATGCAACCCTTTGAGCATCCCCCAAATTCACTTTTGCTTTTTGTTTGGTACCGGTCTTTTTACGTTTAGTAAAGTTGTTGCGTTTACCCATTTTCGACAATAATTCACACTGAAATATAACGGAAGGAAATGAAAATATTATATCGAATTAAGTAAACGTGTTATACTTACGTCTAAAATGTTGAAACTAATAACTGATTTTGTTTTATCAACAAATTATTTGGTAACTTTGGTTACCACACACATGGTAACGCGATATTTTCTAGTGAAATTCAATTTGGGTAATTGGGTAATACCAACGTGATGCAAGAAAAAGTTCTAAATTTGAGACATAATGGTCTTACATTTTTGAGGTTATGTTCGAAATTTGCTTATTATATTATTCACAGAAGCAAGAAATGGAGAGTAATATTCAAAAGTGGACTGATTTGGATGTTATTTGGAAAAAAGAAGGTATACCAAAAAGAAAAGCGGTTTGAAAGCGAATTCCTATTTTATTTGGTTCGATCATTTTTTCAATAAAAATTAGGTGAACACAGCAAACTTATAAGAGTAGGTAATTAATATTATTATGCGTTTTTGTCTTCAATTCATTAATAATATTTACAGACTAAAACGAAATATACCGTTTCATCAGTTAATTTACTATACGGTGAAAAGTACAAACCTTCTCGACGGCGAAGCTTTTACCGGAACGAAACATTCTTGAAACGTTTGACTGTACACCGTTAACATTAAGTATACGATCTTAATAACCTTGTTGCATGTATAAACAGTTTATTAAAGTACATACAAAATTAAACCCTTTAGTGTTCTGGAAAAAATCAAATAGAATAGAACGTGTTTTGTTTTATGCGACCTATATGTATTTGAATTTTTTTAACTTCAGTCATGAGTTATTTATAGTTATCAAATCACTACTAATCAATCAGTTTACCTGTCATATACAGGACATCCTTGATGTCTTGTACGACGACTATCTGGCCATTTACAAATGCCAATTGTTGTATCGGCTACCACCGGTAGATATCCCCATTTTGTGGAATTTTCCTTTCTACCTGTTTAGAGCTTTTGTATGGTGAATTTTAAAGAGTGTCTCGCATTTAATAGTGATTTTTGAACTTTCCGCCGTGTGGAATAAAACATGCTTTACAAAATTTAAACTATATTAATAACGAAACAAAAGCTAATAAAAATTTTGATAGAAGTTTTGGACCATCTTGGCGCCAGCCCCTTCCCCTCCTTTTTTTTCTTGCCCCCTCCTCGCCCTCTTTGGCCCCCTCGACCCCTTTTGTCGGACTGCCACCACCCCACAGAATATCCCCTCTAGAAAAGTATCTCGTGTAGTAAAGCTGGGAATGAAGTCAGCGCCATGCAGCGGATGATCCGGAACTATTACAGTTAACTGCAATATCGGGAATACTTTAATCTCAATTTAATATTTTATTTGGACCTTCATTTAGGATTTGATTCAGTCAACTAATTCTAAAATGAACAATAGTGGCACAATATGAATTAACATTTTATTGATTCAAACAACATACAACTTTAATTTAATGATTTTCGTGGTGACTACAACAAATATAATATACAGGGTGGGGCAATAGTGCGTCCAACTTCGATAAATTAAGTTTAGCCAGCCTGTATAATTTTTCAAAAGTAAAAGCGATTTAAGGACATTCTACGGATGTTTCTTAACTACTACTTACATAATTTCTTCTTAGATCTCGTAATTGTGACCGTAGTGACTTTTATAACATGCATCTGCAGATGCCATCATTTGAACAAAAAAAAAACGTTTCATCCAAGTGGTTTGAAAAAAGTCAGCAATAATATTGGAATGAAAAGAGTCTAGGAAAGAAAAGGCTCCGAAAAATACTTAAGTCTTTGGGAAAACGATGTCTTTTTGACGAACGATCTTTGCAATTAGGCACACAACACTTTTTAGTTTTAGCACCAGATTCCATTAATACATCCATAATGGTTAGATATTGTCGCACAGAGAACACAAGCAAAAAATTCGAATAATGCGGGAATATTATCGAAAAACAGCATGCGAAAAGTTTGTTGACGTATGTGGTTGACAAAAGTAAAATTTCAAAATACAGACTACTAGAAAAACCCGCGCTCGAATCTAACGATTCGAGCGCTGCCTGGCTCCAGTGGATGATCCAGTAACTAAAAGTCCATTCCCAGTTGCGCCAACCAAGTTACGTTTATAGTTAGGAGTATTATGTGCGCCACCCTTTGTCGACATCCCGCCGCCTGTGCCTGGCATCCCGTCTCCTAAAACTCGTGCAATATTAGAATTAAACAATGTCTTGTTAATTAAATAATAATTATACCTTTGATTTCTGGTGGGCACTTGCTTGACGATTTCACCTCCAGCTGGCGGGGGATTTGCCGTTTGCTGGGGTGGCGGCATATCTGGTTGTTGCGGGGCTTCAGAGGATGGCTGCGGTTGTGGGGTTGGCGGCGGCGTTGGTCCAGTCTCCATTGGTGGTTGGTTCATGCTTCAGAATAAATGAAAGATCATTGTAATAAAAGTTAAAATTGATTTTTAATCCAAATTTGCAACATTCTAAATAAATTAACGAACATTTACTTACATGCGTGTATTGCTTCTAACTTGTTTGCAATTGTTATTTTTCCAAAAATAAGTTGTTGCCATAGCAACGAAAAAGCGAAGGTAATTTGATAATTTCAAAAAAGACTGCCGTATCATTGAAAACGTCCTTGAGTAATAATTAATAATAACTCAAAAAAGGTTGTATTTAGAAAAGAAGAACAACACTTATTTTTTTCTTATATTATATAGAAACTTTGACAAACTTTTTTTTTTAATTTAATTTTTAATTAATCTTTATATTGTAATTGATTTTAACGCTACACTTTATTATGTTATTTTATTATTATTTAATATTAATACTCAGTTACATTACATCTATCTTTAATTTACTGTCAGTTGACACAAATATATATCTCCATTTTGTGGCATTTTCCTTTCTACCTGTTTAGTAGAGCTCTTTTAAGGTAAATTTTAAAGAGTGTCTCGCCTTTAATAGTGATTTTTGAACTTTCCGTCGTGTGGAATAAAACATGCTTTACAAAATTTAAATTATATTAGAACAAAAACGAACAAACAAAGAACAAATGAACAAAGAACCAAAACAAACAAAGAACAAAACAAAACAATAAATCAAAGAAAAGAAAAACGAACAATACAACCACTCATTGATGGTCCAGAATTTAATAAAAATTTTGATAAAAATTTTGAACCAGCCCCCCTCGCCCTTTTTGGACTCCCCCTCGCCCTTTTTGGACTCCCCCTCGCCCTTTTTGGACTCCCCCTCGGCCACCCACTCGTCCTCCTCCTCGTTCTCCTCGCCTCCTTTGCCTCCTCTTTCTGTTTTCTTTCTTCTGTTTCCTAAAAATCATGCAATATTCGAATCGAAACGTCTTGTAAATAAAATAATATATACATTTGGTTTTTCGTTACCGCTACAGGCCCAGCTGGCGGCGGCGGGGGCGGCATCTCCGTCGTTTGGGACGGCGGCAACTTGGCCACTTGAGGGGGGACTGCTTCACATTGCTCAGGTTCTGGAGCTGGCGGCGTTGGGGTGGTCTCCATCATAATCTCGATGTTGTTCATGCTTCAGAGTGAAATAAAGATTATTATTAGGTATAATGAAAGTCAAAATTGTTTGTAGAAGCAAATTTGCAACATTTTAAATAAAATAACAAACATTTACTTACGTGCGTCTATTTCCGTTTGAAACAATTTGTCAATTGTTTTTTTACATATAAATTGTTTCCATAACAACGCAAGGCAAAGGTAATGCGATGTTTCCCAAATAAATCGTTTCCTTAGTAACGCGAAACAAATCAAAGCTGATGTGATGATTTACATGCGGATTTACTGTGGCCTCATTGACCAACGGGGTAATTGTTAACAAATTGCCCACTTCTCGCTTTTTGCGGTGTTTTTTTTTTTTTGGAAACCATCGTGAAACGTTATTATAATGTCATTTTTTAAGCAACGAAATGTTGTGCAAATGATAAATAATTTTATGCAAAATTTATAGATAAAGGTGTGTAAAGGGCAAAGAAAATAAAAGTAAAAATAGAAGTAGTTTGCACAAAAAAAAGATATTGATTTTTGTAATGTATATGTCGTAGTCATTGGGCGTAAGGCGTCATTTCATGAAATGCCCGGCAATCGCTGTAATGAAGATCTAACGATCAACACCAAATTTATACATTGTCTATTCTCTTCACCTTTTTCTTGTCTTAAAATAGATAGTTTAACGATCTTCATTACAGCGATTGCCGGGCATTTCATGAAATGACGCCTTACGTCCAACGACTACGACATTATATATGATGACAAATGCGTTGGTGTAATTAGTTTTTTGAAAATCGAAGAGTGGGTAAACTAAACAATGACCGAAAAGGGTCTTAAGTAATAATTAATAATTCAAAAAAAAAGTTCTATTTAGAAAAAAGTTTTTACTTACTCAATGTTATATATTGCAAAATTTTCTTTCCGTTAATAAAGAAAGCACGGCCGGACGAAAAATTTAATTAAATAAGGCCTTATTTTTCGGCTCTTTACGACCCAAAGCCGTCCAATCACTACCGGAACGAACTTTCTTCATCTCGCATGTTGCACTTTAGCTCAAATATTCCCAGATTGACGTTTTCTTAACCGCCTTACGACCTGGAAATTTCAGTGTTAACATTTTCAACCAAAAACAGGTAATTCACACACAATTAAACGACAAACCGGTAGGGGCGTAAGTTTTCAATGTCACACGGTACTTTTTCACTATAACTTGTCGACTTTATCGTTAAAATTTCCGACTTTTGGGACGGAAAGCACGGAACTGTCAACCACAAAAATTTGACATTTTGGAAACTGGTCGATTTTATTGAACGTAGTCAAGGTAACGTAATTATCGATCGGCCGTTCCGATGTCGCATCTCACTCTCGCAATTTCACCAAAACGACTACGGCCCCTAAACGGGGCCCTTTCGAAAACTCACACCCCCCCATTTCAACAATTTAATGTTGTCGCCGTCGGTCAAAACTCGTAGGGGGCCGCTTCGCGGCCCGATTCGTCCGAAAAGCTGCACACCGTTTTCGTGCGAGGGGATGTTCCAATCACGTATTAGTATAGTATACTAGGGCTGCGCCCGTCGCGTCAGTAGAAAAGTTTCAAGTTATTGAAAGTAATTTTTGAACGGTGTTTGTTTTTATTTTTGAGAAGGGGAGCTTTGGGGGGGGAGGGTGAATTTTTTTTTTTTGGCCTTAATGTTTGTTTGGCTTTTTTAGACATCTTTCTCTTGGGACCGAATGGGGGTCATGTTGCAAGTGGGGTTCGCAGCTGCGCTGCTCCCCCACATGCCGCACCCGGGGGGCCCTATCGGGCCCCCCCGGGTGCTTTTGGGCGCTTCGGGGTCGGTAGCCCCTTCGGGGATCTAGGTGGGCCCCTTCGGGGCCTGCCTTTTTTTTTTCTTTATCTCTCTTTCTCACTCTCATTTTTCCTCCTGTCTTTTTTTCATTATTATTCCTAGTCCATCCAGTATTGTACAATTTTTTGAATAATAAAAACGTATTTTTTTTTGTTTCATATATTATTATAGTTTGTAGTTTTACAATTTTGTATAATTTTTATTTTAGTTGCAACGTAATTCATTTAACATGATGGTATTGTCAACATGTACAAAATTAGCTTTCAACTGTTCCCATAAATTTACACGTTATTATTTGTTTTCAAGCATAAGCTTATTGAAACCAACATAAACAATATAAAATTCGTAAAATAAACAATACATATTACAGTAGTTGGAGCCGGCTTCATAATCATATTGAAGGAGACTTTCAATTTAAAGTCGACAACAACCATGGTTACCCATTTTTACAACAAAGGAAAATGGGTACTTTAATCTTGAAGTTTTCTTTAATTTGATTATGAAACCGGGCTCTATTAACTAATTTTAAATTAAATAAAAATTACGACGACGTTTTTTGTTAGTTCAAAAACGCACAAAAGTAACGATTTTTATGAATATGTAATGCTATTTACATAAATTGTGTTTAACTTTTGTACGTTTTTAAAATTATTTTCAATTGAGACATTACGATCAATACTAAGCAAAATAATTAATAGTAAAGTAGAGTTACGTTTATGAAGGTCAATAGATGGCGCAGGTTTCGTTGAAAATCTGAAATATTAATAATTTAAAATAAGTCTAATGTTTTGCTATTAAAACATACTTGGGCACGTTAGCGGTCAATTCGTGATTTTGTCGATTTTATTTGATTTCCTTAGAAACTGCATTTTAACCGATTCCAATCACTTTAAAATTTGGCAATTATTTCTTATCATGTTACCAACGATCAAAATTGCATTCGATCATAAATGCAATTAACACCTGTGTTCTTTGTGCAGTTTTACACCACGGAGATGTCTGAAACCACCATTTTCGTAATTTTTGATTTTGTAGAATTACTTTAAAAAAAGTATTTTTGTTTCATCGTTTCAATCATGGATTGTATCTATGGTGTCAGTTTTCGGATTTACCAGTTTCTTGTGATTTTTTCTGGAATTATTTTAATAGATTTATATTAAAACTGACGCATTAGAGAATTATTTTACAATACTTACGTACAGCTAAGTTTCTAACTTTATCGTTTTCAAGCAATAGGTATTTCTGTATCTTCTATTTTTCAATGTGTAATTAAAATTATTTATAGTAAAGTAGAGTTACGTCTTTGAAAGTCAATGCAGTATAGATGACACAGAATTTGTTGAAACTTGGAAAATCTGAAATGTTAATAATTTAAAATATGTCAAATTTTTTTCTATTAAAACATACTTAGATACTTACGTTAGTTGTCAATTTGTGAGTTTGTCGATTTTGTTTAATTTTCTTAGAAACTTTGTTGCATTTCAATCAATTAAATTTGGCAGTTATTTCTTCGTATGTTATCAATGATCAAAATTAGATTTGATCATAAATGGAATTAGCACTCGTCTTCTTCGAGCAGTTTTACATTACGGAAACGTCTGAAACCACCATTTTTGTAATTTTCAATCTCGCAGAATTACTTAAAAAAAATATATTCGTTTTGATGATTGGTTGTTTTCATGGTGTTAGTTTTCGGATCTGCCAGTTTTTCGTGATTTTCTTAAAAGTTGAAGAATCATCTGAAATTATATATGTTAAAATTGATGTATTAAAAAAATATTATACAACATTTACTTACTGTTAAGTTTCTAGTACCTCTGCATCTTCTAGTTTTGTATTCGTATTGGTAGGTATTTACAAAAAAAATTGTTATTTAATTTGAAAAATTAATAACATTTTTACCATACTTTCAACTAATTGCAAAATTAACAACAACATTATGCTTTCTAAAAGTATTCACTTTATAGCATATTACTGTTATAATCGACCAAAAGTTCACATTCGACCTATATAGGAAATTTCACATATTGCTATTAAATTGATATCTGAAAGAAAAGCAAATTTTTATGTCAAAGTTTTTTAAAAAAAAAAAACAAATAATTACCATGACATAATTTCATCGACTTCTTAACGTTTGTTGTTTCTTGAAGGCATACATACGTGCATAACTTTACATACATCATAATTTGAAATAACTCTTAACATTAAATTAACAAACAATTACGTACATGAACAATAAATTTAACAATTTTATACAAAAATTTAAAACGTCGTCGTAATGTTAAGTTTGTCACCGTCGTTGCAAAACGATGTCAAAATGGCAACAAAAAGAATGAAATAGATATGTCGTTGTAGTAGTTTTGATTTGGAAAATTAATTAGCCAAAATCATATTGTTAAATATTGGAAATAAAGATTAAGTAAAAAAGTAAAAATCTTTATGGTAAAAGTATAATAAAAATTGCTACAAATTTATACTTTTAATACGATTTATACAGTCGAGTTCAAAAGTATTGTTCACCTTTTAAATTTCAAACTTGTTTATTTTCCACATAAAACCAACACACAGACATTAAATGTCATATTTATGCTAAGCATATAAAATAATGGAACAATTGCATTGGGTTTCCTTTAGCTGGTACACCATCGGTAGAAGAAATTTAAATAATAAAAGTGTGAGACGGACATTACTTTTGAAACTGATTGTACATACCTATTACATATTTGAATACCATTCTGACATCGTAAATATTTATTTGTAAGAAAAATAAGAAAGAGATAGAAGGGAGCATTTATCTTATTGTGGACACGATAACCCGTTTATGGATTCATCAGCCCTTACGGACACGATAACCCGTTTATGGATTCATCAGCCCTTACGGACACGATAACCCGCTTCTGGATTCATCAGCCCTGATGGACACGATAACCCGCTTCAGGATTCATCAGCCCTGATGGACACGATAACCCGCTTCAGGATTCATCAGCCCTGATGGACACGATAACCCGCTTCTGGATTCATCAGCCCTGATGGACACGATAACCCGATTATGGATTCGTCTGCCCGGATAAATGCCACAAATAGAGAAAGATGGATAGTAATTTTAGAGTAAGTGTGGGTTTATAATCGATAAAATTAACGCTTAGAAATATTGAATACGGCATTCATATGCCGTTAATTTGAAAATCAGCCAGTTTCTGAATTAAAAGTTGCTGTTGTTGGTTTTCTGTGGTATTCAATCAACAAAATTTTCATAAACTATATGTTTTGAATTCAATTGATGAAGAATAATATAAAATTAAATTATATTTTAAATTTCGATTATAAATCCACGATGAGAAAGACTCGGGAGTGTTGATGTGATACAATGGTCACAACAATTCGATGATGAATTGTTTAGTCCAAGTACCGACTTAGTGAACGTCGCAAACAGAAAAACATTGATAGAATTTAATTGATTAGTTTGAGTTTTGAAGAAAATTGTATAGGAAGGAAGAGCAGAAAGTATAGAAATGAAATAAGTGTTGATACGCAATTTCTTTTTTGCATCAACTGTATGGACACGATTAACCGAAAATGGTTACTTCAGCCCAATGATTATTGCAAAGCCTCCGGATATACGACATTTTTAGTGTACACCGTCGTAGGCTTATCTGCCAATAATATGCCTTGCGTGGTCGTAGGTTCGACAAACACAAATACACTGTCGAGTGTTTTGGCTCTCGAAAACGCCACGTAAAGCTGACCGTGTGCAAACACTGGATGCTTGAGATAAATCCCAACACCGTCATAAGTTTGCCCTTGTGATTTGTTAATCGTTATTGCATATGCGATTCTGACCGGAAATTGTCTCCTTTTCATTTTAAAGGGCAAATCGGCATCGGACGGAATTATATCGATACGGGGGATAAAGACTCTGTTTCCGGTCAAGCCACCTTTTACATCGATAATTTCGGCATCTATAAAGTTTCTACATAACGTTCTGACTAATAGCCTAGTACCGTTACATAGTCCTTTTCTGACATTTAAATTACGCAATAACATAATTATAACACCTTGTTTTAAAATGAGTTTATGAGTTGGTGCTCCTGGGGGAGTCAACGTGTTCAAAAACTCAACGGCGTAATTTGCCCGCAGCGTTTCATCGTCGTCTTCAATTACACTGTCTGCACTGAAATACGACTTTGGTTCACCGGGGAAATTAGCGCACACAATATCATTAATTATGTGACAGTCTTCGTTGAGAGGTGTTAAAATGGCTTTGTGCGGCACAGCATTGACTTGGAGTGCTCCGAAAACTTTGTGAATAAGCTCGTTCAAGCTCGCAACCGTACACTGATCGGGAATTGCAATCAATTTGTCTTGTTCGTAACGGATTCCGTCAAGGGTACCGTCTCCTAATTGAAGCAACCATTGTGAAAAATTATTTTCATCGTTTCGAGCACGAATATTGACAGTCAAATCTAAAGTTTCAAAACCGTGCTAATGATTGCTTTGTTTTACGCAAACTTCAACGATTTGTGTTCGGTCACCGTGAGGCACAATCGGCAAACACTGTCTAAAGTCGCCCCCCACCAGCATAACCTTTCCACCAAAAGGAAGATTATTTTGACAGAGATCTTTCAGCGTTTTGTCGACAATGTCAAATGCATAACGTGACGCCATGCTTATTTCGTCCCAAACTATCAACTTTACCCGTTTAATAAATTGACCCTCGGCTGACTGGGCAGTCAAGCTCGAAGTTGACGTTTCGACCAATGGAACCGGCAACTTGAAGCGACTGTGTGTTGTGCGACCTTGTTTTAAAAGAGCCGCTGCCAACCCAGTCCAGGCCATAGAAGCGACCGGCAAATTTTCGCCTCTCAAAACGGTAATAATGGTGTTGTATACGAACGTTTTGCCGGATCCTCCGGGACCGTTCAGATAGAACAGACGCCGGGGCTCGTTGTCATCGTGGACGGCCGCCAACACCGCATCAAAGGCGTTTCTTTGTTGAGCATTTAGCAGTTGAGTCAATCTTTCGCCTTCTGCTTGCTCTTCTTCAACGTTCACCGGATCGTCCTCCAGAATATTCTGTGCCTGCGAAAAGAGAAAAAAAGACACCGTAAATAATTAAAATTTCAATAGAAATGAGTTTACTTACGATCGGTTCGGGAATGCTGAATTCACGAAGACGACGGCCATTCATTAGAAGAGTGGTTTGAATTTCTAACAAAGCCGCATTGGTCGCTGCATTCTCAGACATGTCGTTTCGAGTAAAGTCCTCGATTAAAGACAGTCGAAAGCGCTCCCAAAGGGCACTTGGATCGTTGACTTCGCAGAATGCCAAAATGTAGGCAAACATCTGCCTTAATTGATGAGGCATGTCTTTTTGTGTAGCCTCTTCGAGACACCTGATCCATTCGGCATCGTCAGCCAACAACCCTCTCGCTCGGCAAGCTTGTTCAAAGGTTTCAAACGTGGTGTCTTCGAACGTGCGCACATATTCGTAGCTTATGGCTCCGCGTACGTGCAGCAACAGAGTTCGCAAAAAGAACAGTTCTCTGTTTTTCAAAGACACCGAATACATTCGAGATATGGTTTTTTCACCACGTCGCAACCTTGTTTTCCAACGCTTGTCGCTAGCGACCCACACAAAATGATTAGGAATCTCTTGATAAAGATACGGTCTAGCTGTCGGGTCCTCGGCGTTTAACCGGAACCAATCGGTCAGCATAGTACTCTCGTTTCTTACCAAGGCTTCCCTTTCCATGCCACGTTCAAAGATGACTCTTTGTCTTTCGGGCAAATGAACGGCCAATCTGATGATGGTGTGAGTCTGTTTGTGAATTTCAAATTTGTTGATATTCCATGCCGCCTCTGGTGGGGTCATGTACCTTGCGTTCAAAAATGATTCAACTTCGTTGTATTGAAGAGCTTGTTGCGGTTGCTGATCGTCATTTTGTTGCGGCGGCAGTTGTTGGTTTTGTTCCACAACCCGCACCAAAGCTCGATCAGCCCCTTTGTTCAGATATTTGCAAAGGTACTTGACGCTACGCAAAGAAGTGCAAGCCATTACGTTGATGTGACAACGATACTTGAGAAGTAGAAATGGACAATAAGCGACAATCCATTGACAATTAAATTGCTTAATTTCACCATTCTCGTCTTTCAACGGTACACGGTGTGCACTGATTCTACGCCTATAAATTACAGATCCGTCTTCACTGACTACCGTTTCAGCGGACAACGGTTGAGGAAAGCGCTTGGAGCATTTGTAATCTTTCATGCAAGGTGAACTCGGATTAAATGCCCCACACGGCCCGTGAGTCATGTGCTGTTTGACCAATTCGTACAGGACTGGCTCGGTTTCTACGTCAGGAATTTCGGCGGAAATGAGCTGGTCAATCCTGACCGAATTGTTCAATTTGTCTTGTTCTCTTAGAATTAGCAAAATATGAGCATGTGGCAAACCTCTCTTTTGAAATTCTATGACGTACATGCACGCCAACGGAACGCCAAAGATGTGTTTTTCCAGCAGGTCGTCGATTAATTCGTCCAGTTTTGCGTGAAAAACTCTGGCCACCAACATGGGATGGTTGACAGCTTCATCCCTTATGGGGAGGTTTTCGACGATCTCTGGCCATTTAGGGTTGCAAGTCACGGTTATGAATAACGACGGCGCCCCAAACTTTGCCACCGTGGCCATAAAGTCCTGGTAGCGTTGTTGATACGCTCTTGGACCTCTAATGTACGAAGATGGCAAAATAATCATTCGGCCCATAGGTACATTATCAACCTCTGCTTGATTGTGCAAGTAATCAGCTAAACCTACGTACTCTGAAGCTCGCAGTTGATCTTGGTTTTGCATAATGAAATTAATATTGTTTTGCTCTATTTTGACAAAGGCATTTACGATATATTGCTGTAACAAAAAAACACTATTAGTTATCAAAAATGATGGTTAAAAAATTAAATTACCTGAGCTAGTTTTCCAGCATTATTTATCAACTGGCGTGGGCGATAAGCCAATTTGAATGCGTAAAATTCGCAAAGGGTCACCTTCCTCCTTCCGTCTACGTGTCGCAAATCTGGGTGCCAACCCAAGTCGCCGGACGGAAAGAGTAGGGGGAACATTAGAGGATCTAAATTTTTGTCGTAGTACATAATTCGACGTAAACCCATGTTCATGTCACGGACAAAGACGCCAAGATTTGGATATGGCGGTCGTGTCTCATTTGAAACGTACACGCTGGCAATCTCTGGTACTTGCGGCACATCAAATTGTCGACCATTACTATTGAGAATTTCGAGCCGGACATTCGGAATACCGGGTTCGCCTCGTTGTGCCATTTCTTGTCGTTGTGTCTCATAGACTTCTTTTAAATGCATATAACCTGTAAGTAAGAAAAGCGCGTTGTTTTAAAAAAGTAACAAAAAGTCATTTTAAAATTACCTCTGGCAAAAGGATTTGACCTGGCTAATGTTTCGCCAAGAAGTCGCAAAAGACCTACGTCTAACCTATTGTGGTTCAACTGCATTCGTCGCTCAGCAGCAAATTCTGGATCGAGGAAGTATAAAGGACCATATTTCCAATTGCCCTGATCGTTAAGGTTTATGTCCCCAATTGAATGGTACATTTTTCCCTCGATCGCATAGACATATGGTCCTCTGCCTCGTAACGTTCTCAAATTTACTTGAGTGCTGACAAACTGAAATGCATTGTTGTATTGCAAAACGTTGGTAAGAAATTTATTTGAATCGGGGTGTTGTCTAGTAAACAGTGCCGTGATGACATCGGGAATTTCGCGCGGGTCGGGTAGATTTATTTTGCCGCCTGTACAGCATTTTGAATAAATTCCTCGACTGTTTAACTCCGCACGAAAATACCGGCCACCACAGCTTGGACACGCCAAATTAAAATTGCCCAAATTTAATATTTGCACATCGCGTTGGGTCGCCAGGAGATATGTTGGTCTTTGTCCCATTCGATCTCTAGCGGCTTCCACGGCTGTTTCTTCAACAGCCCGGACCGCTGCCAAATCGTCGCGTTGCTCCAAGTCTTGCAACCTCCTTGCAAAGTTCTCATCGTCGTTTGTGGCGAGTTCATCAAATTCGTGAAACATCACCGCCAACGTTTTATCGTCCACACTTGATGAGGTCGTTGCCTTTGCAGGACGCACCTCCGTTTGCGTGTCCGCCACTTCGTCATCGAAATCTTCGAGAGGAAGTGGGTTCAATACAATCGGTTGTACTGAAGGTGGTGCAATCTTTGTTCCTTGTTTGACTAAAAATCGAAATAGAAAAATCAATAATTATTTCATGTAGCTAAATAAATTTTTATCTTTAATATTTTATTAAGAAAAAATTTCAAGTATTTATATAAAAATATATAAATCCACTTTAACACTACAATATGCATTTATAAAAAATGGTTATTAATATTTTTTTATACAGGGTGAGTAAAAAGTAAGGAACCTGGATGTCGAAGCTTTTATTATTAATAATGATATTAAATTTTTTTTTTTAATATTATACCTTCGTGGTGTTACATTTTGAAATATGTATTTATAGTTTCTAATTAAAAAAATTTTCTTTTTTGAAATCATTTAAAAATGTCATACGGTTGTACCAGAAAAGTTTCTAAAAAAATCAAGTTACATATTTTTTGTATTCTTTTATAAAGTTAACAGTAAATCAAATTGTTTGTGTAAATGGTCGTATCCAGGGTTCTAGTGCAATTGAATCATGAGGAAATAACATGGAAAATTATATGTCTTATCTATTTTCATAAATTATGAATTCAAAAACTCCACACGGCTTCTTAAAAATAATGGCACGTTTTCATATAAAATTGTTGGTTAGAAAGACCTTAATCAAGTTATCAGGTCAGAACGTTTCTTTCAAATATGAGGTTTGAAATTTTTGATCGCGATTAACGTACCATTCTTTTTATTTTTTTTAGCCCTTTCTAATCACCAACTTTACATGAAATCGTGCCCTTCCTTTTAAGAATTAGTGTTTTTTTTTGTTTTTACTAAATTATATTTTTAAAGATATAATTTAAAAAAACAAAATTTCCCATGTAATTTTCTTATGCTTCAGTGGCGCTCGGGCACTGTCCCATTAAAAACGGCCCCAAGTAATAATTTAATTTCTTTGTAGAGAAAAAAAAGCCTTTAATTAATGTTGGTTATTGTGAGTTTTTTTTTTATTTTTATCGGTTTTGGTTTAACTGGAAATGGCAGTGACTAACTTGACGGTAAATTTAACGTTTTTTTAAAACCGTTAAATTTTCTCAATGCGTTTCTGTTAAATAAATTTTTGTATTACTGTAAAGGCAGCTTAGATAAACGTTTAAAAAATGTTAATGGTAGTTTCACTTCGACCGATTTATGTACATACAAAATGTCAGGGTGGAATCAATAAATGCTTACCAAAGATATCAAAACTATCAAGATCTAATGAAGAAACTGTAAAATCAAACCTCTGATTATTCGTAACTGATGCATAAGTTTGCTGGCATATCGACACTTCAAAGCCCATTCGAGTTATTGAGGGTTTGACGGTCTACAACTTATTTCGTTTTGATTTTAGTAATTCAAAATCTTTTGGATTGGCGCTGTGCTTGATACCATTTAATTAAATTTTTGCACATTATTTATCCAAATTTCCTTTACATACATCAATGTTAAAATTAATTAAATACTTTGAGAAAATTTAACTCTTGAAAAAAGTAAAATTTGCCAAGATTTTCGTAAAAGAAACAAAAATTAATGTTATTTCCGGTTATTAAAAATAAAAAAAGTAACTAAAAGAGAAAGAATTTTGCGATATTCAATATTGATTAAAAGTTCTTTTCTTTTAAAATGACTAAAATTCGAGTTATTACTTGGGGTCGTTTCCAGTGGGACAGTTTGTATGTAAACCGAGGGGTAAATCGTTGGAAAAAATGTTGTACACTAATTACTTACCTAATATTAAATGGATATCACACCGTAATACCCTATAATGACCCTGCATTATACAGAGTTAGCTAGAAGTGTGGAACTATAAGCTTTTCTTGTCTAAACTGTTACGATTTAAAGAAAAAAAAAGAATGGTGAAATGACTAATTTGAGGACATATAAAATGGTTTTGGTCGTTTTTGGTTGCAATCACTTTTTTTTAATAGGTAATAGTGTGGTTGATTTTCTCACACACACCGATATTGTCGGTGTCGGTATCGTTATCGGATTGCATCTAAAATATATTGTTTTAAATACAACTTTCTTTATACAGTAACCGATCCGATAGAAAAATCGATGATCATCACCGACCTAATGTGCCTGTCGGATGGTTCTGTTGATACACCGATACCGACATTATCGGTGTGTGTGTGAAACCGCGCTAAGGTTGTACACCAAAATTTCTCAGCGGGTTACCTCTCGGTTTACACAAATATGGATACCAGAAATATTAATAAATTGTTACGATTAAGCACTTTAAAATAAATAGAAACATACCTCTGTTTTGGTTCTTGTAAAACAATCGGTTGGATAAAAAGGCTGATGCAAGGCCACCTGGAATATGAGAGCTTAATTATATTTCTGATAAAAAATTTGCATTTTATTTACCATTGCTTTTATTTCCAAGAGCGTCTGCAGTGATGAAGGGGGCAACGTTTTCAGGTTGCTTCGAGCAACCTGCAGCTGGTTCTTCAACGATGTTGCTTTCATAAAAGCAGTTGTTGGTCGGTACCGTCCCACCATCGTTTTTTGAAGCAGCTTGGCTTTTTTCTTGCAAGCGGGTGCTACGTCGGCAATGTGTTTCGGATATCTCGGGAAGAAGTGAAGCACCAAGTTTTGGTCGCTTAACTGTAGTTGTTTCTTCCACAATCTCAACGGCATCTCCACAGCTCGACGATGCAACCCTTTGAGCATCCCCCAAATTCACTGTCGCTTTTTGTTTGGTACCGGTCTTTTTACGTTTAGTAAAGTTGTTGCGTTTACCCATTTTCGACAATAATTCACACTGAAATATAACGGAAGGAAATGAAAATATTAAATCGAATTAAGTAAACGTGTTATACTTACGTCTAAAATGTTGAAACTAATAACTGATTTTGTTTTATCAACAAATTATTTGGTAACTTTGGTTACCACACACATGGTAACGCGATATTTTCTAGTGAAATTCAATTTGGGTAATTGGGTAATACCAACGTGATGCAAGAAAAAGTCCTAAATTTTAGACATAATGGTCTTATATTTTTGAGGTTATGTTCGAAATTTGCTTATTATATTATTAACAGAAGCAAGAAATGGAGAGTAATATTCAAAAGTGGATTGATTTGGATGTTATTTGAAAAAAAGAAGGTATACCAAAAAGAAAAAGCGGTTTGAAAGCGAATTCTTATTTTATTTGGTTTGATCATTTTTTCAATAAAAATTAGGTGAACACAGCAAACTTATAAGAGTAGGTAATTAATATTATTATGCGTTTTTGCCTTTAATTCATTAATAATATTTACAGATTAAAACGAAATATATCGTTCCATCAGTCAATTTACCATACTGTGGAAAGTAGAAACCTTCTCGACGACGAAGCCTTTACCGGAACGAAACATTCTTGAAACGTTTGAGTGCACAGAACCTTTAACATTAAATATACGATCTTAATAACCTTGTTGCATGTATAAACAGTTTATTAAAGTTCATACAAAATTAAAGCCCTTTAGTGTTCTGGAAAAAATCGAATAGAATAGAACGGGTTTTGTTTCATGTGACCTATATGTATTTGAATTTTTTTGACTTAATGAGTTATTTATTGTTATCAAATCACTGCTAATCAATTAGTTTACCTGTCATATACTCGACATCCTTGATGTCTTGTAAGTACGACGACTAATCTGGTCATTTGCAAATGCCAATCAATTGTGTAGAAGGTTTGTTGTATCGGCTACCACCGGTAGATATCTCCATTTTGTGGCACTTTCCTTTCTACCTGTTTAGAAAGTTTGTAAGGTAAATTTTAAAGCGTGTCTCGCATTTCATAATGATTTTTCAATTTTTCGCCGTGTGGAATAAAACATGCTTTACAACATTAAAATTATATTAAAACAAAAACGACAAAAACAAAAGAACAAATGAACAATAAAACGAAGCAAACAAATAAGCAACTAAATCTAATAAAAATTTTGATAAAAATTTTGCACCATTTTAGGGGCGCCCCCCTCTCCCCCTTTTTTCTTTTCTTGCCACCCTCCTCGGCCCCCTCGTCCTCCTCGGCCCCCTTGTCCTTCTTGCCCCCCTCGCCCCTTTTTTTCTTCTTGTTTGCGGATTTTCCGCCGCCTGTTTCTAGCATCACGTCGTCTATAAATCATTGAATATTAGAATCAAAATTTCTTGTCAATAAGATATTAAATATACCTTTGGTTGCGCGATTTCTGGGGTACCATTTCCCCAGCTGGCGGCGGAATTTCTGCTGTTTGGGGCGGCGGCAACTCGGGCACTTTAGGAGGGGCTTCGGAGGGTGGCTGAGGTTCTGCGAGTGACGGCGTTGGGGTGGTCTCCATCATATTGTTGATGTTGTTCATGCTTCAGAGTGAAATAAAGATTATTATTAGGTATAATGAAAGTCAAAATTGTTTGTAGAAGCAAATTTGCAACATTTTAAATAAAATAACAAACATTTACTTACGTGCGTCTATTTCCGTTTGAAACAATTTGTCAATTGTTTCTTTACAAATAAATCGTTTCCATAACAACGCAAGGCAAAGGTAATGCGATGTTTCCCAAATAAATCGTTTCCTTAGTAACGCGAAACAAATCAAAGGCGATGTGATGATTTACATGCGGATTTACTGTCGCCTCATTGACCAACGGGGTAATTGTTAACAAATTGCCCACTTCTCGCTTTTTGCGGTTTTTTTTTTTTTTTTTGGAAACCATCGTGAAACGTTATTATAATGTCATTTTTTAAGCAACGAAATGTTGTGCAAATGATAAATAATTTTATGCAAAATTTATAGATAAAGGTGTGTAAAGGGCAAAGAAAATAAAAGTAAAAATAGAAGTAGTTTGCACAAAAAAAGATATTGATTTTCGTAATGTATATGTCGTAGTCATTGGACGTAAGACGTCATTTCATGAACTGCCCGGCAATCGCTGTAATGAAGATCTAACGATCAACACCAAATTTATACATTGCCTATTCTCTTCACCTTTTTCTTGTCTTAAAATAGATAGTTTAACGATCTTCATTACAGCGATTGCCGGGCATTTCATGAAATGACGCCTTACGTCCAACGACTACGACATTATATATGATGACAAATGCGTTGGTGTAATTAGTTTTTTGAAAATCGAAGAGTGGGTAAACTAAACAATGACCGAAAAGGGTCTTAAGTAATAATTAATAATTCAAAAAAAAAAGTTCTATTTAGAAAAAAGTTTTTACTTACTCAATGTTATATATTGCAAAATTTTCTCTCCTTCACTTATTTTCTTTATTTTTTATCGTTCTGGGTTTAGATGAAAACAATATTTACTTTGGTTTTCCTTACGTTTTTTTAAAACATTCTGTTTAATTAATCTTTGTATTGTAATTGATTCTAACGCTACACTTTATTATGTTATTTTATTATTATTTAATATTAATAATCAGTTACATGAACATATTTTTATATTACAGTCAGTTGACACAAATTCATTCGAACTCTTCGTTGCAGCCCGGCGGCGACTTCATTTTGGTTCGGTGGTGTTTTGAGATTAAATATTTCGATCCAAAATACGTTATTCTCTTGGTGGCTCGCGTCTGATTTCAGTTTCTTACAGGGAGGACCTTTAATGTGAACATTTTATATAGTTGTAACAAAAGTTGAGCTAATCTAAACAAATTTACCTTGTAGAACTGAAGAGGTCTGGAGAGCCCGCCTGGGTCCCTTTAGAAGTTTGGTTCGGTGGTGTTTTGGGATTCAATATTTCGATCTAAAATACGTTATTCTCTTGGTGGTCCGCTCTGATTCTAGTTTCTTAGAGGGCCCTTTAATGTGAACATTTTATAGTTGCAATAAAAGTTGAGCTAATCTAAGTGAATTTACCTTGTGGAACTGAAGAAGGCTGGAGAGCCCCCCTGGATTCCATGTTGCAAGTCCCCTAAGTTGGTGTATTCTCGTAGATTGCTTGCAGAAAGCCCCTGTAAAAAAAACTTTAGGGTGACATAACCTCACATTTGCCGGAATAAAATTTCAACCAAATGCACTTTTAAAAATTTGGTTCGGTGGTGTTTTGAGATTAAATTTTTCGACCCAAAATACGTTATTCTCTTGGTAGCCGGCGTCTGATTCTACTTTCTTATCGAGACTTTTAATGTGAACATTTTATAGTTGCAATAAAAGGTAAGCTAATCTAAATGAATTTACCTTGTGGAACTGAAGAAGGCTGGAGAGCCCCCCTGGATTCCATGTTGCAAGTCCCCTAAGTTGGTGTATTCTCGTAGATTGCTTGCAGAAAGCTTGTGTAAAAAAACTTTAGAGTGACATAACCCCACATTCGCCGGAATAAAATTTTCAACCAAATTTCAGGTAATTGACGGTGTAGGCGATGCCCGGCAGAGCATTGGTAGGTACTACTGAAATAATAAGACGCGCGATCTGTTCTTCACACGTGTAATTTTAGAGCAACCAAATATTTAAGAAAACTAAAAACTGACAACTATTTAATGTCGTCTACGTCGCCATTGAGTCATAATCTGTCAACCCTCCTGATTGGTCGGCTCATCGGCGCGAAATTCAAATTTGAGTACCCAGCTGCTCCAACGGATCGACTGCAGCGTCCTCTGGCGGCGCGCCGTCGCCGTAATAAATTTGACATTTTGTTAATGATCAACTGAAAGAATTTATCGATTAATCTTGAAAGGAAAATCCTATCGGAGCATTAAAGAATACCTTATCAGTGTTGCCGGTAAAGGTCGAGTATTTGGATTCATTTCCATAAGCACGACGACAACGGCAACGGCAATTAAATAAGACCTCATTTTTCGGCACGAAACAACACAACAAATTACTAAGGGACGGGCGCTTCTCGTCTCAAATCGTCTCCTGGGGCTAAAATAACCACAAATTGGCGGTTCGACGACAATTTCACCACAACACCGGCACATGACATGCCAGCCAATCCGAAGAAATACGTAAATAACGCGTCAATCCATCCAAAGATTTTTTCATCTGCGATGAATTCTGCAAGAATTTATCGATTAATCTTGTAATAAAATTGTACCTGAGCATTACACATCCTCAATTATCCAGTTATGGTGGTGCAGCGGCCCCACTTGGTTTTATTCTGGCGCTTTCTCGATGACACCTTCACAACACGTAACCTCCAAATTGCCATGTCGAATTCTTCAACCCAATTTTTACGTAAATCACTCAAAATTGAACAATAAACCGGGGTGGGGGGGAGTAAGTTTACTTTTTCACTAATTAAGGCAACCTTTTAGGCGGAAAGCTTGAAACTTCTGACGACAAAACTTAAAAATTTTATGACTGTCATTTCTTAAAAACTACGGCCCAGACAAAATTAATTAATTTTACGGCAAAAATTTGGCTCAAAGGACACAAAACAACAACAAATCACTACGGAACGGGCGTTTCTTGTCTCCAATCGTACCCTGGGGCTAAAATGACGCCACACTCTGGACAATTTCATAACATAACCTGCAAATTTGCGTGTTATAACTTTCAACCAAATTTCATGTTATTCACTTACATGTCAACAATAAACCGTTCGGGGGTCAGTTTTCCATCTTACACGTCACGTTTTCACTAATTTTTACGGGGAAAAGGCAACATTTCGGACGGAAAGCATGAAACTTTTGAAAACAAAAAACTGTTTGTTGGTCGTCATGGTAGGTAACGAAATTATCGACCGTCACTCGGGTTTCGCAGATCACTCGGTCAAATTCCTAAAAAAACGAAAATAGCCCCCCAAAACGGGCTTAAATCGAGAAGCTCACCCCCCCCCCCATTACCGTACCTGGATAAAAAGGATACAATATCACAGTTCCTTATTAGGGTCTTCAACGTGCATTTTATTCAAAATAAATTAATTGTAATTAATACGTAAAATTTCACTCGATCGACGGGGACAGGCCTTTCTGATGTCACTGGTGTTAAAAATAATCACAGTTGGCGGTTTTTTGACTTTTAACCTGAAAATTTGTCAGGTTTTAGGTATAGGTAGATAATTCGGTACATGTATGCCTACCTCTTTGTAAGTTTCTTGTATTTTTCAACTCCTAAAACGGCAGGCAAAAAAAAACAGTTGCACAGTTAAAGAAACGACAGTCCTGGGCCGTTTCTCACGTGAAAGATTGCCATCGGACACTCAATTTCTTGAAAATAAGGCTCCGTACAAAATTTGGCTCAAAGGACACAAAACAACAACAAATCACTACGGAACGGGTGTTTCACGGGTGTTTCCTGTCTCCAATCGTACCCTGGGGTTAAAATGACGCCACACTCTGGACAATTTCATAACATAACCTGCAAATTTGCGTGCTATAATTTTCAACCAAATTTCATGTAATTCACTTACATGTCAACAATAAACCGTTCGGGGGTCAGTTTTCCATCTTACACGTCACGTTTTCACTAATTTTTACGGGGAAAAGACAACCTTTCGGACGGAAAGCATGAGACTTTTGACAATCAAAAACTGTTTGTTGGTCGTCATGGTAGGTAACGAAATTATCGACCGTCACTCGGGTTTCGCAGCTCTCTCGGTGAAACTCTTAAAAAAACGAAATTAGCCCCCCAAAAGGGTTTAAATCGGAAAGCTCACCCCCCATTACCGTACCTGGATAAAAAGGGTACAATATCAAGGTTCCTGATCAGGGTTTTCAGCGTGCATTTCATTCCCATTCCGTTAATAAAGAAAGCACGGCCGGACGAAAAATTTAATTAAATAAGGCCTTATTTTTCGGCTGTTTACGGCCCAAAGCCGTTAAATCACTACCGGAACGAACTTTCTTCATCTCGCATGTTGCACTTTAGCTGAAATATTCCCAGATTGACGTTTTCTTGACCGCCTCACGACCTGGAAATTTCAGTGTTGACAATTTCATAACATAACCTGCAAATTTGCGTGCTATAATTTTCAACCAAATTTCATGTAATTCACTTACATGTCAACAATAAACCGTTCGGGGGTCAGTTTTCCATCTTACACGTCACGTTTTCACTCATTTTTACGGGGAAAAGGCAACATTTCGGACGGAAAGCATGAAACTTTTGAAAACAAAAAACTGTTTGTCGGTCGTCATGGTAGGTAACGAAATTATCGACCGTCACTCGGGTTTCGCAGCTCTCTCGGTGAAACTCTTAAAAAAAACGAAGTTAGCCCCCCAAAAGGGTTTAAATCGGAAAGCTCACCCCCCATTACCGTACCTGGATAAAAAAGGTACAATATCACGGTTCCTGATCAGGGTTTTCAACGTTCATTTCATTCCCATTTCGTTAATAAAGAAAGCACGGCCGGACGAAAAATTTAATTAAATAAGGCCTTATTTTTCGGCTGTTTACGGCCCAAAGCCGTTAAATCACTACCGGTACGAACTTTCTTCATCTCGCATGTTGCACTTTAGCTCAAATATTCCCAGATTGACGTTTTCTTGACCGCCTCACGACCTGGAAATTTCAGTGTTGACATTTTCAACCAAAAACAGGTAATTCACACACAATTGAACGACAAACCGGTGGGGGCGTAAGTTTTCAATGTTACACGGTACTTTTTCACTAATTAAGGCAATCTCTTGGGCGGAAAGCGTGAAACTTTTGACGACAAAACTTGAAAATTTCGTGACTGTCATTTGGTCGTCATGGTAGATAACGAAATTATCGACCGTCACTCGGGTTTCGCAGCTCTCTCGGTGAAACTCTTAAAAAAACGAAATTAGCCCCCCAAAAGGGCTTAAATCGGAAAGCTCACCCCCCATTACCGTACCTGGATAAAAAAGGTACAATATCACGGTTCCTGATCAGGGTTTTCAGCGTGCATTTCATTCCCATTCCGTTAATAAAGAAAGCACGGCCGGACGAAAAATTTAATTAAATAAGGCCTTATTTTTCGGCTGTTTACGGCCCAAAGCCGTGAAATCACCACCGGAACGAACTTTCTTCATCTCGCATGTTGCACTTTAGCTCAAATATTCCCAGATTGACGTTTTCTTGACCGCCTCACGACCTGGAAATTTCAGTGTCGACATTTTCAACCAAAAACGGGTAATTCACACACAATTGAACGACAAACCGGTGGGGGCGTAAGTTTTCAATGTCACACGGCACTTTTTCACTAAAATTTATCGCCTTTATCGTTAAAATTTCCGACTTTCGGGACGGGAAACGCGCAACTGTCAACCACGAAAATTTGACATTTTCGAAAATGGTCGATTTTATTGAACGTAGTCAAGGTAACGTAATTATCGATCGGCCGTTCCGATGTCGCATCTCGCTCCAATAAATTCACAAAAACGACTACGGCCCCTAAACGGGGCCCTTTCGAAAACTCACACCCCCCCATTTCAACAATTTAATGTCGTCGCCGTCGGTCAAAACTTCAAGACGGCCGCTTCGCGGCCCGATTCGTCTCAAAAGCTGCACACCGTTTTCGTGCGAGGGGATGTTCCAATCACGTATTAGTATAGTATACTAGGGCTACGCCCCTCGCGTCAGTAGAGAAGTTTCAAGTTATTGAAAGTAATCTTTGAACGGTGTTTGTTTTTATTTTTGAGAAGGGGAGCTTTGGGTGGGGAAGGGGTGGCATTTTATGATTTTTTTGGCCTTAATGTTTGTTGGGCTTTCTTAGACATCTTTGTCTTGGGACCGAATGGGGGTCATGTTGCAAGTCGGGTTCGCAGCTGCGCTGCTCCCCCACATGCCGCCCCCGGGGGGGCCCTATTGGGCCCCCGGGGTGCTTGTGGGCGCCTCGGGGTCGGTAGCTCCTTCGGGGATCTAGGTGGGCCCCTTCGGGGCTTGCCTTTTCTTTTCTTTTCGCTTTATCTCTCTTTATCTCACTATCTTTTTTTCCTCCTGTCTTTTTTTTCATTATTATTCCTAGTCCATCCAATACTTGTACAATTTTTTGAATAATAAAATCTTATTTTTTTTTTCAAATATTATTATAGTTTGTGGTTTTACAATTTTGTATAATTTTTATTTTAGTTGCAACGTAATTCATTTAACATGATGGTATTGTAAACATGTACAAAATTGGCTTTCAACTGTTCTCATAAATTTACACGTTATTATTTGTTTTCAAGCATAAACTTATTGAAACCAACATAAACAATATAAAATTCGTAAAATAAACAATACATATTACAGTAGTTGGAGCCGGCTTCATAATCATATTGAAGGAGACTTTTAATTTAAAGTCGACAACAACCATGGTTACCCATTTTTACAACAAAGGAAAATGGGTACTTTAATCTTGAAGTTTTCTTTAATTTGATTATGAAACCGGGCCCTATTAGCTAATTTTAAATTAAATAAAAATTACGACGACGTTTTCTGTTAGTTCAAAAACGCACAAAAGTAACGATTTTTATGAATATGTAATGCTATTTACATAAATTGTGTTTAACTCTTGTACGTTTTTTAAATTATTTTCAATTGAGACATTATGATCAATACTAAGCAAAATAATTAATAGTAAAGTAGAGTTACGTTTATGCAGGTCAATAGATGGCGCAGGTTTCGTTGAAAATCTGAAATATTAATAATTTAAAATAAGTCTTATGTTTTGCTATTAAAACATACTTGGGCACGTTAGCGGTCAATTCGTGATTTTGTCGATTTTGTTTGATTTCCTTAGGAACTGCATTTTAACCAATTCCAATCACTTTAAAATTTGGCAATTATTTCTTCGCATGTTACCAACGATCAAAATTACATTCGATCATAAATGGAATTAGCACCTGTGTTCTTTGTGCAGTTTTACACTACGGAGATATCTGAAACCACCATTTTCGTAATTTTTGATTTTGTAGAATTACTTTAAAAAAAGTATTTTTGTTTCATCGTTTCAATCATGGATTGTATCTATGGTGTCAGTTTTCGGATTTACCAGTTTCTTGTGATTTTTTCTGGAATTACTTTAATAGATTTATATTAAAACTGACGCATTAGAGAATTATTTTACAATACTTACGTACAGCTAAGTTTCTAACTTTATCGTTTTCAAGCAATAGGTATTTCTGTATCTTCTATTTTTCAATGTGTAATTAAAATTATTTATAGTAAAGTAGAGTTACGTCTTTGAAAGTCAATGCAGTATAGATGACACAGAATTTGTTGAAACTTGGAAAATCTGAAATGTTAATAATTTAAAATATGTCAAATTTTTTTCTATTAAAACATACTTAGATACTTACGTTAGTTGTCAATTTGTGAGTTTGTCGATTTTGTTTAATTTTCTTAGAAACTTTGTTGCATTTCAATCAATTAAATTTGGCAGTTATTTCTTCGTGAGTTACCAATGATCAAAATTAGATTTGATCATAAATGGAATTAGCACTCGTCTTCTTCGAGCAGTTTTACATTACGGAAACGTCTGAAACCACCATTTTTGTAATTTTCAATCTCCCAGAATTACTTAAAAGAAGTATATTCGTTTCGATGATTGGTTGTTTTCATGGTGTTAGTTTTCGGATCTGCCAGTTTTTCGTGATTTTCTTAAAAGTTGAAGAATCATCTGAAATTATTTATGTTAAAATTGATGTATTAAAAAAATATTATACAACATTTACTTACTGTTAAGTTTCTATTACCTCTGCATCTTCTAGTTTTGTATTCGTATTGGTAGGTATTTACAAAGAAAATTGTTATTTAATTTGAAAAATTATACAAAATTAATAACATTTTTACCATACTTTCAACTAATTGCAAAATTAACAACGACATTATGCTTTCTAAAAGTATTCACTTTATAGCATATTACTGTTATAATCGACCAAAAGTTTACATTCTACCTATATAGGAAATTTCACATATTGTTATTAAAGTGATATCTGAAATAAAAGCAAATTTTTATGTCAAAGTTTTTAAGAAAAAACAAATAATTACCATGACATAATTTCATCGACTTCTTAACGTTTGTTGTTTCTTGAAGGCATACATACGTGCATAACTTTACATACATCATAATTTGAAATAACTCTTAACATTAAATTAACAAACAATTACGTATATGAACAATAAATTTAACAATTTTATACAAAAATTTAAAACGTCGTCGTAATGTTAAGTTTGTCACCGTCGTTGCAAAACGATGTCAAAATGGCAACAAAAAGAATGAGATAGATATGTCGTTGTAGTAGTTTTGATTTGGAAAATTAATTAGCGATAATCATATTGTTAAATATCAGTAAATAAAGATTAAGTAAAGAAGTAAAAATCTTTATGGTAAAAGTATAATAAAAATTGCTACAAATTTATACTTTTAATAGAATTTATACAGTCGAGTTCAAAAGTATTGTTCATCTTTTTAAATTTCAAACTTGTTTATTTTCCACATTAAACCAACACACAGACATTGAATGTCATATTTATGTTAATTTAATGGGGGGTTATGTAAATGTGTTAGCCCACACAAGTAAGTGCAAAAACGAGTTTAATTCAATAAACACTCACAAAAGTTACAATATTAGAAGTAGTCTAATGACGACGCCGTGAACTGTCAATAATGTCTCATCACTCTATTACCGCAACCCAATATACATCAAAGAATATACACCAAAGTGTCAGAGCGTTACAGTCTCCCCCTTTGGTCACTGCCAGCGTCTCGCGCAGTGAACAACACAAGTTACTTCTTCTTGCGGGGTCGTCCTCTTCGTCGAATTCCAACTTGAGGTTCCGGAGGGGTGGTTGGGTTTCCCTCAAATTTGGTCAGAGTGGAAATGTGGTATCGGCCCAGAGAAGTCGAGGTATCCTTTGGGTCGGCCAATTCAAAAGTCGTGGGAGTCGTCTGCTTGATTATCAGGTAGGGTCCGTCTCGTTTGGGATTAAATTTGGCTGTTGAGCCCTTGGCAGCGCTGCTGTGGGTATGCAGCGTTACTAGAACAAGATCGTCCAACTTCAAGTCGGGCCCAGGACGACGGGCTTTATCAGCGTAAAACTTCCGTTTGTCTTGTTGGGTGTCGTGAGTCTCCTTAGCCTCTATCCAGGTTCTGTGAATGTTCTGTAGGTACGGGGTGATTTGGGGAATGAAATTTTCGTTCACTATGGCAGCTCGGACGTCCTGTTGGATTTCATCCGGAGTTCGGAGCTCTCTGGCAAAGGTGAGATACGCTGCCGTTGACCAGTTCCCTCACAGTGGGCAGAATTCATTTCAAAACGGATGGCGGGAAGCTTTTCCAGCCAGGCAGAGTGGTTGTCTCCAACCAAGATTGCAAGACGGGGCTTGAGATCACGGTTTTTCCGTTCCACCATGTTTGCCTGTGGATGATACAATGGGATTAGACTTTGGCGCACATCAAAGTAATGACAAATATGTTGCATCACAGACGAAATGAATTGAACGCCATTGTCACTTATAAGTTTACGCGGTAAACCGAAACGAAAGAACACTTCATCAATTAAAGTTTTCGCATATTCGTCCGCGGTTGCTTCAACTAGTCCAAAAAGTTCGACCCACTTGGTCGCGCTGTCTTCAACGATAAAGATGAATTTCTCACCGGAAGGAGCAGCGGGCAACGGCCCGAAAAGGTCGATGCATAAAACTTCAAATCGCTGTTGATATGCAGGAGTTGCAACTAGGCCCGCAGGCTTTTGGTTAGTGGCTTTGTAACGTTGACAGTCCAAGCAAGTTTTCACGTACTCAGCGATAAACTTTCGCATTCCGACAAAATAGTAAACTCGTGAGATACGTTTGTAAGTGCGTTCAACACCATAATGGGCAGCAGTCGGCGCATCGTGATATTCCTTCATTACTCGATTTCTCTCGTGGCTAGGAACTGCAAGCTGAGCTTCCTCTGTTTCCTCATCTCCTGAGTAATGGTACAGAATTCCAGATGACATCAAATAACCACGTTCGATCCAAGTACTGATACTGGAATCGTCGAGCGATTCAAACGCATTGATTATCTTTGTCAACTCAGGGTCCTTTAGCTGTTCAGCTCGAATCTCGGATGGGGTTCTGGAAGTCAAATGAAGTAAGTTTTCCATTCGTGGAAGTGGATACGAGTCGGATACTGTCTTGGCGTTGAGGGCTCTGTAGTCGATACAGAGTCGCGGAGATCCATCCTTTTTTTCCACCAGCACAACAGGAGCCGACCAAGGTGACTCACACTCTTCTATGACCTTCCCGTCAAGTAGACGGTCAAGTTCGGCTTGAAGTGTTTCGCGTTTGGACGAAGAAAGTCGGTACGGTGGTACTGAAGTGGGTAGACTGTTGCCAGTGTTAATACAATGTTCGATGTATGAAGTCGGATCTCCCCCTGCTTTGAAGATATCTTGATTTGTCTCCAGTAACGTCTCAAGATCTTTTCTTCATGTGATCGGAATAGACGCGCTTTCTTCTGGTCTCAAGATTTCAAGAGCGTGCAGCTCTAGCTGTCCTGGTATGGCTTCATAATCCAGTTAATGCTCAAAACGCTCGTCTTCAAAGCACCAGGTATGGCGGCGTAAATTCAAACTAATACCGGCGTCTTCTAAGAAATCGATTTCTAGTAGTGTATTATTTCGTTCAGCATTAGGCAAAACAACAAAGGTAGTAGGAATCTTGCGTCCTTGAAGCAAGACATCTACTGTTGTGGACAAGACTTCTTGTAAGGAACTGCTTTCATCAGCTAGTTTAACCCAAACCGATTCTTTAAAAAACTTCTGACGTCTCTGTCTCAGAATGCGGTAGAGAGAGTCACCAGCCACGCTTTGCTTTGCGCCGGTGTCGATCAGTCCAGTACCGTTCAGTAGTGGGATCCTGGAAAAAGCGATTGCGATCGAGTCGCTATCTTTACGATTTCGGTCGCTTTGGAGGGAAGGGGTTTAGGGGAGGATCTTTTCAAAAATGCGAAACCAATCATTTTTCAGCAATTTGTTAAGGTGAAAAGTTTTCAAACTACCTAACCTAAGTATCGTGAACGTAAACCTCGTGGACTTTAATACAATAAACAATTGTCACTTATAATATTCCTAGTGCATTGATTATTTCCGGAAATTTTTTCGAATGCATTTCTAAAACGTATTAATTATCCCGAGTGGAACATGCATAAGAATAAAATTTCCGGAAAAAATAATTTTCAGGAAATTTTTACATTGTCATAGAAACGACATCGAATTCTATTTTTCTATTGGCTACTTTTTGGTGTCGTGCGATTTTCAGCAAAATGGATACCAACGATACATGATAACTTAATTCAGTAGTACATGTGCAAACATTCGGAAAAATTGATCATAAGAGTTAAGAGTTACGACAATTTTTAAGAACTCTTTCTCCGTTATCAACCGTTTTCGAGAAAAGCCGTTTAATTTTTTGATTTTATATCCGCCTCTCAAGTTTGTAACAGTTATTCCGGGACACTCTGTATACAAAAATTGAGATATGCGTATGGATTCAAACTTGCGTTTCAATCTGACAGAGTTAGAATATAAGCTACTGTATATTATGAATCCAACAAATTATTATAAATGTAACAAAATTTGTGGAGGATATTATTTTGGTATAGAAACATACTTTATCGTTCGATTGTACCTAGGACTTTTGTTTACAGATATTTTTTCTGAATGTAATTACAAATGTCCAAGTTGACTGGGATATAACGTTTATTCAAGGAAATAATTAAAATGTTTGTCGAGATTAAGATTTTGTAAAATTTGCAAGCACGTTTTGAAGAAGAAATTCAAATAATCTAGAGATCATTTAAAAGTGGTTTCGGAAATGAAAATTGTTATTTTTTACCTACAAAAGTAATAATATTGGTACCTATTATGAACAACAAGATACAGATTATTTAAAAACCCCTTGTTAATCTCCAAATAACGATAAATATGCAATATCCGAAGAATCGCTTTTAAAGCAGCACTTTTGGAGTTGTAGAAACGGTTTCTACCAAGAACAGGTAAACTTGGGTGCCGGAAGCTATAACCCTTCCACTTGTACCTGAAAATATTTGAAAATCCAGCCCCTAAGCCGTCATCTACCAATGCCATTCATAGGGATGCACCTTTGGCACACCAAAAATAGCCTCTCGGAACTCTCTGTTTAACCGATAGAAATCTATTGCTACTCGGCTGATATCTATCCAAAGCAACCGTTTTCGGTCGCTTAGAAGCGACTCGATCGCAATCGCTTTTTCCAGGATCCCACTACAGGTCTTCGATCTGAATTGAGAACTTGGGTCGTGCTCGGGGTGTCATTGTCATGCCAATAACACAGAAGTCAGCTGACAAAGTAGAGACAGAAGGTGTACAGACTGGGCAGTTTGAACGTACAAATCCCAGCTTACCGCAACCATAACACGAGAATTGTTGTTTTGGTTTGGTCTCTCTTGTCATTTCAGACTTTTCTTTAGCTTTTTGAAGTTTCTGACACTCATCTTTGTGATGTCCTGGGGTTCTACAGTAGGCACACCTGACGGTAGGTTGGCTTCTTGAATCAGGTTCCTTAGCCTTGATGTAGAGCTCTTTTTGTTCGCTGATCGTGTCTTCTACGGAGCGAGCAAGTAGTTCTGCGAAAGTAGTCACTTTGTCTCGAGAGATTGCTTTTCTGATATTTAGGTGCAGAAGTCCATATACCATGTCCAGTTGCAGGGCTTCGGATAAAGTATCAGGAGGCAGATGAGCGAGAGTGGCTCTTGCATCGCAGACGAACACGTCCGTACGTGTATTAACATCTTGTTCTTTAGAAAATAATTCCCGAAAGACTTTATAACGCGGTTTCTTAGGTCCGAATGCGTTACGCAATAAGTCGACAGCTTGTGGCCAGGTTTCAGCAGTGGCTTTTATTCCCTGATACCAACTTGCAGCAAAACCATCTAAAAGCATGGGCAGACCACGCAATGCATTGGCATCTGATACACAGGAACAATCTTTGTAAATTTGCACAGCATCCAGGAAAGCTGTGACATCAGACTCGGATTTACCATCGAACCTCGATTGGCATTTTGCAAAATTGCCACCAGCCGTGACAGGATTTTGAACAGCAGGCGTTTGCGGAGCCTGTCTCACAGAATTAAGGAGTTGTTGGAACTGCTCAGCAGTTAAAGTAATCATCCCGGAGTCGGAGGAAGTCGTTGGTTGATTCTGAACAGAATGAGGGGCGACCGAGTCATTTAGAGGATTTTCCGGCCCTTCCGGAGACGCTACGTTGCGTTGAGGCATTATTGGTACGTTTCGCGTTCGCAAATTATACGAGTTCATGCAAAAATGGAACGGACTTACTTATGAGCATTAGGAAAAATGCTTTAGGGTAATTGTAGAGCTGCTGCTGTGGGGAGCCTCGTCCAAGGAACGCCAAGACAACCTCGAAGTTTATGTCTGAAGAAGGCTGAAACCCAACGAAAGGACAACGGACAGCAAAATCCCAACAGCGGTGCGATGTGGTGATGGTTCGAAGACAGCCACCAGGTCACAGATGCACACAAAACCCGAAAAAACTTCCGCGTGGCTTTTCAAAAAGTGAGGTTATGAAACTTTTTCCGATTTTAACACTTTAACTTGATATGGGCCCCACGTTGGGCGCCAGTTTAAATGTGTTAGCCCACACAAGTAAGTGCAAAAACGAGTTTAATTCAATAAACACTCACAAAAGTTACAATATTAGAAGTAGTCTAATGACGACGCCGTGAACTGTCAATAATGTCTCATCACTCTATTACCGCAACCCAATATACATCAAAGAATATACACCAAAGTGTCAGTGTTACACTAAGCATATAAAATAATGGAACAATTGCATTGGGTTTCCTTTAGCTGGTACACCATTTGTAGAAGAAATTTAAATAATAAAAGTGTGAGACGGACATTACTTTTGAAACTGATTGTACATACCTATTACATATTTGAATACTATTCTGACATCGTAAATATTTATTTGTAAAAAAAATAAGAAAGAGATGGAAGGGACCATTTATCTGATTGTGGACACGATAACCCGTTTATGGATTCATCAGCCCTTACGGACACGATAACCCGCTTCTGGATTCATCAGCCCTGATAGACACGATAACCCGCTTCAGGATTCATCAGCCCTGATGGACACGATAACCCGCTTCTGGATTCATCAGCCCTTATGGACACGATAACCCGATTATGGATTCGTCTGCCCGGATAAATGTCACAAATAGAGAAAGATGGATAGTAATTTTAGAGTAAGTGTGGGTTTATAATCGATAAAATTAAAGCTTAGAAGTATTGAATGCAGCCATTTATATGCCGTTAATTTGAAAATCGGCCAGTTTCTGAACTAAAAGTTGCTGTTGGTTTTCTGTGGTATTCAATCAATAAAATTTTCATAAACTATATGTTTTGAATTCAATTGATGAAGAATAATATAAAATTAAATTATATTTTAAATTTCGATTATAAATCCACGATGAGAAAGACTCGGGAGTGTTCACGTGATACAATGGACACAACAATTCGATGATAAATTGCTTAGTTCAAGTACCGACTTAGTGAACGTCGCAAACAGAAAAACGTTAATAGAATTTAATTGATTAGTTTGAATTTAGAAGAAAATTGTACAGGAAGAAAGAGAAGAAAGTATAGAAATGAAATAAGTGTTGATACGCAATTTCTTTTTTGCATCAACTGTATGGACACGATTAACCGAAAATGGTTACTTCAGCTCGGTGATTATTGCAAAGCCTCCGGATATACGAAATTTTTAGTGTACACCGTCGTCGGCCTATCTGTCAATAAATTGCCTTGCGTGGTCGTAGGTTCGACAAACACAAATACACTGTCGAATGTTTTGGCTCTCGAAAACGCCACGTAAAGCTGACCGTGTGCAAACACTGGATGCTTGAGATAAATCCCAACACCGTCATAAGTTTGCCCTTGTGATTTGTTAATCGTTATTGCATATGCGATTCTGACCGGAAATTGTCTTCTTTTCATTTTAAAGGGCAAATCGGCATCGGACGGAATTATATCGATACGGGGGATAAAGACTCTGTTTCCGGTCAAGCCACCTTTTACATCGATAATTTCGGCATCTATAAAGTTTCTACATAACGTTCTGACTAATAGCCTAGTGCCGTTACATAGTCCCTTTCTGACATTTAAATTACGCAATAACAAAATTATAACACCTTGTTTTAAAATGAGTTTATGAGTTGGTGCTCCTGGGGGAGTTAACGTGTTCAAAAACTCAACAGCGTAATTTGCCCGCAACGTCTCATCGTCGTCTTCAATCACACTGTCTGCACTGAAATACGACTTTGGTTGGCCGGGGAAATTAGCGCACACAATATCATTAATTATGTGACAGTCTTCGTTGAGTGGTGTTAAAATGGCTTTGTGCGGCACAGCATTGACTTGAAGCGCTCCAAACACTTTGTGAATAAGCTCGTTTAAGTTTGCAACCGTACACTGATCGGGAATTGCAATCAATTTGTCTTGTTCGTAACGGATTCCGTCAAGGGTACCGTCTCCTAATTGAAGCAACCATTGTGAAAAATTATTTTCATCGTTTCTGGCACGAATATTGACAGTGAAATCTAAAGTTTCAAAACCGTGCCAATGATTGCTTTGTTTTACGCAAGCTTCAACGATTTGTGTTCGGTCACCGTGAGGCACAATCGGCAAACACTGTCTAAAGTCGCCCCCCATCAGCATAACCTTTCCACCAAAAGGAAGATTATTTTGACAGAGATCTTTTAGCGTTTTGTCGACAATGTCGAAAGCATAACGTGACGCCATGCTTATTTCGTCCCAAACAATCAACTTTACCCGTTTAATAAATTGACCCTCGGCTGACTGGGCAGTCAAGCTCGAAGTTGACGTTTCGACCAATGGAACCGGCAACTTGAAGTGACTGTGTGTTGTGCGACCTTGTTTTAAAAGAGCCGCTGCCAACCCAGTCCAGGTCATAGAAGCGACCGGCAAATTTTCGCCTCTCAAAACGGTAATAATGGTGTTGTATACGAACGTTTTACCGGATCCTCCGGGACCGTTCAGATAGAACAAGCGCCGGGGCTCGTTGTCATCGTGGACGGCCGCCAACACCGCATCAAAGGCGTCTCTTTGTTGAGCATTCAGCAGTTGATTTAATCTTTCACCTTCTGCTTGCTCTTCTTCAACGTTCACCGGATCGTCCTCCAGAATATTCTGTGCCTGCGAAAAGAGAAAAAAAGACACCGTAAATAATTAAAATTTCACTAGAAATGAGTTTACTTACGATCGGTTCGGGAATGCTGAATTCACGAAGGCGACGGCCATTCATTAGAGGAGTTGTTTGAATTTCTAACAAAGCTGCATTGGTCGCTGCATTCTCAGACATGTCGGTTCGAGTAAAGTCCTTGATTAAAGACAGCCGAAAGCGCTCCCAAAGGGCACTTGGATCGTTAACTTCGCAGAATGCCAAAATGTAGGCAAACATCTGTCTTAATTGATAAGGCATGTCTTTTTGTGTAGCCTCTTCGAGACACCTGATCCATTCGGCATCATCAGCTAACAACCCTCTCGCTCGGCAAGCTTGTTCAAAGGTTTCAAACGTGGTGTCTTCGAACGTGCGCACATATTCGTAGCTTATGGCTCCGCGTACATGCAACAACAGAGTTCGCAAAAAGAACAGTTCTCTACTTTTCAAAGACACTAAATACATTCGAGATATGGTTTTCTCACCACGTTGCAACCTTGTTTTCCAACGCTTGGCGCTAGCGACCCACACAAAGTGATTGGGAATTTCTTGATAAAGATACGGTCTAGCTGCCGGGTCCTCGGCGTTTAGCCGGAACCAATCGGTCAGCATAGTACTTTCGTTTCTTATCAAAGCTTTCCTTTCCATGTCACGTTGAAAAATAACTCTTTGCCTTTCGGGCAAATGAACTGCCAATCTGATGATGGTGTGAGTCTGTTTGTGAATTTCGAATTTGTTGATATTTCATGCCGCTTCTGGTGGGGTCATGTACCTTGCGTTCAAAAATGATTCGATTTCATTATATTGAAGAGCTTGTTGGGGTTGGTGATCGTCATTTTGTTGCGGCGGCAGTTGTTGGTTTTGTTTCACAACCCGCACCAAAGCTCGATCAGCCTCTTTGTTTAGATATTTGCAAAGGTACTTGACGCTACGCAAAGAAGTGCAAGCCATTACGTTGATGTGACAACGATACTTGAGAAGTAGAAATGGACAATAAGCGACAATCCATTGACAATTAAATTGCTTAATTTCACCATTCTCGTCTTTCAACGGTACACGGTGTGCACTGATTCTACGCCTATAAATTACAGATCCGTCTTCACTGACTACCGTTTCAGCGGACAACGGTTGAGGAAAGCGCTTAGAGCATTTGTACTCTTTCATGCAAGGTGAACTCGGATTAAATGCTCCACACGGCCCGTGAGTCATGTGCTGTTTGATCAATTCGTACAGGACTGGCTCGGTTTCTGCGTCAGGAATTTCGGCGGAAATGAGCTGGTCAATCCTGACCGAATTGTTCAATTTGTCTTGTTCTCTTAGAATTAGCAAAATATGAGCATGTGGCAAACCTTTCTTTTGAAATTCTATGACGTACATGCACGCCAAGGGAACGCCAAAGACGTGTTTTTCTAGCAGGTCGTGGATTAATTCATTCAGTTTTGCGTGAAAAACTCTGGCCACCAATATGGGATGGTTGACAGCTTCATCCCTTATGGGGAGGTTTTCGACGATCTCTGGCCATTTAGGATTGCAAGTCACGGTTATGAATAACGATGGCGCCCCAAACTTTGCCACCGTGGCCATAAAGTCCTGGTAGCGTTGTTGATACGCTCTTGGACCTCTAATGTACGAAGATGCCATCTTCGTACATTAGAGGTCCAAGAAATAATCATTCCGCCCATAGGTACATTATCAACCTCTGCTTGATTGTGCAAGTAATCAGCTAAACCTACGTACTCTGAAGCTCGCAGTTGATCTTGGTTTTGCATAAGGAAATTAATATTGTTCTGCTCTATTTTGACATAGGCATTTACGATATATTGCTGTAACAAAAAAACACATTAGTTATCGAAAATGATGGTTAAAAAATTAAATTACCTGAGCTAGTTTTCCAGCATTATTTATCAACTGGCGTGGGCGATAAGCCAATTTGAATGCGTAAAATTCGCAAAGGGTCATCTTCCTCTTTCTGTCTACGTGTCGCAAATCGGGGTGCCAACCCAAGTCACCGGACGGAAAGAGTAGGAGGAACATTAGAGGATCCAAATTTTGTCGTAGTACATAATTCGACGTAAACCCATGTTCATGTCATGGACAAAGACGCCAAGATTTGAATATGGCGATCGTGTCTCATTTGAAACGTACACGCTGGCAATCTCTGGTACTTGCGGCACATCAAATTGTCGACCATTACTATTGAGAATTTCTAGCCGGACATTCGGTACACCGGGTTCGTCTCGTTGTGCCATTTCTTGTAGTTGTGTCTCATAGACTTCTTTTAAACGCACATAATCTGTAAGTAAGAAAAGCGTGTTGTTTTAAAAAAGTAAGTCATTTTAAAATTATCTTTGGCGAGAGGATTTGACCTCGCTAATGTTTCGCCAAGAAGTCGCAAAAGACCTACGTCTAACTTGTTGCGATTTAATTGCATTCTTCGCCCAGCAGAAAATTCTGGATCGAGGAAGTATAAAGGACCATATTTCCAATTGCCCTAATCGTTAAGGTTTATGTCCCCAATTGAGTGGTACATTTTTCCCTCGATCGCATAGACATATGGTCCTCTGCCTCGTAACGTTCTCAAATTTACTTGAGTGCTGACAAACTGAAATGCATTGTTGTATTGCAAAACGTTAGTTAGAAATTTATTTGAATCGGGGTGTTGTCTAGTAAACAGTGCCGTGATGACATCGGGAATTTTGCGCGGGTCGGGTAGATTTATTTTGCCGCCTGTACAGCATTTTGAATAAATTCCTCGACTGTTTAACTCCGCATGAAAATACCGGCCACCACAGCTTGGACACGTCAAATTAAAATTGTCCAAATTGAATATTTGCACATCGCGTTGGGTTGCTAGGAGATATGTTGGTCTTTGTCCCATTCGATCATTATCGGCTTCCACGGCTATTTGTTCAACAGCCCGGACCACTGCCAAATCGTCGCGTTGCTCAAAGTCTTGCAACCTCCTTGCAAAGTTCTCATCGTCGTTTGTGGCAAGTTCATCAAATTTGTGAAACATCACCGCCAACGTTTCATCGTCCACACTTGAAGAGGTCGTTGCCTTTGCAGGGCGCACCTCCGTTTGCATGTCCTCCATTTCGTCATCGAAATCTTCGAGAGGAAGTGGATTCAATACAATCGGTTGTACTGAAGGTGGTGCAATTTTTGTTCCTTGTTTAACTAAAAATCGAAATAGAAAAATCAATAATTATTTGATGTAGCTAGATAAATTTTTATCTTTAATATTTTATTAAGAAAAAAATTCAAGTATTTGTATAAAAATACAGACGTCGACTTTAATATTACAATATGCATTTATAAAAAATGGTTATTAAATTTTTTTTATACAGGATGAGTAAAAAGTGAGGAATTTGGATGTTGGAGCTTTTATTATTAATAATGACATTAAAGTTTTTTTTTTGTTTTAATATCATACCTCCGTGGTGTTACATTTTAAAATATGTAATTATTTATAGTTTCTAATTAAAAAATGTTTCTTTTTTGAAATCATTTAAAAATGTCATACGGTTGTACCAGAAAAGTTTCTAGAAAAATCAAGTTACATATTTTTTGTATTCTTTTATGAAGTTAACAGTAAATCAAATTGTTTGTGTAATTGGTCGTATCCAGGGTTCTAGCGCAATTGAATCATGAGGAAATAACATGGAAAATTATATGTCTTATCTATTTTCATAAATTATGAATTCAAAAACTCCACACGGCTTCTTAAAAATGATGGCACGTTTTCATATAAAAAATGGTTGATTAGAAAGGCCTTAATCAAGTGATCAAGTCGGAACGTTTCTTTCGAATATGAGGTTTGAAGTTTTCAATCGCGATTAACGTACCATTCTTTTTAATTTTTTTAGCCTTTTCTAATCACCAACTTTACATGAAATCGTTTCCTTCCTTTTAAGAATTAGTGTGTTTTTTTTGGTTTTTACTAAATTATATTTTTAAAGATATAATTTAAAAAAATATAACTTTCCATGTAATTTTCTTATGCTTCAGTGGCTCTCGGGCACTGTCCCATTAAAAACGGCCCCAAGTAATAATTTAATTTCTTTTTAGAGAAAAAAAAGCCTTTATTTAATGTTGGTTATTGTGAGATTTTTTTTATTTTTTTATCGGTTTTGGTTTAACTGGAAATGGCACTGACTAACTTGACGGTAAATTTAACATTGTTTTAAAACCGTTAAATATTCTCAATGCGTCTGTTAAATAATTTTTGTATTACTGTAAAGGCAGCTTAGATAAACGCTTAAAAAATGTTAATGGTAGTTACACTTCGACCGATTTATGTACATACAAAATGTCAGGGTGGAATCAATAAATGCTTACCAAAGATATCAAAACTATCAAGATCTAATGAAGAAACTGTAAAATCAAACCTCTGATTATTCGTAACTGATGCATAAGTTTGCTGGCATATCGACACTTCAAAGCCCATTCGAGTTATTGAGGGTTTGACGGTCTACAACTTATTTCGTTTTGATTTTAATAATTCAAAATCTTTTGGATTGGCGCTGTCCTTGATACCATTTAATTAAATTTTTGCACATTATTTATTCAAATTTCCTTCACATACATCAATGTTAAAATTAATTAAATACTTTGAGAAAATTTAACTCTTGAAAAAAGTAAAATTTGCCAAGATTTTCGTAAAAGAAACAAAAATTAATGTTATTTCCGGTTATTAAAAATAAGAAAAGTAACTAAAAGAGAAATAATTTTGCGATATTTAATATTGATTAAAAATTCTTTTCTTTTAAAATGAGTAAATTTCGAGTTATTACTTGGGGTCGTTCCCAATGGGACAGATTGTATGTAAACCGAGGGGTAAATCGTTAGAAAAAATGTTGAACACTAATTACTTACCTAATATTAAATGGATATCACATAGTAATACCCTATAATGACCCTGCATTATACAGAGTTAGCTAGAAGTGTGGAACTATAAGCTTTTCTTGTCTAAACTATTACGGCTTAAAGAAAAAAATGAATGGTGAAATGACTAATTTGAGAACATATAAAAGCATCGTTTTTTATAAAATGGCCCTGGTCGTTCTTGGTTGCAATCACTTTTTATTTATTCTTAATAAATAAAGTTTGTGTTTTAGTATAATAATAATAAGTAATAGTGTGGTTGACTGTTTCTTGTGTTAGGACAAACAATATCTCTCAGGTACATACATCAAAATAGGTAGACATTCAAAGCTCAAAAGTAAATTTTCTAAATTTATTTGAAAAGGGCTTGATTAGAAAAGAAATAATTCCACGGTTATACAGAGTATAGTTTTGTACGTCAGACTATAATATAGAAATTAATACGTTGTCATTTCAATTAAAAAAAGTCGCCCGTTCTTCAGAAAGACTACGTTAACAGTTGAGCACAGGCGTGGCACGTCCATGTGTTGTATTTGCTATTACCAAAATATCCTTATTAATACCTAAGAATATCCGAGTAATGCCCATTAATATCCCATTATGTCTGATAATTACCTACTAATATATTATAATACCTGAATAATATGCACTAATTCATAGTAACACTTTACTAAACTCTTGCAATACTCTAAGCGGAGTTTCACACACACCGATATTGTCAGTGTCGGTATCGGTATCGTTATCGGATTGCATCTAAAATATATTGTTTTAAATACAACTGTTTTATACAGTAACCGATCCGATAGAAAAATCGATGATCGTCACCGACCTAATGTGCCTGTCGGATGGTTCTGTTGATACACCGATATCGATACCGACACCGACATTATCGGTGTGTGTGAAACCGCGCTAAGGTTGTACACCAAAATTTCTCAGCGGGTTACCTCTCGGTTTACACAAATATGGATACCAGAAATATTAATAAATTGTTACGATTAAGCACTTTAAAATAAATAGAAACCTACCTCTGTTTTGGTTTTTATAAAAGAACCGTCCGGACAAAAAGTTAGGTGCAAGGACGCCACCTGCAATATGAAAGCTTAATTATATTTCTAATAACGCAATTTATTTACCATTGTTTTCATTTCCGGGAATGTCAGCTGTCAGGGGGGCGACGTTTTCAGGTTGCTTCGAGCAACCTGCAGCTGGTTCTTGAACGATGTTGCTTTCATAAAAGCAGTTGTTGGTCGGTACCGTCCCAGCATCGTTTTTCGAAGCAGCTTGTCTTTTTTCCTGCAAACGGGTACTACGTCGGCACTGTGTTTCCGATGTCTCCGGAAGAGCTGGAGGACAAAGTTTTGGCCTCTTAACTTTGGTCGGCTCAACAATCTCTACGGCATCTCCACAGCTCGACGATGCAACCCTTTCAGCATCCTCTAAATTGACTTTTGCTTTTTATTTGGTACCGGTCCTTTTAGGTTTTTTTCAATTGTTTCGTTTCACCATTTTTCGACAATAGTTTGCACTGAAATGTAAGGAGAGGAAATGCAAAAATTACAACGAATTAAGTAAACGTATTATACTTACGTCTGAAATGTTGAAACTATTAACTGATTTTGTTTTAACAACAAATTATTTGGTCACCTTGGTTACCACCAATGGTGATGCTATTATTTCTACATAGCTAGAATACGCATGGACCAAAACGCGAAAGTCCTAAATTGTAGTGGTACCAACTGTTTGCGGTAAAACTATTTTATTTGTTGTTTTTAAAAAAGAAAATTAATTATTATACAACCGAATACGTTCAACTAACAATGCTGATGACTAAAGGATGTTTCAGCAGACAAAATCATTCTATAACTTTTCAAGAAATTGTAAGTTCTTATATTTTTGAGGTTATGTTCGAATGCTAAAATTTGCGTATTATTTATTTTAACAGGAGCAAAAAATGGATCGTAATATTCAAAAGTGGACTGATTTGGATGTTATTTGGGTATTGGAACAAAGAAAAAGCAGTTTGAAAGCGAATTCCTATTTTATTTGGTTCGATAATTTTTTCAATCAAAATTAGGTGAACACAGCAAACTTATAAAAGTAGGTAATTAATATTATTATGCGTTTTTGCCTTCAATTCATTAATAATATTTACAGACTAAAACGAAATATACCGTTCCATCAGTCAATTTACCATACGGTGAAAAGTACAAACCTTCTCGACGGCGAAGCCTTTACCGGAACGAAACATTCTTGAAACGTTTGACTGTACACCGTTAACATTAAGTATACGATCTTAATAACCTTGTTGCATGTATAAACAGTACATACAAAATTAAACCCTTTAGTGTTCTGGAAAAAATCGAATAGAATAGAACGGGTTTTGTTTTATGCGACCTATATGTATTTGAATTTTTTTAACTTAATGAGTTATTTATTGTTATCAAATCTTTGCTAATCAATCAGTTTACCTGTCATATATATACTCGACATCCTTGATTCTTGTACGACGACAATCTGGTCATTTGCAAATGCCAATCAATTGTGTAGAAGATTTGTTGTATCGGCTACCGGTCACCGGTAGATATCCCCATTTTGTGGCATTTTCCTTTCTACGTGTTAAGAGCCTTTGTAAGGTGAATTTTAAAGAGTGTCTCGCATTTAATAGTGTTTTTTAAACTTTCCCCCGTGTGGAATAAAATATGCTTTACAAAATTTTAATTATATTAAAACAAAGACGACAAAAACCAAAGAACAAATGAACAATAAAACGAACCAAACAAATAAGCAAATCAATTATCTAGTAGAAATTTTGGTAAAAATTTTGAACGACTTTGGCGCCGCTCCCCTCTCCCCCTTTTTTGCTTTCTTGCCACTCTTGGCCACTTCGCCCTTCTCGGCCCCCTCGCCCTCCTCGGCCCCCTCGTTCCACTCGGCCCTCTCGCCCCTTTTTTTCTTCCTCTTTGCGGATTTCCCGCCGCCTGTGTCTGGCATCACGTCGTCTATAAATCATTCAATATTAGAATCAAAATTTCTTGTCAATAAGATATTAAATATACCTTTGGTTTCGCGTTTTCTGGGGTACCATTTCCCCAGCTGGCGGCGGAATTTCTGTTGGCTGGGGCGGCGGCAACTCGGGCACTTTAGGTGGGGCTTCGGAGGGTGGCTGAGGTTCTGATACTGACGGCGTTGGGGTGGTCTCCATTATATTCTCAATAATGTTCATGCTTCAGAGTGAAATAAAGATTATTGTTAGGTATAATGAAACCAAAATTGTTTGTTGAAGCAAATTTGCAACATTTTAAATAAAATAACAAACATTTACTTACGTGCGTCTATTTGCGTTTGAAACAACTTGTCAATTGTTTTTTTACAAATAAGTCGTTTCCATAACAACGCACGGCAAAGGTAATGCGATGTTTCCCAAATAAATCGTTTCCTTAGTAACGCGAAACAAATCAAAGCTGATGTGATGATTTACCTGCGGATTTACTGTGGCCTCATTGACCAACGGGGTAATTGTTTACAATTGCCCACTTCTCGCTTTTTGCGGTGTTTTTTTTTGGAAACTATCGTGAAACGTTATTATAATGTCATTTTTTAAGCAACGAAATGTTGTGCAAATGATAAATAATTTTATGCAAAATTTATAGATAAAGGTGTGTAAAGGGCATAGAAAATAAGAGTAAAAATAGAAGTAGTTTGCACAAAAAAAAGATATTGATTTTTGTAATGTATATGTCGTTGTCATTGGGCGTAAGGCGTCATTTCATGAAATTCCCGGCAATCGCTGTAATGAAGATCTAACGATCAACACCAAATTTATACATTGCCTATTCTCTTCACCTTTTTATTGTCTTAAAACAGATAGTTTAACGATCTTTATTACAGCGATTGCCGGGCATTTCATGAAATGACGCCTTACGTCCAATGACTACGATGTTATACATGGTGACAAATGCGTTGGTGTAATTAGTTTTTTGAAAATCGAAGAGTGGGTAAACTAAACAATGACCAGAAAGGGTCTTAAGTAATAATTAATAATTCAAAAAAAATGTTCTATTTAGAAAAAAGTTTTTACTTACTCAATATTATATATTGCAAAATTTTCTCTCCTTCAGTTATTTACTTTATTTTTTATTGTTCTCGGTTTAAATGAAAACAATATTTACTTTGGTTTTTCTTACGGAAACTTTGGCAAACTTACGTTTTTTTTAAACGTTCTGTTTAATTAATCTTTGTATTGTAATTGGTTCTAACGCTACACTTTATTATGTTATTTTATTATTATTTAATATTAATAATCAGTTACATGAACATATTTTTATATTACTGTCAGTTGACACAAATTCATTCGATCTCTTCGTTGCAGCCCGGCGGCGACTTCATTTTGGTTCGGTGGTGTTTTGCGATTAAATATTTCGATCAAGAATACGTTATTCTCTTGGTGGCTCGCGTCTGATTTCAGTTTCTTACAGGGAGGACCTTTAATGTGAACATTTTATATAGTTGTAACAAAAGTTGAACTAATGTAAATAAATTTACCTTGTGGGATTAAAAGGGAGGCTGATGGCCTTGCTGTCGGATCATCACAAAGGGCTTATTTCTCGTCACGGTCGACACGGGAAGGGCGGTTTTTGTCTGAAATCGTCTCCTGGGGCTAAAATGACCACAGTTCGGCTGCTCGATGACAATTTCACAACGTTTGACACGCAAATTCCATCGTCGAAATCTTCAACTAAATTTCACGAAATTCACGCACAATTCGAAAATAAACCGTCGGGCGGTCAGTTTCACCAATTTCTAAGGAAAAAGGCAACCTTTCGGGACGGGAAGCAAAAAAACGTCCCAACTTTCAGTTTTCTGTCCTTGCCCCTCGCGCCATCTCTCGGCGTTCGGGGTGACAAATAAATCATTTTTTGACATCTGCAAGAATTTTTATCGATTAATCTTGGAAAAATCTCATACCTGGGCAAGAAAATTACGTAAATACGGGTGGGTAGTCACTTTCGGACACTCAATTCTTTCAAAATAATCCCAAAATTACGGCCCGGCGGCACATAACCTAGAAATTCCAGTCTTAAAATTATCAACCAAATTTCAAGTAATTCACACACAATTGAACAATAAACTGACGTAATTCACGCACAGATTAACAATAAACTGTCGGGGACGTTAGTTTTCAATCTTACCCGGCCCATTTTCACTAATAATTACCGGAAAAGGGCAAGTTTTCCACGAGAAGAAAAAAAACGTCGACGTTTTCTGTCGTTGCACCATCTCTCGGGGTGACGAATAAATCATTTTTTGACATCTGCAAGAATTTTTATCGATTAATTTTGAAAAAAAAACTTACCTCGAGCATTATAGATTACGTTATCACTCTTGCCGGTCACGGCTTTACATGGATTACGTCATCACTCTTGCCGGTCACGGCTTTACACGGATTTTATTCAAAATTAGACTGATGACAAAGAGCGGCGACAAAGGCAATTAATTAAATGAGACCTTATTTCTTGGCTTTTTGCGACCCATTAACTGTCTAATCACTGCAAGAACGGAACTTCCTTATCTCGTAATGTTCCACTTGAGCTTAAATATTCACAGATTGGCGCCTTGATGACCATTTTGGCACAGCACGCAACCTCCAAATTCCAGTCTTGAAATTATCAACCAAAGTTCAGGTAATTCACACACAATTGAACAATAAGCTGTCAGGACGTCAGTTTTCAATCTTAGACTGCAATTTTTTCCACTAAAATACTAAAATGTACCATTTTATTTGCAATTTTGGGACGGAAAGCACGCAATTGTCAACGTCGAAATTTTGACATTTTGGAAACTGGTCGACTTTATTGAACGTAGTCACGGTAACAAAATCATCGATCGGCCGAGTCGATGTCGTATCTCTCTCTAATAAATTCACCAAAACGACTACGGCCCCTAAACGGGGCCCTTTTAAAAATTTTTACCCCACCCCATTGGAGCAGTTTAATTACGTGGGCGTCGGTCAAAACTTTAAGACGGCCGCTTCGCGGCCTAGTTTTTTCTCAAACGCGCACACCATTTTCGTGCGACACGGCCTGCCAACCGCGTATTAGTATATGTTACTAGGGCTACGCCCGTCGCGTCAGTAGAGAAGTTTCAAGTTATTGAAAGTAATCTTTGAACGGTGTTTGTTTTAATTTTTGAAAAGGGGAGTTTTGGGTGAGGGGGGCGATTTTTTATGTTTGTTGGGCTTTCTTAGACATCTTTGTCTTCAGACCGAATGGGGGTCATGTTGCAAGTCGGGTTCGCAGCTGCGCTGCTCCCCCACATGCCGCCTCCGGGGGGGCCCTATTGCCCCCCCCCTTGGTGCTTATGTGCGCGTCGGAGTCGGTAGCCTTTTCGGGGATCTAGGTGGGCCCCTTCGGGGCCTGCAAAAAAATTTTTTGGGCCACCTTGAGCCCAGATGTTTTTGTCTTTTTCGGGACGCTTAGCTAAGCATTTTCGAGGCCCGAAAAAAAAAAAATTTTTTTTAGGCCTACTATTTGGAGCACCTGGAGCCTCCATGTTTCTGTCTCTTTTGCTGATCTTAGCTAAGAATTTTCCGGGCCCGATAAAATTTTTTTTTTTTGGGCCCCTTTTTTGAAGCACCTAGAGCCCCCATATTTTTGTCTCTTTCGGGGCTCTTAGCTAAACATTTTTGGAGCCCGTAAAATTTTTTTTTTTGGCCCCTTTTTGGGGCACCCGGAGCCCCCCTGTTTTTGTTTGATCTTTCTGGGCTCTTAGCTAAGCATTTTCGAAGCCCGCAAAAAAAAAATTTTTTTGGGGGTCTTCTTTTGGGAGCACCTGGGGCCTCCTGTTTTTGTCTCCTTCGTGGCTCTTATCTAAGTTATTTCGGGGTCAGCAGAAAAAAATTTTTTTTTGGGCCTCCTATTTGGAGCACCTAGGCACCCCCTGTTTTTGTCTCCTTCGTGGCTCTAGTCTAAGTTCTTTCGGAGCCCGTAAAAAAAAATATTTTTTTGGGGCACCTAGAACCCCCATGTTTTTGCCTCTTTTGTTTCGCTGTGTTTTCCTCATTTTTTCTCGCTTTTCCAATCTTTTTTTTCATTGTTTTTCTTCTCTTTTCTTTTTTTTACGGTTCTTATTTCTTTTCTCGTTGTCTTTCCATCTTTTTTTTTTGTTTCTGTTTTTTTTCTTCATTTCTTTCTTTTTCTCTCCCATTTTTTCTTTTTCCCGATCTGTATGTCTTCTTTTTTTTTCTCCTCTTGATATTCTTTTTTCATTCCCATCTCTTTTTTTTCTGTCTTTATTTTTCATTTTTTTCTTTCTTCTCCTTTTCTTTTTCTTGCACCAATTTTTTTCTCTTTCTTTCTCCCGGTCTGTATGTCTCCCTTTTTTACTCTCTCTTTCTTGCTTTTTCTCCCTTTTTTTTCTATTTTTTTCACTCGCTATGTGTGTTTCCCTAATTTTCTCTCGCTTTTCCTATTTTTTTTCTTTCATTGTTTCTTTTTTCTTACGTTTTTTATTTCCTTTTCTTTTATCTTTCTCCATCTCTTTTTTACCTCTTTTGTTTCTATGGTTTTCTTTTTCTTTCTCCCTTTCGCTTTCTCTACCCTTCTTTCTTTCTCCCGATCTGTTGTCTTCTTCTTATCTCTCGTTTTGAAAAATTTTTATTACTTTTTTTCGTTGTGTTTTCTTAATTTTTTCTCGCTTTTCCTATCTTTTGCGTTCATTGTTTTCTTTCCCTTTAATTTTCATTTTCTTACTTTTTTTATTTATTTTCTCTTTACCTTTTTCCATCTCCTTTTTTTATTTTGTTTCTCTGTTTTTTTTCTTTATCCCTCTCTTTTTCTCTCCTTCTCTTGCACTCTCCCGGTCTGTCTGTCTCTTATTCTTCTCTCTTTTTTTTAATTCGTTTTTCTTTTCTATCTTTTTCTCTTTTTTTGTCTTTGTTTCTCAGTCTTTTTCTTCTCCTTTTCTTTTTTTTTTCTACCTAATTTTCTCTTTCTTATTTCCGGTCTGTCTGTTTCCATCTCTTACTATCCCTTTCTTACTTTTTTTGTTTCGTTCTCTCTTAATTTTAATTAATTTTTTTCGCTATTCCTGTCTTTCTTTTTTATTGTTTCTCTTCTCTTTTCTTTTTCTTACGTTTCTTGTTTCTTTTCTTTTTATCTTTTTCCATCTTTTTTTTTCCTTCTTTTGTTTTTTTGGTCCTCTCTTTCTTCATCTTTCTTTTTCTCTTCCTCTCCTTTACCCTCCCGGTCTGTCTGTCTCCTTTTTTTATTCTTTTTTCTTTCCCATCTCTTTTTTTTTCGGTCTTTGTTTTTCAATCTTTTTTCTTCTCTCTTTCCCTGTCCGTTTCATTTTTTTTTCTATTTTTCTGTTTTTTTTCCGGTCTGCCTGTCTTCCTCCTTTTACTTTCCCTTTCTTGCTGTTTCCGTCTCCTTCTTTCTCTTTTTTTCTATTCCTTTCTCCAGCTATGTGTGTTTCACTCCGGTGTAAAAACTTTTGGGGGCGACATAACCTCACATTCGTAGTCGTGGCATTTTTAATAAAATTCCTTGTTATTGTAGCAAAAGTCGACGATGAATGGAGAAAGGGCGTCAGTTTTCAATCTCACACGACCCTTTTCACTAATATTTACGGGGAAAAAGCAAACTTTGTTCGAAAACGCGTAAAATGTCGACGAATGACACTGGTCGCCTTCTGGCAACGCCGTAAAAATTTTGACATTTTGTTAATGACGAATAAAGCGTTTTCAAAAAAGTTACGTAATCACGGTTGGCGGAATTGAGTGTAATTCCTTGGAAATTTCGTTAATGCCGTGTGGAATAAATCATGCTTTACAAAGTTTAAATTATATTGAAATCAAAAAGGAACAAACGAACAATGAACAAAACAAAAAAAAAACGAACCAAACAAACAAATAGAAATTTTGATAAAAATTTTGAACGACCTTGGCGCCGCTCCCTTGTCCCCCCTTTTTCTCTGGCCACCCTTGGCTACCTCGCCCTCCTCGGTCCCCTCGCCCTCTTTTGTCGTCCGGTTTGCGGATCTCCCGCCGCCGTTGTCTGGCATCACGTCGTCTACAAATCATTCAATATTACAATCAAAATTTCTTGTCAATAAGATATTAAATATACCTTTGGTTTCGCGTTTTTTGGGGTAGGACTATTTCCCCATTTGGCGGCGGAATTTTTGCTGGTTGGGGCGGCGGAATTTCTGCTGGCTGGGGGGGCGGCGGCGGCAACTTTGCCACTTGAGGGGGGCCTTCGCATTGCTGCGGCTGTACAGCAATGTGGGTATCCATTGCTTCAATAGCATTATCTTTGTTCATACTTCAGAGTGAAATAAATATTATTATGATGAGTCAAAATTGTTTGTTAAAGCAAATTTGCAACATTTTAAATAAAATAACGAACATTTACTTACGTGCGTGTGATGTTAACACTTTTTTTTTTAAATAAATCGTTGCCTTAGCAACAGCAGAGGTATTGCGATAATTTTTTCAAACCAAACAGTTACCTTATTATGGTAATGTGATAATTTACATAAACTGCTGTATCACTGAAAACGGCCTTAAGTAATAATTAATAACTCAAAAACTGTTTTATTTAGGAAAAAAAGATAAACACTTGCTTTTGTTTTTCTTATATGTAGCAGAAACTTTGGCAAACTTTAATTTTTTTTTTCAAAAAAGTTTTTAAACACTGCTTAATTAATTTTTATTATTGTATTGTTTGTACGTTACACTTTATTATGTTATTTTATTATTATTTAATACTAATACTCTGTTACACAAAGATACTTTTTAATTTATTGTCGACGACACAATTCATAGAATCTCTTCTTTGCTTTCGCCGACGACGACTCAATTTCCCACTTTTAAAGTTCAATTTTGTACGTTCAGCGTTTTGGCACCTTTCTACTTGTTACGGCACATGTCCTCGTCCATTCATTTCAACAGTAGTTGTTTTCTATAAGAAAAATATATTTCATAGGGGTTTTTCGACCTGCTGAAAGTTTACGCGTGAGCCCTTAGGAATGTCGGTCCAAAATAAGTGACTCTTGGTGTCTGGCGTTTAATAATAATAATTTTTCGGGGAGCCCCCCTGGCTGGATTCCATGTTGCAAGTCTGGCTCGCAGCTGCGCTACTCTTCGGGGCCTCCAAATTGGTGTATTCTTCTAGGTCGCTTACAGAAAACCGGTGTAAAAGTTTTTAAGAAAGACATAACGGTAAATTTTTACATTAGTGACCTCTGGAATTTTAACACAAATTTTAGTGCAATGACCTTGAAATGACCTCCTCAATCGATTATAGCAAAGGAAAGTTTGTGCAAATCCCTCTATCCAACGGGACAATGGAGTGAATAAGGGTGCTGGGTGGGTAAGATTTTTAAAAAAGTCGAACAATATGTGGCAACGAAAAGAGCTGAAAATTGATGTAATTTACCTCACTGTAGAGGTCAATGACCTTATGTCAAAGGTCAATGACCCCCGTGGCAAAGGTGAATAACCTCAATTAGGGCAAGAAAAAATAATTTGCAATGAAAAGGAGAATTTAGAAACAATAATTAGTAGAAACAAAAGCAAAAGTGAATGATCTCAATTAGGGCAAGGAAAAGTAATTGGCAATAAAAAGAAAAATTTAGAAATAATTAGTATGAAGAAAAGCAAAGGTGAATGACCTCAATTAGGGCAAGGAAAAATAATTAGCAATGAAAAAAAGAATTTAGAAATAATTGGAATGAACAAAAGCAAAGGTGAATGACCTCAATTAGGGCAAGGAAAAATAATCGGCAATGAAAAGAAGAATTTAGAAATAATTAGTATGAACAAAAGCAAAGGTGAATGACCTCAATTAGGGCAAGGAAAAATAATTGGCAATGAAAAGGAGAATTTAGAAATAATTAGAATTAACAAAAGCAAAGATGAATGACCTCAATTAGGGCAAGGAAAAATAATTGGCAATGAAAAGGAGAATTTAGAAATGATTAGAATGAACAAAAGCAAAGGTGAATGACCTCAATTAGGGCAAGGAAAAATAATTGGCAATGAAAAGGAGAGTTTAGAAATAATTAGAATGAACAAAAGCAAAGGTGAATGACCTCAATTAGGGCAAGGAAAAATAATTGGCAATGAAAAGGAGAATTTAGAAATAATTAGTATAAGCAAATAGAGATGAAAGTTATTTAAAAAGTTAGTTGCATTTAGTCGTACCATAAAATATTTATTATTACGTCTAGTGGGACCACGCAGAGGCTGCAACCTTTCCCACCAGGAGGAAATGTGGAAAGGTAAATTTGTTAGTAAATGATAAAATTTAATTGATGTAAGAAGTGTAAAAAATGAGAATTGGAAAGCGCGACTGTAAAGTAGAAGAAAAACGAGAATATAAAAAGGCAAAAAGGAAAAGGCAAGTAAATGTTTAACGTTGGAAAAAAAATGGTGCATTGAAGATAAAAAAAACGGATATAAAAAACGAATAAAAAAAATACAATCCTGTAAAAGATTAGGAATGGGGGACACCAGGGTATAGTGCAGCTGCAGCTTTCCAAAACGCATGCAGGCGGTCCTTGTGAGACTTAAAACGATGAAAGAAAAGACACTGAGAGATAACCTTCGTAATGACTTTTCCTACGACCAAACCGTGGTACTGATCTGCGAACTTCAACCCACGTACGCTCGATGTTCTGAGTATGGGCACCTGTATCTGGATCAACAAAATTGACAGAATGATTTACCGTTAGATGATGGTAATGTGCCTCGAGCCGGTCGTACGCCTTCCAACAGTCGCTGAAAATGGTGGTACCTGGTCTAACCTTTTCCAAAATAATTCGCATCAAGGTATCAGCTGATCTGTCCTCGACTGCCACAAAAAAAAACGCTTAGCTTCTCTCTCAATCCCGCCAAAAACCCACTGTCCCTCGAGGTAGCGGCCTCGATTATACTTACGTTTCCCTATCTTCGCTTCATCTATCTCTACATGGAGACCTTCTCCGCCAATGGGCTCGGACAAGGAATTGGCCCAGAAAATGAAAACTTCCCTAATGAAACTAAACCAATCAATAACCGTAGAAGAAGAAAGGCCAAGTTCCTTGGAAATAAATTTGCACCTTGACTGTGGGCGAATTAAGTAATAAAGAACAAAAAGGGAGAGTTGTTCAATCGAAAGATGAGAGCGATAGAAAAAAGAGTCATGCCGAATACTTACCTTAGTATTGCAGGGACGCTTGGATTTTTTGTCGAGTTTCCTGCATCGAAAGTACAGGCCATTTTGGAGCGGCACAGGTTCTAGGACGGTGTGGCATTTGGGACAGGTGTAATGGCATGGTAAAACGCCGTGGCGGTAATAGAAGGCAATTAATTCTTGTTCATTTTGTACCGTGCCTGCGAATTGCGTCACAGTAACGGAACATCCTGCACAAGAATTAAAATTGCAATTTTGATTATGCACTAGTGGTAATGCAGGTGTATTATCAGAAAGAGCAGAAGTCGACGGAATCGGGTTGTCTGCCATTTCACACACCAAATCACTAAACACTTTCACAAAAGCAATCCTTTGTTCGTAAAAGTTGAGAAAAATGAACCAATGAAATCACAGTATTGTATAAACATTCTACGTATAATCAATATTACAGCGAAATTAAATAAAATAAGCGAAAAAGAGGAATTGCCATAAAATTATAAGTGATTCCCCGCAGTCAGATGTAAATCCATGTTGTATCTGTTGAGGAATCAACAGGTGAAAATTCCAAGGTGTGGCTTACGGTTTGCCGGGTTGCCACCTTTCCTAAGCTGATGTCACAATTAATATCTATTTGAATAATATAAAAAATTAACGTCACATTGTAAACATTATGTAATGAAATAAATGTAACACTGCAGCAGTAAAGTATTGCAAAAAAGCAACTAATTAATTTTTACAACAGAAATGTGGCGAAGGTCATATAGACATTTGACAACAGTGGACGACCCCTGTTTGCTTCTCGGAGTCACAATGGTCTGTTTTTCGTAAAAATTGAAATATGTCTGCTCGCGACACAATTTTGGCTTGGAATTTTTTCTGTGACATTATTAAAAATATCCCAGTGAGAATAAATCGACTAATTCGTGAGAAAATATTGTTTTCGCAACTAAATTATAGCGATCGGTGTTACATCGCAACTTTTTGTTTTCAAAACGGTGTTTCTCCAGACGTAGTAGAACGATTTTTGTGGATGAACAATAATTGTTGTCGAAGTAAGTGTAAAAAAGTGTTGGATTTGTACAGTTACTGGTCAGTGGAAGGTGAAGAGGGTAGTTACCGCCGAAGCCGTTACAATGCTTACGATATAATTATAGGGCGGATTTTTGATTTAAATGGACGCATAGTAAGTGAAATTATTAACCGGAGATCTGGTGGTGCAAATTAATGGGTAAGTAGATGATAGTTTGATAAAGTATTGGTGCGAGAGAGTCGAGAGACATTGAAATTTCCCCGTACAAGGTTACGCACTGGAACGGGTAGCCAGAGCCGTAGTCAGCCCAGTGTACAATAACTCTTTTAATTAATTGGGGGGGTAAATAGGCATTTGCACAACAAAATTCGTGTGGTAGTCGATTCAGTAAAGCTTGTAGAATCATGTAAACGTGAAATGGTAGTGGTCGGCGAGAGGTCACTAAACTAAAGATTGACCGACATAACCTCACATTCGCCGGAATCAAGTTTTCAACCGAATTTCAGGTAATTGACGGTGTATGGCGATGTCCGCGATGCGTTCTTCACACGTGTAATTTTAGATTTACCAAATATTTAAGAAAACTAAAAACAAACTAACACAACAATTATTTAATGTGAATGTGGTCGCCTCGCTAATCGTCATGGAGCCTTCATCTGTCAACCGTCCTGATTGGTCAAATCGTCGGCGCGAAATTCAAATTTGAGTGTTCAGCCGCTACAACGGCGCCGTAATAAATTTGACATTATTGACAAACTGAAAGAATTTATCGATTAATCTTGAAAAGAAAAGGCCTACCTACCTGAGCATTAAAGAATACCTTATCAGTGTGGCCGGCAAGGGCCGGGAATTTGGATTCATTCCCGAAATTCTACTAATGAGAAAGCACGGCAATATTAATTAAACTAGGGCTACGCCCTAGTATCCGCCGAGACGTTTACCCGCAGGGGCCCCCGGGTGCTTGAGGGTGCCACGTTGCAAGTGGGTTTCGCAGCTGCGCTGCTTCCCCACATGCCGCACCCGGGAGGGCCCTGCGGGCCACCCCGTGTGCTCGATGGTGCCATGGGGGTCGGTAGCCCCTTCGAGGATCCAAGTTAAGCCCCTTCGAGGCCTTTTCGGCACTTTTCGGGTACCCGCAACGAAAATATTTTCTCGACCGGTGACCGCTTTACGAATTTTTCTGACTTTTTTCGAAAATCACCATGGAATTGACGAAACTCACGTCGGGCATCTCTTTCGCACGAATACACAAAATCGTCACGGGCCCCGTGTCAGGGCCTCATCTTAAAAATCCCCTAGGTCTATTTGTTAATTGACGTAATTCCACGTCCGTCGCACTTTCCGGCTCGCCGCTACGCGGCTCGCTACGCCGCCCAGCTGGTCCTCCGTTTTTCGTGCGAGGGGCTCTTCCAGTCGTCTTTTATATAGTATAACTAGGGCTACGCCCTAGTATCCGCCGAGACGTTTACCCGCAGGGGCCCCCGGGTCTTTGAAGGTGCCACGTTGCATGTGGGGTTCGCAGCTTTGCTGCTTCCCCACATGCCGCACCCGGGGAGGCCCTGCGGGCCTCCCCGGGTGCTTGAGGGTGCCACGTTGCAAGTGGGGTTCGCAGCTGCGCTGCTTCCCCACATGCCGCACCCGGGGAGGCCCTGCGGGCCTCCCCGGGTGCTTGAGGGTGCCACGTTCCACGTTCCAGTGGTAGGAAAACACAACTGTTCTGTTGTCGTTTGTTTAGAAATTAATGTAATTATTAATTGAAGGTTATGATTTTCAATAAATCCAAACTTTATTTTTTTAATTTTTTTATTTTTATATGACAAACACTACTACCGCAATAATTAATTGCGGTAGTAGTGCCTGCTCTCGCCTTTAAATATAAAAATTAAATTTTGGTTTTGTTTTCTGGATTCTCGACGGCCTCCTCGACGGCCTCCTCGACGGCCCCCTCGACGGCCCCCTCGACGGTCTCCTCGATGGCCCCCTCTTTCTTCCAGCTGCTGACGCCGTCTAAATTCGTTTTGGTGACGTCTGAAAATGACGTTCAATTAGATATTTACATATCATTGCTGGAAATAGCAAACCTCTGATTCCTCGTTTGAGGAATCATTGACGTCACCATTGTTGACGCCGCAGCTGGAGATTCTTGGGTTTTTTGTTGAACTTTTTCTTGTTGTGCTTGTGCTATAATAAGGAGATGCGTTGATCGCCGTATTATTGTTAAAGTTATTTACCTGAATTTGTTTCTTCTGGTACCACTTCTTCTGCATCTTCTTGTACATCCATATCTCTGAGAAAAAAGGAATTAAATATTGATGTCGACATGTAATTGTAATGAATGCTCGTTTGGACAAAGTATTATAAATCTATTTATGTGGATATCTACTGTGAATGTGAGTTTAAGCTGATTTATATGAAATTTGAGTGTACTTTTGTAAATTTTGAAACTTGACGATAATACTGTTAGTTCTGCAAGTAAGTTGGATTTTGTGTCAGCTACGTTTTGTGCAAGTTTTATTAGATTAATTGTGCAAGTTATATTTGATTATATTTGATTAATTAGTTAATTTGGAAGAAGTAAAGTTAAAATGTACCTACCCTTCCATATTTTCAGACATTGTTATTTTTTTTTTTTGGATGCTAGGACAACGTAATTTAAAATAAATGAAAAAATGGTTGCTAACAAAATTTGGCCGGAATTGTGAAATCATCGAGAAATGGCAACAATGTGCATTAATTAATTTTCTTTTTAAACATAGAAAAATTTCTGTTAGTTAACATACGTTCTATCACTAAAATTGTAGCATATTGAACAATGATGTTAATTTTAATATTTTATTTATGAAAAGAAACTCTTTGTGGTCTTGGTATTTTTGGCATCGGATAGCTTCACTAACTGACTTTATCGGAGACCGGGCTTCTTAAACCATCAATACACGTCGCCGGCTGGGCCTTGCACCAGAATAATTTCTTTTTGAAATACGTTATTTTTTTGAAACAACGTTGAAACCTAACAGTCACAGTTGACTATTTCGTAGGTCACGGGGTGAACTTTTTTTTTTCACGTCAGAATTGAAGGAATAATTGAAACCACGTTGTTTATGGACGGAGTTTGACAATTTTGTTTGTTATCCGTTATAGGTCGGACGGGGACGGCCATGATATCGGCCGTCTCTAATTTTTTTTTTTTAAAACTTTTTTTCTCCACCATTATCTATTTTTTTTTTAGCCTGCATTGGAAATAAAGCAATGTTTTGGATTTGATAATGTCTTATTATTATTATTTATAATTATTAACGTTGTTTTACAGTTTATTTTATAAAAAATTTGGTCTCCTTCTCTCCCCTAACAACCAAACCTTTCCGCCCAAATATATTTACAATATTTTTTGAAAAAATTTACATCAAAATGGAATTTTTTAAATTTAGGTCAATGGTAAAAAACAATAAATACGTATTAAAATTATAAAATAAACATTACGACGTCATATCGTTGGATTTGAAAAGCGAACAAAAACATTAATTATTATTTATTAATAATAATTAATTTTAACTGATTGTTAATTTTTGTACGTTTTTAAAATTTACAGTAAATACATGTTTACCTATTTTTAATGACAAGAACAACGTTTTAAATTTAGGTCGATGATAAATAACAATAAATACGTATTGAAATTTTAAAATAAACATTACGACGACATTTCATTGGGTTTAAAAAATGAACAAAAATTTTAATTATTATGTATTAATAATTAATAATAACTGTTTGTTAATTTTTGTTCGTTTTTTAAATTTACAGTAAATACATGTTACCCACTTGATTGACATGAGTAATTATTTAAAATTTAAATTTTTATAAAATATTCCGTGATGTGCATGTTCTTGTAGATTACATACGCCATGTAGCAGTTTTTCAATTTGGTGTTGTTCGAATATCTGAAATTTTTAAAATTTTAAAAAAATTAATTATGTTTTAATAAAATTTACGTAATTTTCCATTTTTCGTGTTCTGCTCAAATATTGGCGTTGGTTATTGTCGATAATATCAGCGCTGTGTTAGTTTTCAATTTCAATGTTTCTTTTGGAGTTATTGAACAGGTACCTTAATTAAAAACAGATTTGTTAAGGTTTATATTATTGTTATGTTGTTATGAAAAATACTTTTTCACGATATGATTTGTTTTTATTACCATCCTGTGTGATATTTGATTTTTGTATGCATATTTGGTGTTATAGAGCCGTTGTAGAAATTTCTTTTTTATTTCACTCGTCTCTTGACAGTTAACTTTTGTATATGGAGCACATAGTTGTCTGTAAAACGATTAAATTATTAGAAATTTGTGCTTATTTTAAATTATTATTTAGAAATTCAAATATTAAAATTTTAAAAATTTACATGATCCAAGTTGGTATCTACAAAAAATTTGATGAGAAAAAAGTTATTTAGTAGAATTAATACCATTTTCATCAAGCTGTTGATCATGCGCATAATGATAGATGATGTGCTTTTTAAAAGTATTTACTTGAACCAAAAGCATATTTCTTTGCCTATAGAATGAATCAATCACACATAATGTTCTTGATGCGATAAAAAATCATGGAAACATACCTGAAAAAAAGCATATTCGTTAGTTGTTCGAAGGTTGTAGAAGTATTTGTAATAATCACCACGACGTGTTTTTTTTTTCTGTTTGCTTCTCGAAGGCGTATTTATATTATTTGGACATCTCATTTTGAAATTAACAATCGTAAAAAAACAATCAAATTAATAATTAAATGTAAAATAAGTGTTTAATGCCGTCGTAATGTAATCAGAAAAAGATGTCAGAATGGCAACCAAGAAAACAATCACGTGTAGAAATTAATTATAAGTAAATTAACATTTTTGTTAATATAACATCGGTAATATTGTAAAGAAAAATAACGTAATAATATAAACAATGTGCACTACTGTTCCGTACCCTCACTTAGATATTTAGTTCATTTTTTCTTTTTGTAGTTAGTTTGTTTTCTTTAGATTAGTTTAGTATAAGAACAAACAGTTTCGTTGTATGCACGCGACCGCGTAGCAATTCCCCCCTGGGTGGGACCCACGTGACGTGTTGAGGGTGGTGTGGGAAGCATCCATCTTAAAAAGTTCTTCCACCCTTACACTCACACAGTCACCCAACACTTCTCTTACGAACCTTGGAAGAGACAGTCGCCTTTTCGAGTCAGTCGGTCTAAGGTTTTTTATAGTTTTGTGCGAGATCTCCTACGATTCCAGAGCACCACACACCCGAAGCCGACTACATCACACATTCTCCACTATAAGGTAGGTCCAAACCCTTGTGGGAATTAATTTTCGTTCGTTCTTTATCGCTATTTTTGGCTCTTCATTAAAGCAGGTCTACTGACTCTGCCTGGAGACATGGTCGTAGTTATCTCAAACACTACGAAACATTTGGTCCTTCGAGCCGGATAGTTAATCAATCGGATTAATTGTCCATTAAATTGTCGTGTTTTGCAAATATCGCGTTTTTCAAAATTTTTGTCTATTGTCTCCAAGCAGTGCAACTAAACTGTTTGTTCGTGGTAATAGTTCTTAGTATCATCGTTGTTTTTGTGTATGAAAAAAATCACCAATTAAGCTATGCATTTTTTGAAAGTAAACAAAGGCATTTTTTGAACCATTACGTTGCGGGTAACACGTGTTTCCAAAGTTTCGAGAAGGGTCCAGCCACTACCTGCTGGTAACGGGCAGATTTACGACCCTCTCGTTCTCGTTTAAAAGCTTGGGTCACTTTCACTTTTTCTCGACACGTGTTCGTTATCACAATGGCTAGCAAGACACAGGATAAAACTAACCGCGCGTTAAGAGATATGCTCATTAATCAAATGCGGGAAATTGTGGAAATTGCTAACATTGCCAAGGAGGAAGCAGTATTCAAGTCCTTGCTAAAGCGGCGTATTGGTCGCGCTCGCGAAATTTTGGAGCAATTTCTAACTTTACAGTCAGCTATTATCACGCATTTATCGACACAGGCGGACGCTGACTTACCGGCGGAGGAATCAATTCGGACGGTTGTACAGGGTTATTTCGATACTATAGAAGTAACGTACCTCCAACTATTTGCGGACGTTGAACACCCTACTACCCCAGATATAACAAGTAATACTTCTGGTGGCTCATTATCTAATTTAAGGTTACCAAAATTGTCGTTGCGAACTTTTGATGGTAATTTTAATGAATGGACACCGTTTATTCAGTTTTATAACAATGCCATTCATAATCGGCTAGAGTTGTCTAACATAGAAAAGTTCCAATATTTAATTAGTAGTTTGAGTCAGGAACCTCTTAATATGGTGAAGTCAATTTCACTATCAAATGACAATTACGAAATCGCGTATAATGCTTTGGTTGATCGATACGAGAATAAGCGGAAGTTGTCGTATTACTATTGGAACGCCATTAACGCATTGCCGAAATTAAAGCTTGAATCTGCACGTGGCCTTCGCGAACTTTTAGATAAATTTAAAGAAAATCGGTCGGCACTGCAAGCATTGAAGATAACTACCTTATTAGAAGATTTCATGTGGTTTCAGTTATTGTTAGAGAGGATTGACCCCGAAACGCGAAAAGCTTTCGAAGCTGAAATACGTGAACTTTCTGCAGATAAGGTCTCCGCGTTTCAAGAATTAACAAATTTCGTAGAAAGCCAGTGCCGGGTTCTTGAAGCCGTACCGAAGCAACAGGAACCATCGTTTTTCAACCGGTCGCGACTTCAAACAAAGTCACACGGTACCCCAAGCAAGGTATTTTCGAAACAAGTGTTGTTGGTTGACTCGCAATCCAACACAAGTAATCGGTGTATTCTGTGCGAAGACAAGCACAGGATACATAAATGTCCTAAGCTTGCCTCCCAGACTCCTGCAGAAAGGTTCACAACGGTAAAGTCCCTGAATCTCTGCGTCAATTGCCTTAGCTCAACGCATCGGATTAAATCGTGTGCCTCAAAAGTAGTTTGTCGGTCATGTCAGGGAAAACATCATTCTCTATTACATTTCCCAAATTCGCGGGCAAATTCACGAGAGCGTATCTCAAAAGAGTCTGTTACAAACTCCACATCGTCTGCGGTGACCTACGTAAATCAGGATCATGCGAGCGGTGAAGAAGCGATATCTCAGAATTTGACTACTCTCGCGAGTTCATTGTCGACCAATGTAATTTTGCTTGCCACTGCACTGATTGAAGTTCAAGACTCGCGAGGAAATTTTCAATTAGTTAGAGCCGTGTTGGATAGTGGGAGTCAGGGTAGTTTTGTCACGCGCGCCTGCCTTGCGCGATTGAATTTAAAAATTAATCCGTCAAAGATTCAGGTCCGTGGCATCGATTCGAAGACTAACATAACATCCCCCGGGTATGCAGATTGCGTAATTCGCTCGCGTTTCCAAAACCAACCATTGGGTACGGTTCGCGCGCATATTTTGCCCAAAATTATTAATAATTCTCGCTCCGCAATGTCCGTTGACCCATCTAACTGGCAACACCTGAAGTCGCTGCCGCTGGCAGACCCGGAATACCATAAAGCGCGTGAAATCGATGTTCTTTTAGGAAGCGACATTTACGCATATCTATTACGCCCCGGGGTGACTCATGGAAGGAACCATCTGCCATAGAAACCATCTTCGGCTGGGTGATAACGGGAAAAACCGGACAAAGTTCTCCGGAAATAACAAATACGTTGTTTACCACCATAGATACGGAGGATTTACAAGAGGCTGTAAAATCCTTTTGGGAATTGGAAGAAATTCCAACGAAACTTCCCGAAGATAAAGACACAATAACTTGTAATACCCTTTTTTCGAAATCTTTGGTGCGAGATAATAAAAGCGGCAGGTATACAGTGTCCCTCCCTTTTAAAGTAGATCACCCGGTTTTTCCAAATTCTCGAGATATTGCTTTACGACGGTTCTTATTGTTGGAACGACGGCTTTCGCGTGATCCCGTGCTTCGACGGGATTACCATTTGTTTTTGGCGGATTATTTGCAATCAGGGCACATGTCATTGGCTACACCCTCACCTGGGTTGAATAGATCATACTTTATACCGCACCATTGCGTCATTAAACCGGACAGCTCCACAACGCGACTTCGGGTAGTGTTTGATGCGAGTGCAAGAGCGTCCAATGGCGTGTCACTGAATGACACCCTGTACGCGGGTCCTAAATTACAAAAGGATATTGTTGCAGTACTCCTTAATTTTCGATTACATAATATTGTTTTTACGGCGGATATTCGCCAGATGTTTCGACAAATTCGTATTTCACCTCCAGATCGTCATTATCAAAAAATACTTTGGCGCTTTTCGCCCGATCAGCCCATAGAAGAATATTTTTTAAATACGGTTACTTATGGAGTTGCCTCGTCGCCTTACTTAGCAATTCGAACTCTAAATCAATTAGCTGACGATGAGCAAAATCGTTATTCCCTTGCCGCAGAAGTCCTCAAAAGAGACTTGTATGTTGATGACATAGCAACGGGGTGTGCTACCATAGAACAGGCATTAGCATTGCAGAAACAGTTGATTGATCTTTTGCAATCTGGCCAGTTTGAACTTCGGAAGTGGGCGAGCAACTCCGAAGAACTTTTGAATCACCTCAATCCAGACTTTCGGCAAGATACAATAAATTTCGATACGGGCGAGACAAACTCCCCGATTAAAATTCTCGGGTTGCAATGGATACCTTCAACGGATACTTTTTCTTTTAACGTGCAACCCATTGAGCGCTCTTGTACTAAGCGTCATATACTGTCGGAACTTGCTCGCGTGTTCGATCCCTTAGGTTTTTTAACGCCTCTGACTCTTATGGCCAAACGGATTATTCAACACTTATGGTGTTTGGGACTTGGTTGGGACGATCAGCCCCCCAGTGACGTCGTTGCACGGTGGGCGGAATATCGGTCGCAATTACCGCTAATTCGGGAAATCGGTATACCACGCCAGGTCTCGTCTCCTGACCTGGAGCGATGCGAGCTTCACGGGTTTTGTGACGCCTCCGAGTCAGGCTTTGCGGCGGTCGCGTATGTCAGGGTGGTCAATTCGCGGATGGAATCTAGTGTTCAATTCGTGATAGCCAAGTCTAAGGTTGCTCCTATTAAACGTCGTTCGCTTCCACAACTCGAATTATGTGGCGCCCAATTATTGGCAAAACTTTTGGCGTTTGTTATGTCAACTTATTCGGGAAGGTTTAATTCAGATTTCATTTACGCATGGACCGACAATATGACCGTTTTGGCGTGGATTAGATCAAGTCCTCATAGATGGAATGTTTTTGTTGGCAACCGTGTCAGCTACATTTAGGAACGTGTACCCCCATCTTGCTGGCGGCACGTCCCTTCTGCCGACAACCCTGCCGATTGTGCTTCTCGCGGTCTTCTACCTGCCGAGCTCAAAAGTCATCCATTTTGGTGGACAGGTCCTGGCTGGCTTCAGCAAACGCATAATTATTGGCCCAAACAGGAAGTGGGACTGGCTCCTGCTGAACTTGATATCGTTCAGCAAGAAGAGCGCCGCGTAGTCCTTATGACTCATGTTACAGCACCTGCTTTTTTGGAATCGCTAATTCGCTCTCACTCGAAACTTGCGCTACTCCAAAATACTCTCGCTTGGATGCGTCGATTTGTCGGAAATTGTAGATTAGCAGCACAATCACGTCATTACGGAGGGCTGACCCCTCAAGAAAAACAAGCCGCTCTGGACGTCCTAATTAAATACGTACAGGGCGTCGAATTCGCGCCAGAACTAAGGCAATTGAAAGGAGGTCAGATTTGTTCCAAACCATTTCGAAAACTTGCGCCATTCCTTGATCCCGGTGGCTTAATCAGGGTGGGCGGGCGACTTTCCAATTCTGCGTTGTCGTTCAACCAAAGGCATCCCGCCTTACTACCAAGGAATAATTGGCTTACGAAACTTATAATCGAACATATCCACATTAGATATTTACATCCTGGAGTTAAAACCGTACATTTTCTAATGTCCCAAAATTATTGGATACCCGCCGCGCTGCAAACCATTCGATCTATCCTGGCAAATTGTCACGTTTGTTTTCGGCAGAACCCAAAATCACTGCAGCCCCCAATGGGAAATTTGCCGGCATTTCGAGTCCGGCAAGCGAAGGCCTTTCAAGGAGTCGGTATAGATTTTGGTGGTCCATTCACTATCACCATGAATCGTACTCGGGGTGGTAAGACCATGAAAGCTTATCTTTGTTTGTTTGTTTGCGTCGCGACAAAGGCAGTTCATTTGGAGCTAGCTTCCGACCTCTCCACGGAAGCCTTCCTCGCCGCTTTACGACGTTTTTTGGCCCGCCGCGGGCGTTGCAGCCACATTTACAGCGATTGTGGCACAAACTTTGTTGGGGCTGCTGCCCAAATCCGTATGATGCGCGAAGCCGTCCAAGGTGAAGGGATCACTTGGAACTTCAATCCCCCTTCGGCTCCTCACTTTGGAGGACTGTGGGAAGCCGGGATTAAATCGGCAAAATCACATTTACGTCGGGTGATTGGTGATCAAATTTTAACATTTGAAGAGTTATATACAGTTTTAACTCAAATTGAAGCGGTACTAAACTCGCGTCCCCTTTATGCTCAGAGCACTGACCCTAATGATATGTCGGTCTTGACTCCAGGTCATTTTTTGACAATGGCCCCTTTAACTTGTTTGCCTGACTTTGACCTCACTAATATTAAGAGGAATCGTCTTACAAGGTGGCAATTGCTTCAACAATTGCATCATAGTTTTTGGAATCGATGGCATCGCGAGTATCTCCATACCATGCAACAGAGGTGCAAATGGCATAAGAATTCCCTCAATTTAGCTCCAGGCACTCTCGTTCTGATCAAATCGGAGCAATCTCCTCCATTGCAATGGAAACTGGGTCGGGTAGAAACGGCACATCCTGGAAAAGATGGTGTCGTGCGAGTTGCAACCGTTCGCACTGCAAGCGGTTTAGTTCAAAGACCAGTAGTTAAGTTGTGTCCATTGCCTCAGGTTACTGATGAAAAAGCATAGCCTTTTTGGTGGGCGGAATGTTTTGTACCCTCACTTAGATATTTAGTTCATTTTTTCTTTTTGTAGTTAGTTTGTTTTCTTTAGATTAGTTTAGTATAAGAACAAACAGTTTCGTTGTATGCACGCGACCGCGTAGCAATTCCCCCCTGGGTGGGACCCACGTGACGTGTTGAGGGTGGTGTGGGAAGCATCCATCTTAAAAAGTTCTTCCACCCTTACACTCACACAGTCACCCAACACTTCTCTTACGAACCTTGGAAGAGACAGTCGCCTTTTCGAGTCAGTCGGTCTAAGGTTTTTTATAGTTTTGTGCGAGATCTCCTACGATTCCAGAGCACCACACACCCGAAGCCGACTACATCACACATTCTCCACTATAAGGTAGGTCCAAACCCTTGTGGGAATTAATTTTCGTTCGTTCTTTATCGCTATTTTTGGCTCTCCATTAAAGCAGGTCTACTGACTCTGCCTGGAGACATGGTCGTAGTTATCTCAAACACTACGAAACAACTACAATTGTTTATTTTGTTACTTGTTGTTATATAAAAATATTTTTTTTTTGATTATTTATTACATATTTTTTTTTATATTGGTAGCTATAGAGAAATAAATGTTTACTAAAAACTCCTTTTTAGCCCATCCGTTCAAATACATTTAATTTACGCTATTGAATGTGAGGTATACCATTGTGACATCTTGGTGAAAGAGAAGTAGAGAAAGATAGAGAAGTAATTGTATGCTTCGATGAATTCGACCTTTCGCAAGCGGGGTGGATATTCAATCGAAGTTAAAATGTATACTTGTATGACAATTAATTTTCTTAAAATTAAATTAATGTTAAGGAAAGAAATTGCCTAATTCGATGTAGTTTTCCATCTCTAATAGGGTCAATCTAAAATCGAATTAAATTAATACGTAATAGCACTAATTGCCTATTCGATCAATTTCTAATCGAATTATATTACTGCATAATGGCACTGATTGCCTGATTCGATGTGATGGTGAAGCCCGATTCTATGTTAAAGCAGTTAATTTTTATACATTTTCATATCAATCACTCAATTATTTTTAAGGATAAGCAGACATTTATAAAGTAAACGTTGTTGCACTTTACAAACCATTCTCCTCGAAATGGAGTTGGTATTATTTATTGTAAAGCCTCGGGATATACCACATTTTTAGTGTACACCGTCATTGGATTTTCTTGTATAAGTTTTCCCTGTAAAGTGGTAGCTTCTACAAAAACAAAGACGCTGTTTAGTGTCTTAGCTCTGGAAAATGCCACGTACAGTTGGCCATGTGCAAATACAGGACGTTTGAGATAAATCCCAACACCGTCATAAGTTTGGCCTTGAGACTTATTAATAGTAATTGCATACGATAATCTTAACGGAAATTGCCTCCTTTTCATTTTAAAGGGCAAATCTGCATCGGTGGGAATGATATCTATACGGGGAATAAAAACTGTATTTCCAGTCAGATTACCTCTCGCATCTAGAATTTCGGCATCTATAAAGTTTCTGCATAATGTCCGGACCAAAAGTCTAGTACCGTTGCATAGTCCTTTTTTGACATTTAAATTCCGTAATAACATGACTATAACACCTCGTTTCAGAGTGAGTTTGTGAGCGGGCGCCCCAGGAGGCGTCAACGTGTTTAAGAACTCGATTGAGTAATTTGCCCTTAGAGTTTCGTCGTCGTCCTCAACGACACTGTCTGCACTGAAATAGGTTTTTGATTCACCTGGAAAACTGTTGCACACGATATCGTTAATCGTGTGACAGTCTTCGTTCAGCGGAGTCAAAATGGCTTTGTGTGGCACATCATTGACTTGAAGCGTGCCAAACACTTTGCGTATGAGTTCGTTTAAATTTTCGACAACACATTCGGCTGGAATTGAAATTAATTTTTCTTCACCGTAACGGATACCGTCAAGGGTGCCGCTTCCCAACTGAAGCAACCATTCTGAGAAATTACTCTGATCGTTTATCGCACGAACATTGACTGTTAAATCTAACGTTTCGAAAAGGTGCCAGTGGATGCTTTGTTTAATGCAAGCCTCGACGATTTGGGTGCGATCACCGTGGGTCACAATTGGCAAACACTGTCTGAAATCACCCCCTACCAGCATAACCTTTCCGCCAAAAGGTAGGTTATTCTGGCAAAGATCTTTCAATGTTTTATCTACAATATCGAAAGCGTAACGTGACGCCATGCTCACTTCGTCCCAAACTATCAATTTGACACGTCTAATAAACTGACCTTCAGCTGACTGTAAAGTTAAGCTTGACGTTGACGTGTCAAGAAGAGGAACGGGCAATTTAAAGCGACTATGCGTTGTGCGGCCCTGTTTTAAAAGAGCGGCTGCTAATCCCGTCCACGCCATCGAGGCTACCGGCATATTTTCGCCTCTTATAACTGTAATTATTGTGTTATATAAAAACGTTTTTCCGCTGCCTCCCGGTCCGTTCAGATAGAAAAGACGCCTGGGTTCATCGTCGTTGTGGACGGCAGCAATTACCGCATCGAAGGCGGTTCGTTGTTTGGGATTCAGCTGTTGGTTCAACCGTTCACCCTCGGCCTGTTCTTGTTCAACGTTTACCGGATCGTCTTCCAGAATGTTTTGTGCCTGGGTAGGACAAAAAGAAAAAACACACGGTAAACAATGAAAATTTCAACAACAGTTAGTTTACTTACAATCGGTTCTCTGATGTTGAATTCACGAAGGCGACGGCCGTTCATCAACAGAGTGGTTTGAATTTGAAGAAGACCGGCGTTTTCGGCCAAATTTTCTACCATGTCGTTGCGAGTAAAGTCCTCGATGAGAGACAGACGAAAGCGTTCCCACAGAGTGCTGGGATCGTTCACTTCACAAAATGCCAATATGTAGGCAAACATCTGTCTCAACTGGTACGGCATGTCTTTTTGTATGGCTTCCTCGAGACATCTAATCCACTCGGCATCGTCCGCCAACAACCCTCTGGCTCGGCAGGTTTGCTCAAAAGTTTCGTAGATCGTCTCTTCAAAGGTGCGTACACTCTCGTAGCTCGTGGCTCCACGTACGTGCAGCAAAAGCGTTCGCAAGAAAAACAGTTCTCTGTCTCTCAGAGACACCGAATACATCCTGGAAATTGTTTTCTCTCCACGTCGTAATCTTTTTTTCCAGCGTTTGTCTCCGGCGACCCACACAAAATGATTGGGAATCTCTTGGTACAAATACGGTCTAGCTGTCGGGTCTTCAGTATTCAACCGAAACCAATCGGTCAGCATAGTGCGTTCGTTTCGTGCTAAGGCTTCTCGTTCCATCCCTCGTTCAAAAACAACTCTTTGCCTTTCGGGCAAATGCAATTGCAGCCTGATGACGGTGTGGGTCATTTTGTGAATTTCGAACTTGTTAATGTGCCATGCTGCCTCTGGTGGGGTCATGTACCGTGCATTCAAATAAGCTTCTACTTCGTTGTATTGAAGAGCATGTGGTGGTTGATTGTTGTTCGCTTGAGCCGGCGCTTGCTGTTGGTTTTGTTCGACAACGCGCACCAACGCTCTATCTGCCCCTTTATTGAGATACTTGCATAGATATTTGACGCTTCGTAAGGAACTGCAAGCCATCACGTTGATGTGACATCTGTACTTGAGAAGAAGATATGGACTGTAAGGAACAATCCATTGACAATTGAATTGTTTTATTTCTCTGTTTTCATCTTTTAGTGGTACACGATTCAGACTTATTCTGCGTGTATAAATTACAGATCCCTCTTCACTGACAACGGTTTCAGCAGCCAATGGTTGAGGAAAGTGTTTAGAGCATTTGTTTTGTTCCATGCAAATTGAACTGGGGTTAAATGAACCGCAAGGGCCATGGGTCATGTGTTGTTTCACCAAATCATACAGAACCGGTTCGATTTGTGAGTCGGGAATTTCGGCTGAAATTAGTTGATCGATCCTGACGGCATTGTTTAATTTATCTTGATCTCTCAAAATCAACAAAATGTGAGCGTGTGGCAAACCTCTTTTTTGAAATTCTATGACGTATACGCATGCTAATGGTACGCCAAAAATGTGTTTCTCTAGAAGATCGTCAATGAGTTCGTTCAGTTTTGCGTGAAAAATTCTGGCCACCAACATGGGATGGTTGACGTTTTCATCGCCTATGGGAATGTTTTCAACAATCTCCGTCCATTTTGGATTGCACGTCATGGTGATGAATGCCGATGGTGCCCCGAACTTTGCTACTGTCGCCATGAAATCCTGGTAGCGTTGTTGATAAGCTCTGGGACCTCTGTTGTATGTTGATGGCAAGATAACCATGCGTCCCATCGGTACGTTATCCATTTCTGCTTGGTTGTGCAAGTAATCAGCGAGACCCACGTACTCGGATGCGCGCAGTTGATTTTGGTTTTGCACGATAAAATTGATATTGTTTTGTTCAATTTTAACATAAGCATTTACGACATATTGCTGTAAAAAATGGAAAAAAGGCCATTAATTATTGAGAAAAATATTGTTAAAAATCGAACATTACCTGAGTCAGCTTTCCGCCATGATTAATTAATTGGCGTGGTCGATAAGCCAGTTTGAATGCGTAGAATTCGCAGAGGGTCACGCGTCTACGTCCATCTGCATGTAGCAATTCGGCGTGCCAACCCAAATCGCCGCGTGGGAAAAGTAGAGGAAATAGCAAAGCATCTAAGTTTTTGTCGTAATAACCGACTCGGCGTAGACCCATATATTGATCTTTGATGAAGACACCTAGGTTTGGATACGGTGGTCGTGTTTCGTTGCACACGTACACACAGGCAATTTCTCGTATTTGCGGCTGATTATATTGACGGCCGTTAGTATTTATGATTTCCAGTTGAACATTTGGGACACCAGGTTCACCTCGTTCTGCCATTTGTTGCCGTTTTGTCTCATAGACGTCTTTTAAGTGCATATAACCTGTAGGTGAAAAAATAGGTTGTGTTGGAAAAGTAGAAAAACATGAAAATAACTGTAAAATTACCTTGGGCAAGCGGATTCCATGTGGCCAATGTTTCGCCAAGATCTCGCACCAGAACTCGGTCCAACTTGTTGTTGTTTAGTTGCATTCGTCTCTCAACGGCGTACTCTGGGTCCAGAAAGTATAACGGTCCGTATTTTGAATTGCCCTCGTCGCTGACGTTGATGTCGCCAATACTGTGATACATTTTACCCTCAACAGCATAAATATAAGGACCTCGTCCTCGCAGCGTTCTCAAATTTACTTGAGTGCTGATAAATTGAAAAGCATTGTTATATTGCAGGACATGTTTTAGAAAATCGTTAGATTTAAGATGGTCTCTGGCAAACAGTGCCCCAATGAGTTCGGGAATTTCTAGCGGTTCGGCAAGGTTTATTTTACCGTTTGCACAACATCTCGTATAGACACCGCGATTTATTGTCTCAGTACGAAAATATTTTGCACCACAATTTGGACATGTTAAGTTAAAATTGCCCAAACGGAAAATATGAACGTCGCGTCGAGTAGCCTCAAGATAGGTTTGTCTTTGGTCCTCTCGATTTCTAATGGCTTCCACGTCTGCTTCTTCAACAGCTCGGGCCGCCGCTATCTCGTCGCGTAGACCGATCTCTTGTAGCCTTGTTTCCAAGTTTTGATCGTCAAATTCATCAAATTCGTGTAACATCACCGCCAACGTTTCATCGTCCACATTTGATGAAGTCGTTGCTTGTGGACTACGCACCTCCGTTTGTGTGACCACCATTTCGTCATCGAAATCTTCGAGAGGGAGTGGGGAAGTGGGAAGTGGTTGTATTATAGGCGGTGCAATTTTCGTTCCTTGATTGACTGTGAATCGAATTAAAAAATCAATTATTATTTGATGTAAATTAATAAATTTTTATCTCTAATATTTGAATTAATTATATAAAAAAACAATAATGAACTTTGACACTATAATATACTTATTTATATTTTCAAAATTGTTAATAACATTTTTTTTATATAAAGGTTGAGTAAAAAGTAAAGAATCTCCATGTTGGAGTTTTTATTTTTAATAATAATAATATCATTAGTGCTATTGACAGTTTTGAATTTTTTTTAAATGGCAACGCACTAATATTTCTACTCGGATCTAAACAGAAACCTACCTCTGTTTCTCGACTTGTATACTAATCTTTTTGAAATGAAGTCAGGTCCAGGGACACCTGCAACATATTTAATTATTATATTTCTAATTTAAAATTTGCAATTTGTTTACCATTGTTGTCACATGCGGGAGCGTCAGTGACGGGTGTGTCAAGTTCTTTTGAGCAACCCTCAATCGCAACGGTTTGAAATGAAGGCCGAATCACAATATTTGAGATAATTTTGACCTTTGACGTTGTAGCAACTATAGTTGCGTCCGGAATTGTAGCTGACTCCTCAACAATGTTGCTTTGAAAAGAGCAGTTGTTGGTCGGTACCGTCCCACCATTGTTTGTTGGATCAGCTTCTTTTTTTTCTGCAAGCGGGTACTGCGTCGACACTGTGTTTCGGATGTTGTTTCCGGAATAACTTGTGTACAAAGTTTCGGTCGCTTAACTTTAGTCGGCTCCGTAATTTCCACAGCTTCTGACGGTGTAATATTTTCAGTAGTTAAACTGCCTCTTGCTTTTAGTTTGGTACCGGTCTTTATTTTTGTTAAACAATTTCGTCTCCCCATTTCTTGACAATTATTCGCACTGAAATATAACGTAGGAAAATGCAAATAATAAAACGATTAGGTAATGCATGTCATGCTTACGTCTGAAATGTTGAAACTTATAACTAATAATAATTTTTGTTACGTTAGATACAGTGCAATGGTAATTTGATAATTTATTAATATGTAGAATGTGCAATTAATTTGAGTTTTGTAATTTAATTTTTTAATTTATATTCTTTTTAATTTTATACTTTATTATTATGTTATTTGTTGTATTGTTAATGTTTAGTTCTTTAAACACATTTTTAAAATTAACTGTTTAATAAAATGCACACGCCTGTCACAATCATTATCATCGTGATGTTAAGTCTGTTTGGGCTGTCGATTCATAATGCATGACTCTTTTGGTGATCCCTGTCTTTTCAGTATGCTGCAGGAACCTTCAATCTGAAAGTTTTGTACTTTTAAAAGTTGTTGAAGTTATTAAAATAATAAATTTACCTTATGGGCTAGACCGAAACGCTTTTTTTTTTGAACACAAAATGTTTTCTCGTTAAATTCATAGGATCTGTAAACACGGTTGCTCTGTTTCTCCACATTCTTGACGGTGCCACGTTGCAAGTGGGGTTCGAAGCTGAGCTGCTTCCCCACATGCCACACCCGGTTTTGGAGCCCCCTGGGCCCCCATGTTTTGGAACTCCCTGAATCCCCCATATTTTTGAGCCCCTGGGGCCCCCATGTTTTGGAACCCCCTGGGGCCCCATTTTTTGGAGCCCCCTGGAGCCCCATGTATTAAAGTCCTCTGGGGCCTCCATGTTTTCAAGCCCCTGGGCCCCATGTTTTGGAACCTCCTGGGGCTCCCATGTCTTGGAGCCCCATGTTTTAGAACCTCCTGGGGCCCCCATGTTTTGGAACCTCCTGGGCTTCCATGTTTTGGAGACTCCTGGAGCCCCCATGTTTTGGAACCCCCTGGGGCCCCCATGTTTTGGAACCCCCTAAAGCACCTATATTTTTGAACCCCCTGGGGCCCTCATGTTTTATAGCCCCCTGGGCCCCCATGTTTTCAAGCCCCCGGGGCCCCATGTTTTTAATCCCCCGGGGCCCCCATGTTTGGGAGCCCCTGGGGCCCCCATGTTTTGGAGCCCCTGGGGCCCCCATGTTTTGGAACCCCCTGGGGCCCCATTTTTTGGAGCCCCCTGGAGCCCCATGTATTAAATTCCTCTGGGGCCTCCATGTTTTCAAGCCCCTGGGCCCCATGTTTTGGAACCTCCTGGGGCTCCCATGTCTTGGAGCCCCATGTTTTAGAACCTCCTGGGGCCCCATGTTTTGGAACCTCCTGGGCTTCCATGTTTTGGAGACCCCTGGAGCCCCCATGTTTTGGAACCCCCTGGGGCCCCCATGTTTTGGAACCCCCTAAAGCACCTATATTTTTGAGCTTCCTGGGGCCCCATGTTTTATAGCCCCCTGGGCCCCCATGTTTTCAAGCCCCCGGGGCCCCATGTTTTTAATCTCCCGGGGCCTCCATGTTTGGAAGCCCCTGGGGCCCCCATGTTTTGGAGCCCCTGAGGCCCCCATGTTTTTAAGCCCCTGGGGCCCCCATGTTTTGGAGCCCCCTGGGCCCCCATGTTTTGGAGCCTCTGGGGCCCCCATGTTTTCAAGCCCCTGGGGCCCCCATGTTTTGGAGACCCATGGGCCCCCATGTTTTGGAGCCCCCTGGGGCCCCATGTTTTGGAACCCCGTAAAGCCCTTATATTTTCGAGCCCCCTGGGGCCCCCATGTCTTAGAGCCCCCTGGGCCCCCATGTTTTCAAGCCCTCGGGGCCTCATGTTTTTAAGCCCCCGGGGGCTTTCATGTTTTGGAGCCCCTGAGGCCCCCATGTTTTGGAGCCTTCTGGGGCCCCCATGTTTTGGAGCCCCCATGTTTTGGGCCCCCATGTTTTGGAGCCCCTGGGGCCCCCATGTTTTCAAGCCCCTGTGGCCTCCATGTTTTGGAGACCCCTGGGCCCCCATGTTTTAGAGCCCCCTGGGGCCCCCATGTTTTGGAGCCCCTGGGGCCCCCATGTTTTCAAACCCCTGTGGCCCCCATGTTTTGGAGACCCCTGGGCCCCCATGTTTTAGAGCCCCTTGGGGCCCCCATGTTTTGGAACCCCGTAAAGCCCCTATATTTTTGAGCCCCCTGGGGCCCTCATGTCTTAGAGCCCCCTGGGGCCCCCATGTTTTCAAGCCCCCGGGGCCTCATGTTTTTAAGCCCCCGGGGTCCCATGTTTTGGAGCCTCTGGGGCCCCCATGTTTTGGAGCTTTCTGCGGCCCCCATGTTTTGGAGCCCCTATGTTTTGGGTCCCCCTGAGGACCCCACATTTTTGGAGCCCCCTGGGGCCCCCATGTTTTGGAGCTCCCTTGAGCCCCCATGTATTATAGCCCTCTTGGGCCCCATGTTTTCAAGCCCCCTGGGGCCCCTATGTTTTGGAGCCCCCTGGGCCCCATGTTTTGGAGCCCCTGGGGCCCCATATTTTGGAGCCTCCTGGGCCCCATGTTTAGGAACCTCCTGGGCCCCCATGTTTTGGAACCACCTGGGGCCCCCATGTTTTGGGCCTCCCTGAGGACCCCACGTTTTGGAGCCCCCTGGGCCCCCATGTTTTAGAGCCCCCTGGGCCCCCATGTTTTGGAGCGTCCTGGGGCCCCAGGGTGCCACGTTGCAAGTGGGGTTCGCAGCTTCGCTCCTCGGAGTCGGTAGCCCCCCCCCCCCGACTGCTCGATGGTGTCATGAAGTAGGTAGCCCCTTCGGACATCCAAGTTAGACCCCCTTCGGGGCCTTTTTTGGCACTTTTCCGGTACCAGCAACGAAAATATTTTCTCGACCGGTGACCGTTTTGTGAATTTTTTTCGAAATCGCCATGGAATCGACGAAACTCACGTCGGGTATCTCTTTCTCACGAACACACAAAATCGTCACGGGCCCCGTTTCAGGGCCTCATCTCGAAAATCGCTCAGGTCTATTTGTTACAAAACGTAATTCCACGTCGAACTGCACTTTCCGCTCGCCGCTTCGCGGCTTGCCACGCCGCCCAGCTGGTCCTCCGTTTTTCGTGCGAGGGGCTCTTCCAGTCGTCTTTTATACAGTATAACTAGGGCTACGCCCTAGTATCCGCCGAGACGTTTACCCGCAGGGGCCCCCGGGTGTATGAGGGTGCCACGTTGCATGTGGGGTTCGCAGCTTCGCTGCTTCCCCACATGCCGCACCCGGGGGGCCCTTCGGCCCCTTCGGGCCCCCCCGGGTGCTTGAGGGTGCCTCGTGATCGGTAGCCCATTCGGGGATCTAGGTTGGACCCCTTCGGGGGCTACAAAAAAAACATTTTTAACTTACTTAATTTGATTGTCTGCCTTGAACCCTTTCTTTCTCTTTTTTTGTATTTATTTACTCTCTCTCTTTCTCTCTCTCCTTCTTTCTGTTTTTCTCTTTTTTTCTATTGTTTTTCCCGCTTCTATTTTTCAATTTTCATAATAATAATTTTAACAGTCATTGAATTATGTAGTCAGTAGTTACGTTGGCAATAGTTATATTGGCAGTAGTGCGCCGCTATGGTGTCAATTTGCTATTGACGGATGATTTTTTATGAATTATTGAAAAAACACGTCAAACTTTTTTTACTGATTATGGGTTATTTTTCTGGATTCACTCACTTTTTGAGTTACAACAAAAAAAGTTTGATTTTCTGCAAATAGTGATTTTTGCTTTGTTATTTTTACGCACCTGACACTCGTTTGTTTGACATTTGCGCATAACATTTTTGAGGTTATGTAATTGGAAACCAATATGAAATAAATAATTCACCTTAATGTGTTTTTTTCTTTAATCTGCATGGTGTGTAACATGTGTGTAAGATTGAGGTTGTTTCGGAACCTTTATACATCCAGTGGTAGGAAAACACAACTGTTCTCGTTATTGTCGTTTGTTTGGAAATTAATGGAATTGATAATTGAAGGGTATGATTTTCGATAAATTCAAATTTCTTTGTTTACTTTTTTTATTTTTTAGTTACAAACACTACTACCGCAATAATTAATGGTCATTGCGGTAGTAGTGCTTGCTTTCGCCTTTAAAAATTAATATTATGTTCTGGTTCCATGTTCGCCTCTCTTGACGGCCCCCTCGACGGCCTCCTCTGCCATCTTCCCCTAGCTGCTGACGTCTCTGAAATTCGTTTCGGTGACGTCTGAAAAAGACTCTCAATTAGATAGTTACATATCATTGCTGAAGATAACAAACCTTTGATTCCTCGTCAGAGGAATCATCGACGTCACGGCTACAGGCGCCGCAGCTGGGGATTCTTCTCTGTTTTGAGGGGCCGTCGCCGCCTCTTCTGCCTCTTGTTGCGGTGCTATAATAATAAGATGCGTTGATCGCAGTACTATTGTTACAGTTATTTACCTGAATTTTCATCAGCGGCTGCGGGTAGCTCTGGAGCCACTGCTGGCAGTTCCACAGCCACTTCGAAATCTATCTCCATATCTCTGAGAAAAAAAGAATTAAATATTGATGTTGACATGTAATTGTAATGAATGCACGACGAAACAAATTGTAGTACGCAATCCTGTTACAATATCGATAAATTATTTGACAAACCATTTAGGAATCCGGATATTTATTCGCAGTTAAATTTTTGAAACTACGTAAAGAACTGATTGAAAAGATCGTTTGGACAAAGTATTATAAATCTATTTATGTGGATATCTACTGTGAATGTGAGTTTAAGCTGATTTATATGAAATTTGAGTGTACGTTTGTAAATTTTGAAACTTGACGATAATACTGTTAGTTCTGCAAGTAAGTTGGATTTTGTGTCAGCTACGTTTTGTGCAAGTTTTATTAGATTAATTGTGCAAGTTATATTTGATTAATTAGTTAATTTGGAAGAAGTAAAGTTGAAATGTACATACCCTTCCATATTTTCAGACATTGTTATTTTTTTTTTTAGATGCTAGGACAACGTAATTTAAAATAAATGAAAAAATGGTTGCTAACAAAATTTGGCCGGAATTGTGAAATCATCGAGAAATGGCAACAATGTGCATTAATTAATTTTCTTTTTAAACATAGAAAAATTTCTGTTGGTTAACATACGTTCTATCACTAAAATTGTTGCATATTGAACTATGATGTTAATTTTAATATTTTATTTATGAAAAGAAACTCTTTGTGGTCTAGGTATTTTTGGCATCGGATAGCTTCACTAACTGACTTTATCGGAGATCGGGCTTCTTAAACCATCAATACACGTCGCCGGCTGGGCCTTGCACCAGAATAATTTCTTTTTAAAATACGTAATTTTTTTGAAACAACGTTGAAACCTAACAGTCACAGTTGACTATTTCGTAGGTCACGGGGTGAACTTTTTTTTTCACGTCAGAATTGAAGGAATAATTGAAACCACGTTGTTTAGGGACGGAGTTTGACAATTTTGTTTGTTATCCGTTATAGGTCGGACGGGGACGGCCATGATATCGGCTGTCTCTATTTTTTTTTTTCTTAAAACTTTTTTTCTCCGCTATTATCTATTTTTTTTTTAGCCTGCATTGGAAATAAAGCAATGTTTTGGATTTGATAATGTCTTATTATTATTATTTATAATTATTAACGTTGTTTTACAGTTTATTTTATAAAAAATTTGGTCTCCTTCTCTCCCCTAACAACCAAACCTTTCCGCCCAAATATATTTACAATATTTTTTGAAAAAATTTACATCGAAATGAAATTTTTTAAATTTAGGTCAATGGTAAAAAACAATAAATACGTATTAAAATTATAAAATAAACATTACGTCATATCGTTGGATTTGAAAAGCGAACAAAAACATTAATTATTATTTATTAATAATAATTAATTTTAACTGATTGTTAATTTTTGTACGTTTTTAAAATTTACAGTAAATACATGTTTACCTATTTTTAATGACATGAACAACGTTTTAAATTTAGGTCGATGATAAATAACAATAAATACGTATTGAAATTTTAAAATAAACATTACGACGACATTTCATTGGGTTTAAAAAATGAACAAAAATTTTAATTATTATTTATTAATAATTAATAATAACTGTTTGTTAATTTTTGTTCGTTTTTTAAATTTACAGTAAATACATGTTACCCACTTGATTGACATGAGTAATTATTTAAAATTTAAATTTTTATAAAATATTTCGTGATGTGCATGTTCTTGTAGATTACAAACGCCATGTAGCAGTTTTTCAATTTGGTGTTGTTCGAATATCTGAAATTTTTAAAATTTAAAAAAAATTAATTATGTTTTAATAAAATTTACGTAATTTTCCATTTTTCGTGTTCTGCTCAAATATTGGCGTTGGTTATTGTCGATAATATCAGCGCTGTGTTAGTTTTCAATTTCAATGTTTCTTTTGGAGTTATTGAACAGGTACCTTAAATAAAAACAGATTTGTTAAGGTTTATATTATTATTATGTTGTTATGAAAAATACTTTTTCACGATATGATTTGTTTTTATTACCATCCGGTGTGATATTTGATTTTTGTATGCATATTTGGTGTTATAGAGCCGTTGTAGAAATTTCTTTTTTATTTCACTCGTCTCTTGACAGTTAACTTTTGTATATAGAGCACATATTTCTCTGTAAAACGATTGAATGATTAGAAATTTGTGCTTATTTTATATTATTATTTAGAAATTCAAATATTAAAATTTTAAAAATTTACATGATCCAAGTTGGTATCTACAAAAAATTTGATGAGGAAAAAGTTATTTAGTAGAATTAATACCATTTTCATCAAGCTGTTGATCATGCGCATAATGATAGATGATGTGCTTTCTAAAAGTATTTACTTGAACCAAAAGCACATTTCTTTGCTTATAGAATGAATCAATCACACATAATGTTCTTGATGCGATAAAAAATCATGGAAACATACCTGAAAAATAAAGCATATTCGTTAGTTGTTCGAAGGTTGTAGAAGTATTTGTAATAATCACCACGACGTGTTTTTTTTTTCTGTTTGCTTCTCGAAGGCGTATTTATATTATTTGGACATCTCATTTTGAAATTAACAATCGTAAAAAAACAATCAAATTAATAATTAAATGTAAAATAAGTGTTTAATGCCGTCGTAATGTAATCAGAAAAAGATGTCAGAATGGCAACCAAGAAAACAATCACGTGTAGAAATTAATTATAAGTAAATTAACATTTGTTAATATAACATCGTTAATATTGTAAAGAAAAATAACGTAATAATATAAACAATGTGCACTACAATTGTTTATTTTGTTACTTTTTGTTATATAAGAATTTTTTTTTTTTTTTATTATTTATTACATATTTTTTTTATATTGGTAGCTATAGAGAAATAAATGTTTACTAAAAACTCCCTTTTAGCGCATCCGTCCAAATACATTTAATTTACGCTATTGAATCTGAGGTATGCCATTGTGACATCTTAGTGAAAGAGAAGTGGAGAAAGATAGAGAAGTAATTGTATGCTTCGATGAATTCGACCTTTCGCAAGCGGGGTGGATATTCAATCGAAGTTAAAATGTATACTTGTATGACAATTAATTTCCTTAAAATTAAATTAATGTTAAGGAAAGAAATTGCCTAATTCGATGTAGTTTTCCATCTCTAATAGGGTCAATCTAAAATCGAATTAAATTAATACGTAATAGCACTAATTGCCTATTCGATCAATTTCTAATCGAATTATATTACTGCATAATGGCACTGATTGCCTGATTCGATGTGATGGTGAAGCCCGATTCTATGTTAAAGCAGTTAATTTTTATACATTTTCATATCAATCACTCAATTATTTTTAAGGATAAGCAGACATTTATAAAGTAAACGTTGTTGCACTTTACAAACCATTCTCCTCGAAATGGAGTTGGTATTATTTATTGTAAAGCCTCGGGATATACCACATTTTTAGTGTACACCGTCATTGGATTTTCTTGTATAAGTTTTCCCTGTAGCTTCTACAAAAACAAAGACGCTGTTTAGTGTCTTAGCTCTGGAAAATGCCACGTACAGTTGGCCATGTGCAAATACAGGACGTTTGAGATAAATCCCAACACCGTCATAAGTTTGGCCTTGAGACTTATTAATAGTAATTGCATACGATAATCTTAACGGAAATTGCCTCCTTTTCATTTTAAAGGGCAAATCTGCATCGGTGGGAATGATATCTATCCGGGGAATAAAAACTGTATTTCCAGTCAGATTACCTCTCGCATCTAGAATTTCGGCATCTATAAAGTTTCTGCATAATGTCCGGACCAAAAGTCTAGTACCGTTGCATAGTCCTTTTTTGACATTTAAATTCCGTAATAACATGACTATAACACCTCGTTTCAGAGTGAGTTTGTGAGCGGGCGCCCCAGGAGGCGTCAACGTGTTTAAGAACTCGATTGAGTAATTTGCCCTTAGAGTTTCGTCGTCGTCCTCAACGACACTGTCTGCACTGAAATAGGTTTTTGATTCACCTGGAAAACTGTTGCACACGATATCGTTAATCGTGTGACAGTCTTCGTTCAGCGGAGTCAAAATGGCTTTGTGTGGCACATCATTGACTTGAAGCGTGCCAAACACGTTGCGTATGAGTTCGTTCAAATTTTCGACAACACATTCAGCTGGAATTGAAATTAATTTTTCTTCACCGTAACGGATACCGTCAAGGGTGCCGCTTCCCAATTGAAGCAACCATTCTGAGAAATTACTCTGATCGTTTATCGCACGAACATTGACTGTTAAATCTAACGTTTCGAAAAGGTGCCAGTGGATGCTTTGTTTAATGCAAGCCTCGACGATTTGGGTGCGATCACCGTGGGTCACAATTGGCAAACACTGCCTGAAATCACCCCCTACCAGCATAACCTTTCCGCCAAAAGGTAGGTTATTCTGGCAAAGATCTTTCAATGTTTTATCTACAATATCGAAAGCGTAACGTGACGCCATGCTCGCTTCGTCCCAAACTATCAATTTGACACGTCTAATAAACTGACCTTCAGCTGACTGTAAAGTTAAGCTTGACGTTGACGTGTCAAGAAGAGGAACTGGCAATTTAAAGCGACTATGCGTTGTGCGGCCCTGTTTTAAAAGAGCGGCTGCTAATCCCGTCCACGCCATCGAGGCTACCGGCATATTTTCGCCTCTCATAACTGTAATTATTGTGTTATATAAAAACTAGGGCTACGCCCTAGTATCCGCCGAGACGTTTACCCGCAGGGGCCCCCGGGTGCTTGAGTGTGCCACGTTGCATGTGGGGTTCGCAGCTTCGCTGCTTCCCCACATGCCGCACCCGGTGAGGCCCTGCGGGCCTCCCCGGGTGCTTGAGGGTGCCACGTTCCACGTTCCAGTGGTAGGAAAACACAACTATTCTCGTTATTGTCGTTTGTTTAGAAATTAATGTAATTATTAATTGATGGGTATGATTTTCAATAAATCCAAACTTTATTTGTTTAATTTTTTTATTTTTAGATGACAAACACTACTACCGCAATTAATTATTGCGGTAGTAGTGTTTGCTTTCGCCTTTAAAAATAATAATTGTTTTATTGTACATTTCACCTCGACGGCCTCCTCGCCCTCTACGGCCTCCTCGCCCTCTACGGCCCCCCCGGCGGCCTCCTCGACGCCCCCCTCTGACATTCTCTCCCTGCTGCTGACGTACAGCCATTTGGTGACGTCTGAAAATGACGCTCAATTAAATAGTTACATATCATTGCTGTAACAAACCTCTGATTCCTCGTCAGAGGAATCATTGACGTCACGGTTATTGGCGCCGCAGCAGGGGTTTCGACGACGTTTGTTTGGGGGGTCGTCCTCTCCGCCATTTCTTTATTTTGTTGTCCTTGTGCTATAATAAAGAGATGCGTTGATTGCAGTACTATTGTTACAGTTATTTACCTGAAATGGTATCCTCTGTGTTACCAGAAGTGGCTGCGGAGCTATCCGCAGCCACTTCTGGTAGCTCTCCAGGCTCCGGTTCTTTATTGTCTATCTCCATGTTTCTAAGAAAAAAGGAATTGAATATTGAAGTTGACATGTAATTTTATATTGAATGCACGACGAAACAAATTGTATTACGCAATCCTTTTACAATATCGATAAATTATTTGACAAACCATTTAGAAAGCCGGATATTTATTCGCAGTTAAATTTTTGAAACTACGTAAAGAACTGATTGAAAAGATCGTTTGGACAAAGTATTATAAGTCTATTTATGTGGATATCTACTGTGAATGTGAGTTTAAGCTGATTTATATGAAATTTGAGTGTACGTTTGTAAATTTTGAAACTTGACGATAATACTGTTAGTTCTGCAAGTAAGTTGGATTTTGTGTCAGCTACGTTTTGTGCAAGTTTTATTAGATTAATTGTGCAAGTTATATTTGATTATATTTGATTAATTAGTTAATTTGGAAGAAGTAAAGTTGAAATGTACATACCCTTCCATATTTTCAGACATTGTTATTTTTTTTTTTGGATGCTAGGACAACGTAATTTAAAATAAATGAAAAAATGGTTGCTAACAAAATTTGACCGGAATTGTGAAATCATCTAGAAATGGCAACAATGTGCATTAATTAATTTTCTTTTTAAACATAGAAAAATTTCTGTTGGTTAACATACGTTCTATCACTAAAATTGTTGCATATTGAACTATGATGTTAATTTTAATATTTTATTTATGAAAAGAAACTCTTTGTGGTCTAGGTATTTTTGGCATCGGATAGCTTCACTAACTGACTTTATCGGAGACCGGGCTTCTTAAACCATCAATACACGTCGCCGGCTGGGCCTTGCACCAGAATAATTTCTTTTTGAAATACGTTATTTTTTTGAAACAACGTTGAAACCTAACAGTCACAGTTGACTATTTCGTAGGTCACGGGGTGAACTTTTTTTTTCACGTCAGAATTGAAGGAATAATTGAAACCACGTTGTTTACGGACGGAGTTTGACAATTTTGTTTGTTATCCGTTATAGGTCGGACGGGGACGGCCATGATATCGGCCGTCTCTAATTTTTTTATTCTTAAAACTTTTTTTCTCCACCATTATCTATTTTTTTTTAGCCTGCATTGGAAATAAAGCAATGTTTTGGATTTGATAATGTTTTATTATTATTATTTATAATTATTAACGTTGTTTTACAGTTTATTTTATAAAAAATTTGGTCTCCTTCTCTCCCCTAACAACCAAACCTTTCCGCCCAAATATATTTACAATATTTTTTGAAAAAATTTACATCGAAATGGAAATTTTTAAATTTAGGTCAATGGTAAAAAACAATAAGTACGTATTAAAATTATAAAATAAACATTACGACGTCATATCGTTGGATTTGAAAAGCGAACAAAAACATTAATTATTATTTATTAATAATAATTAATTTTAACTGATTGTTAATTTTTGTACGTTTTTAAAATTTACAGTAAATACATGTTTACCTATTTTTAATGACATAAATAACGTTTTAAATTTAGGTCGATGATAAATAACAATAAATACGTATTGAAATTTTAAAATAAACATTACGACGACATTTCATTGGGTTTAAAAAATGAACAAAAATTTTAATTATTATGTATTAATAATTAATAATAACTGTTTGTTAATTTTTGTTCGTTTTTAAAATTTACAGTAAATACATGTTAACCACTTGATTGGCATTAGTAATTATTTAAAATTTAAATTTTTATAAAATATTCCGTGATGTGCATGTTCTTGTAGATTAGAGACGCCATGTAGCAGTTTTTCAATTTGGTGTTGTTCGAATATCTGAAATTTTTAAAATTTAAAAAAAATTAATTATGTTTTAATAAAATTTACGTAATTTTCCATTTTTCGTGTTCTGCTCAAATATTGGCGTTGGTTATTGTCGATAATATCAGCGCTGTGTTAGTTTTTAATTTCAATGTTGCTTTTGGAGTTATTGAACAGGTACCTTAAATAAAAACAGATTTGTTAAGGTTTATATTATCGTTATGTTGTTATGAAAAATACTTTTGCACGACATGATTTGTTTTTATTACCATCCTGTGTGATATTTGATTTTTGTATGCATATTTGGTGTTATAGAGCCGTTGTAGAAATTTCTTTTTTATTTCACTCGTCTCTTGACAGTTAACTTTTGTATATAGAGCACATATTTCTCTGTAAAACGATTGAATGATTAGAAATTTGTGCTTATTTTATATTATTATTTAGAAATTCAAATATTAAAATTTTAAAAATTTACATGATCCAAGTTGGTATCTACAAAAAATTTGATGAGAAAAAAGTTATTTAGTAGAATTAATACCATTTTCATCAAGCTGTTGATCATGCGCATAATGATAGATGATGTGCTTTCTAAAAGTATTTACTTGAACCAAAAGCACATTTCTTTGCTTATAGAATGAATCAATCACACATAATGTTCTTGATGCGATAAAAAATCATGGAAACATACCTGAAAAAAAAAGCATATTCGTTAGTTGTTCGAAGGTTGTAGAAGTATTTGTAATAATCACCACGACGTGTTTTTTTTTTCTGTTTGCTTCTCGAAGGCGTATTTATATTATTTGGACATCTCATTTTGAAATTAACAATCGTAAAAAAACAATCAAATTAATAATTAAATGTAAAATAAGTGTTTAATGCCGTCGTAATGTAATCAGAAAAAGATGTCAGAATGGCAACCAAGAAAACAATCACGTGTAGAAATTAATTATAAGTAAATTAACATTTGTTAATATAACATCGTTAATATTGTAAAGAAAAATAACGTAATAATATAAACAATGTGCACTACAATTGTTTATTTTGTTACTTGTTGTTATATAAGAATTTTTTTTTTTAATTATTTATTACATATTTTTTTTTTATATTGGTAGCTATAGAGAAATAAATGTTTACTAAAAACTCCCTTTTAGCGCATCCGTTCAAATACATTTAATTTACGCTATTGAATGTGATGTATACCATTGTGACATCTTGGTGAAAGAGAAGTGGAGAAAGATAGAGAAGTAATTGTATGCTTCGATGAATTCGACCTTTCGCAAGCGGGGTGGATATTCAATCGAAGTTAAAATGTATACTTGTATGACAATTAATTTTCTTAAAATTAAATTAATGTTAAGGAAAGAAATTGCCTAATTCGATGTAGTTTTCCATCTCTAATAGGGTCAATCTAAAATCGAATTAAATTAATACGTAATAGCACTAATTGCCTATTCGATCAATTTCTAATCGAATTATATTACTGCATAATGGCACTGATTGCCTGATTCGATGTGATGGTGAAGCCCGATTCTATGTTAAAGCAGTTAATTTTTATACATTTTCATATCAATCACTCAATTATTTTTAAGGATAAGCAGACATTTATAAAGTAAACGTTGTTGCACTTTACAAACCATTCTCCTCGAAATGGAGTTGTTATTATTTATTGTAAAGCCTCGGGATATACCACATTTCTAGTGTACACCGTCATTGGATTTTCTTGTAGAAGTTTTCCCTGTAAAGTGGTAGCTTCTACAAAAACAAAGACACTGTTTAGTGTCTTAGCTCTGGAAAATGCCACGTACAGTTGGCCATGTGCAAATACAGGACGTTTGAGATAAATCCCAACACCGTCATAAGTTTGGCCTTGAGACTTATTAATAGTAATTGCATACGATAATCTTAACGGAAATTGCCTCCTTTTCATTTTAAAGGGCAAATCTGCATCGGTGGGAATGATATCTATACGGGGAATAAAAACTGTATTTCCAGTCAGATTACCTCTCGCATCTAGAATTTCGGCATCTATAAAGTTTCTGCATAATGTCCGGACCAAAAGTCTAGTACCGTTGCATAGTCCTTTTTTGACATTTAAATTCTGTAATAACATGACTATAACACCTCGTTTCAGAGTGAGTTTGTGAGCGGGCGCCCCAGGAGGCGTCAACGTGTTTAAGAACTCGATTGAGTAATTTGCCCTTAGAGTTTCGTCGTCGTCCTCAACGACACTGTCTGCACTGAAATAGGTTTTTGATTCACCTGGAAAACTTTTGCACACGATATCGTTAATCGTGTGACAGTCTTCGTTCAGCGGAGTCAAAATGGCTTTGTGTGGCACATCATTGACTTGAAGCGTGCCAAACACTTTGCGTATGAGTTCGTTCAAATTTTCGACAACACATTCGGCTGGAATTGAAATTAATTTTTCTTCACCGTAACGGATACCGTCAAGGGTGCCGCTTCCCAACTGAAGCAACCATTCTGAGAAATTACTCTGATCGTTTATGGCACGAACATTGACTGTTAAATCTAACGTTTCGAAAAGGTGCCAGTGGATGCTTTGTTTAATGCAAGCCTCGACGATTTGGGTGCGATCACCGTGGGTCACAATTGGCAAACACTGTCTGAAATCACCCCCTACCAACATAACCTTTCCGCCAAAAGGTAGGTTATTCTGGCAAAGATCTTTCAATGTTTTATCTACAATATCGAAAGCGTAACGTGACGCCATGCTCACTTCGTCCCAAACTATCAATTTGACACGTCTAATAAACTGACCTTCAGCTGACTGTAAAGTTAAGCTTGACGTTGACGTGTCAAGAAGAGGAACGGGCAATTTAAAGCGACTATGCGTTGTGCGGCCCTGTTTTAAAAGAGCGGCTGCTAATCCCGTCCACGCCATCGAGGCTACCGGCATATTTTCGCCTCTTATAACTGTAATTATTGTGTTATATAAAAACGTTTTTCCGCTGCCTCCCGGTCCGTTCAGATAGAAAAGACGCCTGGGTTCATCGTCGTTGTGGACGGCAGCAATTACCGCATCGAAGGCGGTTCGTTGTTTGGGATTCAGCTGTTGGTTCAACCGTTCACCCTCGGCCTGTTCTTGTTCAACGTTTACCGGATCGTCTTCCAGAATGTTTTGTGCCTGGGTAGGACAAAAAGAAAAAACACACGGTAAACAATGAAAATTTCAACAACAGTTAGTTTACTTACAATCGGTTCTCTGATGTTGAATTCACGAAGGCGACGGCCGTTCATCAACAGAGTGGTTTGAATTTGAAGAAGACCGGCGTTTTCGGCCAAATTTTCTACCATGTCGTTGCGAGTAAAGTCCTCGATGAGAGACAGACGAAAGCGTTCCCACAGAGTGCTGGGATCGTTCACTTCACAAAATGCCAATATGTAGGCAAACATCTGTCTCAACTGGTACGGCATGTCTTTTTGTATGGCTTCCTCGAGACATCTAATCCACTCGGCATCGTCCGCCAACAACCCTCTGGCTCGGCAGGTTTGCTCAAAAGTTTCGTAGATCGTCTCTTCAAAGGTGCGTACACTCTCGTAGCTCGTGGCTCCACGTACGTGCAGCAAAAGCGTTCGCAAGAAAAACAGTTCTCTGTCTCTCAGAGACACCGAATACATCCTGGAAATTGTTTTCTCTCCACGTCGTAATCTTTTTTTCCAGCGTTTGTCTCCGGCGACCCACACAAAATGATTGGGAATCTCTTGGTACAAATACGGTCTAGCTGTCGGGTCTTCAGTATTCAACCGAAACCAATCGGTCAGCATAGTGCGTTCGTTTCGTGCTAAGGCTTCTCGTTCCATTCCTCGTTCAAAAACAACTCTTTGCCTTTCGGGCAAATGCAATTGCAGCCTGATGACGGTGTGGGTCATTTTGTGAATTTCGAACTTGTTAATGTGCCATGCTGCCTCTGGTGGGGTCATGTACCGTGCATTCAAATAAGCTTCTACTTCGTTGTATTGAAGAGCATGTGGTGGTTGATTGTTGTTCGCTTGAGCCGGCGCTTGCTGTTGGTTTTGTTCGACAACGCGCACCAACGCTCTATCTGCCCCTTTATTGAGATACTTGCATAGATATTTGACGCTTCGTAAGGAACTGCAAGCCATCACGTTGATGTGACATCTGTACTTGAGAAGAAGATATGGACTGTAAGGAACAATCCATTGACAATTGAATTGTTTTATTTCTCTGTTTTCATCTTTTAGTGGTACACGATTCAGACTTATTCTGCGTCTATAAATCACAGATCCGTCTTCACTGACAACGGTTTCAGCAGCCAATGGTTGAGGAAAGTGTTTAGAGCATTTGTTTTGTTCCATGCAAATTGAACTGGGGTTAAATGAACCGCAAGGGCCATGGGTCATGTGTTGTTTCACCAAATCATACAGAACCGGTTCGATTTGTGAGTCGGGAATTTCGGCTGAAATTAGTTGATCGATCCTGACGGCATTGTTTAATTTATCTTGATCTCTCAAAATCAACAAAATGTGAGCGTGTGGCAAACCTCTTTTTTGAAATTCTATGACGTATACGCATGCTAATGGTACGCCAAAAATGTGTTTCTCTAGAAGATCGTCAATGAGTTCGTTCAGTTTCGCGTGAAAAATTCTGGCCACCAACATGGGATGGTTGACGTTTTCATCGCCTATGGGAATGTTTTCAACAATCTCCGTCCATTTTGGATTGCACGTCATGGTGATGAATGCCGATGGAGCCCCGAACTTTGCTACTGTCGCCATGAAATCCTGGTAGCGTTGTTGATAAGCTCTGGGACCTCTGTTGTATGTTGATGGCAAGATAACCATGCGTCCCATCGGTACGTTATCCATTTCTGCTTGGTTGTGCAAGTAATCAGCGAGACCCACGTACTCGGATGCGCGCAGTTGATTTTGGTTTTGCACGATAAAATTGATATTGTTTTGTTCAATTTTAACATAAGCATTGACGACATATTGCTGTAAAAAATGGAAAAAAGACGATTAATTATTGAGAAAAATATTGTTAAAAATCGAACATTACCTGAGTCAGCTTTCCGCCATGATTAATTAATTGGCGTGGTCGATAAGCCAGTTTGAATGCGTAGAATTCGCAGAGGGTCACGCGTCTACGTCCATCTGCATGTAGCAAATCGGCGTGCCAACCCAAATCGCCGCGTGGGAAAAGTAGAGGAAATAGCAAAGCATCTAAGTTTTTGTCGTAATAACCGACTCGGCGTAGACCCATATATTGATCTTTGATGAAGACACCTAGGTTTGGATACGGTGGTCGTGTTTCGTTGCACACGTACACACAGGCAATTTCTCGGATTTGCGGCTGATTATATTGACGGCCGTTAGTATTTATGATTTCCAGTTGAACATTTGGGACACCAGGTTCACCTCGTTCTGCCATTTGTTGCCGTTTTGTCTCATAGACGTCTTTTAAGTGCATATAACCTGTAGGTGAAAAAATAGGTTGTGTTGGAAAAGTAGAAAAACATGAAAATAACTATAAAATTACCTTGGGCAAGCGGATTCCATGTGGCCAATGTTTCGCCAAGATCTCGCACCAGAACTCGGTCCAACTTGTTGTTGTTTAGTTGCATTCGTCTCTCAACGGCGTACTCTGGGTCCAGAAAGTATAACGGTCCGTATTTTGAATTGCCCTCGTCGCTGACGTTGATATCTCCAATACTGTGATACATTTTACCCTCAACAGCATAAATATAAGGACCTCGTCCTCGCAGCGTTCTCAAATTCACTTGAGTGCTGATAAATTGAAAAGCATTGTTATATTGCAGGACATGTTTTAGAAAATCGTTAGATTTAAGATGGTCTCTGGCAAACAGTGCCCCAATGAGTTCGGGAATTTCTAGCGGTTCGGCAAGGTTTATTTTACCGTTTGCACAACATCTCGTATAGACACCGCGATTTATTGTCTCAGTACGAAAATATTTTGCACCACAATTTGGACATGTTAAGTTAAAATTGCCCAAACGGAAAATATGAACGTCGCGTCGAGTAGCCTCAAGATAGGTTTGTCTTTGGTCCTCTCGATTTCTAATGGCTTCCACGTCTGCTTCTTCAACAGCTCGGGCCGCCGCTAGCTCGTCGCGTAGACCGATCTCTTGTAGCCTTGTTTCCAAGTTTTGATCGTCAAATTCATCAAATTCGTGTAACATCACCGCCAACGTTTCATCGTCCACATTTGATGAAGTCGTTGCTTGTGGACTACGCACCTCCGTTTGTGTGACCACCATTTCGTCATCGAAATCTTCGAGAGGGAGTGGGGAAGTGGGAAGTGGTTGTATTACAGGCGGTGCAATTTTTGTTCCTTGATTGACTGTGAATCGAATTAAAAAATCAATTATTATTTGATGTAAATTAATAAATTTTTATCTCTAAAAAATCAATTATTATTTGATGTAAATTAATAAATTTTTATCTCTAATATTTGAATTAATTATATAAAAAAAACAATAATGAACTTTGACACTATAATATACTTATTTATATTTTCAAAATTGTTAATAACTTTTTTTTTATATACAGGTTGAGTAAAAAGTAAAGAATCTCCATGTTGGAGTTTTTATTTTTAATAATAATAATATCATTAGTGATATTGACAGTTTTTAATTTTTTTAAAATGGCAACGCACTAATATTTCTACTCTGATCTAAACAGAAACCTACCTCTGTTTCTCGACTTGTATACTAATCTTTTTGAAATGAAGTCAGGTCCAGGGACACCTGCAACATATTTAATTATTATATTTCTAATTTAAAATTTGCAATTTGTTTACCATTGTTGTCACATGCGGGAGCGTCAGTGACGGGTGTGTCAAGTTCTTTTGAGCAACCCTCAATCGCAACGGTTTGAAATGAAGGCCGAATTACAATATTTGAGATAATTTTGACCTTTGACGTTGTAGCAACTATAGTTGCGTCCGGAATTGTAGCTGACTCCTCAACAATGTTGCTTTGAAAAGAGCAGTTGTTGGTCGGTACCGTCCCACCATTGTTTGTTGGATCAGCTTCTTTTTTTTTTCTGCAAGCGGGTACTGCGTCGACACTGTGTTTCGGATGTTGTTTCCGGAATAACTTGCTGGCAAAGTTTTGGTCGCTTAACTTTCGTTGGCTCCGCAATTTCCACAGCTTCTGACGGTGTAATATTTTCAGTAGTTACACTGCCGCTTGCTTTTTGTTTGGCACCGGTCTTTATTTTTGTGAAACAATTTCGTTTCCCCATTTCTTGACAATTATTCGCACTGTAATATAACGTAGGAAAATGCAAATAATAAAACGATTAGGTAATGCATGTCATGCTTACGTCTGAAATGTTGAAACTTATAACTAATAATAATAATTTTTGTTACGTTAGATACAGTGCAGTGGTAATTTGATAATTTATTAATATGTATAATGTGCAATTAATTTGAGTTTTGTAATTTAATTTTTGATAACAATTCATATTCTTTTTAATTTTATACTTTATTATGTTATTTTATGTATTGTTAATGCCCAGTTCTTTAAACACATTTTTAAAATTAACTGTTTAATGAAATGCACACGCCTGTCACAATCATTATCATCGTGATGTTAAGTCTGTTTGGGCAGTCGATTCATAATACATGACTCTTTTGGTGATCCGTGTCTTTTCAGTCTGCTGCAGGAACCTTCAATCTGAAAGTTTTGTACTTTTAAAAGTTGTTGAAGTTATTAAAATAATAAATTTACCTTATGGGCTAGACCGAAACGTTTTTTTTTTGAACACAAAATGTTTTCTCGTTAAATTCATAGGATCTGTAAACACGGTTGCTCTGTTTCTCCACATGCTTGAGGGTACCACGTTGCAAGTGAGGTTCGCAGCTGCGCTGCTTTCCCACGTGCCGCACCCGGGGTGGCCCTGCGGGCCCTCCCGGGTGCTTAAGGGTGCCTCGGAGTCGGTAGCCCTTTTGGAGATCTAGTTTGGGCCCCTTTGGGGCCTTTAAAAAATTTTGCCACTTTGACACATGCCGCACCCGGGGGCCTCCTGGGCCTCCATGTTTTGTAATTCCCTGGGGTCCCCATGTTTTCAAGCCCCCGAGGCCCCTATGTTTTGAAACCACCTGGGCCCTCATGTTTTGTAGCCCCTTTAGGCTCCCATGTTTTGAAACCTCCTGGGGCCTCTATGTTTTGGGCCCCCCTGGGCCCCCATGTTTTGGAGCCTCTAGGGCCTCCATGTTTTGCAACGCCTTGGGCCCCCATGTTTTGCAACCTCCTGGGCCCCCATGTTTTGGAACTCCTATGGGGCCTTCATGTTTTGGAACCCCCTGGGCTCCCATGTTTTGGAGCCCCCTGGGGCCCCCATGTTTTGGAGCTCCCTGGAGCCCCATGTATTAAAGCCCCCTGGGGCCCCTATGTTTTCAAGCCCTTGGGGCCCCCATGTTTTGGAGCCCCTGGGGCCCCATGTTTTGGAGCCTCCTGGGGCCCCATGTTTTGGAACCTCCTGGGCCCCCATGTTTTGTAACCACCTGGGGCCCCCATGTTTTGGAACCCCCTGAAGCCCCTATATTTTTGAGCCCCCTGGGGCCCCCATGTTTTGGAACCCCCTGGAGCCACCATGTATTAAAGCCCCCTGGGGCCCCCATGTTTTCATGCCCCCATTGGCCCCCATGTTTTGGAGCCTTCATGTTTTGGAACCACCTGGGGCCCCCATGTTTTAGAACCACCTGTGGCCCTCATGTTTTGGGCCCCCCTGAGGACCCCACGTTTTAGAGCCCCTTGGGGTCCTCATGTTTTGGAGCCCCCTGGGGCCCCCATGTTTTGGAGCCCCCTGGGTCCCCCATGTTTTAGAACCCCTTTGGGCCCCCATGTTTTGGGCCCCCCTGAGGACCCCACGTTTTGGAGCCTCCTGGGCCCCCATGTTTTGGAGCCCCCTGGGCCCCTACTTTTTAGAACCCCTTGGGGCCCCCATGTTTTAAAGCCCCCTGGGGCCCCTACTTTTTAGAGCCCCCTGGGGCCCCCATGTTTTCAAGCTTCCTGGGGCCCCATGTTTTATAGCCCCCTGGGGCCCCCATGTTTTTAAGCCCCCGGGGCCATCATGTTTTGGAGCCCCCTGGGCCCCCATGTTTTGGAGCCCCCTGGGCCCCCATGTTTTGGAGCCCCCTGGGCCCCCATGTTTTGGAGCCCCCATGTTTTGGAACTTCCTGGGGTCCCATGTTTTGGAACCACCTGGGGCCCCCATGTTTTGGGCCCCCCTGAGGATCACACGTTTTGGAGTCTCCTGGGCCCCCATGTTTTGGAGCCCTCTGGGGCCCCTATGTTTTGGAGCGTCCTGGGGCCCCAGGGTGCCACGTTGCATGTGGGGTTCGCAGCTTCGCTGCTTCCCCACATGCCGCACCCGGGAGGGCCCTGCGGGCCCCTCCGGGTGCTTGAGGACTCCTCGGAGTCGGTAGCCCCTTCGGGGATCCAGTTTGGGGGCCCCTTCGGGGCCTACAAAAAATTTTTGCCATTTTGACACATGCCGCATCCGGGGAGGCCCTGCGGGCCCCCCCGGGTGCTCGATGGTGCCATGAAGTAGGTAGCCCCTTCGGACATCCAAGTCAGGCCCCTTCGGGGCCTTTTTTGGCACTTTTCCGGTACCAGCAACGAAAATATTTTCTCGACCGGTGACCGTTTTGTGAATTTTTCTGACTTTTTTCGAAAATCACCATGGATTCGACGAAACTCACGTCGGGCATCTCTTTCTCACGAACACACAAAATCGTCACGGGCCCCGTTTCAGGGCCTCATCTCGAAAATCGCTCAGGTCTATTTGTTACAAAACGTAATTCCACGTCGAACTACATTTTCCGCTCGCCGCTTCGCGGCTCGCTCCGGCCCACAGCTGGTCCCTCGTTTTTCGTGCGAGGGGCTCTTCCAGTCGTCTTTTATATAGTATAACTAGGGCTACGCCCTAGTATCCGCCGAGACGTTTACCCGCAGGGGCCCCCGGGTGTTTGAGGGTGCCACGTTGCATGTGGGGTTCGCAGCTTCGCTGTTTCCCCACATGCCGCACCCGGGGAGGCCCTGCGGCCCCCCCCCAGGTGCTTGAGGGTGCCATGTTGCAAGTGGGGTTCGCAGCTGCGCTGCTTGAAGGTGCCTCGGGGTCGGTAGCCCCTTCGGGGATCTAGGTTTGGCCCCTTCAGGGCCTACAAAAAAACCATTTTTAACTTACTAAATTTGATTGTCTGCCTTGAACCCTTTCTTTTTCTTTTTTTGTATTTATTTACTTTCTCTCTCTCTCCCTCATTTTGTTTTTCTATTTTTTTCTATTGTTTTTCCCGTTTCTATTTTTGTAATTTTCATAATAATAATTTTAACAGTCATTGAATTATGTAGTCAGTAGTTACATTGGCAATAGTTATATTGGCAGTAGTGCGCCGCTATGGTGTCAAATTGCTATTGACGGATGATTTTTTATGAATTATTAAAAAAAACACGTCATACCCTTTTTTTACTGATTATCGGTTATTTATCTGTATTCACTCACTTCTCGAGTTACAACAAAAAAAAAGTTTGTTTTTCTGCAAATTTATAAGTCAAATAGTGATTTTTGCTTTGTTATTTTTACACACCTGACCCTCGTTTGTTTGACATTTGCGCATAACATTTTTGAGGTTATGTAATTGGAAACCAATGTGGCGTTCTAACCGTTAGGCCTTATGGAATCGAGGGATAACGGTTAATGTAAACCAACGTTGTTCTCTATTTTTAATCTCTCAAAAAATGACAAATCACTCACTATCTAAAAATGTCAACTGTCTTCTTTTTGCGCGCCCTCTCCCGGGGATTTTTGGTGCCGGCTAACCGCCACAATACTCCCCCCCAGCGAGCAGGCCTGTTTGCGAAGGGCGCAGCTGGAATTCGCCGATATTTGGTGCCTGCGAGCGAGTTTTTTCTACTTTTGTTTCAAGGGAGGGAACGGAACGTGCGTATGAATGCTCGTCGCGGATTGTAATTTCCGGTGGCAGGTAGGCTGGTTTTAACCGATCGATCGAAACAGAGTCCTCTTTTGTCTTCATCTGCAGTCGGTAGTACTTTTCATGCCGTTCCACGACCCTAAACGGTCCGTCGTAAGGTGCCGTTATTGGTGGTTTCACGGTGTCGTTTCTGACAAAGACGTGAGAACAAGTCTTCAAGTCCGGGTGGACGAAAGCTCTCTCGTTCGCGTGATTGCTCGCTGGGGTTGGTCTGATGGCGGCCATTTGTTGGCGCAAGCGATGGATAAAGTCGGAATCTTCCAAGTTTGGTGGCTCATGTACAAAAAATTCTCCTGGCATTTTAATTGTGCAACCATACACCAGCTCGGCTGCAGAGCATCCCACGTCTTCCTTCAAGGCGTTGCGAAGCGTCAGCAAGGCTAGCGGCAGCTTGTCGATCCAGTGGTGGCCGTTAGGGCACTCTTGAGGGTGCGGTGGAATCTCTCTATGGCGCCGTTTGCCTGAGGGTGGTAGGAAGTTGTGAAAATATGCTTCATACCTAGCATCCTGGCGAGGCTTCGGAAGAGGGCGCTCTCGAATTGTCGACCACGGTCGCTAGTTATTTTCTGTGGAACGCCATAACGCGCGATCCACTGTGAAACAAAGGCTTCGGCGACAGACTCGGCGTCGCTTTCTTTCAGTGGAATGGCTTCTGGCCACCTGGTAAAACGGTCAATAATTGTTAGTAGGTAACGATGGCCACGACAAGACGGAAGTGGTCCGACGAGGTCGATATGGACGTGAGAAAATCGGTCGTCCGGTGTGCATATAGTCTTCAGCGGCGCTTTAGTGTGGCGGTGGATTTTAGCGGATTGGCAGTTCAAACACTCCTTACACCATCGCGTTATGTCCTTGTTCATAGCGGGCCACACGAACCGGTCGGCGATGAGTCTACGTGTGGCTCTCCCTCCAGGGTGGGCAGTTTCATGAAATTTTAGAAAAATATTTTTTCTGTGGAGCCCGGCAGGAACAAACGGGCGAGTTCTTGCTCCTTGCACGTCGCAATACATTAGTTCGTCGCAGTCTGGCAGTTTTACCTGGCGCAGTTGAAGGCTGTATTTTGTTGGTTCTTCTAGGGCCTGAGCCAGGTCCGGATCGCTTGCTTGCGCTACTGCCATTTCGTTAAAATCGACGACGCGCGGCTCGATGACGTCAATCCCGGGTCGGGACAGGGCGTCGGCGACGACATTTTTTATGCCGCTTATGTGTTTAATAGTAGTGGCAAACTGGCTGATGAAGCCGAGCTGTCGTTCTTGGCGTGGTGACAGTTTTTCGCTACTCTGTTGAAAGGCATATACTAGTGGCTTGTGGTCAGTCAGTATTTGGCAATCGGTACCCTCAATGAAATGGCGAAAATGTTTAATACCGCCGTATATTGCGAGGAGCTCGCGATCGTAAGCGCTGTAGCGGCGTTCAGTCGGTGACAACTTCCTGGAGAAGAAGGAAATTAGTTTCAGTTCGTCGTCCCTGATCTGCTGTTGGAGGACGGCCCCAATGGCCACATCTGAGGCGTCCGTACACAGTACGAGTTGGGCATCGGGCAAGGGGTATGTCAGCTCGGTCGCGTTGGCCAACAGCTCCTTGGTTTTATTGAATGCGTCGAGAGCTGATTCGTCCAGCTCGATCGGTTGGTTTTTCCGGCGTGTATTTGCTAGCAGGTTGGTGAGCGGTCCCTGTACTTTAGCAGCAGCTGGCATCCAGCGGCGGTAAAAATTGATCATGCCCATAAACCGCCTAAGCTGCTTGATGGTGTTCGGCGGCGGCATTTCGCGAAGGGCCGCTACTTTGGCTGGAAGTGGATTTATTTCTGAACTTGTTACCGTGACTCCTAGAAAGTTCACGCTTGTAGCGCCAAACACGCACTTGTCTGGATTGATGATTAAACCATTCTGGGCTAATATGTTGAAGATTGCGTCCAGGTGTTGTAGATGTTTGTCCATATTTGGTGAGGCCACCAAAATGTCATCAACATAGACGTACGCGTAGGGGCAGTTGCGCAAAATGTTGTCCATGAATCGCTGGAGGGTTTGGGCTGAATTTCGCAAGCCAAACGGCATTTTAATGTATTCGAATAAACCGAAGGGGGTCGTTACAGCAGTCTTTGGTACGTCGTTCGGATGGACTAGTATTTGGTGGAAAGCTTTGAAAGGTCTATGGTTGAGTAAATTTTTGTGCCGCTCAGGTGGTGGGAGAAGTCTTGAATATGTGGGAGCGGATATCGATCAGGCTTTGTGGCGGCGTTTAGGCGGCGGTAGTCCCCGCACGGGCGCCATGTGTTGTTGGTCTTTAGCACCATGTGAAGCGGGCTGGACCAGCATGATGATGATGGGCGGATTATGTGGTCTCGGACTAATATGTCAAATTCTTGTTTTGCTGCCTGAAGTTTGTCCGGGGCTAATCTGCGTGGCTTTGCATGTACTGGTGGTCCTTCCGTTTCAATGTAGTGTTGTATTGCGGGTGTTAAGTGCGCCGTTCGTGATGTGTTTCGCAGGATGTTGGGGTATTTTTTTAGTAAGGCACTGCAGGCGTTGGCGGCCGTTGATAGTTCCGGTTGGTGCATACTGCCCTTTGCTTTGGCTTGGAGTGTTGCCAGCGCCGGTGGTTCGACTAATTTGCGGTTGTGCAGGTCTACGTAAAGTCTGTGGAAAGCAAGCAAGTCCGCGCCGAGAATTGCATGCGTGACGTCGGCGATGGTAAATTTCCAGCTGATTGGGCGCCGCAGGCCAAGGTTGAGCTGGAGCTCTCTTTTGCCATAAGTGCTAATGGGTGTGCCGGCGGCAGTAAAAAGTTTAAGATCTGGATCGAGTTCCTCTCTTGAGTAAGAGCGCGGCAACACGCTGATATCTGCGCCAGTGTCAACCAGGAAGTTGATGTTTTGGCGCGTATCTTTTATGAATAGGCGACTGCTGAAGTTGGAGGGTTTGATCGTCGCCGCTATCGTGCCCTCCTCTAGTTTTCCGCGCGGAAAGAGCAGGGCTGGGTGCATTTCTTGGCCGATGACTTAAATTTTTGGTGGTACCAGCAAATAGCTGCTTTGCTGGCTTGATTGGCTGTGTCGTGGCGGCGTTCCGTGTGGTGTGGGGGGTAAGAAGACTTTCGCAGAGCCTCTACTTCCCGGGTTAGTGCATCTAGCTGTGAACGGAGATCACTGCTTCCATCCGTAGTTGTCACGGCGTGAATGCCGCCCGTAACCCCTGTAGAGCTGTCATAGATTTTATCGGCGATAGCTGACAGAGCGGTTAAATCACCGCTTCCGGCGATGAGAACGTTGCGCGTGGACTTGGGGAGTCTGTCTAACCATAGGGTTTTTTAGGACGCCGTCTGTGAGTTTGCCGTTGTTGAGCAGTCGCATCTTGTTAAGCAAGCGAGATGGTTTGTCGTCGCCTAAGGCTGTGCCACTGAGGAGCTTTTGGAGGCAGGCGGCGTCAGATTCTGAGAAACTAGAAATAAGGCGATCTTTAAGCTTGGTATATTTATCGGTTTGCGGGGGATTTGCTAGGATATCGTAAACTTCGCCTAGAATGTCTGTAGGCAGTGCGGAGATGGTGTAGTCGAAGCGGGAGCTGTCTTTGCTGACCGCGTTTGTCCTAAATTGTGCCTCTAAGCGTAAAAACCATAGCTCGGGTTGCGCTCTCCAAAATTCAGGTATTTTGAGGGCGATCCTGCACATATCTGTTTGTCGGTTGGTGGAAACGTCGTCATCGGCTGGGTTGGGTGTACTCATGTTGGAGTCGTTCGGGTGTTCCGTGTCGTCGGGGTCACCAGTGTGGCGTTCTAACCGTTGGGCCTTATGGAATCGAGGGATAACGGTTAATGTAAACCAACGTTGTTCTCTATTTTTAATCTCTCAAAAAATGACAAATCACTCACTATCTAAAAATGTCAACTGTCTTCTTTTTGCGCGCCCTCTCCCGGGGATTTTTGGTGCCGGCTAACCGCCACACCAATATGAAATAATTCCCCTGGATGTGTTTTTTTTAAGGTGTATAGTGTGTAAGATTGAGGTTGTTTTGGTACCTTTGTACATCCAGTGGTAGGAAAACACATCTGTTCTCGTTATTGTCGTTTGTTTGGAAATTAATGGAATTGATAATTGAAGGGTATGATTTTCAATAAATTCAATTTTTTTTTGTTTAATTTTTTTATTTTTAGTTTTCAAACACTACTACCGCAATTAATTATTGCGGTAGTAGTGTTTGCTTTCGCCTTTAAAAATTATAATTGTTTTATTGTACATATTTTCACCTCGACGGTCTCCTCGCCCTCTACGGCCTACTTGCCCTCTACGGCCCCCCGGCGGCCTCCTCGACGCCCCCCTCTGCCATCCTCTCCCTGCTGCTGACGTACAGCCTTTACCATTTGGTGACGTCTGAAAATGACGCTCAATTAAATAGTTACATATCATTGCTGTAACAAACCTCTGATTCCTCGTCAGAGGAATCATTGACGTCACGGTTATTGGCGCCGCAGCAGGGGTTTCGACGACGGTTGTTCGGGGGGTCGTCCTCTCCGCCATTTCTTTGTTTTGTTGTCCTTGTGCTATAATAAGGAGATGCGTTGATTGCAGTACTATTGTTACAGTTATTTACCTGAAATGGTATCCTCTGTGTTACCAGAAGTGGCTGCGGAGCTATACGCAGCCACTTCTGGTAGCTCTCCAGGCTCCGGTTCTATCATGTCTATCTCCATGTTTCTAAGAAAAAAGGAATTGAATATTGAAGTTGACATGTAATTTTATATTGAATGCACAACGAAACAAACTGTAGTATGCAATCCTGTAACAATATCGATAAATTATTTGCCAAATCCTTTAGAAAACCGGATATTTATTCGCAGTTAAATTTTTGAAACTACGTAAAGAACTGATTGAAAAGATCGTTTGGACAAAGTATTATAAATCTATTTATGTGGATATCTACTATGAATGTGAGTTTAAGCTGATTTATATGAAATTTGAGTGTACGTTTGTAAATTTTGAAACTTGACGATAATACTGTTAGTTCTGCAAGTAAGTTGGATTTTGTGTCAGCTACGTTTTGTGCAAGTTTTATTAGATTAATTGTGCAAGTTATATTTGATTATATTTGATTAATTAGTTAATTTGGAAGAAGTAAAGTTAAAATGTACATACCCTTCCATATTTTCAGACATTGTTATTTTTTTTTTTTGGATGCTGGGACAACGTAATTTAAAATAAATGAAAAAATGGTTGCTAACAAAATTTGGCCGGAATTGTGAAATCATCGAGAAATGGCAACAATGTGCATTAATTAATTTTCTTTTTAAACATAGAAAAATTTCTGTTGGTTAACATACGTTCTATCACTAAAATTGTAGCATATTGAACAATGATGTTAATTTTAATATTTTATTTATGAAAAGAAACTCTTTGTGGTCTAGGTATTTCTGGCATCGGATAGCTTCACTAACTGACTTCATCGGAGACCGGGCTTCTTAAACCATCAATACACGTCGCCGGCTGGGCCTTGCACCAGAATAATTTCTTTTTGAAATACGTTATTTTTTTGAAACAACGTTGAAACCCAACAGTCACAGTTGACTATTTCGTAGGTCACGGGGTGAACTTTTTTTTTCACGTTAGAATGGAAGGAATAATTGAAACCACGTTGTTTACAGACGGAGTTTGACAATTTTTTTTGTTATCCGTTATAGGTCGGACGGGGACGGCCATGATATCGGCCGTCTCTAATTTTTTTTTTCTAAAAACTTTTTTTCTCCATCATTATCTATTTTTTTTTAGCCTGCATTGGAAATAAAGCAATGTTATAGATTTGATAATGTCTTATTATTATTATTTATAATTATTAACGTTGTTTTACAGTTTATTTTATAAAAAATTTGGTCTCCTTCTCTCCCCTAACAACCAAACCTTTCCGCCCAAATATATTTGCAATATTTTTTGAAAAAATTTACATCGAAATGGAATTTTTTAAATTTAGGTCAATGGTAAAAAACAATAAATACGTATTAAAATTATAAAATAAACATTACGACGTCATACCGTTGGATTTGAAAAGCGAACAAAAACATTAATTATTATGTATTAATAATAATTAATTTTAACTGATTGTTAATTTTTGTACGTTTTTAAAATTTACAGTAAATACATGTTTACCTATTTTTAATGACATGAACAACGTTTTAAATTTAGGTCGATGATAAATAACAATAAATACGTATTGAAATTTTAAAATAAACATTACGACGACATTTCATTGGGTTTAAAAAATGAACAAAAATTTTAATTATTATGTATTAATAATTAATGATAACTGTTTGTTAATTTTTGTTTGTTTTTTAAATTTACAGTAAATACATTTTACCTACTTGATTGGCATGAGTAATTATTTAAAATTTAAATTTTTATAAAATATTCCGTGATGTGCATGTTCTTGTAGATTACAGACGCCATGTAGCAGTTTTTCAATTTGTTGTTGTTTCGAAAATCTGAAATGTGTAAAATTTAAAAAAAATAAATTATGTTTTAATAAAATTTACGTAATTTTCCATTTTTGGTGTTCTGCTCAAATATTGGCGTTGGTTATTGTCGATAATATCAGCGCTGTGTTAGTTTTTAATTTCAATGTTGCTTTTGGAGTTATTGAACAGGTACCTTAAATAAAAACAGATTTGTTAAGGTTTATATTATTGTTATGTTGTTATGAAAAATACTTTTACACGACATGATTTGTTATTATTACCATCCTGTGTGATATTTGATTTTTGTATGCATATTTGGTGTTATAGAGCCGTTGTAGAAATTTTTTTTTTATTTCACTCGTCTCTTGACAGTTAACTTTTGTATATGGAGCACATAGTTGTCTGTAAAACGATTAAATTATTAGAAATTTGTGCTTATTTTAAATTATTATTTGGAAATTCAAATATTAAAATTTTAAAAATTTACATGATCCAAGTTGGTATCTATTTAGTAGAATTAAAACCATTTTCATCAAGCTGTTGATCATGCGCATAATGATAGATGATGTGTTTTCTAAAAGTATTTTCTTAAACCAAAAGCACACTTCTTTGCTTATCATAATGAATCAATCACATATAATATTATGTTTTTAATGCGATAAAAAATTATGGAAACATACCTGAAAAGAAAAGCATATTCGTTAGTTGTTCGAAGGTTGTAGAAGAAATTGTAATAATCACCACGACGTGTTTTTTTTTCTGTTTGCTTCTCGAAGGCGTATTTATATTATTTGGACATCTCATTTTGAAATTAACAATCGTAAAAAAACAATCAAATTAATAATTAAATGTTAAATAAGTGTTTAATGAATTATGTAGTCAGTAGTTACATTGGCAATAGTTATATTGGCAGTAGTGCGCCGCTATGGTGTCAAATTGCTATTGACGGATGATTTTTTATGAATTATTGAAAAAACACGTCATACCCTTTTTTTTACTGATTATCGGTTATTTTTTATTCACTCACTTCTCGAGTTACAACAAAAAAAAGTTTGTTTTTCTGCAAATTTATAAGTCAAATAGTGATTTTTGCTTTGTTATTTTTACACACCTGACACTCGTTTGTTTGACATTTGCGCATAACATTTTTGAGGTTATGTAATTGGAAACCAATATGAAATAATTCACCTGGATGTGTTTTTTTTTAAGGTGCATAGTGTGTAAGATTGAGGTTGTTTTGGTACCTTTGTACACGCAGATTCAATAGGAATGAGACACTTGAATAACTGGTTGTCTACCTTTATTTTGTAACCCAAGAAATTTGACAACACTGTAAAGTGGATAGTAAGGTCGTAGGCACGGAGTGACAGAGCTGACGGAGGCCGTTATTCAAAATTCTGAAACTGGAACGCACGTGGACGGGATTGTTTGGTTTGAAGGCTCCCTCGAATAAATTGTTATTAAATTTGTATGACAATAATTCAACTAACATAATCATAACTATGTCAAAACTATATTACTTATTTATTCCTTGCAATTGAACCACAAATTTTGAAACAAAAATAGCGTGCTTAGAAAACTAGATTCATAATTGTGAGTTTTTTTTAATTGCAGTTTTAGTTTAAGTTGTCATGTCAAATTCACCTCGAGACTTTGCAGATTCCGGAAATTTCCGGCTTTCAAAGATAGTTACCCAAAGTGCATTCACCCGAATACGCAGGTAAACCTTTCTGAAAGCACAAGTAACTATTTGTTAATACATAAATAAAAAAATCAACAAACGTACAATATTTTCTAATAATTATTTTATTCTTATGTTGCTATTTGCATTACATTGTCGCATATAACTTAATTTTATTATTATTTTATTATTTATTACATGTAATATTTCGAAGAAATGGTGAAACTACGAAAAACATTATATTGAATTTGAAATTTCTATAGTAGGCCGTTTTAAATCCTTAATTTTGCTCGGTGGTGTATTTTTTAACGGAACGTTAAAAATAATAAAATAAATGCGCTTTAATATTTGGTGTAATACCCGTTATGTGCGATACATTCGTCTAATCGCCGACGCATGGATGTTGCCAAATTATGGCAGAAATCGTGCCCCCTAAAAGACTCCCACACCTCATTTACGTGGTCAGTCATCCTATTATTCATAACTGCCTTGTTTCCCGACAATTTTGAGCGTTTGGTGAAGCGGCTTTCATAGTGCCAGAAGAGCGGGCGGCGGGCGGTACGGTAAACCAGAAAAATTGTGAGCAAAGCGATAACTCTCCTGTTATTTGCAAAATCTAAATTCATGGGGCAAACTACACATTTCACCAGCTAGCAGCATCAGACAGAACCCTTCGCTGTCTATGCGACCCTCAATAAACTTTATGGTCCAGCTCATTAACAAATAGTTACTTGTGCTTTCAGAAAGGTTTACCTGCGTATTCTGGTGAATGCACTTTGGGTAACTACTGTGCTGCATTTAAGAAATAAATTCTCAAGGCTCGGGTTGTAAATAATTATTGTCTGTTAATTACCCTTTTCTTAGAAATTTAAAATAGTAAATGGTAAATGTTCTGAACAAAAATGGTTCCTTTACTATGTCGACTTCTCTATTCTGTATTATTTTATTAGTCATTCGCTTTTGGTTATCGGCTTTAGCCATTGGAAGAATTTATATAGAATGAGGAATCATAAGCATTTCAAAAACCATATAGAAAACATGAAGAATTTAATAATAAGATGAAGTTTAACATCAAAAATAGATGCAACACTCCGAAGAAACAGAAAAACGGTTCTTTGCTTTAACAGGCTAAAATGACTCAGGATGTATAGAAAAAATTTTGTTTACTTAATAGTAATTTACAATAGTGCTTTTTGGCTTGTGAAATGACCACGAGCGCAACGCGCGGGCGAGTGATCATTTAAAAATCCGACAAGCATGAATCTTTGAAAGCCGGAAATTTCCAGAATCTGCAAAGTCTCGAGGTGAATTTGACATGACAACTTAAACTAAAACTGCAATTAAAAAAAAAATCACACAATTATGAATCTAGTTTTCTAAGCACGCTATTTTTATTTTAAAATTTGTGTTTCAATTGCAAGTAATAAATAAGTAATATAAAAAAGATTTTTTTATACAATCGTATCGAAATGGTACTATTTCGAATGTCATTTTCATGTTGAAATGACGTGTTTTTTTTCACTATACTGTCACTTTTTCGCACTAGATACAAAATGTAAAATTAACTGACAAACACCTCAATTATCAATGAAATGTTGATTCTGTTATGTCGCATTTCCTAGGAAACGAAAAATTGCGCAACTAGATTTTGCAGTAAGAATGTGCAATTTTATTCTTCCTTTTTACATTTTTAACAATTCTGGCCACGATTGTATAAAAAATCTCGTATATAGTACGTTGCAAAATTCGTGTTTTTCGCACGCGTGAAATATTCACGTCTTGGTGCGAAAAACACTTTCATATTGCAACTTACTACATAAATAGCTATTCCTGAATAGCCCGAAGGGACCGTAGTTTTCCAAGTGCATTGAGATTTCCATTAAATTGTTCTCTGATTGGTCGAAACTGCTAAATTTTATTAGTTTTGACATAGTTATGATTATGTTAGTTGAATTATTGTCATACAAATTTAATAACAATTTATTCGAGGGAGCCTTCAAACCAAACAATCCCGTCCACGTGCGTTTCAGTTTCAGAATTTTGAATAACGGCCTCCGTCAGCTCTCTCACTCCGTGCCTACGACCTTACTATCCACTTTACAGTGTTGTCAAATTTCTTGGGTTACAAAATAAAGGTAGACAACCAGTTATTCAAGTGTCTCATTCCTATTGAATCTGCGTGTACATCCAGTGGTAAGAAAACACAACTGATCTCGTTATTGTCGTTTGTTTGGAAATTAATGGAATTGATAATTGAAGGGTATGATTTTCAATAAATTCAAATTTTTTTTTGTTTAATTTTTTTATTTTTAGTTTTCAAACACTACTACCGCAATTAATTATCGCGGTAGTAGTGTTTGCTTTCGCCTTTAAATATTATAATTATGTTATGGTACATATTTGCACCTCGACGGCCTCCTCGCCCTCTACGGCCTACTTGCCCTCTACGGCCCCCCCGGCGGCCTCCTCGACGCCCCCCTCTGACACTCTCTCCCTGCTGCTGACGTACAGCGTTTACCATTTGGTGACGTCTGAAAATGACGCTCAATTAGATAGTTACATATCATTGTTGTAACAAACCTCTGATTCCTCGTCAGAGGAATCATTGACGTCACGGTTATTGACGCCGCAGCAGGGGTTTCGACGACGGTTGTTCGGGGGGTCGTCCTCTCCGCCATTTCTTGGTTTTGTTGTCCTTGTGCTATAATAAGGAGATGCGTTGATTGCAGTACTATTGTTACAGTTATTTACCTGAAATGGTATCCTCTGTGTTACCAGAAGTGGCTGCGGATAGCTCCGCAGCCACTTCTGGTAGCTCTCCAGGCTCCGGTTCTATCATCATGTCTATCTCCATGTTTCTAAGAAAAAAGGAATTGAATATTGAAGTTGACATGTATTATTATATTGAATGCACAACGAAACAAATTGTAGTATGCAATCCTGTAACAATATCGATAAATTATTTGCCAAATCCTTTAGAAAACCGGTTGGATCTACCACTAAACCGCAAGAGTCTACAGATAGATTATATTTCTTTTCGAATTCTCGAATAGCCACAGATTCGTGAGTTTTGCCCCAATCTGTTGCAGTGCTTCCAGAAAAACTGCTGTATAATAAGAAGCGTATAGTCGCTTCACAAGACGTCGAGGCTCTCATTTCACAAATCTTGCCGAAAACGGACGCTGTCAAACGTTTGTACCGTTCTTCCTTCCACAATCGATTATTACTTTGACCAATCGTCCGTTTCTGCAAATCATCGATTTCGATCGGCGTTTTTTGAGGCGACTCTATCAATGTAACCTTCTCTTCTTCAAAAGTTTCTGGTAACACTTCTGGCGTATGTATAAAATCAACGTCAGGTCCATAATCAGCATCAGCCTCAGCAAAATTGTTACCTTTGGTCTTGAATTTGGATGGAAAAAGAACTCTGCGAGATTTGATGTTGTCGTGAATCTTACGCTTGCGGGCTATATATTTCTTAGGATCCTACATTGAAGCTAATACCAGCTGCTTGACATCTGAGTTGATATGAATCTCGCCCAGAAAGATTAATGCGCTTTCCGCCGACAAATTTTGCAACTACAGAATTATAACACTCTGCTGAGTTGTTGTCCATGTCTAATAACAAACTGTCGGCATGTTTCACTAATCTGTTTAGGACAATCCCAATATCTTTCAGAAGTCCACTGCTGGCCATATCACAAACCCAATTCCGCTCATTAACAGCTACAGAGGTGGTCGGAATATTTTGTTTGTCTGAAATAAAAAGAATGTTACGACACTAATAATTTTTTTAACTTTTCTAGTTTGCATGTACCTTTGCAAAAGTATTCAGCACATTTTGAGTGATCGCCGAATATATGATTAACCGAGTTTAAAATGTCTCTGCGAAGATTTGCTATCTTTTCTTCGTGAGAGTTGTTCTCAGCGTTGCGATGTTTTACTGCACATTGGATTGCAGTTCTAAATCGGCGAATATTGGCTTTCAGGTTTTGTCGTTGTTCTGCACTAACAATTTCCCTCTTCGAACTAACTCTCTTGGTGGTTAAATCTTTGAAATGACTACAGAAATTACGAAGAAGGTGGTTACGGCACTCTATCTTATGCACAACCAAATTCTTATAAGGACGACTTTCAGCCAATTTCCTGCTAACGCTACTATTACCATCACCTACAAGATTGGCGTATTTTACACCGTGCATTTCAACTCTGTATTTGAAGCCCTCCACTATTATTTCTGATTCCATGGACGTCAACGTTTTGTTCCAATTTTTGAAACATTTGTGCTCTGAGGGTTCTTCTTTTTTATTCTCAGCTCTAGAGCATACAAAACAATACTTATTCTTTATTCCTAAATATAAAACTTTCTTGGTCCGTTGACCGATGATGACACCCTAAAAATTGTCTTATGATCATATTATAGATAATTTTTAATTGAAATTGGTGATATACGTACCACACCAGATGCAGCGTTATAGTTAGTTTTATAGGAACGTTTGCACCAGGCTCCATCGGCAATAACTGTAATTTTGAGAATGCCATCACTATCTAAATCGCCGACTTCTCTTACCAATTGAGCTTCCTCTTGTCCAGCAGCCAACATCAATTCGTAAGCAGCTGCATATATATGCGGAGCCACTTCATTCTGAGACGAAGAAAATGTATGGAAACTCATACATGGAATGTCACAGAAAGAAAGAATTTACTCTAATTGAGAATGTCCTCCGCCAGAAGAAACTGTTCTCAGTACTGCTGCCTTATTGGTGTCCAAATAACCCGGCTCACATTTGTCTGTGCAAATAGTAGAAACTATTTTACCAATGGTGCATTCAAGTTGCAATTTGCTAATAAGAGTCCTAATCTTTGCTCCTTCTTTATTTGCAAGTTTTTTGCCCCGAACTTGAACAATTCATGATGTGGAAAGTTGATGCTTCAAAAAACGATTTCAGTTCCACTATTCTCCTACCGGACACCTTAAAATTAGCTATTTTGTCAGTAGTATTTTCGGCATCCAATTGAAAACTAAAAAAAATATTATGTGAGTCCATTCATCCTATTTTGGTAATAGTAGCTAGGTATAGGGATTTAGACAAGACTTACTTGTCATCAACAAGAGCAACGGGCTGCTCTAGCGCATCATCGTTATCGCTTGCAGCTGATATTGGACACTAAAATTTAACTTTAGTTTTTTATTTTATTTTTCAGATATACAGATTGTTCTGTAAAAAACGACCTAAGTTGTAACTCAGTTATTTATTATCCAATTTGAATAGACAAAAAACTTTAGGAAATTGTTCTTTCAACACTACAAAATGGGTCTAATCGTGTTTTTTCCGATAATAAAATAACTTAGAACTTCAAAAATGATTAAATTCAATGTAAACGGCGACACTGACGGATTAGTGACATTATCGTTTCTGTCTGAAAAAATAAAACATCGTTTGACGTTGAAGTTAATAACTAAAAAATATATTAGGCCCACTTTATACTGTTTAAAGAATAAGGTCCTAGTTTTTCGTTCATTCAAACCGGATAATAAATAACGGGGTTACAGCTTGGGGTGTTTTTTAGGAACCCCCTGTGTGCATCATAAAATATGTAGATACTTACATTAGTAGCAACGCTGTTTTCTACCGTAGTTACATGTCTAATATGTTTTTTGAAAAACCCTCTTCTGCTTTTCCTATGTGTACTAAGCATTGGTCTCTTTTTTAAATTCCTATCACATCTTGCCATATTGCTGTAGTAACAATACACAAAAAACACGAATACACGAATAATTAGACAATTATCAAAAATTCACAAATGTCGAAGCGCAAAAGTGCAGTTGATGTTGCAATCAATGAACTTTTCTAAGACTAAATTCAGTAGGTGCCGCAAATTGTTTAATGTTCTTGGCGAAATATGTTTTTCTTTTTTCCGGTGTAAATACGTAAATACGTTTCGTCAATGCAGGACGCCCCACGTACTCTATTTCGCATAAATGTGTCAACACGCCCGTTGGCTTCGGCCGTCGGCCTGGCACAATTAAATTATTATTTTAACGCTTCTGCGGGGCGTTCAAATTATAATTCTAATTGTTCTATTTCTAATTTCAACAAACTGAAATTTTGGAAATTGCTTTATGAAGAACAAAACTAGTGTGCAATGTTCTCTGATTTTTCAATTTTTATTATCAATTACCTAATTTTACCACTTAAATATGAGCATTTTTCAAAATTGCATATTTTGTTTATTATCAGAGATTTCAAAGATCTGAAAGCATAGCCGCTTAGCCGCATCCTTTATAAACCTACCGTAAAAATATCAGCTCATTTACACAAAAAATAAGGAAGCAGAGCCCACAATGCTAACCCCTTCTAAGCGTTACTTTTTGGAACGCTTCATAGGCGCCTTAACACTACAATATGCATTTATAAGAAATGGTTATTAATATATTTTTATACAGGGTGAGTAAAAAGTAAGGAAGCTGGATGTCGGAGCTTTTATTATTAATAATGACATTAAAGTTTTTTTTTTTAATATCATACCTCCGTGGTGTGACAGTATCAATACTTTTTTAAATATGTAATTATTTATAGTTTCTAATTTGAAAATTCTTTTTTTTTAATCGTTTAAAAATGTCATACGATTGTACCAGAAAAGTTTCTAGAAAAATCAAGTTACATATTTTCTGTACATAGATGTTAATTTTCCATGCAAATACTATTACTACAAAATTATTACAAACAATTTGAACTCCTCTTGTAATAAGTTAATGTTAAACATTGGTTTTATTTTTTTTATAATTTTTATAGTATAATAATAGAATATTTGTTAAATATTGGTAAGATTAATATTAATCTTAATTCTTTTATAAAGTTAACGGTAAATCAAATTGTTTGTGTAATTGGTCATATCAGGGGTTCTAGCGCAATTGAATAATAAGGAAATAACACGCGGCTTCTAAAAAATAATGGCACGTTTTCATATAAAATTGTTGATTAGAAAGACCTTAATCAAGTTATCAGGTCAGAACGTTTCTTTCAAATATGAGGTTTGAAATTTTCGATCGCGATTAACGGACTATTCTCTTTATCTTTTTTAGGTCTTTCTATACACCAATTTTACTTGAAATCGTGCCCTTTTTTAAGAATTCGTGTGGTTTTTTTATTTTTACTAAATTATATTTTGAAAGATATATTTTAAGAAAATATAATTTCCCATGTAGTTTTTTTATGTTTCAGTAGCGCTCGAGCATTGTCCCATTAAAACGGCCCCAAGTAATAATTTAATTTTTTTTTAGGGAATAAAAGCTTTTAATTAATGTTGGTTATTGTGAGATTTTTTTTATTTTTTATCGGTTTTGGTTTAACTGGAAATTGCACTGACTTGTTATTTTTAATGGAAAACTTGACTGTAAATTTTACTTTCTTTTGAAACCGTTCAATTTTCTCAATGCGTCTGTTAAATAATTTTTGTATTACTGTAAAGGGAGCTTAGATAAACGTTTAAAAAATGTTAATGGTAGTTTCAATTCGACCGATTTATGTGCTGGCATATCGACACTTCAAAGTCTATTCGAGTTATTGAGGGATTGACAGTCTACAACTTATTTCGTTTTGATTTTTTTTAATAATTCAAAATCTTTTGAATTGGCGCTGTCCTTCAAACCATTTAATTAAATTTTTGCACATTATTTATCCAAGTTTTCTTTACATACAGCAATGTTAAAATTAATTAAAGACTTTGAGAAAATGTATTTTTGAAAAAAATAAAATTTGCCAAGGTTTTAGTAAAAGAAACAAAAGTTAATATTATTTCCGGTTATTAAAAATAAAAAAAGTAACCGAAAGAGAAAGAATTTTACAATATCCAATATTGATTAAAAGTTCTTTTCTTTAAAATGAGTAAATTTCGAGTTATAGCTTGGGGTCGTTTCCAGTAGGACAGTTTGTATGTAAACCGAGAGGTAAATCGTTGGAAAAAATGTTGTACACTAATTACTTACTACCTTACTACTACCTTACTTGCCACCTATTAATATCTGAGTATTACTTGGTAATTACTTACCGAATATTAAAAGGATATCACACAGTAATACCCTATAATGACCCTGCATTATACAGAGTTAGCTAGAAGTGTGGAACTATAAGCTTTTCTTGCCTAAACTATTACGACTTAAAGAAAAAAAAGAATGGTGAAATGACTAATTTGAGGACATATAAAAGCATCGTTTTTTATAAAATGGCCCTGGTCATATTTGGTTGCAATCACTTTTTATTTATTTTTAATAAATAGAGTTTGCGTTTCAGTATAATACTCATAAGTAATAGTGTGGTTGACTGTCTATCGCAGTGGTTCCCAATCTTTTTTTTAATCAGGGACCACTTTGATTTTATTCTTATTAGCAGGGACCACAAGGTAAAAAAATAAACTGTATCAATCTAAAAATAAACTTTAATCGAAGCTTTTAACATAAGTAATCATAAAATTCAAAAGTATTATTAATTAACAGTGTTATAAAAGGAAATATAATTTTTAGTAGATCAATGAGATTTTTGAGCTTGCATCTTCTATACAAGTTCTTGAATTCTTGGGGTAATATTTTTGCTCAAAGCGACACGCATATTATCACTTACTTTCAGTCGATTCCTGGACTTGTGTTTAATTGTCAGTAAAGCAGAAAATCCTTGTTCGCATAAATAAGTTGTGGAGAAAAGCGATGTTTCGAATTTTAGTATACGAAATTGCTTTTTTACACCAAAACTGTTCCAAAGAATCAGATTCAAAAGCGTCCTTACAGTTTCTATCATTTTGTAATTCAATAAGTTCTTCTTGGATTTCTTCTGCAACGTCTCTAGCATTTGTTCTAAAAGGGTTGCGTATTAGTTGTTGGTCAATTTTAGCTTTTGTATTGCGAAATTCTGGGAAGTAACGATTGAATTCATTAGTCAACATTTCCAGATGACGTTTGATGTTTTCTTGCATGCTTTTCTTAAACGTGTCATACTTTTTATCGGCAAGAGGTACCTTTAACGTTCCGAACGCACTATAATTGTCCTTGCCAACGTGAATAATCCATAATTGAAGTTTGCAAATAAACGCATGAAGTTTATCTTCAAAGATAAATACAACACCTTCTAAATGTCTGTTTCCCGAGCCTTGCAATTGCAAGTTTAATTTATGTAAGTGCGTGAAAATATCCACAAGATAAGCCAAATGCATCTGGGATGTGAGATCAGAAAACTGCTCCAGTAAGTCATTTATTTTTTTCTCGCCTAAGAACAACTCAACCTCTCTTCTGAGCTCGTATAATATTTCTTCCAGCATGTTGCCTTTCGACAACCAACGAACCTCTGTGTGAAAGAGAAGATTCTCATGGTCTGAGTCCATTTCAGTGCACAGTTTTTTAAAAAGGCGTAAATTTAGGGCACTACTTTTGACAACATTTACAACTTTTATGGCCAATTGCATTGTATTGTTGAGGCATTTAGGAAGAGTCTTGGAAGCTAACACTTGACGATGAAGGATACAATGCGATGTTTGATTAACGTCGCTAGGCCGGAACGTGATCCTAATTCAAAGTTTGAAACCTTTTGCGGACCACTGGTTGGGAACCGCTGGTCTATCGTGTTAAGACAAACAATATCTTTCAAGTACAGTCGCCGTCATTGAAAAAGCCCAGGGTGAATTGAAATTTATTCTAACTTACATTACATTTGCAACCAGGCTAAACCACGGGGTAGAGTTTGTTTGAGAACCGCACAGGTGAACTAAGATTAGTCGAAATAGAGCGGCACATTTCAGTTTTAAATTATAAACAGCTTCAAACACACCGTAAGTTGGAATGAATGTCACTTCACCCTGGGCTTTTTCAATGACGGCGACTGTACATCAAAATAGGTAGACATTCAAAGCTCAAACTTAAATTTTCTAAATTTATTTCAAAGGGGCTTGATATAGTAAAGAAATAATTCCACGCTTATACAGAGACAAGTTTTGTACGTCAGACTATAATATAGAAATTAATACGTTGTCATTTCAATTAAAAAAAGTTGCCCGTTCTTCGGAAAGACTGCTTTAACAGTTGAACACAGGCTTGCCGTCCATGCGTTGTATTTGCTACTAATATCCTATAATGTCTGATAATTACCTACTAACATCTTACAATATCCCAATAATACGCACTAATTCATAGTAATACTCTACTAAATTCTTGCTAAAACCCTTAGCTTGTACACCAAAATTTCTCAGCGGGTTACCTCTCGGTTTAAACAAATATGGATATCAGAAATATTAATAAATCGTTACGATTAAGTACTTAAAAATAAAGAGAAAGATTACCTTTGTCTCGACTCTTGTAAAATAGTCGGGTGGATAGAAATGGTGCAAGGCCACCTGTGATATGAAAGCTTAATTATATTTCTAATAAAAAATTTGCAGTTTATTTACCATGGTTTTCATTTCCAAGAGCGTCTGCAGTGATGAAGGGGGCGACGTTTTCAGGTTGCTTTGAGCAACCTGCAGCTGGCTCGTCAACGATGTTGCACTGATAAGAGCAGTTGTTGGTCGGTACCGTCCCACCATCGTTTTTTGAAGCAGCTTGTCTTTTTTCCTGCAAGCGGGTACTTCGTCGGCACTGCGTTTCCGATATCTCCGGAAGAGCTGGAGGGCAAAGCTTTGGTCGCTTAACTTTGGTCTCTACGGCATCTCCACGGCTCGACGGTGCAACCCTTTCAGCAATCCCCAAATTGTTTTTTGCTTTTTGTTTGGTACCGGTTCTTTTTTTTTCAATTGTTTCGTTTCACCATTTTTCGGCAATAATTCGCACTGAGAGGAAGTTCAAAAATTACAACGAATTAAGTAAACGTGTTATACTTACGTCTGAAATGTTGAAACTAATAACTGATTTTGTTTTAATAACAAATTATTTGGTAACCATGGTTAAGAAAACATGAGGTTTGTTTCATCAACCAGTTCTGTAGCCGGATCCTGGAAAAAGCGATTGCGACCGAGTCGCTTCTAAGCAACCGAAAACGGTTGCTTTGGATAGATATCAGCCGAGTCGCAATCGGTTAAACAGAGAGTTCCGAGAGGCTATCGCATTTTTTGGTGTGCCGAAGGTGCATCCCTATGAATGGCATTGGTAGATGACGGCTTAGGGGCTGGATTTTCAAATATTTTCAGGTACAAGTGGAAGGGTTATAGCCTCCGGCACCCAAGTTTACCTGTTTTTAGTAGAAACCGTTTCTACAACTCCAAAGGTGCTGCTTTAAAAGCGATTCTTCGGATATTGCATATTTATCGTTATTTGGAGATTAACAAGGGGTTTTTAAATAATCTTTATCTTGTTGTTCATAATATGTACCAATATTATTACTTTTGTAGGCATAAAATAACAATTTTTATTTCCGAAACCACTTTTAAATGATCTCTAGATTATTTGAATTTCTTCTTCAAAACGTGCTTGCAAATTTTACAAAATCTTAATGTCGACAAACATTTTAATTATTTCCTTGAATAAACGTTATATCCCAGTCAACTTGGACATTTGTAATTACATTCAGAAAAAATATCTGTAAACAAAAGTCCTAGATACAATCGTACCATAAAGTATGTTTCTATACCAAAATAATATCCTCCACAAATTTTGTTACATTTATAATAATTTGTTGGATTCATAATATACAGTAGCTTATATTCTAACTCTGTTAGATTGAAACGCAAGTTTGAATCCATACGCATATCTCAATTTTTGTATACATAGTGTCCCGGAATAACTGTTACAAACTTGAGAGGCGGATATAAAATCAAAAAATTAAACGGCTTTTCTTAATAAACATGTTCTCGAAAACGGTTGATAACGGAGGAAAAGTTCTTGAAAATTGTCATAACTCTTGACTCTTATGATCAATTTTTCCGAATGTTATTGCACATGTACTACTGAATTAAGTTATCATGTATCGTTGGTACCTATCCATTTTGATGAAAATCGCACGACACCGAAAAGTAGCCAATAGAAAAATAGAATTCGATGTCGTTTCTATGACAATGTAGAAATTTCCTGGAAATTTTTGTACCTTGCATGAAATTTATAAGTGGAAATTATTTCAGCCAATCAAAATCATTTATTTATTAATAATGACATCATAAAGATATAATGGACCAATGTCTCTGTCGTTGCGATTTTCACTTATAATATCCCTAGTGCATTGATTATTTCCGGAAATTTTATTCTCATGCATGTTCCACTCGAGCTAATTAATACGTTTTAAAAATGCATTCGAAAAAATAAGACTTGTGGTCCACGAGGTTTACGTTCACGATACTTAGGTTAGGTAGTTTGAAAATTCAGTCTTTTCACCTTAACAAATTGCTGAAAAGTGATTGGTTTCGCATTTTTGAAAAGATCCTCCCCTAAACCCCTTCCCTTCAAAGCGACCAAAATCGTAAAGATAGCGACTCGATCGCAATCGCTTTTTCCAGGATCCCTACACTGAACCGTAATCGAACTATTGCACATGCGCAATAAAAAAATACTGTTTCATCTCGCTTGAGAACTGAACAGTTGATTCTAGAACTCACTAGTTCTCTAATGCCCGATTGCGCAAAACAAAATTTGGTCCCGAACTTTGTAGTCCCGCACCAAATTTTGGTGCGGTATCAAACAGCCAACGGATTGCACAACAAAAATTTAGCTCGGTACTTACTAATCCCGAACCAAATGAGAACGAACCATCACTCCGGCCTTCCCATTGGCTGCCGACCGGTCGCTGACTTGCGCATTATAAATGGCGCTGGCGCGTTTTGACAGTTCGAAACTATTATTTTAAAACTTACAATCATGGAAGCATAAAAGAGTCGTAGCAGGTCATACAGTGAAAAGCTCAGTTTGATTCAAAAGTAAGTTCTTCAATCATTTTATGTCTGAATATTACTAATTTTCACCAATAATTTTAGATACAAACATTTGGTGGAAAATAAGCGGACGGATGGGGCCACATTACAAAAAAAGACGGAGGCGTGGGTGCAAATAACCCAGGAGTTTAACGCCTCCAGCGATTCTGGGCCCCGAACTGTCCAGCAGTTAAAGTTGCTGCTCAAAAATTTAAAAAAAAATGCCAGAAACTCTGTGCTGAGAACAAGAGGGTTAAATTTTTGGCACGGCCGTCATCGACTTCAAGCGTCGAGGATGAAGTAGACCGGGGGCGCATCAATTTCTTTAATATCTTCATCGGAATTAAGAGACGATAATGATGATAGTGACATTCTGCTAATCAATTATTTGAATGTAGGTATGTTTAAATATTGACTTGTGAATAAACATTACCTGCTAATGTATTTGATTTATTTAATTTTATTGAAAAAATTCAAAATTAAATGTAAAATTGGCGAATTTTCAGCGATCTGTCACTTTGATACCAGGGTGGGAGTGGTATCAAATTTGGTCCGGTATCAAATGATTTAGTACCGCACCAAATGTTTTGTGCAATCCAAAATGAGCCTAATCCGACGTTTGGTGCGGTATCAAAATAGTTCGGTACCAAATTTTCATCCCTGTCAGATTTTTTTGTTTCTGCAATCGATTTTGCTGTTTGGTCCCGTATCAAACGATTTGATACCGAACTAAATATTTGGTCCTACGTTTGTGCAATCGGGCATAATTCATCAGCATTGAGAACGGTAGTTGAACCGTTCTATATGATTCAAATGATTCTTGCACTTGAGCAGGTACGGCCGGGAACTGCCGGGAACTGTTACTCCTTCCACTTTATAATTGTCTCCAATTTGAGCAGATAACTCTCTAGTGATTCTAAAGTGTGAAAAAAATGTTCTTTTGTCATAATTAGGAAGAGTTTCATCTATAATTTAATGGCAAAGAAATAAAATATCGATATCTTTGTTTTCAATATAAATAAGTATGCCAACTCTCACCTAAAAAGTTATCATTCCTAGTTATTATATTATTATCCATCTTCGGTAAATTTTTACATTAGTGACCTCTGGAATTTTAACACAAATTTTAGTGCAATGACCTTGAAATGACCTCCTCAGTCGATTATAGCAAAGGAAAGTTTTTGCAAATCCCTCTATCCAACGGGACAATGGAGTGAATAGGGGTGCTGGGTGGGTAAGATTTTTAAAAAAATTGAACAATATGTGGCAACGAAAAGAGCAGAAAATTGATGTAATTTACCTCACTGTAGAGGTCAATGACCTTATGTGAAAGGTCAATGACCCCCGTGGCAAAGGTGAATAACCTCAATTAGGGCAAGAAAAAATAATTTGCAATGAAAAGAAGAATTTAGAAACAATAATTAGTAGAAACAAAAGCAAAAGTGAATGACCTCAATTAGGGCAAGGAAAAGTAATTGGCAATGAAAAGAAGAATTTAGAAATAATTAGTATGAACAAAAGCACCAGGAGGGAATGTGGAAAGGTAAATTTGTTAGTAAATGATAAAATTTAATTGATGTAAGAAGTGTAAAAAATGAGCATTGGAAAGCGCGACTGTAAAGTAGAAGAAAAACGAGAATATAAAAAGGCAAAAAGGAAAAGGCAAGTAAATGTTTAACGTTGGAAAAGAAATGGTGCATTGAAGATAAAAAAACGGATATAAAAAACGAATAAAAAAAATACAATCCTGTAAAAAATTAGGAATGGGGGACACCAGGGTATAGTGCAGCTGCAGCTTTCCAAAACGCATGCAGGCGGTCCTTGTGAGACTTAAAACGATGAAAGAAAAGACACTCTGAGAGATAACCTTCGTAATGACTTTTCCTACGACCAAACCGTGGTACTGATCTGCGAACTTCAACCCACGTACGCTCGATGTTCTGAGTATGGGCACCTGTATCTGGATCAACAAAATTGACAGAATGATTTACCGTTAGATGATGGTAATGTGCCTCGAGCCGGTCGTACGCCTTCCAACAGTCGCTGAAAATGGTGGTACCTGGTCTAACCTTTTCCAAAATAATTCGCATCAAGGTATCAGCTGATCTGTCCTCGACTGCCACAAAAAAAAAACGCTTAGCTTCTCTCTCAATCCCGCCAAAAACCCACTGTCCCTCGAGGTAGCGGCCTCGATTATACTTACGTTTCCCTATCTTCGCTTCATCTATCTCTACATGGAGACCTTCTCCGCCAATGGGCTCGGACAAGGAATTGGCCCAGAAAATGAAAACTTCCCTAATGAAACTAAACCAATCAATAACCGTAGAAGAAGAAAGGCCAAGTTCCTTGGAAATAAATTTGCACTTTGACTGTGGGCGAATTAAGTAATAAAGAACAAAAAGGGAGAGTTGTTCAATCGAAAGATGAGAGCGATAGAAAAAAGAGTCATGCCGAATACTTACCTTAGTATTGCAGGGACGCTTGGATTTTTTGTCGAGTTTCCTGCATCGAAAGTACAGGCCATTTTGGAGCGGTACAGGTTCTAGGACGGTGTGGCATTTGGGACAGGTGTAATGGCATGGTAAAACGCCGTGGCGGTAATAGAAGGCAATTAATTCTTGTTCATTTTGTATCGTGCCTGCGAATTGCGTCACAGTAACGGAACATCCTGCGCAAGAATTAAAATTGCAATTTTGATTATGCACTAATGGTAATGCAGGTGTATTATCAGAAAGAGCAGAAGTCGACGGAATCGGGTTGTCTGCCAAAATGGAGTTGAAAAAACCAAAATTTTTAAGGACGGACAAAGAAAGACTTCAGTTAGAAAGAAATACAATTTTACAGGCAGAGAGTGGTTTCTGGTTGAGGAAGGTAGAAAACTACTCACTGCATCATCGTTCCACTCCGTTTGTACCCGAAAATTGACGACATCGTGCGGTCCGTTAGTAAAGAAATTTTTATATTCATCAGGCCATTTAAATGTCCCTTCTGTTAATCATGGCAAATCAGCAACGATTTCATGAGCTTGCTGAAACAAACTTTTAAAGAAAACAATCGACAACGATCCACAGGTATATGGACAGGACACTGCAGGCTAAATGGGCACCTACACAGAATGGGAGTCGTCACAGACCCCACGTGTCGCGGTTGCAATGAAGAGGACGAGACGGCGGAACACGTGTTGTGTCACTGTCCGGCGCTCGCACCAATCAGAGGATCCATACTGGGGGACTTCTGGCCGAGTATGGCCAGCATTGCCGATACCCCACCGGGTCTGGTCCTCAGGTTCGTCGAGAAAATCGGCTGGACTGAGGGCTGAACTGGGAAGGGGGAGCGGCAAACTCGAGGGGAGGTACAATGGGCCCACCTGTGTGCCTAAGTGCCGGTGGGGTCCTCTGGACCCCACACCCTTAACCGAAATCCAGAATCCAGAATCCAGATCCACAGGTCCAGAAGGTCAGAAATTTTGAAGCAAAATTTCTCGCAACTGCAACTCGCATTGAAGAGGAAAAGAACCTGAATCACTGCCGGTGGGGTCCTCTGGACCCCACACCCTCAACCGAAATCCAATCCAATCCAAATCATGGCAAAAAATACGAAAAAGAGGCATTGAGGCAGTTGGAAAAGCAAGAAAATACAGTAATTAAAAAGTTTGGGCTTCTTGTGGACAAGGAGTTGAACTTTTTGGGTAAATTGTATATTCCCATGTAACGATTAAAAAAATAACACAAACTTTTTGGGTAAATTAAATATACTAGTGCTGGCAACCAAAACCGGTTTTTCGGATAATCGGTTAACCGGTTTTAAATAATCCGCGGTTTTAGTCAAAACCGAAAACCGGTATCCAAATAATCGGTTATTCGAATAATCGGCTCCTGAAGAAGCCGTCCTTCCTGGTAGCCCACCTGCTGTTGTTCTACGATCATCACGGTTTTCAGGGACATCTCGCAGAGATGAGAAATACTGGCGGACGTTGCAAGGCGCAAGAAGCAGTGGAGCAACAGCGAGAGCTCCATAATAAACGAATGGCGGCTGCCAATGCAGAACTTGAGTTGGCCAAATTAAAATTAAAAAAATGAAAAGCTGACAACCGTTTAATAAATAAAATAAAGAATAATTATAAAAACTATTGTTTAATTAATCAAAAATGTTGGATGATGAATTGTCGCCGAAAAGCTAATCCCAGAACATTGTTCTTTTCAATGGGATTGACGTTATTTTCGTCATTTCGAGCTGCTTCCTCTTCGTCAACATCATAATCATGTTCTCTCACTGCAATGTTGTGCAGTACAGCGAGAGCACAAACAATTTTAATAGTTGTTTGCAATTTAGTGCCTAACTTTCTGGATAAGCAACGAAACCGCTTCTTCCGTACTACATGGTCTAACCTTTTCCAAAATAATTCGCATCAAGGTATCAGCTGATCTGTCCTCGACTGCCACCAAAAAAAAAACGCTTAGATTCTCTCTCAATCCCGCCAAAAACCCACTGTCCCTCGAGGTAGCGCCCTCGATTATACTTACGTTTCCCTATCTTCGCTTCATCTATCTCTACATGGAGACCTTCTCCGCCAATGGGCTCGGACAAGGAATTGGCCCAGAAAATGAAAACTTCCCTAATGAAACTAAACCAATCAATAACCGTAGAAGAAGAAAGGCCAAGTTCCTTGGAAATAAATTTGCACCTTGACTGTGGGCGAATTAAGTAATAAAGAACAAAAAGGGAGAGTTGTTCAATCGAAAGATGAGAGCGATAGAAAAAAGAGTCATGCCGAATACTTACCTTAGTATTGCAGGGACGCTTGGATTTTTTGTCGAGTTTCCTGCATCGAAAGTACAGGCCATTTTGGAGCGGCACAGGTTCTAGGACGGTGTGGCATTTGGGACAGGTGTAATGGCATGGTAAAACGCCGTGGCGGTAATAGAAGGCAATTAATTCTTGTTCATTTTGTACCGTGCCTGCGAATTGCGTCACAGTAACGCAACATCCTGCACAAGAATTAAAATTGCAATTTTGATTATGCACTAGTGGTAATGCAGGTGTATTATCAGAAAGAGCAGAAGTCGACGGAATCGGGTTGTCTGCCATTTCACACACCAAATCACTAAACACTTTCACAAAAGCAAAAAAATTAAAAAATTGCACGTTTGAACACAAAGGAAGCAACGCCAATAATGGAGGTCAATGGAAGCGACGCTTCTTTTTAAGAAAGCTTACAATCCTTTGTTCGTAAAAGTTGAGAAAAATGAACCAATGAAATCACAGTATTGTATAAACATTCTACGTATAATCAATATTACAGCGAAATTAAATAAAATAAGCGAAAAAGAGGAATTGCCATAAAATTATAAGTGATTCCCCGCAGTCAGATGTAAATCCATGTTGTATCTGTTGAGGAATCAACAGGTGAAAATCCCAAGGTGTGGCTTACGGTTTGCCGGGTTGCCACCTTTACTAAGCTGATGTCACAATTAATATCTATTTGAATAATATAAAAAATTAACGCCACATTGTAAACATTATGTAATGAAATAAATGTAACACTGCAGCAGTAAAGTATTGCAAAAAAGCAACTAATTAATTTTTACAGCAGAAATGTGGCGAAGGTCATATAGACATTTGACAACAGTGGACGACCCCTGTTTGCGTCTCCGGTAAATCACAATGGCCTGTTTTTCGTAAAAATTGAAATATGCCTGCTCGCGACACAATTTTGGCTTGGAATTTTTTCTGTGACATTATTAAAAATATCCCAGTGAGAATAAATCGACTAATTCGTGAGAAAATATTGTTTTCGCAACTAAATTATAGCGATCGGTGTTACATCGCAACTTTTTGTTTTCAAAACGGTGTTTCTCCAGACGTAGTAGAACGATTTTTGTGGATGAACAATAATTGTTGTCGAAGTAAGTGTAAAAAAGTGTTGGATTTGTACAGTTACTGGTCAGTGGAAGGTGAAGAGGGTAGTTACCGCCGAAGCCGTTACAATGCTTACGATATAATTATAGGGCGGATTTGTGATTTAAATGGACGCATAGTAAGTGAAATTATTGGTAAATCTTCACATTAGTGACCTCTGCAATTTTAACATCAATTTTAGTGCAATGACGTTGAAATGACCTCCTCAGTCGATTATAGCAAAAGAAAGTTTGTGCAAATGCCCCATTAACCGTCTATCCAACGGGATGGTGGAGTGAATAGGGGTGCTGGGTGGGTAAATAATAATCGGACAATATATATAATAATAAAATAATCGGAATGTCCTCAATTAGGGCAAGGAAAAATAATTGGCAATGAATGAATGGATGATTTTTTGGTAAGTAGATGGTAGTTTAATGAAGTGTTGGTGCGAGAAACATTAAAATTTCCGCGTGCAAGGTCACGCACTGCAACGTGTGGCCCAGTGTACAATAACTCTTTTAATTGATTCGGGGGTAAATCAGCACTTGCACAACAAAATTCGTGTGGTAGTGGATTCAGTAAAGCTTGTAGAATCATGTAAATGTGAAATGATGGTGGTCGGCGAGAGGCCACTAAACTAAAGATTGACCCCATCTTCACATCATCTTCGCTGGATAAATCAGAAAAGTCATTGGAAATATCAATATCGCTTAAGTCGCTAAAATCACTCATTTTACCTATGTACAAAAACCTTCCTATAATCCTATAATTAATTTTAATAAAGCTTAAAGTAAGTTATACAGAGTGTAAGCGAAATAAGTACATTAATTTTAACCAGTGATAGAACTCATCAAGACAAATTTTTTTTCTATGTACCATTTTTTCGAAATCGAATTATTTAAAATGTAAGATTTTAAAATAATTTTAACACAAAAACTAAAACGTTTTTTAAAAAAAATATATTAAAAAAAGTTGTTCGTCTTGAAGAGTTCTATTGCAAGTTAAAATTAATGCACTTATTTCGCTTACACCCTGTATATTACAATCTTTGTACAAGTTAGGAAACTCGGATTTTACCCAACTTCACGCGAAAAAATGGCTGTTCTATTCCAGTTCTAAAACCTGTAATAAACCATTTCATCAGCCTAAAGTTCTTGAACGGTTCTTTTCCCGTCCCTCGCTGACGCAAGCGCAAAGACGAATTCGGAATCAGATCTTAACAGTTACAGAACGGTTCAGAACTATTTGATGAAACAAACCTATGGTAACGCGATATTTTCTAGACATTGAAGTACCAACGCGATGCAAGAAAAAGTCATAAATTTTAGACATAAAATATTATACAACCAAATATGCTCAACTAACAATGCTGATGACTAAAGGATCGTTCACCAGACAAAATCATGACCCCATAACGTCCCAAGAAATTGTAAATAGGTAAGTTCTTACATTTTTGAGGTTATGTTGGTATGCAAAAGTTTACTTATTATTTATTAACAGAAGCAAGAAATGGATGATAATATCCAAAAGTGGACTGATTTGGAAATTTATTGGAAAAAATAAAAAGCGGTTTCAAACTGAATTCCTACTTTATTATTATTACGTGAACACAGCAAAATTGCAAGAGTAGGTAATTAATATTATTATTATTCGTCTTTAGGTTTGTTCCAACATACAGTTCGCGTTCAGTTCAGAATCGGTTAACGAATTATTTAAAGCGCATGCGTTAGCAGGGTACTGGTTATGAACTGATTCTGTATTTTTGAGTTGGAACGCGGAACGCCTGTGGAATGTAATCGACATAACCTCAAAAAAGCGGTGTTGTGCTTACGTGCTTACTTGAAAATCGGAAATGGAAGTTTTGGACGACGGTGAGCTTGTGGTGATGTAGACAGCTGTATTATATGTTAACAATCTTTTCTATTTCAGAAATACAAGAATTTATAATAGTCCCATCTCAATCTTCCGCTGTGGTTGCCACTCCGGAAATAAAATGGAATGAAAACTACACAAGAATGTTAATAGACTTATACGCAAAATATAAACCCAAAGTTGGTACAATGAGAATAAAGACTATTAAGCAAATGTGGAAAGTTATTGCTGAAGAGCTCCAACGAGAGTTAGGTACGATCGTCACACCTAATAATTGCGAAAATAGGTGGAAGGTTCTCGATAGAAACTATAAAAAGTACGTGGATAATCAAAGTTCCACTGGAAGAGGAAGGAAATACTTCGAATACTATGAAGACATGGTAAAGATATTTGGTAAGAAGAGAAGTGTATGTCCCGAATTATTACTGACCAGTCAATCCGTACATGTGCCTCAAGATACTTGTTTAAGCCAGGAATAGGTTCAATTTGTTTTTAATTAAATTTGATACGCCACTGCCTGATATCTTCAGAAAAAAAGGGTTTAGCGATAACGGCAGTGGTCAGTACGTTTTCAGTTCAGTTCGCTTTAAGTTGAGATTGAGATTAGAGAAACGGGAGAACGCGAAGACGAGAGTATTAGTGGACGCACCCGAGTTTGTTGTGTAATTTTTAGGGTTCCTTATTCCTTGCTTTCCATCCAGCACGCTTTACCCCCCTATAATTTAGGCTTCAAACCAGGTCTTCTCCAAAAAGCGAAAGGTAAGTTCTGAACTATAATATAATCATTTTCCTCCACCCAATTACGTGGTGGCGCATACAGTTTTTGGTCCTTCAAACCGGATTACTGCCTTTCTGCTTTCGGATTAGTTTCATCCACTTTACTATCCGTTTTTTCATCGCTTTTCACGATATTTTGCTTTAAAACTATCTAGTTTTGATCTCCGTTTAATTTAACTCTCGCAATTTCTACGCATACACGCTACGTTTACTTTTGTTTAGCAATATTTAAACATTTGCTCGCATTTACCCAAGTATTTATAGTTTTTTATTTTTTTTTTCTATTCAAAAAATGGACGCAAACAAGTTGAAGGTTCTTCAGCAAAAAAAAGAATCGTTGTTTCTTCGCATTCAGCGACTTTACGATGCAAGCAAAAAGGTCAATGAGAAAAAGGAGCTCGATTACTTTAAGATTAGATACGAAACATTTGAGGATACAAGGATCGCTATAAGTGACGTGTTAGACCAAATAAACGAACTAAGCATGAAGTTGGACAAAGAATTTACGCCAAGTTACGCTGTTTTGGAAACGGTAGATGAAATGTGTGGCCACATAAAAAGAGCTGCTAAAAGGTGCTTTAATCCACAATCTGAGTCCAAAGCATCAACTTCTACAAATAGCGCGCAAAAATGTTTCGTAAAACTCCCTAAGATAGAGTTACCTAGCTTTAGTGGTATATCAGCTGAATGGCCAGTTTTTTATGAAACTTTCAAAAGCCTAATCCACGAAAATACCGAGGTTGACCCGATAAATAAATTACATTATTTATTGGGCAAGCTTACGGGAAAATCACTGAGTGTTTGCTCGGGAATAACGCCAACCGCTGACAATTATGACATTATCTGGAAAGCTTTAGTTACCAAATATGAGGACAAACGGGCCTTAGCAAATGGTTATATGGAACAAATCTTAAATTTCAAACCTTCTCATAGCGAAAATGTAAATTGTCTTAATGCCTTTTTAGAAAAGTTTGATTCGAGTGTGAAAGCACTTAAAGGGTTGAACTTGACAGACTTATCTGATTTCATGTTTTCCTTTATAGCACTTTCCAAAATTGATAAAGATACTTTAAAGCTATTTGAGACTACACGCACCAAGAAAGAAACGCCGACATATACAGAAATTTTAGAATTTGTACAAAGTCAATCAAAAATACTAGCTCTTTATGATAAATCTAATAACATTTCTTATAAACATAAATCAAACACGCACAACTCATCGCAAGCACGCTCTTTTATAGTAAGTAATGCACCGCAACAAAAATGTATCTTCTGCAATGATTCGCACGCTTTATACTCCTGCAGTGAGTTCTTAAAATTATCGGCAAAGGAACGATTTCTATTTGCAAAAGACAAGCAATTATGTCTAAATTGTCTAAGTTGTATACATAAAACCAAATTTTGTAAATCTAAATATAATTGTCGAACATGCGCAAAACGACATCATAGTATTTTGCATTGGTTAAACGCTAATAATGTTCAAGTAGAAACTCCTGCCACCTCGCAAAACACAAAAGGTAATTCCGAAAATAACGCTCCAGCTGAAGACGCAGATATGGCACAAGCTCGTAGTTTTTGTTCGGCATTGTCAAATGCTAATTGCACTGTACTATTATCAACGGCCATTGTCCAATTAAGGTTGCCAAACGGCAAATACACCAAAATTCGAGTACTTCTTGATTCCGCTAGTCAGGGAAATTTTCTAACTGTAAAATGTTGTAAAAATTTGAAGTTGCCGATGCAACAATTATCTTCGCAAGTTTCCGGAATTGGGGCAGCCCCGCAAAGGGTTTCCGGTCGCACACAATTAGTCATAACTTCGAGATTTGACGATAAAATTAAATATTGTTTGGAAGCTTTACTTATCGATAAGATAACATTAAAAATGCCCGCCGAATCCGTCGAAACTAACGCTTTTGAATTTTTACACGATTTGCCACTCGCTGACGATACATTTGCGACTCCAGGTGAAATCGATGGGATTTTGGGAGCCGATATATTTGCCGAAACCTTACGTCACAAGAAAATTTCAGGTTCTAATAGTTCACCCTACGCCATTGAAACATCATTAGGATATGTAATTGTTGGAAAAGCGCCAACAGTTAAGGCTACTTTTAGTCAAACATTTTGCTCAGTGATAGAACCAATCAATACAACAGTAAAGAAATTTTGGGAGTTGGAGGAAGTTTCCGTTGCTTCTTCTTTAGACCGCGAAGAAGAAGACTGTGAAAGATTTTTTGAATCTACGCATAAACGTGATGAATCAGGTCGATACATTGTGCGTTTACCTTTCAATCAAGATGCAAGCCTTTTAGGCAATTCTTACACTGTTGCAATCAGAAGATTTCATGCCTTAGAAAACCGTTTTAATTCTTCCCCGGAGTTTGAAAGAATGTACAAATCTGCCATGCAAGATCAGATAGACCAAGGGTTTATGTCTTTAGTTCGCGAAGCAACGCCAGCATCCCTTGCCTATTATATTCCGCATCATGGAGTTTTTAAGCCCGATAGTACAAGTACTCCATTAAGAATAGTTTTAGATGCAAGTGCAAAAACGGATAAGGGAATTTCGCTAAATGACATTTTACACAAAGGTCCGAAACTACAGTCTGATGTTATAACGCTTTTATTAAATTTTCGTCTGTTTAAAATTGCGATGACAGCCGATTTAAAAAAGATGTTTTTACAAATTCTTTTATCTCCTGAAGATAGAAATTTTCAACGGGTTCTTTGGAGATCATCTCGCACAGAACCGATACAAATTTATACGCTTAATCGTGTGGCATTTGGCCTAAAATCTTCTCCATACATCGCGTTACGCACAGTTCGTCAGCTTGCCACTGATGAATGTACATCTTTTCCATTAGCGTCAGAAGTTGTGCTTCGAGACACCTACATGGATGACATGATTTCGTCCGTAAGCAACGTAGACAAGGCTAAGTTGTTACGTAAGGAGCTGTCTCAATTATTTTCCGCGGGAGGTTTTGATTTGGTCAAATGGAATACAAATTCGCACGAACTTTTAAATGAAGTACCGGAACACCATAGATTACACAATACCCTTGAATTTGACGAGAATTCTTCGTCAGTCTTAGGCCTACAATGGCATGCTAGTAGTGATCTCTTTTCATTTAGGCTAGCTATTCCGGAAAAATTATGCTCGAAACGAAACATATTGTCAGTAGTGGCACGCATTTACGATCCGCTAGGATTTTTGTCACCTATTATTTTTTTCGCAAAGGTGCTGATAAAAGATCTGTGGAAACTTAAATTAGGTTGGGATGATACGCCGCCCTTGCACATTTGTAATTTATGGTTACAGTTTTATGAAGAGTTGCACCTCATACGTAACTTTCAAGTACCTCGCCATTTATCTGTTTTTGAAAACACACCTGTAACATTGATCGGATTTGCAGACGCATCAGAAAAGGGTTACGGTGCAATGGTGTTCATCCGAGTAGTTTTGTCTGAGAATTCACCTCGAACCATGCTGATTTGCGGGAAATCAAAGGTAGCACCTATGAAAACTGTGTCCATACCAAGATTGGAACTTTGCGCAGCGCTACTGTTGAGTAAACTTTTAGATCTCGTAATTAAGACTTTTGTCTCGCGCATTACCATCAACGAGATTTACGCATTTTCTGATTCGACTATCGCATTACATTGGATTCATGGATCACCATCTCGTTGGAATACTTTTGTTGCCAATAGAGTCGCAAAAATTCAAGGTTTAATTTCACCTCCCCAGTGGTTTCACATTAGTGGTAAAGAAAATCCAGCAGACTGCCTTTCACGGGGTTTGACTCCTGCACAGTTTGTCAACCACACGAGTTGGTTATCAGGGCCAAGCTGGATAGTTTCAGATAAGTCTTTATGGCCCATCAATAATTTCATCGAAGATAAAACTATGACGTATGAAGCAAAAAACAAAGGTGAAGTTTTTTGCGCCGCAAATATTATAAATGCAAGTTTAATTTTAAATTTAATACAAAGAATTTCCGACTGGGGAAAATTACTTAGAATTACAGTTTTTATACTTCGCTTTGTGAAATTGCTGCCAATTTCTAGTAAAACAATTTCCGCAGCTGATTTAAACAAATCCGAAATAATTTTAATTCGGACTGTTCAAAAATTTTGTTTCGCTCAAGAGTTTTATTTACTAGAGAAAAAGGGATGTAGCTCTCCAAATTTGCAAAATTTACGACCTTTTGTGAATGACGGGTTGCTAAGAGTGGGTGGTCGTCTTGCTAACTCCAATTTAAGCTATGATCAACAACATCCTATTTTACTTCCGAAATCGCATTCTCTAGTTAATTTAATCATTGATTATTATCATCGCAAAAACCTACACGCGGGCCCGCATTTACTGTCGTCTATTCTTAGACAAAAATTTTGGATTTTGTCCGGTAGAGGAGTAATTCGAAAACGCGTTCAACAATGTAATCGCTGCTTCCGAGTTAGATCTCGTTCACAATTCCCGTTAATGGCAAACCTTCCAACCCCACGCGTAACTGAGGCCAAAGCTTTTCTTCACACAGGGGTTGACTATGGAGGTCCTTTTTCTATAACTTTGTCCCGAAGACGAGGAGTCAAATCACAAAAGGCGTATCTATGTCTTTTTGTTTGTCTTGCCACACGTGCATTACACCTTGAAATTGCGTCGGACTTGTCGACGGACACTTTTCTCGCAGCCTTTAAACGGTTTTTATCACGCCGAGGTCCATGTGCAGTCATGTATTCTGACAATGGCACTAATTTTGTCGGAGCTAAAGCTCAGCTCGATTTACTATCCGAATTTGTGCAATCGAAGCCTCTCAAGGAAGCAGTTGCAAATGAGCTCGCGGAAAACCGAATTGAGTGGAAGTTTAATCCTCCCTTAGCTCCTCATTTCGGAGGAATCTGGGAGGCTGGAATAAAAGTTGTCAAAATGCATCTAAATCGAGTTATTGGTTCGCAAATTTTATCCTATGAAGAGTTTGCCACCGTTCTGGCAGAGATCGAGTGTTTACTCAATTCCAGACCACTTTGTTGGTTAAGTTCGGATCCTGCTGAGCCTCTAGCTTTAACGCCTGCACACTTTTTAACTTTGACACCTTTGAAATCGTTACCAGCTAGTGACGTAACTCAAGTTCCTGTTAATCGCTTATCTCGCAAACAACTCCTTGACCAAATAGTTCAATCATATTGGAAACGATGGAATGTCGAATATTTGACTTCTTTACAATCTAGACAAAAGTGGAATACTCCATCGTGTCCTGTAAAATCAGGAACCCTTGTGGTATTGCGGCAAGACAGTAGTGCCCCTCTGCAATGGCCTTTGGGAGTTATTGAAGAGGTGTTCCCTGGTAAGGATGGAGTAATTCGTGTTGCTACTGTTAGGACAAAGGGCGGCATATATAAACGTCCAGTTGGACGATTATGTCCTTTACCTACTCAGTAGGAGAAGTAAACCTTTAATTTGTAAGTGTTTATTTTCATACTTGATTAATTTGTTTTATATATAACTTGGGTTTCTGTGATCAAATGTGATTCATGTAGAATTTGTAATTTTCCATTAATTTATTATTTACTCTTTTGAAAGAACCTTTCAAGGCCGGGAGAATGTTTAAGCCAGGAATAGGTTCAATTTGTTTTTAATTAAATTTGATACGCCACTGCCTGATATCTTCAGAAAAAAAGGGTTTAGCGATAACGGCAGTGGTCAGTACGTTTTCAGTTCAGTTCGCTTTAAGTTGAGATTGAGATTAGAGAAACGGGAGAACGCGAAGACGAGAGTATTAGTGGACGCACCCGAGTTTGTTGTGTAATTTTTAGGGTTCCTTATTCCTTGCTTTCCATCCAGCACGCTTTACCCCCCTATAATTTAGGCTTCAAACCAGGTCTTCTCCAAAAAGCGAAAGGTAAGTTCTGAACTATAATATAATCATTTTCCTCCACCCAATTACGTGGTGGCGCATACAATACTGAAGAAGTAAGTTTTATTGAAGATACGGGAACAGGAGGAAATCAAGGTGAAAATGACATTCATATAGATTCTGTCTCAAGAAGTGAACCAGGTACATCTACAACGATAAACAAAAATAAGGACAGAAGTTTGAAGAAAAGAAAATCGAACTTGATGGAAAATATTAGATGTGATTGACAGAAATATCAGGAAAAGAGACTACAAATCAGCTGATGGAACAAAGAAATGAAATTATGGAAAAAATTGGTTGCACTTGCCTTTCTAAAAGTTTATGTTGAAATTCTATTTTGTTTATGTTTTATTTGTTCTTTGATTATGTTCTAAGTATAACATTTTATAAGCGTTTGTTTATGTTTTATTTGTTTTGTTATTATAATGTTTCATTACATTTTAAAAAAGTCTGTTTATGTTTCTGTTTTATTTGTTCTAGGATTATAATGTTGCTACAAATATACATCTTTTGCATAGTTATTTATTAGTTTCATTTCAGTTTAAAAAACAACAAATACAATTCTGATATAACCTACGATTTAAAATGATCAAAAGTTGATGTTTACACTAATTGCGCGCCATTCTTAGCATGTTAACAAATTGGTCTCTCACTCTTCTACCGTCCACATCAGCTTCATCATCCACATCTTCATCCTGAATATTTTGTTCAGGAGGCATATTCTCGACTACATCAATTTCATTCACAATAAATTTGTCACTTAAGCATACATTGTGTAATACACAAGCAGCTCTTATGAGATGAACAATGTATTCAATACTCCTTAATTTTATATGATAAAGTTGTCTAAACTTTTGTTTTATAATACCAAAAGTATGTTCTATAAGATAGCGATTCTTCGACAACTGTATATTATAGTTCACTTGTCGTTGATTAAGCTGTCCTCGATCTTTAAAAGGGACCAATAAATTTGCCTTTAGAGGATACGCACTATCACCGAGTAAAACATATCGCCCACACTTTCTTTCCAAATTTGCACATAAAGGTGAATTTCTAAATACCCTTGCATCGTGAACTGAGCCTGGGTATCCAACAAATACGTCTCTAATTTTTCTGTTATGATCACAAACAACTTGCATCTGAAATGTAAAGAATACATAAATATATTATTCTGGTGACACCTGTAATTAGTAAATACCTGTATTGAATAGAACCCTTTCCGGTTTATATATGACTCAGCATCATTCTCTGGTTTATCTATTTTTATGTGACACCCATCAATGGCTCCTATAACATTAGGAAAACCCGTTGCTCTAAAGTGTTCCTCGATATCTCTCTTCTCGTTTTCATCAGGCCAGGTAACAATTTGAGTTGATAAATTACTTAAGAAAATTGTTACTCTTTTAATGATTCTATGTAACGAGCTAATAGTTATATTGAATCTATCAGATACATCCCGAAAACTTGCTGTTTGGTGGCCCAAATACCATAGGAAAATGAGAATCTGCCATAAATAAGATGTGATGATTAAATGCAAATAGTAGATATAACAATACAAAGTCAAATGAGACTCATTCTAAATAGACTCACCTGGCTTAATGCAGATAATTTACCATACTGTCCACTTTGCTTTTTATATTGCTCACTTATTTCATATTCTTCTGCAAATCTAAGAGCATGTTCCCGCCGAAGTCGAAAATGACCAAAAAAGGTTTCATCATCATACTGGGGTATGGTGTCATCTGAAATATGAAAGCTCATAAGTCTATTTCTATCAGTCATACACATTTAACGATAATTATTAGGTATGTTGTACCTACCTACTAAAATAATTTTTATTTACCTAAATAATCTTCATTTTTTATTCTTGGTATGCGCAGCAGGGCATCATCTTCTTCACTTGATGCAGAAGCCAAATAGTCACTGTCAGAATCACTCATTCTCAAAATGTAATGACTTATTCGGCAATGAACACAAAAGCCAGCTGATTTATAATCCTTGTACGCATGATCTAAGAAATCGTCCCTACAGTTCTTGCTCTGAACCAGGAACTGATTTTACCGTTCTTGAATCGGTTCAAACCTTATTTGCTCGACGTTGGAACGCTCCCTTTATTAGTACCAAGATAAGTTCGGTCTATGTTGGAACGCCATATTCAATTCGCGCATGCTCCGTCTAGTTCAGAACCAATTCGACTGTATGTTGGAACAAACCTTTTGCCTTCAATTTATTAATAATATTTACAGACTAAACCGAAATACCGTTTCATCAGTCAATTTACCAGCTGTGGAAATTACAAATAACCTTCTCGATGACGAATCCTCAACTTGAACGTAACGAAATGTTTGACTTTACATAACCGTTAACATTATACGATCTTAATAACAATAATTCACTGGATACTACTTATGTATCATCCCTTGTTGCATGTATAAACAGTTTATTGAAGTTCATACAAAATTAAAGCCCTTTAGTGTTCTGGAAAAAATCGAATAGAATAGAACGGGTTTTGTTTTATGCGACCTATATGTATTAGAATTTTTTTAACTTTAGTAATGAGTTATTTATTGTTATCAAATCACTGCTAATCAATCAGTTTACCTGTCATATACTCGACATTTTTGATAACTCATGCAATATTAGAATCAAACAATGTCTTGTTAATTAAATAATAATTATACCTTTGATTTCTGGTGGGCACATGGTTACCAATTTTTTCTCCAGCTGGCGGGGGATTTGCCGTTTGCTGGGGTGGCGGCATATCTGGTTGTTGCGGGGCTTTAGGTGGGGCTTCAGAGGATGGCTGCGGTTGTGGGGTTGGCGGCGGCGTTGGTCCAGTCTCCATGGGTGGTTGGTTCATGCTTCAGAATAAATTAATGATCATTGTAATAAAAGTTAAAACTAATTTTTGATCCAAATTTGCAACATTTTAAATAAAATAACAAACATTTACTTACGTGCGTCTATTTGCGTTTGGAACTTTAGAACAATTTGTCAATTGTTTTATTTCAAATAAATCATTTCCATAGCAACGCGAATCAAAGGTATTGTGATTTTTTCAAACCAAATAGTTACCTTATTGAAGACAAATCGAAGGTGACGTGATGATTTATATGTGGATTTACTGTGGCCTCATTGACTAACGGGGTAATTGTTTACAATTGCCCACTTCCCTCTTTTTGCGGTGTTTTTTTTTGGTAACCTTTGTGAAACATCATTATAATGTCACTTTTTAAGCAATGAAATGTTGTGCAAATGACAAATAATTTTATGCAAAATTTATGGATAAAGATGTGTAAAGGGCAAAGAAAATAAGAGTAAAAATAGAAGTAGTTTGCACAAAAAAAGATATTGATTTTCGTAATGTATATATGTTGTAGTCATTGGGCGTAAGGCATCATTTCATGAATTGCCCGGCAATCGCTATAATGAAGATCGTTAAACTATCAGTTTTAGGGCAGCGCCTTACGTTCAATGACTACGACATATACATGGTGACAAATGCGTTGGTGTAATTAGTTTTTAATCTAAAAAAAAATAATTGTAAGGATTTAACAACATGGGACCACTTAACAAATATTATTATGCGTTTATTGATTTTGACAATTCTAACATACTACTAGCTTGATTTGTTATTCTCTCTCTACTAGCAACGAGAGTTGTAGCGTAAAGTTTCTTCACGCTACAACCTCCCCCTTTGAACTTCTCCAACGCCTCGGGAGATGTTCAATGATGTCTTCCTCGGGCGACCACGTTTTCTTTTCGGTTGAACGGGCGCTGGTAACGCATCTGCTTCTCGTGGCATGAAGAGAGTCAGGTCGGAGACATGGTATTTTCCAATCTTTGTCGCCTGTGGGTCACACGTCTGGAGCTCATACGTGGTGGGAGTTATTACTTCCGCAATTTCGTAGGGGCCATCGCGTTTTGTTGAAAATTTCGAAGAGACGCCCTTTTGGGCATTGCTCAAATTATGGGATTTAAGCAGCACTCTGTCTCTAATCTTGAAGGAAACAGCTCGCCTGGATTGATCTGCGTAGGATTTTCGGATGTCCTGTTTGTAGGTGACTAGGTCGCTTGCTTCCTGTAAAGTTAGTGACAACTTTTTGAGATAGGGAGTGATTTGTGGCACAAAGTTCTCGCTATCTACGACTTTCCGGAGGTCATATAGAGTGTCGTGGGGCGCTCGAATTTCTCTTGCAAATGTCAGGTATGCAGGAGTATGTCCTGTAGAGTCGCATTTTGTTGAGTTTATCGCAAATCGGACGCTAGGTACGTGAAGATCCTAATCTGTATGATTCTCCTGTACCAAGATGGAGAGCTGCGTCTTCAGGTCTCGATGCTTTCTTTCAACCGGATTACTTTCGGCGTGATACAGCGGAATGTAGGAGGCTGATATGTTGAAGCAGAAGAGCACCTTCTGCATTACGTCACTCACGAATTGGACGCCGTTGTCTGAGACGATCTTTCGTGGAGTTCCATATCTCAGGAAAATTTCTTCGATTAGAATCTGGGCGCAGTTTTCAGCAGTAGCGTGTTTCAACACCAATAACTCGACCCATTTTGTGGCGAGGTCTTCGACACTAAGTATCCATCGGTTCTCTCGCATAGTAGTCGGTAAAGGTCCGAAAAGATCCATCGCTAAGATCTCAAATCGTTGAGCAGGCACAGGTGTCTGGAGTAGACCACCGGGCTTCAAGTTTGAAATCTTATATCGTTGGCAGTCTAGACAACTTTTCACGTGCAACAAATTGTCTCATTTTCGGGAAGTAGTATTTGGCAGCTATCTTCTGGAAGGTACGTTCTACCCCATAGTGTCCTCCAGTAGGAGAATCGTGATACTGTCTAAGTACTTCTTCTTGCATTCCTGTTGGAATGACCAATCTTGCGTCCTCACAATCGGATTCGTCTGGTAGGCGGTACAGCACGCCGTCTGACATGATAAATCCTCGTTCGGACCATGTTTTAATTTTCATTGGGTCGTCCCCCTCTAACGCGGAAACAATTTTTTTCACCTCCTGGTCCTGGTTTTGTTTCTCTCGGAAAGTGATTTTCCCAATGGTGGGCATCTCGGCGAATACTGCGCACACCTTGCAGGTAGCAATTTCTTCGTGTTCATAAGGCAGTCTTGAGAGATAGTCAGCAACTACGTTGATTCTTCCGGGAGGGTAAATTATCTTCATGTTCAGACCCTGGATCTTCAGTGCCCATCGGGCCAGACGTTCAGAAGGAGTTTTGACAGAGAACAGCCATTGCAATGGCTGGTGATCTGTAGCAATAGTCACTTGTGACCCTTCCAGATACATCCGGAATTTGTCAGTGGCCCACACCACAGCGAGGGCCTCTCTTTCTGTTGTGGAGTAGTTTCTCTCTGCACTGGTTAGAAGTCGGCTGGCGAATTCCACAGGTTGTTCGGAATGGTTCTCCCCCTGGAGGAGAATCGCACCGAGAGCAACTGCACTCGCATCCGTGCGCAGGACGTAGGGTTTCATTTGGTCAGCTTGTATCAGGATCGGTGCTGTCGTTAGTTTTTCTTTCAAGGTTTCGTACGCCTTCTTCTCTTCATCTCCGATTGTAAAGGGGCGATCTTTCTTGAGCAAGTTGGTGAGAGGCCGAGCAATATCGGCAAATTGTGGCACAAACTTGCGGAACCACGAGCACATCTGTACAAAACTATGCACCTGTTTCACGTTAGTGGGGGCTTTCATGTCTTTGATAACCGAGACTTTATCAGGATTGATCTCAATTCCCTTTTGCGTGATCAGATGTCCAAGAAACTTTACTGATTCCCGCACAAACCAGCACTTTTCGCGGCGCGCGCGGAGGTTAAACAGGCGGAGACGTTCGAACACGGATTTCAGGTCCTCTAGGTGCTTTTCGAAAGTCTCTGAAAGCAGGAGTATGTCGTCAACATACGCGAACACGGCGATGTCGGGTAGTCCCGAACGAAATTTGTCCATCAACCGCACAAATGTAGCAGGAGAATTTCGCAGGCCGAACGGCATTCGATTAAAGCGGAAAGTTCCGAACGGACTAACAAATCACGTTTTATCACGGTCTTCCTCGGCTACCTGGACTTGCCAGAAGCCTGCTTGTAGGTCGATTGTCGACATGAAAGGGGTGTGTTTGGCAGTATGCAGAATCTCTTCAATGCGAGGCATAGGGTAGCTATCCTTTACGGTGATAGAGTTGAGGCGCCTGTAGTCTACGCATAATCTGTAACTGTCACCCTTTGGTGTAAGAACAAGGGGACTGGACCACGGAGATTCGCACTCCTCGATGATTTCCTCGGCTAGAAGTCTGTCTAGTTCTTCCTGTAGAAATTCGCGTTTTGGTCCAGTTCGTAGCGGGTAAGGGGGGACCGAAATGGGCTGAGCATTCTCGGTATCTATTTTATGCATGGCAAAACTGGTGACTCCCCCTGGTCCAAAAATGTCATCGTTTTGGCGAATGGTTTCAATTAGCGTCTGTCGTTGCCCTGCATTAAGGTGTTCGCCTTCTTCTGGTCGTAAGCTTAATGAATTCACCCAAAAGGTTTCCGCACGTGTCGAGTTTGTGACGTGGGAGTCTTCTGCGAAGTTGAATCGGTTGGGGCTATCACGAAAGTACCAGCTGCGATCTGACACGTCGAGTACGACTTTAGCTCTTCTAAGGAAGTCGATACCCAGTAGCGTTTGATTTGAGTGAAGGTCAGGCATAACAATGAACGAGGTAGGGATAGTTTTTTTACCAATGCAAACGTCAGTTTTTGTTTGTAGCACGTTTACTACCCTCTTGATACCGTCAGCGTACGCGAGTCTCACTCTTGCGTTTGCAAAGGTATGCCCTGTTTCTTGCAAAACCTTATACAACGTGTGTCCAGCTATTGAGATCTGTGCTCCAGAATCGGCATATCCGGTTCCACTAATGTTCCGGATTTTGATTGGCAGCAGTGGTTTGCAAGAGAACGGTTCCGACGCTACTTCTGCTTGGAAAAACTGCAGTGAATCCGCCTGCAAAACATTTGCTGATACGACTGGTTTTGAACATTTGGGACATTTTGCGCGCGTGACACCTGGAGCGCCACATCCATAACAAGAAAATGTTGCTTTGGGTGTTGAAGAGATTGTCTGAGTTTCAGGGGCGTTGTTTGACCAATTCTTCTTTCTGCATTCATTCGCAGTGTGTCCAAAGTTCGAGCAAAATTGGCACTTCGGTCTAGACTTAACCTGCGTGTTGGGTTTTACGTCAGATTTCCTTTCTTCATCTTGAAAATCTTCTTCGATTCGACGAGTTTCATCAAGTAGGTGTTTGAAACTGTCTACTTTATCTCTTGGCAGGTGTCTGCGCATGCGCGGTGATAGCAAACCGTATATCATGTCCAGTTGGACGCTTTCAGGTAGCGTTCCTTTGGGAAGTTGCGCTAGCAAGGCTCGTGATTGGCTAACAAAACTGTCCGTGCTCATGTCAGCAGTTTGCTCTTTGGAAAAGAGTTCGCGGTAGACGCGATGTGGTGCCTTTTTGGGACCGTACGTATGTCTGAGGGATGTTATGGCTTCATCCCAATCTGCAATAGCATCTTTAATGCCTTGAAATCACGTGGCTGCGTTTTCCGTTAGAATTAGCGATAGACCTTTCAGTGCATTTTTGTTCGAGATGTTTGTGATGTCCTTGTATGTCACGATTGCGTCAATAAACGCGTTTACATCGCTGTCCTTTTTCCCGTCAAACCGCGCGGTGCATTTTGCGAATGACCCATGGTTGCGAACTGGAGCAGGAGTTGGCGGAGCTTGTTGTGCGGTGATTGTTTGTTCCATTAGGACCTTTTGCACCGTTTGTAACAATGCTGCGAATTGGTCGGTCGACAAGGTAATCGGCAAAGATGACGGTTCACCCGTGCTTTCTTCGTTGGGAATTTTCTTTGGCGGCATAGCGACTTGGATTGCGTATTACGACAAAATTATGGAGTTTCGTGCGTAAATCACGGCAAATTCAACGTTCGAGCATGCGCGTAAATCTTATGACGACGCTTTTCGTTTACGACTGTTGGTACGCCACTGGCGGAAAACCGGGTTCCAAGAATGAAATTCGGCGCAAATGCTTCCTGTAACTGTTGTTCTTCGCGGCTCTTCCTGGGTGAGGGTAGCGCGGGGGTACCGACTGAGCTGGTGGTGCTGATCCTAGGCGAGGATAGCGCGTCCTTAAGTCGGCGAGACGCAGGAAATAATTGCGAGATTTCGAATTTCAAACGTTTTTCATGCAATAACGCAAATGCAGTTAGCTCTTACTTGACTCGTGGTTCAGGTCGTCTTCGGGCTCACAGTTGGGCGTCACTTGTAAGGATTTAACAACATGGGACCACTTAACAAATATTATTATGCGTTTATTGATTTTGACAATTCTAACATACTACTAGCTTGATTTGTTATTCTCTCTCTACTAGCAACGAGAGTTGTAGCGTAAAGTTTCTTCACGCTACATAATCTAATAAAAATCTAAAAGTGGGTAAAGTAAACAATGAACGAAAAGGGCCTTAAGTAATAATATTAATTAATAACTCAAAAAAATGTTCTATTTAGAAAAAATAGTTTTTATTTACTTAATGTTATACAGGGTGATTCACGTAGCCCGTCCATTAGAAGTTTTTCAACTTTCAGTTGGATTCGAAATTTGAAACTTGAAGAGCAGTCATTATCAGTCATGCTCATTCTATCTAAAATATTTTAAGCTCTCTAGCTATACAGGATGTGCCAAAAGTCGGTTTCAACTTTCTTATTTTAAATAGAAACGTACCATTTTTTCTACATGGTCTAATTGGTCTTCCAACTCTGAGTTTTTATAACACTTGTTATGTGAACTTACTTATTTGACAATTTTTGACATTACGTTAATTTATGTGAAAAAAATGATCGATGTGGTAGCTTACGGAGAAATTCGTATCTGGCAGACGGTTCAGAATCTGTGAAAGCTAATTTGTAAAGTGCTTAGTTCAAAGTTCAGACTAACTTCTGATATCTTAATGGTGGTTCCATCTTGTACCATATTGTTGCGACCTTTCGTGGGCCGTTTCTACTAATTGGGAAACTCGGTCACAGTACGACTGCTTTTATTTAACACAACTTATAAAAGACAATAACTTATTCGTCTTTCCTGTCTACTGTCTGCCACACCACTACTCTACCCACTTGTTTCATTCAATCTTTTTTAGTAGATAACCCTCTAGAACATTCTAGAAGGTTTTCCGTAACACTGCCTCCCTCTTAAGCCTGTTCGTCCCGAGCAGGCACCTCGTTACTCCTACAATATTTGGCGAGTCGATCCAGGTGGACAACTTTCATCTTAACTCTAGAGGCTCTTTGAATCCGGTAGACGACGTCGTTGATTCTCTTAATAATCGTGTACGGTCCTTCCCACGCAGGATGAAGTTTTGGAGAGCGCCCTCTTTTACGTTGGGGGTTGTACAACCACACGAGATCTCCTTCTTGAAATCCTTTGGTCATAGCGTGTCTTCATTCGATCGCTCGTTGTTGCGATACGTTCTCGCACCAACTCATGAATGTTGTCCAGTCGTTGCCTCAGGTTCTCGGCATTAATCATTGGTGCTCTCTCGGGCATCTGTAGGTGTCCCAAAGAGAAGATCACACGGCAACCGAAGCTCCCGTCCAAACAAGATTCTTGCTGGAGATTCGCCGGTTGTATCGTGGGTAGCTGCTTTATACGCCAGGAGAAACAGAGGCAACTGCAGGTCCCAATCTTTCTGATGTGTTGCAACCACTTTCGCCAGATGTTGTTCCATGGTTCGATTGAATCGCTCCACCATTCCGTCTGACTGCGGATGAAGCGGAGTTGTCCTTGTCTTCTGTATCCCGAGTAGAGAACAGATGTCTTGGAAAACATTAGACTCAAAGTTTCGCCCTTGATCAGAGTGAAGCTCCAGAGGCGCTCCAAATCGACAAATGAGGTTGTCAACTAGTACTCTGGCTACGGTGATGGCTTCTTGATTGGGTAGTGCGTAAGCCTCTGGCCATTTGGTGAAATAATCGATGGCAACTAAGATGTACTTGTTGCCACCCTCCGTTGTTGGAAATGGACCAGCTACATCAATGGCAATTCGCTCGAAAGGTGCTCCCATGTTGTACCTTCCCATTTGTCCGCGATTTCGCGTTCTCGGCCCTTTCGTAGCGGCACAAGTTTCACATCGCCGACACCAAGTCTCTACGTCCTTTCTACAGTTCACCCAATAAAAACGCTCCCTCACTTTGTCTACAGTTAGTTTTGTTCACTCCCAGGTGATCACCGGAGATTCCATCATGACTTTCTCTTAAATCTTCCTTCACTCGGTTCTTTGGGAGAACCACCTGCACCTCTCTCTCTTTTGCCATCCGGACTCTCCCAGATTCTTCGTAGAAGTCCATTTATAACTTTGAGCGAGTCCCATTGAGCCCAAAGAGCTTTGAGTGCTGGTCCCTTGTCCGAGTTCTCTGCCCATATTGGTCGATCTTGCCCATTTTCCTTCTTTTCCACTATCAGTTTAATGTCGGGATCATTCTTTTGTTCCTTGTGCAATTCCGCTGTCGTCCAATTATCTGGTGTATCGAGAACGATTGCGTTCACGACTACAGATCTATGCTGCACATCAATCCTCTTGCAATGCTTGCAATCTTCTTTACAGGGCCTTCGAGATAAACCGTCTGCATTTCCATGAGTTTTTCCTGGTCGGTGAATGATCTTTAAGTCGTACTGTTGCAATTTCTCGATCCACCTCGCAACTTGTCCTTCTGGATTCTTCAATTGCAGCAGCCACTTCAGCGCAGCATGATCGGTTCTCACCAGAATTTTCCGTACAGATACTGATAAAAATGATCGACAGCTTTCACGATAGCCAGCAATTCTCTCCGGGTGACGCAGTAATTTTGCTCGGGTTTACTGAGAACTTTGCTGTAGTACTCAATTACGCGTTCTTCGCCATTTTGAATCTGCGAAAGGACTGCCCCGATTCCGTTGTTGCTGGCGTCTGCGTCTAACACAAACTGGCTATGCACCTGCGGAAAGGCCAGGATTGGACTTGAACACAATGCACTTTTAAGAGTTTGAAACGCTATTTCAGAATCCCTGGACCATGCGAAGCGCACGTTGTCTTCTGTCAGTTTATGTAGGGGTTTGGCAATGTCTGCAAACTTCTTTACAAATCTCCTGTAGTATGTGCACAAACCTAAGAAACTTCGCACTTCATGTTGATCTCGTGGTTGTGGCCAATCCCTAACAGCTTCAAGCTTTCCTGGATCTGTCTCAATTCCATCCGAAGAAACCACATGTCCAAAAATTTTACTTGTTTCTGGAATAGTACACACTTCTTGGGATGTAGCTTGAGATGTGCGTTGCGCAACCGCTTGAAAACCTCCCGAAGGTTTTTCAGATGCTTTTCGAACGTCCGGCCCACCACCATCACGTCATCCAAGTAGACCAAGCAAGTTTTCCACGTCAATCCTCGAAGAACACATTCCATCAAGCGCTCGAAGGTGGCTGGCGCGTTGCAGAGTCCAAAAGGCATAACAGTGAACTGGTATAAACCATTACCCGCTGAGAAAGCTGTCTTTTCTTTGTCCTCTGGGTGAAGTCCAACTTGCCAGTACCCACTTTTCAGATCCAGTGTTGAAAACCATGACGATCCAGACAGTGTATTCAAAGTATCGTCGATCCTGGGTAGTGGGTAGCTATCTTTCTTGGTGACATCGTTCAATTTTCGATAATCCACGCAGAATCGTGTTGAACCGTCCTTTTTCTTGACTAATACCAAGAGTGACGATCATGGAGATGTCGACTCCTCTACCACACCGTTATGCAACATGTCGTTCATCAGTGTCAATACCTCTTCCTGTTTTGCTAATGGCAAACGTCTTGGAGGTTGGCGAATTGGCACAGAGTTCTCGGTGTTGATTCGATGCTGTATTACATTGGTTATTCCAGTAGGACTTCCTTCCATAGCAAAAGCAGTACTTTCTTCTCGAACAAACTGTTCCGCGAGTTCTCTCTTCTCTTTCGTCAAATGTTTCCACTTTGGAGAGAACATCTTTACAACTGCTTCTTTTGACTATTTGGAATCCAAAGTTTCTGATGGAACATCACAACGCGAAATCCATTCTACCGGTTCGCACTTGCCTAGTGCTTCTCCTTGCCGAAGTGTCTTGGTTGTCATGCTCGGGTTGATGACTCTTATCGGAATCTTTGTCTTGTCCATGTTAATTAATGTCTTAGCCAGAAATAGATCATTAGCAGCTAATTGAGGCTCTGCAATGCCGGCGACATATCCTCCAGGTTGACCACTCAATGTTGCCCATATAATCTTTTCTGTGTTGGCAGCTACATGTACAGTCTTGGTTACGAGCAGACGAATTTCTTGTGAGGACATCGTGGACGTCCTCAACGGAATTTCTTCGTTTCCAACTTTTAAAGTTCGATGACTCATATCCAAAATAAATCCGTGCTTTTCCATAATGTCCAGACCAAGAATGAAATCATCTTTTATGTCTGCAACCAGAATCCTCTCTTTCAACACAAATCTTCCAACATGTATGCTTGCTTTAACTTCGCCGTATAACCGAGCAGATTCACCCGTAGCCGTAGTCAGACGAGCGCCATTCGATACTGGTTGAATTTGCTGTTCTCGAAGTGCTCCACGTCGAACAATGGATTTTGTCGCTCCGGTATCGACAACGAGGACGCAGTCCCTCTCGTCGAGCTTTCCACTGAGAAGGAGGCTTTTGGTAGACTTTTTAAGCAACGAAACATTGTAGCTTCTAGGACTATGAGATTTGTCAGCCAGCGGTCGTCCCCAAGCGCTAGCTGAAATTAGTTTTCCTGGTCCCTGGGTGAAGAGCCAGCGTTTGATCGCTCTAGGCGCGAACGATCTGCTGACCTGGCTTCTTGGCGACAGTGGCGGCGTATGTGTCCTATTCTGCCGCATCCATAGCAGAGTGGCCTGACTCCAGTATTTACGGCCGTCTTCTGTGAGCTCAATTTTTGTATAAGCTCCTCCAACTTATTCAACCTAGTTGACACAGCGTTGTTGGAGTCCTCGATCTGGTCAAGGGCCACTTCTCTTACTCGGTACATGTTAGGACGTGAAGTTGCTTGCGCAGCTTCATTGCGCAGTGCCCGAAGCAAAGCGTCGTCGATTGTCTTATAATCGCCCAGCATGAGCATTTGACGCATATCCGGATCCTTCACGCCATTGACAAACGTTTGTGTTGCCAACTGATTCCAATGTTCTGCTGGGTAGGTCGGATAAGCCAGGTAAACCAGTCGGTCGATGTCTGCTTTGAATTCCTGCAGACTTTCCGCGCACTTCTGGGTCCTTGTGGTCAACTGTTGCTGAAAGACTTGCTGCATGTGACTGTCGCCATAGCGCAGCTCCAATACTTTGACTAGCTTGTTGAAATCTTTTTGATCTTGGATGAGTATTGTCTGCAGTAAATCCAACGCTGGTCCTCGAAGAGCCAAAACCAAAGCTGTGGCTTTGTCTTCTGTTGTCCAGCCATTCGCCTCAGCAGCGGCGTCAAGTTGTCGTCGGTATGTGCCCCAAGAGCTCTGACCGTCGTAATTTGGCAGTTTGGCGCGGTGTAAATTCCCGCTGTAGCCGCTGCCACCGTTGCTGTTGACTCTCATCCTCTGTTGCAATGTTGCCATTTGCGTGGCCATTTGAGTCTCCATCGCTACAAATTTTTCTTGCACTTGTTGCACTCGTTCGTCAACTTGCTGGATCTTTTCGTCTTGACCTTCTAAAAGATTCATCAGTTCTTCCTTTTCTTCTAGGCGCTTCCTTTCTTGTTCTTCACTTTCTGCGAGACGCTGGTGTTGTAGAAAATCTTTCAGTTCTTCCTTTTCTTCAAGACGCTTTCTCTCCAGCTCCTCTTTTTCTTCGAGACGTTTTTTCTCCAGCTCCTCTTTTTCTTCGAGACGCTTCTTCTCCTGTAGTTGCATCATTTCCATGAGGCTAGCTAAGGAGACTTCGATTCCTGTTTTTGACATTTTCTTTGTGTTAGGCATTTACCGAATTTCTCACAATTATCCCTTACTTCTGACACCAATTGTTGCGACCTTTCGTGGGCCGTTTCTACTAATTGGGAAACTCGGTCACAGTACGACTGCTTTTATTTAACACAACTTATAAAAGACAATAACTTATTCGTCTGTCCTGTCTACTGTCTGCCACACCACTACTCTACCCACTTGATTCGTCCAATCTTTTTTAGTAGATAACCCTCTAGAACATTCTAGAAGGTTTTCCGTAACAATATGGTTGCAGACAATTTTCAAATATCGCAACCAAAAATGGTCAAGAAGTAATTTTTTTCAAATGGCACCTACAGATTCTTTTTACACCACTCGATAGAAACTTGTATTTTGGGATGAGTTACTTAAGCATTCCCTATACCTAACTTCATCCCCTATCAAATTAAAAATTAAAATTCTGAAATTTCATCAATTTTGCACCAGATTTTTTGGTTTTTCAAGTATGCCATGGAAACAAAAGACAATTGCAACAATTTAATTATGAAATGAATATTTTACTAATTTTATAAAAACACAACAACAAAAACTATCAAGAACCATCTTAACAAAATTCTAATGTAAATGTTCATTGTGAGCATCATTTTGATTACTACATTCTATCATTTTATATCATTGTGTAGCTCTTCTTATTTTGTTGGTGTCAAGACTGTCAAATGCTTTTATTATTTTCCCGCTTAATTCTTTTATGTTGCAAAGTGGTGAAGTATAAACTAAATCTTTTATTCGAAACCAAATATAAAAGTCTAATGAGGTAAGGTCTGGAGATAATAAGAGCATTCGACAGTCTTGGTTTTAACGAAATTAGAAGAGGTACACAATCTGTTGAAAATGGTTTAATAGAATGTGTATAGTAATCAAAATGGCGCTCACATTGAACACCTACATTAGAATTTTGTTAAGATGGTTCTTGGTAGTTTTTGTTGTTGTTTTTTTATAAAATTAGTAACATATTCCTTTCATAATTAAAATGTTGCAATTGTCTTTGGTTTCTATGGCACACTTGAAAAACTAAAAAAATCTCTCGGCAAGATTAATGGAATTTCTGGATTTTAATTTTTAATGTTATAGGGGATGAAGTTAGGTATAGGGAATGCTTAAGTGACTCATCCAAAAATACAATTTTCTATCGAATGGTGTAAAAAAAATCTGTAGGTGCCATTTGAAAAAATTGACTTTTTGATTATTTTTGGATGCGATATTTGAAAATTGTCTGCGCCTATACGGTACAAAATGGAACTACCATTAAGATATCAGAAGTTAGTCTGGACTTTGAACTAAGTACTTTATAAATTGGTTTTCATAAATTCAAAACCGTCTGCCAGATACGAATTTTTTCCTAAGCTACCACATCGACCGTTTTTTTCACATAAATTAACATAATGTAAAAAATTGTCAAATAAGTTTACATAACAAATGTTATAAAAACTCAGAGTTGGAAGACCAATTAGACCATGTAGAAAAAATGGTACGTTTATAATTAAAATAAGAAAGTTGATACCGACTTTTTGCACACGCTGTATAGCTAGAGAGCTCAAAATATTTTAGATAGAATGAGCATGACTGATAATGACTGCTCTTCCAAGTTTCAAATTTCGAATCCAACTGGAAGTTGAAAAACTTCTAATGGACGGGCTACGTGAATTACCCTGTATATTGCAAAATTTTCTCTCCTTCAGTTATTTTCTTTTTTTTTATCGTTCCCGGTTTAGATGGAAATAATATTTACTTTGGTTTTTCTTACGGAAACCTTGGCAAACTTAATTTTTTTTAAACGTTCTGTTTAATTAATCTTTGTATTGTAATTAATTTTAACGCTACACTTTATTATGTTATTTTATTATTATTTAATACTAATACCCTGTTACATGAACATATTTTTAATTTACTTTCAGTTGACACAAATTCATAGGATCTCTTCTGTTTGGAGCCTTGACTTGGGAATTCGGTGGACAAAAGATACACAAACAACTTAATGTAAATAATGGTATTTATTGTTATGTACTTTACTTGATTTGTCAAAAACGAAAACGAAACGTGTTGAAAAAGTGGCGCTCTTCAAGGATCACGGGGCTTTATAGTCAGCTGCTCGGCGCCTTGCGAAATCTCTGTTCCTGAGCGATTATTTCACAACTAGGGCTCCGCCCTAGTATCCGCAGAGACGTTTCAAGTTATTGAAGGTAATCTTTGAACGGTGTTTGTTTTTATTTTTGTGAGGGGAAGTTTTGAGTAGGGGACGAGTTTTTATGTTTTTATGCCGCTATGGTGTCAATTTGCTATTGACGGATGATTTTTGAGGTTATGTAATTGGAAACCAATATGAAATAATTCACCTGGATGTGTATTTTTTTTCTTTATGCTGCATGGTGTGTAAGATTGAGGTTGTTTTGGAACCTTTGTACATCCAGTGGTAGGAAAACACAACTGTTCTCGTTATTGTCGTTTGTTTGGAAATTAATGGAATTGATAATTGAAGGGTATGATTTTCAATAAATTCAAATTTTTTTCTGTTTAATTTTTTTATTTTTAGTTTACAAACACTACTACCGCAATTAATTATCGCGGTAGTAGTGTTTGCTTTCGCCTTTAAATATGATAATTATGTTATGATAATTATTTGCACCTCGACGGCCTCTCCGCCCTCTACGGCCTCCTTGCCCTCTACGGCCCCCCCGGCGGCCTCTTCGACGCCCCCCTCTGACACTCTCTCCTTGCTGCTGACGTACGGCGTTTACCATTTGGTGACGTCTGAAAATGACGCTCAATTAGATAGTTACATATCATTGCTGAAGATAACAAACCTCTGATTTTATAAAAAAAAAAACGTTAAAGCGTTTTTGGGAAACAGAACAAGTCCCAGTTGATTGTTCGATGTCCCCTGAGGATGCTCAGGTGGAGGCGTCATTTGTTGAATCTCATTTTTGAGTCCCTTCTGGTCGATTCGGCGTAGTACTTCCTTTCAAGAAGACTTTACCATTACCTTTATTTGAAGGATCGCTACAACTAGCGGACCGTCGCCTATGCGCCCTCGAACGCCGCTTGGCTTCCCAACCCGAGCGTCGGCAACAGTACTCTGATTTTATGTCTGACTACCTTGAGTCAGGACACATGTCTCTGTGCACGACGCCCACTGATTTTCACTCTTACGTGATTCCACACCATTGTGTCATGAAGGGAGACGGTTCTTCCTCACCACTGACGTTCGGCAGATGTACCGTCAAATTTTGGTTGCCGAACCCCATCGAGATTTTCAGTTAATCCGTTGGCGTTTTTCGTCAGAATTACCGATTGACACGTATCGATTAAATACGGTCACTTACGGTGTCACGTCATCCCCGTATCTCGCTATTCGTTGCTTGCTGGAGTTGGCCGCTAGTGGTCAACAGCAATTTCCTCTGTCATCAAGGGCCATTCGAACTGAATTATATGTTGACGATTTTGCCACCGGGGCAGACGATCTTGCCACTGCACTGGAGTTGCGACGACAGATTGTCACGCTGCTACAACAGGGATGTTTTGAATTGCGAAAGTGGAACAGCAACCACACCGCGTTGTTGGCTGGGTTACCACCTGAACACTGCCACGCTCCAGTTTCGATTTTTGACCCGCACGCAGAAGTGACAAAAATTCTCGGCCTCCGGTGGGATTCGCACGACGATTCCTTTTCGTTTGCTGTTCACCAGGTCGCGTCTGTATGCACCAAACGAGCTATCTTATCGGAAGTTGCCCGTATTTACGATCCGTTGGGCCTCTTAGCCCCTTTAACATTTTTTGCGAAACGTCTTATTCAGCACCTCTGGTTATTGGGACTGGAATGGGACGCTCAACCTCCGGATGATGTTTGCCATCAGTGGACGCGCTACAAGTCTTTGCTTTCTATTTTGTCCCGTCTCAAAATTCCTCGATGGACGAAGCAAAACCCCAGTTTTACGTGTCAGCTCCACGCGTCCTGCGATGCTTCGGAGGTCGGGTACGCTAGCGTAATATATTTTCGCTAGGTCGACGCCCACGAACACCTTGTTTTATCTTTGGTTGCGGCCAAGTCCAAAGTTGCGCCTATCAAGCGCCTTTCCGTTCCACGGCTTGAACTCTGCACTGCAGTTTCGCTAGCCAAACTAGTCGGGTTTGTATTGCAAACTTGCGAATCTATCGAATTTACTGACGTAGTTGCATGGAGTGACTCGACAGTCGCTCTCAGTTGGATAAAGTCCACCCCACAGGTGGAAAACTTTTGTTGCGAACCGAGGTGCTCTGATCCAAGATGCTGTTGCTCCTACTTGTTGGCGCCATGTGCGCTCCGCAGATAATCCTGCAGACCCAGCTTCCCGTGGTCTGTTGCCTGAAGAGTTTATGGCGGGCGAGATCTTCTTGGTTAAGCGCTTCGCCAAACAGTTGGCCACCCAACCTGGGTGGCGTTTCAGATGTAGAGTTTGCCTCCCTCACACACGAAGAAAGAACAATTTCGTTAATTATTACCAAACCATCTATTCATTTTATTGAAGGGTTGCTAAGGGTTGCTAATCCGTTTTTCTTCGCTGCGCAAGGTTCAGGGCGTTGTCGCCTTTTGTTTTCGTTTTTCTTCAAATCTTCGTGGCCCAGACCGGGTTTCTGGGCCGCTCTCCGCTCAGGAGTTATATCGCGCCTTTTTGGCCATCGTAAAAGTAGTACAACAAGTTGTATTTCAAGAAGAAGTCGCCGCTATTCGCGCAGGTCGCCCGTGTCCAAAATCGTTTCAAAAGTTGTCACCGTTTCTTGACGACAACGGTATTCTTCGCGTAGGCGGCCGGATATCTCACTCCACGCTACCCTTTGACACGAAGCACCCCGCACTACTTCCTCGCCTCCACAGATTGGTAGAATTATTGATTTGGCAGGTTTATAACGGCAATATGCACCCGGGAGTTAACACCACGATGTATCTTTTGCAGCAGACCGTGTACATTGTTTCTGCTCGTCGAGCAATTCGCCAGTACTTCGCCAAATGTTATCGCTGTTTTCGCGCGCGACCGATTTCGCTCACTCCTCCCATGGGAGAGTTACCCATTTCGCAGGTCAGCCAGGTCAAAGCCTTTAGTTGTGTAGGCGTTGATTATGGTGGCCCTTTTACCATTGTTATGTCCCGTCATCGCGGAGTCAAAACGCTTAAGGCTTACTTGTGTTTATTCGTGTGTTTCGCCACTAGGGCGATTTATTTGAAGGTCGCTTCAGATTTGTCGCAAGACACTTTTTTGGCTGCTTTGAGACGCTTCATCTCACGGCGGGGCCGCTGTTCTTGCATTTTTAGCGACTGCGGCACCAACTTTGTCGGTGCCAATCGCGTTTTGGTCGACACCATGCGCCTCGCTGTTGAGATCGAGGCAATAAAATGGAATTTTAAAAGCAGCCATTACAAAACAGTAGAGGGTCCTCCACAAAGAGGGCGCTAGTAGCTTCGAATTCAATGATTCTCTTTTTTCATATAGGTAGTTCCTCATAGATGTCGCTGATTTTTTCGGTTAAAAGAAGAATGCTGCATTGTACGTCGAAATCGATGATTACGGTTGCTAGCACACAGAGGGCGCTACTGCGGTGCGCTTTTATACAGCCATTGTTTGTTTTGTAAATTGAAACTTTGTTGAAAGGTCAAACGTCGACTAAATGTTATTATACTACCCAGGCGCCAGAATCGTCGAATTGAGATTATCGAGTTGTTGAGTGGTAGATTTTAACTGCCGCATTCACAATTCTTTGTTTTCATTGACTGTTTTTGCGATAATCCCGACAAACTGTTAGTGTTCTTAGTGTGTAGGTACTTGTGTAATTTCAGTGAAAATTCAGGAAGATGCCAAAGTATTGTGCTACGCAGAACAAGAGAAATCGGCGAGCAAAAGCCACTAGAAATTGGCATGAATTGAAGGGAAAAAACCTACTTTCTAGGTAAGTGACTATTTCTACTACAAAGTGATTTATTCTGACCGTTTATTAGAAGTATCTCGAGAAAGAAAGAATGATCTGACCTGAAAATTTCCTCATAGTTTTAGCGAGATAGGACCTAATTAGTGAAAACACTTTCAAAATGGCGTCATCTCCGCTTGCGGGAATTTGAAATTAATTTTGTTACTATAAATGGAATATGTACCCCAATTCTAATTTTTTTTCTGGATTCTGTGGAGAATTGGAAAGTCATTTGCTAAAAACTTTTTATACCTAAAATCCACAGGTACTTTGGACATGATTAAGTTTTCCTGAAAAATTTGATGTCGGTAGAAAAGTAAAATTACAGCAACAGTTGACGACAACACCATTGGTTTTTTTTGATGCGGGAAAGATATAACGTTGGAGCTATTAATGTTATAAAAAAATATCCAAAATATTGGAACAGTAAAGTTTATAACTAACGACATACGTCGAATTCACAAAAACAGCAAACAATCTGTGGCTGTGCTGTGGTTACAACCAATAGATAGAGAAAAGTAATGCGCTTATAATGATGTCATGATGTTCCAATACCGAAATGTATGGCTCTTTAAATATCTACGGTTTTTATATTTTATGGAAGAAAATTTAAAAAGTACCGACTTCTAGGAGGCTTTGCCTTTAACAGCCTAATTGACAATACTAGGTTTTCAACGGATCTGAAAGATAATAAATGCAATTATGTACGTACAGTGGCGAGCAAAAAATAAGGCACGATGTTTCTTTCTAGTGTAAACCAACTCCATTTGGTAAGGCGGGCAGGGCATTGCGACCCACCCATTTCCAGGTGATTCGCTGCTGGGCGAGGGAAGTGGGTGAATTTTGGGGTAGATATACCCTCCCAGCGGACTAAATATTTATTATCCGTAGCACAATTGGGCGATAAAAATTTCTGGAGGTCCAATACGGCAAACTGGCGACACTGTAGGTAAAATATCTACATATTTCCTACAGGCGCTTCGAAATCAAAAAACGTGACATTTACGTATCAAACGTAACTGGACCGTTTTAAGCTGATAATAATTATTCATTGTAGGTATACACTAACATGAAGCTGGTGTATGATGAGTTTTTAATCATTTATTATTTTAATCCAAATTTAAGTAGGTGGTTATGGTTTATAATTATGAACATTTTCGGTAAAAACCAAATACAACGTTTGTAACCGACGTATTTGCTTATTTATTAACAAATTGATTTTTAATGTTATTATCCTTTCTGGCTTCCAGTATTGATTTATTTATATTGTTCAGCAGGTGAAATTAAAATTTGGAACAAATAAGCAATAAACAAGTAATTATTATCTATTATAGGACAATTGCCCAATTCATAACGCCAGAATTGTTCAACGACAGTAGAGTTACTGTCCTGCCATGACCGTCGAAAAGTCCATATCTCAATCCCATTAAGAATGTGTGGGCGCTATTGTGGGAAAAAATTAATAGAAACTTATTTCGATCGGAAAATAAAGAGTAACTTTGGACCGCTATTGAGGACGCCTGCGATACCTTGCCATAGGTGATTTTCAAAATATCATGGGATGAATGTCTAGGCACCTGGCAAAGGTCATGGAGCTGAATGAGACACCAACAAAATATTAAGAAATGGGTACTTTTTCTTGTTCATATTTTGTCATATTTCATTATTAATGTTTTATCTTTTTTGTTTATACCCATTATATATTTTTATTTTAGATAAATTCACATAGATATACAATTTATCATTATTATTTATTAGGTCGTGATGATATTAGGGAAAATAGAATTCTGAACTATCCACAATGGCGCTGAGCACGGCTACGCTGAGACAGCCACTCATACAGCGAGTTTTACACAACTTAAAAATCGTCAATTTTGCTTTACAAGTCGTGCCTTATTTTTTGCTCGCCACTGTACATCAGAATAATTCGTATGTCATAAAAACTCGGGAGTAAAATAAAATCATCCAACATCACAAAAATAGGGAGTAAAATTATACAAGCCAAAAATTTAGTTATAGTCTTAGCGAGTGAGGATGTAATCAATGAAAATATTTTCATAATACAGGGTGTAACAGAAATAAGTACATTAATTTCAACTGGTAATAGACCTCTTCAAGACGAAAAACTTTTCTTAATAATTTTTTTTAAAGAACGTTTTAGTTTTTGTGTTAAAATTATTTAGAAATCTTACACAATTTTTTTACACGCCACTGGAAGCAACGTTACCTAAGTCAACAAGAATTACGATTATTATCTGTCAGATCTGAAAAATATGTTATAACTTTTTGTTATTTTTGTCATAGTGAGTTTGCGTATCACAAACGTTATAACTTCGTTACATTATAAGCTTCTTACTCGATTTCCTGTTGGCAATATTTAACACGTTGCTAAGAGAAAAATGTTGTAACGTACGGTATAAACAAAAAACAAGTATAGCGCAAACTCACTTGTAGTATTTCTCTTTACGTTACCTTCCCAACCAATACTAATTTCGAATATTTTCTTTTTAGGCAAGACGTAGCAAGTTTTGATTCAAAAGTAGAAGTAGAAGCAGCGACCGATGAGATCCCTGAACCTATTGTTGCTACTACATTTTCCTCGGTAGACTCTTCTACTAATAATGTTAGTGTGCCACAGCCTGTTGATGATGCTTTCGTAGACATAAACATTTTACTTGAAAGGTCAGGTAGGTACATCACTTTTATGATTTATTTTCGCAGAAAAAGGTTTTATGTCGTCCCATATTACTATCAGGTAAGAATAATGACCAATCACACTATATTTCGAGCTCTTATTAAAAAGACCATTTTCTTCGCAACTATTACATCGCATTTCTGATTGTCCAGAAAATCGGCCACTACGCGAAAAGGTCAAAAGACGTACCTAAGTCAAAATTATTTGAGATCGACTGATGCCGACCGGCCGCCGATTCATTGAAAATGATTTTAAAAATTAATACAATCATTTTCATCAAGTACAAGGGCAATTACTAAGCGCCACTTTTGTGACTTTTCTATGAAAAAATTTCAGGAGAGAACGATTTTTTTGAATAACGAATGCAATTTATACTTACATACTGTTAGCGAGGTGACGCCAACGGCAGTCATAACATGCGGTAACCTGATATCTTCCCGATAGTCACGGAAAACAATGCATGTTCGCGGATTGCGGACGAGGTGACGAGGAGGATCGTGGGGCCGAGTGCAGAACCCAATCAATACTTTAATTGTTAATGTACTAATTAATTACTTTTCTTTAAAAGTCATCTTTTAGCTTAAATTTTGGTCATTGTTTACTTTACCCACTTCTGGATTTTCAAAAAGCCATTTACAGCAAAGCATTCCTTAACACTTATACAGGGTAGGGCAATAGTGCGCCCGAGTTCGATAGCTCGAGTTCTATGATAGGTGGAAATTTGATTTAAAAACACAGATAAACTAGAGAAAGAAGTCTATAACCGGAAATTATTTTTGAACAGAGTGAGCCAATACAATTATACAGGGGCAAGTGACACTTTTTAAATGGAATGTGGTGTGTAAAAGTAGATTTTTCATAGATTTTTCGGAGCCTTTTCCTAGACTCTTTTTAATCCAATATTATTGCTGACTATTTTTAAACAACTTGGATGTAGCGATTTTTTTTGTTCAATAATGGCATCTGCAGATGCATATTAAAAAAATTACTACACTCACAATTACGACTTCTAAGGAAAAATGATGTAAAGACTACTTAGAAAACATCTGTGGAATGTCTTTAATCCGTTTTAACTTTTGAAAAATTATACAGGGTGGCTAAATTTAATTTTTCAATTTAGAACTTCTTGAATTTGATTTTCTCTATTGTTTCAAATAGAACACCCTCTATATTTTTTATCTGTATGATGTAGAAACTAAAAACAAACATTTTTTGTATGTACACCCCTACGGCTATTTGTAACCATTTTCGATTTATCGCCCAATAATTAAACGATCAAACGAACTTACCTGAAGTTCGATCGTAATTATATGAGGCTCCATTCCGAAGATATCACTTATTATTTACCACGTAGTTCAGGAATCTGAGCTGCTACGTCACAAGTTTAAAGAGTGAAGGACTGACCCCCCACTCCCTCACGTTATGCCCACCCGCAGCGGCGGGTCTCATTTGTTTAACCTAATAAAGTTTTATTTGCAAGGGTAGGGTTGGGGAGGGTGGTGATATCTTCGGAATGGAGCCTCATATAATTACGATCGAACTTCAGGTAAGTTCGTTTGATCGTTTAATTATATTACGGCGTCCATTCCGAAGATATCACTTATTATTTACCACGTAGATGTTTAAAGTCAACTGTGGTGCAAATTAAAACTTTTATTGTTGAATATGTTAATTAATTCGTGGGACTTATTAAGGTATTTACTAATTGCCCAGAATCGATAAGTGGGCAATTGTAGAAGCGGAGAAATGTCTCCAAGTTTTTGGTCCATCCAACGCAGTCTTGAATTTGATCATTGATTGAGATATTTAAATATCTCCATCAACGATTTGATCTAGGCGGTGTGCCGCCGAGGTTGAAGCGTGTCGAGTTGAATGCGGTTTAAATTGCGACACGTCCACCCCCGCTCCTTGAAGAGTTACTTTCACCCAACGACTGATTGTTTGTGTTGAGGCCACTGAGTGTGGTTTTCTGACTGTGACGAAGAGGACTGAGGAAGTCATGTTCTTGCCGCGATGGCTCAGTCATATCTATGTAGCTTTCAATGGCGGAGGCGAGACATAAATCTGGATTTTCCCTAAAGTAGGGAATTGTAAGCACGGGTTGATTTTTGTTGATACCCGATGTTTTGACGAGGTCTTTAATAAAAATTCGTATGCCGGAGGCCATTTACTGTATACCCGACCTTTTTATTAGTGAAATGGTCTGTAGTCGTTGGCCAGTTGCGGGGACTAGCAAAGTGGAAAACCCCCGCGACCCAGACCTCAAGGTAGGTGTGGCCACTTTTCCCAGAAATTGCAGCACTGGTCGAGAGTCCCAGGCGACCCTGCAACGCGGCGTTGCGGGTCGTGTCCGGGATCCCTTTCATAAACCTTTTGGTCACAGGATTCTCCCCAACCCGGCATGGCAGGAGCAGAAAAAGAGCAGCTCTGCGGCTGCTGAAGAAACCGTATTTTTGGCGGCCCGCATCCCATAGTTCTTGGAGAAACCTAAGCACCGCCTCCACTACCTGTGAATAGGCTGCGGGCATATTTTTCGCAGGCCCACCAGAGCCTATACGATGTTGTGCATTGTCGAATAGTATTCTCTGAAAGCGAAGATACCATGGTGGAGCTGGCCGATTCCGGCATTCATCGTTGAAGAGACGCCTCCCTGACACAGTCGCGGCCACTAGTGAAAGAGTGTCCGCTAGCGGGTGTTTTAGGTGGGAGCTGTAGGGTGAATGCAGCAGACTAGAACCTGGATCCAAGCGAATCCGCTTTCCCGCCAGCCTTGTAAATACAGGAAACCATGGTTGTGATGGCCAATTTGGCACTCACGGAATACCAGATGCTTTGTCATGAATAACTTTTTGGAGAGTGCGCAAAATTAAACAAAATGGTGGAAAAACATAAAAAGAAAATCTGCTCCAGTCTGCGGTGAACGCATCCACCCCCATTGCACCTGAATCGCTTCGCCAAGAAAAGCAACTCGTGCATTTATTATTATTGTTTTGGGCTGCAATCAAAGCGACTCTCGGACTCCCAAGGCCAGCCGCAATGTCGGCAAAAACCTCATTGGATGGAGACCACTCTGTCTCGTTGGGAAGGGTACGAGACTCACGATCCGCTCGCTGGTCCTTGCCAGTTGGGATATATGAAGCCACCAAGAACAGGTTTCTATTTCCACAAAATTGCCAGATTTTTCTAGCCAATTTAGCTAACTTCGGAAACCGTATACTTCCCCTTCGGGTGACACAAGATACTGCGATTGAGCCATCTGACCTGATCAATAAGTATTTGTTTGCTAGGTCCCTCGCAAAACATAGAAGGGCCAAGTAAGGGGCTTTAAGCTCCAAGAAATTAATATCATCTGCTTTGTCAGCTTCTATCCACCAGCTATGACTTTCCTCGTCCGCCGTGCAAGCTCCCCCTCCCGTGAGGGAAGCGTCAGCAAAAATTTCCAGACGAAACGAATCCCCCTTGATATCGTTCGGCACCACATCAATGTTTTCCTCCTACCATAGAGAGTCGGGTTCAAGGCTGTGAGGTAAAAGCATTTTCGATTTGTAATTGAAACCACTAGCGTGCAAGGCTAGATATCCCTGTTATGTTGTTCAAATCGCTTCGTGTAGAGCCACCCGAATTTTACGGCGGGACACGCGGCGACTAAAATGCCAATAAATTTGGCAAATGCTTGAGTCTGACACAGCTTTCTTTTTTTTTTTTTTTTAAAAACAAACCCATTTTTTAATTTTGAAGCGTTTGTCCTGTGGGAGTTCCAGAGTGAGGTTATTTGTCTAAGACAAATCCTAAGAATTTACCGATTAGTTGGTAAGAGTCTGCTTTTTTCTGCACTAATAATAAAACCTAAAGACCTCAAAAGCTGGACGGTCAGAGTTATGTTTTTTGAACACTCGGGTAAGGAATACCCGATAACCAAAAAATTGTCTAAATAATTGACGCATGTGACCTCCTGTTTCCTTAGTGAATGAGTGATAGGTTTCATAAGTTTCGTAAACGTATACGGTGCAGATCACAGACCAAATGAAAACAACCAAATTTGTAAAGTTGGTTTTTAAATTGAAATCTCAAAAATTTTCTGTCTTTTGGCCTAACAGGGACAAGAAAGTGTTATAATCGTTAGGTAGACGATTGGGAACTCGAGTGAGTTGAGACCGAAATTGAACGCAGAGCAAGTACGTGAGTCCCGTAGCCGCAGTGGTTAAGCGGACCGAATTCGGGGGTGGCTCGGACCGTGTCAGGGGTTCGAACCACACCGTCGGCGATTCACATTTTTCTCTGGTTCAATAGTCGTCATCAAAAGTAAGCGTCTTTCAGGTCGATAGTTGCTGCAAAACAGTTTCTTGATATTAGTTTTTGGGCCGTTCTAATATCTTCCGTTTTGAAGTGAGGTGTCGTATAAAATTGTTGAGTTGCTTGAGGTTTAGAATAAACCTTTTTCCCATTAGGCTTGTCGGCCAAAAAGATTTGCGACAAAACTTGGCCTACTGCCGGTCCACACCTAAAAATTGCACCTGCAGCTAATAGATCTAAGACCGCTTGGTTCATCCACTTTAAGTCTTTGGCCAGAATGCTAAAGTTTGGAGGGTGATATTGGATCGGCTTTGGCTTTTTTGTGAAAAGAAGCTTATAGCCCCTGACGCAATTTAGAATCCTGAGTTTGAGGTTTGGCGGGTCTGGTCCCTGTGTGGTCTCGTTTCCCCGCGACGGGCCGGGCGTTGTCAGTTTAAAGAAGGTTTAACCTGACTAGGGACCGAGGTGCCCCCTCCCCCCCTTCGGGGTAGCGACTTTTTGGGATTTGAGAAATATGTGGCCTTTATGCCTGAGCTTGCTGCTTGCAAGGCTTTGGCTTCTTTGACTTTTTCCGCCAAGACCCTCTCCAAATAATTGAGCAGATCGTGTTGTTGTTTTGAGAACCGTTTTTACGTCTTGGCCACCAATGGAAATATTAATGACCGTCTCGACTCGGTTATACAGTGAAAACAATTTGCGAAAGTAAGCGCCCGAAGTCGCCTAAAAATTGCAACATGTTTTCATGCAGTTTGGTGGGAGTTTGTTTATTGGTTCCGAGAATCTTCGTCAGCGCTTGCCCCAGCGCCGATAACGCGGCAGTTATTTGATTCTGCGAAACGCCGAGTGTTTGGTCTCGGTTCTTATGGACGCCCGCCATGACCTGCGCAACCAGCGGATTGATTTCTGGTGTTGAGATTTCTGGTGTTGAGAGAATTGGCCGGCGCTTTATATTTCGCCTGATTTCAGCTAACTTCTCGTGGATCAAGATGCCTGTAGCGTCCCTCTTTTCCAGTGCCCCCCCCCCCAACTTTTGTAGGATGGGTGTCGTCTTGTAGTTAAGACATCGTTATCGGAACTAGATCATTACCATTGCTGGTAATCCCATTAGGCATTAGGCGCTACTAAGCCGCACGGGCTGTAGACGGGCGCAAACGGAAGGGGCGAAGCTACACCGCTCGGGTTGTAGACATCGCCTTGCTAGCGGTCCTGGGACCGCTGCAGTTCCGTCTGATTTCCGGTCGCCCATTGGCAACTTGACGGGGCCGGCTTTGGCGACGATGCGGAGTTGAGGACCTGCGATGGTTTGCACCTCGGCTGCTGCTGTCGCTCCTCCGTGATTCCACGGAAGATGCAGTAGGAGAGAATGAGCTAGAGTGCCGCTCCTGCTGCCGTGCTCGTTGATCTCGCCCGCGAGAGCGAGAACGGGAATCTCTCCGAGCGTGAGTCCGACGACTTCGACTCCTCGAAATTCGACGGTTTTCCCTCAACTCTCTTTCCAGCTTTTCGATGCGTTTGCGAAGTTTGTTTTTTCCCCATTGCTAAAGAGCGCTGTAAGAGAAGTTAACAATATCCAGGCTTTGGGCCTGGCTAAAGTTTCTTACCTAATTTACCAATTACGTATTAAGTATTGGTCGTGTGTGACGCAGTCGAGCACAAGAAACCGAATGAGACCCGCCGCTGCGGGTGGGCATAACGTGAGGGAGTGGGGGGTCAGTCCTTCACTCTTTAAACTTGTGACGTAGCAGCTCAGATTCCTGAACTACGTGGTAAATAATAAGTGATATCTTCGGAATGGACGCCGTAATATAATTACAAAAATCAAGAATAATTCTAAATAATTAGACTGTTTTTCAAATTAATCGACAGATAAAATTGTAATAGTAAGTGCTCCAGATCTTCTGTTTATAAAAACAGCATAAGTTTTTTTAGTAAGTTCACTTTATGTTTGTATCTTGATCATTTTTTGCATTTTATATTATCCGACAAGAAATACACATTTATCGCAGTTACCTGTTGTCAGTTGCCATTTTTGTGTCTATTTTGAAACATTTGAATTTTTTTGTCGAGTTATTTGAAAAACGATCTAATTTTTTAGGATTATTCTTGAATTTTGTAATTATTTGGCGATATCTCGAAAATAGTTACAAATAGCCATAGGAGTGTGCATACAAAAAATGTTCGTCTTTAGTTTCTACATCATATCGTTAAAAAATATACAGGATATTCTATTTGAAAAAATGGAGAAAAATAAATTCAAAAAGTTCTAAATTGAAAAATTAAATTTAGCCACCCTGTATAATTTTTCAAAAGTTAAAACGGATCAAAGACATTCCACAGATGTTTTCTAAGTAGTCTTTACATAATTTTTTTTTAGAAGTCGTAATTAAGACAGTAGTGATTTTTTTAACATGCATCTACAGATGCCATTATTTGAACAAAAGAAAATCATTACATCCAAGTGGTTTGGAAATGGTCAGCAATAATATTGGATTGAAAAGAGTCTAGGAAAAGACTCCAAAAAATCTTCTTTTACACACCACATTCCATTTAAAAAACTCTCAGTTGCCCCTGTATAATTGTCTTGGCTCAGCCTGTATGTTCAAAAATAATTTCCGGTTATCTCTAGTTTATCTGTGTTTTTAAATCAAAGTTTTATCTATCATAGAACTCGAGCTATCGAACTCGGGCGCACTATTGCCCCACCTTGTATATTACGGAAATCACTATCTTTTTTTGTGCAAACCACTTCTATTTATACTCTTATTTTTCTTGCTCTAGCACATCTACATCTATAGATTTTGTATGAAATTTTTGATCATTTGCACAACATTTCATTACTTAAAATGACATTATAATGATGTTTCACGACGGTTTCCAAAAAAAAACACCGCAAAAAGCGAGAAGTGGGCATTGTAAACAATTACCAATTTACCGTCTTTGGCAATCTTTCCACCGTCCTGACAATAAACAGGCGCTAAATAGCATTCGAACAACTATACCAAGACGCTGTTTCAGAAACCATAACACACCTAATTTATCGTTTGTAATATGATATGAGTTGGTTGCAGAGACCACGTTGCGACTGTCGAGAGAGATAGTATGTGAGAGAAGGAAAACTTCAGGGCGGCAAACAGTGTCGACATTTTACATAATTTTTTTTTTATTTATAAACCAATCAATTTTTTTACTAGCGTTTTGTACTCAAAGGTTTGAAGAACTTTCGTAACAGCTTTAATTTTAGGCACGGTCTTTTTAATTTTTACCATTTCACGGAAATTGCTAATCGCTTATGTCAAATAGTTTGGAAAATATCCGTGTTTAGAAATAGTGAAAAATAGGTATATAATATAACGAGTAGTATAGTCTTTTTTTCTTTCAGATTCAGGGTCAATAAAACAGCGGACAGAAGCAAATGTTATTTTGTGGCTTGAAATGTGTGGACCCACAACAGTTCATATCAGAAACAAAGAAGTTGGAAAAGTTGGAGAAGAAAAAGAAAGTCGTTTCGTTAATTAGTGGCTCTGCCGTCGTAGACCAAGGTCTAAAAACATCAAGAGCGTACCGAAAATATTGAACGAATTGCAATAGTTTGTGAAAAAATTAATATGTGCTTTTCTTATTTAATTATTTTCTGATACTAAGGTGATTATAAACTACCTGTTTGATTTGATTTATTTGTACATACATATAAATATTATTATTAATATGTAATTTTTTAGTTGTGCCCACTAGTTGAATAAAATGTGCTCCATCTTTTTGCTATACCTTATAAATTTTAATTGTAATTTATTCTGCAACGGCTTTTTCATAGTTTTGTTGAAAATGTGTTCTATCGGGAAATGATTCCTATGTTACCTTTACTTATATCTAAGACTAAAAGGCCCAGTTGATTGAAGATACCTTTAATATAACCTAGTTGATTTGCTATAGAAACAATTATTTAACTGAACCTTTTAGTCTAAATGAATTCTGATTGTAGCGGTATACATACAGATTATTTTGCAGTGAAACTCATGTAATTTTTTTTAACTATTTAGCTGAAGGAATATTGTATTGTAAAAAACAATAAGTTTAACTTTCATCTTACGAAATGCAATATGTCAAATACGTATATGTATTATTATTGTTTATAAAATAATAAATGTTGTATCTACTTTGAAAGTATCAGTAAAGTGAAATGTTCTTGAGGTATTGGCTCCTATCCTTATAGTTTTGTATGTAACATTTATTCCTTATTTATTTCTTGATTACGATGGACGACAACAGTATAATTTGGTAAAATAGCAACCGTACATGACAGAAACCTTGTAAAAACCAGTTATTGTATGCATAAAGGAAACAATTTTCTCTACAGCACACTTGCAGTATACACAATGGATCATAGAAGTAGGAGGGAGCGTTACTCAGTTTGTGAAGCCATGTTTAAATGGATGCGAATAAAACAAATGCTCATTGGAAACTGCCTAACCAATCCACATCAGCAATAATACTTATAAAAAACTGTACTAAATTTTCAATAAAATAAATTATGTACTCTAAAAATTTATTGCATATTTGCTACATACAAATATACTGTGAGAATGTAATAAATACATAATGATGCATTGAGAACAATAAAATCTTTTAGGTAATAGCATAATATTAAAATTATAATGTATATTAACGTAAATTTAAGTAAACACATAGATGGCAGAGGTTCATGTTGACGATCCGTTGCTTTTAAATCAACAACTAGGTATGCCTCAAGTGATTGGTTGGCTTCTTCACAAATTGTCAGCTGTTTCATTTTCCGGTTGATTCCCTTTTGTGTTTGAACCTTCAATGAAATTTATATTAATCTATCAAATACAGCAACTTTTCTCAACAATATAATATGTACAATTGTATATGTTTATAGAAATGCACCGAAAAATGATATTTGCTTTTCTTAAGTGGATTGTATTCTAGCACCCAATTTTGTAACCCTGGCTTCCCATGGTCGTTATATTTTGAGGGAGAGCCAATCTTTAACCCCAGCAAGAGACTATCCTTTCATAATTATGTCCTTCAAAAGTTACACAATCGGGGGATAAATTTAAATTGAGCAGCTATTATATTATTGTACTAACCTGCTGTAGATACGTCGAAAAAGAAGAAAAATGGTACACGAAGCGTCTTTCTTCAGTCTCACAACATTCAATGTAAACTCCATCACAACAGTCTTTGCAAAAGTGCTTCGAACATCTACTCTAGCGTGAGGTCACTAATTCTTGCGTTAAACTCTACGAATCCATTATAGCCGTTGTTACTTGTTCAGGGCCTTTGAAAAATCTAAAGAAATAATGAAAACTATTATTATTTGCCAACAACGTTCGACTTTTCAGTTGTATAGAACAAAATCGTCTGGAACTCAACTTACCACCGGGTCTTAGATTATTTCAAGATTTTCTTTCTCGATTGAACGGTTGAAACTCGTTAGAACAGCCAATCGACGAACAACACACTGGTTACTAGATATATTTGGATTATTAAACAAATGTACCAGAGCACGTGCCATTGTTTTGTTTTCTATACAAATGGTGGTTGTTATTGACAGAATGACGAACGACAGAGCGCCCTCTGAGAGGCAATGGCTGAAGTTTCAGACGTGATTTGCGACGCCATTACCGCTGGCAATGACATTTGTTGTCTATCAAGTTATATCGTACGATTATTATCAACAATTGTGACTTGGGCTTTAGGGTTATTAATTCTTACAATCATACCTCGGAGTTAACCAACTTTGGTCGTCTTTGGTGTAACCAAAAATTCCAATGTTTACAAAGTTTGCATGCAAAATACTCGTTTATTTAAACAAGTAGGCTGCTGGAAAAACCTCTTTGCCCTGTTCAAACCTTTCTTAATCACGTAGTGCGATCAGATTTGCAAGACTCTTAATAATAACAACATGTTATACCTGGATACACAGGTCTACATTTTGCACGTGGCGCCATCTTATGATGCGTGTGAACTAAAGGCCCCTTTTAACCCACCTTCTGCACCGCACTTTGGCGGTATTTGGGAAAGCGGCATCAAGTCTGTAAAGACCCATTTAGCTCGGGTGATTGGTAGCCAGGTTTTGACGTACGAGGAATTGACCACTGTGGTAACTCAAATTGAAGCTGTTTTAAACTCCAGACCTTTATGTAGTACGAGCTCAGATCCAAACGACTTGAGCGTTCTAACTCCGGGTCACTTCTTGACCTTGGAGCCGTTGACTGCCGCTCCCGATGCGGATTTGTCCCACCTTGATATTCGAAGATTATCCAGGTGGCAGCTTGTGCAACGGCTACATCACGACTTCTGGTCTCGATGGAGCATGGAGTATCTCCATACATTCTATCAACGTGGCAAGTGGGCCAAAACTCACCTGTTTGAGCCTGCCGATATTGGCTCTTTAGTTCTCATAAAGGACGAGCTAAGTCCACCACTTCGATGGCGGTTGGGCCGGATTGAGTCGACAATTAAGAAGCCACGCTTTTTTTTGAATTCTCTCTTGAATTGTTCCTGTTTGATCCTGAGTTGTTGCTGTTGCTGTCGAATTGTTGCTGTTGTTGTTTGTGAAATAATCGCTCAAGAGCAGATTTTGCAAAACGCTGAGCAGCTGACCACGAGGCCCCGTGATATTTGAAGAGCCGCCACTTCGTCAACAAGACTCCCTTTTTCGATTTCAAGTAAAGTACAACAATAAACATCATTTTTTACAATAAGTTGTTAGTGTATCTTTTGGTTATCCAAAGTCATCGACGTCACGGTTATTGGCGCCGCAGCAGGGGTTTCGACGACGGTTGTTCGGGGGGTCGTCCTCTCCGCCAATTCTTGTTCTTGTTGTCCTTGTGCTATAATAAGGAGATGCGTTGTTTGCAGTACTATTATTACAGTTATTTACTTGAAATGGTATCCTCTGTGTTACCAGAAGTGGCTGCGGAGCTATCCGCAGCCACTTCTGGTAGCTCTCCAGGCTCCGGTTCTATCATCATGGGTTCTATCTCCATGTTTCTAAGAAAAAAGGAATTGAATATTGAAGTTGACATGTATTTTTATATTGAATGCACAACGAAACAAATTGTAGTATGCAATCTTGTAACAATATCGATAAATTATTTGCCAAATCCTTTAGAAAACCGGATATTTATTCGCAGTTAAATTTTTGAAACTATGTAAAGAACTGATTGAAAAGATTGTTTGGACAAAGTATTATAAACCTATTTATGTGAATATCTGCTGTAAATGCGAGTTTAAGCTGATTTATATGAAATTTGAGTGTACGTTTGTAAATATTGAAACTTGACGATAATACTGTTAGTTCTGCAAGAAAGTTGGATTTTGTGTCAGCTACGTTTTGTGCAAGTTTTATTATATTAATTGTGTAAGTTATATTTGATTATATTTGATTATATTTGATTAATTAGTTAATTTGGAAGAAGTAAAGTTAAAATGTACATACCGTTCCATATTTTCAGACATTGTTATTTTTTTTTTTTGGATGTTGTCCCTCGACAACGTAATAAAAAATAAATGAAAAAATAGTTGTTAACAAAATTTGACCAGAATACCGAAATCATCGAGAAATGGCAACAATGTGCATTTTTTTTTTGTGAACATAGAAAAATTTCTGTTTGTTAACGTACGTTCTATCCCTATAATTGCAACATATTAAACAATGATGTTAATTTTAATATTTTATTTATGAAAAACGTTGAAACCCAACAGACACAGTTGACTATTTTGGAGGTCACAGGGTGAAAATTTTTTTTCACGTCAGAATGGAACAAATGATTGAAACCACGTTGCATACGGATGGAGTTTGCCTTTTTTTTTTGTTGTCCGCTTTAGGTCGGACGGGGACGGCCATGATATCGGCCGTCTCAGATTTTTAATTTTTTTTCCTTTAAACTTTTTTCTTCCACCACTATTTCTTTTTTTGAGCCTGCATTGGAAATAAAGCAATGTTTTGGATTTGATAATGTCTTATTATTATTATTTATAATTATTAACGTTGTTTTACAGTTTATTTTATAAAAAATTTGGTCTCCTTCTCTCCCCTAACAACCAAACCTTTCCGCCCAAATATATTTACAATATTTTATGAAAAAATTTACATCGAAATGGAATTTTTTAAATTTAGGTCAATGGTAAAAAACAATAAATACGTATTAAAATTATAAAATAAACATTACGACGTCATATCGTTGGATTTGAAAAGCAAACAAAAACATTAATTATTATTTATTAATAATTAATTTTAACTGATTGTTAATTTTTGTACGTTTTTAAAATTTACAGTAAATACATGTTTACCTATTTTTAATGACATGAACAACGTTTTAAATTTAGGTCGATGATAAATAACAATAAATACGTATTGAAATTTTAAAATAAACATTACGACGACATTTCATTGGGTTTAAAAAATGAACAAAAATTTTAATTATTATGTATTAATAATTAATGATAACTGTTTGTTAATTTTTGTTCGTTTTTTAAATTTACAGTAAATACATGTTACCCACTTGATTGGCATGAGTAATTATTTAAAAATTAAATTTTTATAAAATATTCCGTGATGTGCATGTTTTTGTAGATTACAGACGCCATGTAGCAGTTTTTCAATTTGGTGTGTTTCGAAAATCTGAAATGTGTAAAATTTAAAAAAAAAAAAATTATGTTTTAATAAAATTTACGTAATTTTTCATTTTTCGTGTTCTGCTCAAATATTGCCGTTGGTTATTGTCGATAATATCAGCGCTGTGTTAGTTTTTTGAATTTCAATGTTGCTTTTGGAGTTATTGAACAGGTACCTTAAATAAAAACAGATTTGTTAAGGTTTATATTATCGTTATGTTGTTATGAAAAATACTTTTGCACAACATGATTTGTTATTATTACCATCCTGTGTGATATTTGATTTTTGTATGCATATTTGGTGTTATAGAGCCGTTGTAGAAATTTTTTTTTATTTTACTCGTCTCTTGACAGTTAACTTTTGTATATGGAGCACATAGTTGTCTGTAAAACGATTAAATTATTAGAAATTTGTGCTTATTTTAAATTATTATTTGGAAATTCAAATATTAAAATTTTAAAAATTTACATGATCCAAGTTGGTACTTACAAGAAATTTGATGAGAAAAAAGTTATTTAGTAGAATTAATGCCATTTTCATCAAGCTGTTGATCATGCGCATAATGAAAGATGATGTGCTTTCTAAAAGTATTTTCTTGAACCAAAAGCACATTTCTTTGCTTATAGAATGAATCAATCACACAGAATATTATGTTCTTGATGCGATAAAAAATTATGGAAACATACCTGAAAGAAAAGCATATTCGTTAGTTGTTCGAAGGTTGTAGAAGAAATTGTAATAATCACCACGACGTGTTTTTTTTTCTGTTTGCTTCTCGAAGGCGTATTTATATTATTTGAACATCTCATTTTGAAATTAACAATCGTAAAAAAACAATAAAATTATTAATTTAATGTAAAATAAGTGTTTAATGCCGTCGTAAAGTAATCAGAAAAAGATGTCAGAATGGCAACCAAGAAAACAATCACGTGTAGAAATTATTAATTATAAGAAAATTAACATTTGTTAATCGGTAATATTGTAAAAAAAATAACGTAATAATATAAACAATGTGCACTACAATTGTTTATTTTGTTACTTGTTGTTATATAAGAATTATTTTTTTTTTGATTATTTATTACATATTTTTTTTTATATTGGTAGCTATAGAGAAAAAAATGTTTACTAAAAACTCCCTTTTAGCGCATCCGTCGAAATACATTTAATTAACGCTATTGAATCTGAGGTATACCATTGTGACATATTGGCGAAAGAGAAGTAGAAAAAGATAGAGAAGTAATTGTATGCTTTGATGAATTCGACCTTTCGCAAGCGGGGTGGATATTTAATCGAAGTTAATATGTATACTTGTATGACAATTAATTTCCTTAAAATTAAATTAATGTTAAGGAAAGAAATTGCCTAATTCGATGTAGTTTTCTATCTCTAATAGGGTCAATCTAAAATCGAATTAAATTAATACGTAATAGCACTAATTGCCTATTCGATCAATTTCTAATCGAATTATATTACTGCATAATGACACTGATTGCCTGATTTGATGTGATGGTGAAGCCCGATTCTATGTTAAAGCAGTTAAGTTTTATACATTTTCGTATCGATTACTTAATTATTTTTAAGAATAAGCAGACATTTACAAAGTAAACATTGCACTTTACAAACCATTCTCCTCGAAATGGAGTTGGTATTATATTTTATTGTAAAGCCTCGGGATATACCACATTTCTAGTGTACACCGTCATTGGATTTTCTTGTAGAAGTTTTCCCTGTAAAGTGGTAGCTTCTACAAAAACAAAGACGCTGTTTAGTGTCTTAGCTCTGGAAAATGCCACGTACAGTTGGCCATGTGCAAATACAGGACGTTTGAGATAAATCCCAACACCGTCATAAGTTTGGCCTTGAGACTTATTAATAGTAATTCCATACGATAATCTTAACGAAAATTGCCTCCTTTTCATTTTAAAGGGCAAATCTGCATCGGTGGGAATGATATCTATACGGGGAATAAAAACTGTATTTCCAGTCAGATTACCTCTCGCATCTAGAATTTCGGCATCTATAAAGTTTCTGCATAATGTCCGGACCAAAAGTCTAGTACCGTTGCATAGTCCTTTTTGACATTTAAATTCCGTAATAACATGACTATAACACCTCGTTTCAGAGTGAGTTTGTGAGCGGGCGCCCCAGGAGGCGTCAACGTGTTTAAGAACTCGATTGAGTAATTTGCCCTTAGAGTTTCGTCGTCGTCCTCAACCACTGTCTGCACTGAAATAGGTTTTTGATTCACCTGGAAAACTGTTGCACACGATATCGTTAATCGTGTGACCGTCTTTGTTCAGCGGAGTCAAAATGGCTTTGTGTGGCACATCATTGACTTGAAGCGTGCCAAACACTTTGCAAATGAGTTTCTTCAAATTTTCGACAACACATTCGGCTGGAATTGAAATTAATTTTTCTTCACCGTAACGGATACCGTCAAGGGTGCCGCTTACCAACTGAAGCAACCATTCTGAGAAATTACTCTGATCGTTTATGGCACGAACATTGACTGTTAAATCTAATGTTTCGAAAAGGTGCCAGTGGATGCTTTGTTTAATGCAAGCCTTGACGATTTGGGTGCGATCATCGTGGGCCACAATTGGCAAACACTGTCTGAAATCACCCCCTACCAGCATAACCTTTCCGCCAAAAGGAAGGTTATTCTGGCAAAGATCTTTCAATGTTTTATCTACAATATTGAAAGCGTAACGTGACGCCATGCTTACTTCGTCCCAAACTATCAATTTGACACGTCTAATAAACTGACCTTCCGCTGACTGCAAAGTTAAGCTTGATGTTGACGTGTCAAGAAGAGGAACGGGCAATTTAAAGCGACTATGCGTAGTGCGGCCCTGTTTTAAAAGAGCCGCTGCTAATCCCGTCCACGCCATCGAGGCTACCGGCATATTTTCGCTTCTCATAACTATAATTATTGTGTTATATAAAAACGTTTTCCCGCTGCCTCCCGGTCCGTTCAGATAGAAAAGACGCCTGGGTTCATCGTCGTTGTGGACGGCAGCAATTACCGCATTGAAGGCGGTTCTTTGTTGGGGATTCAGCTGTTGGTTCAACCGTTCACCCTCGGCCTGTTCTTGTTCAACGTTTACCGGATCGTCTTCCAGAATGTTCTGTGCCTGGGTATGACAAAAAGAAAAAACACACGGTAAACAATGAAAATTTCAAAAACAGTTAGTTTACTTACAATCGGTTCTCTGATGTTGAATTCACGAAGGCGACGGCCGTTCATCAACAGAGTGGTTTGAATTTGAAGAAGACCGGCGTTTTCTGCCAAATTTTCTGCCATGTCGTTGCGAGTAAAGTCCTCGATGAGAGACAGACGAAAGCGTTTCCACAGAGTGCTGGGATCGTTCACTTCACAAAATGCGTATATGTAGGCAAACATCTGTCTCAACTGGTACGGCATGTCTTTTTGTATAGCTTCCTCGAGACATCTAATCCACTCGGCATCGTCCGCCAACAACCCTCTGGCTCGGCAGGTTTGCTCAAAGGTTTCGTAGATCGTCTCTTCAAAGGTGCGTACACTCTCGTAGCTCGTGGCTCCGCGTACGTGCAGCAAAAGCGTTCGCAAGAAAAATAGTTCTCTGTCTCTCAGAGACACCGAATACATCCTGGAAATGGTTTTCTCTCCACGTTGCAATCTTTTTTTCCAGCGTTTGTCTCCGGCGACCCACACAAAATGTTTGGGAATCTCTTGGTACAAATACGGTCTAGCTGTTGGGTCTTCAGTATTCAACCGAAACCAATCGGTCAGCATAGTGCGTTCGTTTTGTGCTAAGGCTTCTCGTTCCATCCCTCGTTCAAAAACAACTCTTTGCCTTTCGGGCAAATGCAATTGCAGCCTGATGACGGTGTGGGTCATTTTGTGAATTTCGAACTTGTTAATGTGCCATGCTGCCTTCGGTGGGGTCATGTACCGTGCATTCAAATAAGCTTCTACTTCGTTGTATTGAAGAGCATGTGGTGGTTGATTGTTGTTCGCTTGAGCCGGCGCTTGCTGTTGGTTTGGTTCGACAACGCGCACCAACGCTCTATCTGCCCCTTTATTGAGATACTTGCATAGATACTTGATGCTTCGCCAGGAACTGCAAGCCATCACGTTGATGTGACATCTGTACTTGGACTGTAAGGAACAATCCGTTGACAATTGAATTGTTTTATTTCTCTGTTTTCATCCTTTAGTGGTACACGATTCAGACTTATTCTGCGTCTGTAAATCACAGATCCGTCTTCACTGACAACGGTTTCAGCAGCCAATTGTTGAGGAAAATGTTTAGAGCATTTGTTTTGTTCCATGCAAATTGAACTCGGGTTAAATGAACCGCAAGGGCCATGGGTCATGTGTTGTTTCACCAAATCATACAGAACCGGTTCGATTTGTGAGTCGGGAATTTCGGCTGAAATTAGTTGATCGATCCTGACCGCATTGTTCAATTTATCTTGATCTCTCAAAATCAACAAAATGTGAGCGTGTGGCAAACCTCTTTTTTGAAATTCTATGACGTATACGCATGCTAATGGTACGCCAAAAATGTGTTTCTCTAGAAGATCGTCAATGAGTTCGTTCAGTTTTGCGTGAAATATTCTGGCCACCAACATGGGATGGTCGACGTTTTCATCGCCTATGGGAATGTTTTCAACAATCTCCGTCCATTTTGGATTGCACGTCATGGTGATGAATGCCGATGGAGTCCCGAACTTTGCTACTGTCGCCATGAAATCCTGGTAGCGTTGTTGATAAGCTCTGGGACCTCTGCTGTATGTTGATGGCAAGATAACCATGCGTCCCATCAGTACGTTATCCATTTCTGCTTGGTTGTGCAAGTAATCAGCGAGACCCACGTACTCGGATGCCCGCAGTTGATTTTGGTTTTGCACGATAAAATTGATATTGTTTTGCTCAATTTTAACATAGGCATTGACGACATATTGCTGTAAAAAACGGAAAAAAGACGATTAATTATTGAGAAAAATGTTGTTAAAAATTGAACATTACCTGAGTCAGCTTTCCGCCATGATTAATTAATTGGCGTGGTCGATAAGCCAGTTTAAATGCGTAGAATTCACAGAGAGTCACGCGTCTACGTCTATCTGTATGTCGCAAATCGGCGTGCCAACCCAAATTGCCGCATGGGAAAAGTAGGGGAAATAGCAAAGCATCTAAATTTTTGTCGCAATAACCGACTCGGCTTAGACCCATATATTGATCTTTGATGAAGACACCTAGGTTTGGATACGGTGGTCGTGTTTTGTTGCACACGTACACACAGGCAATTTCTCGTATTTGCGGCTGATTATATTGACGGCCGTTAGTATTTATGATTTCCAGTTGAACATTCGGGACACCAGGTTCACCTCGTTCTGCCATTTGTTGCCGTTTTGTCTCATAGACGTCTTTTAAGTACATATAGCCTGTAGGTGAAAAAATAGGTTGTGTTGGAAAAGTAGAAAAACATGAAAATAACTGTAAAATTACCTTGGGCAAGCGGATTCCATGTGGCCAATGTTTCGCCAAGATCTCGCACCAGAACTCGGTCCAACTTGTTGTTTAGTTGCATTCGTCTCTCAACGGCATACTCTGGGTCCAGAAAGTATAACGGTCCGTATTTTGAATTGCTCTCGTCGCTGACGTTGATGTCGCCAATACTGTGATACATTTTACCCTCAACAGGATAAATATAAGGACCTCGTTCTCTCAGCGTTCTCAAATTTACTTGAGTGCTGATAAATTGAAAAGCATTGTTATATTGCAGGACATGTTTTAGAAAATCGTTAGATTTAAGATGGTCTCTGGCAAACAGTGCCCCAATGAGTTCGGGAATTTCTAGCGGTTCGGCAAGGTTGATTTTGCCGTTTGCACAACATCTCGTATAGACACCGCGATTTATTGTCTTAGTACGAAAATATCTTGCACCACAACTTGGACATGTTAAGTTAAAATTGCCCAAATGGAAAATGTGAACGTCGCGTCGAGTAGCCTCAAGATAGGTTTGTCTTTGGTCCGCTCGATTTCTAATGGCTTCCACGTCTGCTTCTTCAACAGCTCGGGCCGCCGCTAGCTCGTCGCGTAGACCGACCTCTTGTAGCCTTGTTTCCAAGTTTTGATCGTCAAATTCATCAAATTCGTGTAACATCACCGCCAACGTTTCATCGTCCACATTTGATGAAGTCGTTGCTTGTGGACTACGCACCTCCGTTTGTGTGACCACCATTTCGTCATCGAAATCTTCGAGAGGGAGTGGGGAAGTGGAAAGTGATTGTATTACAGGCGGTGCAATTTTCGTTCCTTGATTGACTGTAAATCGAATTAAAATATCAATTATTATTTGATGTAAATTAATAAATTTGTATCTCTAATATTTGAATTAATTGTATAAAAAAAAATGAACTTTGACACTATAATACTTATTTATATTTTCAAAAAACTGTTAATAACATTTTTTTTATATACAGGTTGAGTAAAAAGTAAAGAATCTCCATGTTGGAGCTTTTATTTTTAATAATAATAGTAATAATTATACAGAATATCATTGGCAATGTGCGAAAAGGATTCTTAGATATCTAAAGGGTACTAACCATTACAAATTAAAATTTTCAAAATGTACTGATGCTTTAGATTTAAAAGGTTTTGTAGATTCTGATTGGGCCAATGATAAAGACCGAAAATCATACACAGGGTATGTATTTGAACTTTCTGGAGGCCCTGTTTCTTGGCAAAGCAGCAAGCAGAAAAGTACTGCTTTGAGTAGTACGGAAGCCGAGTACATAGGTCTTAGTGAAGCATCAAAGGAGGCCATTTATTTGAAAAATTTTTTGGATGAATTGATCGGTTTTAAACGTAGTGTCAATTTGTATAATGACAACCAGAGTGCGCAAAAACTGGCCTCCAACCCGATATTTCACAAAAGGTCCAAACATATTGATGTAAGGTACCATTTTGTTAGAGAGTGTGTTTCAAACAACTTAATTAGTATTCATTACCAGCAAACTAATGAAATGGTAGCGGATATCTTGACCAAAGGTTTATCAAGAGTTAAACATTCAAATTTGGTAGATAAATTAGGTTTAATTGCTTAATTGTTTAAGATAGTTGGGGTGTTGAAATGTATCTTACAACAATGTGGCAACACTGTAAAACCGGTTAAAATAAAGCAGTCGTATGCTGATTCTCAACGATGGCGCATCGATGCCGGTAGAAGTTTTTATCCCTGTCCTTTTTGCGTTTTATTCAACAACCTTTCAGTATGTTTTAAGTGCGGACATTGAAAAAATGTACCGCCAGATCAAAATCAATGATCAAGACATTGATTATCAGCGGATTATTTGGAGGGAAAACGTTAACCTTCCCTTAAAGATATATCGATTAACAAGATTACCATACGGCAGCGCTTCTCAACCTTTTTGCATTCGCGCCCCCCTTTACCCTGTCAACTTTTTTTGCGCCCCCCTTCCAGTCGTTTGATCAAAATTCTGCTTAAACAGCCGTAATTAGCAATATAATTTTACATCTCAGATTTTACGTTTTTTGATTAAATCTGTTAAAATATCGATTGAAATCTACTGTAACCATACATTGTTATCGGCTTCGTAAAAATTGCATGTCGCCATCCGACGTCTCCCACCGTATTAAAAATTCTCGCAGTTTCACGAAAAGTTCCGATCTTGTCCCGAATGTACTAGGAATGCACGTGAGACACCCCATCACTTGAGCGCGTATCTGCATTGCATTTCAACTCTGATATACGGTAAAAACAAACTATTTTAACTATTTTTAATATAACAACCATGGATAAATTTTTAATTGGATGTAAACGAGCATCGAACGATTGCGAAGCATCAACATCAAAAAGTGCACAGAACAGCCAAGTTCCACAAGTAAAATCAAGGAAATATTCCGAAGAATATTTAAATTTTGGATTTACGAAGACCGAAGTAAATGGTGAAGAAAGACCAATGTTTGTCATTTGTTCGAAAATTTTGGCGGCTGATAGCATGAAACCTAACAAACTTAAACGTCACTTGGAAACTTTGCATAGTGAGTACGTTAAGAAACCTCGGGAGTTCTTTGTTGCTAAACTAAAGTCGTATGAAAAGCAAAAATCTACTTTTAAAAAAGCTTCGACAGTAAATGAAAGAGCTTTACTAGCTTCTTACAAAGTTGCATATAAGATAGCCAGATGCAAAAAGCCGCACACCATTGGGGAAGAACTTATTCTGCCAGCTGCTATTGAGATTGTTAGAATAATGCTTGGAGATAATTTTGCCAAACAACTGCAGGCAATACCTCTATCAAATGATACGGTTGCTCGTCGAATTGGTGATATGTCTGAAGATATACAGCAACAACTTTTATCGAAGCTTTGTGGAAATTTTTTCTCAATTCAGCTTGACGAGGCAACAGATAGCAACAAAGATTGTCATTTAATTGCTTATGTTCGATTTTGCGATGAATTGTCAGCAGTTGAAGAGTTATTGTTTTGCAAACCAGTGGAAAATAGAGCGACAGCACTCGCATTATTTAATATATTGGACCAATTTATATCCAAGGCAAACATACAGTGGCAAAACTGTGTTGGAATATGTACAGATGGTGCACGAACAATGTCTGGGAGATTCCACAGTTTGCAAGCGCTTGTGAGGCAAAAATCACCACAATGTATCTGGACACATTGTATGATTCACAGAGAGGCTCTTGCTGCAAAAGAAATGAGTCCTGGCCTAAATATTGTGTTAACAACAGTTGTGACCGTGGTGAACTACATAAAAATGAGGCCCTTAAAAGCAAGACTTTTTTCTGCACTTTGCAATGACATGGGTGGAGAACATTCAGCGTTACTATTCTACTGTGATGCTAGATGGTTATCACGCGGCAAATTCTTGCAACGTGTTTGCAAATTAAGAGAAGAAATCGCCATATTCTTAGAAGAGGAAAATCGCCAGGAAGCAAAGCTATTTGGTTGACATATTCGAGAAATTAAATATGTTAAATCTTCAACTTCAAGGAACAAATACACATATCTTGGATATGAGTGACAAAGTAAATGCTTTTTGTAGAAAAGTGGAATTATGGAACACAAACGTAAAGCGGAAAAATTTAGAAATGTTTACAAATGTGAATGAATTTGTCAAAATCTACAAAGCAGAAGAAACACACCTCAAAGTCCTATTTTCGACCATTGAAAATCATTTAGCCATGTTGGGAAAAAATTTCAGAAGGTATTTTATAACCGACGATGACTTGATAACAAGATACGAGTGGGTCAGAAATCCATTTCAACTCACTCCTGAAGGTCTCTCAATTGAAGAAGAGGAACAATATATAGACTTCACGGCAAATGGTGAAGTCAAAAGACAGTTTGCAAATAAGCCACTCTTCGAATTTTGGGCAAGTGTTGATGATGAATTTTCCGCATTAAAAGCTAAGGCATTTCGTATACTCTTGCCATTTCCGACATCATATCTTTGTGAAACCGGATTCTCTGCAGTAGCTGCATTAAAGACAAAATATAGATCGCAGCTAAATATAGAAAGAGAACTCAGAGTGTCAATTTCCAATATGTTACCATCTTTTGAAAATCTTTGCTCTGCGAGACAGGCCCAAGGTAATCATTAATACTTAGTTATTAAAATCATTGTTCTTACAATGAGTCATTTATTTTGCAATATTAATAAGTACCTTACCTACGAATAGGAATAAGTTTAAAATTTTATTATTATTATTAGAGTTTATGTTTTATGTTGTTGTTTTCTATTTTTGAGCCAATAAAAAAATTTAATTTTTTCCTATACATTTTCTAAATCCTTTGCTTTCTCAATCCTTTGCGCCCCACTAAATATATACCGCGCCCCCCTAGGGGGGCGCGCCCCACAGGTTGAGAAACGCTGCCATACGGCATAACCTCAGCTCCCTATTTGGCTATGCGCTGTTTAAAACAATTATCCATTGAAAACGAAAACAGATTTCCTCTTGCTAGCGCGACCATTGATCAATGTTTTTATATGGACGATCTACTATGTGGACAAAATGATATTAAAGACGCGCTAGTTTTACGCGATCAACTAATAAATATTTTAAAACAGGGGCAGTTTAAATTACGAAAATGGGCGTCCAACGACCCTCGGCTCGTACCGATGGTAAACACGGAACCAACGGGCTCGGTCGTCATAAATTTCGACAAAGGAGATGTCAAGACCCTTGGTCTTACCTGGAATTGCAAAGACGATATTTTGAAGTACGCCACCGGAAGTTTACCTGTCGAAAACAAACATAGTAAACGGTCAATACTATCTACAATCGCACAAATCTTTGACCCTTTGGGCTTAATCACTCCCTTAATTGTAAGAGCTAAATTAGTAATGCAACAACTTTGGTCGTTAAATTTAACGTGGGATCATCCGGTATCTAAGGTTCTAGCGGATGAGTGGAATCGATTTTTGAGGGAACTAGCTTCTTTGAACTCATTAAGCATTTTGCGTAAGGTTATCCCTCAAATGCCAGTATCGCTTATCGAAATTCACGGGTTTGCTGATGCCTCCATGAAGGCATATGGAGCGGCGATTTATCTGAGAACGCGAAATAATCAAGGAGAACTCTCAATTAATTTATTGTGCGTAAAAAGTCGAGTCGCACCCTTAAAAACAATATCGCTGCCTAGGTTAGAACTGTGTGCAGCTCAGCTGTTGGCACGTCTTATAAAGAAAACCGTGCCCGCTTTAAATTTAGATGTACATAAACAATATCTGTGGTCAGACTCCAGCATCGTTTTGTCCTGGCTGGCCTCACCTCCAACTACTTGGCAGGTTTTTGTTGCTAACCGTGTCGCGGAAATACAAGAATTAACTTCAGTACAAGATTGGCATCATATTCGCACTAACCAGAATCCAGCAGATGTGATAACGCGAGGCATGTATCCCGACGCGCTAATCAATTCCGAGTTGTGGTGGCATGGTCCTCAATTTTTGTTAAAGGAACCATCTGAATGGCCACTAATCGTACAAGACAACATTTCTACTGATAAATCAGATACTCCCGAAAAGCGGAAAACCGTATTAATAACTATCACAAAACACGAATTGCCCGTATTTTCTAAATTTTCATCATTCCGAAAGTTACAACGGGTAATAGCTTATTGTTTACGGTTCATCACTAACTGTCAAAAATCCCAAAAATCTGGCGGACCTTTAACGTCTCCAGAATTAATTAAGGCTCATGACATAATTATCTCTCATATTCAAAAACAAAACTTTTTCGAAGAAATTTTAACTCTTTCTAAAGATAAATTAATCAATCGTTGCAGCAAAATCAGACCATTAGATCCGTTTATTGACCAGAATGATCACCTTTTAAGAGTGGGGGGTCGGATAAGACCAGGAATTTTAACACACGATCAAAAGCATCAAATTCTTTTACCGTCAAACCATTATGTAACGCGACTAATCATCAAACAATACCATGAAGAGCATTTACATGCAGGGCCTCAGTTAACGCTTGCGGCACTAAGGCAAAAATATTGGCCCGTTGCAGCTTCTAGCGTAATACGCAAGATTATTTATAATTGTGTCAAGTGTTTTATGGCTCGTCCCAGACCCGTTATTCAAAAAATGGGCAACTTACCCAAAGTTAGATTGGAGCCGGCAAGACCCTTCATAAATGTGGGTTTAGATTATGCGGGACCAATACTTATCAAGCAGGGCAATAAACGGAGTAAACTGCAAGTAAAGGCTTATATTGCGTTGTTTATATGTATGGCGACAAAGGCTATACATTTGGAGCTTGTGGGGGATCTGACTTCCGAATCCTTTTTGAATGCTTTGAAACGATTTATGTCAAGGCGCGGTAAAGTTTTAAACATTTTTTCTGACAACGGCACTAATTTTGTGGGGGGGAAAAACGAATTGGAAGCCATTAATAATTTAATAAAATCAGCGGAATTTTCAGATAAGGTTGTTCAAAATTTAACATCTGAAAATATAACTTGGCACTTTATTCCGCCAAGAAGCCCGCATATGGGTGGTCTTTGGGAATCGGGGGTTAAACTCGTTAAACGACATCTTCGGAAGGTGTTAGGTACTGCCTCCATCACTTATGAGGAAATGTATACCCTCCTAACACGAATAGAAGCTTGTCTTAATTCCCGCCCTCTTATTCCAATTTCTAATCACCCTTCTGATTTCGAGGCACTCACCCCGGGCCATTTCCTGATTGGAGAGTCGCTAACCGCTCCCATAGAAGCCAATCTCCAGGATGTGCCATACAACCGACTTTCCCGATGGCAGCGGATCGAGCAGCTGCGACAACATTTCTGGTCTCGTTGGACAAAGGAGTACGTTAGCTCCCTGCAAAAGGCTAATAAATGGCTAACTACCCCGAACCAAAAAGTGGAGATAGGAACCATCGTCATCTTGGTCGATGATACCACACCGCCTCTGCTGTGGCACTTGGGTCGTATCATAGCAACGCATCCCGGCAGTGACAACCGCATACGAGTGGTTACTGTAAAGACTGCGCAAGGAACCTTCAAACGGCCTATCGTGAAGGTGTGTCCGTTGCCTTCGAGTGAATTATAGACAATTTGGACAAATTAAATATTAGTTTAAGGGTTAGATTAGCTTTGGTTTATTTTATGTAAGTCAGTTAGGTTAGATTTAGCTTAATTTTTTTTCTTTTTATAATTAGGTTAAGTTTGTTGTGTCGCTTCTTTCTCATTTGTACATGCTTTCAGTTTTAATTTGATTTTGTCACTACACTCCAACGGGGGCGGCATGTTGACGCTGCACCCAACTTGGACCACGAGGCAAGGGTAGGGGTGGGAAATCTACCTGTAACAAACCTCCCCCGCCCTGGTCGCATGCTTTGTAAATCATTATAGAAGTAGCTCTCTGATAGAGACGACGTCATCTTAACAAAATAAAAATCTACACATTGGTGACACTTCTATTTTCAAATCCAACACATATCATACAGTCCACTAATCTCGACCTAAACAGGGTGTGCCTGGGCCCATAACCTGTTAGGGCTAGTGGATTTCGATAAGGCGTTATTTGTTTGATGGAATATATTGTGTTAGGGAGTCTTCAACTCGTTGTGTTTGTTTAGGTTTTTTATATTGGTACTTGCGCGGGTGTAACCACGAGCCGCTTGCCCCCTCTTAACTTTAGTCTCACTTCTTGTTGTTACCTTAAAATGGCGAACACTCGCTCCATTGCTTGTCCAAAGTCGAATTATGTTTAGTGTAAATACAATCTAAGTTAAAACCAAGTGGGTATCATTTCCCCACCATATTGCATTAAGTAACAAGGTTGTTGCAGCTGACAAGTATATTGACAAGTGACTAAAAGTTATGACAGCAGCAGCTGTTGCCAACTGCTGAACAAAAATAAAACTTAAAACTAAATGTTCGTTCGCACGTTATTCACAATTGGCGTAACACAAGACCGCCACGCCACAAAACCATCGATTCGTCTAAGGACAATTCTCTGCCAGTATAATATATTTCGCTCATTTTTCTGTTGAAAAACTCTACGATTGAACATATTTTGTATAAGCGATTTATGCTGGTTTCTCCCTCAGCCGGGTTTTGAGCGAAATGCAGACATTTCATTATTATAAGAAACCTGTCTGCTAATTTTTTTTCAAAAAATTGGCACATTGAACAAAGGGTGGGTTTTCCAATAGTCCTGGAGTTGATTCATTCATAAAGTACCATTATAAAGTAGAAGCCCCAAGAAGGTAACTAATTCCTCTCGAGTAATCCTAGAGTTTTCTAACCCTTGCGAAGATAGAGAGGTTTTCTCGGCATAAATGTTAGTCTGTGCCCCGATACTATCGAGAATTTCGTCGTCTAATATCATTCGGAAATAATCAATTGGCTTGTTATTGCCCGGAGTAAGCACCAAGAGGGAATTATTTTTTGTAAATGGAAAATCTTCCATACGTTGGGGAACGTCACTCTAATCAGGGTCTACAGAACCACCACCTCTTACATTTTGGGTTTTTAGCATTGGCACAGCTTGTGGTTGTTCATCTTTAATGTTTACACAATATAAAAAAGTGATCATAAAAAATATAGTGATTACTTACCTGCCTTATCACCATCCGATGATTCCTCCCCCTCTGAGTCGGTTCCGCCGACAGCATCATCAAATTCGTCATCGAAATCTTGTGGAATGTCGTACTCTTCATCACTCGATGCGCCTAGAGCTGCGTCAGTTGCTCTCCTGATAAATTATTTGGATTTTGGTATTGCCGCCGTGTTCGTCCTAATCCTGAAGGTGCAGCCTCAGCATCCGACATTTTATAATTTTTTCAGCAGATATAATGCACTAAAACACTATTCGTACACAATCTTTATAACTAATAAAAGGAGGAATGTAAAATAATAGAATATACTTACTACAGTTATGGAAACTGCATTTACAATAAATCACATCTATATCAGGCACCACCTCCAATTTAGGTGTCTTTATGACCCTAATATTAAAATATCTCCCAAATGCTAACAAGACTCCGCCTCCCCTCCTCCGCACATTGCTGATTCTATCCTTACAAAAAAACACAAACACACAAAAATCTAAGAATAATCTAATAGTAACGGTCGATACAAATGTCCGAACATTCGGAATACGACGGTTTGGAAATCGGTCTATGTAAATTCTGCGAGCTAAGGCTGCATTCATTTGGCTCTCACCATAGGTTAACACAATATCAGTTAATTCGTTTTTGATAAATCTGGGCATTTTTTCAGATTTCACTTGGCACAAGTGACAAATTAATTTTCAATAATAAAAAGTCACAAGAATTTGTAAGCGCCCGTTTCCAATCAATGTCATAAAATTAGAATTAATTGTATTATTATTGTTCTTTGTTGGAGCATTTCATAAAAGAGTCGTTAATTTATAGTAGAAAAAATGATTTTAAAAAATTCGATTTTAAAAAAATGGGACATAGAAAAAAAATTGTTTTGATGTGTTCTACCATTGGTTAAAATTAATGTATTTATTTTGCTTACACATTGTATAGTGCTCATACATAAATGTTTAATCTAGCTACACTAATCCCAACACACTTTCTCGACAATCGAACCCGCTCGGCATTCAACCAGCTTCGCCCTGTATACCTCGCTTACATAGATTCCCACAACACCCTATCTTCCAAGCCTGTCAGAGCGAAAAAAATTATACCCCTGGGATGCGCACTGCATCCAAATCACAACTGGCTCTGAGCCAGGTTTCCGTAATCGCGATTAGGTCAAGAGAGTAATGTAGGATCCAGTGGCGGCTGGTCAGGGGAGGCAAGTACGGCCCTGCCGTACCAAAGAATTCAGAGACAGAAAAAAACTGTTTCTTTTTAATTTTTACTTTAAAATTGTAATACATATTTGAAAATTTGAAAAACTCGTGCCGCGGAATGTAGATACAGGATTCGTGGCGGCTCGGAATAATTCGCTTCATTTTCGGAAACGCTACGGCGCGGCGATGTTTGGCCGATGCTGAGCGTCAAGAACACGCGTACGTCTTTGACCCAGCTCCGTGTGTTTGAGCAGCACGTATGTCGAAGAATACTCCCCAGAGTCGGCCAGGGCCGAGAGTGCCGGCTTAGGTCACGTGTTTTCCATTTGTTTTAACGATAAAATAACAACAGGATTTTAACTGCATCCAAGTTCACCCGAAATCAAGTCTCCATCAAAGGGAATTTCAAAAGGACATCCCAGAATTCCAGAACTTTTTAACAGTAATGAATTAATGAATTTTCTGAATCAACGATTTTAGCAGCTAGGTCCGGCACGGCGTCTTACATTTAAACTTACCGCAACTTCTGGACATTTATTCGATTGGCCATTGAGTTCACCAATGCCTGATTGATATTGAGAAATGACAATCCTGGCAAGAAAACTCTTAGACCTCCCCGTTGGTTCTTGCTGGACAACTTGAATTTTTGGTAATTGTTTACAATGCCCACTATTCGCTTTTTGGGGTCTTTTTTTTGGAAACCATCGTGAAACATCATTATAATGCCATTTTAAGCAATAAAATGTTGTGCAAACGATAAATAATTTTATATAAAATTTATAGATGTAGATGTGCTAGGGCAAGGAAAATAAGAGTAAAAATAGAAGTGATTTGCACAAAAAAAGATATTGATTTTCGTAATGTATACATAGTGAGGAATGCGTTGGTGTAATTAGTTTTTAAAAATTGAAGAGTGGGTAAAGTAAGACCGAATTTTTTTGCAGAATAGAAAATTCAAGTTGACAAACTAGAGAGAAAATGGGGATATTATTATTATTGGCCGCCTCAACTCTGAGGGGCACCGGCCGCCACTGGTAGGATCTGAGTCATAAATAAACTAAACGAAGACAGAAGCGATCGAACGTTGAGATGTCCGACCTTCAATCTCAATATGTTTACAATCTGTAAAGGGGCTCAACGCAAATCTTACAATACGAATAATCAAAATCAACGTCGGCATCTAACCTATTACGTGAAAGAAAACCATCAATATTGTGATGATCTTTGTTAATTGATCGTGATCCGCTCGGGCTCGTGTCGGCGTCTCAGATCTACGTCAACGTCGTCTGTCAAATGTCGAATGTCAACTACATCACATCCCTCTTTGTTTTTACAAACTAAATAATTTTGTAAAGTATTTACGAATAAACGAGTTATTGTAAACAAACAATTATTCAACAAAGTCTGATAATCTCGTTGGTTTCTTACGATTGCTTTTGCCTCTTCTTGGTTTGATATCGCTCTTGGGTGTTTGATCAGTCTTGAGATTTGGATCTTGATCCGTCTGTTGTGAAGTTGACGGCGATTCTGATCTCTTCGGTTTTGCTTTGCTTTCATTCATGTTTTCTTTATGAAGATCTTCAGTCGTACTAAGTTTCTTTAATGCACTGCGAATTGTGCCTTCTTCCGTTTGTATGTTGTAAGACCTCGGTTCTGCTGTCTTTTCTTTCACTTTGCTTGGTTTACTCATGTCTGTAACCCATACGACATCTCCTTGATCTAGTTCTGGTAAGTTTGAGATTCGGTGAGCTTTCTTGTGATAGCGTGCTTGATTTTCTTTTATTCTCCTCATTTGTTTTTGAATTGATCTATGATCGATGACTTTCGGTTTTTGTGATTCTTCTATGGCTGGAATTTGGTCTCTTAAGCGACGCGAAAATACTAGGTCTGCTGGTAATGCTCCGCAAGACAATGTGGCGTTTCTGTAGTTTAAAAGTTCAATGTGAATGTCTGGACATTTCTTGAAAATCTTCTTGATTGTTTGGATGGTTCTTTCGATCATTCCATTGCTTTGAGGAAATCGTGGACTGCACGTAATATGTTTGAATTTGTATTCTTTAGCAAATTTAACAAACTCTTGTGAATTAAACTGCGGGTCGTTGTCGGATCTTACAATTTGCGGTATTCCAAATCTTGCAAATGCATTCTTCATTTTCTGAATCACGTGCTTGCTTTTTGTCTTTTCTAACTTAATAATCTCTGGAAATTTTGAGTAGTAATCCACAATTGCGAGAAACGTGTATCCTTTAAATTAAAGCTCCACGGAATGGTTGGAATTTCCATTGATATTAATGGCTCGGTGTTCTTGTTTTGGTTAATTATACATTTTTGCAGTTTTCGATTTTATCTTCGATTTGTCTGTTCATTTGTGGCCACCATATTGTGTCTTTGCATCGAAGTTTGCTTCGAGTTATTCCCTGATGTCCTGAGTGTATAGTTTATAGCATTTCTGTTCGCAGATCGGTGGGAATGACTAGCCTGTCGTTGTAACAGATCATGTCCTTGATTATTGCAAGGTGTATAGTTTGCATTCGGAACTGCACTTATTCTTCTCGGGCCATCCATCTTGAATAAATTCTCGAAGTTTGATAAAATCTTGTTCTTGTTTCTTTCGAATTCTTTCCGTTTCAATATCCAATGTGATTTTGATTTCTTTTTCAGTTGTAGATAAAAATAGTGCTGTCGTACCTTGGGTTAGTAAGTCTGTATCGTGTTTACCAGTTGGTTATGGTGTTCGTAATAAAGTGTCTGGTGTGTAGAATTTCTTTCCAGGAACATGTTCAATGCTGTGGTCAAATCTGAGTAATCTCATGCGAAATCGCTTTAGATGGTCTGTCAAATCATTTACTACGTTTACGCTTTTTCTTAATACGTATTCTGAAATGCGAATTGACTTAATCCCATAGCATAAACGGTCTTAATACGCATTTGAAATTTCAATACGTATTTACTCAATGCGGTTTACGCAGCGGGTTTTGGAGTTCAGTTGTGGATGCATAAACGCTTAATTCGCAAGTAATGCGCATTAGAACAGGTTGTCCAACTTGACAGATCACCCCCTTCGTTCATTTTTGACGTTTGACTGAAGTTAGATTAAGACGTGGTGGGTTGGATTGGCTAAACTGAAAACCGTATTAAACCAATACGGATTTGCAATAAAGCATAAACGGGCCTAATGCGCATTCCGCAAATTCGGGAGTTACTTCAATACGCATTAGCAAATGCGAATTGGAATGCGTAAACGTAGTATATGATAGCTTTGGTTTATGGTCGCCAATAATGTTGAACGGCTTACCAATGAGAAATTGGGAAAATCTCTCGCAGGTCCACGTGACATAGCCACGGCTGGAATTGTGGTGATTATTTTCTTGAGCTCGTCAAACGACTTTTGATGTTCTTCTGTCCATGTTGGTTTTCTTCAACAGTTGTCGAAGTGGATGTCTTTTCTGTTAAATCTGGAATAAATCTTGCGATGTGGTTAACCATTGCTAAAAACTGTCGGACACTAGATACATCTTGTGGTGTTTTAAAATCGGTGATAACTGAAATTGTCTCTGGTTTGACTTTTACTTCGTTGTTTCCGATTATGTGTCCCAAGTCTGAACGCAAATTGGCATTTCTTCTTGTTAAGTGTTAGTCCATTTTCTCTGAGAAAATATAGTGTTTTCTCCAGATTGCGGTTATGTTCGGTTTGGTCCTTCCCAAAAACGATGATATCGTCCATATGCACTAGTATTCCTTCTTGTTTTCTGAATATTTCATTCATGCACTTTTGATAAAATTCTGGTGCTGACGTAATTCTAAATAGTAATCTTTTATAGACGAATCTTCCAAATGACGTAAGAAAATATGTGTATTTTCTTGACTCTGCGTGAAGTGAGACTTGCCAAAATCCTGGAGAACAGTCCAATTTTGAGAATAATTGGGCGTTTTTCAGCTTTCCCAACGTTTCTTCGACTGATGGTAGGATTAATTTTTCTCTTTCCGCGTAATTGTTGAGTTCTGTAAAATCTGCACATATTCTTACTTTTTTTCTTGTTTTCTGAACTATTACCATTGGCGTTCACCATGGTTCATTAACCTCTGCGATGACTTCTTGTTTTACCATTTTTTTCAGTTCGGCCTCAACTTGCTCCATGAGTGGTAGTGGAACTCTTCTGGGCGTAGTAGCTGAATATGGCACGGCATCACTCTTGAGTTGTATCTTGTATTGACGATTTGTCATATTACCAAGACCATGGAATAAATCTTTATTTTTCTCCACAATTTTCATTAGGTTATTGTCTTGTTTTCCTTCTTGACTAATTTCTTCAATCCATTTGAGAAGTTTCAATGCAGTAATCGCTGGTCTTCCTAACAAATTTTCGTTAGTTTTGACGACAAAGAACTTTTCTCGTGCTGCTTTATTTTTCACGCATATTTGTGCAGTAAAACTTCCTTTTATTTTAAGATTTTGGTTTCCTGAGCCTTTCAGTGTGCAGTTGGGGTTTTCCAACGACGGTTTTGGTTGCATTTGTTTGAATTGACGATAGCTGATAATGGACACGTCGGCGCTTGAATCCAATTTGAACTGAATTTCCTCGTTGTTCACTTTGGTTTTGATTCTCCACGGATTCGGTCCTCCTCCGTTTATTTCAGCAATATTCAGTTCGTCTGAATCTGAACTCGTGCTGTCGCTATTCTCTTGAACGTCTCTGAGTTTCTTTGTGAGACAACAATTCTTGTAGTTGTAGTGTTCCTTTTTCGCGCTCAATTCGAATTTCAAATCTGCCGCCAATGTTCGCACATTCCGTGATTGTTTTTCTCTTTTACCGCCCTACGTTGTGATTTTAAATTTTTAGGAACACTATTTTTGACTCGAAATACTGAGGAGAAACAACTCTGTTGTGGAAAATTGATGTTATTTTTTTGAAAGAAAAGAATTGAATTTGTTTGTTTTTTTATTACTATTTGTTTTATTTACAGGATCTTGAAAATGTTGGTGGAATTCGAGTGGTTGAAAGCGCCGATGACGCTTTCACTTTGTTCTAAGCACGGAGCTAAAAATAGACCATGCATCTAGTGCACACTGCGCATTTCTGGATCTGATATTTCTTTATGCCCATTTACTCATCACTCACATTTTCATTCAAATTGCCATTCTTACGGGGGTCAACTAGGAAGGCCAAACCATTCGGGCGGAGTTGTACCTGTCCCCGGGTATTTGTATAGCTGGGGGCCCTTTGGGTAATTGGAATGTCGCAGTATTGCACAATGTTGACTATCGGAAATATATAATGCAGAACTGACTAGTTTTACGACAAAAGATGTTTGCAAAATGGTTTCAACCAAAGAGTTCCACGCTTACAACATGCAAATTTTATAAAATTAGAAGAAAATTTCCCACCTATTTAACAAGGTTTTTCTTTACCACTGGGGCGAGAGCTCCCACTGTCTTTTCTTCCCCTTCTCTTCTCCTACTTCCACTGCTCTCACCTCATTGGCTAATAAAATTGCGCTAAATTTAAGTTCAAATAGGGCCATTACATAGTGGCCCTTCCTCCAGGTTTTTGTTCTCCTGTTTCACTTTTTCGGATTGTAGCAATTGCGTTTTTGCTTCATCTAAAGTAAGAGTTTTTATTAGCTGCATTTTCATGGAAAAGGTTATGATCACGTATCTCAGCGACCAATCTATCCCGAACCAACTCATTTTCTATGCTCCCGTAATTACACTTTTTAGCGAGCTGTACCACTACTGCGATATAATATTCTGCCGATTCTCCTTTCTTTTGGTTTCGTCGATTGAAGATTGCTCTCTCATAAATGAGGTTTGGGTTGCCTGTGTAATATTTATCGAATTCATTTTTGAGTAGATCATAGGATTTCTGTCTCCTTGCTTGGGTTAATTGTATTTAACAATTTGTTTACGGCACCTCCCATGTGAATCAGTAGACTGTCGACCTGAATTGGTTGAAACTGTTTATTTAGCCCAGTTACATTACGATACCTCTCATATGTGCCAATCCATGCTGACCATTCTTCGGCTTCGAATGAAAATCGTTCCGGCGGTGAAACGGCGTTTATTACGTGGGGCTGCTCTATGGGCTGGTCCTGGCGCTGTTGCTGTATTTGGATGACGTCCTTCAACTGCTTTTTCAGCGCTTCGATTTGCTCTTGTAGCTGCTCCATTTTTTCGCTTTTCGGTTACCACTAACCTGACACCATGTTATGATCTCTGTTAATTGATCGTGATCCGCTCAGGCTCGTGTCGGCGTCTCAGGTCTACGTCAACGTCGTCTGTCAACTGTCGAATGTCAACTACATCACAAATATCCGTGCCAAACTTAAAACTAAAAGATATTTCCGAATCATCTTCTTCATCGATCTCCAAGTTAGCCGGTTGACAATAACTGCCAACACTGCGGTATTGCGGTTGCACTGGCAACCGCAATACCAGTTCGACTCGTTAGTACCCCCCGACAAATTCACTAATTGCTATTCCTTATCGCTAATTCCAAATACAACTGATTTAATGTAAGACATTGCATATTTGTAAGCTGAACACTTGTCCTGATCCCAAACCGCGTTGTTAGTTTCAACTGACTTTTTTTTCTTTTCGTTGTACGAGACACAGTTAGAGCAGCGATACTTGTTCCTAGCGACCGTACACTGCTTTACCTCATGAGGACCCGAACACAACGGACAAACCGAACCATCCTTCTTGAAACACCGGCTGGAAGTATTGCTAAATCCGTTGCAAATATAGCATCTCATCAATGTGAAAGCGTCATACCGCGCAACGGTCCAGACCCATCATAACTCGACCGCACTTTAGAATATTCTTATATGCCGCAACATCAACAAAAATAACCACCTGAAACACTTTGGGATTTTTCTTTACCGGCGTAACTTCGACAACCTAACCTCTAAATCAGGAGAGAAAAATTCAGGATTCTGATTTCTCAGATAATGCGGGACCGAATCTCCGTTTAATTTTTCGGAAAGTCCCACAACCCGAACACGCGGTCTTATTAGCTTAATTTCAGCCACCGTGTAGCCAGCAAGCGCCAACTTCTCCTCTGCCAGTCTCCGAAACTCCGACGACTCCTGAGAGCTTCTGCAGCTCACAACGACCACTTCACCATTCTTCAGCGATTTCACCGTCTTAACTTCAAGACGCAGCGCGCCCGCATCCATGCCAGCTAGAATATCCGGCCTCGTCTTCGAGGCACACTGCATCGCATCAGCCGGCCTGACCGCAACCCTAGAAGGAGCAGCAGCCCCCACCACACCAGCGTAGGACAAAGCCGCTCCCTCCCTGGCAGTCATCGATGAGACCCCGCAACAGCGCTCCAACTCACGAGACGCCGAATCAGCAATTTTAATTGATGAACTCTCGGCCACAGCGGCCATCTGAGCGATCGCCCTTTCCAAAGCTCATCTTGCAAATGGATAGCATCTCATCAAGTTCAGACTGCAACATGCCTTGAAGACCAGCTCCGTCAATAGTCACACATGTGCGCAAACATTCAGTACACTTCCACGCTAATCCCTTGATTTTCTTCAGTGCTTTAACCAGGTCCAGCGGTAAACCCACACACTTAAAATGGCATACTTTCTTACAGATCCCCGCACAGAGCAGGACAGGCTAGCCCGAAGAGGACGCCACATTACACACGCCGCAAGCCGGAGCCATCGGAAGACAGCAGCCCAGCAGCAGAATTAAGTCCACAAGCCGCGGAAATCAGAACATCCGCAAATGGCGGAGGCGCCGGCCGAATCCAAAAACCAACTATGTTGTGCGTGTAGAGCGATAAAGACCGAACTCAAACACACGAAATCCTTGCGAATAACGGCCCCACAGTCCGCCCCTTGGCCCCACAACCACCACCAACAGGAGGAGCACGTCCAAAGCCACAAAACGGCACCACGCACGGCAAAGGGTTCTCGCGAACAACGGAAATATGACACGATAAACGGCAGCTTTACAACAAACTACCGTCACCATGGCCTGATCGATATTTTCCACAACCACTAGAAATGTGAAATTACCCTTTTCACCTATGTCCATTGCTATTTTATGAAATGATAGCTTTGGTATTTTATGTTGCAATAACGGTTCATACGTTGAGGATTTTTGAAATTGCTCACAAATCTTACATGATTGCACATAGTTTTCAATTGCCATATCTTTGTTCGGCCAATAGAAGCATTGTCTAACACGATGTTTAGTTTTGACAATTCCAAGATGAGCTTTACCATGACAAAGTTTCATTACCTCAGTTGTTAATGTTTGTGGGACAACAATTTTCTCATTAAACAATAAAATATTGTCGTTAAAAAACAGGTTATTTCGAAGTGTAAACATCCTTTTTACACACGGGTTATTATTACCATTTTTTACAACAAAGTTTTTCCAATCAGAGTTAATATAGACAATTACTTTAACCAATATAGCTTCTTTACTAGTTTCAGTTTTTAATTTGTTGAAATATTCATTGGGGCCCAACACAGAGTCAATAGTGTGAACAACATCACAACATCATACATACTTGGATCATCATCAGTTTAGTTTTAATAAAGGACCTCGATAACAAGTCTGCAATTAACATTGTGGCGGTGCACTAGTATGGACGCGTGGCGAGGCTGATTGTGTTCCCTCGATAGCTTAGCGGTCAGAGCAACCTTCTCACTTAACAATGGAAACCCGACATGACGCGAGTCCATGTGTTGGCAGTCCACCTCCGTTTTGAGGACGCAACACGGGCCCGTCGAGGGTGGAAATTGTTCTGTGGGAAATTTTACCAATTTTATTTCAATGTAGATGTAAAGCACCTGTAGCTAGGAAATCTACTAAAATACCCTTTGTGTACCGTGTATATGCGTGTATATGCGTTTATGTAAACATTAATAGAAATAAAAATCTTTTTAAATGGAAATGGAATGGTCAGAGCAACCAACCGGAAATTGGGAGACCCAGGTTCGAATCCTGGTTGGGGAATAACACTTTTATCTTCGCTACGCCACATGCCATACCTGCACACGATCCCTAAATTGGTGACCCCGACGTGATCTTAACACGCAGATTTTCTGGTTCAGTTAACACCATGTTACGACCAGAAAAACAACAAACAATCTCCTCCGCACCTCTCTAGATTCCCCGTCCTATCTGTCGCCCTAGCTGGAGGGGTACCGAACAACGGTCCGTAAGAACGGCAAACGCGCGCGAGTCATAGGTATATCGAGACGAACGACGTCTCTTGGAGGGGAGTGATGTGGCGGTGCACTAGTATGGACGCGTGGCGAGGCTGATTGTGTTCCCTCGATAGCTTAGCGGTCAGAGCAACCAACCGGCAATTGAGAGACCCAGGTTCGAATCCTGGTTGGGGAATAACACTTTTATCTTCGCTACGCTATATGCCATACCTGCACACGATCCCTAAAACATTTTTGCACCCTCTAAATAAACTACATTTAAGGAGAATCTTAACAATTTCAATTTCAGTCTTTGAATGCGATTAGTTTGTTTACATACAATTTTCGTCATTACATATATTTACAAGTTGCTTATGATCAGTCTGAACTAACACTTCATGGCCGTAAATAAATTGATAAAATTTTTCACAAGCAAATACTATACCTAGTATTTCTTTTTTAATAATCGGGTAATTTAATTCTGCGCTTGACAAACTCCTTGATGCAAAAGCTACAGGTTAATTATCTTGTAATAAACAGCATCCTATACCATACTGACTGGCATCAGTTTGTATTACAAATTTTCTCTGTAGGATTAAAACATTTTAGTGTGGGCGCCTTCATCACCATTGATTTCAAATTCTCAAAATATTTCTGTTGATCATGATTCCACGTTACTTAGAATTTAACGCAATGGAAATGATAAGTGAGACATATTGGATATAAAGTTATGCAAAATATTTACCATGTCTAAAAATCTTTGCCGGCTTTTCTTGTCCTTGGGCGTTTCAATTGCTTCTATTGCTGCAATTCGTGATGCATCTGGTGCAATCTCTTTTTCCGAGAACATAAACCCTAAATACAACTCTTTATCAATTTTATATTGAATTTTATCACTGTTGAACTTTCGTTATATTTAATTGCTCTGCTTATCACTTGTTTTAACACTTCGTCATGCTCCTCTTCTGTTGCTTTTGCCACTATGATGTCATCAAAGTAGATTTGAACACCTGGTATGTCTCCAAACAGTCGTAGATTTTCTCGTTGGAAAACGTCAGGGCTGCTTGCCAAGCCAAATGGAAGTCTATTAAATTTAAATTTTCCCAAAGGCGAATTAACCGTACAGTAATATGAAGACTTTCTGATAGTTCAATCTGATGAAAACCATCTTTCATATCCAGTACAGAAAAAATTTTCTTACCGGAAAGTTTCGAAGTAAGCTCTTCAATTGTTGGGATTGCAAAGTGTTCACGTTTAATAGCCTTATTCAAATCACTTGGGTTTAGACAAATTCGAATCCACCCATTTTTTTTTTCGACGATGATTAGGTTGTTAACCCAATCAGTTGGTTCTGTTACTGGTGAAATTATTCCTTGCTCTATCATTTTCTTGAAAGCTGGTTTTAACTTTTCGATAATTACTTGTGGAAATCGACGCACAGGTTTAACTGTCGGTGTTGCTGAGTCTTTCAATTTAATGTCATAGTGGCAGGGATGTTTTCCTAGTCCCTCAATACAATTTTGTTTTCAGCAATAAAATCACCTTTGTTGCTTACTTTCTCTAATCCAAAAACACGCTTAATCAAATTTAACTTAACTGAGGTCGATCTTCCAAATATTGGTTTTGAAATCACATCTCTGCAATTATAAATCTCAACACAGCTTCTTTTCGGTTTCTTGGTTTGCAGCTTAACTTTATAAATCCACAGGTTTCGAGAACTCTTCTATCATAAAACAATGATCGTAACCAATCAACTTTCCTCTCCACTATTTAATTTGAAATTGATGTCTGCACCATTAACGTCAATTATGTGATACCAATCATCACTGGATTCTACTTTTACAATACTGCACACATTTGCTTTAAGTGTCACTTCCTTTTTGAAACTAAAAAATTTCGTCTTCTTCCTGGTCTTCGTCTTCTTTCTTATCTTCAACTTCATACGCTCTGTTTCTTCTTAAAGTTGTTGGTTTGGTTCAGTTGCTTCGATGCACTCGCTGTGTTTTATTGTAGCAACACGATGCAAAATGGTTGTATTTCTGACATAAATTGCCATACGCCTGGCATTTCCTTTCTTGATGCTTCAGTCCACACTTCTTACAGTTGAACAGGGTTATATTCTTCACACTTTCAGTGAGGGACCTTTCACCTTGTAACTCCTTTACTTAAGTTTTCCTCAGCTCAGCTGCTCTACAGATTTTGACAACTTCATCCACTTGACTAATAACTTTTCTTGCACAGACATTTCTCTAATGCCAAATACGATGTTATCTCGTATCATGTTGTCCATTTGAGTCTTAAAATGACACTCCTTCGCTAATATTTTAAGTTCCGTTACAAACTGGTCTAAAGTCTTACCTTCATTTTGAACTCTACTCCAAAATTTAAATATGTTGAACACTGTCGACTTCTTGGGCACACAGTAGGCTTGAAATGCTTCTAATATCGTTTTCAATGTTAGTTTTTTTTTTCATTTAGGCTTAAAGTTTCATAAATTTGTCGACCTTCACTTCGGATTACATTTAAGAGCATAGCGATTTTTACATCTTTTTTCTTATCGTATTCTGTTGCCTTCATAAAAATCTGAAATTCCTGGTAAAATATTTGCCACTTTTCCACAACGTTACCGTTAAATTCATTTTTCTTATAGTATATGTAATACAAGGTTTTGACCGCCCAGAAGCCACGCGCACCAGAGGTGCATGTCGATCAAATAATTTTATGATAAGAGCATTTAGTTTAGAAGGCTTACGCGCTGATCAACATCCGCAACAGTAAGCACCGCACATCAATCCACACCCGCCGCATTACAAGCAAATGCCTCCTGATCAATGTTTCTAAAATTTCTAGTCAAATGTTTTTTTTTTCTGGGTGATTCTGTGGCAACGGTTAGGACGCATTCCGTTAAGCAGTGATTGCTTATCTCCAAAACCTAAACAACATCAGAATCACCAACATCCAAATAGTTGGAGACGCAGATCAGATCCAACAGGGAAGCGGCACCAAGCATCACCCTTAAACCATTGTCACCCGTAATCAACTGCGTCATCCTGTCTTGACGCAGGATGGATTCAAAAACTTTGCACTTCTTATTGCCACTATGATTAAGGAGGTTGAAATTAAAATCCTTCACCAAAACCACCAAACCCACCTCCACAATTACCCTATCAAGACAATCCCACAGTTCTGCAAAACCAATGAAACGGCTCGGAATCTGTAACATAACCCAAAGGCAACTCTCTCGTGCTTAGTTTTCAAGACAATCCACAATAGTTCTAAATTATTACCAAGACCATCTATACTTAATACAGTAACCTCTAGTTGGTCTTTTACATACAGACTGTTTCACCAAAAACGGACGAATTTCTAGACGAGTTATTTGAAGACGTAAAGAAGAAATTCTGAATTCTTCTTGAATTGAGGGAGAATCTCTATGATCAACGTGTAAGAAACTAATTCTGCCACTTCCGGTTTGAACCGGAAGTAGACTAACTTTTGATTTTTAAATGTAAACGTACCTTTTTTATTGCCCTATCTGATAAAAGGAGTTTTCGTGATTACAAAAATGTATTAACCTTATAACCTTTTCGATTTTCTGGTTAAAATTACTTCAGGTCTTCATGTCTATTGCAACTGTTTCACCAAAACGGACAGATTTCTAGCCGAGTTATTTGAAGACGTAGAGAAAAAACTTCAAATGCTACTTGAATTGATGAAAAATCTCTATTCCTGGAGGAGATGGTTGTCTTTAAATTGCCATTTGAAACTTTTTAATTTAAAATTATTTAAAATTTGGCTAACCGTTGGATTACTTAATGTTACCAACATTGAACCGGTCAGCTTGGTTACATGGTTAGTATGTTTACTGGCGCCTAGAGTTTTTTTAACCTAACCTAACTTAAGCTTTTCAAAGAAAACATGATCATGCATTTTTGTACATTTTTCTTATTGTTCATAAATTGATACTTACCAACCAAAATGGTGTATACTCTCCCATTCTGTTTAATTTCGTCTATCCTGATTTTAATCGGAATCAGAAAGTGGCGCGAGCAAAAATGGGGCTATTGCTCCAGTATTGTGCAACTGGGTGGTAAAGTAGCAGTAGTTACAGGAGCGAACAGTGGAATTGGCTACGAGATAGCAAAGGAGTTAGCCTCAAGAAATGCTCGAGTCATTCTGGCTTGCCGAAACCTCAGATCAGCTGAAGATGCCATCAAACGAATGGAGAACTCTCTAAAAAAACCATTACAACTGGTTAATTTTACCTAACAATTCAAACTAATTAATACTTTTGTGAACTTTTTCTTGCAGTGTGCAATGGAACTTGATTTGGGATCTCTGGTATCTGTAAAAAAGTTTGCCAATTCAGTTCAGGATCAATTTCCAGAAATTCATCTTTTAATCAATAATGCAGGGGTAGCGTACCCAAATAAACAAATTCATGTTACCCAAGATGGATTTGAAGAACATTTCGGTGTTAATCATTTGGGCCATTTTTATTTAACAGAGTTGTTATTACATACATTAACAAAGTCAGCACCTAGTCGAATTGTAATTGTTGCTTCGTCTCTGCATGAAAAAGGAAAAATTAGTTTTGGTGATCCCAAAATGATTGATTTAACACTAAACACCAATTTATACGCCAATTCGAAATTGGCCAATGTGTACTTTAGTAGAGAGTTGGCCAAGAGGACCAAGGAAATGGGCGTAAATGTCTATGCTGTTTGTCCAGGATGGGTCTACACCGGGCTGTTTCGGCACTCTATAGCTTGGTATCATTATATTTTGGTGGCACCTATAGCATTCTTCTTTATGAGGAGTCCTAAGCAGGTACTCTAATGACAATTCTACAGGGTTAATAAAGAGTTTGAAATAAAACTTTTTATTACTTCAAAGTCTATTATACAGAGCGTTCCGAAAAAAGTAGCAATACTTTGCTGGCGGCTTTTACAATTAAAAACGTGAAGAAAGTTGTCTATAAAGATAAGACAAAAAATTCTTCCTAAGGAAACTAGTGCCATTGCTCTCTAAAAATGTATACAGGGGTGTCTCAAGCTGAGAGCCTGCTAAGTGAAAATAGCTCTAACTTTTCTGTATGTACCATTTTCAATTTTTAACCCTGAGATTTTAAATATCTAGTTTTCTACATTAGAAAGGTACCCTTGTTGAATACTGATAGGGTACACCGTTACTTAGCCAAATTGATTTAAAGGTTTTGTTACACGGCAGATATTGCGAATGAAATGACATTTATTATTGTTATACATACAAAAATAGTAATGGTTGGGCAAAATTTCATTATTTTTATTATTCATCATTATTATGTATCATTATCATTATTTTACCTTGATTGGCTTTAAAGATATTCACTGCAAACTAAAACTACTAACAGAGGTTCACCTTTAGAGAGCTCTAGTTCCCTTAAGAAAGAATTTTTAGTCTTATGTTTATAGACAACTTTCTTTATAAAATATTGCACTTTTTTCTGAACACCTGTATACAGCTAGTTTCTAAAGATCGACGATTGCTTTATAAAAATTGTTCACTTTTTCGTTTCGACAAAAATTTATTTTTATATAGCTATCAGGGTCAAATTTTTCGTACTTGCTACAACTGGTTTTGAAGTCTCTCTTAGTTCACTAGTCAGTTCAATTCTTGAATAAAACAACTGTGTTTATTGAGTGAAAAAAATTCAAGGGGCAACTCTGCAATAATAATAAGAAAACAAGTTTGATTTCAAACTTGCTATTAACCCTTTTATTGCAGTAATTATTTTAAAGTTATTTTCTAGGGTGCCCAGACTCCTATATATTGCGCTATTGATCCAGATCTGAGCCATGAATCAGGCTACCTTTACCGAGATTGCAAAGGGTATGAATCAAAAGTCGTATTTCTGGAGGAAACTTCGATAAATCTTTGGGAAGAATCTGAAAAGTTAATCAAGTTGAAAATTAAGTGAAATAAAACCTTATTAACATATTTTTTATTATTATCCTTATATATTTAAAATATCATTCACACGAAATTTCTTTCATACGTAACATATATACAAATATTACACTGACCATTTAAAACTATATGTAATAAGATCTACTCGATTGCATATTTCACAACAAAGTGAAATTATGTTGGGGTAAAATGTTTAAATTGGTGTTAGCTACTGATTTAAACACTTTACACAGTAAGGTATTTACATAGCAACTACAAAGGTGGGAAACTTGTTTTGACTGGAGGTATCATTAAACAAGATTTATTTTCAGGATAGTTAATTAGTGTAAGTAAAATTGAGGCAACACCCACCCTGAGCCCTTGGGTAAGTGATGTCAGTTTTACTTTAAATGTTTACATTAAAGTTGCTGGCAAAAGTGTTGTTTGGTTTTTAAAATACATTCTTTTACACAATGACAAGTTATTGCGAGTCCATCTGACAGATGAATCCGGAATGACTTGTTCTTACATTGGAACCCTGGACACATTTAACGTTAAATATATTACACATTATTGAAAAATCCTTAAATTTAATAAAAATTTATGAGAATGAAAATTGTCACTTATATTATGTGGATTTAAACAAGAACAAGCCGAGTCAGACTTGTTCGCGCTGCGCTCATCTGTCAACAGTGTTATATCTATGATATAAAACATTAATTTGTTTAATGATATTTGACAGATACATTGTGATTTTTACATAATTTTTATCGTGATTTGGTAATTGTTAAACTGTATTGTCATTACTATGATGTCGTTATTTACAACTATCGCCTCGTCGAGTTGGCAGTACACCAGTACAATCTAGTACCATTCAAGTACGACCGTTTTCTTAACCACGTGGTACACAGATTGGCGTTAAGTTCGTTTAACAATCTAAACAATGCCGAAAGTAGAGAAGTTACAACAAAATCGCGCATACGCAAATGGAACGGACACAACTTCCATTCCAAAAAATGAGACTATGTCGAATCTGCCTGCGACTCGCTGATAACAAGTTAAGGCGGCGACCAGTTAAATATAATTTAATGTAAATGCTTGGCGCTGGTCGCAGCCTAAATCAAATTAACAAATAAATAATCGCTGTGATTGAACTTTTCACAATAGTGTTTTCAGAACAATAAAAAATACAAATGAACAGTCTTATTACAGTACATTAAGTGTGGACACACCTAGTCCTTTGTCAGTGTTCACAACCCTTCTTGTTGAGCACTTAACTATCTTATAGATAGATCACTTGCTTACTTTACGATATCAATTTCAAAACTCGTAAATCAACATCTGCGTTCTTTCAAGCGAAACAAAATTCTTCTAACACTATGAAATGCTTACATTAAATCACAGACATTTTTAATCTATATATTATGAAATCTGTGCATAAAATAAATAATAAGAAAATATTGCGATATAAAAAATAAATTTGTAAATAGCGTAAAAACCGAGTTGCAGTAAAACTAATATCGTAAAATATAGTGCGTTCTGCATCACATGCTGTGCCGACCTCCGCACATTCCGCACCTGATGCCGCACCAATGGCAGATTTTTAACGGAGGGTACAGCCAGAGACACGGCACAAGTATGGATAGAACCGTGAGACACATCCATCGCTTCGAGCAGTTTTCTTCGTTGGTACAGTCACAGGGGTGCTGTGCAAATTCCCCTTCCGCGTCCGCTGCACAATGATAACAAATGCACTGCGCGCACCCGATGCAAGTGATTGTGTTTATCGACGATTTTATGCAGTCTGGCGCGTATTCACAAGCCCCTTTCGGGTTCTTGTCTTCGGTATACAGCTCGTGGCAATGCCTGCATCGTAACTGCGTTTTTGTCAGTTTTTTCTGTTTGGCTTTTAAGGGCAAGGGGGGTTGTTGTGGTGCCATCAGTTCTGGACTGCATTTTTTAAAGCTTGAAACTGAGTCTCGACGTCCCATCGACTTGTGTTGGTCCTCAACGACCGGGTAGATGTACTCGTGCACTGCCGTTAATTGCACGTATGAATAGTTTTCACCTGCAAATTGATTTCGTTAAAAATTTGTAACATCTAAACGAGTATAAAAGAAAAGTGTTTTCAATGCGTTAGAAACTTTAGGTTTTAACGACATATGTACAATAAAATAGTTGCCACAAATATTCTTGATAATGTCGATTTTTAACTCGTTATGGATATAATAATGGTTTATTAGTTTAATGGTTTAATTTTAGGACAAAATAAATATGCAGTTAAGGCCAGGTCCTATGGTCAAAAGTGAGGTTAGAAATTATTCAAACTTTAAGTTTACTTTATGAGCTTAAAATCGAACTTTTATTGGGCAATTTTTTGAATAACGCTTAAGAGCATCAATATGCAGGGGCATATATAATTTAAAATCGCGTTACAGTATATTTTTTTTACCCAACTTCGCGCCAAAAAGTTTAACACTTCCTAAATAATTGTTACTGTCTCCAGACCTTTCATATTGGTATGCACCCCTTACAAAGTATGTAGGGCTTCTTCTCAGATTGCTTTTCATCAATTAATTTCTAAAATATGGCTATAAAGTAAATTTTTGTTAAAAGTATTCGCTATCTCACTCATACACGTTGAAGTTTGCAGCTTTCTCTGTTGCACCGCGGCAGCCAAATATTTACTACAGTTCAGCCTGCTGCGGGCAGATGACGCCACAAGATTTGAATATTGGCGGTAATTTAACTACGAGAAAATAAAATGGTGGTTTCACGTGGCATCAATGCCACGTGGTGTCACTTCTGAATTGACACACCACGTGGCACCAAGGGTTGCAATGTAAAAAAGGACATTGTAAATATCTTGAAGGGAAATGCGTCGCAGGCAATTTTTTTTTCTTCTCAAACGGGAATAAAGTGGCACTTGATTCCTTCATTATTGACTAATAATGTGGTACTTTATTCCCGGGGAATAAATTAAAAAAAATGACGATATAACATAAAGAAACTCGTTTTCATAATAACCGTCAGTCAACTTCATTTAGCTATCTGTCAATTATAACAATTATTTCTTTTCTAATTTATTATATTAACTTGAACGGTTGGGAAGAAAGTTTTGTATGCATTTCTAGAATAAACATCGTTAATCCCTCGAATGAAAATACCCTCGGCTCCGCCTCGTGCATAACTTACATTGTCGGGATTAAAATCGGTGTTTATTCCCTTGATACATAAATAACTATTACTTTTGAAGGTCAAAGGCTTAAAATAAAGCCCACAATTGAAATAGAAAAAAGAGAAAAAAACATTAAAATTTTCCATCATTGCGGAATCGAAACAAAACAAAAACGTAAAATATTATATTATATTATGCTAGCTCCCGTCATGTCAATGTCAATGGGTTGAGAAACAAGAAGCAGAACCGATAAAAAATTTTTCAGTGAACTAACTTTTCTAATTTTTAAAATCCTTTCATATTTTTAGAATATAATGTCGAATCTGGGTCTAAGTTTGGTTCAAGTCATAGTGATGAAGAGGTAGTAAAATAATATTTCAAGTTCGCGCGGATTGCCAGTGTAGTACGATCGAATATACAGAGTATTTCAACGAGAACCGCCGGTGCCTAATTGTGTATTTTCACTGAAGTCAAAAATTTAAAATTTGGCAGAAATGAACTATAGGTAATTAATGCACTGCAAGATGACATTATCAGTTATAATATCCCTAGTGCATTGATTATTTTCGAAATTGCAACGACACGAACATTGGTCCATTGTGTCATACTGATATCATTTTTAATAAATAAATGATTTTGATAGGCTACAATAATTTCCACTTATTAATTTCATGTAGGGTTAGCTGGGTTCAAAAAATTTCCAGGAAATCTTTATATTGTCATACAAACGACACCGAATTCTATTTTTTTATTGGCTACTTTTCAGTGTCGTGCGATGTTTGTTTTTTTTTTTTTTAAATGGTGAGTTTTTGCTTTCGAACGCGATTTAATATCGAAATATTCACTTCATCTCTTTGATTTTGTCGTTCCGCAGATTTCGGCTTGGAATTTGAAAAATTTTATTTTTCTGGTCAATTTTTGCCGTAATGGTACTAAAACAGGCTGTGAGGTGACGTATTAATTACCGTGACGCCGCAAATTTGAAAAAATAGACGCTTAGTTTGAAAAAAAGGACATTTTAAACTAGAAAAAGCCGCAAGGACATTTTATTTAAAAAAAGACTCTTTTTCAAAAAAGGGCAGATGGCAACTCTACAGTGACTGGCACCACGTTCTCTGACAATAAGAGCGTTCAGGAGTGAACCGAACTTACGCGACGGTACAATGCTCGTCTGCAAACTATGAATGTATGCTATCTCACTCAAACGACGCGAGTTAAATAAGGACAGACGGTTAGTCTTGTCCAGCCCTTCTTCAAATGGCAAATTTTAATAACAAGACCTGACAAGACGACACTTTTAGAAATTTAATACCGGTGTCGCCATCTCGTCTAGGAAAACGGCCAACTCCGACCCTACCACTGGGCCTTAAACCTCCTTAACTCGAACTTCCCTAAGTCGAATTTTCTTTCATTGAAAAATGTTAACTAAATTGTGTATCTTAGTCAGTAATTAAATTCGCCCATATTAGGTCCAAATAGAGAGTGCTGCCATTCGCAGATAGTTTAGGAGAAGAAACATTTAAAACTAACACTGGGTGGCTCGATAAATTTAAAAAGAAAAAGTAAAACAAATATATTTTTTCTGAATTACATACATTTTTCTCACCAGCGTTTTTCCTTACTTTAAAATTTAGGAACCACATAACAGAAGGAAGTTTGTGGGAAAAGTGCAGCTATTGATGAAGAAGTAGGTGACACTTGGATTGAAGACATTTTACTCGGACTTTTACCACCTAACGGGGAAGACGATATCTTCAATGCGGATAAAACTGCCTAGTCCAGTCAGTAAAGTGGGTCTAGAGGGAAACTATTTTTGACTTCAGGGCTGCGTTTGAACTAGTTACGAGGTAAACATACCAAAAGGCCTGAAACCTAGGAGATGAGGAAGCGGCAAGACGGCCCCAGAAAGATACCGATTTTGGGTATTTCGCTTATATCTCGAAAACGGTTAATTCTAGCTAAAAAGTGGTAATGAACCAAACTGAAGCTGACAAAATTTTCCATAAGAATGTCGCTGTCTATTTTCTTCCATCTCATATAATTTTCGAAGTATACGCTCGTAAAATTCACAAATTTTCAAAAAACTTTTTCTGTACAGAAAAATCAATGTTGGTAATGATAACCTTAATGTTACATTTTTTGTTGATACTGATGAGGTTCAGGCAGCTTGCCTCCTCAAATCATCCACAATGCTATCGTATCTAGTGTACTTCTTCCTAAATGAGATGTTAAATATGAGGGATTTCACACCACATAGCTTAGACCACTGTGGTCCTTTCTTTTTATGCTGGCTTCTATTAGCAACGAGATTCCCTTTTCAGAAACTTTTGCAACATCGTCACCTAATTCAACAATGTCTTCATTACAGATAAAACACTTGCCAGTCAACAAGTTAACCAACATGTAAATCAAGAAATAAAGATGTGGCAGACAGATGTCTCAGGCAGATATACTTCTAACAAGCATGGAGTAAAAACTATTGTATCAGTCAGACAGGGACATGATATAATAATATGCTTTTGATACGCATCGGGTAAAAACTATAATAGATTTATGTCAGTTTTAATTTTATACCTAACCATTTTTTGACTAGAACTAACTGTAGAAGCCAAAAATTCCAAAACCCGCATCTCCCTTGGGCCCCCATGCAGCTTCCTCACCTCCAAGTTCCAAAACACGATGTTTTGAAAGAGTCAAATGGTTGGCTGAGGATTATAACGATAACAAAAAAGCGTGGATGATCAGCCTCGAATCCAGCATGAATTTAAAGCCATTACACTGTATTTTCTCCATAAAACATGACATTTACATTACATCCTCTTGATCCGGAATCATAAAAAGCTTGAAGCCTCATTCCAAACGCAGACTACTGATTAAAGTCTTAAATAGTTATAAATATGTAGTGCCTAATGAATGAAGTAGTACCTAAAATTGATCTTCTCGATTGTGTCAAAATCGTCGCCCTTCAATGGAATAAGAACATCAGTGACCAAATAATTCAAAACTGTTCTAAGTAAGAAAGCTGGTTCTGGGACAAAACACTTTTATAATGACGATGATATTCCATTGATGGAACTAGGGAAACAGCTGAGGAATGATCATACAAAGCCAGAATAAGAAATAGCAGAAAATTTGGATCTAGAAGAAAATATATAAAAAAAATTGGTCAAATTACACAATATCGATGACGTGTGTTGATGACTTTTTGAGTGTTGATAGTGACCTTGCAGCAATCGAACACCCCAAAGATCAGGAAATTGTAGATAATGTAGTGTAGTTCAAGCTTTATTTGCAACATAAGAAGAAACCCAAGAAAATACTGACAAAAGTGATGTTGAAGAAATTATTGTAACAAAACCTTCTCATCAACAGGTCCAAAATGTTCCTGAGACATTAAAACTTTTTTTTACCATGGAAGAAAACACAAGAGATTCTATCTACAGCTCATTAAATCAAATTGAGAAATTTTATGACACAAATTGTATGAGAAGAATTATACATCAAAAGTTAGTTGCTGATTACTATCAAAGAAATTTCAATTAACATAAATAATCTAATTGCATCTAATGCATAATCTAACTGCATTATCACAATTCAATAAAACATAAGTGTTGAAAACTTTAAATAAAAATAAAAATTAAAACCAGTATTAAAATATAATTGAAACAAAGTCATTTTAGTGCTAATATATAAATTAAATTCACTTTTTCTTCATAATTAGTTTTGTTAGAAAAAATATTACAATTTTCCGAGGGGAGCAATGGGTTTTATATATGTTACTTTGAATTTAAAATGAAAATTAGTAGGTACGTTTTAATTTGAAAAGAAAATTGTATATTCCTTAAGCAAAATAACAACATTTTTATTATCGCAAGTGGCAACGAATTAAAATGACACATTGATACCTATAGAGACTAAATAGTAAAACGCTGAGGCATACAGGGAGTAGTTACATAGACCGTACATTAAAAGTTTTTCAACTTGTAGTTGAATTAGAAATGTGGTAGGCAATCATAATCAACCAATGTTCGTTATATCTAAAATATTTTAAGTCCTCCCGCTATACCGGGTGTGTCAAAAGTCAGTACCAACTTTTTTATTTTACATAAAAATATAGGATTTTTTCCAAACAGTTATTGCTTTTTTGATACCATTTAAAAGAAAATTGTATTTTCGATGCCTTACTTAATCCCCTGTCAAATTATACATTAAAAATCAAGAGTTCCATCGGTCTTAGCAAAAGATTTTTTGATTTTCCAAGCATGTCATGAAAACATGAGCAATTGCAACAATTTAATAAAAAAATACACTCCTATTTAGTCTTAAAGGTACAAATTGACAATCCGAAAAAAATGCCCGCATAGCGTCGCTGCAAAAATTCAGTTCCACATCTTTTGTGATAAGATAATTGATCGGTTGCTGAGCTATGTAACTACGCTACGCACCGGCAGATGTCACGATAGAAGATGCGAAAGTAACGATTAACAAAATCCTATATCTCTAGTAGGTTGACCGTTGCAACTGCCATTCTTGCCGCCTACCATAAATACCCTTCTGCGAATGTGCTGTAGTAAAAAGGCGCGAAAGCGGGGACGTTGTTGATAACAGAGGCGGGAAACGCGCCATCTGTTTCAGAGGCTCTTAAGAGCGTTTTCACACACACCGGCAATACCGGTGCCGGTGCCGGCGCCGGCTTCGATTTCAATGTAATCAAATGGAGACTTTCACACACAGTCCGGTCCGGGAATTTTGCCGCTCCGACCGCCGGCATCGGCAAATGCAGCCGGCGGTGATCTCGACAAGCCGGAAATCGGTCCGACCTCCGGCTTGTCGATTTCAATGTTTCCATATGTGTTCTTTCACACAGGTCAAAATTTGCCGGTGCCGGCGAACTGTTTGTTTGATTTTAAGTGCAGTCCTGTCGCGTTCTCATAGCGATTAGTGCAGTTTTTGTCTTAATTTTGCAGATTTTGTTTTTTTTTTCTAAAATGAGTAAAGCTTTTAAGTACAAGGTTGCCATCTTAATTGAACTGGTGGAAAGTAAACCTTGTTTGTGGGACCAAACAGCGGATTGTTTTAAAGACAAAGTCAAAAAACATAAGGCATGGAGGAAAGTGTACATATTCTCTGAAGAAGATTTTCTTCTTGAGAACAGTATACATCTTTATTTTACCACAGTCAACAACAAACTAATGAACGGCACCGGCATTGCCGGCGTGTGTGAAAGTCATCAATATTTAAAGCCGGTGCCGGCGCCGGCACCGGCACCGGTTTTACCGGTGTGTGTGAAAACGCCCTAACTGTTACATATCAAACTTACTAAAAAGAATGGGCAATGGTAACAGAAACGGTTTGTGTCCTTACTTAAAAGATTTCATTAATATAATTGCATAATCTTTGATTTGTGTTTTGCAAATAAAAATTGTACTTTTAAAACCCTTTTTTTATACATGAATAACGTTACAGATTTGATCTCTATGATAAAATTTTGGGGCCAATTGAAGCAGTTATAGAACGACAATGGAGCTTAGACGCGACTGGACATTGTCAAAGTCTGCGATTGTATAAACAGAACAACTACAATAAAGTCCTCAGATGACTTCTGGTCTCACCTTTGTCCCCCTTGATGGGATCGTAAGTGGGTGGTCGAGGTTCCAGGGGTTTGTCCCTGCCAATGTAGTTGATCCGTTGCAGATGGTCGGTTCCTTTCGTACTCGAATCGCTGGAACTGCGAGAGTCTTTCGGTTCGTGGGGCAGGTTCAGGGTCTGTCAAAAGAATACAATTAATACCACCATAACCAAAAAGAAAAAAATGTGCCTTTATACCATGAAAACGTCGTCGTCGCCCACATCTTTTGGAAATTTTTGCAGCGGGGATGAAGGAGAGGTTTCCGCAAAACCTACGCCAAAACCCAACTGTTACTTGCACAAAATTTACCGTTACCAATTACAAGTTAGCGATGACGTCACATGATCTACATTGTCGTAATGTTTAAAACTTTTGTAAAGCTCGATTATTGTGTAAGTATAGGATGTATGTTAGTTGGAACAATGAATTTCAATGTTAATACTTTGTTTTTATGACGACCCAGATTTGACGTCATATTTAAACCTCGCTCTTTGTTCGCTACTGTAGAATCTCAATAAGCGTGCGCAGTATTAGCAACTACGTAAGGCGAATGAGACTTTAAGTAAGATAAGAACATGACCGTTAGCGGGATGCCCCTTCGCCAAGAGTAATCGCAAAGTAAGAAAACTGTTGGTTAAGTGCATGAAAGCAAATAAAATGCATTTCGGATATACTTAGCGTAGTGCATCAGCACTAAATTAATTACTTGTTAATGACACTCACCATGGAGGAATCCCGTAGTAAGAAAGCAATGAAAAAGATGCAAATAGAGCAGATAAGATAAATTACTTACATTCTATACATTAACCGAGGCGGGAATAGAAAGCCAGCCCTTTCCCAATTTTTTTAAGTTAAAAGTTCGACTCTAAAGAAGTCCGCTTACCGTCCAGCAGTTCCTCAACAGCGGTTCGCACTCCCTTGTCGAACGCCCGAGCGTCGGCCGCCGTCTGAAACGTGAGTCCAAATTTCTTGTCCCCAGTTTTCCAGTGATGAAAAGTGGGCATAACTTTGTTGTACTCGAAGTCCTTTTTGATGGTGCAACTCAGGACGATCTGAGAACCCTTGAAAATCACACAAAAAATCAAAAAAAAATTCTTTGGAGACATTACCGACTGATCGCTGATTCTCTTTCCGTATATGAGATAATCATGCTTAGGTTTGACCGATGGATCCGGTCCAGGGACGGTGGCGGATGGGGAGGGCCGGGGCCTTTTCCTGACCGACACGTTGCTGAGGCCCCCGCCGCCCAGCGGTACCCAACCCCCTGAGCTGTCATCTCTGGACATCACCTGTGCACGCACGCGCACCAAATAATTGCCACTGGAACAGAACAAAAAATTTTTTACAAAAAATTGGAAATCACCATTCTAAGAACATCTTCACGCCAGCAGTGCGAAATCACCGGTAAGAAATTAGGCAACTAACGTTTTTGTCTTCTGACGGGCGTACAATCTCAAAATTTCGTTCATTTTCATGTAACGATTAACGAATCTTAAATTTATCTCAAAGCTAAATGTAAAATAAAATAACTTATTATTTGTCACATACAGGGGGAGCAATAGTGCGTTCGACTTCGATAGCTCGAGTTCTATGATAGCTAGAAAATTGACTTAAAAACACAAATAAACTAGAAAAAAAATCTATAACGGGAAATTATTTTTGAACTACAGGGTGATCCAAGACGATTATACAGAGACTAGATGGTACTATTTTTTTAAGTGGAATGTTGTGTGTAAAAGAAGATTTTTTAAAGCCTCTTCTTAAACTCTTCACTCCAATATTATTACTATTTCCAAACCACTTGGATGTAGCGATTTTTTTTTGTTCAAATAATGACATCTGCAGTAACATGTTAAAAAAAATCACTAGTTACAATTAAGAGTTTTGAGAAAAAATTATGTAAGTACATACTAGTTTAGAAACATCTGTGGGAAGTCTTTGAATCGTTCTTACTTTTGAAAAATTATACAGGGTGACTAAACTTAATTTTTCAATTTAGAACTTTTTTAATTTAATTTAATTTATCGACAAATAATTACAAAATTCAAGGTACATTCCCTGGGAGCTATTTATCTTCATTTTCTGGAAAACTATCTGCCGCAGTTACTAGTAAATTTTCCCGACAGGAAGGAAAACGGGATATGGTTTCAACAAGAAGGTGCTCCACCGCATTATTTAAATGCAGTGAGATAACCTAAATAATATCTGCCCAAGGGAATGGATTGAAAGAAATAGCCTCATTAGAAGGCCTGCTAGATCACCAGATCTTACAAAAATGGATTCCTTTTTATGGGGATACGTTAAAGAAATTGTTTATAGAGAAACCCCAACAACAATCCAGAATATGAAGAAAAGAATAATAACTGCTTTTAGAAGTATTTTTAAGAAAAGTCGATAAATCGAAAATGGTTACAAATAGCCATAGAGGTGTAAGTACATACAAAAAATGTTCGTTTTCAGTTTCTGCATCATATCGTTAAAAATATACAAGGTGTTTTATTTGAAAAATTGAGAAAATTAAATTCAAAAAGTTCTAAATTGAAAAATTAAGTTTAGCCACGCTGTACAATTTTTCAAAAGTAAAAATGATTCAAAAACATCCCACAGATGTTTTCCAACTACTACTTACATAATTTTTTCCTAAATCGAATGTTGTGTATAAAAGAAGTTTTTTTGGAGGTTTTTCCTAGACTCTTTTTACTCCAATATTATTACTGACTATTTCAAACCACTTCGATGTAATGACTTTTTTTTTCTTCAAATAATGGCATCTGCAGGTGCAAGTTACGAGTTTTAAAAAGAATGTCACTTGCCCCTGTATAATCGTGTTGGCTCACCCTGTATGTTCAAAAATAATTTCCGGTTATAGATTTTTTTTCTAGTTTATTTGTGTTCTTAAATCAAATTTTTAGGTATCATAGATCTCGAGCTATCGAAGTCGGACCCACCCTGTATATTACGTTATTTCGAATTTTGGACAGAGCTAAAGGTCCGTCGTACGCATATTACCAAAAGTTATTTTGTGAACCAATATACCTATATCAAGCATCTTTTAACATGATAATGGAAAATTGGGTCATGATGAGCACGATCTGAATGATATTCGCAATTTCCCTAGTTAACTGACTCCCTCTTCTCTCTAGTGCCAAAAACGGAAAGTGCATCGATGAGTCAGAACTGAAGTTCTGATGGTCCAGGACTGCATTCAAATAGATGCCAAAAATTAGTACAAAAGTCTAGTACTCTAAAGTTATTCCGCTTTTAATAACAAAAATAAATTTAACCATGTCTTTCGGAAACATCAATAGAACACAATAATGTTCTACTCTATCTTGTAAAGCGACTTTTAATTTTGTGAACACATTATTATGACGTCATTAGTAGACCAACTAAAGCTAAGCACCTGCACGTTCTACAAGATGTAAGAGGGGACATCAAACTTACTAAGCAGAGGCACCGTGTATCTTCATTTCAAAGGCTGGCAAATCACTGGTAGTTCAACGTGAACTGAAGGAGCGGCAGTTTAACCGCCGCCACTTCTAGGCGCATTCAAAATTGTTTTCTACAGTGACGATTCATCCTGCACCGTATTGACGTCATACCCATTCATCCCCACTCCGATTTTCCCTCCCCACCACTTTCCCCTCCACACTGCACGTGTTCTCAAATATAGGTAACTGGGTAGAAAGTTCAACGTCCTCACACGAAACCAAAAAATAATGATTAGTATACAAAAAATAAATTGCTATGACCAAACGTCTCTCCGACAGTCTTCCAATTAAGTGAACACCGTTGAAAAAACGCAGCATTTTTACGAGGGTGTTAACGTCACAGTCGTTATTGGATTAATCGGCCCGTTGACATAGAGAGGGTTGAATTCGGAACCTTTCAGGCGAACTTCAAAGACACTGACATTTAGCACGGGCGGATGGTTTCGACGGCATCGGTTGCGTCATCCAAGGCAAGGTAATGGCGTTAAGCAAACCCTCGCAGGTTCAATTTTAGACGTCCAATAATGGAATTGTAAGCGAATTAAATGCAGACAGAAGGGTGACGAAGAAGCTCGCCCGCGTCACCGTGCCATCCATTCACAACGAACGAAAATCAATGACGAGCGTCAGAATAACCAGGCACGAGGACAAGTGCATTCAAGCTATAGACTGTCAGAAATGAATGGGAAATGTTCAAACACCAGGCTTCATTGAGGAATTGAGGTAATTAATTTGATGAAATGTAAGGAGGAAAGCAGTTAAAAAGTGGAAGAGGTTCCACATTTCGGATCAGCATCCAAGGTGTCGTTACCCTCAAATCCAGGCTTAAGGAAATTGGGTCGCTGCGAATCCCGGCCTTGCACGATGGCAAATAGGGGAAGTGATGACGTCAACGCAAGAATGGGAAGGCGGGAGAGCCATGTGCTTGTAGCAAGCACCGACGTCATCCGATGCAGCTCCCGCTTCTGACCCAGAGGAAGGTATGAATGGCCCGGCAGTAGGGCAACAACCCTTCCTAAATGGGTCATCACCCTCCTGGCCGAGCTAAATTTAGAACCGGAACTGGGACGAGCTCCATTGTTGAATCAGGACACCATCCCGGGAAGAAGGGGGTGGGGTTCTGCCACCTCTCAATTCGAGGAGCACTAAATTCATTCATGGCACTTGAAAGTTTTTGCATTGTTTGCAATTTCTGATATTGAAGGCAATCATAATTTCAGCAAATTCTCACCCCTTAGTTCAAGCAGTTTTTAAATATTATACATTATACGAGACTCAAAAAATTTTGAAACTATATTTCAGAAGATAAGAACTAAATTTGTACAAAAAAAACTCTATTCCGAGCCTGCTGTTTAAACAATGTGACTTGCACCGCAATCTCTTGAATCAAAACATCAATAAAGAGGCTCTCCTGCAAGTAGGCCACGTGTGTGACTGGTGGTGGGAGATATGACGTCAGCGTTGGCGGGGAAGGGGCTGGTCACGGGGTTCAGCGATTGGCTGGACTGTTGAAGAGGGGGTCAGGGCTGGTAACAGAGAAGCACAAAAGTAAGTATTGAAATCCATATGACCTAGTTCGAGCATGAATGACTATTGCAAAGGGTAACAACCCCCAGGAAAGCAATCAAATTGGGTCATGACTTTCTTTCGGAAAAGCAGCATATATCCGGGAACACTGGGCTACAGGGTTATTTTTAGACGGCGGTATAGCCAAGCGTTAATATGAATGAATGTGCCTTAGCAATAAACTGTTGCTCTACGTCGAGGCGGCATAATGGCAAATAGGGGAGTTTACGGATGACTATAGGTATGGGCAATGATTTGACGGGTTCAAAACCAGGAACAAGGCTAAGATAATTTCGTTCGAGACAAAAAAAAAGAGATAGTTTAAATTAAAAAGTCATGGGGAACTACCCCTTCCCTTGTCGCAAATGTGTTAATGGCAGTATGACCCAACACTATTATAATGACGAACCAAACTGTTTTTGATCGTTACGTACAGTCAGTTTCAAAAGTAATGTCCATTTCACACTTATTAAATTTAAATTTCTTCTACAGATGATGTACTAGCTAAAGGAAACCCAATGTATCTATTCCATTATTTCATATGCTTAGCATAAATATGTACATATATATAAATATGTGTTGACTTTGTTTAACAGGTGGACATTACGTTTTAACTCGGGTGTACATAAAAGCAAAACTTAAAAGTCATATTCAAAGATTTTGATTGGTCGCAAAACTTTGACGCCAAGATCTAAAAGTTTACAGCTTGCATCTAATGATAAGAATGATCTGTATGTTAAAGACGCGGTAGGAAGCCTCGTCATCATTGGAAAAGTAATAATTTTATGCATTTAGCTGTAGACTTATGATAAAAGCAAGACGTTTTTATCAATAATACAAAAAATATTCAAAAAAATTAATTTGCAATATTTTACCAGCCCTCCCTATGACTAAATTATACAAAGATTTCCAACTTCCAAGACTATACTATAATCTTTACCAGCAACTTTTATAACCAAAAATAAGAACAACTCATATAAATTAGGGTTGAGAAGATAAGACATCCTCCCCCCCCCAAAAAAAAAAAAAACCTCAGAGCGGAAAAAGGATTCTCGGAAAATTTTACAACAGCTGTTTGCAGTTTGGAAACAGTGCATACTGGGACAAATTTTTTAAAGACGGGCGCCTAAAAGACCTAAAAGATAATCCCAACTCCGGACAACTTGCCACTATTGCACACATCGTTGAAAAAGTGGAAGGAGCGAGTCGAAAAAACCAAAAGGTGCACTGGTCGGCTACTTTGCAACAAAAGAAAACGTTGTAATTTGGAGAGTAAGTAATAGTAGATTACAAACCGAGGTGAAAAATGTTTCATTTCTGTCGAGAGCTAAGATAGCTCTCCTCGGCCCTGGGGGTCTCGGTGAGCTAATGCTCGAGACAGAAGGAAATTTCCACCTAGGTTTGTATACTACTTTATTCGCAGCCATTCATTTTTGGCAAATAAACAAAAATTAGTTGTGTGCATTTTCACTCTGCTGCCATCTACCGAGCTATCTTCTACTCACAACAGGTTAGGAATGGGCCCATTCCTAACATTCCTAACCAAGAGAAGGAAAGTAAGGTCAGGAATGATTAACTTCCCCACTTCTTAAATGGTTAGGAATGGATATATTACCTATATGATTGCGAATAAACACTGTTACTCAATGGATTCAATAAGTGTATATTGAAGTTGTCTTTCTTCATTTTTCAAAAATTTACAGACATACCACATCTATTTGACATATCCATACAATCCATAGATACCGTACATATTGACATTTCTAACTGAATTTCTCATCAAAGTAGGAATAAGCGCATTTTATTTTCATAAAAGTACGTCGTAACTGAGATCATCGGCTCAGATTATGAGCGCAGCAAACATCATCCATCATTCCCAACCCCACTGACATTTTGAGGTTATAATAAAATCCGACAAACGCTCAGACATGACTCGTCTTCTCCAGAACCCACTAGATGACAAATTCAATTAGACATACTATATGTAATAGATAATCTTCAAGTCATATCGTAATGAAATGGTGTTTACAACTTTCCCGCCTTTTGCCAAATCCAGCCGTTAAGGATGTAGGATGACATAATAGCAAGTATATGGGAAAAAATCATAGTATATGCAACAATTGCATATTAACGTCACCATTTATAACGGTTCCCAGTCTCACACTTAGGGTTCCTTTCATTGAAGGAAACATAATTTATTCGTTCTCCCATGTTTTTGCGCGTATTGTAAATTGTGTCTTGTATAGGTTGTGCGAAAGTAAATACATAACCACAGCCAAACTCTAAACACGACATTTTTCCTGGAACCACTTGTTTTTTATAGGTCTATTAAATTAGTTAACTGGTCACACTGACAGCACCAGATGTGCAACGTAATCCCATAGAAATGGAAATAGTATGAGCATACTTGATCTAATTAATGACAATTGGAGGGTTAATTAGCAGTTTTACCACCTTCTAATTAGGGGGAAAGGTGGGGTATTTTCTTTCATAAAACAGCGTACAGATGGTAAACGATCACTTAATGTCAAAAATTTAAGCAGGAAACTGACAGCTAATTAACAGCATAGCGTTATGCAACTGGACCTTATTTCGAATGAAAGGGAAATTAAACAATGTTTTAGTTAAACTTGGAGAGAGTTATGGGTAACTGTTGTTTAGAAATAATAAAAGAGATCAGCTGTTTCTGAACGGTATGAAAAAAAATATTTGGTTGCATAATCTAAATTGTCACATATCTCCACCCGATAATGATCACAAACATTTTGGTAATAATTTGTTTCCAATTTGAACAAAGAGTAAATTCTATTAAGCCCAGTTGCACAAAACTTAATGATTGGTGGCCACGTTAATGTACATCAGATACCTACTAAATGTAACAAAGGACTGGTGGCCAGTGGACCTAATAAGAATTTTAGCAATTTTTAACGGACCGTTGTCGATTTGTTAGCTTCCTGCAACTCAACATTAGTGTTGTTGTATTGAGGTGATGGTTTGAAAGGCTTAATAGGAAGCAATTTTGCGGAAATTATTTTCGTACAGATTGGCTTTTTGGATCCTATGAAAAAAATGTGAAAATATAGCAAGAATAGTTAATTCATGAAAAATTATTAAAAAAAACAAATTTTTGTGCCACATTTTTCTAAATAATTTTTTTTAAATATACGGGTGTCCCAAAACTCGCGCTCCAGAGAAAACGGACTAATGCCGATGACAATCTAGATCCCGCGAATGCAAACGAAGAAAAGTTAATGGCTTGCATAACAGAGTTGTGAGACACACAAGATCCACCAATCCCAGAAAGGGAACTGCAGGTGTTAATGTGAATAGAATCGATTGCTAAGCAATTTTCGATTTGGAGGTATTTAAATGTCCATTTGACACTGACGTTTTTCAAAAGTGTCACTTTATTGAAAGCGTAATAAAATATGAAACCTAGCAACAATTACGAGAAATTCAAGAAATTTACCTGGATGGCATAAAATGCTCTGATTGGTCGAATTAAGTTGTTAATTTCTTGAATAACGATTCAAGTTAGAAGTTTTTTTCTTAGGGATTATTTTTTGTTATTTTTTGGAAATTTCTCCTGCTTTCTCTGGGGAGCGGGTTCTGGGACACCTTGTATTATGTAGAAAATATTTTTGATTTTTCGGTGGTGTCATTGGTAAGATTTTTACGAAATAAAATCCTTAAAGCAAATTATCTGAAGTAAGTTTTACATATTTCTATTTCTTCTTGTATATTTACATTTTCTTCATCACATACAATTTGTATGAACAAAATTTCGAAAAAATTGCTTCTTACTGAGCCTTTCAAACGGCCAACAAGCGTCACTTGGAGCGAGATACAGTAGTGTCATCTGATCTGAATTATAGCATATCAGGGCCGTAGCTAGGGGGTGGCCAGGAGAGGGTCAGCCTCCCCTGAAAAGAGTTAAATCTCCCCTAAAAAATTTGCGAAATATCTTTTTTCAAATTCTTTATTCTCCAAATGGAAAAAAATTAAATATTTATTTATTAAACGCAAATACAAAAAACCATAATACTGATTTCCTTAGAACTTTAAAAATGTCAAGATTGTTATTAATATAAATTAATTACTACGATTTTAACCGATACGCCGGAATTAAAAATGATCAAAAAAAATTGCAATTCAACGTGACCTAAATAAAGTTAGAATGGTGAAGAAAATATTAGTAACAAAAAAAAGAAACGCCATGCAAAATCCAACAAGAAAACGGGGAAAAAGTAGGTAGGTGTCACAAAAAGTTTTTTGAATAAAAGAAATGTTGCATATTATTGTCTACACTACATAATACATGTAATATTTATTTGTTACTATCGAAGTTACGGTAATACAAGTTTAGTAACATTTATCAACCCACGTCTGAGAATGAGAAATATTTCGGCATGCAACAACTGAAGATCGGTGCTGCTATTAAAAAATACCTACAGCAGAAGGTTTCTGAAGAAGAAATGCTCAAATTATTGATTTTATTTTTTCTAAAACATGGCAAATAGAACTCCTTTCCATCAAACCATTTTTGGTCAGCAATGAATTTTCTATCTATGATATATCACATTCACTAGATCACTAGATAATACCGCTGTAATAAATAATACGAATAAAAAACAGTGGCGGTGGAGCAGATGAAGCGAGTGAGAACCGAAACCACGTCTGTAATTCTTTTGACGCATACATTTTTCCGACTTATTGATAATTATGTTTTACCTACATATCACAAAGTCTAAACAACTTTTGCATTTTATTTAATCCACCCCTGTAGCATGAGGGGGTAACAAAAAACCAGTTTACAGTACTCTCAGTTTCTTTGCAGTTAAATTGATAACGCAATAAATTAAATGATCAGTATTTAAATTTTATGGGCAGTACATTTTTCCAGTATTGTATATCAAACGGTCAGTATTATAAAATATGGTAAGTAAAAATAATGAATGGTCGGTAAAATAATAAACGGTCGGTAAAAATAATAATTGGTAAGTAAAATTAATAAACGATCAGTAAAGTTAATAAAATTAATAATTTATCTGCAAAATAAACCACAATAAATAAAACTAATTAATAATTGGCCAATAACATTAATAAATAGTGAGTAGAAATTTAACAATCAATAAAAGTATTACCCAAATGTTGAGCAGTACAGAGTGGCTCATTAAAGCTTCATTAAAGTTGCAATTCAATTAATTCGCGCCAGGTAAACATTTAACAAAAACAAGCAAAACAAGTGCGGCGGTTGTGTTATTGCCGGCCATTGCATACCGACATTTCATCAATTTTTACTGCTCATTATATTAAAAATACTGAACAAGAAATACTGGCCAAATAAGTTATTTTACTGACCGAAAATTTAATTTTAACCGATCGAATTTTATAAAAGTACTGATTCTTTTGCAATATCTTACCGATCATTTATGATTTTATACTGTATTACATAATGAATTCAAAACTGATCAGTTTATTACAACCCAAAACGCAATTGAAAATAATGAGTTGTGGATTTCCCAAAACTGTTGCTTATAATAATAATTATTATTATTCAATCAAATTAGTTAAAGCGTTAGCCAGTTGTTTTCAAATTATACTTACATTAATGTAAAGGTTATTAGGGGTAGTAGTTATTAGAATGCAAAGTATAAGTGGAACAATATGTCTTCATGCATGTTACATAATATTATGTAGACATAGAAAAATTAATGTAGATAAAGGTAACCTACCTAGACCGAATTGGTCCTCAGTCTAGTGTAAGTGTGATAATGAAAAGTTAGCCCCAGATTTAGCAAAACCTGAAAAAGGAGATTCTGCAGAAACTGGGACGGATTTGGGATATTTTTTTGCCACAAGTAACGACTTCCAGTTTCGATTTCATTTAATTTTGGATAAATTTTATCTGTCTAAATTTAGATGGCACCTGGAGTGATCAATGAGTTAATATGAGTTAAATAAATTATCTTAGTGGTATGTATTGTTAGTAAACATGATTAGTTGTTTAATAATGCAAACAAAACTTCCAGTGGCTCCTGTGAAGAGACATGTGAACAGGCAGCTCTATTAAACTATAATTAAATAACGATAAGATAAAATGGTTACTATTCGATTGAATGGTAGCAGGATTTCATTCATTAAATTGAAACAACATATAAGCAGGATATACTATGATAAGACGAATCCGATAACCAGGATTGGTGCAGGCAAGCCGAGACTTGTCAAATTTGGCCGTAACTGAACAGGGACCTGTCACCCCCCGAGCCCCCTCGATGTCTTTTCATTCATAAAAGTTACCGTGAATGGTGTAGGCGTCGAAAAGTACATAAAAATAAATCCTGAAGTGAACGCACCCGATCCAACGTAACCCAAGTAAACATTCATGAAGAGCAACTATGAATGGAACCATTGATTACTTTACAATGAATGATCATGTAAGTTATGACATTAACAGATAAGGTAAAGTGCAGTTGAAAAACCAGATCCGAATTTAATTGGGACATTATACACGGTTGACGAACAATTAACTCCAATTCCTTGTAAATAACGAACAGTAAGAAAATGATGGCCGACTTAACATCCCCATAGCCCATCCCCATAATAGAGGGTTAAATATCGTACTCACTCTTCAAATGGCTCGGTCATGGTTCGTCGTGTGGAATGTCCTAATGCTGAAAGTCCATTTTTTGTCTGACAACCACATTTTTGCACAACATCAAATCCAACTAAACAACTGGGCGACAATCATTGAACTAAATTAATGTTAGTCAGTTAGTATGACATCTAAGGTTGCAGTGCGCCGGCTTGAACAAGTGCGCCGATTTAGCCGCCATATTGTTCGAAAAAGCGCGCCAATTGGACGGTATCGATCCAACCAGTTACGGCGGACAAATCTGACAAGTGGAACCAAAATGGCAACGATAAGGCACTGTCACTACTACTACACGTCCACCTACGTTTAAAAAACTTTATCATTGAGTCCTGCATATTATTTTATTGGAGACTAATATGAAAAAGCGAATTATTAGTTAAATACATGCGACCCGTAGCCAGGGGGTGGCTCAGGCTCCCCTCAAGTGAGCTACAAAATATCCAAAATATTTTTTTGCAAATTCTTTATTCTCCAAATGGAAAAAAGATTAAAATATCTATTTATTAGACGCAAATACAAACAAAAAACCATAATACTGATTTCCTTACAACTTTAAAAATGTCAAGATTGTCATTAATATAAATTAATTACTACGATTTTAACTAGCAACGAAAGAAAGAAGCGGCAAAACGGGGAAAAAGCCGAAATTAAAAAAACCTAAACAAGAAGAAATATTATTTGATACAGAACCTGACGACATAAGCTTACAGGACTCATCGGATTATGAACCAGAAGCGGACCTCAAGATGATCAAGATGCGAAATGTCGCTATTGTAATCTGAAATTTTTTATAGATTTTGTGAGAGAACAATGGATTCAATAACAAATTTATGTTTACCCAATAGTTATGCTTCAGTTGCGATAAAGCGTATTTTAGTATTTTCTTCTACATATAGGTATACCTACTTCTTGTAAATATTTGTATTAAATAATAAAAACTGTCACTGAAATACAAAATTTTACAAAAATTGTGTGCGCAGAATGCTGTGTGTGACCAGTGACCACTGTACCCCACTGTCTTGACCACTGTACCCCGTATGTGGGGCACATTGGGCAGTTTTGCATTCCCCAGCATATATTTTTTTACGAGACTATTAAGACACGATAGTGAAAAAGACAATCTAAAAATGTTTAAGCACATCACGGCCTTACTAGAATTATAAAAGAATGTAAAAAATCATCAATTCTGCAAGAAAAAAATAAAATTGTAAAAAAGTGACCATCACTGTGACTCGGTCTCCCCTATACATTTAATGCCCTTGTTTTACATGTTTTATAATTATGCTGTGGTACGGAAATTTGAAAGTGACTTATTAATGTATGTTCACAATCTCTAAGAAGCTGCATCAACACGCGACTGCTGTCGAGTTATATGCACCGCATCATACACAACGTCCTTACTATTTAGCGTTCGTCGACAACGCTCCAAATAATGCTGATGAGTCACTTTTTAAATTTCCGTACCAGAGTATAATCACTTTAATTTGTCTATTAGAGCCACCCCAGAAATTTTGTGACCCTCCCCTTAGATTGTATTCTGGCTACGGCCCTGAATACTTGCAAGAAGCATTAGCATCAGTAGTATATTTTTGAAAACTGTTAGCTATTAGCGTTACACAGGATGAATAAACACAAAGCCTTTTTGGAAAAATAGTTTTTAGCAAAACCTTATTAATATATTTGCCACAATTCCATGTCATTCAATTACTTTTGTGACAGTTGTTTCTCTAAATGAAACCATTGTGAACTTTTGACACAAGATAGTGGGTTAAAAACTTTTTAACTGGCTAATAAAAAATTGTCATCTTTTTTATTAGTGATTTGTTTTTAGGAGGCCTGTATGTTGATTACATATTTCAGCGTTTGGGGGATTTTGTGCAGATGCAACATCTTTAGTTCTAATATTTTTAGGGCATCTACTAAACTTTTAAATACTATTAAACTATTGATTTCGATAATTAATTTGAGTAATTTATGTGAATTCAAATATAGTACAGGTATAGGATTGCGCTTCCTCAACCCATGAAAAAATAGGTTTTAAGTATGTACATAATTACGAAACCTTTAGATCACTGTAGGTAGTGAAAATGTAAAATTTACTTCACTGGCCTGCACAAATTTCATAAAATTGCAAAACCAGAAATATAAACTACCTTGATAAATACATTGATAATCAAAAGTAAACTAACCTCGATATTCTAATAATTATTGTAAGTATCGTATTAGTATTGTTATTAGTATTGTATTGTATTGTGTTAGAATGTACAATTCTACATCATATCGCTAAAAAATATACAGGCTGTTCTATTTGAAAAAATTGAAGAAATTAAATTCAAAAAATTTTAAATTGAAAAATTAAGTTTAGCCATCTTGAACAATTTTTCAAAAATAAAAACGATTTAAAGACATCCCACAGATGTTTTCTAACAAGTACTTACATAATTTTTTCTTAAAACTTGTAATTGTAACTGTAGTGATTTTAATGGTTACATCCAAGTGGTTTGAAAATAGTCAGTAATAATATTGGAGTGAAAAGAGTCTAGAAAAAGGCTCTAAAAAGTCTTCTTTTACACACAACATTCTATTTAAAAAAATGTTATTTGCCCCTGTATAATGCTCTTGGCTCATTATGTATGTTCAGAAATAATTTCCGGTTATAGACTTCTTTCTCTAGATTATTTGTGTTCTTAAATCAAGTTTTGGTACCCAAGTTTCTACCTATTATAGAACTCAAGCCATCGTAGTCGGACGCACTATTGCTCCATCCTGTATATATGCCTATAATACAGATATACCGATATTTTACGAAAATCTTTGCGCCATCTACCGATTTAAATGCGAGGTCGGTTGGCAACACTGGAAGCGAGAGCGAGGAGCGGGTGTGCAGAGTGAAGTTGCAGTGCTTTGGCATTTGGCAGACTTTGGCTTTTTTATACGCGTTTGTATGGTGCCAAGTGCTTTGCGCTGGTGATGTTATGAATTAATTCCGGAGAAAATACGCCAAAGAAATTACAAAAACTTCAGTAAAATGGGTAAACGAAAGAACCAAGCGTTAATCGACAGTGATTCAAGTAATGATTCCACAAGCGACTTGGATTCGGTGAGTATTTTGTCTTCCAATGGCACCTAACCTCCACGCTGGTGTTTGAAACTTTTCTATTTTAAAGCGAATCTGTCTTCTCAAACCGAAATTTGCCTAGCACAGAGATTTCTCATGGAAATGTTGAAATTTTTACCTAAAATTCCAAGTGTAGATTAGTTTAGTTATTAATTGAAGACTGACTGAAATGGGTTTTCAAACCAACAATCTTAGTATTAGATTGTAAGGGAACTAATGATAATTTTTGGTTTTAGGAGTTTTTGGATTTGGCAAATAAGAAAAGTAGGAAGAAGAGATCTTCACAATCCAGCTCAGATTCAGAGTATGATCGAAAATCTCATAGCGATGACCAGAAAAGGAAAAAGTCGAAACGCGATTCTGAATCATCTGCCTCAGAAGCGGAGAAAAAGGAAGAAGTTAAAAACAATTCAGAACCTGAAGAAGGCGAAGTTTCCGACTCATCAAGCTCCGAAGAAGAATACAATGATGGATACGATGACCAACTAATGGGAGACGAAGAAGATAGAGCTAGACTTGCTAGTTTAACGGAAAAGGAAAGAGAAACGGAAATTTTCAAGCGCATCGAACAAAGGGAACTGATGAAAACTAGGTTTGAAATTGAGAAGAAGTTGCGCCAAGCGAAAAAGGCTGAGCGAGCAAAAGAAAAACCTTCAAGGCAACGAGATAAAGACAACAGCAAGTTCCAAAACGATTTTAGTTCTATAGATCATAAAGAAAGAAGCAAAGAGAGAAAGAAAAATATTGAAGAGAATCGAGGAAGAATCGATAAACGTGTTAATGCAATGGCTGAACTGAAAGCTCGCCGGGAAGATAAGCTGAAGCGAGAAGAAGCTGAAGAGAAGCGACGAGAGGAACTAAAAAAGAAGGAAGAGGAAGATGCTTCACTTTCCTCTAGCAAAAGTGCCGTTAAGCTAAAAGCTTCCGATATTTATTCAGATGACAGCGAGAGCGAAAGTAAGTGTTTACTGTTTTTCTCCAAAACATTGTGTGATGTCTCATTTTTATGGAAATATTTCTTTAAGTCCATGACAAAAATTACCTATTTATTTTATTCAATTTTTTGCAGGTGGCAAAACTTCTCCAAATCCCCCTCGACAATCAGGTTCTGCGAGGTCACGTTCATCCTCCAGTTCAAGTTCAAGCGACAATGAGCAAGATGAAGAAGTAAAAGCCGCTTATATTCCCTTAAGAAACGATATGAACTTAATCAGATTATCACGACATAAATTAGAGCGATTTGTTCACATGCCTTTCTTTGATCGTATTGCCAAAGGGTGCTTTGTCAAAATAGGAATAGGACAACACAACAACATGCCGGTTTATCGCGTAGCGGAGGTTATAAACGTCTATGAGACTGCTAAAATTTACACTTTAGGCAAAACCAGAACAAATAAAGTGAGTATCAATTTCTTAAACAAGTCTGGTGACTAACTCTAAATGTTGAAAGGGATTGAAAGTGCGCCACGGAAATCAGGAGCGGGTTTTTCGATTGGAATTTGTCTCAAATCAAGAATTCACAGACCATGAATACCACAAATGGATCGAGGCAAGTGCGGCAGCTGGTAATCCTTTGCCGACAAAAGATCGCGTGGAACAGAAGCAGGCTGATATCAAAGAAGCTGTAAATTACGAATTCAACGAACAAGACATTGAGAGAATTGTGAGTTTGAGGATTTTTGCTCTTTTTGGAACTAAATGGTTGTTTTCTTTCATTTTCAGATAAGGGAAAAGGAACGGTTTAAGCCGCATCCATTCAATTACGCTATGAGAAAGACGCAGTTGATGAAGGAACGAGATTCTGCAATGAGTAGAGGTGATGAAGAAACAGCTCGAGATTTAGGCAGAAAACTTTCGGACTTGGAGGAGAGGGCAACTGAACTTGATAAAATGCGAACATCGACCATATCCAGTATATCGTATATTAATGATAGAAATAGGAAAAGGAATGTGGAGGAGGCAGAGAAAGCGATTATGGAGGAAATTAGAGCTAATAAAGGGAAAAAGGTGACCGCAAGAAAATGTTCTTGCATTTGCTAATTATGCATTCATAGGTTGATGATCCTTTCACAAGGAGGTCGACAAAGCCTAGGATGAATTTTAAAGCTGCTCCTGAGGAGAAGCCGGAACCTGTAATGGCAATGCAACCAGAAAAGGCGCTTATAGAAGTCGAAAATCCGAAGGTTCCAGCGCAACCAGCACAAGTTAGCCAAGATGATCTCTTTTCTGCACACGATTTTGATATTAAAATCGATCTGGATGTTCCATTACCAGGTAATTAACATTGGTAACATTAATATTTCAGGTTGATGTGGTTGGAGATTTACTGGATGTTCATTTTGAAAGGAAACGGTCATTTTCTTCTAAACTATACACTTTATGTAAAAAGTTTTTAATGGAAGCTATTGCACAAAATCCCGTCTTTTCAAATATGCTTTTCAACATTTTTATTCACTTGTCATTTAATCAGAGATTATGTCAAGTTTATTATTTCAAATGACAACCCATTTTTTTTTTACCAATTTCTGGTAGATAATTTAATTCTGAATCCAACAATGTATTACAAAGGGGTTGTTGTATAAAAAAAAATCTGAGAAAAATGACTGAATGTGAAATTACAATTTGCGGCACAACCTTACTTGATAATGTGAAAAGTTCTTATGCTGAGACACAGGTAAGAAATAAGATGGAAGGATTATGAAATTATTGTTGAATGCAAATGACATTAAAATAACAAAGTTGATGTCAACTTCCGGTATAAGCGGAAGTGTCAGCATTTTGAAAATATTTTCAGTGAATAGAGCCTACCTCGCTAGGTCAGTAACCTTTTCTCTTCTCGAGATACTTCTAATAGACCACTCAAATGAATCACCCTATAGTTTAGCAGAAAATGCTCGTTTTCTCTCAAAATGAACATCCTGCTTCTACAATTAAAAACATGAAGAAAGTTGTCTATAAACATAAGACAAAAAAATTCATCCTAAGGCAACTAGAACTCTCTAAAGGTCTGTTAGTGGTTTGCAGTGAATATCTTCAAAACTAGTCCAGTTAAAATAATAAAATTTTGCACAACCATTACTATTTTTGTATGTAATCAGTAGAAATAAAAATAATTCAAAAAATGTATACAGGGGTGTCTCAAGCTCAGAGTCTGCTAAGTGAAAATAGCCTAACTTTTATGTATGTACCATTTTCAATTTTTAACTCTTGAGATTTTAAATATCTAGAGTTTTCTACATAAGAAAGTTACCCTGGTTGAATACCGATAGCCAAATCGATTTTAAAGATTTTGTTACACGGCAGGTATTGCGAATGAAATGACATTTATTATTGTTACATACATACAAAAATAGTAATTGGTTGGGCAAAATTTCATTATTTTCATTCGTTATTCATCATTATTACCTATCATTAACATTATTTTACCGTGATTGGCTTCAAAGATATTCTTTGCCAACCATCAACAGAGGTTTACCTTTAGAGGGCTTTAGTTCCCTCAGGAAGAATTTTTAGCTAATTGTTTATAGACAAGTTTTTTTATGTTTTTTATTGTAGAAGCCGTCAGTAAAATATTGCCACACCTTTCATTACATGTGAAGGATACATTGTAGCTATGAGGAAAATATTTTAATCAGTTGTGATATAATAAAATAATTGTTGCTTTTAGCTACTAGCGTGAATGTTACTCCTAAAACAGTAACAAAAGATTTGGCGCCGAGGCGGAGTTTGAATCTTCAAGACTATAAGAAGAAGCGCGGGCTCATTTAGTGTCTATTAACCATTTGAACCTGTAAGTTACAGGATAAATTTTAGCCTTGAATGTTAACTTAGGTATTTATTTTAAAACAAATTTATATATGCTATTAAGTGATGCAATACTCTGATATCAAAGAAGTTTTGTGTCTGTGTGCTTGTGAGCGCGCGCACGAGTGTGGTGTGACTATTAAAAACAGTAAAACGTCAACAGTAAACTTCTGTTATTTTAAACTGCAAAACAGTTAGGAGCGCAAGTTTGTTTAGGTACTTATTATGTTAAGTATTTGTCAAGGTATTACGAGATGTGAACAATTATAATTTAGTGGATAAGCAATTCTGTTAAATTTGAATAAAACAATACAACATTAGTGCTGCACTTTTTCTCCGTACTGTAAAACGTGATTCATTATTGTTGTTCAAAGAAGTGATGTGACTGACAAAGTTACCCATTCTTTGACGTCATGAAAGCGATTAGCCCCTAATGCAAGATTTTGATAAAAATCATTGATTTTCGGGGGCGTGGCGGCAGTATTCAAGCGATGACGGCCATTTTGAAGTTGCCACCTTTTACCATTTATGGGCATTTGAGAAAACCGGCTTTTACATTGGTCAGAATCCGTGAGTCAGTCGATCACATGAATATTTTCTAGAGGAAATCGCTTTTGAGGCCGCTTTCGTTTTCGGGAGAGCTGCGTAAGTAATTTGAGTTAAAAAGTTAACGGAAATCGTCGAAAAAGTCGGAAAAACATCCTAGTGGTCTGTTGACGTACGATTTGAAAAAGCGCGGAAACATTGCGCGCTAAAAAGTAAACCCAACAACTAGTTAAGATCTACGTGGTTTTTGTTAACATAACTGCAAATAACACCAAGAGGACATTGTTGGAATTTTTGCGATAATTTTGTCCTTTTTTGGAATTCATTCGGGTGTTGTTGAGGAAATTGAACGGTGGCGTAGTGATTAAATCGAAGCGCGCAGGCGCATTTGCATGCCGGTCGCCGGCAGATCAACGTCCGCTTAGACCTCCAGTCCAGTCCAGTTTAGTAGGAGCAAAACGGTTGCTATAAATTGAGTACGTCTGGCAGTTAGTGTGAATTAATTGTGCTACTAAAATAATTTAACATGGTGAGTACTTTAATTGTTGTCAATTTCAAATAATTATAAGGACAAAATCGCGTTAGTTCCGCCGTTGACAATTTTTGACACCGCAAATTGAGTAGGCCGCCATATTCCGAGTTTTCACACTCACATCGCCAAATATAAAGTTTGTCTCAAATTTGTCAACTCGCCAACTTCTATGTCCAAATTTGGGTAAAGCCCCCCTGAGGGCGACCGCCTCCCCAGTAATTGCCTCGCCCATTGTCGGTGTTACTCAAAATCTTGGATCGAATGAATAGATAGTGAAAAGTTATGATTCATTCTTTTGCAAGCACGCTGAATCAAGGTTGGCTGTTGCGAGGAAACGTCCTCTTTGGGCTTAGTAAGGTAGCAACTAGCATTACGTCCACCTCGAATGAGACTGCCATGGATTTATATGGATTGGTGACATATGATATCTTTTTCCGATTTATCGGTGTGCCATTCAATTGAAGGGAATTGAACAGCCCGATTAAAATTAGACACGCGAATTACTACAAAACACTAAAAATAACCACCATGTGGACACTAAAAATAAACAAAGTTGTATTTTGGATTTACCAAATTTAGCACAGCTTTGGCCACGAAATTTAAAGTGAGGACGACGTGTGGCAGCTGATGGAGTTCGACTTTTATGCTTCAAAGATTCGCGCCGTGTATTAATTATCATTATTAATCAGAAATTTTTTAGGTTAATTAACGTTCCCCGCCGCGATTTTCATCTGTTTCATAAAGAACAGAATGAAGTTGGCCGCACGCTGTCATCACTAGTGAAAAAGGAACGAGAGAGAGGAGGCGTTCCGCGGTTCCGTCAAGTTAGCTGCGCGCATCATTTTATGATTTATTGTTAACCACACTTCCACGTGGAAATTGTGTATACAGGATGTCCCGTAATAACTGTGACAAACTTGAGAGGCGGATAGAAAATCAAAAAATAAAGGGGTTTTTATTAATTAACATGCCCTCGAAAACGCTTGATAAGGGAGAAAGAGACTTTCAAAGTCGAGTTGCAAAAATTGTTTTTTGACGTAACTCCTGAACCTTATGATCGATTTTCTCGAACGTTTGCACATGTACTACTGAAATAAGTTATCATGTAGGTACTGTCGGTATTCATTTTGATGACAATTGTTCAGTGGCGTAAGTTTTGGGGAGTGTGTTCCCTTCTCTTCTCCCAGTTTCGACGCCACTGGAAATACATATTGAAAATTTGGTGACAATCGTGAATTTAGCATTCAATTTGAGACCAAAAGTTGCTTTCATGAAATTTGGATTTGGACAACCGTTTCGGAGAAATTCTTCACTTAAATGATCAAAACACCTCAATTTGTCTTTGCAAAACTGTGGTCTGTCGCCTCGTTTCTAAAATATTTGCGTTCAAAACCGATAGGTGGTCCATTTTTTAAAGTTGAGGTGTTTTGATCATTTAAATCGACAGTTTCTCCGAAACGGTGGAGATTCAATGCATATTTTGTGAAATATACCGCTTTGAAAATTGAGTAGAGTCTGGTAGACTCCACATCACTAGTTGAGAGTTAAAAGTGTAAGATGGACATTATTTTTCAAACTGACTGTACATATGATAGTGTGGGAGGCATGCCCTCACCATCGATGTTACTTGCCGATCATCGTGAAAATTCGCGATCTCTCTGATCTGAAGTACCTACTAGGTATATTGTACATAATCAAATTTGCTTTCGTTTTGTTCTTATTTCCTCATGTATGTTTTTTATGCGTTGATATCTGGCTCCGTAAATAGTACCCATGTACTTCCGACAGTTTCACCAAAAAATTTAATTTATCTGATGTACCTTCTACTATTGGTCTTGAAATATAGATTTGGGGAATCGAAATAAATACCCATACATTATGGAGATAAGATTAGATAAGGGGCTAAATTATTAATACTCAAATCAACACTGGAAACTGATAACCACATTTCTATGCAAATTGAACAATTTCTCTTTTGATAATTTTTTACGGTGAGAATTGGTATGACAATCATTTTTTTTATTCTCCCGCACGAGTTTGCTTAAGTCTTACTTAATTGCTTATATGATGATTCACGTAATTGGATGCTTACCTCGTTTTTTGCAATTGCACCAATTGAAAGATGTTAGGTACAATCATCTTTAAAAGAATCCGAAATGGTTCGTTGTTTGCGTAGATGTTTTTGCTCGCTTGCTCTGATGCTCTGAGCATCACCCAAAGCAAGAAAGGGCATATGCGCGAACCATGAAATTTTTGGATACTTTTAAAGTTGGGTGTATAATTGCGTGAACTTTTTTTACTGCAAATTTCAAGTACAAAAATTATTGATAACGTCACATTTTGAGTCGATAGTAGAATCGAATAGAGGGAGATGGCGCTGTGCTCATTTGTTTGATTTATTGTAATTTTAAATTTTAGAACTGGTCTAATATGTTATAACCGAAACTGATTTTCCTTTTTAAGTAACAGTAATAAATTAATCGCTGCATCTCTTTTAGGGTGTACATGTCCAATGATCTCGGTTATTTTAGCATCTTGAATTTTAGATAAAAGCTTTTTTTCAAGTTTATACCAAACCTGAAATATGCAATGCATAGCTATATGTATAATAATAAACATCTTGTTAAAATGCATTCCGACTCGGTAACGCTATTAAACAGTTGGTGCATAACCGATGATAACCGATCGAGCAACCAAAAGAAACATTAAACGAAGTGAAATTATGTCGCGTTGTTATCAGGATGCTATCAGTGAGCTCGAGTATATAGCATAAATAGACTATTTGTGCATCGCCGTTATATTTTTAAGTTCCCCAACTGTACATACATACGTATGTACAGTCATCTTCAAAAGAATCCGGAAAGTTTCGTCGTCGTTCAGATACTTTTTGGCGCTTGGGACGATGTACTACATAGTTCATCATAAGTAAGTAATGTGTACCTATGTTTCTGAGCTATTATTACACTCATGGAAATTTTTTGGGACAATTACTACATCGTTCTATGCGCTAAAAAGCATCTGCGCGAATGACAAAACTGTCCGGATTCTTTTGAAGATGACGGTGTACACTCAGTTTCAAAGTAATGTCCATCTCACAATTTAAAATTTAAATTTCTTTTACAGATGATGTAGGTACTAGCATGCATCTGTTCTATTTTAATGCCTGTGTTGTGGAAAATAAACGAGTTTAAAGTTTAACAGGTTGACATTACTTTTGAACTTGGCTGTACATATGTAACGCAATCGTGGGTTTTGAGCATGTTCAATTGCATCTAACTTTTTATACCACGTTTCTTTACTTATTACTATAATATTTAAATACTCATTCATAATTGCAAGTCAAATAACGTAAGGCACATGCGACTAGCCTTACAGATTACATTTAATAAAGATTTTAGATTTTCTTTCTCTCTATTATGCTAGTAGATAAAGAAGAGCGGTTCGGGAACACTTCTCATTCACACCATCTCTGCGGATGTGCGAAGGTGTATATCATGTTGCATGCCTTATGAGTTATTTCAAAAAATCTTTATGATGCGTTCTAAAAGGGAAAAAACTACATATACATATATCTAGCATCATATTATCACATTTAGAAATGGCAATCAATAGTTTGACAGCATATAAAATTGACAGGTGTCATTTTTATTTATTTTTCTTTGATAGCGTAATAATATATGGATTAGGATTTGTAAACGATGCTTTTGGTCCAGGCAAGTAATGCTACTTTACTTGGCCTCAAATTCCAAACGTTATCTAATATTCGACAACAAGGCGGTTTCTTTTCCTTCGTTATCACAACTTCCGGCCTTTGCTGAACGTGTCTTGTATGTTTCCAGGCGTCAGGCGTGACAGTTTCCGATGTTTGCAAGACCACATATGAGGAAATCAAAAAAGACAAAAAACACCGTTACGTAATCTTCTTCATCAAAGATGAGCGACAAATTGACGTGGAGGTGATTGGAGCCCGCGACGAGGAATACGATCAATTCCTGAACAATCTGCAAGCTGGGGGAGCCGGCGAATGTCGCTATGGTCTTTACGATTTTGAATACATGCACCAGTGCCAGGGCACTTCAGAATCTTCCAAGAAACAAAAGCTGTTTCTCATGTCCTGGTGTCCAGACACCGCTAAAGTCAAGAAGAAGATGTTGTATTCTAGGTGAGTTGATGATTGTTGGTTGTGGTTGGTTTGGAATAATATTTACATTTTTTTACAGCTCATTCGATGCTCTTAAAAAGTCATTGGTAGGCGTACAAAAGTACATACAAGCGACGGACCTGTCCGAGGCTAGCCAAGAAGCGGTCGAGGAGAAACTCAGAGCTACTGATCGTCAGTAAAGTGTTGCTTTTCTCCTTAAGTTATGACTGTCTGTCTGTCTTACTCAACGCACCGACCTACCAAGGTGTATTATTTATATAAGTATTTGAATATTTAATAAAGCTTCATTTTTCAATTGTATCCAAAGTGTTTTATTACTATTGTAATGTAGTGTAAAATGTAAAAACATTGTGTAATTTAATGATACCGAATTAAAAATAATTTTCATCAACCTACAGCGATGTGTCAATTACGTACTTACAACCGCCCCAGGTTAAGCAGCAAAAGGACCAGGATGTTAGTCGGAAATAGTTTTCTCAAAGACTGACAATAAAACAGAAGTTAAGCTATGCAAGCACTTTTGAAACATTTAAAATAACTTTTACTAGTTCTTAATAACACAAACTTTAAATCTTGGATTGGAGCTATACTTACACACCGAGCTGGTTTGAATACTCTGGTCAGTGCTCTAGTAGTATTGTTTACTATTTGATACGATGGCGATTATTTTTAAAAATATTTATATTCAAGGTAGATCTAGATTAAATGAATCCAAGCAAACGTTGGAAGATAATCAACAATATTTATTATTGAATATAATATGTATAAATATGGATATACAATAGTATAAGGGTGGTCTATTTAACTTTAATATTCGGGCAAGTCACCGAATCTAGTATAGGTATAGCATCATTGGCCCCTTCTGTCAGTAAAAAGAACAGTTTAAATCTATCTAAAACTTGATCTAATATAATATTAGTAGTATGTCTCAATAAAGAATGTTTTTTATGTTTGTAAATTAAATGAATTAATAATAATTAACTCACAATTAAATTTGTGCAGGGGCCAACGGCAATTGCAACTAATCACAACGTCCAATTGAAATTGGATCCTAGTCTAGCTTTAAAATTAACTAATCGAATAACTACTTCTCCTTTTTCGGCTTTACGTTTCATGAACTTCAGTACCTACATTAACAATTATTTGTTGGGCTTCTTCTTCTTCTTGTCGTGCCTATCCTCTGTGGATGTTGGCTATCACATTGGTCCATATTACTCTATTCACTGCTGCCCTGAATAGAGCTGTGGAGGTCATTCCGGTCCATATTCTCAGGTTTCGTAGCCATGATATTCTGCGGCGCCCTGGTGTTCTGCGTCCTTCTATTTTTCCTTGTAGGATTAGTTGGAGAAGGTGATATTTTTCGTTTCTCATGATGTGTCCGAAGTACTCCATTTTTCTGCGTTTGATAGTTGTGAGAAACTCCAACTCTTTTCCTACCCGTAGTATTACCGTCTCATTTGTGATGTGGTGAACCCATGAGATTCTGAGCATACGGCGATAACACCACATCTCAAATGCATCTATTCGTCTGCAGGATGCTTCAGAGAGGGTCCAGGCTTCCGCCCCATACAGGAGAACTGACAGTATGTAGCATTTTAGGACCCTAATTCGAGTATGAATGCTGAGAGTTAAGTTACATAGGATGCTTCTCATCTTGTTGAATGCACCTCTCGCCTTTTCGATTCGACATTTTATTTCTCGGGAATGATCCCAGTCTTTATTTAGTGTACATCCCAAATAAGTGATTGACTCGACAATTGGAAGAACTGTATTGTTGGCGGTAAACTGGAGATTATCGATGTGGTTTTTACTGATTGTTAGGATTTTAGTCTTCTTGCAATTCAGCTTCATACCGTATCGTTCGCATACTGGTGTTATGCAGTCTATCAGTCTTTGCAGTCCCTCAGCACTATCAGCTATCAGAACCGTGTCGTCAGCATATCTTAGATTGTTTATCATTTCGCCGTTTATTACAAGACCCTCCTCTACGTTATCTAGGGCCTCTTTAAAAAGGTGTTCTGAGTAGGCGTTGAATAGAATCGGTGATAGCACACAGCCCTGCCGAACTCCTCTTTTTATTCTAAACTCTTCTGATGTTTGATCTTCTACTTGAACCCTGGCCTTTTGCTGTAGGTATAGCTTTGCTATTATAGCTGTATCTCTATCGTCGACTCCTGTTTCCCGTAGGATTGAGATGAGCTTATTATGTTGGACTTTGTCGAATGCTTTTTCGAAATCGATAAAGCATGTAAAGACATCTGCATCGATATCGCGTGCTTGTTGTATAAGTACTTGTATGGAAAATAACGCCTCTCTAGTGCCTAGTCCCTTTCTGAAGCCGAACTGTGTATTGCTAATGTTATCATCTAGTCTTCTGTATATGCGAGTTTGTATTATGTTGAGAAATACTTTTAGAACATGGCTCATTAAGCTGATTATTCTGTGATCAGAGCATTTGGTTGCGTTTGGCTTTTTAGGAAGTGGAATAAATGTTGATATTAGCCAGTCATTTGGTATTTGGCCGCCTGCATATATTTTGTTGAAGAGCGTAGTTAGCAATTTCACTTGCTCGCGTTCAAGTAGTTTAAGAATTTCTCCGTGAACAGTATCAGGTCCTGGAGTCTTGTTGTTTTTTAAGCGTTTAATAGCAGATTCCACTTCTTCCTGAGTAATAACAGGTCCTTCGTCGCCGGGTGTTATAGTTGCATCGTTATTCACATCTGCATCTTCGAAGAGCTCCTCCATATATTGTTTCCACCTTGAAAGCTTCTGGTCAATTTCTGTTATGATATTATTGTCTGAGTCCAGGATTGTGCTCCCGCTCCTTCTTTGATTACTTCCTGTTGCTTCCTTTATTTTCTTATGCAGGTTAAAGCTATCGTGCTTTGCCTGCAGTATCTCAATTTCAGCACATTTTCCTTGTAGCCATTGTTCTTTAGCCTCCTTAATTGCCCTAATTACTTTTTTGTGTAGTTCTTTGTATTTTTCTATGTTTTTGTTTCTGTATTGTCTTCTTTCTTCCATGAGGTTTATTATGCTATCTGTCATCCATTCTTGTCTTTTTTCTGTTCTTTCCGGTTTTAGTTCTTCTTCTGTAACCGATACTATGGATGTTTTTATTTTATTCCATAAGTCTTCTATTTGTGTTTCAGAATTGGTATTTTCAGAGATAGTGGTGAGTTCGCTGTTTATCCTATCTTTAGTTTTATGTAGTACGTTGTCTTGTTTGAGTTTCTGCAGGTCCGCTCTTTTTGGAGGTCTCCTCTTGATTATTTTCTTCAGTCTTAGTTTGATGCGCGCCATTAGAAGATTGTGATCCGATGGTATGTCGGCACCTGGGTAGGTTTTGACAGATCTGACTGCATTGCGGTATCTTCTGTTTATTATTACATAGTCGATTTGGTTTCTTACTATTCTCTGGTAGTTGTCGGCCGGAGATCTCCAAGTATATAACCTTCGTGGGGGTAGTTTAAAATAGGTGTTCATAATTGTAAATTCCGTTTCCTGGCAGAACTCTATCAGGCGATCGCCTCTATCGTTCCTTATGCCTAATCCAAAGCAGCCTGCCACGTCTTCGACCTTTCCTTGTCCCACTTTAGCGTTCATGTCTCCCAGCAATATATTCACTTCTTCCTTTTTTGTGTATTTTAGGGCAGTTCTGAGTTGGTCGTAGAATTCCTCGACCTCTCGTTCAGTGCTTTCAGATGTTGGTGCGTACGATTGAATAATATTTAGGTCGAATGGTCTTGCATTGATTTTAATTATTGCTATTCTATTTGAGATAGGGATAAAACCTTTTACGGCCTGATTTGTGTGACTATTGAGTATTATTGCGACTCCGTTTTTGTTTTTAGTGGTGTTATCTCCGGAGAAGTATATGTGGTGTCCGTCTATGATGCGGCTGCCGGAGTTTGGCCATCTTGTTTCACTGCATCCTAGTATGTCAATCTGAAGGCGTTTTATCTCTTTTACTAGGTTTGCCGCTTTTCCGGCCTGGTACATGCTTTGCACATTCCATGTGCCAATTCGTTTTTCTTGGTTTATCTTTAGGATCTCCTTGGATCCCTCTTTTACTTTTTTATTTATCGCAAGGGGGATTCTTAGCAACCTCTCCCCACTTAAGGGGTGCCCAGGACTGAGGACCTTTGTTTGATTTTGTGTTTCCATTGTGATTTCTTGGGGATTTTGTAAGTCAGGTAGTTTCCCGTTGCTTTCCTAACTGTGCTTGTTCAGCCGCTCCTACTTGGAGAACAGACGCTGTCGGAGTACCGCTCCTAACATGGAGACCGACGTGTCCTATGTGCTTTATATTATCCCTAACAGCATGGGTTGCCCCTTCCGCCAGCTCCGTCGTACCAAAGTCCTTCTTCTCCGCCTTCGCTGCCGTTGAGGTCTTCACCCGTATCCCTGGGCAGGGGACAGCGATATACCCCGCTGTACTGGGTCCCCGACAGAACTTGGCCACCGTTTCTCTTGAAACGGGCTCACCCCCGCGACGTGAACGCGCCTGTCGAGATTTGTCCCAGGTGGATTCAGAGAAAAGGCTCTGGTTTTCCCTTGGGCTTACAAGTCTACTATTTCACTCTTAACCACAGATGAATCTATAGAATAGAGCAGAGCTTTCCAAACTTATTTTTACTGTGACGCCCCCCCGCTGGTCAAAAAGTACCTACCAGTTGTAGTTCTAGCCTAGTAACAAGTTATCAGAAAAACTCCAAATTACATTTATAATTTTTATTAGAAAATAAGAACAAAAACAAAACATAAAAAAGATGTTACTTTGTTGGCTGGCTACTAATGAGAAGGATGTGCTTGCTTTTCTGAGCATAGCTTCTCAAAATGGGGCTCAAGTTTGGTTTGGAAATTACCAACCACTCTCATCTCTTTCTCTACATTTATTTTCGATCTGTAGGTACTTGTTCTTTATGACTGCAACTGCAGAAAAGCCTGTTTCAACTTGCGTTAGTTATTTTAAATTATTGATTCGATTATTTTGACCAGATATTTAATTTATTTCCGTTAGAAAGTCAACAATACTATTTTTGAGTTTAATTTTGTTCCGATTTTTATTTTAAATTTTCCCGCCTGAAGCAGGCAATCAGCGGTCCATATTACTTTATGAAGTCGACGTTTGACGTCTTAAACGTCAAAATTCAACAAATATCAACATTCCAAAATTGACCAACTTACAAATTGTGAAAGGGTGATCAGTGAGTCTATATGTACTATTATTAGCACTAGCACGTGAAAATATGCGTTGGGGTCTAAAAGGTCTAGTCGGGTCATGATTTACAAATTGTATGCCGATTTACTCTCTTATCTGCTTTGATGTAGATTCACTAAGATTTCTTGTAAGTTTTGCTACACACTTAGAAATGGTCTTAATTTCAAGTTTGTAGGGCGCAGGACCGCCATGGAGTCCATGGACAGCTTGGACTTGGATACAATATCGGACTGTTCGAGGTCTCTTAACTGTGCGTCACCAAATACTTCCACATTATCTGGTTTGAGCGATTACCGAGAGGAATTCCTGGAGTTGCGACACGCGATTGATTCCAAATACCCCAAACCTATAGGAGACCACAGCACCACTTCCATACAAAATTTACCCTCTTCAATTGGTGAGGAGCGTGTGAAAAGTTTAAGTATTCAACTTCAAGACTCACTAAAGTTGAATGAGAGATACAAACATGATATTTACAGTTTAAAGAGGAGAACGGAATTGGAGTTTAATGAAAAATTTGAGAAATTACTGAAACAAAACAGTCAGCTGGAGGCAAATTTGGACACTGCTAACAATCAAGTCAAGCGTTTGATTGATAATTATTCAGTAAAAAATGATAAGTCAAAAATATCTGTTTTGGAGAGTAAAATTGTTAAGTTAGAGAGGGTAAATTCTGATTTGAACTCGCAAAATTTGTTACTTAGTCAAGAGATTATTCATCACAAGCATCAAAAGAACCAATTTGAGGATGAAATCAAGAGTTTGAAACTGGAAATTAGCGATTTAACGTTGAACTTGTCCACAAAAACTGGCTGTGTTCAGGAATTGAAGGAGAAAATAGCACAGCAATATGTTGAACTTCAAGGTTATAGGCAGCAAAATCTAAAATTATCCCATGATGTAACTACTGTGTCCAATCAAGTTATACATGCTCAAAAATTGGGAAGTTGGTATAAAGAACATTTGGATTCTTATCAAATTGAAAAGAAACATTTGTGTACAGAAATTTACAATTTTAGACGATTATTGACGGAATCTGAAGAAAAAGTAAAATTTTTTCAAATTGAACTCAACAAATGTCAGTGTAAATATGAAGAAATTCAGTTAAAAACTCTTCAAGAAAAGGAAACATTACTAAAGAAAATTGAAAGTACTTATAAACCATTAGAAACTGCAGATTCAACTGAAATTGACATTAATGCAATAACTCGTTATTACGAAGCAACTGTTCAGGACTTGACTGATGAAGTAGTGAGAATAAAAGGAAATATTGAGGAACAAAATGAAGCTATGGCTGGGATTATGAAGGATAATGGAGAATTGTTGGGTAAATATTTGTTGATTCAGACAATGTTACAACACAAAGAGGGTGAAATTGAGGGTTTAAACAGTGAGATAAAAACATTAAGAATGAAGTTGAGTTTGGGATTAGACGCAGAAAAGGCATCCGAGACGCAATTGTTTAATTTAAAAAAAATAATTTCTGGTTTAGAAGTCGAATTAGAAGCAAAAAAACTGGAGAATGCGGCTATTGAAAAATCTGTAAAAATTGTAAAGGAACAATTTGGAGTTTTTAAAGGACATTACGAACATTTAAAACGAGAATTGCATCAAAGTAAAATGGACATTTTGCAGTTGCAGGCTGATAAACAGGATTTGTTTATGAAGAACAACTGGAAAACTTGCGAGTTGGAGAAGAGTAAAGAGAAAATTAACGAAATTAAGTTGGTTCAAGAAAAATTACTGGCTTTGATCCAAAGTGAGAATCATTTGAAGTTCGAAAATTCCAAACTACTTAAGGAAATTCAGAGTTTAAAGTGTAGTAATTTGGAGCAATCAAAATTGATCGATTTAAATAAAACTAGTAATGTGCAGTTTGAAAATATGATTTCCAACATAAAACAACAGCTACAGGAAAAGGATGATTTTATCGAAAATTTAGAGGATAATATCAGTATACTTAAAAAAGAAATACAACATCGTGATTTGGCGAACTACAACGGAGAATTAGCAAAATTTGATAATCATGTTGCAAAATTTGTGGTGAATAATTACGCAAATTTTCTAAAACTCAACAATTGTAATGTTATCAATATGTTGGAAAACGTTGCTAAACTTTTAAAAATCGATTGTAATGTTGATAGTGAAATTTTCTCTCCCGTTGATGAGTCTGAGTATATTAAGTTTTTGTTATCTAAAATTGATAAATGTTTTGAAATTGCTCGTTGTGAAAGTGATGAAAAAGAAAATGTTATTGCTGGTTTGAGAAGGAATCTAGGCAAGTTGAAAAAACAGGTTTTATGCCGTATTGCTGCTTTAGAGAAACGGTTTGAGGAATTGCATAGAAGGACGGATGAGAATGTGGAAATGTTTCTGGTTGTTTCCACGAATGATGCTGGAGGTGGAATACAGGAGGAAGTTAAACGTTTGAAAGCAATGCTGGAAGTGAAAATCCGAGAACAAAAGGAGAAACAAAAAAGGTGAATTGTCTTTTGCTACTTTAGCTATAATACGTAAGTTTTCTTGTGTAAACGTGCTGCATTTTTTTCTAAATGATTCACAGTTTTGCTTTATAATATGCAGGATCTGGCATACCGGGGGTTTCAACCAGAACCGCCGGTGCCAAATTGCGTATTTCCAATGGAGTTAAATATTTGAAATTTGGTAGAAATAAACTTTAATGAATGCGCTACAATGTGGCGCATAATATATAATTAATTCCATGCGCCGTCGGAACGCCATAAAGTGCTTTTTCAGAAATTTTCAATATATTTTTTTATTATTATTATGTTGGTAATACCGCCAGCTATACGTTCCTGTTGTTAAAAATTTATAATTTGTAGTTGAAGTATCGTTAATTGTGTCTTTAAGAAGTTCGCGGGATTTTGACGAATTTATGACAAGACTGCTTTATTGAAGCAGTCAAATTTTGTGACAAAGACCGCCTAAACGGTTCGGTTATTTATGACTTAAAAGCGGTACCTACTCAAAGATCTTTGCAGTACAGAGACCATCATAAAATCTAATTTTGTTACCCACAAACTGATAGGGCCACAAAGTTGTCATGATGTCAATCAAAAATATCTTCAGCGCTGAAATTTAAAAATTCATGTAATTCAATAACGGTTTGATATGATAATATTTCAATTGGTCTTTATCAATCTTGAAGGTCGTGATCATGGGCTTGAAGAAAATCAAAGAGATGAAGTGAATATTTCGATATGAAATCGCGATCGAAAGTGAAAACTCACACCGTTGAAAAAAAGAAAAAAACGATAATTTCATCTTGTAGTGCATTAATTATACTTTATTTCTGCCAAATTCAAATTTTTAACTTTATTGGAAATACACAATTTGACACCGGCGGTTCTCGTTCAAACACCCTGTATGTTATTTTTACATTTGCTCTAATTGTTTTTACTATTTTGTCCACTTGATTAATTTTTAGTTTTTTATCTTAATCCCCTCATTTAACACTCAGAGTTCTGTTGCGTAAATAAAAATGGTTCCATTTTTTTTTCTTTTCCAAATATTTCTACATATGTAGTTTACCAATTTCTCTACATCATCGCTTCATTATTATTTTATCATTGGTTTCTTAATTTTTGTAGTTTTATTACTTTCTATTTTCTACATTATTTTTTTAAATATTGGCTTTATGTTAAGTTCTAAGCTTTAGTTATACAGGCTGGGCAATAGTGCGTCCGACTTCGATAGCTTGAGTTCTATAATATGTAGAAATATGATTTAAAAAACAAATAAACTAGAGAAAAAAGTCTATAACCGGAAATTATTTTTGAACATACAGGGGCAAGTGTAATTTTTTTTAAATAGAATGTTGTGTGTAAAAGAAGATTTTTCGGAGCCTTTTCCTAGACTCTTTTCATTCCAACATTATTGCTGACTATTTCCAAACCACTTGGAAGTAGCGATTTTTTGTTGTTCAAATAATGGCAACTGCAGATGCATGTTAAAAAAAATCACTACAGTCACAATTATCCGACAAGCAATACACATTTATCGCAGTTACCTGTCACTAGTTGTCATTTGTGTAAATTAGGAAACATTAGAAGTTTTTTGTCGAGTTATTTGGAAAACGATCTAATTTTTTAAGATTATTCTTGAATTTTGTAATTATTGATCGATAAATTAAAAATGTTTGTTTTTAGTTTCTAGTTGGCACACGGCAGGTCCGAGCTCATTTGTGCGGTCTGGGCTTTTACGATTTAGGGCCGGTTTTACGAAAGGAGAATATGCCAGGTATAACGCTATTCCGGAATAACTTGGGATAAATGGGCGTTTACGAAAATCGAATCGGATATTATCCAAGTATAGACTGTGGACCGAGGCTATGTAAACCGGCCCTTATTCCGGAATAGTTATTCCAATGCTTATCCGACTTTCGTAAAACCGGCCCTTAGAGGACTAAACGACTGAAATGAACTGTATCATAGAACTCAAGCTATCGAAGTCGGACGCACTATTGCCCCACCTGTATTTCTCTGCAGTTGGGCTCCAAGCCTGTTGGGGAAATGAACTATTATTATTTCGCCTGCCAACCGTTCACAACGTTGATTTGCTATTATGTATGATCTATCTTAAGTCTTTTAGAGTCTTTAGTCTTTTCCGTGTTTTCTCATTTAATTTATATTGCACTACGAGAAGTGACACTTTTTCACTTAGTGGGAATACTGTGTAATGTCTCGAAACTGGAAAATGCTTATAAATGGTGTACTTTTTCCGTGGTTTTTCAACTCAGTTTTATAAATGTCCACTTTTGTCTTCAAATTTTTATATTTACTAATCGCCTACTCTTGAATAATGCAATTCATATAGGTAGATGACATAACATTTTGCCTCTTTTTTATAATCTTTGGTGTTCTTTTTAAGGTTGTGATAATTAATTGCTTTTATAAAGGTGTTATTGTTTCTGGCAAGCACTAACTTGTTGGCTAGATTATGAGTCAGCCATTTTATTCATGACCAGTATTTCTTTTTCTTTATTCCCTTTTCATAATTTTTACCTTTATACGTTCTGTGGTAAGATAATTTTGTATGCGATTGTGATGTAATTATCCATTTAACTTATTTAGCTTTATGATTGTTTCCCCGAAATCGTTCTTTTATTTCGCTTTATCATTATCTATCTACTTTTTATTTTCTCGTTTCTCTTTTATATTCTCGTTAAGGCACACTTTTGGCTAATAAAGAAAGTTTGTGGAAATCTCTATACCCGCTTATTAACTCCACCCTCAATCGCCGTTTATTGCCTGATTTAAATGAGCGCATATTCTTTCTATTACTGTTTATTAATGTTTAATTATTGATGTGAGACTTTCACTACATTTGTAATACCCAATAGTTATTACGATATTTTTGCAGATACGAGGCAAATTACTGCACTTTACTAAGAAAAGTGAAGGAGCATATGAAGTACAGAAATTTAGCTGAAAAACAGAACATGCATCTGCAGCAACTCTACGACTCCTTGTCTGATGAGTACAACTCCGTAAAATTACAAGTGTATTCTAAGGACCATGAAGTTCAAACTCTTGAGAATTTTGTTGAAAATACTACAAGAGTTAACGAAAAACTAAAGCTTACAGTTTCTAATTTAGAAATACAACTAAACAATATAACCAACTGCGAAAATTGTGTTGCATTCCAAATAGTTTCAAAGCGATTAAGTGATGCTGAGGATGCGTTAAAGTATTGCGACAATAACCAAGTAGCGTGTCAAAATGATCTGAAAGAAGCAAATCGGATCATTGGTTATTTGAAAAGAGAAGTATAGTTCTGTTTTTATTCTCTGATTTGTTACTAAAGTGAGTTTGTTTTAGAATCAAGAGTTATGGTTTAAAATATCTGAAATTTCGGCCCGTCATAACAATTACGGCAATCAAATAGAAGTTTTAAACGTAACAAACCAACAATTGCCAGATTTAAATAACCTTGAAAGTGCCTTAGCGGCACAGAAAAATATTAGCGATGATTTTAGTGCCAAATTGTTAACAGAAAGGGCAAATTATTTCAAAATTTGGGACGAAAATGGGCGCTTATGTAAAGTAATTGAGGAAATTACTGGCAAAAATCAGTTTCTATCAAACAAATTAGAAGTAAGTTTCAATTTCGTTTCTATACAATAATAATTTTGTTGTTAGATTTTAGCTTTCAATCTAAAGCAAAGGTCTGAGGAGGTGGAGAAGATGCATGCACAGAACATTGAGTTTGAAAAAAAGAACGACAGGAAAGACACCGATACACATAATTTGATTATGGCTCTAAAAAATCAATTGCAAAGCTGCAAGACTGAAAGCGATTTGATTAAAAATGATAAGTTTTTTCTCCAGAGATTATGCAAAGATTTAAAAGTCGCTTTACAAATACACGTCAACCATAACAAGGTTTGATTGTTTGCAAATGTTAAAAATTATTTGAACTTTATTTGTAGGCTCTTAAAAATCAACTAATGAACCTGAGTAAAGAAAAAAGTGACTTTACCAGCCTTCCTGCAGTTTTCCCCGATCTTCCTAGTCCTGGAAAATTTGATGAAGACTATATCAACAGGCTACTACTACAAAATAAGGCTCCATTGAAAGATAGACCACTTAATGATATTCAGGAACTTCTTGATGGACTTAAGAGTGAAATTTCGGGTTTGCAAAAACGGATTTTAGAGAAAAATATGACCAACGTAAGCAGTGTTATTGTTGAATAATTATTTATTGCTATGTTTAGGTGGTGTAATTGGTACATAGTCAGACTATTACTATTATTTGTGAACAAATGTCAATAGGCCAACGTGCTTGCAAAAATCAAACAGTATACAGGTTGGGAAAATGTAACGGAACAGCTGATCTGGCTAAACCATAAGTTCGATTAAAAAATACCCTTAACATAAGTTTAATTTTATTCAACAACGTGCTTTGATTTCCAAAAGCTACCATAGTTTTGAAAATATGACGTTATCGGTGTTTTTTTTTAAGGTGGATGACTGTATATTTTTACATTTTGATTTTTAATTGAATTCACAGAACAAACGAAAAAATAAATTAAACAATTTTACAATGCCTAGGAGGTAGCAATTAATACCTATTTTAGGTTCGTTGATTTTGTGCATATTAGATAATTGTTGTGTAAATAGTAACTACCCTGTTTAAATTTATTGTACTTGATTTGGTGCTACTGCTGTAATAAGAAGTAAGAAGTGGTTTGCATTGTTGTAGACAATTGATATTTAATTCAATTTTTAATCAAATTTTCTGTATATTACAATTTGTTGAAGTAATTGTAAAGTAAATGAATCTTGTACACGAAACGCATCTAAGAACAATCCAAAGTCGGTTAAATTAGGACAAAGTTGCGCATTTTTATAATGAATAGTAATCTGAATGAAAGTTTGATGTGTGATACATCATTGTATTCAGAAAAGAAAGCTTAATCAAAAAACGCAAAAATTTAAAATGGCGCCCATAAAAAAACAAAAAGTTGGATGTTGTAGCTTTTGTATCTAGGGTGCCATAGAGTGTTATTGAAATTACGATGACAGATTTAGATTTCTTGTAAAAAAGTACCTTCACAATGACTTAGTTAAAATGTCTAGCTCTAATGGTTTTTGCTTACAAGAATAAAAACGAGAATAAAAATTTTCAATTTTTTGGCAATAATTCGAAAACTAAAAATGACAGGTCAAATTTTCATTCAGAATATTCAGTATAAAAATGCACCCTAATTTACTTCGTATCTCTGAAGATAAGCAAGATTCCCAATGCTGGCACTCGAAAAGCGGACAGCCTGTATTTATGATTTTTACTTCCTGCTTTTTTTGCCACCTATGGGGGTTGAGGGGGAGAAGATTACGAGCGGTCTTGACCGCCGGATTGCTTTTAGGACATGTTGATAATCATTCCATAAATCTGTGATTTGTTAGGTTTGTAAAAAATTTTAAGTAGAATAAAACGTTAATTCAAAATATTAAATTTACATTAGAAGTGGTTTTCTCTGGTCACAAGACTAGGCATACTTCTGATCCCTTTGTCGAATTTCATAATTCCTTAAATCTGAATCTTTTTTTTTAGGGTTCTTCTTGGCATTGATAATTTTTATTTTGCCTAAATATAAATAATATTGTTTTTAATTGTCTACACTAATCTGTATTCCCGATTTATCCATTCTCGTCACGTAACTTGTTCATTGTGTATCAAAATACTACTGTTACTGTAAGCTCCACATCTATATACCTAATAGGAGGAAGTGAACTTGTAGAAGAGTTTGATAGGTTTCTATATATGTTACGTTACATTATTATTGTTCAAATTGGTAACGGACGGAAATGTGAATAATAATAGTTTTCATGACAACAAAAACTGCGCTTTTAATTTAGTTCCCGTGTTAATACTTTAAAAAAGGTATGTACATCTCAGTTGAACCACACACCACACCGTCCCTCTGAATGTGCGCCGTGCTAACGCTTACAGGGTTTGTCATAACAGTGGCTACAGTAATTTGCCTCATTATCAGTAAGTTAAGTATATGATATACATACCTATTTGATATGTGTATATACCTAATGAAGAACTAGTATATTTAAGGTATATCGACTATTTAATGACATAAAAAAATATGTTGTTAAATGTATGCCTAAAAAACTTAAAGTAATTTTGTAAATGTTTAGGTTTACTTTTAGAAATTACGCAAATTTTTACATGAAACGTTGCAGTTATAATTATTTTCTTATTTAGAATCTTCGTTATTTGAATAATTAAACTTACCTATACCATTGTACCTATACTCTGGTACGGAAATTTAAAAAGTGACTCATCAGCATCATTTGGAGCGTTGCGGGCGAACGCTAAATAGTAAGGACGTTGTGTGTATGATGCGGCAAATTGGTTGTGCATATAACTGGACAGCAGTCGCGTGTTAAAGATGCTAAAGCTTCTTAGAGATTGTAAACATACATTAACGAATCACTTTTTAAATTTCCGAACCAAAGTATAGTCGGATGGATTTTTGTAGAATAAGCTATTGTCTTTTATTCATATACCTAATCTTGAAGATATCTGTTAAATTAAAATCATGTCGTAGTTAATTACATATTTAATTATGTTAAGGGACAATAGAATAGTTACAATCTATTTAAGACTCCGAACATTTTACAATTCAAAATCTTCAATTTTTCTTTTTTGAAGCAAATACCAACGTAAATTTACACGACATGGTACGGCCATTAAGCGGAAGCGAATCAACCAAAGAGAAAAATGGGTCGGAAGTGCTATTTACATTGTTTACCAGGTAATTGCATTTTCTATTTTATTAGTAATTCTTTAGTTTAGTGAAAATTATTGACAAACCAGATGATTCACACAATTTTAGACATCATTCATCGGTTAAATTAGAAGTTAGCTCTATGGAGGGATTCACAACCTCTGGTTACAATATCACAAATCCCACAAAAATCATTATACATGGATTTCAAAGCAGCATTCAGGATGATGTGTTTATGTTGAATAAAAATGGTGAGTGTGTAAATCTTTAATAAAAAGTTTAAATTCGATTCAAATACTATCACTTACAAATGCGTCTACTCTGCTTCTTGTCTAGTTTCTTTTTACAAAAAAAATAGTGTAATTTTTGGACTTCCTTATTTCTCAGGATTCGTAAAATGAAGTTATTTATCAGATTAGAAAAATGTAGTTAGCTCAATACTCAAAACACTTATAACAACTTTTAAATTACGTAGAAAATAATAATACACCACCAAACTGTATACCTACCGTTAGTACCTACTAACAATTTTTTTAGCTTATTTACAAGTGGGCGACATGAACATCATAGGCTTGGACTGGTCTCTCCTTTGTCAACGCGACTACATATCCGCTATTAACGGGGTCCACGAAGCAGGAAATAAGCTGTTAGATTTCTTGATTTGGCTTTCAGCTAACGGGGTAAATTTAGATGATGTTCATTTGATTGGGCATAGTTTGGGAGCACATGTGGCGGGAATTGGAGCAAATGGACTCCAAAGAATGAAAGTTGCTCGCATCACAGGTAATTTTTTTTAAAGAAAATTGCTAAAAATAATAAACACATTTGTCTACAGGCTTGGACCCAGCTGGACCAGGATTTGCCAACCGCCAATCTCATCTAAAGCTAGATCCCACCGACGCAAAAGTCGTGGAAGTTGTACACACTAACGTGAATGTTTTGAGTCCAGCAATGCCTCTAGGATATATTGATTTTTATCCTAATGGCGGAAGAAGACAGCCGGGATGTCCGGATATTTACAACTTACGTGTGAATGATTAGGACCATTTTGATCGATTTTACTTTGAAATTTTGTAGTGAAAGTTAAGGAGAGTTTGTTATGTAACCATGCTAGGGCTTACCAGATTTTCGCTGAGTCTATTGTTAACAAACATGCTTTTCAAAGCAAAAGATGCGGTAGTGTGGATGATGCATTATACAACCGGTGCTATGAAGACACGGACGTATATATGGGTCAAATTGAAACGTATAAAAAGTGAGTTCTTATTAGTAATTTAAGGCTGCTTTTTCTATTTATTACCATAGGGATATCGAAAACTATGGCATATAGAAAAGCGTTCAAATGGGAAAAGTAGTGCAAAATTACTAGGCAAACTTTTCTAACAAGATCCAGTAGGTAGACTTTGATCTTTTTTGTAAATTTTTAAAACTTTATTTAGTCTAAATTCTGCACTACTGATTGTTTTTCCCATTTGACTGTTTGTTAAGGTTTTTGATATTTAGTAGAAATAAAAAAATCTCATCTAAGTAAGTATACAATGTGCTCCACAATATGCACATTTTAAAATACTAAGTATATTGTTATTTTCAGGCCTGGATTGTTCTATTTCCGGACACGTGATAAAAAGCCTTTTTCTCTTGACAACAACTAGTTGTTACATATAATAAAATTATTATATATTGTAAAGATTTCTTAAAGATGTTTTATTGGCTTTTTGATCACAATAATCAAAAGGTACACTTGCGAGCAATATTTAAGGTACGAGTCGTGAAGCGAAGTCGGCGATTTTGAAGTTATGTAAATCGAGCTGTAGGAGTGGTTGTGGCAGCAGACCTGACAGTCTGCCCTATTGGACTCCAGCAAATCCTTATCGCCCAATGGTGCTATGGATAATAAATATTTATTTCCTTTGCTATCTCAACGGTTAAATACCTCCCTAGCCCGGCCGCAAATCACCTGGAAGTGGGTGGGTTGCAATGCCCTTTATGGGGTCTGGTCTGGGGATATTTTGTGTTCTCCTAACATAAGATGAAGATGCCAACACATCCCTCTTCCTAACTTTTAATAAATCAATAATTGAACATTAATAACAAAACAGGAATCTCTAAACGAGTTAAGTTAGAAAGTCTAGCAAAATTACTCAAAGTCCTTAAACCTTGCTGGAGTTTTTATCTCTCTTCGAGGTTTTTGGGCTAGAGCCTCAGACTTTGTTGTTGTTGTTGTTGTTTTCAGCTTCGAGATCGTCGAGACTAATTTTGTTGTTGTCTGCGGTTGGCGATGGTGATTGTTTGTTATCAAGTAGCCGATAGCGACTTTGGTCTGTATTACACCTTCGCGGTTTATGTTGGTGATTCATAATTTCTGGCCGGGTTCCAGGTCGTCTCTCTCGCGTACTAGATGCCTTCCGTTAAAGTTTAGCTTCTGCCTCTATTTTAGGTTGAGCATTCGTTGTCTAGCAAGTTTGTAGTCAATTGATTGTGCTTTCAAAAAATTGTTTGTGGTTGGTAGGCGATCTTTGAGGCGTCGGCCATAAAGTAGTTGTGCCGGGGAATATCTACAAGCAAATGGGGAATTCCTTTAGCCTAGTAATCCGAGATATGGGTCTTTCTTTTTCCTCAAGACATTCTTGACTAGTTTGACCGCGTTTTCTGCAAGGCGTTGGATTGCCGAAATTCCGGACTGCTGGTGGTCCATTTGAGCCCATCCTCACGACGTCAGGTATGCCATGATGAAAGAAGATGATTTGATGACCTCCTTACTGGTGCAGTTTCGCAGTTTTCTGATTTCGAGGAAACCAGAATAATAGTTCCGTGCAACAATGTATGTGATTTCTTCATTATTGCTAGATCTGCCCCGATAATTTCCCATGGGCGTTGAGGAGTGTCCGAAGGCATTAATGGCGCGATTGTAGGCTGTCTATGTCGAATATAGGTGTCGCAGTTTAAGATCAGTTTCTTCACGTGACGAGTCGTCCCTGGCCACCACAAGACAAGGGCATTTTTGTCTTGGCAACGCATTTTACTACGCCGAAGTGTCCTTCATGGATACGATCGCAACACCATCTTCTCAACGCAACCGGAATTACAATGCGGTCCTTATAAAGTATAATGTTGTTTGTTGCGGACCAGTCGTACCTGTACTTGTAGTACGAGTCTCAGCACCCCCAGTACTGCCACAACCAACAATCAGGTCTACCTTAGAAGTTCCAGCAACAACCTATATACCCAACCCTTCCGTCAGTAGCCTCTCCGCATTCAAAATGCCGTTTTTAGTCGTGGACACCATCTGTGCTTCATCTTTAGGAGTAATCAAGATCTTCAAACGCGGGACCCCGATCAGCTTCCGGGCATAGCTCAATGAGAAGAGGGATTCACTTATGAGCGACACATGTCGCTCCACTCTTGAACTTCAAGCATTCCTTCATCATTTCGGCAAACATCTTGACACATTTTGCATCGAAGACCTTAGCTAACTTAGCCGATAAGGTGATGCTCTGGCATAAAACACACTTCTACAAAAGTCCGAGAATTTCGTACAACTCATCCTGTAACTCACTCAACAGCCCGATACACAGAGCATGATTTTTTTTCCCACAGAATCCGCTACAGTTTATAATCGATGAATTAACATGGAGACCCTTACGGGACTCAATCGACAAAGTTGGCGGCACTATGTTTGTAAATACATGCATTTATGGCGGATGCGCAGGGCGAATGCAGGAGAAAGTTATCAGGATAACAACCAGTAACAGCAGTAATCTCTCACTTACAACATATCGGCGAACAGTACAGCGAACACCAATCGTTAAGAGATCAATAAGCTCTCCAGCTCAATATCAACGTTGCTATATTTCGATGGAAAGTCAATGAAACCGCGCTGTTTTTTCGAGCACGCACAAGTGCAAAAGATATAATAATATTGGGTAAACTCAATAATATTGGGTAAACTCGTCAAGGCTGGAGAGGGTTTCTGTGATCAAGGATCTTGGAGTGACATTGGGCCCGACTTTAATGCCCAGATTGCTGGTACAGCAGTTAGGGCTTCCAGAATCTTTGATTTCGCCTGTGGGAATGGCAAATTATTCAAAAGTCTTTCTACTATTCAGTTATCTTATGAGGCAATCGTTCGTCCGATATTAGAGTATGGAAGTGTCGTATAACTAACTTCTCCGCTACAATTGTTAAGGGGACGCGCTTGAGACTGTTCAGCGAAAGTTCTTGATATGCTTGTATTATCGAAAAAATGGAAAGTATCTTACCCGGAAGATTTCCACAGATTAGACTGCTCATTCACTTTAAGATGGAATCGTCGGAGTTGCGCATGAGGACGGCGGCAATTTTTATTTATTTATAAGTTGGGGCATTAAAATAGACTTCTAGTTTATTGTCGCAGGTTGCGTTTGTTGCTGACAAAGTCGCCATAGCATTTCATGTGCAGTCAGTTTAATAATGTTTCTGATCGCTGCGACATTTTCAACGACGGACTGAAGATCATCACGACTTCGGTACTTTTTGGGAGAATTATGAAAACATGGGGACTTAAATTAATTAAATTGAGTTAAAATAATTTAGTTTGCGTTACATTATTCTGTTGAAGTATATTTTGTAATTACTTTTCTTGTATACCAATTATTTTTTAGATATTTGTGAACGAAAATAGTCAAATTATGAATGGAGAAGTTGTATGGAGGTTCATCGTAAATAATGATTATGATTTTAATAGGAAATTAGATCTTAGTCTTAGATAGTCAATATTTTGCTGCCAAGGTTAAGGACTTTCGGGCATTTAATAAACAGCTATTATCCAAAATTAAGTTTTATTAGTTGTTGTAGGTATATAGTAAAATAATAAGAAACTGCGTAGCTATTACACACTTTAGAAGAGAAACTTGTTAGACATTTGATTAGATGTTTGTAAAATGATACTTTTTGCTTGGAAGTGTTTATTTGTACATACCTACTTTAAAAATGATAAAAGATATGGAAAATATTATGTTACAATTGAACTAAGTGTCAAACGTTAATGGTCGTTTCAGCTCTTGGCGTTGAAACGATTTATACCACCATTTTCCAATTAACTCAACTGTTTAGTAATTACGAATGCTGGCGCTTCTGTGGAGGCAAAATTGATTCTTAGTGCTACCTAAAATCATATCCTAGTTTCTATCAGGTAGGTACATGAAAACTTTTAATAGAGTATGGAAGTAAAGTTTGTTTCACCCACGTCTTCTCATAAGGCGATTTTATCCTAACGTGACTAAGTTTCACTTCAAAAATAATATTCATAGATTAAAATATTGTAAGAAACCATAGGGAAAGTGACACTTATCTTGGTAGTTTCCTATACTAGTACCTACCCAGTATGATTCTTATAATGTAACACGTACTAACCAATTCTTATTATCGCATGCCATTTTCAAATTGTACAGTGGCGAGCAAAAAATTAGACACGATATTTCTTTCCAGTGTAAACCAACTTCATTCAGTAGGATGGGCAAGGCATTCCGACCCACCCATTTCCAGGTGATTCGCTGCTGGGCGAGAAAGGTAGGTATAGGCTTTGGGGTAGGTATTAACTCCAAACGGAATAAATATGTATTACCCGTAGCACCATTGGACGATAAGAATTTCCTGGGGTCCAATACGGCAAACTGGCAGGTCTCGCTGACACAGTCACTCCTACAGCCAGTTTTACACAACTTCAAAATCGCCGATTTTGCTTCACGAGTCGTGTCTAATTTTTTGCTTGTTACTGTACAATCATAACTTTTCACAAAGTGAAGACATATTTCGTGTTTGAACCATTGAGAGACCTCAGCAACAACCACGAGAATAAAAACTGGTTAGAAATAATTTACATGTAGGCACCCTCCCCTTTGTCTTTATTTCTGAAAATTTTGTGAAGATTGGACATTTAATATTTTCCTCTAATTTGATAATACTTGGATTGTCGAGTTACATACAAGGAAAGTTTCCAGAAGTTTGCAAAGTAGCGTAACGCTATCGCTATAGATTCCACGTTTACATTAATCCACTTTTTCTAACCAGAAAATTGTTTCTAACAACGACAGACGATATAAAAAGATATACCTACTAAGTTCCAGTAATCCAGTAGAATTATCATTGTTATTGATCAATGATCATCAGTTCATTTTTAGACGAGAAACTTATGTAAGTATCCGTTTGTACACCATTCATTCAAGTAATCGACATATATATGGAAGAATTGGTTCATGTGCAGAAAAACAATGTATTCTCGCCCTTGGTGTTTGAAGTTTTATAGACCAAACAAATTCCGAAAAACTCCTTATTGCTAAACTGATATAAAAATAGATTATTGGTATTTTCGGGTTGCTTCTCATATAACTAATCTACGCTTTGCTCTATAGAACAGTTTTTCTTATGCGTGTCCATAGTCTGGATTGACGTGATGTACTCATTGCTAACCCACTGCTCAATTAATAAAGAATACCAGATTTTCACACAGTTACAAAAGCTTCAGTTGCTGAAACGTTGAATAAATGCGGGCATTGCTTGATTTTCTGTACATTGTAGAATTGAATAGCAAACTAGTGCAGTTGATGGCTTAGGATATGATGCACGAGTTTCTTTTGCCGTGGCGATCCCTGATCTGCTGGAGATGTTGGAGTTGGACGGCTGATGGAATCATTCCTCCATGGGAGGGTGTCGACGGTGGTGGTCCAGAATGAGAAGGCAGAGATTGGCGACGGCGACGGCGTAGGGCCGGACTCAAGTTGTACTTTACTTTCGCTTGCACTAGCAGCTCTTTAAATACCTTGGTTACGTTTGTGTTTTCTTTGGCAGATACCTCTACGAAACCGTTTTCCCAATCAACTGTTACCACCGATTCCGTTGTGGCGGTATCTACCTGCAACAAACCTCAACGTTAATTCAACGTTCAACGCTATGTATACCTACTTATTATTAGAGATTATCGATATGGGGTTGCAGATTTTTTTTTTCAGACTGCCCCACTTAAAATGGCCCTTAATGGCAACTTAAAATTTATTCTCTTTAGAAAAAAAAGCTTTTAACCAATGTTGGATATTGCAAAATTTTCCCTCTTTTCGTTATTTTCCTCATCTTTTATCGTTTCTGGTTTAGCCGGAAATAACACTAACTTTTGTTTTTCTTATGAAAACAGTGGTAAATTTTCCTTTTTTTTTCGAAAGAGTTAAATTTTCTTAATGAGTCTGTTTAATTAACTTCTTTGGGAGGTATTTAAAGGAAAAAGTGTACCTAGATTTTGGCCATCATTAAACGTGCTCTAAATGTTCACAGAATTTACGAGACCAATATCAAAAATAAGTTGGGACATTTTATTTCATTGAGCATGTAATAGAATTTTCAAATTAAGCTTTACTTGAAAACAGGGAAATCTATCAAAATGTAATAAGAAGATCTTTTTCGTTCGTTCAAAATACCATAAAATTGATATCAACAACTACGAAAAAAAAACATATAAGTAAAGAAGTTTGGGGTAAAATTATCTCACACTCCCCCAGTTTAACATACCCCTTCAACTGAATTGTAGTGAAATTCAAATTTCATCTTTTTAGGGTTAAGAACAAGAAAATTTCATCTCTTTATCTTGAAAGGTTCGGGAGCAATCAAATAACCATTTGCCAGGACTTATTTAAATTTTCGGCACCTATTTAGAAGCAAAAGTCCATAAAGCTTTAACTATCGTCTTAACGACTTAACTGTTTTTTGCCGGTTATAAATTTGGATTTTTTACCTACATTTAACCGGCAGCTGGGCGGAAAGCATTATGTTCTTGTGACGGATACGGATTTCTAAATTATTCGCCGCTCTCTGGAGATTGTCTAAAGTTTTAGAGGTTTAGCCTAGTCAATGAAGCGTTGTTTCTCTTCGAACAACTTCAAGCCATCTATGCAAACCAACTTAAGACCGTTAAATCTTGTTTTGCGACCAAAACAGGAACACATATAGTGATGCATGGAAGTAAGCCTCCGAAATATATTTCTAATCCTACGTGCCTATAGGTATATTATTATGTGTCCAGTGAAAACTTTTTCTGCAATTAGCAATGTGAAAAGGCAATCAATATATAAATAGAAGGGTAAACCGCAGATTTAAATCGTCCTAACTGTCGACCTCAATTGGAGAAGGAATACTAGGAATTTTCTAAAGAATCTGGAATCAGTGCCGGAATTCGCGTAATTGTTTGTGTAAGAAATGCGCTGAACTAGAAATTGTAGGAGAATCGGCCCGTTAATAACATTTCGTTATTGAAATTAAGTTCTGTTGCAGAAAATCAAGGAATATCATCCCAGGAGATTTTAAACGAAAGGTAATCCTAAGTGACATTAAAGTTTACCCACATGATATGAAACGATGCGTTGGAAAAGCGGAAATTAATTGGAGTATACTTATTGGAGTATACTTATTAGAAGTCAAAGTTTAAATAATTATAAATTATATGTAAATTATAAAATTCAAAGCGTAGGAGTTACTGAGTTATATAAATATACAGGGTGTTTCATTAATAATTGTACATAAGCTAACTGGAGACTCCTTGGAGCAAGATATGAAGATTGAACCTAAAACAGCTAAACAAAATGTGCCTCTACTGGAAATACCGGGTGTTTTATATCTATATTTAAACATTATTTTTGAACATTATTTTGATGCTGTTCAATATTTCATTATCATATTTGGCAGAAACTTCTTACCAAAAATACATAATAATTTCAAAAACAAAAACGAAAAACTACAGGAAAAAATTAATTATCTTTCAACACATTCACTCACATCTGAAAGTTTCAGGGAACGAGAATTTACAAAAATGAGGCAAAATTGGCATGAAGAAATTGAAGATAGACAGCAATCAAAAAGAAAACGTAACAATTGTATAGTCTGGGCCGCCAATGTTAGCGTACACGTCATCAGTTGTAAAAGTCTGAATAAATTAACTCAAGGCAAACGACTTTGCTATCACATGCGTTTTCTTCGCACTGTACGCATATTGACGTGCAGAACTTAGTTCTCTCATTTTAGATCACTGCATAAAAATAAATAGAATGAGTCAAGTAAAAGTAAATAACCCAGTTAATTTAATGAAATGACGCCGCGCGCATGCATTGATTACGCAGGTGGTCTACAGTGATACGCTCCGCCTTAATCCAGAATTGTATTCACCAGGTTACTGTTTCATACGTTGTTACTTCATACTGAATAAAAGGTGTTATTACAGACCTGGTTTTCGCGCTCCAGTATGATGAGTCAAGACAATATTCATAATGTTTGACGCAAGATCATTTCTAGTATTCTGCAGAGTAATTGCACTACATCATCTCAAGCAGCCGTAAAGTGAGGCAGATGGGTATAACCCATTTCATGGCTGTCGAGCAGAGAACGACAATTAGCACCAAACTCGTATTTTCAAATTTGCAAAAGAAACCAAGCATATTTTTAGTAGGTAATATAATTAAGTTTTCGTTTAGAACATTCGATAACGAATGGAGCATGATGAGGTTTACAGCAAGCTGAAGTCAATTTGGGCTATTTTTTTAATGTTAAAGTAAACATTTGTATTTTGTTAATATTAATGTGCATATTAACTTTACTCAAAGTATCCAGCGCTGCAGTCTCTATCGTTACGTATCAGATCTTAAAAACAAAAGTCAAATATACCGGGTGTCCCAGGGCAGGCGGGTCATAGGGAAATAGCACGCAAAATTATATTTTGGAAATAATATCTCCCCAGGTAAAATTACTTAAAAACTGAAACTGTGAGAGAGGTTACTGAATAGAGGGGCATATTAAGTTGTAAAATTCATCGCAAATTACGATTTGGAAACTTGGAAAATAGAATTTTTAAAACACTACATGTCACGACTGATTAAGTATGTTATATACTTTAAAATACTCTGGTTCGCCACTATTCAGGTTCGGGGGTAAGTTGGAATAAAGCCCTCTCGGGTACTAACTAATTACTGTATTTAGCCATGTTTACTTTACACCGGTTCAGTCCTAACTAACTTAAATAATTACTTACTTCACTACCTAATAAATGCTTACACTAACAAATCGAGCTGGTTCGATCGAGGTGCATTGGACTTCGATTGTGTCGACACATTTAGGCTAAGCAGTTCGTTAAACTAATAATTGCACAATGCTGAATTAAAGAAATTACAGTTCAATGCCCATCACACCTCCCTCGGTGGGAAAGAAAAAAAAATTTACATCGTACAATTTTTTTTTCTCTTACGCTCGATACAACTTAACTCTATTCTTATGTACTTCTAACGTCTTATTATCTACCTTAATTACAACATTAGGATTCCTATCATTCACAACTTGATAAGGTCTTTTAAAAATCGGATCTCGTTTATTATTAGAACTATTCCTTAAAAGTACATATTCACCAATCTTAAAATTACTTAACTTACATTTTTTGTCATAATCCTGTTTTCTTTTTAATTTCGACTTAATTAAATTATTTTTAGCGTCGTTACAAGCTGTTTGTATACGAAATTTCAACTCAGTTGGATAATCGTCAAAGTTATATATTGGATCAATTTTCGTGGTCAAATTCGATGGTAAGTTACTAGATTTCCCAAAAACTAGTTCATACGGCGTATAGCGTGTTTCTGTGTGAACGGTATTATTATATGCAAAACACCAATAAGGAATCCAAGTACTCCAGAGATCTGGATGTTTTGTTGAATGAATTCGCAGATATGCGCCTAAACTTTTATGACTATTTTCAAGAGCTCCAAGACTTTCATGGTGATATGCTGTAGAATTTAGTTGCTTGATTTTTAACAATTTACATGCTTCTTTAAATGTTGTAGCCAAAAATTCAGTACCTTGGTCAGTTGCAATTTCTGTTGGAATTCCGTAACGTAAAATGAAATTGTTGACAAAAGATTTTGCTACTGCAATTGCTTCTTTATTTTCTATCGGATACGCCTCTACAAACTTACTTAATTCGCACTGCAACGTCAAAATGTAACGATTGTTTTCCCTGTCTTGTTCTAAAGAGCCCACTAAATCAAGGAAAACTTTCTGAAACGCTGACGTAGCTGTACTAGTAATTTGCATTGGTTGCTTATTAGACTTTGAATATTTGTATCGTTGGCAATCATCGCATCTATTTACAAAATTTTCAATACTTTTTCGGAGTCCTGACCAAAAGTAATATTTTTAAATGTTATTATACATTCGGTTTATACCAGCATGTCCTCCTGTTGGTAAAATATGGAAATCATTGAGTATTAATTGTTGAGTTTCTTTGTTACTAATATTCTGTGCACTTTGAATAATAGTAATTTTTATACCGGTTTTCTTTACTTCATGAGGAACTTTTAATATTTCTTTTAACAATGATGCGCATTTTTCATTCTTTATTATCACTAACTCCGGAATATTATATTTTAAACATATCGTTTTAAGGTCTCTCAGTGATGCAGTTAATGCTAACCCTGATCGAGTTTCCTGTTTTAAGTAAATTGTATTTGTAGTGATATCATAACATAAGTTCCTTAATTTAAAAATTTTATCTTTACTCTCCTTCCATGTGTCAAATTCAATTGAGTTTATTACTCGTAGTTCAGCAGATTCTAAGGGTGGTTTCAAGAGCTCCACGACACCAGGGTGATCAAGTCTGTTGTCAGATAGAGTCGGATTGAAATCTCCTAAAGAACCATTGCTTATTTTCTTAGTTTGTGCTCTGGTTAAGACAAAAGTACTAGCTGAAGTATTACCGATTGATTTTAATTCGTTTGAGTCAATTTGAATACGGGATAAAGCATCTGCCGTAACATTCTCTTTGCCTTTGATATAATTTATAGTAAAGTCATACTCTTCTAGCGTTAATCTAAATTTGGTTAATCTACTCGACGGATTTGTCATACCGAATAGATATACTAATGGTCTATGGTCTGTAAATATTTGAAATTTTTTCCCATACAAGTAGGGTCTAAACTTTTTGACTGCCCAACATATTGAAAGTAGTTCACGATCTATTGTGCTATAATTCTTTTCTGATTTATTTAATGCTCTACTAGCATACGCTACCGGTTTATCGTTTGAATTTGAAAGTAGTGCTCCTAAAGCATAACCTGATGCATCTGTTCTTAAAATAAATTGATTATCTTCTGAAAAATCTGGATATTGTAATATTGGTGGTTCTATTAATGCTCTCTTTAATGTCTCAAATGCTTGTTGACTTTGCTTGTTCCAGTTAAATTGAACACCTTTCCTTGTTGAGCTATTTAATGGTGCTGCAATTTCAGCAAAATTTTTGATAAATTTTCTATAATAGTTGGCAAACGCCACAAATCGTTTTGTATCACTCGAATTTTTTGGCACAGGATATTGTTGCATTATTGAAATTTTTTCAGGGTCAAGTGATATTCCTTCAGATGAGATTATATGACCTAAATACAAAATTTCTTTCTTCAAGAAGTTACATTTACTAGGGTTTAATTTTAAATTTACTTGTCTAAGTCTTTGTAATACCTTCGTTAAATTTTGATTGTGATTTACTAAACTATTTCCAAAAACACATAAATCGTCCAAATACACAAAACAATTTTCATAATTTAATCCTGACATAGCAATTGTCATAGCTCGAGAGAAAGCACTAGGGCTAATTTTCAGTCCCATAGGTAATCTAGTCATTTGATATCTTCCTCGATCTGTACTGAAAGCTGTACATCCTCGTGATTTTGAATCTAATTCTATCTGATAGTAACCCTGAGATAAATCTAAATGAGAGAAATAAACTGCTCCGGATAATGAATCTAATATTTCGTCTATGCATGGTAATGGAAACTTGTCGTCTTTAATTGTTTTGTTTAACATACGGTAGTCAATTACTACTCTCCATTTCTTGTTGCCATTGCTATCTGCTTTTTTGGGTACTACTAACAAGGGAGCTGACCATTCGGATCTTGATTCTTCGATGATTCCATTGTTTAACATTTCTTCAACTTGTTTGTTAATTTCGAATTTTTGTGAATGTGGTAACCGGTACGGTTTTATATAGACAGGTGCTGAGTTTGCTTGTAATTGGATCTTTTGCTTGTAAACATTGGTTACCGTTAGTGGGTCATTTTCTAAATGAAAGACATCAGCATATTTTGCGCAAATCTTATGAATTGAAATTTTCTCTTCCGTATTTAATCCGTTACTATTTATTGAGTCTAGTAATTTATCTATTCGTTCTATTGAAAAAGAAATATTGCCAAATTTACATGTATCATAATTAGAAAACTGATCTGTTCTAGGTGCAAAATTTTTCAATTTGACTTCTCTATCATTGACATTTAAAATTTTTACTGGTATCATATTGTGCTTGTTTGGTGTTGTTATGCTTCCTGCTGTGAAAACTCCTTCGCAAACTTCTTCTGCCAAAACAATGCAATCGCCTTTTATACCACTTCTAAAATGTTGAATAATCTCGCATCTCGGGGGAATTATCATAAAGCTATCGTATTTTGATTGAAGGGGAATGGAAATTTTGCTTTGCTGAACCCAAAATAAAAATATAAATTTTTCATAATCTATAATTGCCGAATGTTTTGTAAAAAAATCTGAACCTATCACTCCATCCATATCGTTATCAAAATTTTTAAGTACAAAAAATTCATGTCTTACTGCAGTGTCATCAAATTTCAATTTAATCTCAGCAGAACCTAAAGCTGAAGTTGACCCAGTTAAACCCCGTATTTCTATTTTTCTTGATGTGTCAACATACTGATCATTTGTTACATGTGAAGCAAAAATGATACTTACAGACGCGCCAGAATCCAAAAGAAATTTCAACTGTTTTTCCCCATATGTTACATACACAAAATTTAATCCATTTAGATTGAAACTTACTTCATTATTAATTTTGCTCCTGTTGGCCACGAAAAAATTTTCCACCTGAATTAGGATTTTCATTTGATGTCGTTTGCATATAATAATTTTTGTGACTTTGATTGTTGCTAAATGGTCGTCCTCTATTGCCTGAATTGTAACCACGACCCCGGTTTTGACCTCTCCATGAATCTTGACGACGGTAATTATTTTGATGAAACTGTGATTTTTGATATGAGCTGTTGTTGTTAAAACCTCCGCGAAATCCTCTATTGAAAATGAATTTTGATTGATAGCCTCTATTTCCCCCCCTATTAAAATTTCCTCCGCGGTGCATGTGAAAAACTTGGGACGAAGAACCTTTTTTAGAAGTTTCTTCGTCCTTTGCACTACTAATTGCGTCCTTCAATCGGGAAAAATTTCTTGACTTTATGATCGTTCGTAATTCATGATCCCGTAAACCGTTAGAAAACGTATTGATTGCGATTTTCTCGTTCGTTTCCTGTAAAATTTTGCTAGCGTTGTCATTACCATCGGATTGGGCTAACGTTAAATTGACCAATAATTCCTCGACCTGAGTCCCAAATTTATCCACCGATTTTTCGTTTTGTCTCACGTTATGAAGTTCTATCGACAGAGCCGCTGCTGATTTTTTTGTTAAAAGTTTACCTTTCATATCCTTAATTAAATCCGCACTAGACTGATATGTCTTCTCTAACCGTAACTTTGCGTTTTGCGACAGCCTAGTCTTTAAAACATAATTTATTAAAAGCGTCTTTCCGTTATCGTCTAGCAACGTGTCAATCGCGTCAATCAAATTTTTCGTACTACTTTCCGTGTTATCCATTAAAGGCAACAAATTTGCCGCTGTCTTCAAATCAAATTTCTCTGCCATTTTTACAATCTTAGAACTATCTCTTACTGCTATGTCTTTCAGTCTATCTTCTAAAATACCCCGAATTAAAATAATAACTTTATCTATTTCCTCAACATAAAATTTTACTTGCTTGATTAGTTTAACCTCATGTGGTTCTTTATTAAAATTATTCCTTAAACCATTAAATTCCATCTCTAAATTATCCAATTTTTCAACTTTCCTATTTATAATTCTTACATCTACCCTTCTTTCTTGACTATCCTTAAGCAAGTTTTTATGTATTACACTAATTTCTTCATATAATTTTTTGAATTCGTCAATTCCACTCATTTGTAGGTACTTATCTAAGTCATGGTTTGGTGTCTTCCATCATCATGGTCAAGTTCTTCACCTTCTTAACACTGAACTCACTTACTTTTGCTTTTACACCCACAAAACAACACTTAGTTCTCACTCTTACTCACGCCACAACACTATACTTCTTCTTGACTCATCCCTATACTCCGTTGGCTGTTCTTTATCTCCTTCCTGATTTTTGTTTCCAACATTTTCTTGCATTTGTACATCAAAAATGCCACAAGTAGCACTACAAAGACCGTAAAAGATATTATCCCCAAAATTTCTGTAACTGCAAACTTCATTGTTCCCATCGTGCTTCCGCCACTATTGCCGGCTTGAGCAATGATAACCTCTTCCTTCGACTGTGTTCGACTGTGTTCGACAGGTTCGGGGGTAAGTTGGAATGAAGCCCTCTCGGGTACTAACTAATTACTGTATTTAGCCATGTTTACTTTACACCGGTTCAGTCCTAACGAACTTAAATAATTACTTACTTCACTACCTAATAAATGCTTACACTAACAAATCGAGCTGGTTCGATCGAGGTGCATTGGACTTCGATTGTGTCGAAACATTTAGGCTAAGCAGTTCGTTAAACTAATAATTGCACAATGCTGAATTAAAGAAATTACAGTTCAATGCCCATCACAAGTACTAGCGTGAAGAAAATTTCAACGCCTGCCTCGGTGGTGTTTGTTTTGCTACGTTAGTTTCTTGACAGGTTCATTAAAACTAAAACGTTTTTTTAAAATGATTAGAAAGTTACTGAGCTTCTTATTTCTAACTATTGTTGAAAAAAAAACGAAAAAAAGTGAAAACTTTGGATGGGATGTGAACCCAGGACCTCGATGTTTGGAAGCAAACTTTTTTCACGCTAGTACTTAATCAGTCGTAACATGTAGTATTTTTAAAACTCTTTTTCCCAAGTTTCCAAATCGTAATTTGCTATGAATTTTACCACTTAATGTGCCCCTCTATTTAGTAACCCCTCTCAGACTTTCAGTTTTTACGTAATTTCACCTGGGGAGATATTATTTCCAAAATATAATTTCGCGTGCTATTTCCCTATGACCCGCCTGCCCTGGGACACCCGGTATGTACTTTACTTGTACGGAGCTTTTTTGGAAATGCATTTCCTTTCTTTTCAATACGTGCCTCTGCTAATACAAACTATCACGTCAAAGCATTTTGCTGACGTTCTACAATCACAAAAGATACAGCGGAGACGTTCCTCTTAAAGTTACAACAAACCTGTTCAGTGGCGTATCATTTAAAAAAGAAGTACAAAATAAAACTAAAAAATGTATAATACTTGCAATATCTTCTTCTTTACGGAACCCTGATTGCTGGCTTCACCCATTCTGCTCCCCTTCCTCTTGTTTCTGGGATATTAAATTTCTATTGTTCTTCTACTTTTCTGGCGGTCGTTTGGATGCCGGTGTTCCGTTTCTAGCCATTTTTGTCAATTTATTGTCTTTCATTCTAGACATAATATGTTTATTCCAGAATCTTCTTCTTGCGCAGATTTATCTTAGCATTCTTCTCGGATAACCTTACTTCTTCTCTGATCTCTCAAGGCTGGCGGAAGGAGTTGGGTAGGTCAGTTTTCGCCCAGATTTTAAAGTAGTTATATCATCAAAAATATACAAAATTAGCGTCATAATGTCACATGGACGGCAGTCTAACGAACATTTGAAACCGAAAACAAAATTTTATAGCCCATTAACATCTAAATCAGGCGCTTTAGCAACATTTTCAAGGTTCTCATGTTTTTATTTTGTAACCGTACTAGTTTTGAAGTTCTATGTTGAAAATTAACGCCGTTGTGACGGAATTACGAAGCCGTGTTTTCGCCTTCTTCCGCTAGCCTTAATGTGTCGCCGGTTGTCATCTTTAGTATCCTTATTTCGTTTGTACGTGCCATCCTTTTGATTTCGGCTGTCAGTTCCTACCTGTTCCGTCGTATTGGTTATTACGGGTCTTACGCAGATCTTGTATACCTACCTATTCTAACTTTGCTGAAGGTTCACATAACATTATTTTTCCATAAGATAGTTCTTAAGGCGCCCGCTATTCTGATTGCTTCGTTGATCTGATTTCTGACACTTGCTTTTAAGTCACCATGGGGCGAAATAACTGCTCCAGAATAATTGAACTCGAACTCCTGTTCAAATATTTTCTTGTTCAGTTCGAGCTTGAATCGGCGTGGTTCTTTGGCGTTCTTTATACTTTTCGTTTTAGTGATTGATAATTGAGTGTTGAGCTTGTGAGCTTTGTTTTTGAACGCCTGCATTAAACCACATCAAAGGTACGTTTTGTAAAAATTTATCATTCTCTTTGGAGTTTACTTCTTGCACTGACTGTAAAAGTAAAATGAGACCTGCTTTGCGTTTTTTCTGATTAAAATAGTTCAATAACTTTTCTACAACATATCTGGTGTCTGCTTTTGGCGGTCATTTTGATGTGAGGTATCCAACACCCACAGCACTAAACCCATGTTTTTTTTGTAATCATGACAACACACAATCAAAAACGCGTTGAATTTGATGTATTGAATCACTGAATCAATACAGATCAATTGGATTTAAGAGATGCTGTTGGCATTGACTCGACGTTGATTGTTGTGATAGTAATGACATTTTATAACGCTATCTGCAGCAAATCGGCGTGTCTTTGATTTCTACATAAACTAATGACGTGTAGGTACGCTAACATTGGCTTGGCAGTCCCGATTATATCCAAAAATGTTTCCCCTACGACGACGCTTTTGTCCTCCCTCTAATAAAAGGCCTGCGAGCGCCCATGAAGAAGTAATAACTATTCAACATAAATAACAATACAGAATCTCAACCAGCAAGCGATGAGGTGACTTAATTTTTATTTAATTTTACATTTTAATTTCAAGCAATTCAAAAACCATTCAATGATGATGTTTAAAATGTCTCCCATTATTTTCAATTTTTCCGAGAGTCGACAAAATAGCACAGTTAATTTTGTTTCTGAAGATACTATTTATAGCATTTTAGATTTTTTGAATCACATCTTGACAGGTGGTTGCAATGTTTTGATGTACCACATCCTTTAGACAAAGTCAGAAGAAAAAATCTAAACTGATGTGATCAGAAGATCTTGGTGGCCACGGAAATACACTTCCTTTGCCAATCCACCGATCAGGAAACTCTGCACTCTCTGAGTCCTAACTCCTCCTTCATCCACATGTTAAAACGGGTACCCAAAGAATCGTTTTCTGACAAAACGGATAAGGTGTAAATTAAAAACTCCATAAAATTTTGTCCATTAAAAGTCCCATTGAAGACATGTTGACCGATAATTTGTTCATTAATAACGCTACACCAGACATTTACTAACCACTGATGTTGAAAGTTTACGGTGCCCATCCAGTGGGAATTTTGATCCGCATAAAAGTGCGTGTAGTGTAGATTTACCTTTAAATGTGGCTTCATCCGTCCATATTGACATGAACACATAACAATTGATAAGTTTCAAGTAGTGGTATTGACATTATACCTACCCAATAACCCAATTAGCACGCGCTACAGCGAGCATACAACTATTTAACTAATAGGAGAAATTAATGGTTTGATTTTGCCACATCAAGTACGATATTTAGAATGCGAATAAGAGCACTCACCTCTCGGTTCCCGGTCAAATCTGTCTTGTTCCCAACAACCACAATGGGCACGTGCTGCGTGCCTTTAGTCTCGTGTATTTGGTCCCTTAAGGCCCTCGCCTCTTCGAAGGTGGAGGTGTTTGTGACGTCGTAGACCAAGATAAAGGCGTCGGCTGACGAGATCGACAATGCTCGCATAGCCGGAAACTCGTATGCACCCGAAGTGTCGAGAATATCTAGAGTTAAATGCACTCCGGCAACGTTGAATTCGCCATGATGCATTTCCTCGATGGTGCGCTTGTACTTTGACGAAAACGTTCCGTATAAGAATTGTGTTATTATGGAAGACTTGCCGACTTTTGCCGATCCCATCACTACTATCTTGTGTCGGACGACGTTAGTAACGGGGCCCACGCTGTCTTCCTTTTCCACCGATTCCACGTCTTCGCTCTTTTGGGACCTGAGAACTCTACCACAGTATTGTCACGCCGCAAGAACAGTACAGACTACTATAGTTTTAACAACAAAGCAACTAATATAAAAGTCGTACAAAGAAGATTACATAGACGTTTCAACAGTTTAGCTAATTGTCACAAAAAAGATTTTTCCAGTAAAGGAATTAATCTCTGTTATACTGTTGGTGTGGACATATAATTTGATTAGGCGATATACCTGGCATTGTGATGACGTCTGTCTTCTTCGGGTTCTTCCTTTAGAAACGATGGTTGCAAGCTAAACCGCCTGCGGAACTGATGTCTGCCCTTCATCAAATTTCTTTCCTTAGACGCCAGTATTTAATCTGAAAAATATAAAAGTTGGCCTCAGATGCATAAAAAAGAAAGTCTGGTCTAGTAGTCAAGAGTAAATTTGAGGGTAGGCTGGCTGCCCATATAAAGGTACCAAAGTTTACCTTCAATATTTCACCAGCAAATTTTATCACTAAAAATAAGAAAATAGCTTCTATACACTAGGACTAAAAAATGAAAAATAAATAAAAGTAAAGAACTTCGATACTGGTTTCAGTTAAAAAATTTTAGATAAATGATTTGTAACTAATGATTTGTCACAAGCCGATGATATTAATTTTTTTTATTGCCATACCTTTGTCATTGATACTTCTTAAATGGCAATATTTTCTTGAAAAACATAGTTCTGCTTGAATTCCGTGATTTGTTGTAAACTCAAAATGACCTACATCTAGTTTGCCTTCTTTATCGTCGATTTTCATTAAAAATACTTTATTTTCTTAATTTGTTGTCTCGTCTAACGCATTGTCTGGAGCTGAACTTCTGGTCACTTTAAGGTCAGTCGAATTTACCGTCACTGTGACGAGTGGAATAAGAGATGACCTAGTACAAACTCTTTAATAAGTAAGAGTTACTTCGTTTAGGATTTCTTTGGCAATTATTAAAGTGGCTGACATCGATTCGTCGTGGATTACGTAAAGATCTCCATTCAGAGTAATGTTGCCTATCGTCTATTTGTTTGTAGTAGGTCATTTCCTATTCCACTCACTTTAATCACGGTATGTAGAGTCAGCGGCGATTGAGAAAGACCATTGGAGAGGGGGTGCACACTAACAAAAACGCGTAGTAGCTTCGCCTGCAGTGGTCCCTCTCGATCGCCGCTTACTCTATCAACTTTGGGATTTCAATTCCACAAGGGCCAGTTTTACGAAAGTCGGATAAGCATTGGAATAACTATTCCGGACTAAAGGCTGGTTTACGTACTCTCGGTCCACAGTTTATACCTGAATTTTGTTCTGTTCGACTTTCGTAAACGCTCATTTATCTCGAGTTATTCCGGAATAGCGTTATTGCAGGTAAATTCTCCTTTCGCAAAACTCGTCTATTAATCTTTACTATTTTGCTTGTTAGATTAGATATAATTTTCTCGGAGTTAATCATTTACTCATTTCCCCCTTTAAACACCTGGAGTTTTTTGCGGCATCTGGGCAGACCTTCAAATGATTTTTACTTCCACAGTTGAAGCAGAATTTTCTAGAGTCACTGGAAGTTTGAGATGTGCTAGAGCTGACAGTGTTTTTCCTTGTGTTTGGTTTCTTTGTCTTGTTTTTTGTTTCAGTTAAATCTTGTTTAGATCTGCGGATGGTTTCCTTGATTTTATCATAAACTTTTAGTTTGTCCTTAAAGTCTAATGGATTTTGCTTTATACAAAATTAACTTGTTGCCATCGTCTGACAGTGTGCTAATCACGTACCGGAATAGAGACTGTTATATTGTTGTAATGTTTAACAAAAAGACGATGGCTTTGATTAACAACTTGTTGTAATTACTTGCGTTCTACATGTTTGTTTCAATCTATCTAACTCTAGTTACGTCCTCGTACCAACCAAACTAGTACCAGCCTAGATATTACAGAGACTCTTCATCAATGTTTCTTCAAGATGCTATTTCCTTTATTTTTAGGAAATATTCAATTATTTTATCATCTGGCACAATTCTTCGTTTAAACTATGCTATTCTAAAGCTACGAATTTCAGCGTTGCTTATTTTGTTTTTATATTCGCCTTGCAGTAGTTTCTTCAAACCTTTCCAAGTATTAACATGCTTTTTGTTTGTACCAGAAGCTGAGGCGATCCTTTCAGAGCTTTTCGTCAGAAAATCAGTTTCTGAAAGTCATTTCATTCGAGCATAGAAGCTATACTCAAAATCTTCTAACCATTTCTCTCTCAGGTAGGTTTCGTCGTTGTAGGACTATGGCGAAACTTTCAGGTTAGTAATTTTTTGCCTTCTCGAGATGAATTACCCTGTATATGTAAGTAAACAAAAACGAGTTGTTTTGCCAAGCCAATCTTTACAAGCCGCCGCTGGATCCGATGTACACAGTGAAGGTATAGCAGCACCGTTTAATAATATTTGCTACTTTTTCAGCTTCTGTTGATTTTGATTTATTAAATTAAGTCAAATCCCGTTCAAGCTAAATATCGCATTGTTCCAATTATTTTTGTCCAGTGCGACAAGTGTCGGCTTTTAGTTGCTCAACATTGTTCACTTAACTTGTCATTCATGAATATTGCAAAATAGCAAGACCGCAACGGTGGACAGATAGGAATTATGCAAAATGAATGGTTGTCGTGAGTGGAATCTTGTGAGAGCAGATCCAAAACTTCCGGTCTGGCCCTCTTGAATATTTCAGCTAACTTCGACCGGCAGTGATGAATAGCCACCTGAAGCGCGAACGTTATGAAAATTTACCTAATTGATTTTCACACCAGTCGCCCACAACAAAGTTGTTATTCGTTGCTGAAATAATTTCTCGGTACGCAATGGCAATTTATCCTCTGGCAAAAAATCGTTTTTTCCGGCTGCAGGGGATGTAAAACAGGCGGCTTGAAGGCTGATTAGAACCCCTTGGAAGCTGTATCGATTGCAGCTCTCTTGTCCGGCGGTGTCGCAGTTAGAACAAAGCTGATTGAAGTTGTGGGTTACGATAATCTTTCTTCCATTGAACGCGAGAGAAAGGTAACGGAATCGGTAAGATTCATTGGAGGCACGGAGAAGTCAGGTACCCTTTCTGGAATCTAATAGTAACATACTTTGCTAATTAACAAAATGTAGGTACATACGTGGTATCTTCTACAAACTCCGTCAGCAATTTTATCCGGGGAGTAAAGCTATATAATGCAGGGATTAGGGTTTAATGTGAGGAGGGTTAAAATATTACGTGTTTCCTGTGAAACAGAATACGGGTATAATTAACAATAAACTGGTTGAGACCGAGAAGCAGATATTTTGTAAAAAAAGAATGTAGGATGCATTAAGTAGCTCATTTCAAGTATGTACTAGCAAAAAAGTAATATTAATACGTATCTACTTAACATTTTAGACCAATGCTGAAACAATTAACACAAAATTTGACAGATTTAAAGAAAGAGTAGATACTCTGAAAAAAGATCGTCAACTTTCAACGAGGATAATAATCTTAGTCGGGTATGTACGCTTCCACTATAAAATCATCAAGAATTTTATAAGCAAGCTTGTGCTATTCACGTTTCTCAGGAATACATTTGTATCATTAACACTTATGACCCTGTATATCTACTTAACATTTACAACAAATTTATTTAACACATTTAACACAATCGGAGTAGATACTACTGCTTCAACCAATTCAACATCAAAACAGCTTATGTTGTTGAAAACTGTGGCACCCATGAAGTTCCTGATGTATCGAACATGATTCACATATAAAGTGCTTAATCGGCCCGAATTTTACCGGACTTATTAATATGCATATTAAGCAAAATCCACATCCTCCCCTAACTACAGGTAGGTATCTACGATTGAGGTGCATAGGGTACATCCTAACACTTCCGGATCGAACCAAAAGTGCATCAACTTTCAATTCTTAAATAGGAATCTATGTTTTGTAATAGTCTATCTCGTGGTGGATCTCTTTCTGATTACAGAAAAGTATCACACTTAACGATGTTAACGTAATAGGAGTCAACAAAAAAATTATTAAGGCTGGGATAAAAGGCATGATAAAATTCTTGCATCAAAAACCGCCCAAATTGTATCGGACCTATTAATAGGCATATCAAGAAAAAAACAAATTCTCTCCTAACTACAGGTAGGTCTCTACGATTGAGGTGCATAGGGTACATCCTAGCACTTCCGGTGCGAGCCGGAATCAACTTTAGATATCAATGGTAATAGTAATAGTAGTAGTAGTTACTATGGTTATACATTACAGAGGAGTCGTTTGGCTTTCTAACCTTTCCGAACTGCGACCAATGAGATATTTTGTTCAAACCCTGCCTCTAATTTTCATCCCAAAGGCATAAACTTTTCGAAAAGTTTGCAATGACCTTGGGAGACTTTTCCTTCGCTTCGTCAGGCGATAGATTCACACTGCCGAAGTGAGTTAGTCCACGGCTAGCTAAGACGTCACAGTGACATAGTATGTGTTCAGAACTTTCTTCTTCCGATCCACATAATCTGCACTGTCCGTCGTTCCCATCTTCTTGAGGTGGTACCTCAGTGGGCAATGTCCAGTGAGGAGATCGGTAACGAATCTCATTTCGTTCCTTGTCAGGTCGAGAAGTTTTGTGGCCTTCTTTGGCAAATAGTCTCTGAGCTTTTTCGCCTGTTTTTGTCTTGGAACTTGTTTCCAGTATGGTATTTTAGGATTTCTTTCCCATCTATAAACTTCAGTCTTCCTGTGGCTTTTGCTCAGCCTACAGAACGGCTCCGGTCCTATAGGTAGGGCCTCCGTGCCTCGTTTGGCTAACTCGTCGGATGTTTTGTTTCCTTCAATTCCCTGATGCCCTGACACCCACATGAGGGTAAGTTTGTTGCTTCTTGCCAGTTGCTTCAGGGATTGTTTGCATTCCAAGGCAGTTTTAGACTCAAAGCTATAGGCTTTTAGAGCTTTAATTGCTGCCTGGCTAGCTGTTAGAATAAGATTACCGCTTCTTTAAAGTTCCTTTGTCGGCACTCTCTTGAACAGAAATCTATGGCAGCAATCTCAGCTTGCACAACTGTAGGGACATTGCCTAGGGCTATGGTTTCTTTATACCCAAGCCCAAAAATTCCTATGCCTATCCCTTGATCGGTTTTTGATCCGTCTGTGTAGCAGACGGATAAATGTCTGCTCAGTTGTTTTCTGCACCGCAACACGGTCGTCGATGACTACTCGGTGCGGCGTCTCAAAATCAAACACAAGCGGCATGCCACATAGCGGTTTGTTTAAAAATCCCGTCTCTAAAACATCCAGGATCTTTAAATGGGCTTTGAAGTCCCCTGGTTTTAAGTTTATCGCCTGGGACAGCTTCATGGCATCTTGCAGAGCAACCCCCTGTACATGAAGATGTAACGGGGTCAAGTCTAGCATTGCTTCAAAGGCCGCTGTTGGGGTAGTGCACATAGCCCCTGTGATTCTTACACACGCAAGTCTGTGTAGCTTCTATAGTTGTCCTTGGGCGGTTTTCTGCAGAGTTTTCGTCCACCATACAAGGGATGCGTATGTGACGATAGGTCTTACTACCACCTTGTACGACCAGTAAAATATTTTCGGTTGTAGTCCCCATGTTTTTAAAACAGCTTTTTGGAGGCCCATAAGGCCATCCTAGCTTCGGAAAGAACTTTGTCGACATGAGCATTCCAGTTCATTATAACTCCGAGGCTTTTCACCTTTGTGACAAATCCCAGGGGATCTCCATTCAGTCGTTGAGCTGTTAAATTAAGCTTCCTTTGCTTCGTGAATGGAACTATGATAGTTTTGCTCGGGTTGACACTTAGTTCCTCCTCCCTGCACCAGTTTCTGATCATATTTAAGGCATTTTGCATTCGGTTAGAAATAACGCCTTCATGCTTGCCTCTTATTAAAACCACAATGTCATAATATTCTGTGTCTGTCCAGGAGATCTTCAACGACCATCGACCAAAGCAAAGGCGATAGAACCCCGCCTTGCGGGCAACCCTTCACGGTGGCAGCAGCCAGGTCCTCTCCACCCAATGATACTGTTATGACTCGGCCTTTTAGCATTGCTTCAATCCACTTGATTGTCGATGGTTCTACTCCTCTCCGTTCAGCTGCTCGTCTTATTGACACAAAGAAGGTGTTATCAAAAGCACCCTCTATGTCTATAAATAATCCGAGAGCTATTTCTTTTTCCACCAGTGCTTTGTCCACCTCTTTCACCAAATGGTGAAGGGCGTCTACTGTGTACTTGCCTGCTTGGTAGGCAAATTGTTTTTTATGAAGCTGTGCATTCCTAAAAATTTCGCTTTTGATGTGAAAATCAATAATTTTCTCTACTTTTGGTGGTTACTACGCGTACAGAATATGGGTTGTCGTTATTATCTCTTAGCGATACCGAAAGATCACGAAAACATTTTAACGAAAGTATAGAATATACAGGTAGAGTCGTATATCGTTAGTTAATTAGTTATTAGTTGATAAGTGTGGTGATATTTCAGTTTATATTTCCAGTTTACTTTAAATTTCATTATGTCAATAAAATATTTTTGTCTTGTCAAACTTTTACCATAGATATTTTTTTGTAATATTGGTATTCGTTGTTCATTAAAAAAGCACATTTTTTTATTACAAGTAGTCTTTCCATAATAAAAAATGTACAAATAAAGGTTGATCTATCAAATTTTTGGAAATAAAACGTGAAATAACTTGATAATTATTACTTTTAGGTATAGGAAGTTCCTATCAGGAACATTCTTTTAAATTAAAACGAATATGACGGAAGTTTCCAAAAAGTTTGGAACATCACGAAAGCTACGAAACTTATATGTAGGCAGATAAGACTTTATTGTCGCTGATCAGAATATTTTTCATAAAAAACAGTAGGTACTTTATTTAAGAAAATCAAGTAGCTGTCAACTTTCTCTATAGCCGTCAATCATGGAAATTGCGAAATACTTTTATAGCAATATCGACTTAAAAGGAACGTTTTCGTCTATCACATGTGGCTTTTTCTCACTGTATGCATGTTGACGTGCCGAGATTAGTTCTCTCATTTTAGATCACTGCATGAAAGGAAATGAAATGAATCAAGTGCAAGTAAATAACCCAGTTAATTTAATGGAGTGACGTCGCGGGCATGCATTGAGTACGCAGCTGGTCCACAGTGATAAGCTCCGCCTTAATCCAGGGTTGGCTTGACACCAGGTTGCTATTTTACACGTCGTTACTTCATACTGAATAAACGTATTAATACAGGCCTGGTTTTCGCGCGCCAGTATGATGACTCAAGACAATATTAACGTGCATGTTAACTTTCTTCAAAGCATCATCCCCCGAAGTCTCTATCGTGACGTATCAGATCTTAAAAACAAAAGTTAGATATTTTTTACCTGTACGGAGCGATTTTGGAAATACAAAATGCATTTTTTCTCTTTTCAATACGTGCCCCTGCTAATACAAAAACTCACGTCAATGTATTTTGCTGACGTTCTACAATCACAGATGATAAAGCGGAGACGTTCCTCTTAAGACAACATGTAATTTTTGAGAATAAAATTAATATTAGATCTAAAGATACTTGTGGTGTTCAAATGTCATTCTATACATACTTCAGCAGAAACCATAAACCACATTTGTTCCGTGAAAATAATCTAGGTGTTAAAATGTAGCGGAGTGAGGATTACGTGTTCACAAACAACAAAAAGCTTCTGACCCACTCGCGCTAAATAATTTATGAAAACCTCCATCAGCAAAGAAACTCTTTTCAGGGCCGTAACTGTGGATTTCTCTCATGTCCCAAGTATAAATTGATCTACATAATATATATAATAACCTCGTAAAATATACGGGTTTCGAATAATTTCGGTCATAAAACGGTGCTATTTTGTTTACTGAATAAGTCTGCTGGATTGCGACCAGTTGATTTACCTTGCCCTTTAAATAATCTTCCTTTCTATTGAAAATCCGTAAAAATACAACGACGTTAAAAAAATGTCGGGGGGTTAAATAATACTTCAATCTGCGGTCAGATTAAGGGGTGATGGATTGTTGGTATTCATTGTCGACGGGATAAAAATCGTCGAAAAAGGAATAAAGTTTTGGGTTGAACGGAATAAAATAACAGATCAATAAATTGTTAAAATAAAAATACTAAAGAAATTGGTTCAGCCCGATAGCACGGTTCTTGGATATGATTCTAACCAAATGATATGGGGTTTACTGTCTCGAGTGCTGTCGTCATTAAAGTTTAATGGGTGTAATTCTATTTATTCTAGCGGCAACTAATTTATGAAGGTCTCGGAGCTTACTTGAATACTATTAAATAATTAAACGCGGCAAGAGCTAATTTGCTTGAAGATTGGAAAAAAAAGTCACAATTTCTGTAAGTTTGTTAATTTCTTTCGTAAATTCTGAGGAGAATTAATTATTCCAGTCGCAAAAATATTCTGGTCACGTTTCAAATACTAAACATGAATTACTATAAAAAAAAGTATGTAGGACTAATGCAATCATATTAGGACTCCCTAAGGAATAATCGTTACCGACTCCGACTACCGACGACTACTTTCCATTTCGTGTGGTAATAAGACCTCTGGGAGGCCATCCTACACTTTCGCATTTAAACGCGAATCACTTTCAAATGCGAATCGCGTTTGAAAGCGATTCGCATTTGAATGCGATCGAACGGCTCTCGGAAGTATCTAACACTTTCGCGTTGAAAATCGCGTTCAAAAGTGATTCGTATTTGTGTGCGCACAATACATTTGGAAACGTAGCAAAAGCTCTGTTGACGCATGCTCTGAATCTCATACTACATGCAAGTGTGCTTTGAATGCAACTCTTCGAACACAATGCGCTAAAATTACCAAAACACGAAGACAAACTTTTCTTACCTGTCGCGTTCGATCTTCGCATTTACCCGAGAATTGCCATTTTAAAAGCGTGCGAAAGCTGAATGCGAACGTCCGGAATTCCGATTTTACAAAATGCGCACGATATGCGCACGCATTGGCAAATGCGAAAGTGTAGGATAGCCTCCATGGGAAGCTTAACATTTATATATTACGGATATCAAATTTCTTTTTTTTGTGCAAACCACTTCTATTTTTACTCTAATTTTCCTTGCCCTAGCGCATCTACATCTATAAATTTTGTATAACATTATTGATCATCTGCACAATATTTCATTGCTTAAAATGGCAAATGAGGTAACGATAAACGTATAGTAGATAGAACGTATAACTCCGCGTTTTATTTCCTATGCGAGTGGGGTACCCAGTAGCGCTCACAGTATAGTAAATGGAAATATGCAATCGGTTGCGCTCAATTTCAGCTGCAAAATGCAAGTTGCCGCGCATTACATTTAGCGCCGATATTTATGAAATTGAAACAAATTTGACATTTCACAAAAACGTTACGTTGGCATTCGTCCTCTTCAACTTAATTTGATGTAAAACGGGCGGATCAGTGAAATAAAGAGTTAAAATTAAGAGTAAAGGAACGGAGCAAAGCTGGCGCAACTGATCGGAGTAGCGTAAATTTTACACCAATATTTTATTCCCGGCGCAACTCGAGCTGAAAATGACCCATTAGACTACAGACCAACGACTTCAGACCGTATGTAGACGTGCCTTAAGACTGCCTTAGTCAATTAGAGGTTAAGAGTACTCCTCACCCGATGGCAACCTTGAGCTTTTTGGACATACATATGCAAACTGCGGATCGTTCAAACAAAAATAATCACAGATCAAGCCTTGACGGGAAGTAATAAGTTTGCGGTTATTGATTTACTTGGAGTTGCATTAAGTTTTGCTTGTTTACGGTGCAAAAATTTGCCAATCGCCTACCCATGATTGGGAGTGCGGTAATTAATATTTGTCCATAATTTTTTTTAGTTACTATCCTGAAACTATTATCTACAATTTGATCACAGCTTTTAATAGAGAAGTTTGTAGTTCCAGAAATATTGTCAAATAAATGTCAAACTCAATTTTAGCTAAAACATACCAATAAATAAACTGTAATTGTGCCTTGTTTATATTAGATATATATTAAGTATTTTAAAACTACGTGATCTATGTGTAGGTGAGGATCATATTTTCAAATAACGCAAACCTTACCACAAAAAATCAAACCGTTTGTCTTCTAGCGTAGCGCGCATTAACATTGAAATTCCCTATTGGGACCGTGCAAATGATTGGAGGGGATACGGCGAACGATCGTGCGAAACTAGTGGCGAAAGCTTGCATTTTAATGGCCACGTCACTCATATAATACTATCTGTCTAATTTTTTAAAAAACATGGGAGCCCTCAAATGCTGTGTTATTAGTTGTCAAAATACATCAAAAAATAGCACGCATCAATTTTATTGCTTCCCAAAAGATCAGCATAAGCTGATAAGCTAAGAGAAAAGAGGATTGATTAAAGTATAGAGTAACAGTTAATTTTTTAGTTTTTACTGGATATGAATCCAGTTGGAATCCTTAACCAACAGATTTTATCTGCAATTCTCATTTTATTGGTGATAAAAGGGGAGAGGAGCCCTAATTATATAAGATGATTCATATTGAGTGGTACCTTAGAAGTATCTCTAGAAGAGAAAAAGTTACTGACCTAAAAGTTTGGCCAAGTCCTAGCGAGGTAGGATCTATTCACTGAAAATATTTTCAAAATGATGGTACGTCTGCTTATACCGGAAGTTGACATTAACTTTGTTATTTTAAATAGAATACTCCAATTTTTAATTTTTTTCTGAATTCTATGAACAATTTGAACATCATTTTGTTAATAAGTCTCTATACCTCAAATTAATATTTTTCGAGATATTTAAATTTTCCTGAAAAATTGTACCTATCTAAAAAGTTAAAATCTCAAAAATAGTTCACAGAAACATGTTCAATTTTTTATGTAGGTGAGAAATAATGTTGGAAATTAAGATGGTTTTGAAAAATTTCAATAATATTGAACAGTAAAGTTTCCAATGAACGACATACGTCGACCTCACAAAAACAGCCAAAAGTCAATTTTTTTAAATGGCACGTTACCTAATCACATACATCAATTGGCAGAGAAAAGTAAGGCGCTTCTAATAATGTATGATGTTCCTATACTTAAAATGTATGGTTCTTTAGATATTTGGCTTTTCAGAAATCATAACCACAATTTTGAATGTGAAGACGATAAATTATATATTTAAAGGTTATACTTACTGTGTATTGCAATTCGATACATATAAATTTTTTTTATTGTTGTTTACTAATTGATTTTACTAAGAATTTTTATATTGCTATCGTATTTGGTACTGAATAAGACGGCCATAGGTTCGCCGAATACTGACACCAGATGTCACTGAACGGATCTTGCACACAGCCAATACCCGTTTGGGTAGAGAGGAGCCTTAAGATGCGTCGGAGAAACTGGATGTGGTTTCAATGACAACGTTGTTCACATTTTTACGTACTGGATTTTAATTAGGCAAATTTGAAACGTCAAAAATTCAATAACCTCTAACAGTCTCTGGTTTGGTGCTCGGACGATCGTATATATGTAATCTATTCTTGGCGTGGCTCCAATCCGGAATTTATAACAAACATGATCAAGAACGCACAAACAAACCTTTAAACTGAGAAGTTTCTTCAGCACTGTCTGAATCATTATCTTGTTTGACTGCCATCTCTTGTTTAGATCCATTCTATTTCATTCTACCATTATGATGATGATCCGTCCACGTCACTACAAATGGAACACGGTTGCCAATAGAATAGCTTTGTCAAAGCTCCTAACAATGTTGCCGAAATCTTGGTATTTGATTTACTAGACCGAAAATGACCTATTGCATGTGGAAAATTCAAAATCACCATTTTCTTTATTACTTGAAATGTATTTAGAGAAGAAGTACTGTGCCTGGATTACGATGGATAGAATTCTATTTTGCTGACGTCACAAAATTTGCCGTTTCGATCTTCGGACGACTTCGGAAGATAACTATCCGTTCCAAAATTATAGGTGATTTTTAGGGAATTTGGCGTCATTTTAGAGATTTTGCCGTCATTTTAGGAAAGTTCTAGGGATAATTTTGTTTTAATGGCGTCACGTTGCTTAGCAACGCAGAACTGTCGCTTTGGAGCGACAATTTGGTATCGTCCCCTATCGACAGTACAGCTTGGAGAATATGTTTTGTCGTATCGGGCGGCATTGCGGGCCGTGTATTAAGATTATGGGTAAGTGTAATGACTGCAGCATTTTCAATTCTTGAAAATAAGCCGTCTCGTTGTGACAAATGATTTTTCGGCAGGTAGTTTGCAGTCGCCCAATCTAGTTGTGCGGCCCCCAATGCCGCCCGACACGACAAAACATATTCTCCAAGCTGTACCTCAATCGCTCCCCGCAACACCCGCAACCGATCATCTTAAAGCGAGAGGGTCGACCCTCTCTACCAGAAATTGCTAAAAAAACTAATGTGTTGTCATTTGAAATAATAAAGTTGATATCATTTCTGATTAAATGACACGTGAATAAAAATATTGAAAAGCATATTTGAGAAGACTGTATTTTGTGCAATAACTTCCATTAAAAACTTTTTTCATAAAGTGTATAGTTTAGCAGAAAATGCTTGTTTCCTTTCAAATTAAACATCCTGTATAATGACTGATTTAGATTTTTGAAAATGAGTTTAATTAATTAAAAAATAAAAAATAAAAATTTTTTAAAATTGCCAAGCTCTTCCAGATTTAATTTAAAACATATGTATTTAATTCAAAGAGTTTGTCAAAATTTGATGAAATAACATAGTATTTCTTAGACAAAGGTCATAATATTCACCACCCGTAAAAGACTATATGTTATTTGTTATTTGATAAAATTTTCGTAAGCTCCCTTCATCAAATATGTTTTAAATTAGGTTTGGAAGAGCGTGGAGAATTTAAAAATTTGTATTTTTTATTTTGATGGATTTTATAATTAATTAAACACATTTTCAGAAACCAAAATAATGATTATATTGTCAAGGCATTCAAATATTTTCTCCCAAAATTTCACAATTGGTCAAGAAATAACGTCATAATTTATATTCCTCGCTTTTGGCCACTTTAAAATATAAGAATAGTTATGGCCGTTTATAGTAAATTTCCGCAGAAATGTTGTAATTCTGTGGTTTGCTATTGTTACAATTATAACGTTGTATTTTAAATATCATTTGTGTGATAAATTTGTTAAAATCATCTGAAATTTATTCGAAAAAATTATATTTTATAAATGCAAACCTAAGAAGTTCTGTCAAATTACCTATTTATGACTGTCTAGATTTGCCAGGAAGAAAATATCTTAACTTGAAGCTTTTCACGCAAGTCCTCACAACTGTAGTAAAATTGTTTTGTAAATCCAATGAATACGTCTTTATAGAACCCCAATGAAAAGTTCCATTTTCATCAGAAGTAATTAACTCGTTAATAAATATTGCATATCAAACCACTGTGCTTAATTGTAGTCGTCCTTGTAGTAGGTAAATATATGTTTTCGAAACTCCGGAAAGCGATCTAGACAGTTCCGTTTTCCCGATTTTCCAAAATTCCGAATGTTGAAACAATGGGACGCCGTACCTACTTTGTTACAATGAAAAACGAATAATGAACACATACAAATGGTGTTATCTGGTCTCATCCTGTCATGGCATTTAATCCGTTTCAAGCCACCATTATCTCTACCCCATCTATCCTTCAAACAGCTGAATCATCTAAACATATGCCGCAATAAAATTAACACGTTGCATCTACTTGAAGCTGTTGGCAGTTATCCTTTATCGATATGCGCTCAATGAGGTTCTTTGTGTTTGAGCTTTTGCGTTGCCCTTACCCTATATCGATCAACCGTTGCTTTGCCTAACTAACGCATATTCATGTCAGTAGGGTACGCGACGTACCACAAGCATAAGTTTAAAACTGGCTAAAACAAGAACTAATTAGGGAGCAAAACACCTTGAACGACATCGACAGTTACCAACCGTCAAATGCGTTTCTAAGGAAAACAAAATGGAAATAAGTTTTTATCAACATTGCAAAACGACACGATGACGTAACGTTCAATGTTTTTTAATGACAGAATTTTGCAATGTTAATGTTTTATTGCATTAAAAATAGCTTTTATGTAAACTGTAACCTATGTTTATATTTTGTTTCTATACCATCGTATTGTATTTCTAAAGTACATATTTATATTTAATATTTTGAACATACTAAATTACTTGATGTATATTAACTTTCATAACTGAACGTCGACAATCATCGCATTTCGGTCATTCACCAGTATCATTCTATGTATATGTCATTGCTAATGCTGACGTCGTAGATGAGATAAAGTATTTCTTACTTCTGCTGATGAGCTTTGTGGCAGTCAGAAATCGGAATCGCAAATAGCGAGCGTTTAGAATATTGCAAGAATTGTGTTATCCATGACTCAGCGCCAACAATACATTTACACAGACCTGTTTCTTACCTATTTAATTCAATCAGTACCGGGATGGTTGACATTGGTAATTGCCGTTGACCTAGTAAATTTCAGCTCATGCTTCGCCAATCCCCATTTGCATGTTATGTCACGGAGGGTTTGGCGTCGTCAAACAGGCTTCCAGCGTCTCTCCCTTCAAACCGATATTTATTCGACAATTAACAGGTAAATCAATTAGGTAACCAGACGTATTATTTGGTAAACCGTCGTCTCTTAATTTCTAATTACATTTCGACGTTGCAACGCTATTAACTGACGTGTCTTAGAGAAATTTAAATTCTTAATTAGACTCCGAGCAACGACACAGGCAGGTTCCCGCTTTAGCAAATCAGATTTCCATACTATAAAAAACACGGACTTGGGACCGCAATTTGGTTTGCTAACGTATTTTCAGAAATTAACTAAATTAGACGAGTTTCAACTAATGCGATTTGGATAGTTTGTTAAATAAATCTGTTGCGAGTTACTATACAGAAGGTTGAAGGTCCGTTATCTAGAATTAGTGTAGAGTACTGGAAAATTGTTTAAAAATTTTATATCATGTAGTTTTCAAGTTATGGTCTTTTAAGGAAGGTACAATTAAAGTTTAAATTTAGGGGTACAGGGGATTATTTCAAAACAAAAGAAATATTTTAAAATATAGTTCATTCCTTTGAAAAATTTGAAACTGAAAAAGACGGATAATTTATGCGTTCAACGTTTAAAATCATAAAATAAGATCCTTAATATAACAATGGGAAAAACATGGCAGCATGGTCAATACACGTAATACACATAATAAGAGGTTTCTAGAAAAAAATATTACACGATTTTTTTGAGTATAGGTGAAAGTTCAATTTCAGATGACAGTGTTGTTTTTTTCTAACTTTAAATTACTTATAATTTCTAAATTGAGAAAAAGGAATTTCTTTTGGCAATTTTTCAGTAGTTTGCACTAATCCTAGATAACGTACCTTAAAGGTGGTGCGGACCTTTTGGGCCACCCTGTATATTATTTTGTTTTTTGCTCACTTTTTTGAAAAGTTATTCGTTTTAAGTATGATTAGTGGTAAAATAATGTCAGTATCTCAGTATTATTTTAGGTACCTACTTACAGCTGCATACAGAATACAAGTTTCTAATTCTATGTGGAATAATTGCAAAAAAAAATTATGCCGCTTTTTAAAATAAATTTGCAATACCAATCAAACCGTACTTTATGTTTGACACTTTCTACTTTTCAGCTCTATTTGCAATTTTGCATAATGATAGGTATCTTGTGAAATTAAATCTGAAAGATTTCTTAATGTTAAATTCAACACTGTTAAAATTTTATAAATGTCAAAATTATAAAAATCTAAATTTGGAGTATGAAATTCTAGCCGAGTTATTTGAAAACGTAAAGAAAAAAATCCGAATCCTTCTTAAATAGAAGAAGAATCTCTATGATAGACGTGTAAGAAACTAATTTTGGTGTTTCCGATTTGGACCGGAAGTAGACTAACTTTTGATTTTTAAATGTAAACGTATCTTTCTTTATTGTACTATTTGATAGAGGAGTTTTCCTTGATTACAGAAATGTTTTACACTTATCGATTTTCTGCTCAAAATTGGTTCAGGTCTTCATTTCTAATGCAATTGTTTCACCAAATCGGACGGATTTCTAGCCGAGTTATTTGAAAACGTACAGCAGAAATCCCGAATCCTTCTTGAATAAAAGAGAAATCTCTATGATCAACGTGTAAGAAACTAAGTCTGGCGCTTCCGGTATGAACCAGAAGTAGATTAACTTTTGTTTTTTGAATGTAAACTAACCTTTTTTTGTCACGCAAACAAGAAAATTTGCAATTTGAAGTGCTCTCATGCCACAGCAAAAATGACTAGTCTGCTTTAACTAATTAATATTTTTCACTTTGTTCTGATTGTTTTTTTAGTTTTTTTACTTGCTTCAGCTTTCCAAGTAAGAATTAATCGTTTACGTCAATGCCAGGTCATTAGGAATATTGGCCTGGAAAAATTGACATTCACATCATTGTCCGGTCATTATCGTCAATGTCCAATAATTATCATCTTTGTCCGTAACATAAAAATGCAGTCCTTACAATAAAAAAGATTTCCTGCGATATCTCTTTGATTTCACGTCAGGGTATACCTGAGTGGATACCACAGACTTCAGTCCAACAGTACAATTATTATTATGTCATATAAAGACCAAAACGAAATGCTTCAAAATTGAGATTTTCTCCGTCTTAACTAGTGTAAACTGTTCATTATATTGCAAGCAGCATTTGGTTGGTTCGAAAAAACCTTAAGAGGAACGACTTCGCTATCACATGTGGTTTTTTCTCACTGTATGCATTTTGACGTCCAGAGATTACTTCTCTCATTTTAGATCACTGCATAAAAGGAAATAGAATTAGTCAAGTGCAAGTAAAACCCTTAATTTAATGGAATGACGTCGCGCGCTTGCATTGAGTACGCAGCTGGTCTACAGTGATACGCTCCGCTTTAATCCAATGTTGGATTGACACCACACCAGATTACTATTTCACGCGTTGTTACTTCATACCACCTTCATACTGAATAAACGTATTAATATCATGACAGTATGATGATTGATGACTCAAGACAATATTCATAATGTTTGACGCGAGATCATTTTCAATATTCTGCAGAGTAATTGCACTACATTATTTTGCGCAGGCGTAAAGTAAGGCAGATGGGTATAACTCTATTTTATGAGTGTCGAACAGAAAACGACTTAAACACCATATTTGTATTTTCAAATTTGCAAAAAACCACGCATATTTTTAGTAACGTAATTAAGTTTTCGTTTAGAATATTCGATAACGAATGGCGGATGATAAGGTTTACAGCAAACTGAAGTCAAATTAGACTATTTATTTAATGTTAAAGTAAACATTTGTATTTTGTTCATATTAACGTGCATGTTAACTTTCTTTGAAGCATTATCCCCCGGAGTCTCTATCGCTACGTATCAGATCTTAAAAACAAAAGTCAGATATTTTTTACCTGTACGGAGCGATTTTGGAAATACGAAATGCATAACCTCTCTTTTTAATACGTTCACCTGCTAATACAAAAAATCACGACAATGCATTTTGCTGACGTTCTACATTCACAGATGATAAAGCGGAGACGTTCCTCTTAATGGCCATTAATCTTTTCAAAAATATCAAAACATTTTCGTGTTCATTTAAATGCTATAATTCATAAAAAATTGACACTTTCTTCAACATAAATAGTAACTCTGATATTTGATTTGAGTGATACGCCGTAAAGGAGGGTATTTCTACTGATGGGGACTTAAGTAGGGTAAGACAGAGGATTCTGGCACACTCCCACACCACTATCTTTTTCCTTGTATATTTCGTTGCCTACCTACTCAGTTTGCTGTCAACTTACTAGATGTATATTGCGTTGCCTCCCTATTCAGTTTGTTGTCAACGTACTAAATGTATATTACGTTGCCTAACTACTTCCGCAAGCTGTCTAAACAGCTCAAGTTTGCATTAGGCCCTCGTACGCTTAGAAGTGTTAAAAATCGTTTAAAGCCGTTTAGATCTGTTAGAAGCTGCTAAGAGTTGTTGAAAGCTGTTCAGCTGTTCAGCTGTTTAGTTTCTAACAGCTCTAAATAGCGGCCCTGGCGGTAGGAAACAGCATATATATGTGGGCCTGATGCAAACTTAAGCTGTTTAGAAGCTGTTTGGAGCTGTTAAAAGCTGTTTAGAACCATACAGCTGTAAACAGCTTGCGGAAGTAGTTAGGCGACCTAATATACATATAGTACGTTGACAACAAACTGAATAGGTAGGCAACGCAATATACATCTAGTAGGTTGACAGCAAACTGAGTAGGTAGGCAACGCAATATACAAAGAGAAAAATAGTGACAGGGGGGTGTGCCAGAACCTCCCATCTTACCCTACTGTCTTTACTTATACCTACACTTGTATCATAATATATTATGCTGTAACTCGATCTTAAGGTGGGATTTACAAATAGTTGCAACTACCATTCCCGTAAACATGGACAGATTTTCTCTATCACGGTGTCGCAAAGTTGCGATCGGATCTGTCTACCTGTCACTTTACGAGCAGACTTGTAATTTTCCTGGAAAGAAATTCGGAATGTGATTGATATTAAAATTTATAATTCGCATATCATTAGAGAAGTATAAATTTATCAATTGTAAATCTGTTCTTTGCGACACTTGTCTCAGGTGATGCATTTAATAGAGCTTTTCATTTTAGAAAACTGTCAAGAGATGATGCATATTAGTTCCGGGCCATGCCAATGAGTGGTGAAATAATATTTGCCTGTTCAGAGTTTATACCAGTTTAACAACGATAGTAGACCCGTCCGTATTAATGATATTTCACGTGTCTTTATATTTGATATTGACCCGAAACAAAAGAAAATGGGTAGTATGAGGTGAGATAATGAAATTGTTTATTGTGATAACTTTGTGAATTTGAAAGGTGCTGAGTCAGGGCCAACCCGTCGATTCGTCCGTCGAACTGGTCTCATTTGTAAGTAATAAACAACAAATGGATCAACTTCAACTCGACTTTTGCCTGGCAAAGTTGGCGGAGCAGTGCAAATCGGTTGCGCTCAATTTCAACTGCAAAATGCAAGTTATCAACGATCAAATTTAGCGCCGATATTTACAAAATTGAAACAAATTTGACATTTGACAAAAACGTTAAGTTACGTCGGCATCATTGGTCCTCTTTGACTTAATTCGATGTAAATCGAGCGGGTTAGTGAAATAAGTAGTTAAAATTAAGAGTAAAGGAACGGAGTAAAGCCGGCGCAACTGATCGGAGTAGCGTAAATTTTACACCGATAATATTTTATTCCCGGCGCAACTCAAGCTGAAATTAGTCCAAAAGATTGGTTAGATTATGGTTATCGCAAATCCCAACTTGAATTCGGGTTCTAGTCCAATTTTTAACTTATACAGGGTGATTCAGGTAGCCCAGCAATAGAAGTTTTTCAACTTCCAGTTCAATTAGAAATTTGAGACTTGCGAGGCAGTCATAATCAGTCATGCTTATTCTATCTAAAATATTTTGAGCTTTCTAGCTACACAGGATGTGGCAAAAGTCGGTATCAACTTCCTTATTTTAAATGGAAACGTACCATTTTTTCTACATGGTTCGATTGGTCTTTCAACTCTGAGTTTTTGTAACACTTGTTATGTCAACTTATCTGACAATTTTTGACATTATGTTAATTTATGTGAAAAAAATGGTCGATGTGGTAGCTTACGAAGAAATTCGTATCTGGATGACGGTTCAAAATTCATAAAAACCAATTTATAATAGTTCGAAGTCCAAACTAACTTCTGATATTTTAATGGTGGTTCCATTTTGTACCATATGGGCGCAGACAATTTTCAAATATCGCAACCAAAAATGGTCAAAAAGTCATTTTTTCAAATGGCACCTACTGATTTTTTTGCGCCATTCGATAGAAAATTGTATTTTGAGATGAGTTACTTAATCATTCCCTATACCTAACTTCATCCCCTATTAAACAAAAAATTAAAATCCAAAAATTCCATCAATCTTACCGAAAGATTTTTTGATTTTTCAAGTATGCTTTGGAAACAAAAGACGGGCTTTGTGAATCACACTGTATAATAATGACAGCAAGTAGGTAGACATACAAAAATAAAAAAGCCGGAACACTAGTGGCAAAAGGGAGCCTAAGTTTTATACTGATTATTATTATCTTCTGGATAGAGATATCATCACAATTTTCCATAAGTTGGTATCTGGTGTGATAAGAAACATTTTTTTAAATGAGATAGTTAATTATAAACAGTGTTTAATTTAATAAAACTCCGGTTACATCAGTGCCATGAACCTTTACTATAAGAAAAATGTACAGCAATCGAAATGTTAACGTGAATTTTGGTTATAATCTTCTATACATCTATACAAGTATCTTTTAAAATATTAACTTCACAAACTTTGTAAAATAAAATTCTAGGACTTATTTCTATGATAAAGCTATTAGGATACCCAAAGTACCAAAGTAGTGCTGTAATAGCGTTTTGGTTTTTGTAATAGCAATAATGCAATTTGCTTTTTCATGTTAGTATATTATGTAATATGAAGTCGTAAATACCTATAAAATGTCGAAGTTTACAGAAGTAGCGATAAAATTAGTATTAAGTTTGATATGCCTTATCATTATTGTCATCATTATCAAATTTTGTAAATAAAATATCAAACATTTTAACAAAACTTATTATAATGACGTTAAACATTATTCAACGTGGTTGGTAATGACATGAAACGCATAATAGCGGTGATCGATGATGGATTAGGACAATCTATTTTGATTCTTCGTGGTTGATAAAATTTGTCTAATTTGATACAGCAATATTGAAGTTGCCCTTGTGCTTGTTGACAAAGTTGTTGATATCTTTACCGATATTTTGTGTACAATTTTTGTGGACATCTAATAAAATTTGTTTAGCGCTTTATCAATCAGATAACGTGATTGCCCAACTTTCGGAATATGGTGCAATTTCCAAACCTAGCTCGTATTTACAAAAGAATCTGAAAATAGTACGTTAATATATGATTAGGACTCACCTGTGAGTTGGTTGGAATAATTGGGCGGTGCGCAAATTGTCAAAAGTAAGTCATTAGCCCTGCTCGAGCTACACTACTGGAACCAACAGGTTGGCTACGAATCTTTGACTGTTCCCGGAGCGGCTCCGGTCGGGCTCCGGGCCTGCGTCTGCGCTTACCTCCACGATCAACATGTGTGAAACAGGACAAGATCGTTGAACTGGTTTATACAATGCTAATATATGCCAAATTGTCGGTGCATACGTGACCATTAAGCTAGGCAGGTTACATCCCGAAATTCTACAGAGTTAGCCCCAAAAACTGCAGGAGTCGCGAGTTTTCCAAAGGAATGTCCGCATTTATGACAGCAATTATCTCTATGTATGCAACATTTATGTTTAGAGACATAGAATCAAGATTCATTTAATTAGTTAATAATAATATATTTATTTATTTCCAACAGGACAGGCTCCAATACAGGAAATGTAATAACTTCAAAAGTTACAGGAACAAAAATAAAATAACTGATAATTAAATCAAAATAACAATACAGAAATACAAGAAAAAAGCATGAATGTACGACAAATAATTCTACAAAGTAACTGGAGTTAAACAATTATTTGTTAAAAAGAGATCTTCCCGACTGAACCACGCAAACTTTTTCATGCCACTAGTCATCATAATGAATATTGGATACCATAGTGCTCAGCTATCGAAATGAAGTTATCACCGCACAACGTTATGATAAATTCGGGGATCCAAAAAATTAACTTTTTGAAAAATAGGGGACAGTCAATCTCGAACCTGACAAGATTCGAGAACGTTGGTTAGTACCGTGGTTAGTACCAACATTTGAACTGCAAATCTGACCAAACAGGGGCAATATTTAAACTGTGTAGGGAAATAAGATAAAAGTTGTCAATTATATAATGTAGGTACGTTACAACTTTCAGAAATCTCCTCTGAACCGATTTACTGGAGCCCCCGTGAGAAACATACACGGAATGCCATGCAAGGACACAATATTCCAACTTTAAACGAACTAACGCGTTGTAAAGCAGCAATAGAAACTCACTCCTTAAGAAATTTCTAAAGTTTTTCAAAAAATACCCCAAGGTTCTGGCAGAAGAATTGACCAAATACCAAACGTGCACAGAAAATTAAAGCTCGGCATCAAACATCACCCACAAGTCCAACACATCCTGTACTCGTCAAATAACTTTCTGACTCACGGCATTGCAAAACTCTGTTTTCTTTCTCAAGATCGTGATTACGTTGCAATTCTTGATACTGCGTAGAATAAGTCGACTGTCAAGACTCCAGCGACTAACAGCATTCACCTGACTATGTAGGAAGCGGCAATCATCAAAAAGGTGAAGAGGTATTTTTGCTCGAGATACTTCATCATGTTAAAGCACCAACTTTTAAATAGTGCTTTCTTAAACACCAAAATAACTTATAAAATGAAAATAATTATTATTGCTGTTTAATAAATATATACAAGGTGTACTTAAAAGGTGTATTCAAAATTTAAGACCAGCTAGAGTAAATCAATCAATGACAAAAAGATTTATAAGTTTTTCAGTTAAGGGTTTCCTAAGGAAGCTACAGCCCCTTAAAGGTATAGATCCCTGAAGATGATTTTTATTTAATATTTCGCAAACCATTTAAATTATAATAATAAAATTTTGAACGATTTTTTGTATGCCTAATAAGACGAAATAAATAAAATTTCAAAATTTTAATCAGAAGCTTAAAATTGGGGGTTGACTTGTTGATTTGTTACCCTTTAACTTTTTTTTGCAATCTTTTTAGTTTTTGACATACAATTATAAAATTCTACACATTTTCACAGATAAAAAGTTGCCTTGTTGAATATCAATAGCTATCGAGTAAAATCAATTTAAAAAAAAATTGTAGTAAAATTAATTTAAGATATAATTTTTTTTCTTTATTTGGACCCAAAATGTTATTAAGGCAGAGTAAAATATGACGAATACCTTTACCTTCGTGGTACCGCGTGGGGTACAAATGCATGGGTTGCAAATTATAAACTGTCGCGGCATGACAATCTCACTGACAGCTACTAGAGGAAGATGATGAAGAGGAAGATGATATCTTATATTCTGACAGTGACCAAGCCAGTGATCCCGACCCAGATATAGATATACAGCCAGAGATAGATGATGTTATAGAGCTGAGGATACTAAAGAGAATGTTTTGCAGAAGCATACAGAATCACATATAATTGAAAAAAATATTTATCTATTATGTCTATTTTTAGAAAAATTAGAGCTGGAATTATAAACATCCGAATCAACAACGGACATGGCAAGCAACTGACTCCATTAAAATCAGAGCGTATTTGAGGCTTTTGGTTCTTTTGGGTGCCCTTCAGGCTTCCAAAAAAGCAGTTAAAGCTTTATGATGCAACAAAAAGAGCTTTGTCCAAGCAATCATTCCCGCAGGAATTGCGCGAAGTCGCTTTCAGTTATAATCATCATTTCTTCGGTTCGATGAATTTACAAATGGAGAAGCTCGCAAAAGAAATGATAAATTGTATCCTATTAGAGAGGTGTTCAATATTTTGGTTGCAACTGCCAAAAGTCTTACAATCCCGAACCACACGTTATCATTGATAGGAGTTAGTTTCATGTTGAGGCCGCTGCTCATTTTGAGTTCACATTAAGAGTAAACCTGATAAGTACGAGTCAAAAATATGAGCTATGGCAGATAATCAAAATGCGTACGTTAGTATATCTGTGTAAAGTCAACAACGTACCAGAAAAATATCAAGGACAAAAAGTTGTGCTTGACCTGATCAGGTCCTTAGATACAGGTTATGGTAAGACGATGGATAAAATCTTCACAAGTTTATCATTGGCTAACAAAGTACTGGAAAGATCGTTGACTTTGTGTGGAACTCTTCAGAAAAGTAAAGCCTACATTCCCCAGGAACTTCTACCAAAATATTAATAAACCCGTTTTTTCAAGTGCATGTGAAGCACACCATATATGTCATATGTTCCTAGCAAAGGAAAAACAGTCATATTGCTTTCCACTGAGCACCACGATGTTTCAGATTTTTTTTTTTTTAATATAAGCCTGATATCATTTTGCACCACAATAAAACAACAGGTGCACCAGACACCAGTGGCAAAATGGCAAAGCAATATTAGTCGCGCCGAATTACTAACCGTTGGCCAATGACGATATTTGGTCAACTAATAGACATTGCAGGAATAAACTCCCTTATTTAATGGGAAATAAAATATCTTAAAAAGAGAACAAAAAGTAAGGATTTCTGTTCCCCGTTTAATTTTCTGGTAATTCAAAGGAACCAATTATTATGGACCCATTTTATGGCCTCCACGGTCTGCAGATTTAAATCCATTAGATTTTCTTTACTGGGGTTGGATCAAGGAAAATATCTATTCAACACCAGTAAATAATGAAAATGAATTGAGAGAACGCATCGCTGTGCTCACTGCAATTTAACAAGTGTTTTAATTCGATTAAAGAATAAGTTTCCAGATCTTTAAAAAAATAAATTATGTATCAGTCAAAAATGTTTTTTTCTTTCCCAAAGGTCTGCCATTAGTAACGTTTCTTTGCCTTTTGATCAATAACAGGGCTATTCAGGGTTACGTAACAACATTTAGAATATTAGGTATAACATGGAAATTTGGAGTTGTGGCACTCTAAAAACTGATCTAAGGTGTCAATTTTCACAAAATTCATAAAAGTCCCAATATCTCGAAAACTAATAACTTTTTACAAGGTTATATTATAATATTCTGATCAGTAATGAGCTGGTCTATCATCACTCCACGGGATAACGTTGAGTTTTGGACACCTGTATGTACTCTTACTTTACCTCATTTTTTATGGAAAGGTAATAGGTATATTAAATTAGAATACAACTAGTCAGTCCCCACTGATAGTTACTGTGGCATAGTATCCTAAGTTTTATACAAATCAGGTATGTTTAATTTGTGTAAAATGAAATTAGGAAAGTCGTAAATCGCAAACGAACTTAAAGGTGTTGAAAGACAAATGGCACAATTCTCCTCAGCTGAATCATTTCGATAAGAAACTTCGTCGAGGTCAACTTTATAAAAATAAATGGAACGGCATAACCCAGGTGGAAGAAAATCGGCTGTACGCCGCCCCATTTCACAAAAGCTATGTAATGTTTGTCTTAGAAAATTTCATCCTGTTCAATTTCGTTCGCAAAATATAGACAAAATTGTTATTCCGTCGCTTGTGCAAAATTGCAATATCTTCTTTTTTTAGTTCGGAGCAAAAGTATAGGATAAATGGGAGTAAATAAATTTCCGCAAAGGAATCGATTGTGCTTAAATAGCATTAGGCTCTCTCTAAGCCGCATTTAAAAATCCAATTTACATTTTTAGATGCGTGAAAAGCGAATACGCTACAAGAAATTCCACGGCTTTTAAAAACGTAAAATTTAAAAGCACCCAGACTTCCTCAAACGATTATTAATAAAGCAGCAAACCAAGGCTAACCGAATTTGAAAATGCATTTTCTACGATAAAAATGTAGTAATAAATGTAAGTAAGACCGAAATTGAAACGCAAATTGTGCTTCCATGCAGCAAAAATTGCAATCAACTTTGCCTCATAATTATTAGGATTTCCCTAACGGAAGGTAATCAAGAATACAAACTTTTGTACTGTGAAAAAAGAATAGACATTCTTGAAACAGCAGTTGCAAAAACAAGTAATTTATTGCTGGTACGGAAGAGTGAGACTAAGTGAAATTCCGATAAGTTAAGCGTCGTTCTACATTTTCATGTTTTGTAATTAATGAAATCGTCGATTAATCAATCCTGTTCTTTTGAGAGAAAAGAAGGTTTAAAGAGTTACGAAATTATGAGCAGTTTTTAAACATCGCAACTAATTGGCTTCCTTTAAAAAGTCTTCAACTCTTCAACTAGCAGCTTAAAGTTGAAATTTGATTTTGTTTCCAGCAATTTTTTTAGTATTTCAGATACTACATATTACATATGTAAAACTCGGCACAAAAGTGCCTCTGTAAATTAATTCTTTTTATAAATAAGAATAAAATTTAGATTATGCTTATTAGATATTTATAGTTTATTTTTAGTTTATAGGAATCCTAAGATCCTAGGATACTAGTAAATAGAAATTTTTTTATAGAAAAGTTTAAACAACTTTCAAAAGTAATTATACTTAACATTCATCAAATACTAGTACGAGAACCCACCGGTGTGTAGCAAGAATTCTATGGTGAGTAAAGGGGAGTGATTAATTAAACGACTTATTTCATCACATCCTAAATAAAGATTTTAAAGGTAAAGAGTGCCTAAAATTAAATATTGGTTGCACATTTTTGTTATAAATAGCAATTATTATTTAGGTCAAAAAATATCTCTGAGTGGTATTTGTTATTATCGCGCTTTTGATGTTTTTGTGTTTAGTAACGAATTTTCGGGTGTGGTTTTCAATTTGGATACTCTAGAGACAGCAGCAAATCCAATCCTTTCCCGCATTTTGATGGGCAGGAGAATGCCAATATCGGCATCACGATATACCACATGTTGTAACGTAGGTGGTCGAAGAAAACTTTTCAAGATATCACATCTTAGGGTTAAGCCTAAAGATATTGTAAACCTCCCACCATGACTTGAATTCACTTTCCAATCTTTAAGTTTCCTTGATCTAAAAATAAACTTTGACAAAACAATCAAGAAATTAGAGCAGTAATTATTTACGAATCTAATATGCGCACTCACAAGTGTCGAATTTCACCATTTCAGGTTTCAGAATAATAATTCAGTACCTATATAATATTCACTTTTTTCTCTGAGTACTTAATATAACCTCGAACTCCGAACTCTATTTCTGCTTCGCAGACGCATGTGAGCGGAGGATCATCATCTTTATAAGACAGTAAATAAAGTGGACCCAAATGAAAAATTATCATTTCTTATCTCGATAATGGTCAGCTAATTAAACGTTTTAAATATTGTGCGGCTAAAACTACATAACTCGTTGGTTTAACAAAATGACTTTTTTTCCTCAAAGCGATCTGGATAGCTGGGGTTCCGATACCTAATTGGAGTTGTACTGTATTTACTGCGCGCCAAGGAGTAAAACACCTTAAAATAAAGCTTTTAATGTCAACTATAATACTGGCACGTATTTTTCTCACGGCACAAAAACTTTCTGTGTTACCTGTGTTAGCAAAACTCTCCTCTAGTCGTGTATAACCTTTAAATAAATAACAAAATAAAACTGAATCGCTAGGATTTAAACTTTTTGATCTGAGACAATATCAGGTCTTTGTAGTAATTTAAAGCATTATTCTAAAGTAGGCATGTTAGAATTGTATTTAGTTCACCAAAGATGACGAACCATAATAAATTTCCACTTTCGCTCAAACATCCAACATCTATTCATTAATTTTCCTATAATAAATGTATCAGTCAATATTTATTTATCTATAGTACGTAAGCGCATGCCTGTTGCTTTTACTGAGGTATCGATTCGAGCAGACACATAAGTTTTATCTGTCTACTGCGAATCGCTGCAACACGTTACGTAATGAAATATTATACGGTTTGCAGCAATTTGCCGGAATAGGCAGTAAAATAAAATATGGGGCATATAGTGAATTATCCGCAATGACCACTCTTTGTTATCTTTAATTTGAAATGATAACACTGGGGCTGCGGTCCGCAAACGAGCGCTACGAGATCTTAAAAAAAAAAATGTTTTTTGCTAGCCCTAAAGTATTTTCTCGGGTATTTTAAAATAAATCTCAATTATTTTAATTTTACACAGTTAAAAAATATATAGGATTTGTCTGCTTCTTGCTTCGGGGAAATGTTCGCGCGCTGCAAAGTTAACCTTCAACAACTATTTTAAATATTTGTAAAATTTAATTAGACATTAATGAATCAATGTTAAATGCAGTAAAGGATGGCGTCAGCTGCAACATATGAAACATGTTTAAAATTTTAACGGTGAGGAATCTGAAACCGAAGAAAACGTTGTTGTGAAACCTAAAGTGACAACAAAACTTTATCTGGTTAAAAGGAGAAGAATTTTATTCTGCTAAAGAGACAGAAAGAAATGTTAATTTAAAGAAGAATAGAACAAATCTTCTTTAAAAAATACTTTAAATGGATCCAAGGTGGAGTACCGTTGCTCTGCAAGAAGTACAGGAATAATAGATACTCAGTTGTCAGCTGAATTATATATTTATTGTGCCATGTCACAAGTGCTAAAGTGTCCTTATTTACAACATAGTACAGACCTTGCTAGAAGTATAGATAACAAAATGAAGAATTTTATTAAATTATGGTATACAAAAACCTAACAATATTTTAGCTGTGAACAGACAAAATAATATAACTCTTTCCAAAATCAAAGCTCAGTACTTATGTAAAGCATCTAACGCTAAGGTATAAGAAATATAGAGTTTTAACTAGGTAAATCTGGGACAAAAATTACTTACTGGTGCAAAACAAAAGAAAATGTTTCATATTTCAAAGATGAACAATTTGTCTTAAAATATGTTGTACATTGTGAGTCATTTGATCCAGAAGACCAAGACCTAATCATTATTATTTCTACTGCGAGGCTTTTACAAAGTTTAAAAAAATCACACACGGTGCAAGTTGACACCACATATAAAATCATATGGCAAGAACATCCTTTAATTATTGCAGGGGCTAGTGACAAAGATCAAGTTTTTTATCCATTTGCTATTGCTGTTTGTAAAGATGAGAGTGCTGATGATTTTTTTTTTTTTGATGATTTTTGACGCCCTACATAATTTTGACTTGCTGATGCTAATGATAATGTCTCTATTACTCGAGAATTTTGGTGTACTTAGAGTGCGCATAATGTGCTTTCACGTTATAACCTTTTTTGATGTTTAGTTACAATAACGACGACAGCTGTTATAATCGGAAGCTGACCGTGGGTTAGTGGTTTAATAAGGACGTCATCATTTTTTTACAAATTAGGCGATTGTGGAAAATTGAAAAATACCAACGCCTTTGTTGTCTTTTTTTTAAATAAATGATTAATTAATGATTAATGATTATAAATTTAAAAGTAAAAAAATTAAGTTTAATATAATCATATTAAATTTTGAATAATTGTTACAACAAAATGGCGGTCGTAAGGTATACATTACATCGGCTTCACACCGGCGTAAAAAAATCGAAAATACTAGTACTTAAACACGGATATAAATATCAACGCGAAAGCAATAAAAGTAACCACCAAGTTGGTGGTAGTCAGTGGCTCTTACGACAAGAAGTTGATGTCAAAAATTTGAACGCGAGGCTTTCTGGGTGGATCAAAACGTATTGCTTTCCCTCCCAAGGTTTCGGAGTTTCGTCAAAAGTTTTCCCTTCCAAGATCTCAAAAATTTGTTAAAACCCAATGCCAGGCAAAATTCCAATTGAGTACTCAAAAAAAAAAAAAAATTGGTGAGTTACAATGCAAGGCAAAATCAGTTTTCAAGCATAAAAACCCTGAAATTTTGAATTAATAGCACAATCTGCGACAGGAGAAAACAGTGTATATGTTACGGATAAAACAAGAATGAGGGATAAACCTAGGTTTAACCGGTTAAAGTTAGGATTACCCAGGCGTTGCGACTAAAGCCCGAAGAATTCCGAATGCTTCCACCTTTAACCGGCTAAAACTGGGTCTACCAATGCTAGTCGGTTAATGAGCGAATCCAGATCGTGTTCGTTATGCAGTTGCTTAGTATTGCATCAACCTTGCCTGTGCGTGTTATTTAAGGGTAACTGTAGCGTATTGACAAATTTATCTAAAAATGGAGATCGATGATGCGTTTAGATCAAGTTTCTATGAACAATTCCAAACCGTTTTGTTCGCTAAGGATTGTAATAATACTTTTTACATGAATAGTGTACAATATAATAAGTTTATTGAAGATGTGAAAGAAGCTAAGCAGTCGCTAAAAGAACAACGTTGCATTATCGTCGTTTGAAGCGCTTCGACATATGTAATGTCGGTGGTATTGATAAATTAATAGCTCCTGTTTCAACAATCGACCCTGTAATTAAATATTACGTGAAAAATGAGGACATGTTTGACATTCTTCATGAATTACATGTGTCCATTGGACATGGTGGTAGGAACAGAATGGTGAACAAAGCCCAAAAAAAATACAAAAATATCACTCAGGAAGCTATAATGATATACCTTCGGTTATGCAAGTCGTGCCAAATTAAATTAAAATCGGGCAAAAAGGGCATTGTGGTCAAACCGATTTTATCAAATGAAATGAATAGTCGTTGTCAAGTCGATTTGATCGACATGCAGACCAATCTTGATGGTAATTACAAATTCATTCTTGTATATCAAGATCATCTGACGAAGTTTGTGCAACTTAGACCATTGAATAGTAAAACTGCTGAAGAGGTTGCTAAAGTGTTGTTGGGCATTTTTTGCATATTCGGAGCCCCGTCTATTTTGCAGTTCGATAATGAGAGGGAGTTTGCCAACAGAGTGGTTGAAAATTTAACGTCTATGTGGACAGGGTTAAAAATAATACATGGAAAACCACGTCATAGTCAGTCCCAAGGTAGCTTGGAAAGGGCAAATCAGGATGTTCAGAATATACTCATGACCTGGATGAAGGACGAAAATTGTGAAAAATGGTCTGAAGGACTTAGATTTGTTCAGTTGATGAAAAACAGAGCCTATCACGATGGTATAAAGCGCTCACCATATAAAGCCATGTTCGGCTGTGATGTAAAAGTTGGTTTGAAGTCATCTGGACTCCCGTCCGAAATAATTGGTGAGGTTGTGAACGAAGAGCACTTGGAGGAGCTAATTAAGAATCAAGAAGAACAAGAACAAAGCATCGACAAAACTCAAAGTGAAGAAGGAGTTGGATCTAGTGCTGATTGTGAAATGTGTAAAACCATAAATGGGTTATGTGATTTGTGCTCAAAGAAAGATTACATCATTAATAATAGGATCGAAGCGAAGGCAAACTTGGCAGAACAGGCTAAAAAAATTAAATCTCTGTCCAATATTAAGTATCCACCGTGCAATGTTGGTCATAAAGTTAGAGTTAAAATTCCTGACGTAGATAGAAGTAGAGGTGATTTTAGAAATATTATTTTAACAGTTCTTCAATGTACTGAAAATGGATTGTATAAGTTGGGTAATGAGAAGGGAACTATTCCTGAAATGTTTTCAAGAAATCAATTTACTGTGTTTGAATCAAAATTTGTAAACATTAGGGATGTTTCAACTGAGAACAACTCCTTAAGGCAACTTGCAAATCTACAATCAACCTCTGGTGGGCAAGGATTCAAAAAATGCCATTGTAAAACAAAATGCGGAACCAAAAAATGTCTTTGCAGAGCTGCAAATATTTTATGTAACTCTAAATGCCATTCAAGTTCATCTTGCAACAATAAATAGCAAGAACGCGAATTTTTCACGTTCAAATAAAACAGTGCATTCGTTTAAAAGCAGTAAATAAACTTATTGTTTTGGAAATTTGTAGGTTTATGAATAAATTAATGTTTTTACACATGGTTTACTTTTATTTATGTGCTACCTAATAGGTATATGTATAATAATTAACGTAACTTTGCTCATTAACCGACTAGCATTGGTTAGACCCAGTTTTAGCCGGTTAAAGGTGGAAGCATTCGGAATTCTTCGGGCTTTAGCCGCAACGCCTGGGTAATCCCAACTTTAACCGGTTAAACCTAGGTTTATCCCTCATTCTTGCTTTATCCGTAACATATATACCTTACTTTTTAAAGGGGTTTTACTTAGATACTGGAATTTTCTCAAATTCAAGATACCTACGACCTAACGATCTTGTATATCAAATTTTTCGTTATCAGTCTTCAAACAAAAGAACTGCCTGATTTTCCCTTCTACAATTTTAAGGTTCCAACCATTTCCCCCAAATTCAAAATTTTTCAAAAAAACTACTTAACTAAATTATAATTATTTAACGTCCTAAAAATGTGGAAAAACACTTTAAGGAACTAACAGAAAGATATCTATGCTTTACAGACGTGTAAGAATGAAGATACATTTTCCACTGTATCCAAGCTCATTTTGGACATATGAAGTAAAATAAATGACCAGCAAGTCAAAAAAATTATTGAATATTTTAATTCCCAATGATTAATAATAAAATCAAGTTTGTATGAAAGAAATACTTTAGGTTACCTCAGTATCAATAATGAACTAGAAACAACAAATGCTATAATTAAAAGACCTCATATACGACATCCAGTAGGTCAATTTTTAAACAATACAGTACTGAGTACTGGGATCCCCGACAAAGCGTTTCAATCGCTTTTATTTCGACCGCGTCGCTTCCAAAGCGACCAAAAAGCTTTAATGTCGACCCAGTCAACTTACATTTCTATCGGTTAAACAGAGAGTTCCAAGAGACTATCGCTTTTTTGGTGTTTCGAAGGTGCATCCCGATGAATGGCATTCGTAGATGACGACTTAGGGACCGGATTTTCAGATACTTTAACGTACAAGTGGATGGATTATAGCCTCCGGCAAAAATAATCTCCACGAAAAGATTTTGTAACTTATTTAGAAAATTTTTTCTTAGGGATTATTTGTTTGTTCTTTTTGGAGATTTCTCCTGTTTTCTCTGTGTTTTCTTCGTGTGTTAAAACTTTATGAAATTTCACACAGGTCGCTGTAGAAAATATCCATTTACGTCGTTTTCCGAATTGTTACAATAATAGCCTGTAGTTCGGTCAATGAAGAGGGTCTAGAGAAAAATGTCAAAAGTACAATTATTGGCTTCAACGCTGTGTTTGGACAAGTTAGAAAGTAAACATTAAACATGTCAAAAGTTCTGAAACCTAGGAGGTGAAGAAAACTGCAAAGAAGCCCAAGGAAGATACCGGATTTGGGGTTTTTTGCTTATATCTAGAAAACGGTTGGCTAGCCAAAAAGGAGTTATGTACCAAACCGAAACTGACAAAACTTTTCTTCACAATGTCCGGGTTTATTTGTTTATATCTATTATAATTTTTGAGGTGTACGCACATAAAATTCGCAAATTTTCAAAATACTTCTTTTTGTACAGAAAAACCGTTTTTGAGATATAAGCAGAAAACTTAAAACCGGCATCTTTCTTGGACCTCCTTGCAGCTTCCTCACCTTCTAAGTTTCAGGACTTAGTATGCTTACCTTCTACCTAGTCCAAACAGCCCTGAAGTCAAAAATTATACTTTCGACATTTCCCTCTAGACTCCCCTTTTGAGCATTCATTGACTGGACTACTGTTCAAAATAGAAAAAATTAATTAGTTATGTGTCATAGAGATTCAAGTAGTCTAAGATTACGGTACATACAGTTAAATAAGTAGCTCTTGCATTGCTCTAAGCATTCTAAAGTAATTCTCAACACTTTTCTGTTAATTACAAAAAGTGTTTCAGAAACCAATACGGTAACTATTTAAAAAGAGTTTAATACTGAAGGAGGCCAAAGCTTGTTGCATTAAATTTGTTCGCTAAAACTTTACGGTAGGATCACAACAGCGAGGCGTAATTAAATAGTTAAATTAATTTTCTAAACAAGTTTCCTTACTTTATGTACATATGTATACTCGCCTGTGACGGTAGACTTTTATTTATGGCACTAATTGAATAACAAAAGGGTTGGAATATTTGCAAACTCATCGTAAAATAACTAACTGCTTTGCGTCTACTTAGATTAGTTCCGTATGCGTTATAACGTTATTAATTGTTGCCATTTATAAATAAGCTATGTTGGCAAACGGCAACCCATCTAGATAGAAAACTAGTTTATGGGTTCACAAAAAAGATAATAAAGAAAGAAGCAAGGGCGCCAGTACTTTCTTTTAAATAAATTTTACAATTTTCTCCCCTAATGAATAATATTAACTAGGTAGGTATATTAAGTAAAAATTAAAATTTTGGTTTCTTAAAAAGAAATTGGGTAAACCGATCAATAACGGACGGGAATGGCAATAATAATTGGTGAGCTCCGTGAAACTGGACTCAAAAAAATTTATTACAAAAATTCCGTAATTGAATTACATAATTTTTTCTTAAAACTCGTAATTGTAACTGTAGTTGTTTTTTTAACATGCATCTACACATGCCATTATTTGAACAAAAAAAATTGCTACATCTAACTGGTTTGGAAATAGTCAGTAATAATATTGGAGTGAAAAAGAGTCTAAAAAAAGGCTCTAAAAAATCTTCTTTTACACACAATATTCTCTTTAAAAAAATGTCACCTGCTCCTGTATTGTCGTCTTGGCTCACGCTATATGTTCAGAAATAATTTCCGGTTATAGAGATTTTTTTCTAGTTTATTTGTGTTCTTAAATCAAGTTTCTAGCTATCATAGAACTCAAGCTATACAAGTCGGACGCACTATTGCCCCACCCTGTATACATATTATTAATCCGAGCTATGAAGGAAACTTAACTATATTTAAGAATCCATCAGGGTGACCCGTGTCTTCCGACTAATAAGCTTCAGAATGAGGTTTCTCTGATGCCGTTACTCAACCGCAAATCTATACAGTGTAAGCTTTCCGTTGCAGAAAAGTGTTATTGCCACTGGGCACTCCTAAGACGGAGAAAACGAAGAGCCGCGATTCCTTAGAGGTTTCCCTTGGAATTGAGGCCAAAGTGACGGGTTAAAATAATTCAATTTTCTCCCACTGAAAATACCTACATATTTAATAATAATTTGTTAGCCTTCAGCTACCTACTACTTCAAGCTTATCAGTCTTTAATCGTACCACAATTACAACTCTGAATATACCAAGAGGAGACAAAGATGACACAAAAGTAAAATAAAGCTAAAATAATTAGAAATCTTATTGAAAGTCTATCTCAAAATTACGAGAATTAATAATTATTGAAGTCGCGGCAGCTTCGGTACGATTACGTCAATTCAACCAGATTTGCCATAACAGCGATGACTTTTATTTATATTTAATTTAATGGAGATGCAGGACTAAAAAAAGGGTTTTATTTACAGGCAAAAATTGTTGACGATGTTATTGTTCGGCATGCAAGCTTTCAGCTGCCTATTGCAATCTATGATCAAAAAATTATATTTACTGTAACAAAATTAAAATCAAATGCTATGCAAAGTAAAAATGATCAGAATAATCATGACAACTTAAATACCAATGATGTGTACCAAGGAAAATTACTGTTTTATAGTACCTATTCATCAAAACACCAGATGATTGATTTTTATGTCTTGCAGTTATAACAATTACAGTATAAAGTCTAGAAACTCTGTTTTTTTCATAGGTAGTGTACTGGATGCTTTTGCAATTTTTTCACAATTTTTTTTATCTAGGTGTTAAAATTTACTCAAGGCGCACCTGCTCTTATTGCTCACTTATCAACTCCTACTATTGCTTTGTTTCTGTTCTTGCTCTCTGTTTCACTCTCTTTCCAGGCCAACGGCGCTAAAAACATACCTCAAGTCTTTTTACTACGTCATCAAATATACAGGGTGATTCACGTAGCCCGTGCATTAAAAGTTTTTCAACTTCCAGTTGGATTAGAAATTTGAAATTTGGGAGGCAGTCATAATCAGTCATGCTCATTTTATCTAAAATATTTTGAGCTCTCTAGTTATACAGGATGTGCCAAAAGTCGGTATCAACTTTCTTATTTTAAATGGAAACGTACCATTTTTTCTACATGGTTCGATTGGTCTTCCAACTCTGAGTTTTCGTAACACTTGTTATGTGAACTTATCTGACAATTTTTGACATTATGTTAATTTATGTGAAAAAAATTGTCGATGTGGTAGCTTACGAAGAAATTTGTATCGGACAGCCGGTTTAGAATTTATAAAAACCAATTTGTAAAGTACTTAGTTCAAAGTCCAGACCAACTTCTGATATTCCGCCGACCGCCGACCGCGGCCCAACCGCGGCATGTCGCGGTAGCATCTGCGGTAGCGGTTGCTCAACCGCTAGTGTGACACCCCTACATAAGAATACAGGCATTTTGAAAAACAGCGGTTGCAACCGCGCGGTTGCAACCGCTGCCGCAACCGCTGGTGTGTCGCCGGACTAATGGTTGTTCCATTTTGTACCATATGGGCGCAGACAATTTTCAAATATTGCGACCAAAAATGATCAAGAAGTCATTTTTTTCAAATGGCACCTACTGATTTTTTTTGCACCATTCGATAGAAAATTGTATTTTGGGATGAGTCACTTAAGCATTCCCTATACCTAACTTTATCCCCTATCAGATTAAAAATTAAAATCCAGAAATTTCACAATCTTGCCGAAAGATTTTTTTGGTTTTTCAAGTATGCCATGGAAACAAAAGACAATTGCAACAATTTAATTATGAAATAAATACCTTGCTAATTTTATAAAACAACAACTACAAAAACTATCAAGAACCATCTTAACAAAATTCTAATGTAAATGTTCAATGTGAGCACAATTTTGATTACTACATTCTATTATTCTATTTTCAAAAGATTGTTTAGCTCTTCTAATTTTGTTAGGGTGAAGACTGTCGAATGCTCTTATTATTCTGCCTCTCAATTCGTTCATGTTGCGAAATGGTGAAGTATAAACTAAATCTTTATTCAACTCCAAACATAAAAATCTAATAGGGTAAGGTCTGGAGATAATAAGAGCTTTGGACAGTCTTGCTCCTAACGAAATTAAAAGAGCTAAACAATCTGTTGAAAATAGATTAATAAAATGTACTAATCAAAATGGTGCTCACAATGAACATTTACATTAGAATTTAGTTAAGACGGTTCTTGATAGTTTTTCTTGTTGTTGCTTTATAAAATTAATAAAGTATTCATTTTATAATTAAATTGTTGCAATTGTCTTTTGTTTCCATATGGCATACTTGAAAAACCAAAACATTTCTCGGCAAGAATGATATAATTTCTGGATTTTAATTTTTTATTTGATAGGGGATAAAGTTAGGTATAGGGAATGCTTAAGCAACTTACCCCAAAATACAATTTTTTATCGAATGGTGCAAAAAAAATCAGTAGGTGCCATTTGAAAAAAATGATTTTTTGACCATTTTTGGTTGCGATATTTGAAAAAGTTAGTCTGGACTTTGAATTAAGTACTTTACAAATTGGTTTTCATAAATTCTAAACCGGCTGCCAGATACGAATTTCTTCGTAAGCTACCACATCGACAATTTTTTTCACATAAATTAACATAATGTCAAAAATTGTCAAAAAAGTTTACATAACAAGTGTTATAGAAACTCAGAGTTGGAAGACCAATCGAACCATGTAGAAAAAATGGTACGTTTCCATTTAAAATAAGAAAGTTGATACCGACTTTTGGCACATCTTGTATAGCTAGAGAGCTCAAAATATTTTAGATAGAATGAGTATGACTGATTATGACTGCCCCCAACTAACCCAACTGGAAGTTGAAAAACTTCTAATGCACGGGCTACGTAAATCACCCTGTATAGTACCTTTATTTACTACTTGAATGCAGCACTATTTCACAACCTAGGGATTTCTTGGTGTGGTAAGTTTTTCAACACCAGACTGATCATTACTCTTTTAAGGGATATACAACTCCCCCGTCTTAAAGGTACTCAACTATATCTGGTGAAAGAGGTCAAGTATCTGAGAATAAAACTTGACAGTAAACTCAGCTGGAGCAAACACTTAGAAGTAAAAATAAGCAAATCATGTGCGACCTATGGGCAGTGTCGTCGGGTTGTAGGAAGAGCATGGGGTCTCCCTCCAAAAATCCTCTTGTAGATCTATACAGCTGTCATTAGACCTATGTTCTTCTATAGTGCTCTCGTTTGGTGGCTCAGATCCAAACAAAAAAATAAACTGATACGTCTCAATCATCTGCGAAGGCTTGCGGTAACAGGCGCTATAAAATCTATTTTAACTACGGCCCTGGAGGCGGTGCTATGTCTGACCTCACTTGACTTGTTCGTGGAGAGGTCTGCTCTGGCCACGACACTAAGCCTGCGGAAGGGAGGAATGTGAATAAGGGGACACGGCATGGGATGATCCTGGATGGAGCGATCAAAAAATTGCTCATCATGGGTGCTGAGATTGACCAGGGGCGGGCAAAATACTGTTTTGAACCTACATCATTGCTATAGAAAATACAAACAAAACAGTGTCGGATATCTGTATACATACAGACGGTTAAAAAATAGCCAAAGATCCGGTTGTGGAATGTTTTCTGAGCAGCTAGATCTTACCGAAACTTTAGCTCTTGGAACCTAAACCACTGTCTTTCAGGCAGAAGCAATGGGAGTAATGCACGGAGCCACATTAGTTGCAGAACGTAACACGCAAGAATCAAGTGCAAATTCTTACGGGCAGTAGGGCGTTTCTGCTGGCTCTCAGCGGGACCTGCGTCACGTCGAGACTGGTTTAGTGCCACCTGGCTCTAGAAAGGATAACACAAACCAATGCCGTTGAACTGATATGAGTCGAAGAGCATTCTGAAATACAGAGAAATGAGAAAGCGGATGAGGTGGCGAGGCGCAGGTCGAATAGCCCCCCAACAAAACCGGAACCTTTACCTTTGTCCATTACAACTAAACTAAACTAAACTAAACTAAGCTAAAGGCTGATACTCTGAATAGTCACACCGACAGATGGGTATCGATTGAAAATTATCGACAAGCAAGGGTTGCTATCAAAGCACTCTGTTTAAAGATGCGAAGTTTTGCCAATACTTGTTCAAAAAAGTTAGTAGCAATATAGACAGGACACTGTAGGCTAAATGATCACCTACATAGAATGAGAGTGGTTACAGACTCCACTTGTCGCACCAATTAGAGAATCTATACTGGAGGACTTTTCGGCAAGTATGGTCAATCTATTGCTGACACCCCACCGGACCTGGTTCACAGGTTCATCGAGAACATCGGCTGGACTTGAAACTGAGCTCGTGGAAAAGTACAATGAACCTGTCTAAGTATCGGTGGGGTTTTTGGACCCCGCACCCTCAATCCAAAATCCAGAATCCAGACGGAATTAATTATATTCCTTTGGCAACTAGCATTATATCAGTTCCGGTACCGCCCAGTTTCTCGTTCCAGAAGGAGAAATAGAACATGTGGTTGAGCCATTATGAGCGATATGGATCGTTGTCAATTTGGATCAAACCAACCAGAAGACGCAAATCAACCGCCTGTTGCTCCATATGGGCATCCAAGATTCAAGTGACACGTCTGCAAAGCACGCTTCAGAAAACAGAAAAAGTCTTTAATAAGTTGTACATACGTAGCGATAAGGAAATTCTTTAGTAATCATTTTACCGGCATAGTTGAAGTCGTGTCCACCAGGGTCAAGTTCAACAGCCGGAAACAGTGTAAACACGAAACAGCAGTTCATTAGCAATTTAGTCAAACTAGTGACACCCTGCAACTTTCGTCACCTTGAAAGTGAACGAATTCGAGATGGACTAGTAGTCGGGCTTAACCCTCAACAGAACCATGCTGAAAATAGCGCAAACTAAGCGAATTTGCAATGAAAACATTGACCAGGAAAAGTCACAAAAAGCATACAGCGGAAAATACGACTCAAGAAAGAGATTGTACCTAGTAGCTGATGATGCAGAACCCTTCTCCATAGTTACACCGAGGCGCTTCCCGTTTCTAATTGAATAAGCAGTGAAAAAAGAAGTCGAAGGATGGTAGCTGGTGGAAGAATCAAAGCTGCCAATCCAGTCAACGCAGTGGTGTACCCCATGGTCATTGCCCAACGTAAGAACGGGAAAGTTTGAATCCGCGGAGAGAAATAACAAATGTCGTCTGTTGACGAGACACTGAAACGACTTCAAGAAGTTAAATACTTTACCAAATTGGATTTTTGCTGTAGCAGCTAAACCTTGAGCCAGATTCACAAGTGCCAACAACGTTTATCACACCATTCGAAAGATTCTTATTACAAACGCGTCCGTTCGGGATAAAATCAACACCCAAAGTTTTCTAGAAGGCGATGAATATCATCATTCAGGAAGCCAACTGCCAGAACGTAATAGCAAACGATTTGCTAATCACAACCAAGACTATGACCACAGACGACAAAGCCCTTCACAAAATTCTGAAATTGGTGGAAAAACATGGATTAACACTAAACGCAGAAAAGTGTGGGTTTAAAGATAAGCAAACGCGCTATCTGGGATACGTAATTGAAGCGGAAGGAATCAAGATAGATCCGAAAAATATTAAAATCATTGCCAAGTTCCCTCAGCTCACGAACGCCAAAAAATTAAAACGACTCTTTGGTAAAATCAATTATTTAGCAAAATTTGTTCCAAATCTGTCTGAGAATACCAACTTTTTGCGAGAACCACTGCGTCAAGACCACGTATTCATTTAGAGTGTTTAGAGTTTAGACGTTTAGACTGATGCATGTCAGAAGCAATTTGACAGACTCAAGGAAATCACCGCTTCAGCACCTATTTTGGCTACAACAAGAGGACGCGAGTATGGAATTGACGCCACTTTACAACTTTACCACTACAAGACAATAACGAATAGAGACTCATCTATTTCTGTTCGAAGACGATGAGTGAAGCCGAAAGTTGGTATGCTCAAATTGAAAAAGAAGCTCTTGCGATTACTTGGGCTTGCAAGCGACTCGAACAGTTTGTTTTGGGACTACCCTTCAAAATACAAACTGATTACAAGCCATTAACGGTGATATTAAAAACTAAGAAGATCAATAAACTATCCGATAGATTGCAACGTTTTAGAAAGCATTTACTTAAATTCCGTTATTCAGTTCACTACATACCTAATAGGAAAATCTCTTATACATATAGTTTCCAATGCATTATCTCTCGCATTTGCTGGCAATTCTTTATCAAGGGCCCTTTTAATCACAGCTCCAACATAATCGTACCCTTAAGCTATATTTTAATTAAACTAATTTTAATGTTGCAAAATACGTAGAAATGTGAATGAGTGAACGTGAGTGATGTCAGCGTGCCGTTGCGCTATTTATTCCATTTGTCTCCTTCAGAAACACATTTGGCGGTTGACAACTGTCAGTGTCGTCGAAGGTGTTTTTCTCGCTCATCAGTTTTTTTAGGCTTATGTTTTTAGTACACCTACGTCCATAACAACTAGGACAGAGTTTGTTTTTAGTTTTATTTTATTAAGCCCAGATGGCAACAAAAAGTAAACTTTAAGAAATTAATGCTAACAATTCCCTTCTGGGTTTGAAAAATCTTTAAATTAAAACTAAAAATTTAGCAAAGTTAAATCAATTGTCACTTTCAGAGATTCGATAATAATAAATAACAGTATTACATTTACTTACACTTCTAAAGAAGTTGGAAGTGGGTACTCGTAGAGGTTATTATTTGAATATCAAAATTAAATTAAATACTCACTTATTACAAAATAAGCGGCGGCTGAAGGGCATTTATTTCCGGCTCGCTTCTTAGGCAATTCCTCCAGATGCGAGAAATTTTTGTAAAACGCCTATACAGGCTACTCATATTAAATTAATTGAAAACAGACTTACTAAACAATGTCCATCGCTTTTGCAATATCTTTCATCAGTCAACAAGATTCACGTCAAAGACTAGTTGCTGCACCGATCGCGACGCTCCACAGTTTCGACGTCCTGACGGCCACCATGACGCATATCCATGTTTACAACCTGCCGCTTCTTAAATTACTCATCAAATCGCTCATTTCCCGTTCATCAATCGGCCTGAAAAGTGCAGTGAATCGGGTGTTAAACGTGTAATATGGTGGTTCTTGACGATCAGAATGAAGCGACAGGCTCGGAATCCGGAGATGGCACTTCTTTAAGGGTATTTACTCGAGCTTCTCCTCGTTCTCTTCCTTTTTAAAACCAACTATTCTGATACAATCGTTATCGGCACAATTTTTGAGTTATTATATTGTGCTTTACTGATTGCTGATAACACTAATAACTCTGAGATAACGAATGCTTTGAGTTGGAGTAGGGTATTAAAAAAGATGTGGGAATTTGGACCTAAAAATTAATACTCTTTGTGAGTATGCAAGGTTAGCCAAAAGTGTGGAACCAAGCTTCTCCTGTCTAAACTATTACACTGAGAGAAAAAAAGGAAAATGGTTTGTCAAATGATTAATGTGAGGGCATATTAAAGCATATTTTTAGCAAAATGGTGCATGGTCATTTTTGACTGTTACAACTTTTTTTTAATGGTAACTTACTAATACATATGTATTTCTATTTAGCCCAACGTAGAGATCTATTCTTCACACAAACGTGATATTAATTTTTTTTCCTACAGCAAGCCGTTTATTTTTAAACAAATAAGAAAAATTTGTTTTCGGGTCAGCAAAGATAAGATTTTGCTATGAAGCTCCGCTTCAGTCTTGTTTTAGTTATCTGTGGAAGATTTCAGCACAATACACAATCAACAACAATTAAAATGTGACGATCACTTCATATGTGAGCCCTACCGATCACATTCATGGTATTGTTGACTCTGTAGTCTGTATTGTGTTGGAATCTTCCAAGTAACTGAAACTGAGTAAAACTTCATAGCAAACCCCCAGGTAAGAAAAAAGAATTCCACGTTTGTATGTAGAATAATTTTCTACGTCAAGGTAAATAGTACTATTAGTACGTTGCCATTTAAAAATAAAGTCGCCTCAGGCAAAAGTGGTCGGCGCCATTTTGAAAAGTATGCTCTAATATGGGCTCAAATTAGTTATTTGACAAACCGTTATTAGTTTCTACAAAGCTAACAAATTGATGATGGTTTGTTAAAAAAACGCTAAAATTTTTATTAGATGGATTGACCACCAGCTCTTTGTAACATTTAGTAATACATTAACTTTGCAACCCTTTAAATCTTTTTAGAAGAATAAATAGCCTTGTAATAATAATTAATATAATTTTAACCGTTCGTTAAAGGATTACAGGTGGAAACAAATGTATAAAGCTTTTTCTTTTACAGACTGTTAATTTCTGGATTTTAAGACTCCTCTCTACCCAAACGGGTATAGGGAATTTCAATATTAATACGCGCCACGCTAGAAAGCAAACGGTTTGATTTATTGTAGTGAGGTTTGCGTTATTTGAAAATATGATCCTTTATCTACACATAGATCATAGTTTTAAAATATCTAGTATAAACAAGGCACAATTACAGTTTATTTATTGCTATGTTTTAGCTAAAATTGAGTTCGACATTTATTTGACAATATCTCTGGAACTACAAACTTCTCCATTAAAAGCCGTGATTAAATTGTAGATAAGCAACCGTAAACAAGCAAAACTTAATGAAACTCCAAATAAGTCAATAACCGCAAACTTATTACTTCGCGTCGAGGCTTGATCTGTGATTATTTTTGTTTGACCGATCTGCAATTTTCATATACCTACATATATGTTGCTCAAGGTTGCCATCGGGTGAGGAGGACTCTTAAGGAAACCTATATCATATTATGAGATGGTACTATGGAATCTTGTGAAGCAAAGTATGATCTGTGACTTTGGAGTAAAATTTATAAAATTAGGCCAAAATTTTGTCGTAAAGATAAAATTTGTAACGTTATTCATGTAAAAAAAAATGTTTTAAAAGTAAAATTTTCATTCGCAAAACACAAATGTTCAAAGATTATACAATTATATTAATTATTATATTAATGAAAGCTTTTAAATAAGACTTTTGTTCATGAAACAGTTCTGTTACCATTGCTCATTTTTTTAGTAAGTTTGGTACGTAAACAGTTCAGAGCCTCTAAAACAGATGGCGCGTTTTCCGCTTCTGTTACTAATAGCGTCTCCGCTTTTGCGCTTTCTCACAATTGCACTTTCTCAGAAAGATGTTTATGATAGGCGGCAAGAAACGGTCATTCACTAGAAATAAAGGATTTTGTTAATAATTACTTTCGTATTCTCTATCATCACATCTGCCGGTGCGTAGCGTAGTTACATAACTCAACAAACAATCAGTTAATTATCAAAAAAAGTGTGAAACCAAACTATATTTTTGACTGCAGCAACGCCGTGTGGGCATTTTTTTTCGGCTTGTCAATTTGCTTAGGTAGGAGGGTTCCATACTTTTACTAACTCAGTACCTATTATAGGTAAATTACTAGAGTCTATTATGTCCATATCGGCCATAATATGTTGCTTTATAGTTTTCGTAATATTAAAGGGCATAAATATCCTATTTCAGAGAAACTATTCATAATCATGATGTCAAACTCGGCTTACAAACTTGATGCTGTTATCGATTACGCCTACGCGGACAGTCACTCCTGCAGCTCGATTCACATAACTTTGACATCCCGATTTTGCTTCTCAAGTCTAGCCCTATCTATTGTCGGTCAGTACTAGCAGCACTAGAACGTAATTTTTAAGGCAACGCTTTATATTGATATTTTTTAACTTGACTCTCGTTAGTTTTACGGAAATCTGTAAAATTGTGAAATCATCAACTAAGGCTGCATACCTTAGCCTCTTTAGAAACCTTAGCCTCTTTAGAATAAAAAATAGATTTAAGTTTATAAAGAAATGCTCATACAAACGTATTCAAAAGGTTTAACGCTTTTAAAAATTTTAAAGGTAGGTTTTACGAAAGGGGAACATACCTGGAATAACTCGAAATAAATCTGCTTTTACGAAAGTCGAACAGGACAAATTCCAGGTATAAACTGTGGACCGAGGGTATGTAAACCGGCCCTTAAGTCCGGAATAGTTATTCCAGTGCTTATCCGACTTTCGTAAAACTGGCCCTAAGTCGGAAAAACGTAGTACCTAATCATGATTTAAGCATTACAAAATTTAGTAATTATTACTTAGAATTTATTACCCATGTAATGGCGGTTTTCCACCAAACGGACTAGTCGAGTTTATGTTTTGTTTTCAAATTAAAAAACACGGAAAACAAAAACAAAATTTCAACAAATCCTAAACACTGTTTCCACTAGTGGACAACAGTTTTGTTCGAGTTCTGGTTTTGTCGTCAGTCCGTTTCCACTTGGGTCACAGTCTGTGAAACATATTGCAATGAACACGACCGAAGTTAAAGATTTTCTATTCCTTTCTTGCGGATGGCTTGTACTGCGGTCTTTGAAAAGGTATTTATTATTCATGGATTTATTGTATTGGTATTTATCAAACATTATTCTTTTAGGAGAAGAACGCGATGCTTTAATCTCTATCCATAGACAACACCTACATAATTTCATATCATTTACCAATTAACTTACCAAAAAAATCACTATTAACGCAATGTCCACTTGCCCTGCACTGCAATGATCAAATTGAAACTTGCAAAACACAACTTACTGTTTCCACGGCGCCGACAGAGTTTGGAAACACGTGAAAACCTTTTGATGTTACCGACTTCGTCCGGGACACGCTAAACACAACAGAAACTGTAGCCAAACACACAAGTTTTCAAAAAATTTCCGTTTTGTTGCCGTTTTGTTTTTTTCGACTCGAGTTTCTGTTGTATTTCTATTTTGTCCGTTTGGTGGAAAACCGGCATAAGAGAGTTTAGTTTGGCGTTTCCATTGATATATTTGGGAAAATGGATTAATTTTTGAACATTTATGCCCAGTTGCAGGAACCTAACAATAAGTCGATAACGGTCCGTGAAAATACCCGATAAAATACTTATTAGATCAACTGACCACTAGTTCGTTCGTTCGTTGTTACAATGTACCAAAGAACTAGTGGTCAGTCAATCTAATTAGAATTTTACTAATTCGTTTAAAGAGCCGTTATCGGTTCATTAACTTCCTGCAAATGGCCATAAATATTTTTAATTTTCTTACGTTATGATTAATGTTCAAAGAAATAATTATTTTAAAAACGTTATAACTTTATAACAAGGAAAGAAAAATTAAATCTACTTTTCACCGCCAAAGTTTGCAAAGAAGCTAGTGAATCACCCTATATAGTTCTTAAAAACTGTTATTAGCGAACAACTTTAGAGCAGGATTTAAATTTGTTGCAGGAGGAGCGCAAAAGAACCGGAAAATACGTGGCTGCAGGAACTGCCATATTTCTCTCTTTATTGGGTTTATACGAAGCTTTAGCTCGGGGAACCCCCGAATACGCCGCTCTGTTCCTCCCAGCCGTGATTATGTTCGTTTACCTGCTTTGGATTCTACACGCGTCCAAGAAGTCCGCACGCAAAAAGGTTCGGACGGTAAGTCAATTGCATCGTTCGGACTTTATGATTAGACGACGAATCCGCCTTCAAAGCTGACCCATCGTAATTCTACAATTTCAATACCCCCCCGCAACGGTCGTATAAATTGATCTCAGATCCAGAGTCGAACGGCGAAAGTGATTATGTTTATTTAAGAAAGCAATTTGATCAATTTCCCACCGCCTCATAGATTAATCCGTTCAACTATGCCAATTAAATATCAATGAATAGGACGCGATCAAGTTGAGACAAAAACAGCGAAATGTATCAATAACCTAAATATCGTTGCTTTGATGGAAGATTACGACTATAATTAAGATATATTTTGTTCATAGCTACTTCGGAAACTTTTATTGCTGACGACTTTCGTTCTGGATTTTGTTTTTCAATTTTAACTGATGGAGGTGAAGAAAATAAGGGTTTATAAGCCCTGATTCAAGACTGTTTACGCATGAATTATGCATAAGAAGAATTGACAAGTGAACGAATGAAAAGAGGGTCCCTCAAAAAAACCATTGCAGCAATTTCGCTCATCGGAGCCTGAAACGCTGTCTGCCCTCCTTCATACATTTTGTAATGATCAGGGTTCTATCAAATCTCGGCAGGCTCGGAGTTATTTGAAGCATACTCTAGGAATGCAATTAATGCTGTAGGCGACCATACCTGTCCATCTGTCCAACCATTAACAGATTGCATTGAAGATAGTCACACAAAATAAACTTCAAAGCAATTGATGGTTACGTTAATATACCTACAAACTGCTTTCAAAAAAAAAAAAAACTCAAGCCTCCTCTTGCTTCGTTTTTATTATGCGATTTCAATGAATAAAAATTTTAAGTAAATCAGTAGGTACAAACCTTATAGAGCCCCTTTTAAATTTTGACTTTTCTATTATGCAATTTTTGAAATCCGTTACTTCATATAGATCATAGGCTCTCTATGAAGGGCCGACAGCTGACGGAAAGATCTGTCACCAAGAGAACTTTGTAGGGAATATTTTTATTTTATTCCAAAAAGCACGGTTTTCTCAGCTGTCCAACTTAGTAAACAAATTGTAACCCACAGCAATTATGATAATTTGTTAATGTTAGTGCAATGTGTTAGTACTGAAAAATATTGTATTAAAATTGAGATGGCCGCGTCGATTCAACACAAAAACTTTAGCATGTTCTATTTTCTACTTGTAGCTGCACGGCAGACACTACTAGCGCCTCAGTGTATGGATTTAAAGCAACTTTTTTTAGTACAATATTTTTTTGTACTTATTTCAGCACTAAATTTAGTCTAGTGGCACTCGGCTCCAAGAGTTACTTTATTTATAAAAAATAATAAGCAACGTCGTTTACTTCCAAGTTAAAAAAGTTGCAAAAAATATGACGATTTACTGTTCTTTTTTTCAGATCTCCGCGGGATTTAGACTCACAGCATTTAAAAAGATGCTACTTGAATAATTTGAATATTGGCAAAGCTGATGTTGATAGTTTTGTAAATCGAAGTGTAACTGAATATGAATAATGTACTTAAATTTTTAGAAAAAGTGAATAGACTAAAATTTTACTTCATTTACTTATTTCTTCGGATTGTTCAACTGATGAATCTCATAAAGGTCCTTACTATCTGAAGTTTTGTTTCTCATAGATCCAGACCTAAAACTCGAAAATCAATAATTTAGTTCTCTTCTGGAATTAACAAGAGTAAAAAATATGGTGACCCCATTCAGCATAAATATTGTCGATTAGCCTACATGGCCTTGGAATATCTACAGATACTTTTAATCAATGGAGGATATTGTAAAATATTCCCTCTTTTGGTTATTTTGCTTATTTTTTATCTATAACTAAACGATGTGCAATAATTCAAGTAAATTGTATTATAGACAGCACCAATCCAGAACATTTTGAATTATTAAATCAAAACGAAGTAGGTTGTGGACCGCCAAACACTCAATTATTTGAGCAGGCTTTAAGGAGTCAAAATGACAGCAAATTCATGCGTCAGTTACGAATAATCGAAGATTTGATTTTACATTTATCAAATATTGATAGTTTTGATATTTTTGGTAAACATTTGCTAGCTGCACTCTCACATTTTGTATGCAGAAATCGGTCGGATTGGAGCTGTTGCTAACGTAAATTTTTTTTTGTATAACGTTTATCTAAGTTGCCTTTACAGTAATGCAAAAACTAATTAAACAGGCGCTTTAATAGTTATTTATGTATCAAGGGAATAAACACCAATTTTAATCCCGAGAATGTAAGTAATGCACGAGGCGTAGCCGAGGGCATTTTCATTTGAGGGATTAACGATGTTTATTCCAGAGATGCATACAAAACTTTCTTCCCAACCGTTTGCTTTAAGTTAATAATAATAATAATAAATTAGAGAAGAAATAATTGTTATAATTGACAGATACCTAAATAAAGTTGGCTAACGGTTATTATGGAAACGAGTTTTTTATGTTATATCGGCATTTTTTTACTTTATTCCCCGGTAATAAAGTGGCACTTTATTCCCTCTTTATGAGGGAATAAAGTACCACTTTATTCCCGCCGGTTGGGAAGAAATAAATTTAACTCTTGTGAAAGAAAAGAATTTTGCAATATCCACCATTGAAAGAATTTGCAAAGTTTCTTAACGTAGAACTGTTTCCAGATGTTGTTTTAGCTTCTTGGGTTTCATGCTATCCGCTGCCAAAATTTTTGAACATATTACACACAGAGGGCGTTTTTCGTCATTTATCTTAGTCCATGTGAATCCAAAATTCAAATATTCGTGAGTAAAATAAATGTGAATATATTAGTACTCCAATAAAACAGTTATGAGGAAGGCGCCGTTAAAATTAACTCAGAAAAGTGGGTCCCAAACATTAAAAGATTGAAAAACGCTGACTAGGTACGGAAGGTACGCAAGGTAAACAAATTACTATTAGACTGAACAATATAAATGACAATTCACTCCAAGAATTTTCTTTCCAACATTATGACAAAAATATGTAAACCAATGTAAACATTTAAAAAAATGCACAAATAAGGTAAAACTATAAAAAAATAAATAAGAGGATACACAAGAGCGGCGGTTATGACGTACAAAATATACGCAGCGCTAGAACAGCGAAAATAACCGATTGTTACCTACGCAATAACATTTTGTTATACGACGGAATAAGTAGTGACGTCACAGCAGAAATTATTTTGGCACTAGCTGTTTGCGGTTTTGCGGCTATTGATGCATTTTCAAAGTTTATTTTTCAGATTGCATTTTTTTAAACAGAATTATTGGAATGAGAACAATAGACCTTTGATTTAAGTTGTATACCTACGTGCTTTTAAATATTGGTTTAGGTGGCCATTCCGCAGCAGTCGACCACAGGAACGGAGTTGCAAACGTATTGTTGCTTTTACATGCATGTAATCACCTTTTTACGACATAAACAGTTCAAAATAATTCCAACTTAACATAATAAACACATCGCCTTTGATCCTGTTGTTTTCGGTAATTTCGAGGTTTTTCTAAAGACAATCTTGTCTTTCTTACAGGAAATCGAACAAGCTCGCAGAGCCGCCTTGACTGAAGTGAAAACCGCACCTCAGGACAATAACCCGAAGCCTGCAATTTCAGTCCCTGTCCCCCAGGAGCAGCACAAATTCTGCAGGACATACTCGATAGCATGACAACGTCAAGTTATCAGCATTTATACATTAAATATTTTTAATTTTGTATTCTTAATATTATTATAGATAAATGATTATAGACTTTTTTCGGAAAATTTACACGAACATTAATTATAGTGCGAAGTTTGTTTTGGTAAAACTGTAAACATTTCCAGAATTATATTAAATTTTATATTTAAAAATTTTTCTAGATTTATGGTTTATTTACGATGGTCAGTCATAACCTAAATGTTTTTAATAGTTAGAGTGCACTGACGGAAATTTTGCAGATTTAAATTGAGTGGGACGTTTGTAAGCGAACTGACAAAATGTTTTAGAAACACTTTTTTCCACAACGATAAAACACGAAGATAGGAATTTGTTTATGCATCTGACTTTTCGTTTTATAGAAAGATATTAAACGTTATTGCCAACGTCCCGTTTACTCTCATTCATTTAAACGATATAATTATTTGCTCCCGGCTTTCGCAATAAAACAGTTTGTTGGCATCGGTTTGCTATTATTCTATACGCATCTATAATGCTAACTATTTAAGGAATAAGCATGAGATGTTGTCTAAAATTCTTAAAGATTTAGGATGGATCGCTGTTCAGATATCGAAGTATGGAATTTATTACTCTTCAGTTCAATAATATCTTATAATTGGTCACAATTAGTGGATAACAAAAATAAACAGCAAAATTCTTAATTAAAAATCAAATCTCTTCTCTAACTGTATTGATGTCAGTTCTAAACTTGGTTTTACAAACAATAATAGGACGTTAAAAGACTTGAAAGACCATGACCTCCTGCTCAAGTATTGGTCACAAAACTTGTCATTGAAGTTGGATTCTTATTTTGATTCTTCCGAAAAAGAAATAAGCTTTTATTATGTAACATGAAAAAGAACTATAGTCTGGTCAATGAAGGGAGTCTGAGTCTAGAGGGAAATCTTGAAAGTACAATTTTTGACTTTAGAGCTGTGTTTGAACTAGTTAGGAGGTCAACATGCCAAAAGTCCTGGAACCCAAGAGGTGAGGAAGATCCAAGGGGGTCAAAGAAAGATAGGTACCGGTTTTTGGTTTTTTTGCTCATTTATATGCCTCTTGGCTCTAGCCAAGAAAAGGTTATGTAGAAAATTGAAGCTAACAAAATTTTTCACAGGAACGTCTCTGTCCATTTTTTTCTATCTGTTTTAATTTAATTTTTGAAGTAGGTATACGCTGAAATTTACAACTTTTCAAAAAACTTTTTGTTGTTGTTTGTTTCACTGTTAAAAGTTAAATGTTGGTCGAGGGGCAAACCGCTGGCCAAAATTTGTACACCAGACATCCCCTTTTCCTATGACATCCCCTTGTACCATCGGACATCCTCGGATATCTCTGGACATCCTCGAAAATCCCAGGACATCCCCGGATATTCTCGGAAATCCTAGGACATCCCCGGACATTCTCGGAAATCCCAGGACATCCACGAACACCCTCAGGCAACTCATAAACGTTTCTAAAATTCTTTAAAAAATAACTAAGGAAATCTTATATTAATAAACTCAGTACCTTCTTATTCCGGTACCTATTTGGTAGTTTCATAGACTTTATGGATCAAAATCAATTATGAATAAATGTATATTTACATATTAGTTATTTTAGATTTTAGCTATTCGAAAGGGAAATAAAAAGTAATCTATTTAGAAAAAAGATTTATTGAAAAAACTAAAAATAAACAAAACAATTGAAAAGTAACTCTTAATTAAAATATAACATATAACAAAAATGTAACCAAACTAAACTGTAATTTACATGTAGGTACACAGTGGTTTTAATTTATTATTTTATTTTCACTCGCAATTTCAATTCATTGTACATTTCCTTCAAATTGCTATAAATCTTCTCATCTAATTTAAAAATTAGTACATCCGAAGTTTTATCAGAAGAAGTGGTAGGTTGCTCTAATTGAATCAAAATTACAGGGCCAAAAAATATAAATTCTTTTTCCACATCTGCGACATCTAGATTTTTTGACCAAGAAAATTTATTACCTCTTCTTATTTGTTTCAAAAATCTTACGCTGTAAGTATTGTTATTGGCCTTGTTGATTGTTTCAATACGTCCAATATACCATCTCTCTTCATAAAAAACCCCTTAAAATTGTCCCAGCTCGATTGAGTTTGCTATAATTGGTTCTACATAATTATCAATCATCATCCTCTCTGGTTACTTGACCAACTTCATAATTTTTTTCTTTATCCATGTTTTTTTTAAAATTTGTTTTCAAATTTTCACTTTCTTCTTAATCACTTTCATCAAGTGACTCTGTGCCTGTGCTATCATCATAGCTTATTTCGTCCTCGTTACTGCTAGATGAAGACGTGTCACAGGAAGCTGGATTATATTTGTTTCTTCTAACTTGATTCCCTTTGCCAGGAGTTCTCGAAGATATGAACCTGTGCAAACGATCAGTACTGACTCTATCTTGAGATTTTTCCAGTAACCAACAAAGTGCAGACTTTTTAATAATTGCTGATTTATCACCTACAGTTACTTTCACAAATTGCACGGAAAACGTTTCATCTCCATCTTTGGAATGATCCTTAAGAGTTAAACCGTCACCAACTCCCAAGAGTAAAATATTTGATGAATCAGAAGGAAGAATAAACTTCAAACTTCGGAAATCCTTTCTACTAATGTCCTCCTTAAGTATTGGCATATCATTCATCATTCTAATTGTTGTGTTTCCCTCTTTGTTCCAATTTCCACTACTTTGGTCACCGTCATTTATTTCTGTTTCCTTCTCGACTTCGTCATCAACGAGGTCATCAGCTTTTGATTTAAAAAGAAAGGGCACGGAGTTCCAGCAACTAAATTCAACTTCCATTCCCAAATTTCTTGTATCTTCGAGTGATTCATTTAATGCCTGTTTTAATGTTTCTTCAATATATATATATATATATATATATATATATATATATATATGATAATATTATCATACTCTGTTTCCAGCGGGTGACAGCGGGTGACAGCGGGTGACAGCGGGTGACAGCGGGTGGCAGCAGGTGACAGCAGGTAGCAGCGGGAGACAGCGGGTGGCAGCGGGTGACAGCGGGTGGCAGCAGATGACAGCAGGTAGCAGCGGGTGACAGCGGGTGGCAGCAGGTGGCAGCAGGTGACAGCGGGTGGCAGCAGGTGGCAGCAGGTGACAGCGGGTGGCAGCAGGTGACAGCAGGTGATAGCAGGTGACAGCGGGTGGCATCAGGTGACAACGGGTGGCAGGGGGTGACAGCGGGTGGCAGCAGGTGGCAGCAGGTGGCAGCAGGTGGCAGCAGGTGGCAGCAGGTGACAACGGGTAGCAGCAGGTGGCAGCGGGTGGCAGCGGGTGGCAGCAGGTGGCAGCAGGCGACAGCGGGTGGCAGCAGGTGACAGCGGGTGGCAGCAGGTGGCAGCAGGTGGCTGCAGGTGGCTGCAGGTGGCAGCAGGTGGCAGCAGCTGACAGCAGGTGGCAGCGGGTGGCAGCAGGTGGCAGCAGGTGGCAGCAGGTGGCAGCAGGTGACAGCGGGTGGCAGCAGGTGGCAGCAGGTGACAGCGGGTGGCAGCAAGTAACAGCGGGTAGCAAGGGGTGACAGCGGGTGGCAGCAGGTGACAACGGGTGGCAGCAGGTGTCAGCAGGTGACAGCGGGTGGCAGCAGGTGACAACGGGTGGCAGGGGGTGACAGCGGGTGGCAGCAGGTGGCAGCAGATGGCAGCAGGTGACAGCAGGTGGCAGCGGGTGGCAGCAGATGGCAGCAGGTGGCAGCAGGTGGCAACAGGTGACAGCAGGTGGCAGCGGGTGGCAGCAGGTGACAACGGGTGGCAGGGGGTGACAGCGGGTGGCAGCAGGTGGCAGCAGGTGACAGCGAGTGGCAGCAGGTGATAACGAGTGGCAGGGGGTGACAGCGGGTGGCAGCAGATGGCAGCGGGTGGCAGCAGGTGGCAGCAGGTGGCAGCAGGTGACAGCGGGTGGCAGCAGGTGGCAGCGGGTGGCAGCAGGTGGCAGCAGGTGACAGCGGGTGATAGCGGGTGACAGCAGCTGACAGCGGGTGACAGCGGGTGACAGCGGGTGACAGCGAGTGGCAGCAGGTGACAGCGGGTGACAGCAGGTGACAGCAGGTAGCAGCGGGTGACAGCGGGTGGCAGCAGGTGGCAGCAGGTGGCAGCAGGTGACAACAGGTGACAGCGGGTGGCAGCAGGTGGCAGCAGGTGACAGCAGGTGGCAGCAGGTGACAGCGGGTGCCAGCAGGTGGCAGCGGGTGACAGCGGGTGGCAGCAACTGACAGCAGGTGACAGCGGGTGACAGCGGGTAACAGCGGGTTGCAGCGGGTGACAGCGGGTGACAGCGGGTGACAGCGGGTGGCAGCAGGTGGCAGCAGGTGACAGCAGGTGGCAGCAGGTGACAGCGGGTGGCAGCGGGTGACAGCGGGTGACAGCGGGTGACAGCGGGTGACAGCAGGTGACAGCGGGTGACAGCAGATGACAGATGGCAGGTGACAGCTGACAGGTGGCAGGTGGCAGCCTCAGAGCCAAATGCGTTAGTGATTGGAAATGCAGGATGGATCCATTCTGCATTTCCAATTACTCTGGTCTGTTGACCAGAATAGTATCAAGTGATACAGCTGCCGGAAGAACCGGAAAGGGAGAAGGGTATGTGTGGGCGGAGGTGACTGACGCGGTCTTGTATAGCTGCTACATATCTCCGAATTTGACAGCGGAAGAATTTGTTTCGTATCTTGACAGTGTTCCACAAGATTTCTTTATTTCCCTGGAAAATATAATCTGGTCCTTTATCGTACTTAACGATTTAAGTACGTTGTTAATTGCCTGTATTTGGTCCAATCTTTGAATAACATCTTTCATGCTAAAATTTACTTTGATGGAGAACGTCGACGTCATAGACCTTGTACTTCTGTTTGCAAACCTGGCCAGGGAAGAAACATTTCGTCAAAAATTTTTTCGTTTTTTTGAAATGTTTTGATCACATTTATCAAGGCGTGAGCAATGCATAAATAACTTCATAACATCGAATGCATATGCATTAGATGTTATGAAGTTATTGCCGAGAGTGTAAGAAGGGTGCTTTATTAACCAATGCCTCCAAATTCGGAGACAAAACACGCTATACCAAACATTGTACAACCTTTCTTTAATAGTCATATTTTTTTTGATGAGAGGCATCACCGCATAATTCATGATTTTTAAGAAGAAAGCAGTCCCTCTGGTTTCTGCTATATTGTGCAGTAGTGCAATTATATTTGGTGAACATATTTTTGCTGCAGCTTCGTAATTCATCTTGTCATCGGGCTTTAAGTCTGAAAGTACTCATTAACTCCAACAAATGGTTTGGTGTTACAAAATAGTTTCCTATCGGTAATATTATATTCGGTTTGAGTAATCTCGTACGAAGTTTAGTCGCTATATGAACACTATCTTGGATAAATGAAATAGATTTTTGATCATTTTTAGCATACCCGGCCGCATATTCGTAAGCAGCAGACGCGTCCGTGTTTAGAGTACGCCCGAACCAAGGCTGGTATACAGCAGACGAGTTCGTTCTAACGCGTCTGCTGTTTACTACATAGATTGTAGACATGGTAGCTCATTTGAGCACAGAACAAGAAAAAGGATAAGGAAAGTGCCGTTAATCCATATGATGGCACTTCAGTGTGTTCGGGCAAGGAAAAAGATTAGTAAAGTTCTTTTCAAGTAGTAATTTTTAATCGTGCTTTAAAGAAAAATACAGGGCCCTGAACTGACCTTCCGTTGAACTTCAATACGTGGGGAGGCTGGCATGTGGACGTGGTAAACAGCAGACGTATCAAAGTCGACACGTCTGCTTGATACAAAGCGCTCTTCGGCACCGTCGAGTTGACCCGAATGGCTTAATCCGTCTGCTGTTTACAAATACGCTACCCGGCCTGAAACCATTCCCAATGATAAGATTTTGAACATTTATCAGCTACTGGAAATATGGCGCTTTCCATCATCGCTTTCAATAATCGAGTGTCACCATCTGAAGAAAACCCAACGACAATTATTCCATATTTAGAAAGTCCTTCGCGAATTGTATCCCATCGTTTTTCACATCCACGCTGGTAAATTTGTTGTCTGTTCCATAAACAGCGGATTTTGACAAAGGTTGCACCATTATTATATAAGCGTAGTGTTTAAGCCAGGAATAGGTTCAATTTGTTTTTAATTAAATTTGATACGCCACTGCCTGATATCTTCAGAAAAAAAAGGGTTTAGCGATAACGGCAGTGGTCAGTACGTTTTCAGTTCAGTTCGCTTTAAGTTGAGATTTAGATTAGAGAAACGGGAGAACGCGAAGACGAGATTATTAGTGGACGCACCCGAGTTTGTTGTGTAATTTTTAGGGTTCCTTATTCCTTGCTTTCCATCCAGCACGCTTTACCCCCCTATAATTTAGGCTTCAAACCAGGTCTTCTCCAAAAAGCGAAAGGTAAGTTCTGAACTATAATATAATCATTTTCCTCCACCCAATTACGTGGTGGCGCATACAGTTTTTGGTCCTTCAAACCGGATTACTGCCTTTCTGCTTTCGGATTAGTTTCATCCACTTTACTATCCGTTTTTTCATCGCTTTTCACGATATTTTGCTTTAAAACTATCTAGTTTTGATCTCCGTTTAATTTAACTCTCGCAATTTCTACGCATACACGCTACGTTTACTTTTGTTTAGCAATATTTAAACATTTGCTCGCATTTACCCAAGTATTTATAGTTTTTTATTTTTTTTTCTATTCAAAAAATGGACGCAAACAAGTTGAAGGTTCTTCAGCAAAAAAAAGAATCGTTGTTTCTTCGCATTCAGCGACTTTACGATGCAAGCAAAAAGGTCAATGAGAAAAAGGAGCTCGATTACTTTAAGATTAGATACGAAACATTTGAGGATACAAGGATCGCTATAAGTGACGTGTTAGACCAAATAAACGAACTAAGCATGAAGTTGGACAAAGAATTTACGCCAAGTTACGCTGTTTTGGAAACGGTAGATGAAATGTGTGGCCACATAAAAAGAGCTGCTAAAAGGTGCTTTAATCCACAATCTGAGTCCAAAGCATCAACTTCTACAAATAGCGCGCAAAAATGTTTCGTAAAACTCCCTAAGATAGAGTTACCTAGCTTTAGTGGTATATCAGCTGAATGGCCAGTTTTTTATGAAACTTTCAAAAGCCTAATCCACGAAAATACCGAGGTTGACCCGATAAATAAATTACATTATTTATTGGGCAAGCTTACGGGAAAATCACTGAGTGTTTGCTCGGGAATAACGCCAACCGCTGACAATTATGACATTATCTGGAAAGCTTTAGTTACCAAATATGAGGACAAACGGGCCTTAGCAAATGGTTATATGGAACAAATCTTAAATTTCAAACCTTCTCATAGCGAAAATGTAAATTGTCTTAATGCCTTTTTAGAAAAGTTTGATTCGAGTGTGAAAGCACTTAAAGGGTTGAACTTGACAGACTTATCTGATTTCATGTTTTCCTTTATAGCACTTTCCAAAATTGATAAAGATACTTTAAAGCTATTTGAGACTACACGCACCAAGAAAGAAACGCCGACATATACAGAAATTTTAGAATTTGTACAAAGTCAATCAAAAATACTAGCTCTTTATGATAAATCTAATAACATTTCTTATAAACATAAATCAAACACGCACAACTCATCGCAAGCACGCTCTTTTATAGTAAGTAATGCACCGCAACAAAAATGTATCTTCTGCAATGATTCGCACGCTTTATACTCCTGCAGTGAGTTCTTAAAATTATCGGCAAAGGAACGATTTCTATTTGCAAAAGACAAGCAATTATGTCTAAATTGTCTAAGTTGTATACATAAAACCAAATTTTGTAAATCTAAATATAATTGTCGAACATGCGCAAAACGACATCATAGTATTTTGCATTGGTTAAACGCTAATAATGTTCAAGTAGAAACTCCTGCCACCTCGCAAAACACAAAAGGTAATTCCGAAAATAACGCTCCAGCTGAAGACGCAGATATGGCACAAGCTCGTAGTTTTTGTTCGGCATTGTCAAATGCTAATTGCACTGTACTATTATCAACGGCCATTGTCCAATTAAGGTTGCCAAACGGCAAATACACCAAAATTCGAGTACTTCTTGATTCCGCTAGTCAGGGAAATTTTCTAACTGTAAAATGTTGTAAAAATTTGAAGTTGCCGATGCAACAATTATCTTCGCAAGTTTCCGGAATTGGGGCAGCCCCGCAAAGGGTTTCCGGTCGCACACAATTAGTCATAACTTCGAGATTTGACGATAAAATTAAATATTGTTTGGAAGCTTTACTTATCGATAAGATAACATTAAAAATGCCCGCCGAATCCGTCGAAACTAACGCTTTTGAATTTTTACACGATTTGCCACTCGCTGACGATACATTTGCGACTCCAGGTGAAATCGATGGGATTTTGGGAGCCGATATATTTGCCGAAACCTTACGTCACAAGAAAATTTCAGGTTCTAATAGTTCACCCTACGCCATTGAAACATCATTAGGATATGTAATTGTTGGAAAAGCGCCAACAGTTAAGGCTACTTTTAGTCAAACATTTTGCTCAGTGATAGAACCAATCAATACAACAGTAAAGAAATTTTGGGAGTTGGAGGAAGTTTCCGTTGCTTCTTCTTTAGACCGCGAAGAAGAAGACTGTGAAAGATTTTTTGAATCTACGCATAAACGTGATGAATCAGGTCGATACATTGTGCGTTTACCTTTCAATCAAGATGCAAGCCTTTTAGGCAATTCTTACACTGTTGCAATCAGAAGATTTCATGCCTTAGAAAACCGTTTTAATTCTTCCCCGGAGTTTGAAAGAATGTACAAATCTGCCATGCAAGATCAGATAGACCAAGGGTTTATGTCTTTAGTTCGCGAAGCAACGCCAGCATCCCTTGCCTATTATATTCCGCATCATGGAGTTTTTAAGCCCGATAGTATAAGTACTCCATTAAGAATAGTTTTAGATGCAAGTGCAAAAACGGATAAGGGAATTTCGCTAAATGACATTTTACACAAAGGTCCGAAACTACAGTCTGATGTTATAACGCTTTTATTAAATTTTCGTCTGTTTAAAATTGCGATGACAGCCGATTTAAAAAAGATGTTTTTACAAATTCTTTTATCTCCTGAAGATAGAAATTTTCAACGGGTTCTTTGGAGATCATCTCGCACAGAACCGATACAAATTTATACGCTTAATCGTGTGGCATTTGGCCTAAAATCTTCTCCATACATCGCGTTACGCACAGTTCGTCAGCTTGCCACTGATGAATGTACATCTTTTCCATTAGCGTCAGAAGTTGTGCTTCGAGACACCTACATGGATGACATGATTTCGTCCGTAAGCAACGTAGACAAGGCTAAGTTGTTACGTAAGGAGCTGTGTCAATTATTTTCCGCGGGAGGTTTTGATTTGGTCAAATGGAATACAAATTCGCACGAACCTTTAAATGAAGTACCGGAACACCATAGATTACACAATACCCTTGAATTTGACGAGAATTCTTCGTCAGTCTTAGGCCTACAATGGCATGCTAGTAGTGATCTCTTTTCATTTAGGCTAGCTATTCCGGAAAAATTATGCTCGAAACGAAACATATTGTCAGTAGTGGCACGCATTTACGATCCGCTAGGATTTTTGTCACCTATTATTTTTTTCGCAAAGGTGCTGATAAAAGATCTGTGGAAACTTAAATTAGGTTGGGATGATACGCCGCCCTTGCACATTTGTAATTTATGGTTACAGTTTTATGAAGAGTTGCACCTCATACGTAACTTTCAAGTACCTCGCCATTTATCTGTTTTTGAAAACACACCTGTAACATTGATCGGATTTGCAGACGCATCAGAAAAGGGTTACGGTGCAATGGTGTTCATCCGAGTAGTTTTGTCTGAGAATTCACCTCGAACCATGCTGATTTGCGGGAAATCAAAGGTAGCACCTATGAAAACTGTGTCCATACCAAGATTGGAACTTTGCGCAGCGCTACTGTTGAGTAAACTTTTAGATCTCGTATTTAAGACTTTTGTCTCGCGCATTACCATCAACGAGATTTACGCATTTTCTGATTCGACTATCGCATTACATTGGATTCATGGATCACCATCTCGTTGGAATACTTTTGTTGCCAATAGAGTCGCAAAAATTCAAGGTTTAATTTCACCTCCCCAGTGGTTTCACATTAGTGGTAAAGAAAATCCAGCAGACTGCCTTTCACGGGGTTTGACTCCTGCACAGTTTGTCAACCACACGAGTTGGTTATCAGGGCCAAGCTGGATAGTTTCAGATAAGTCTTTATGGCCCATCAATAATTTCATCGAAGATAAAACTATGACGTATGAAGCAAAAAACAAAGGTGAAGTTTTTTGCGCCGCAAATATTATAAATGCAAGTTTAATTTTAAATTTAATACAAAGAATTTCCGACTGGGGAAAATTACTTAGAATTACAGTTTTTATACTTCGCTTTGTGAAATTGCTGCCAATTTCTAGTAAAACAATTTCCGCAGCTGATTTAAACAAATCCGAAATAATTTTAATTCGGACTGTTCAAAAATTTTGTTTCGCTCAAGAGTTTTATTTACTAGAGAAAAAGGGATGTAGCTCTCCAAATTTGCAAAATTTACGACCTTTGTGAATGACGGGTTGCTAAGAGTGGGTGGTCGTCTTGCTAACTCCAATTTAAGCTATGATCAACAACATCCTATTTTACTTCCGAAATCGCATTCTCTAGTTAATTTAATCATTGATTATTATCATCGCAAAAACCTACACGCGGGCCCGCATTTACTGTCGTCTATTCTTAGACAAAAATTTTGGATTTTGTCCGGTAGAGGAGTAATTCGAAAACGCGTTCAACAATGTAATCGCTGCTTCCGAGTTAGACCTCGTTCACAATTCCCGTTAATGGCAAACCTTCCAACCCCACGCGTAACTGAGGCCAAAGCTTTTCTTCACACAGGGGTTGACTATGGAGGTCCTTTTTCTATAACTTTGTCCCGAAGACGAGGAGTCAAATCACAAAAGGCGTATCTATGTCTTTTTGTTTGTCTTGCCACACGTGCATTACACCTTGAAATTGCGTCGGACTTGTCGACGGACACTTTTCTCGCAGCCTTTAAACGGTTTTTATCACGCCGAGGTCCATGTGCAGTCATGTATTCTGACAATGGCACTAATTTTGTCGGAGCTAAAGCTCAGCTCGATTTACTATCCGAATTTGTGCAATCGAAGCCTCTCAAGGAAGCAGTTGCAAATGAGCTCGCGGAAAACCGAATTGAGTGGAAGTTTAATCCTCCCTTAGCTCCTCATTTCGGAGGAATCTGGGAGGCTGGAATAAAAGTTGTCAAAATGCATCTAAATCGAGTTATTGGTTCGCAAATTTTATCCTATGAAGAGTTTGCCACCGTTCTGGCAGAGATCGAGTGTTTACTCAATTCCAGACCACTTTGTTGGTTAAGTTCGGATCCTGCTGAGCCTCTAGCTTTAACGCCTGCACACTTTTTAACTTTGACACCTTTGAAATCGTTACCAGCTAGTGACGTAACTCAAGTTCCTGTTAATCGCTTATCTCGCAAACAACTCCTTGACCAAATAGTTCAATCATATTGGAAACGATGGAGTGTCGAATATTTGACTTCTTTACAATCTAGACAAAAGTGGAATACTCCATCGTGTCCTGTAAAATCAGGAACCCTTGTGGTATTGCGGCAAGACAGTAGTGCCCCTCTGCAATGGCCTTTGGGAGTTATTGAAGAGGTGTTCCCTGGTAAGGATGGAGTAATTCGTGTTGCTACTGTTAGGACAAAGGGCGGCATATATAAACGTCCAGTTGGACGATTATGTCCTTTACCTACTCAGTAGGAGAAGTAAACCTTTAATTTGTAAGTGTTTATTTTCATACTTGATTAATTTGTTTTATATATAACTTGGGTTTCTGTGATCAAATGTGATTCATGTAGAATTTGTAATTTTCCATTAATTTATTATTTACTCTTTTGAAAGAACCTTTCAAGGCCGGGAGAATGTTTAAGCCAGGAATAGGTTCAATTTGTTTTTAATTAAATTTGATACGCCACTGCCTGATATCTTCAGAAAAAAAGGGTTTAGCGATAACGGCAGTGGTCAGTACGTTTTCAGTTCAGTTCGCTTTAAGTTGAGATTTAGATTAGAGAAACGGGAGAACGCGAAGACGAGATTATTAGTGGACGCACCCGAGTTTGTTGTGTAATTTTTAGGGTTCCTTATTCCTTGCTTTCCATCCAGCACGCTTTACCCCCCTATAATTTAGGCTTCAAACCAGGTCTTCTCCAAAAAGCGAAAGGTAAGTTCTGAACTATAATATAATCATTTTCCTCCACCCAATTACGTGGTGGCGCATACACGTAGTTTGATTTCGAAGCTTCAAGAAAATACTTTTGAATAATGTGTGCTGATTTTGCGTAATATGTTTCATTTTGAGGGATGCCATTGACAAGAGGCATAGTAAATCCAACAATTTTGTTAGTTTTACTATCGTACTCGATTCTTCCAGTAGGTAATTCTCGTGGCGTCTTCGCTTACCCATATGATTTTGGGTAATTTCCGTTATTCCAAGAATATATTCAAGCCTTCGTAGTCAAAATGTCCTTCTTCAATTTTACGAGAAGTTTTTTCAATAAATCTATTAAGGCAGTTTATTGAGGGTATCACATTTTTTAACCCTAGATTACTAATGGGTCGTAAAATTTACGACGCTCGTATCATTTCGCATATTTTCGAGCATTTTCGGTCGAAACAGCAACTTGAGGTCCTCAGTACCTTCTAGTTTGGTTAGTATCTTGCCATTAGTGCTGATACACGTGTCCGATTTTGTTGGATTTTTAGATTTTTAGCAACAAATTAAGAGAAAATGTTTAGTTTTTTATATCATTTAACGTAATTATGTAATAGAGTATAGTAATAATTTTTGTAATTTTTTTCCAATAAAGTTTAAATTTTTAACCAATTATTTTTATAATACTCGTTAAATTTACGACACTATAGTAACTGTGTAAATTAAAATCATATTAGTAATCTAGGGTTAAATTGGTTTGAAGTGTTTCATAAAGAAGTCTACCACCAATGTAAAACAAGTATAAAGAAAACTTTTTTACAGTGTTGTCATATTGATTTCGGTTCGAAGAATGTCTTGAATTTTTAATAGCCAGATTCATTAGCATTTTTAGCAATTTATTCACAAACTGATGTTTGTTGTGTAATTTATCTTCTGGTGAAGTAATATTCTCTCCATTTAAATCAAACTTCATAAGTGTTTCTTCGCAATCAGGATGATTCACAATTGTTACTGTCACTTTGTCCACTATTGAAAAATATGTAGTGATTACGGGTTGATTTTGAATTTTCTCTCGTGCTCGCAGTCTTCTTTTGCGTCTTTGGTACTTGTCACATTTTCACTTGCTTTTAGTACTAGAAGTCGAGGTAAAACTATTATTCTGGGAGGCCTTGTCTTCTGTTTGTGTTTCTGGTCCTGACTGACTGGTATGAGTCAAAAAATCTGAAAGATCGGAGGAAATACTAGATGGATCTGATTTAATAACAACGTTTTGCAGGATGTTGATCTTTTGTAGTTTATTATAATCAGATTTTTGTTCTAGAGTCCTTATTGTTTCATCATCAACACTGAAATAGTTGAAAAGTGTATTTCTCTTCGAGCTTTCTTCATTTTTAGCTTCTTTAGCGGATGGATTTATAAAATTATTCAAATTCAGGTGCACTTTTAAATGCTTATGGATATTTCCATACACCCACCGTTTCAAACAGTTTGGATTTTTTGAGTATTTCTTAAGTATTACATTAGAACCACAAGCACATTTTATGACGCAAATAATATCGTTTTCCTGGTCTATTTTAGTTTCGAAAACAAATTTTTGAAAATTCTCTTTAATCAGCGGCCACTGTTCTTCATTTTTTGATTGAAACTTCAACCAATTCTTGATAGTGTGATGAATCAGTTGTTTTTCCTCTGTTAAATGGAAACTCAAGGTTATTTTAGTTTTATTCTCGGTTCTATCTAAAATAAAATGTTGACATTAGATAATTATGTACTTACGTACCTACCGAGCTGTCTACTTCAAAATAGTAACTAAGTAGTGCCCACCTTGAGAATCATTAATATCCTCGTTAGTAGCTAAAATAGAAATGGTTGAGCCTCTTTTTGCTGGTAATTTCTTAGTCAATTTATCTTTATAATATTTGGAAATTACATAGAGAAGTCACTTGTGCCCTGGTACAAACTGAAATTTCTTTGGATCCAAGTGGAAAGCGCCAAAAAAATCTTTATGCTGATTTTCGGGAATCGAGGAGAGCATTACTTCTTTTGTAAACCTTTCCATCTCTTCAATATTCATTTCCGATAAATTAGCAAGTAATTGGCCATTATCAAAGCCATTGAATTTAAGAATGTTTCTTACAGAGTCCGGAATGACGATATGTAATTGAATTTGAACTTCATCAAAGCAATCCTCCGTATGAGCCATATTAAAGTTTGGCAAACTAGAAATTTCAACGTTAAGAATGCAACTGATCGATTATTACCTACTTTCTACAATTTAGTTTCAGTGATAGAACAATATGAAGTGCGAAATGCAGTAACTCATTGTTGCAATTAATATTTTTGTTGATTTTTGTTACTGTTATTAAGATAAAGTTGGAAACATAACATTATCTAACCTCAATATATGAACTACGCATTAAACTCACACGGATACGGATGCGTTTGCGCTTGCGTGATACTGCGACCTTAACAAATTCTAGAAATATTCCTCGGACATCATCAGGACATCCCTGGGACATCCCCAAGACATCCCAGACATCCCCAAGACCTCCCCGCATATCCCCCAACATCCCCAGATATCCTCGGACATCCCCGGACATCCCCAGACATCCCCAAACCTGTACACCAGAAATCCCCAGCGGTTTGCCCCTCGATGTTGGTAGTGATGACCTTATTGTTACATTTTTTGTTGATACTGATGAAGTTGAGACAGCCTGCCTTCTCAAATCATTCACAATGCTATCGCTTCTAGTGTACTTCTTCCTACATGGAATGTGTAATATGAGGGATTTCACACCACATAGCTGAGAGCCAGTGTTGTCCTTTTTTATGCTACCTTCTATTAGCACCGAGTTTCCTGTTTCAGACACTTTTGCAACATCGTCACCCAATTCAACAATGTCTTTATTACAGATAAGTCACTTGAGTTTTAGGTTCGACGAAGGAAAATCACTTTTTAAAAAACACGATTTTGAACAATTTATTAACATCAACGTACTCGACGAAGATTCACAATAAAAAGCTGCTTAAAACTAGGAGTAATGTTATTTATATTGTTCCCTATCACTAAAGTGCTGACACCGGGAAGATTGCGCGGTGTCGAGGGATTCTCGTTCCTTAACTCCTCCATCCTTAGAGAGAGATTCTGGGGGTTGAAGCAGAATCTGGTCTTTCAATGTCGGGGGCGATCTGCGGGCACGTGGTGCTATGGTGTAGTTGACGGAACCTTTTAACATAAATGAAAGCAAAAGCGATTATTAGCAGTATTGAGACATATGCAATTATTGTCCAGATACTGATATTGTTGAAGTGGATTGGATCTTGAGTGATTGTCTTTATTTCATTTTGTTGGATTTCCAACGCACTTTGCACTTCCTTGATTTCATCCAAGCTTGTAGCGTCGAGGTTTAAAGTCTTAAATTGGGTTTTTGATTTTGTAGTTGGGTGAATCTGTAATGACAGTTTGGGAAGTTTGATAATGTTATTCGCGTCGCGAATTTCGATGATTTTCGATACGAATGTCTCCAATTTTCACTTCACAGAATAGTTTGAGTTCTAACACGAATGTTCCTAGTAGGGGAATGTTTTCATGATCTGCACCACATGTTTGTACAGCCACAACGGGTTTAGATGTTATGATGATCCATCTGTTGTTTTCTAGTTTTTGAGTTTTGATGTTGATTTGAACAGGAATTTGGTGGCAATTCGTCAAATTTCTAGAGTACTTTAACATTTGCACTTCGCAAGGGCCATCCTCTCTGATTGCAGTTAAACTTGCATCTTGGCACAAAAATTTTCCGGTGGTTACTTCTTGGCATGGTTTTTCCAGCAATGCGTAATCTTCTTGACTTAGGATCAAGTATTTGGAATGGGGTAGAATGGTTTTAAAATGATCATTATTAGGAGTTGGCAAAGAGTAAAGGTGATAATAATTATAGTCTTGATTCTCTACGATCGGAACTTCGATAATAAAGATTATTTGATTAGCTTTGCTATAACTCTTGATTTCAATGATCCGTTCAAATAGTAACACATTTTCTAATGTTGGTTCAAAAGGTAGTTTGTTTTTTGTTAGATATTTTGCGATTAGCTTAATTTCTTCTAAAAGTTCATTGGTTCAACCATAGAATTATGAAAGGTATTTAATTTGGAAAATAAAATTGCAACGTCGATTTTTTCGAGAATATTCTGAATTGTTTGAAATGCTGTGTTTATCTGAGAGATAATCATTTGTACCAAGTAGTATTGATGCGATTCAATGTTTTTTAATTCGATTCTTTTTACAACATCTTGAATTTGAAGAAGATGAGATTGTAGAGCTAATTGATTGTGTGCCAAGGTTTGCGTGTTTGCTTTAAAATTCTCAATAGATTTGTGCAGAAGGGTGATTTGTTCTTGAACTAGAGTCTTTATTTTGACTTGATTATTTGAAAGGGGTAGTAATTCTGGGTTGTCGTTTAAATCATGAAATTTTGATTGGGTTAGTTCACCGTTGGAATAGGTGTAGAACCTGGAACAAGAGGAGGCTTTCTTAGTTCTTTTATGTGTATTATTTCTTCTTTATTCTTGTTAATCTTATTGGTAATCTTTACACGATTTCTATCTATCATTTCAGTAATTTCAAAGGGACCTAAAAATTTATTATTCTTTTTATTTCGATTTTTTGGATTCTGCTTGAAAACTGTTTGTCCTAAATGAAATTCGTCGCTCGATTGACCTTTCGTATTAGTTTTTGATATTACTTTATCTTTTTGGTTGTGTAATTTTTGGTTTACTTCTTGATAGACATGTTTTAGTTTTTCTTTATGGTTTTCTGCATAGTCAGTGTAAAAGGTATTGGGTAAAAAGATTTCATTAGGGTCTCTAGAGTCTGTGTGGCCAAATGTTAATTCAAAGGGGGTAAAATTGGTTGCACTATGAATTGAATTGTTGTATCCTATTATCGCGTAATCCATGAGGTTATCGTTTTCATCCGGGTACTTTTCCTTAAGAACTCGAAGGTGTTCAATTATTGTTGAATGAAAACGTTCTACTATACTATTGGATTCATGATGTCCTGCGGTTGTAAAGTGTAATTTGATTTTGTGCAATTTTAAAATTTCTTTAACTGTTTCATTATTAAATTCGGTTCCTTGATCTGCTATTATTTTTTGTGGTACGCCAAAAGATGTAAAGTATTTTAATAAAGCTTTACTGATGTGAACGGCAGTTTTTCCAATAATCTCGATAGCTTGGGCAAGTTTCGTGAACGAATCTACTAAAGATAAGTAGTGCTTGTTATCAAAAGTGAAAATGTCTATATGAACAATTTGGAAAGGTTTTGAAGGTGTTTCTGTGATCATCAAGGGGACGTATGGCGTTTTTCTAGCATATTTGGTTCGTTGACAGATGTCGCAAGAATTTATAAAATTTGTGATAGTTAGTTTCATATTTTTCCAATAATAATTTCTTTGGAGGCGTTCTAAAGTTTCATTTATTCCTCTGTGATTTGTTTTGCCCTCGTGATGGTTTTTTACTAACATTATTCTTTCTTCGTTGTCCATTATGCTATTTACTCTTTTCAAACATCTTATTAAATTTGGGCCTTTTTCTGAGAAATTATCTAAATAAACTTTGTTAAAACATTTGTACAACTCGTCCGTATGAAAGTAGATGCAATACGTTTTATCTGAAATTGTGTATTCTTTTAGAAATTGTAAAATTAATGTTTCGTTTTTTACGTTTGGAATTTTGACTATTGTTATTTTATGATTATCATTATCGGTTTCTTAATTAACTTTTAATTTAAAATAGGGTTGTGGAAAGACTAGAATTTGATTCATTTTGTTGTTAACTATTTCATCCAGTATTTTTATGCCATTATTAGTGGTTTCATTAAAAGTCGTGTGTTGTGTGGTCATTCCAGTATCGTAATTACTTTCTGTTTGGGGTTTGCAAATTTGAATGTCGGATAAAATTTTGATTTTTGGTTCGGAAACTTCTGTTAATCGACTGGTGGATGGTATTGGATCGTTTTGAATTGGATTTTCTGCTAGGTGTCGTAAATAGTCAAAGTCTAAAATTTCGGTGTTTATATCGCCTGGATTATTGATTGTCGATTCATTCTCTAAAGCATTGATGGTAATACGTGAAAGGGCGTCTGCATTTGAATTTGATTTACCCTTTTTGTACACAATGTCATAATCGAATTCTTCTAGTTTGAGTCTCCATCGGATTAATTTTGAATTTGGTTCGCGTAATTTGAAAAGCCAAATTAGGGGACGATGGTCAGTGTAGATCGTAAATCTCCTTCCGAAGAGATAAGGTCTGAAGTACTTACAAGCCCATACTATGGCAAGAAGCTCTTTTTCAATAGTACTATATTTTTGCTCTGATTCATTTAAAGTTCGTGAGGCGAATGCCACAGGTTTATCGGAACCAATTTGTCCTTGAGAGAGTACTGCTCCTAGAGCAACATTTGATGCGTCCGTTGTTAAAATGAACTGTTTCGAAAAATCTGGATACTGTAGGATTGGAGCATTGATTAATAAGTTTTTGCAAATGCTGAAGGCTGAGATGAAATTCTGATCATGAATGACTTTTGAATTCTTTTTTAGGCACTGAGTTAGTGGTTTGGTTATCCTTGCAAAGTCCTTTATAAATTTCCTATAGTAACCTATTAATCCTAAAAAACTTTTTATTTCTTTAGGGGTCTTTGGAATGGGGAAATTTTTAATAGCTCGAATTTTGTCGGGGTTTGGCTTGACTCCTTCGGGTGTGATCACGTGTCCTAAATAAGCAACTTCTTTTCGAAGAAACTCGGATTTGTCCAATTGAATTTTGAAATTTGATTGTCGCAAACGTTCAAAAACTAATTTTAATCGATTAATGTGTTCTTGCAATGAAGTACTAAAAATTACAATATCGTCCAAATATACAAGACAAGTTTCGTTTTGAAGTCCTCTCAATACGTTATCCATCACACGTTGGAATGTGGATGGGGCGTTTTTCAAACCGAAGGGCATACGTGAAAACTCGTAATGTCCATTTTCAGTTGAAAATGCTGTTTTTTGGATGTCGTTTGGATCCATTTCAATTTGATGGAATCCGTTCGCAAGGTCAAGGGTAAACTACTGACTTTTACCTAGTTTGTCAAGAATTTCTGTAATGTTCGGCAGGGGGTATTTGTCATCTATTGTTTTATCATTCAATTTACGATAATCTATTACCAATCGCCATTTTCGTTTGCCTGAGGCGTCTGATTTTTTTGGAACTATCCAGATTGGGCTGGACCAAGGTGATGTTGAATTTTGGATTATCCCTTGATTTAACATTTTTCTTATTTGATCTTTAACTTCATTTTTATGTACCTCGGGATAACGGTAAGTTTTTGTAAAGATAGGGGATTCGTCTTTTAAGTTAATTTTATGCTGTATTTTGTTGGTAAAAGTTAAGGGGATTTGATCGGAATAAAATATATCACGATATTCTAAACATAGTTTTCTAATAGCTTCTTTTTCTTCAATGTTGCAATGTTGTAAACGGAGATTTTTAATGTTTGATTTCAAAATATTATCTTGAGTTTCATTTAATTCTTCATCAGTTTCCATTTTTTCAATAAAATTGAGTTCGCTAATATTTAAAATTTCGATTTGAAAAGGGGCATTTATCGTAATTTTAGCGTCGTAATCATTTGAGTTTGTTATTGTTGTTATTGCAAAGTAGTTTTTTATATTTACTATTGCACGGGGTGATTCTACTAATGGTCCGTATTTTATGAAGTTTAAGATTCCTATGCCTTCTTTATGGTTTACGGGTAGTTTTACAACCTGTTTTGACCGTGGTGGTATAATTAATGTAAAAGTTTTTATTTTTAATTCGGCTTTTAGCTTTGTCAATTCTTCTGCTTCGTAAATGATAGGAATTTTTGCAAATGGGGTAATAATTGATTTGTTAGAAAGATTAACGGAGGCTTTAATTTGTTTAAGGAAGTCTATACCAATAAGTCCGTCGTACTTTTCGTTAAATTTAAATAAATAAAATTTATGAGTATCTGAAACTTTAAAAATTTTGAAAATTGGTATTATCATGACTTCGTCGTGATAACTTATATCGTGAGCTGTTTGGATGTTAAATTCTTCTTTAAAAATTGAATTTCTATAAAATTTGTATGCTAATTCCGGGTTCATAAGACTACGAGTGCTGCCTGTATCAATGAGAAAGTTAGCATTTAATTCGGGAATAAAAATGTATGGTAAATTAGCTTTGACAAGATTTAAATTTATTACGTCGCATTCGTTGAATAGTCGGCTTCCTGAAAATTTGAGTTTTCAGCGAAAGATTCTTCTTGAATGTTATCTGTGTTTTCCAATGATGCGGGGGTATACTGACCTGCATTGTTGTCTGTATAATCTGAGATGCCATTGTTGAAATATTGTTCTGTGTCATCATACTCAGGACCGTACTCTACATTTTCATCGTAATTTTGATTTTGAAACGGATTTTCGAATTGATTTATGCCTTGTTGAAATAATTCAGTGTGAGTAAAAGTTTTATTGGGCTTTTGCACGGAGTTACTTGATGAAGTGTCCATGGGTTCTGGTCTTTGATTTTGAAAGTTTTGATTTGAAGGAAATCTTTGTTGATTACGGTAAATCTGACTTGGTCTTTGTGAAAAGAATGGATGTTTCTGAGTGGGAAAATTATTGTTCGGTTTCCATTGCACATTTTGTTGGAAGTGGGGTCTATTTTGAAATGATGCATTTGGAGTAAAGGGTCTAAATTGTATGTTTTGATTACCGGGTTGAAAATTTTGGAATTGTCTCTGGGGTTGATAATAATTTGGTTTAGCTGGTGGACCTGCTGGTGTGACTCTTTGAGTTGGTCTGAATGAATTTTGGTAATTTAGATTATTACTTTTGTTTTGACTGTAGAGGAAATTTTCTTCTTCTATGACTAATGACATGGCTTTTTCTAAGCTATCGGGATTTCGTAAGCTAACGTTGTTTTGAAGGTGATTGGGGAGTCCTCGTATAAATGTTTTAAGGGTTAAATCGTCATAAGTTTTAATTCTAATTGTTTTTTCTGCTGCTGGGATGGTTAAACTATTTAATTTTGAAAAAATAAGACTTCTTGAATCTTGGCAACGCATACCAAAATTGTAAGGGGATTCATTTTTTTGTGGTCGCAAAACAAGCAAATCTTGCAACAAACAATCAATATTTCTTTGGTCACCAAAACTTAATTTTAATGCGTCTTTGATTTCTTCCCAACTTCTTAGTTCTAGTCTTGAACCAATTAAACTTAAAGCTCTGCCGGTGAGTTTTCCTATGACAGATCGCAATAAAAATGAATTCAAAATGAGGTTATTTGGGTCAGCAAATGAGGTAAATAAATTTTCACAGTTGTCAATAAAGATTCCTAAAGTATGGGGATTTCCGTCGAAATGGGGGATTGTATCTACATACAGTTTTAAAAGCTGATAATTTGGTGTTGCTATTTGTACATTAGCGTTGGTACCGCTGGTAGCCATTGCTGTATCGTTTAGGGTTGATTTACTTAGTTGCTTTGTTAAAAGTTCGATGTCTATGTCAGAATCAGACATAAATACTATTACTTAAACTCTATTAAGGTTTTTTTTTTTTTTGGATTGTGACTTACAGAATGATGAGGATTATTTTCATTTTTTCTTCTTGATTTCTTAATCTAGTGCCAATAGGATTTCGGCGAAGTTTGTCCTCTGTCCCTGGGCTTCGTAATTCTAAGCTGGTTTCGACGATTTTTGTTCTCCACCAGGTTTCTTAAGATGTTGGCGATGCTTGTCCTCGATCTCAAGGGGTGTGTTTTTGTTCTTCTCCTTCGCGCACTAATTTTTGTTGGTTGCCAGTAAACTGTTGAAACAGACCTATCGCGAATTTAATCACAAAATTGATGTTTTCGCGGACCGTTTGGCAAATCCTACCGACTGCGCCAGTTTTAGGTTCGACGAAGGAAAATCACTTTTTAAAAAACACGATTTTGAACAATTTATTAACATCAACGTACTCGACGAAGATTCACAATAAAAAGCTGCTTAAAACTAGGAGTAATGTTATTTATATTGTTGCAACCACTTTGCAAGTCAGTGAAAATCGACACCCCAACAGCGGAACTTTACAGGGAGAAAAAGGTGAAAAAAGAAAACAAAAGTGACGCTGACGTGTTATCCATTAGACTTATGAGAAAGAAATAGTAAATAGTGTCAGGAAAGTAAACGTGATTAGCTGAAAACAAGACGCATAAGTGGGAGGGAAAACAATTAAATTCAAGAACTACACAGGATCTGACGCAAATCTAAAGTTTACAAATGTCCATGCCCAAAGCCAAAGCTGAATCCCGCAAAGTTAACACTGACGTCATATTCGAACCATCCTATTCAAGTAGAAGGAAAGTGCACATTAAAAAGTGACTTAACGCGACGATGTACCCCTCAAGTTGTGTTTCTGACTCTACAGATGGCGCTGTTTCTTGGCCCAAAATAATTTATGACACAACCCCATGGAAAAGAAGATTTACTGGGTCCTAATCGGCAATAAACTTTGGTCGACTACCTTCCGTGAAAAGGTTCTCTTATCACAATACAGGCCATCTGGTAACTGCCACGAGGCCTGTGACGAGGTTGTCGGCGAGTTGGTTTTCGAAATTTACGTCTACAGACAGACGTTCACCGAGTTATTGCTCCTGAAAGATGCGCATTATGTACTTCGCGCATGGAGACAAAAGACTTCAAAGATAGAGCACTCGAGGGTTGCTGGTAAGGTAGCCGCATGGGATAGTGGCTGAAAGTGGACGGTCGAGGTCGTAGGTTCGGTTCTTGGCTCAGGACAAGGATTTTTTTCCATTTTTTTAGAGGCACGCGAAAAAGTTTTGTACAAGGTCAGTTCTGGGCCCTGTAATTTTTTTTTAAAATGCACGATTAGAAATTACCACTAAAAGAAGTTTTACGTTTTACATAATGCGGTCATTGTTTACTTTACCCACTTCTGGATTTTCAAAAAGCCAATTACAGCAAAGCATTCCTTAACATTTATATATTATGGAAATCAATCTTTTTTTGTGTAAACCACTTCTATTTTTACTCTTATTTTCTTTGCCTTAGCACATCTACATCTCAAAAACCAAGACGTGGACATTGTAAACAATCACCCATAATGCGCATGTTTCAGGAGCAAGAGCTCCGTAGAACGTCTGTCTCTTACAACCGTGTCCGCGGCGTCCTTTATAGAGACCTATGTCCTATAGCGATTCCACAATCGCTGGATGCCCGATGGGCTCACACCAACATCTCTTGCAACTTGCCGAATGGAAGTTCCATTTTCAATTAGAGCAACACCGCGTGCAATTTCCACCTCACTGAAATACCTCATTTTGATTTTAATACTGGTTAGATGACATTTAATGTCAGTTTTGAGTAAGACAATCAACAAAGAGTCGCATTACATTCACTTTGATTTTCGTAGTTTTATTAATTTTCTGTTCAAGTCTTTAGAAGAAGGGATTGGTTGAATGTTGCTGCAATTATTGTTTCTTAGGAATATTAGATGACGGAAACATTATTGAATAATAAAGACGTTTTCATTATTGGTACAGACCAACTCCAACTAACCATGAGAAAAGCTGTTGTTTCAAAAAGACGTAGTTTTTGTCTTTCTTAGGAATGTGACCAACTAACCCTTAAAAAAACACACAATTATTACTTTCAAGTTCAGGGGCAATTGAGGATCACTAATGCAGTGAAATGTTATTTTATTGGGTACAATGAGTTTGAGGAAAATAATCTATTTATCAAAGAATCTCCATGCCGATTTTGTTTTCTTCATTACCACCGTAACCGCCGGACAACGAAAATAAACTATTATGTTTGTCGTGGTTGCTTTCGTTCCCCATCATTTCAGTTTATTTATGGTACAATTGCAAAGTAACAGATAAGGGATCATAAAACTGACCGCAAGTGCACCCCTGATCGACGGTGACAGGTCCGTGACAGCTCAAACTTTGAAGCGCCACGTGGTGACTCTACACCGAACTAAATTTAACATGGCAAGCATAGGACCGTAGGTTGTCGATTAAGATAGACAGTAGACTAATTAACTTTTCTTAAAATTTCTTCAACTTTTGTTAATAGCGCTTTAAAATCTAGCTATTAACATATAACCGCATAGAAAAAAATAATGGCAACGTTGATTAATTAATCATAAAATCAAAATTTCAAACTTTAGCCGGATTTTGAGCTCGTTATTTTTTAGATTACAATTTTTTGTATACAAGGAAATGATCAAGTCCTCAAAATCTTCGGTTGTAACCGCGATATAACGATCAAAAGATTGCTGCAGACGTATTCTAAATTAACTATTACCACTTTGTTAATTGAGGTGCATACTTCAATTATACGGTAGTATGTAACTGAAAGATTCCTTTATAATATTTAATAAAATGTATTTTTCTAACGCCATAAGTTTTCATACTACAGTGGTATAAAGTCGAGCAAAATTTGGCAAAATGTCTCCTTCGCCACCTTAAAGGACAGCGTCAGCATCCTTGAATAAAACGCAACAAACTATGCGCAAATCGGAAAGGAATTGTTAGTAGATTTGTATGGACTTGAGAAGTACTACCTATATGCCTACGGTCAATGCGTTCAGACAGACCATAAACCACTCCTCAGCATCCTGAATAAACAGATAAACGCAATATCACCTCGACTGCGGAGGATCATTTTGAAGCTCATGAGGTACGACTTTCACCTGGAATATGTTCCAGGCAAAAGCCTGTCCATTGCGGACTGGGTATCGCACAACCCTGATCCAACAAAAGAAATAAAAACCAATTATCTGGAAAAGCAAATGATCAAGATTCAATCTCTTGTCTGTGCCACCAAAAGACGTATAGAAGAACTTAAACAATCAACAGCAACAGATGAAACTATGAGAGAGACCGTCTCCGATATAATACGGAGTGGTAAAAAGATAAACAAAGCACTGGTCCATAAATGTGCTTTCATGACAAAGATTCTTAAGAGTGCAGTAGCTTCTTTGGGAAGTATTTGAAGGAAGAACTGTACCTAGATTTTCATCATCATTAAACGTGCTCTAAATGTTCATAGTACTAGCGAGACAAATATCAAAAAAATTAGTATATTTTACTTTATTGGAAATGTAATTAAACTTTCAAATCAGCTTTACTCGAAAACGATGCAACCTATCGAAACGCAACAACAGAATCTTTTTTGGTTAAAAGCCATAAAATTTCATAATTTGATATCAAGAACTGTGAAAAAAAACGTACAAAGAGTTAGGGGCAAAATATTCCCACTCTCCTCGTATTTAACATAATCCCGCCCCCACCTGAATTATAGTGAAATTTAAATTGCATCTGTTTAGGCTTCCAACCATTGGAAAACCCACAAATTCTCATCTCCCTGTATTGAAAGGTTCGAGATTTGGCAGAACCCACAGTATCTTCCTTAAGGTCGAGTGCCCAGCATGGGAATCTCGCTTATCTTCAGAGATACAAAGTCGGTTAAATTAGGACAAAGTTGCGCAATTTTATACTGAATATTTTAGTTTTTTAATTATTGCCAAAAAATTGAAAATATTGATTTTTGATTTAATTTTTTTAAACAAAAACCATTGGAGCTACACGTTTTTAACTAAGCCATGGTGAAGGCACTTCTTTACAAGAATTTAAGTCTGTCGTCGTAATTTCCGCAACACCCTAGACGCAAAAGCTACAACGTCCAACTTTGGTTTTTCTTATGAGCGCCATCTTGGATTTTTGCATTTTTTTGTTTAAGTTTTCTTTTCTGAATACAGTGATGTATCACACATAATAGTTTTGTTTTACATTGATTTAAAAAATTTTTTTCGAGTATGTTCCTTCTAGGATCTACGCCTTCGTAAAAAAAAATACGAAAGTGCCTTTGTCTATCAAAAGGATTAACTCTTGGAAGAACGTGACTTTACAAACGGAACAATGACAATAATAAGGGGACTTCCACAATTAGTGCACATGAGGTCTTACCTAGGTGATGATCATCGAGTACACTGCTTGGTTCCATTGTTCGTAACACCGGAGAAACAATAACAAAACTTCTCGGCGCGATATCTGGTTGGAAGTAAAGGACCTTTTCGCCGATGAGACAAGCGTCCAAGAGTCCAAGCTTTTGGGGTAACGCCACATGTGTTATATATTATATATTGTTATATTATTTATTATTATTAAGGGTGTAGGTATACACCCCTACTGGGTTTGACTGACCATTATACATATTGTGGAAGTTATGACGGGGAAAATTATAGGTCTGTTCCATCAAGCTGTCCGGACTGTTGTAAAACTGTCAAAAGTGTTCGCCCTTCAAATTATTCACGACACTTGTCTGTATTGCCAATATGACTAATTTGAAGGACGACCACTTTTGACTTTTGACAGTTTCAAAACAGTCCGGGCAGCTTGATGGAACAGACTTTATAACATAAAAATCACGCGTAGGTATCTAAAAAACTATGCAATTACAATTATTAAAATTAAACTAAACTATGACCGGTACCGAAGGACACCCTCCTCAGTTTTCCAAGAAAATAAAAATCTGATCCACGAAAAAAATCTGCAGCTCATTGCCACAAAAGAATAATATGGTTTGAAAAACGGTAAATACCTATGACTTCTGCTATTTTCAAAAAATTTTTGGTCAAGATTATTTTAGCATATTGTGTAAAAATTAATACCCCATTTACACTCAGCCCACTGCTGTGGCAGTGAGCAGGGACTTGGGCAGGGCATTAGACAGGGGCTGTGTGTAAACGGGTCACTCCCGTTGCCAATTCTCATGCTTATGCTCATTGCCGTCCTTCCCGTCCGTGGCGGTATTTTGTTGGACGGCAGTCAAAGAGTCAAAGTACGGGTAGCACGTGCCGGTCGCACACAATGGGGTATACCTGACTGCAGCTCCGGAGAGTTGACGACACTGCGGGTGGAGGGCTGAATATGGGCTGAATGTAAACGCTAACATGCTCGGAAAGCTGCCGTGGAATTATTTAGGGCAGGACAGCGGGCAGCGCGAGTAGCAGCGGCAAGGGCTGAGTGTAAATGGGGTATAAGATGCGAAAATCCTTTTTGTACAAATGTCTGCAAGGAAAAGCAGAGAGAAAAGTAAGGTTAGGAAATTAATGAATTTTGTGTTGCCTATCCTCTATTGGTTTTCACATAATCTCCTTGGTTTTCACTTTTCCTTGCCTAGTATCTTCGCATCTTGAATATGCTAAAACAGTGATTCTCAACCGGTGTGTCGCGTCGTCAGTAACTTTTATAAAAGAAAAACAAAAAAAAATTGCTGGCTTCCCCAATTTTCAAATTTAAAACATTTTATTTTTACTTTGCATATTGCGTCTTCATTCGAATTGTGTAAGTATTAAGAATACAAAATGAAACAAATTTTGGTCGTGTGTCGCGTACAATTGAAAGTCTCTAGAACGTGTCGCCGTTGATAAAAAGTTGAGAACCACTGTGCTAAAATAAGCCTTTTCCTACCATATCCACCAATTTCTTGAAAATGGTAGAAGTCATCTAAACTGATATTAACCTGAAACACAAAAATATGGGCATTGCCGGCGTAAATCGGAAGTGATCATACTATCATTGTTAATAGGTATCAACAGCATTATGAATATTTATTTTTTATTAATATTTATTCCCGTCATACAGTGGAGCGTTTATGAACAAATGCACAACGATATTAATTTGCCAGTTACATTAAGAAGACTTGATGTGTGATTTTGGAAAAATTTATTTTACATGAAAATTTTTTACACTTACCAAATTACTCGATTCCATAATTAATTACTTAACAGGAGCATAAGAAAATGGAGTTGTTCGCAAAATTCTAACAGTGTCATTTTCTACAATCATTGTTATGTTCTTCTGATGAAGAAATGTTTGTCCAATCATTATGGGTACTTTTTGCGCCTCATTTGGAACCACAAGCCCACTGACCAACTCCACAACTCCATCAACTTCCAGTTCAACTTGAACTTTTCCCAAAGCCTCGACATGTCCTCCCCCAAACCCACAAATCATTTCAACTGAAGGCCGTACAACCAAATCTAACTTTCTAGCAACACTTTCTTGCACTGTAACCGTATCACATCCGGTATCCATAAAACCAACCATTGGTTCCTTATTAACACGACAGTGTTTTAAGTAACAACTGATATTGTTTCCGGTTTGACACAATAAAACTTTATTGACACTGCGACACTGTTTGGCGATATGTCCCCGCATAAAACATGACGTGCAAATTTTCTGAGAAATGTGTTGTCGATGCTTGTGTCGGGTGAGTCCAAGTCTTGAATGAACAGGTCCAGGTCTCTTTGGAGGGGGCTCAAAACCTTCCATTTGGTTGGCACTGCCTTCTTGATTGTATGCATCTTCTTTATCGAAATCTTGAAGAATTTCTGGATGTTCGTAGTTGAAATGGTGCTTTTGGGGACTTTCGCTTTCACGTTCATGATCTTCATCAGCGTTAGGACCCGGATAGTACCAGTTAGTTGGTGTGTCGCTACTGATGGTGCTTGGGGGCGCATAATCGACCAAGTAGTCTGGGAGTGTAATCAAGTATTGTGAATAAAGAGTTTCTGGGGTTAGAAAGTTTTGTGCTTTGGCTTGGGTTTGGATGTTGTGGTTGTTCAAGCCGTCAATTAAGCAGGAAACTGCGTCTTCTCCACTAATTTTACAGGCTTCAACCAAATACATTTTGCTGAAATAGTAGTTCATCATGGTTTCATCAGCTTGCTTCAGTCTTGTTACTAGTCTCTTCAAGGTTGTGACAAAATCAGAATTGTCTGGAAAAGTTTTGGTGATCAAAAGTTTCCATTCGGGCCAAGAAAAGTCGCGAGTCGCTAAACCGTTATACCACGCTTTAATAATGCCTGACATGACGCTTTCCATGTATTGAATAGTGCTCTTTTCATTCCAATTGTTGGCAACAGAAAGTTCCTGAATTTTATTTATCCACATGGACGTCGTGAAACTGTGCCGCCTCGGCTCCAAAACATACGGTAAATCGTCCTTTTGTTGCTGCTCACTCGAAATCTTCTCGACTAATTGATTATTAGGAGTTACCACACTTCTCTTAATCAATGTTTCCAGCATTGCTTCCAACCGGCCCAGTCTCTCTGTTGTATTTGAGGCTTCTACGCTGTTAGTGGCGGATCCCTTCTGATGGTAAGGTGCCTCTTTTGAAAACTCGGAAGAATATCCAGCGTCCTTTACTAAGTGTCTTTCAGGTTGTTTGTTGGCTTTAACTAAAGTGGTTTTGGCCATGAAAAAGTTTTCGTTTTTGGGCTTGTGTAAATAGGAGTCTTCATCGGAATTTATAGGGCTCAAGGAGTCGTCTTGATATTCAATCCCTCGAGGGTGTTCCCGCTCGTCCCGGTCCGGGCCATGCGAAAGGGGTTCCCCAAATCTGCTGTAGTCAAAGGGCTGAATTGGGTGACGTCTTCGGCTCATGATTATTTAACAATTAACGTTGCTACAATTAAACTGGAATTTCATTAATGTAAGGCAAAAACTCCCTAAAATTGTTCACCCCAATTCACAATTTCCATTAGCAGCTAAAACGTAAACGACAAAACCAACAATCATAGAGTCACAGTTTACTCATAGATCATAGATATCATAGATCAGAGAGTCATAATACTGCGGAAGTCAGTGTTGTCAACCCAATGAAAGAGAAAACCGGTATCTAGCTACTGGACATTTCGGTAGAAATAAAATGCATTGTATTTGTAAAAATAATATTAGAAACTTATATGACCATCTTGAGCACTAAAAGTAAAAAAATAATAATAATATCTAAATAAATTTTTATTAAAGTTTATTTATTTATAGAAAGGCACTTACGTCATGCGGTTTATCAATTGTTTTTGATTTCCTGTTTTATCTATTTAATACAAAGCAAAATTTGATAAATTAAAATTTTGGTAGATTGGGACTGATTTTGGTAGTCGGTAGAATGTGTTTAAAATCGATGGAAATACCAAAATTTCGGTAGAATTGGCAGCACTGGGTGGAGAGTGGACAAGCTGTCAAGCTAACCATAGAAGAAAGTTGATATCACCATGAACCATAGACAAACCAGATATGAGATATGAGACAAACCGGTTCTCTGAAGTTTGAAAGTGAACATAACTTATTTCTTCTTGTTTAAGCTTTGAAAGAGTTTTATAGCTGTTTGGCAATATTTAGGACTTGCAATAATTTGATTTAAGAACACAAATAAACTAGAAAAAATAATCTACAACCGGAAGTAATTTTTGAACATATAGGCTGAACCAAGACAATTTTTTTGATTTTTTTAATGCAATGGTGTGTGTAAAACAAGATTTTTTTAAGCCTTTTCCTAGACTCTTTCTACTATTACGAGTTTTAGGAAAAAAATGTGTAAGTACTAGTTAGGAAACATCTGTGGGATGTCTTTGAATCGTTTTTACTTTTGACAAATTATACAGGGTGGCTAACTTAATTTTTCAATTTAGAACTTTTTGAATTTAATTTTCTCAATTTTTTGAAATCAAACACTCTGTATATTATTAACGATATAATGTAGAAACTAGACTCTTAATGCAGCGACCAGCAGAATATCAGAAAATCTGGTGAATTTCTCGCCGCAAGTTTTGTTATATGTAGTACAATTTCTCTAACAACTCCACGATTGCATAAGACTGTCAGATTCAGAATGCTGGCTGCAACACGCGTATTGTATCGACTGTCTCTCTTACTCCCAGATAAACTTGTTGCTCTTTGCGAGCAGTAGAGACAGGCGATAATACCCTTGTTGCAATTCGTACATTTTGACAGTTTTATGCGACCGTGAAATTGTTAGAAGAATTCTACCATAGCAGCTTTCATCTGAGTTTTCAAGTAACATTTTTTGTAAGATTTTAGTGCCGATTTTAGTCAAAAACCATCATATTTAATCAAATGTTACCCGATACTTAATTTTTTTCCATTAGAAGGTTAACAATACTGTTTCTGATTTAATTTCCAGGATTCTTATTTTAAATTTTCCCGCATTTTCTCTAATGACAGCTGTCTATCAAGTGTCAATGTCACAATCGAGATAACCCACAAATTAAAAATTCCTTTTGCATTTAGTAAACTAAAGAAAAGTGCGGATAATTAATTGAAACTTATGGAACGATTGTGACCAAATTTACTTACGTTCCGCTTAAGAGCGAATTTTTCCCTGAAATAATCCACGAACTACCATGGCTCTTCTCAACTTGGAGGAGGATCCTTGGTAAGTTAATGCTTCCTCTGCGTGTTGTCCGTTTTCAAACATTTCGTTTATAGGTTGCTCGAGTACGACTCGTGTGAGAAATTACATCGAGACATAATGGAACAGTTAACCGCCCGACAGAAGCTGCCGCGAACCACAGATAAATACTCCCAACTATCAGCTAATATTCGTTTGAGATTGCGGCAATACAAGAACGAGGTTTCACAGTTAAACCAGAAACTTGAAGTGGTTACTAGGGCTCGTTCAGTGTAGGTTTGATTTATGTAGTTTATGTATGTCATTAATCTACTAACTTTTGTTAGAACTGCTGCTGAATCGGAGAGAAGAACCCGGCAGTTAGAAGTGTTGCACTCTAAGGCAGTCTTAATGCAGAAATTGTTTGATGATCAGGTTTCGAGTAAGGCAAATGAAGAAAGAGTGAAGTTAATGGGAGAGGCGAGTTCTTCTGTTTGGGGAAAAACCCAGGTCCAAATTGAACCCAGCATCAGTGGAATGAGTGTTGATGGGTTAAGGCAAGATCAAAGAAGGATGCTCGGAGGTTATAACCTTATTTTTTTGAGAGTGACAACTCCAATTATTGTTTTCATGTTATAGAACAGGAACAAGGATTAGAAACTTTGGCTCAAATTATTTCCAGACAAAAGAATATAGCCTCAACAATTTCAAGTGAAGTCGATCTACATAATGGTTCGTTTCCGTGCTAATTAGTGTTTGTAAAATTGCAAACTTTTATTTCTTTTCTTTAGAAATACTGGATGATTTAGGAACTCATGTGGACCAAACTGATAGCCGTGTAAGAACAGAAACCCAACATATCACTGTGGTGGATAGCAAAGACAAGACATGTGTATATTGGATGGTGATAATTTTATTATTTTTAAGTATAATTATTGTGGCCGCCATTTAACCACAATGTTACACTTTAAATTTGCATTTTTGTATGTTGGATTAAATACTAATTACGCCGTTTTATGTTATCACCATGATTTATTTATTTTACTAACAAGTTAAGATGCCAAATACAAGTTTATATGTTTAAAATTAAGAACATTTTTTAATATACAGAAAAAAACATAATTTTGTTAATGGCAGTTACTTAACTTCTAGTTTACTTTAACTCATCCAAGTAAGGTACTGTTTGAAGATTACCATAAGAGGCAATGGATAGTTTAGCTGATGCTTTCTTCAGAGCCTGAAAAAGATGAACAATTTAGTATAAAAGTAACTAGACACTTGTTTTGAGCAGCTATATTTCAGCCATGATTTGCTTATTTAGCATAAAAATGTTGACAGCTAAAATAGCAAACTAAAGTTTAGGTCATTACAATGACTTCAAAAAGAAGTAAATATTTGTGTAATATTTCCAAGCCTTGGAGGAAAGTATTTTTAAAAGTGACAACCAGACAGGAAGTCTATTGCTCTTTATCACCAGATCAGCATGCACTGTTCGGTTACCGTTCAATTACATACCAAGTGTGGTCGCTTGGTATGTAATTGAACGGTAACCAAACCCACATAAAAATTTCTTTAATCAGTTCTTATAGTTCATTACAGCGTCGTTTCCAGAAAATAAAAGTATTGAGTTCCGCAACACAGATCAAATGGGATTCCTCTAAAATTTGAAGGCAGATCGATGTTGAAAACCTTTATAAAATATAAGTGTTTCATGGAGGAGTTACAATAAATAGAATTGAAACGTAGCAGTTTAAGCTATTGTTATAATGCAAACTATCGCCTGACAAACTTTTAAATTTTTAGAACTGTCAAAATAAGAAAAATTACTTTTTTAAATAATTTTCAGTTTTTCACCTGCCAGATACATTTGGTATGTTTACAGATCAGACTGTTTTTTTTACTTAACTTTAGTAAGCCTCTTGCTACTAAAACCATATTCATCACTAGAAAAAAAAGTGAAGCGCATTTGTATCTTCTGAGGAACTTTTCGCCTCAACCCATTGGATCCCCCCCCCCCCATTGAATAAATTCTGAGAAAAATGACTGAATGTGAAATCACATTTCGTGGCATAGCCTTACTTGATAATGCGAAAAGTTCTCACGCCGAGACACAGGTAAGAAATAAGATAGAGCGATTATGGAATTATTGTTAAATGACAAGTGAATAAAAATGTTGAAAAGCATATTTGAGAAGAATGTATTTTGTACAATAGCTTCCATTAAAAACTTTATTCATAAAGTGTATAGTTTAGCAGAAAATGCCCGTTTTCTCTCAAAATGAACATCCGGTATATGTCAACGACGGGAAAAAATATACAAAAAAATTATGAAAGCTTTTATCAATCAATTGAACCCATTTCTGATCTAAATTTTAAAGATTTTATAAGGTTTTTGTCATCAATCGACTTTGAACCATTCACACCAGATGACTGCTTACCTGGTATTCCCAAAATATTACTTAAAAAAATGAGTATAATGTAAATACTTTAAGCAATTAAGAAACAATAATTATTGTTTCCTAAGCAATATTTTTTTCAATCTTACTTTCTTCACTATTTAATATTTTGACAAAATTTGGCACGAAAAATCTGAATAGGTACAGTTGCGTGCACTGGAAAAGCCCAGGGTAAAGTAAAATTCATTCCAACTTACGTTACACTTGCAACCAGGCTAGACCACGCGGTAGAGTTTGTTTGAGAACCGCACAGGTAAACTAGGATTGGTCGAAATAGAGCGGCACATTTCAGTTTCAAATTCAAAACAGCGTCAAGCACATCCCCCATGACGAGAATTTGTGTTCGCTTGGTTAGTGACGCCAATTGTCACCATTCGAGAGAGTTGGAATCAGGGATTCGATTCCCTTATCTCCTCGTCTTTTTTTATTTTATATTTATTATTTCATATGCAATTTAGTAATAATTATGACCTTAATTTGTGTTTCTGATATAATTACAAGCCTCTTTCTAGAATATTAAAATAGACAACTTTCTGAAGCAATTCCAGTAAAATATTTTCACTTATAATATTCCTAGTGCATTGATTATTTCCGGAAATTTTTTCGAAGGCATTTCCAAAACGTATTAATTACGTTTTGGAAATGCCTGAGAATAAAATTTACGGATATTAATCAAAGCACGAGGGCATATTCGGTAAGAAAATCGCAACGACACAGACATTAGTCCATTATGTCATTATGATGTCATTATTAATAAATAAATGATTTTGATTGGCTGAAATAATTTCCACTTATTAATTTCATGCTAAGTGCAAAAATTTCCAGGAAATTTTTACATTGTCGTAGAAATGACACCGAATTCTATTTTTCTATTGGCTACTTTTGTTTTTTGAACTATTGCAACAACGGGCACGAATCAATTATGGATGTGAAGAAGGAGTTAAATTCCTTTTCTTAAATTATTATTTCATATGCAATTTATTAATCACCATTAATCTCGTTCTGCAATGTTAAAATTGAAGTAAAGTATTTCCGTTTAATTGAATAAGTATTAATTTTTAATTTACTTTTTGAAAAATATTATTGCCACAACGGGCTCGAATCAATTAAAGATATGAAGGACTTGAATAGGATAATGATATGTAGAAGCTTTTCAACGGGATTAATTAAAACTGTAAAGTTGCAGGTTGTTACGGGTAGGTATAATGTTTAATTTTAACACCCAAATTTTACCAACACATTGAAACACATTATAACAGGTAGTATACAATGTTACCATCAATTATTATGGCACCCTTTATCCATTGCCGTCCTTGAAATTTGGTTTACCTGGCTTTCTAACTGAAGTCGCTTGCTCGTGTCACTGCGAATTTACTTAGGTAGAAAAAAAAAGGATGGAAAGGAAACATGAAACATCGAAGCGACAAGTTGGTGGCAGATGTTGTCGCCTCGATAACGTGCAGGGAGGCTATCCTACACTTTCGTCTTTTCCGTGCGCATTCGGATTCGTTTTGAAAACGATTCGTATTCGAAAGCGAAGATTCTCTTTGGGACGTATCCTACACTTGCGCTTTGGCTCGGTCGGTTTCGAAACCGATTCGTATTTGTCATTCGAAACATACATTTGGCAACGTCGAGTTAATTTCTCTTGCGCATGCTCAAATGTTTACCACGTGGGGCGGCATTTAAATTTCAGATTTGACCGTGTGCTTAAACGGCATCGTTATTTCTGAAGTGTGCAAGTGTAGTAGTTGTTAGAAGCTTTTCTGCCAGTTTGCAGTAATGGACACACCGACCAAACACAACATGAGCGCTGAACAACGGAGATTGTTATTGGAATTAGTAAAAAATGATTCTGATTTAGTCTCCGGGAAGTTCAGCTCTACATGTTAGGCCAGTGAGTAGGTAAAAAATTTAACGTTAATTTTAAATTTTTTTAACTTTGCTGTGTAATGTGTAACGAATCGAAACGGTACTATAAAATTTTGCAACTCGATGAAAGGTCGGCATCATTGTAAAAATCGGGAAAATTTAAATTAAGCGATATCTCGACGAGAAAAATTGTTGCAATTGTTGCAAACTCGATAGAGTATTCATTACAATATTCAAAATACACAGCAAAATTTGCAGGAACTTATGAATTGGGCATAATAATTAATTATCATTAATAAACATTTCTTCATCTAACTTTCCAGCAAAAATATTAACGTGCTTGTAAAACTAGAATCAACTTGCTAAAATCACCTTACAAGACTCTGTAAATTTGCAACTCTATTCGGTGACGGCATGGTCCATTTTTTATAATTTACAACAAAATCAAGAATTATTAACATGTACACATTGTTACTTTTGTTTCGAATCGTTTTTACGTAAATAACTCTTGATTTTGCTGTAAATTATAAAAAATGGACCATGCCGTCACCGAATAGAGTTGCAAATTTACAGAGTCTTGTAGGGCGATTTTAGCAAGTTGATTCTAGTTATGCAAGCATGTTAATATTTTTGCTGGAAAATTAGATAAAAAAATGTTTATTAATGATAATTAATTATTATGCCTAATTCATAAGTTCTTGCAAATTTTGATGTTTATTTTGAATATTGTAATAAAAACTCTATTGAGTTTGCAACGATGTTACATTTTTTCTCGTCGAGATATCGCTTAATTTAAATTTTTCCGATTTTTACAATGATGCCGACCTTTAATCGAGTTGCAAAATTTTATAATTTTGTTTCGATTCGTTACACATTACACAGCAAAGTTTAAAAAATGTTAAAATTTTTGTTAAATTTTTTAGTTATCATGTCTCTATTCACTGGCCCATGTGGGAAGAGAGATTTGGTCGGTAAGTGGCAAAATATTGCCGAGCAACTCAATTCCGTGCCCAGTGGGGCCCAAAAACCGAAATGCGAAGTGGAAGCGAGCGCACCCAAACTGTCGGTTTCGAGCTTCGCATTCAATACGAATTCGTATCTTCGAAAGCGTAAGAAAAAGTCAATGCGAAAGTGTAGGATACCAAATTTCGGAACTTTCGTAAAGCGTTTGAAATGCGTTGCAATACGCACGCGCGTGATTCGCTTTTGCCGAATGCGAAAGTGTAGGATAGGGCCCCAGCTCTCATTCTTTGCCAAGTGCCAGTCACGTGGGCGTGAAGGGTACTACCAGTGGCGGCTCGTGGTAATTTAGTACGGGGGGTCAACGTAGAGACAAATGTTTTTCAATGTTTAAACTATTGTTCCTCTTTAGTTCTTTGATATTTGGCACTACCGGCACAGACATAATGCATAAAAACAAACGCAGCAATAAACATGAAACTTGACAACCTCCGCACGCGACCCGAAAATCGGAAATAAAAATCAGCTAATGTTTAACCAGCAAACAATAATATTCATCGACTAAAGAAAGCAGTCCGATAAAATTTTCACACTGCAGGCCTTAATTAAGAAATACGATACGTTTATTTTTAGTTATTTGTTGATTTTCCGTGCGTTGGCAGGTTGCAGGTTTATATTCTCAAATCTTGGGCTTATGACCGTAAAGGATTGAATACGACGTAAATCTCCTTTTCTAACTTGCACAAAACCTGGTATCAGTCTGTTTCATTCGCACCTACATGCAGTATTGGATTCAGTCCTTGATTTCTAATGCAACTGTTTCTCCAAAATTTACGGATCTCTGCCCGAGCTATTTGAAAACGTAGAGAAAAAACTCTAAATACTTCTTGAATTGAGGAAGACTCTTTATGCCAGAATTAGTTTCTGACATGTCGATAATAGAGATTTTTCCTCAATTCAAAAAGCATTTGGAGTTTTTTCTCTACGTCTTCAAATAACTCGACCAGAAATCCGTTCATTTTGGTGAAACAGTTGCATTAGAAATGAAAACCTGAACTAATTTTGACCAGAAAATCGATAAGGTCAATACATTTTTGTAATCAGGAGAACTCCTTTTATCAGATAGGGCAATAAAAAAGATATGTTTGTGTTTAAAAATCAAAAGTTGGTCCACTTCCGGTTGATATTTTAATCACCGGATTCACCAATCGTTTGTATTTGTTAATTAATAATAATAAATAATGTTATTATTGTATGCAAACTATTATAATGTGTTAGTAAAATTTGGGTGTTAAAATTAAACATTATACCTACCCGTAACAACCTGCAACTTTACAGTTTTAATTAATCCCGTTGAAAAGTTTCTACATATCATTATCCTATTCAAGTCCTTCATATCTTTAATTGATTCGAGCCCGTTGTTGCAATAATATTTTTCAAAAAGTAAATTAAAAATTAATACTTATTCAATTAAACGGAAATATTTTACTTCAATTTTAACATTGCATAACGAGATTAATGGTGATTAATAAATTGCATATGAAATAATAATTTAAGAAAAGGAATTTAACTCCTTCTTCACATCCATAATTGATTCGTGCCCGTTGTTGCAATAGTTCAAAAAACAAAAGTAGCCAATAGAAAAATAGAATTCGGTGTCATTTCTACGACAAAAATTTCCTGGATATTTTTGCACTTAGCATGAAATTAATAAGTGGAAATTATTTCAGCCAATCAAAATTATTTATTTATTAATAATGACATCATAATGACATAATGGACCAACGTCTGTGTCGTTGCAATTTTCTTACCGAATATGCCCTCGTGCATTGTTTAATATCCGTAAATTTTATTCTCATGCATTTCCAAAACGTAATTAATACGTTTTGGAAATGCCTTCGAAAAAATTTCCGGAAATAATCAATGCACTAGGAATATTGTAAGTGAAAATATTTTACTGGAATTGCTTCAGAAAGTTGTCTATTTTAATATTCTAGAAAGAGGCTTGGAATGATATCAGAAACACAAATTAAGGTCATAATTATTACTAAATTGCATATGAAATAATAAATATAAAATAAAAGAGACGATTAGATAAGGGAATCAAACCCCTGATCCCAACTCTCTCGAATGGTGACAATGGGCGTCACTAACCAAGCGACTAAAATTTCTCGTCATGAGCGGTGTGCTTGACGCTGTTTTGAATTTGAAACTGAAATATGCCGCTCTATTTCGACCAATCCTAGTTTACCTGTGCGGTTCTCAAACAAACTTTACCGCGTGGTCTAGCCTGGTTGCAAGTGTAACGTAAGTTGGAATGAATTTTACTTTACCCTGGGCTTTTCCAGTGCACGCACTGTACAGTGGAATTCAATAGAAATGAGACACTTGAATAACTGGTTGTCTATCTTTATTTTGTAACCCAAGAAATTTGACAACACTGTAAAGTAGATAGTAAGGTCGTAGGCACGGAGTGACAGAGCTGACGGAGGCCGTTATTCAAAATTCTGAAACTGAAACGCACGTGGACGGGATTGTTTGGTTTGAAGGCTCTCTCGAACCAACGAAAATTACACAAGTCGTCGACACGTTTTTTGGATTTAAGTTCTAAATGTCAAATTTCAATTTCTGTTACGTAACTAATAAAGGAAAAATTAGTGTGTTTAACGAAAGTTTGCTTTTAATTTATTATAAATTATTATTTAATTTGTATGACAATAATTGAACTAACATAATCATAACTATGTCAAAACTAATAAAATTTAGCAGTTTCGACCAATCAGAGAACAATTTAATGGAAATCTCAATGCACTTGGAAAACTACGGTCCCTTCGGGCTATTTCGGAAAAATCTTTTTTATATTACTTATTTATTACTTGCAATTTTCGTAGTTTCACCAGCACGTGGCTAAAGTCATCCTATTATTCATAACTGCCTTGTTTCCCGACAATTTTGAGCGTTTGGTGAAGGGGCTTTCATAGTGCCAGAAGAGCGGGCGGCGGGCGGTACGGTAAACCAGAAAAATTGTGAGCAAAGCGATAACTCTCCTGTTATTTGCAAAATCTAAATTCATGGGGTAAACTACACATTTCACCAGCTGGCAGCATCAGACAGAACCCTTCGCTGTCTATGCAACCCTCAATAAACTTTATGGTCCAGCTCATTAACAAATAGTTACTTGTGCTTTCAGAAAGGTTTACCTGCGTATTCGGGTGAATGCACTTTGGGTAACTACTGTGCTGCATTTAAGAAATAAATTCTCAAGACTCGGGTTGTAAATAATTATTGTCTGTTAATTACCCTTTTCTTACAAATTTAAAATAGTAAATGGTAAATGTTCTGAACAAAAATGGTTCCTTTACTATGTCGAGTTCTCTATTCTGTATTATTTTATCAGTCATTCGCTTTTCATTATCGGCTTTAGCCATTGGAAGAATTTATATAGAATGAGAAGTCATAAGCATTTCAAAAACCATATAGAAAACATGAAGAATTTAATAATAAGATGAAGTTTAACATCAAAAATAGATCCAACACTCCGAAGAAACAGAAAAACGGTTCCTCGTTTTAACAGGCTAAAATGACTCAGGATGTATAAAAAAAATTTTGTTTACTTAATAGTAATTTACAATAGTGCTTTTTGGCTTGTAAAATGACCACGAGCGCAACGCGCGCGTGAGTGGTCATTTAAAAATCCGACAAGCACGAATCTTTGAAAGCCGGAAATTTCTGGAATCTGCAAAGTCTCGAGCTAAATTTGACATGACAACTTAAACTAAAACTGCAATTTAAAAAAACTCACACAATTATGAATCTAGTTTTCTATGCACTCTATTTTTATTTCAAAATTTGTGTTTCAATTGCAAGGAATAAATAAGTAATATAAAAAAGATTTTTCCGGAATAGCCCGAAGAGACCGTAGTTTTCCAAGTGCATTGAGATTTCCATTAAATTGTTTTCTGATGGGTCGAAACTGCTAAATTTTATTAGTTTTGACATAGTTATGATTATGTTAGTTGAATTATTGTCACTTATAATATCCCTAGTGCATTGATTATATCCGGAAATTTTTTCGAATGCATTTCCAAAACGTATTAATTAGCCCGAGTGCAACACGAGGGCTAATTACGTTTTGGAAATGCATGAGAATAAAATTTCCTGATATTAATCAATGCACGAGGGCATATTCGGTAAGAAAATCGCAACGACACAGACATTGGTCCATTATGCCATTATGATGTCATTATTAATAAATAAATAATTTTGATTGGCTGAAATAATTTCCACTTATTAATTTTATGCATGGTGCAAAAATTTCCAGGAAATTTTTACATTGTCATACAAATGACAGCAAATTCTATTTTTCTATTGGCTACTTTTCAGTGTCGTGTATTTTCATACAAATTTAATAATAATTTATAATAAATTAAAAGCAAACTTTTGTTAAACACGCTAATTTTCCTTTTATTAGTTACGTAACAGAAATTGAAATTTGATATTTAGAACTTAAATCCAAAAAACGTGTCGACGACTTGTGTAATTTTCGTTGGTTCGAGGGAGCCTTCAAACCAAACAATCCCGTCCACGTGCGTTTCAGTTTCAGAATTTTGAATAACGGCCTCCGTCAGCTCTGTCACTTCGTGCCTACGACCTTACTATCCACTTTACAGTGTTGACAAATTTCTTGGGTTACAAAATAAAGGTAGACAACCAGTTATTCAAGTGTCTCATTTATATTGAATCCCACTGTACAATTAATGTCCATTTACGCAAAACCTACACGAGTTGCAGAGAAATTTACACACTGATGCCCAGTTGCAGAAAGATCATTAAGAGATCGTCAAGATTTTGATGAAAGATTGTCTATCCACTCATTCATAAGAATTTGAAAGCTAGCATTGTTAATGTCTATCAAACACCTATAAATTACAACAATGGATTATTGCTCAAAGTAGTTAAAAAATTAAGAGGAGCATTAGTCGTTTGTTGACGATTTGTCAGCGTTATCCAACCGGGCCCAGTACAATTTAAGAAAAAAACATTTTAACATTACCAAAAAGTAAAGAATTCAAAAAGGCAAGACAATTCGCAGCAATGGTAATGAAATACTCTTTTCTATTGCTTTACGAAGATTGCGTAAGTGAGAAATTTATTCCAGCACTTTGACTTTTAATGACTAATAAATGTTTAATCAAACCCAACAGTTCTGGATTGATATCAAAAATAATGTATTGAAGCACGTCATGTATTAGATATGAGAGATATCTTAGCTTTAAACCTACCGCATTGACATCACTAGTAGAAATTGCATCCACTGCAGCTGCGATTTGAGAGGCTGATTGGGCAGATCCTAAAAGAGCCGCTTGTGAGGCTATGGAATTGATGGCTTCTGAGCCACTTTCAACGGCCAAAAGTATAGCAGTTTTCAATTGGTTCTTTCCCCTGTTGACGTCAGAGTCAGACAAATTGCCACTTTTCAAGCTCTTGACGGCTCCCTCGACTATTTTACCGGCGATCGAACCTGGAGCGGCAACAAGAACTCCAAATAAACCGGTATCACTGTAACAAGTGTTGATGGCGCTGACGGCAAAAGTATCAGAAACGTCGCCGATAGCTTTGCTCAAAACTCCATTGTCGCGAGAGCCCCATTTGACTTGAGGACCCACACCTAGAGCTCGTTGCAAAACGGCGAAAGCTAGCGCTTCTTTTGCATTTTTCAAGGAACCACCCTCTCCAGCAATGGCGACAAAGGCAAAATCACCTCCTTTGTCGGATCTATTAACAAAGATATAATATTATTACCAAGTTTCAGCGCTTTTTGGGATTATGCCACACAGGTGTCCCGGAATAAGGGTGATAAACTTAAGAGGCGGATAGAAAATCAAAAAATAAAGAGACTTATCTTAATAAACATGCCCTCGCTGATGGAGAAAGAGGTCTTCAAAGTTGAGTTTCAAAAATCTTTTTTTTTTACTCCTAACCCTTATGGCAAAGGTTTGCACAAGTACTGCTGAAATAAGTTATCATGTATCTACTGTAGCTATCCATTTTGATAGCAATTGTTCAGTGGCGTAGATATTGGGAAGTGTGTTCCCTTTTCTTCTCCCACATTCGACGCTTTTGGAAATTTTTAAAATTTAATGACTTTCTCGAATTTTGCATTCAATTTGAGACAAAAAAATGACTTAAATAAAATTCTCATTTGGACAACAGTTTCGGAGAAACTCTCGACTTCAATGGTCAAAACCCCCAATTTTAGAAAATGGATAACCTATTGATTTTGAACACAAATATTTTAGGAACGAGGCGACACAATTTTGATAAGGCAAATTTTTTTAAAAGATGGTTTGTGGAATCCAAAAACCTTGCCGTCTTTGTAAAATAGTTAGTGGCAAAGAAGCTATAGAGAAAAGAGTGGCATTCTGCACCCTTTGAGTTGAGCTGACCGCGTGCTTTCATTCAAAAGCAGGCTCCTTTCAGGCTGCTTCTTTTCAATCTACCTGTCCCTCGAATTTATGGAGTCCATTACCAAACGCTATAACTACTTTATTGTATCGTTGATTCATTTAGGGACATCCGCAAGGGACGACTGGTCAAAAAGACAGCTCCCAGTGCTTACACGATGCCATTTCAATCAAAATTTGCTTCGAGAGTCGTTCACTTTTATGTGACCGGCACTGTACATGGGCAAACCTTCAGAAAAATCTATCAAAAGGGTTAGAAGTTACGTCAAAAAAACAATTTTTGAAACTCAACTTTAAATGCCCCCTTCTGCGATATCAACCGTTTTCGAGGGCATGTTTATTATAAAATGTCCCTTTTTGATTTTCTAACCGCCTCTCAAGTTTGTCACCCTTATTCCGAGACACACTGTATACATTTTTTATTAAGTACAGTGTATCTCACTGGTTTAGTCCTCTAAAGTTGTAAAAACTCAGACCACATATTTAGAAAATGTAAGTGATTTTATTAGACCCGTATTTTTTTATTTGGTTCTAGGGTCAATATTATGCCCAGAATTATTTTTTTTAATTTTTGGAGTGGGAGATTAGTGACGTAGCCGGCCCCTGCACGGCGTAGTTCTAAAAGAAATCGTATGATGGTGCTTTACTCAGATTCCTTGCGTTCTATTTATAAATCGAATACCAATCCACTGTACACATGTCGCGCAGCGCAGCATAGTAGCCAAAAACAAGAGTCTATTCAATATAGGTGTGAGTCTTGGATACGGCGGTCCAATACGTCATCAAAAACAAAAATTGCAAATATTTACAAAAATATAAAATAAAAAATGGGAAAAAAAAATATTTAAGCCTCTTTTAGTTATTTGCATGCATCTAGAGAATAAAAAGTGCAATGTTTTTTTTTAGGCAAGTACCTCATTGAAGCCATGGGGCAAAAAATATTTTCCTGCACTCTGCACCACTTCTCATCTGAAACGTAAGCTTACCATACGTTCGGTTATTCAATCTTTATTGACGCCATGAATAGAAAAGAGATCGAGAACCAACCAACTTGACACTTAACGGTCTCAAACTTTGCGTGTGTTTGCTGCATTAGAGAAAAACGGTCATGTAGCCATCTGTCATAACTTATTTGATTGTTTTACAACTTAAAAGACTAAACCGGTGAAATATACTATAATGACCTAATTTCTCCGCCTTTGTAGGGCGATGGAGCAGTGGCGCCCTCTCCTGCTTCCATATTCAAACTCTGTGCATATTGCACTAGTTCATTATGATCTACCCCAAGTCCAACAACAGCAGCTCGACCAGCAGTAAAGTTAGTGCATACATAGTGTTGAAGAGTCTCTGAAGAAATTTTTCCCAATCGATATTTGGGACTGTACAATGAGTTACCCAAACCTCTTCTAAACGCTGCTTTATGAACCAGATCAACCGCCCTCAACTAAAATCATGATTTTAAAACTAAATAGAGTAAAATTTACGTAACAAACCTGTGGTGGTCGTAATTTTAGTTCTAATCGTTGTCTCGGCACATTGTCGGAAAGTTCCCATGGTTTAAATACTTGCTGTGTAGAAACTTCTGTCAGAAATGGCAAAGATTTTTCAATTGCATCACGAGTGCCTTCAAGCGTGTATGAGACGATTTCACGATCAGACGTAGCCCTTAAACTGGCCCCAACTTGTTGGATATTGCGGGTAATGGCAAATTGTGAGGCGTTCTTTGTCGACAAACCAGCAGCCACTCGAAGAGCGTGAGTGACGCCTTGATTCTCAGATGTTTCATTTCTTGAGCCGGCTCTAAAAACAACTTACATATTGCAAGAGCTAAAAACCACTGCCGATACTGTACCTGAATACGATGGAAATACGGGAAATAGGGGAATCATTATCAGCTGAAGCAACCACTAAGTTGTTGGGTAAAGTTGTGTTTCTTATGTCATAACTACTGGTTCCGCTTACGGGGACAGCTTGACCGGTAGAGTAGCCACGAGCCTGTAATGTTGTATAAAGTGAGAACTTGCGGAATTTTTGAATGTTGAAGTTCCATACAGTTTACATAACAGGTAAGTTTTTAGTCAAATATTTGTTGAATCGAAGTCAACTTACCGCTATGATTCGGAGAAGTGGAACCTTTGCTATCTTTGAAACCATTTTAACTGAAATCCAATAAAGAAGTACGATATTTTATAATTTTATAAAATTATTACCTTGACGTGCACAATCTGTCAAAATGTACCACTACCAACTTTAATTACGATTGCGTAACCTTGTCCTGCCGATTCGTATCCGATGCCAATCCGAATCCGATCACTCCGCAAGTGCTAACGTCACGTTGCGGTAACCAGTCACTGCACAGGAGTAACCATGACCATAAACTTATAGAGTGACAAGACAGACAAGTGACAAGGACAAATCAATTCAATTTGGAATTTGGTTGGGTTTTGGGAAATAACAATAGAACCAAATAAAACTGTATTATCATTTTAAGTTGTCAGGATACGGGAGGAGTAAATGCCTTTGCAAATGCAGGGTATTGCGGTCCTGGTACGTACTCTGCTTTTGTCTAGTCGAAAAGTTTGGTTAAGTTTAATTTTCCCATTTTTTAAAGAACGCCGTGGAGCCGATGCAGGTGGACGCTCCACCCGAAGACAATGACAATAACGAGGAGGAGAGCTACGTGGTGGAGAACCCGTCATTGGACTTGGAGGTGTACGCCAATAGTTATGTGGGGCTGGCCAAATTTTCTCGCTTGATTTTCATCATTGACCATTGTCCCTCCCTTCGTTTAGAAGCTCTAAAAATGGCAATATCTTACGTCATGACGACATACAACGTTAATCTCTATCAACTTCTTCATCAAAAACTAGCGGAAGTTACAAGTGCCCTAAGTGTTCCTGATGTGGCAGCACCGTCAACATCTCAAGATATTCCTGCCATTGACAATCCTTGGATGGAAACTCGCTCGAAAAAAGCCGCATTCAAGTTAGAGAAACTGGATAATGACCTCAAAAATTACAAGTCAAATTCAATCAAAGAAAGTATCAGGCGAGGCCATGACGATTTGGGCGACCATTACCTGGATTGTGGCGACCTTTCGAATGCTTTAAAATGCTATTCCAGAGCTCGGGATTACTGCACTAGCGGCAAGCACGTGGTTAACATGTGTTTGAATGTGATTAAAGTATCAGTTTACTTGCAAAACTGGTCACACGTTTTGAGTTATGTTTCTAAAGCTGAAGGCACCTCTGATTTTACTGAAGCGCAAGCTAAAGATTCCAACCAAGTTATTGTAACTAAACTGAAATGCGCTGCTGGTTTAGCCGAATTAGCAACAAAGAAATACAAATCTGCTGCCAAACACTTCCTGCAAGCCAACTTGGATCATTGCGACTTTCCTGAACTTTTATCTCTGAATAATGTGGCTATGTACGGGGGTCTTTGCGCCCTAGCTACATTTGACAGACATGAATTGCAGAAAAATGTGATTTTTAGTAGTTCATTCAAGTTATTCCTCGAATTGGAACCGGCTTTACGAGACATCATTTTCAAATTTTACGAATCGAAATATGCGTCATGCCTGAAGTTGCTTGATGAAATTAAAGATAATTTGCTTCTGGATATGTATATTGCCCCACATATAAATACTTTGTACACTCAAATTCGGAATCGCGCCTTGATTCAGTATTTTAGTCCATACTTGTCGGCGGATATGCATAAAATGGCCATAGCATTCAATCGAACGGTTCCAGCTTTGGAAGATGAATTAATGCAGTTGATTTTGGATGGTCAAATTCAGGCCAGGATCGATTCTCATAATAAAATTTTGTTCGCAAAAGATGTTGATCAGAGAAGTACTACGTTTGAGAAGAGTCTCTTGATGGGAAAAGAATATCAGAGAAGGACAAGAATGTTAATTCTAAGAGCAGCTGTTTTGAAAAATAAGATTCACGTTAAGGTGCGTTATTACAAATGTTGAGTATTTTTTAATCTATTGTAACATTTGTTGCAGAGTCCTCAAAGAGATACTAGTGGAGGTCAAGCTGGGGAAGTGACTGTAGCTCCTGGAACTAGTAGCGTGTTATCAGCGCGAAATTAAAGTGTTTTGATGGACATTGATATTTCATCCTGCATAACCGTTTTTGTGTTACTTAAATTCTGTATGAGTTGTGGAATTAAATAGATTATTCTCATCAGGTCTAATATACATATATGTATTTAAACACACTTTGTTTATTATTAAAAACATTGGAGGTAAATTATTTAGAAGTTTTTAATAAAACTCTTTTGAGATTTATGTCTAAAAAGTTTTGAGACTATACTTTTTTTTGCTGCATGTTGTTCTTTGTTAGGTTTATGAATAGTTTGCATTAAAAAAATATTGACATTTCTTTGCGTTATTACAATTACAAGCCAGGCAATAAAGTTATATTGGAGTACATTAATTAAAGTTAATTTTTGCAAAATTTTAAGTTAACTCTATTAGAAATACGCTTTTAGGCCCCGGCGGCTCTCTCTGGGAGACCTTGTATACTATTATACACTGACAACTAATTTCCATTACCTAAATATCTTCCTGCATTTTGCATAAATTGCAAAATAGACAATTTTACTATAGAATTTTTAACGCTTAAGTATACGCAATTATTAATATCAGTTAGCTGACACAAGCGCTAGACCTCAATCAACGGCTAGACCTTATGGTGTAGTTAGACCTGGCAGCCTGACGCTTGTATGCAATAGCATCGGACTATTTGAAACGATGAAGAATTTCGATCAGAAGTGCGTTTCTGACTTGCCTAAAACGCACTTCTTGCATTAAAAGTTTTCATTGTTTTTGTTCTTATTGCGTGCAATAAGCACCACTAGTTTTACTTATATTCAGCCATAGTCTTAGCGAGGTAAGATCTAATTCAGTGCAAATATTTTCATAATGATGGCACTTCCGCATATACCAGAAGTTGACCTGAACTTTGTTATTTTAAATGGAATACCCCATTTTTTTGTGGACTTTGTGAAGAATTTGAACATCATTTTGTTCAAAATTTATCCATATTTTTATCAGTATTTTTCGAGATACTCATTCTTTTTTTGAAAATGTTGACAGGAAAATATGCGACTAAAAAATTAAAGTGTCGGCAACAGGCGGGTGAGACATAACGTTGAAGCTAATGGTCGGATGAAAAAATTACTAAAATATTGTACCTACAGTAAAGTTTCTAATAAACGACATACGTTGACCTCACAAGAACAGCGAAAAGTCATTTCTTTTTAAATGGCATGATACCTAATTACATACACCAGTTGCTAGAGAAAAGTAATGCGCTTCTAATGATGTATGATGTTCCTTTGGCGAAAACGTGTGTCTCCTAGAAGTTTCTCTGATAAATAAGAAAATCGCAAATATGTAAAGAATCATGCATTTTTGGTATAGGAACATCATATATGATTAGAAGTGCATTATTTTTCTCTACCAACTGGTGTACACGCAGATTCAATATAAATGAGACACTTGAATAACTGGTTGTCTACCTTTATTTTGTAACCCAAGAAATTTGACAACACTGTAAAGTGGATAGTAAGGTCGTAGGCACGGAGTGACAGAGCTGACGGAGGCCGTTATTCACCCCGACAATTCTATCTTCACTTATTTATTTTGTATAGGATTTGATTATATTTTATTAAGACCAAAAAATTAAGTAAAAAATTTGCACCACTGACATTGCCGCATGCGTGTCAGCATAATAAATCGCAATTAAAATAGAAGTTATATATTGTTTATTAATGTTTATTAATGTAACCTAGGAATAATAATTCAAATTTCCAAAAATTGCAAAAAATTCCAATTTGCAAAAATTTTAAACAATATCGTGAGTTTCTTATTCTTCTTTTCTTCGTTTCGTATTCTTCTTTTTTGGACTTTTGACATTAATTATAAAAATTCATAAAATTTACCAGCGTTGTAAATAAACTAACGTTACTCTTCATATTAACACTTTTCACCGATTTATAATGTTTTTCGTAGTTTTACCAGCATAATTGGCGTCCTTTAAACGTCCCTAGCACGTGGCTAAAGTCATCCTATTATTCATAACTGCCTCGTTTCTCGACAATTTTGAGCGTTTGGTGAAGCGGCTTTCATAGTGCCAGAAGAGCGGGCGGCGGGCGGTACAGTAAACCAGAAAAATTGTGAGCAAAGCGATAACTCTCCTGTTATTTGCAAAATCTAAATTCATAGGGTAAACTACACATTTCACCAGCTGGCAGCATCAGACAGAACCCTTCGCTGTCTATGCGACCCTCAATAAACTTTATGGTCCAGCTCATTAACAAATAGTTACTTGTGCTTTCAGAAAGGTTTACCTGCGTATTCGGGTGAATGCATTTGGGTAACTACTGTGCTGCATTTAAGAAATAAATTCTCAAGACTCGGGTCGTAAATAATTATTGTCTGTTAATTATCCTTTTCTTACAAATTTAAAATAGTAAATGGTAAATGTTTTGAACAAAAATGGTTCCTTTACTATGTCGAGTTCTCTATTCTGTATTATTTTATCAGTCATTTGCTTTTGGTTATCGGCTTTAGCCATTGGAAGAATTTATATAGAATGAGGAATCATAAGCATTTCAAAAACCATATAGAAAACATAAAGAATTTAATAATAAGATGAAGTTTAACATCAAAAATAGATGCAACACTCCGAAGAAACAGAAAAACGGTTCCTCGTTTTAACAGGCTAAAATGACTCAGGATGTATAAAAAAAAATTTTGTTTACTTAATAGTAATTTACAATAGTGCTTTTTGGCTTGTGAAATGACCACGAGCGCAACGCGCGCGCGAGTAGTCATTTAAAAATCCGACAAGCACGAATCTTTGAAAGCCGGAAATTTCCGGAATCTGCAAAGTCTCGAGCTGAATTTGACATGACAACTTAAACTAAAACTGCAATTTAAAAAAACTCACAATTATGAATCTAGTTTTCTAAGCACGCTATTTTTATTTCAAAATTTGTGTTTCAATTGCAAGGAATAAATAAGTAATATAAAAAAGATTTTTCCGGAATAGCCCGAAGGGACCGTAGTTTCCAAGTGCATTGAGATTTCCATTAAATTGTTTTCTGATTGGTCGAAACTGCTAAATTTTATTAGTTTTGATATAGTTATGATTATGTTAGTTGAATTATTGTCACTTATAATATCCCTAGTGCATTGATTATTTCCGGAAATTTTTTCGAATGCATTTCCAAAACATATTAATTAGCCCGAGTGGAACACGAGGGCTAATTACGTTTTGGAAATGCATGAGAATAAAATTTCCTGATATTAATCAATGCACGAGGGCGTAAGAAAATCGCAACGACACAGACATTTGCCCATTATGTCATTATGATATCATTATTAATAAATAAATAATTTTGATTGGCTGAAATAATTTCCACTTATTAATTTTATGCATGGTGCAAAAATTTCCAGAAAATTTTTACATTGTCATACAAATGACAGCAAATTCTATTTTTCTATTGGCTACTTTTCAGTGTCGTGCAATTTTCATACAAATTAAATAATAATTTATAATAAATTAAAAGCAAACTTTCGTTAAACTTAAATCCAAAAAACGTGTCGACGACTTGTGTAATTTTCGTTGGTTCGAGGGAGCCTTCAAACCAAACAATCCCGTCCACGTGCGTTTCAGTTTCAGAATTTTGAATAACGGCCTCCGTCAGCTCTGTCACTCCGTGCCTACGACCTTACTATCAACTTTACAGTGTTGTCAAATTTCTTGGGTTACAAAATAAAGGTAGACAACCAGTTATTCAAGTGTCTCATTTATATTGAATCTGCGTGTACCTATGTAATTAATTAGGTACCTACCACGCCTTAAAGAGCAACGACTTTGCTATCACATGCGTTTTTTTCTCACTGTATGCATTTTGACGTGCAGAGATTAGTTCTCTCATTTTAGATCACTGCATAAAAGGAAATGGAATGATAACAATATGAGTCAAGTGCAAGTAAATACTGTAAATAACCCAGTTAATTTAATGGAATGACGCCGCGCGCATGCATTGAGTACGCAGCTGGTCCACAGTGGTACGCTCCGCCTTCATCCAGTGTCGTATTCACCGAGTTACTCTTTCTTCAAACGTTGTTACTTCATACTGAATAAAACGTGTTAATACAGGCCTGGTTTTCGCGCGCCGGTATGATAACTCAAGACCATATTCATAATGTTTGACGCAAGATCGTTTCTAGTATTCTGCAGAGTAATTGCACTACATCATTTTGAGCAGCCTTAAAGTGAGACAGATAGGTATAACCCATTTTATGACTGTCGAACAGAGAACGACAATAAGCACCAAATTTATATTTTCAAATTTGTAAAAAACCACGCATATTTTTAGTAATATAAATATAATTAAGTCGAATGGCGCATGATGAGGTTTACAGCAAACTAAAGTCAAATTGAGCTATTTATTTAATGTTAAAGTAAACATTAGTGTTTTGGGCATATTAACGTTTTTCAAAGTATCTAGCGCTGAAATAAAAGTCATATTTTTTATTTGTACGGACTACGGAGCTTTCTTGGAATTACGAAATGCATTTCCTCTCTTTTCAATACGTGCCCCTGCTAATACAAAAAATAACGTCCATGCATTTTGCTGACGTTCCCCCCATAACAAATTCAACGTGCTATCGTCAACTGTTGCTGACACTTCAATTTTTTAGGCCACATTATTTTATTGTCAAGCTAGGCTTTTAAAGTCGCCCGAGGGGTATAAACATCAAGTAATGTCCGTGGTGCATAGTGCATACAAAATTTTATATTTTACTAATCTGTTGCGTAAAATTACTGCTAAAATAATAGACAAAAAAGTTTCGACCCAATTTACAAGGTGGGGTATCAAGGAATACGTATTTTTTTGTGAACAAAGTGGTTTTACATAAATAACTATTATGGCCCGCGAGGGCATTGATAGCATAATGTATCTTGTACCTATCCAAGCCATTATTAAACAATAATGAACTAGTAAAACATAAAATTGATAAGCAACTTAAATTTTGCAATGGCCACATATTCGTGAATATATATTTGTGTTATGGCGAAGCACGTCGAAATTTGCGTGAAACTAAACGGATTTACTAGCAAAGATTTTTTATGAGATTGTGCTCATCTCATCACACTGTTATTAATTAAATCTTGTTTCGAAAACTATCGATTATTATACTTACCTGGGTTTACTAGAACTTTTTTTAAATATTTATCTATACTATTACCTGTCAAAGTCTAAAATTCTAAATTAAAAAATTAAATTTAGCGACCCTGTATAATTTCTCAAAAGTAAAAACAATTCAAAGACATTCCATATATATTCTTAACTAGTCTTTACATAATTTTTTCGTAGAACTCGTAATTGTCCCTGTATAATCGTCTTGACTCACCTTGTTTGTTCAAAAATAATTTCCGGTTATAGACTTCTTTTTCTAGTTTATTTGTGTTTTTAAATCAAATTTATTTGGAAAACGATCTAATTTTTTAGGATTATTCTTGAATTTTGTAATTATTTAGCGATATTTCGAAAATGGTTACAAATAGCCATAGGAGTGTGCATACAAAAAATGTTCGTTTTTAGTTTCTACATCATATCGTTAAAAAATATACAGGGTGTTCCATTTAAAAAAATGGAGAAAATTAAATTCAAAAAGTTCTAAATTGAAAAATTGAATTGAACCACCCTGTATAATTTTTCAAAAGTTAAAATGGATCAAGGACATTTCACAGATGTTTCCTAACTAGTCTTTACATATTTTTTTCTTAGAACTCATAATTGTGACTGTAGTGATTTTTCTAACATGCATCTGCAAATGCCATTATTTGAACAAAAAAAATCGTTACATCCAAGTGGTTTGGAAATAGTCAGCAATAATATTGGATTGAAAAGAGTCTAGGAAAAGGCTCTGAAAAATCTTCTTTTACACACCACATTCCATTTAAAAAAATGTCACTTGTACTTGTATAATTGTCTTGGCTCACCCTGTATGTTCAAAAATAATTTCCGGTTATAGAATTCTTTCTCTAGTTTATCTGTGTCACGGTGTATCTGTGTTTTTAAATTAAATTTCTATCTATCATAAAACTCAAGCTATCAAAGTCGGACGCACTATTGTCCCACCCTGTATATATTAGGAAAAGTTTTTGGTCTTAAAGAGTTCTATTACAAGTTAAAATTACTGCACTTATTTTCCTTACACTCTGTATAAATAGTTGCTCACGATAGTTACTAAATTTAACAAATAAGTGGTTGATTAATTAATAAAATTTATTGATAATTACTTATATTTAAACAAGCAAACGTTCAATTTCTTGATTGATCGTTTGAATCTGGGGCTTTAACTGCGACCCCTCATTGATAGTGACACTGCAGGCAATCACAGATCTTGAAACACCGCAAGCTCGCCCCAATGCTTGCTTAGATCGAACAAACACATACGGAACATTTTTATCTTCGCACAACAAAGGAAGATGAAGTAAAATTTCCAAGGGCTCCGCATCGGCAGCCATCACAATGAATTCCGCAATACCACGATTTAGAGTCTTGGTAACTTCGTTGGCTCCTTTACGCAGCTGTTTGTAGTTCATCGCTTGTTGAACCAAATTCAAGATTTTGGTGGTCAAAATGGCATCGGCCAAGGGGTAGGCTTTGGGGTTCACTTCTTCAACCTAAAACAAAAATTGTTATTTTTTTTATTGCTAAAGCAATTAAAGGAGACTCACCATTTTGTTAACTTCAATGGAACCTCTCGGCAAACGTTTGCTTCACTGAGGAACTTGAAAATTGTTTTAACACGTGCTGACTGACGCGCAATAAAACTTAACCTCAAAAACAATAAAACAAATGCCAAACCAACGTTTCGGTTCGGAACGTGTTGGTTGACAAGATCAGTGGGAGGGGACTCAAATACGCCGAAATAAAACTAAATTGAGTTCTGATCCGCGTTCTTAGATGGCGCTCGTGGCGACAATTTTTAGGGATTTCTGAGGACTTCTGGAGTTTTTATTTTTTTAGCGTTGCCTAAAGCATCACCAATCCAAATCGTTGGCGGCAGTGGGCGGCAGGTCACCCTGGTCAGCCATTGTTCCCCAGTGTTGTGTTCACAATTTGAACCGTGATTTGAATGTTTGAATTTAAAACATTAAATCCTGTGTCATCGTTAAGTAAAAGTGTTCGGAAGTGTTATTCATCAATAATAATGAAAACGCGTTGTGTGCCCGGTTGTACCGACAAAACTGTTTCTAGGTAAGTTTTGTATCTACGGTAACATTTGTTATTAATTATTAATGGCCGGTGTTACAATGATTAACGGAAAGTTAGCGATAACATCTCTTGCAATAACTAACCGATAATCGGTATGGTTTCAGCTGCTGCAACTAGTTCCTAGTTTTCCTTTAACACCGATTGTAAAACCGACTCTAAAATAAGCAACAGGTGAAATTTTGGGCTTTGATTTCTATGATTTTACATTCACAGGCATAATATTCCAAGAGACCCGCACATAAGGGACATTTGGATACAGCGTGTGGGTAATCCAAAGTTGTGCCGTATACTGGAGGAGAACCCAAAACTGATCCACACTTACACTGTTTGTGAGCAACACTTTGACGATAGGTGCAAACAGGAGAGTGGACGATTGCTGAAGTTTTCATTGCCTACCTTAAGATTACCGGGTAGGTTTGTTATTGTTGTTACATTTTTGATGAACTTGATTTGGTATTTTATAATATTTTTTGAATAAACCATATCTCTATTATCATTATTAGTATTTATTAGCATACTTAGAGTTAGTAATAATAGCTATTGTGTAAACTAGGGCCTTACAATTAATTTGATTTTCACATTTTTATTTGAAAATGTGAATTTCAAATTTAATTGTAGGCACTAGTTTATGCAAAAGATGAAATCAGAATTATTTTAAATTCCCGCGCTGTTTTTTTTTTCAAGAGTTACAGAAATCTGAATATTCAACAAATTTGTGCTGCAAGTACTGATCCGCGTTCTTAGATGGCGCGCGAAACAGCTTACAATTTGTTTTCAAGGAAGTCGCTCATCTGAGAGAGTTTATCTATGGACAAGATACCGTCGATACCGTCATAGATAATAGATACCGTTTTATTCACGAATGCGCTCGACCACCGTCGGAAAAGGGCTCTCCCACTCTTACTTATCATGATCGCCAACCAAATTGCAATAAAAAACACCAAAATTTTTTATTAATATTACAATTTTACTTAAATCTTAAAGTCAGCTAAAATTTTAGTTAATTGGGCTAAAAAAACGATTGTCGGTTTTCTTTAGTTTAATTAGGTGGCACTTCAATAAAATCCGGTAAAAAATAACCGACAATCGGTTAGATTGGCAACACTGATGGCATGGTTCAAAGTAAAGCGCCAACTTCAAATTTTATGATTTTCAGATAATACAACTTTTTATTGTAATTTGTTTTTGTAAAATACATTTATTTCAACATTCTTTAATATAATAGTTACATTTCTTGAAATATCTTACATTCTGTAGGAGGGCCTCGGGTGCGTTTTGCCGCGTAAAAGCAAAGACTCGACGGGTTTTCGGATTATATTTGCAAATCAAAAAAGGTACACGTCAGTGCGTCTCTCAACTCTACCGTCACCAACGGAAAAAGCAAAAGTAACTAAAACAAAACTGACAACCTAAACGACTGAACAGTTCATGCTGATATGGCGGCAAATTCAAATTTGAATTAATTGACTACAATTCTCATTTAATTTTGATAAATTTATTAGATCTTGAGAATTAAATATATTAAATATTATTAAATAATATCCAAAATAAAATGGACAATATAATATATTCAATACAAACGCGTCTTTTATGTAAAACCCACCGTAAGCATGTTTAAAGCCAGCTACAGACTATGTGCGGACGTGTGCGCACGTACGCAAATGTGGTGATGTGCTGACATTTGCCTACGTGCGCGAACATACGCCATTGCCTAACCACTATCTAGAATTCTAGACGAACAACCAGTTGTTAAAAGGGACCATTATTGCTGGATGTCGTGGAACTGATTTGTCTCGTACAAATTTAATAACTAAAGGTTCTAAATGCTCTAAATCTAAAAACATTGACTAAGAGTTGGTATTTATTTTTTAGATTATTTGAGTCTCAGCATTTTGCTATTAAATCTGAACGAGACAAATCAGTTTCACGACATCTAGCGGCGATAGTCCATTTTAAGAACCGGTTGTTCGTCTAGATAGTGGCGTTGATTGATAGTGGTTAGTCAATTGACTATATACACACACCATGTGAAATCACACTCGCACGTGTGGTGTGGCATTCGTGTCGGGAAACATCACATTCACAATACACACAAATTTTCTTTGATGTGTGCTTCATTTACCGACTTTTATCCAAACGTCTACGAATGCTGCACCTAAGCGAACTTTGTGATGCGTTGTCTCACATGCCTCACATTTGCGTACGTGCGCACATAGTGTGTAGCCGGCTTAACACTCATGACAATCAAGTTTGCGGATGCGATTGTCGATTGCGCTTGCGCATTAAAAGAGGTCACAAGAAAATATGGCGGAGGTTAGTGCGCTGTGTGTCTTTCTAATTTTCTTTAAAAATTGCCCCAATTAGGGCGCGAATAGTCCAAAATGTTAGGATTTGCGATTTTATAGTGATCGTTTAAAATAACCATTGTGGAAAACCCGTGCAAATCGGTTTGACAATACAAATTTAGTAGTGTTGTTATTCTGACACTTCTGACAGTCAGTGAATAAACGCAGGTAAGTGGTGTTCCATATGCCAAAATCACAGTGTTTTTGATTGTGACATTTTAAATGGTACTACCTGAAGGTTGTTGTTCGCAATTGCTCCATTATTCACGTTTTCAACGAAATTTTTTTACGCATTGATAATCTGTAGAGATTGTGGCCTTGACAATTTAGGAACAAATCGTAATTAGGCTCCACAAATGCCTGGGAAATCGTGACAGGTTCATAACGAGCCATATAAATCGTTATTAGACGTTGGTGCCGTTGTTACTAGTTGTGTCTGTTGTATGTAAATGCGTCTTCTGCTCTCTGCAATTTAGTTGAACAATTTGGCATTGGCAGAACGGAACAGGCAGAACAGGTGTGCATCTCTGACTCAAATTTGTTATTAAATTTATGATTCATACTTTAAGCACTTGTCATCGGTGGCATTAGGTATATAATAGCACGGGTCACGGGTATGCCTTTCCCTTTGACGTCATTGGAGTTCCAGAAAATTTACGGATAAACCGTACACTAACAAAAAAAATATTATTGTTAATGTTAGAGAGCTGCCTTGCAACTAAATTCGTACATTATGTAGGTGGCGAGTAGTCTATGAACTTTTTCGGCTGTTTTTGTCTTGGAATTGGTTTCCAGTATGCTATTTCAGCATTTCTTTCTCATCTATGGGCTACGGGTCTTCTGTGGTTTCTGCTCAGCCCACAGAACGGTTTTGGTTCTATAGGTGGAGCCTCTGTGCCCCGTTTGGTCCGTCGGCTGTTTCATTTTATTCTTGGTGCCCCAGCACCCGAGGGTGAGACTGTTGTCTCTCATCAGTTGCTTCAAAGATTGTTACATTTCTAGGCCATTTCAGAAGGTATATGAAAATGTATTTAAGTAGAAAGTTTGTTCAATTTTACATAAAATGGTTCAAAGAACTTCATGGTAAACTGTTGAGCGTTTAGCGAAGGTATACTTTTCAAGAATAAAAATAGTGGTACCTACTTATCTTTGTTTTAAAAAGCGTTTTTAAAATAATCTCGATAGTTCTATAAAACTCTTGAGGGACCTCCATTAATTTTAGTGAAGTATAGGTACTTTTTAATTTTACGATTTTTTCAATGAATTTAAATAGGAACGTATAGGAATGTTACCATCATCGTAAAGAGGATGGAAAGATGAAGCAAATGCAAAAATCTGAGGTCTCTAAACTTGAGGACAGAATAAGAAAATACGATAATTAAAATTTTCCTAGCACCCTTGGTTGGTACTCATTTGCAATACTAATCATCCCGCTCTTGTAATTATTAAAAAAATATCACTTGTCCTTGTATAATTGTCTTGGCTCACTCTGTATGTTCAAAAATAATTGCCGGTTATAGACTTCTTTCTCTAGTTTATTTGTGTATTTAAATCAAATTTCTAGCTATCATAGAACTCGAGCTATCGAAGTCGGACGGACTATTGCCTCACCCTGTATATTTGTGAAATAAACAAAAATTATGCAAACACATTCTATTCGGTTATAAAATAACTTTGTTATTTTTACCACACGTGAAATATAATAAATGGAATAAATCGATTGCTGCTTTTTAACTATAATATGTTATTTATTCATCGCTTTGAATCAATTGGTTTGACATGTGACGTAATAATTTACCTATATCTACAATCAATTCGACTTATTGCCGATTACTTAGACCGTGTCTAATTAATCGCTATAATTCCTTTTGGGTAGCAGAATCTAAATTTGTTGATTGGTGTTGCAGGATGTCGACCACTGTCAGCGGTGTGATCCTATCATCCGTGTCCAGTCTTGCGGCCAACGCCACCATGGTGATCAACAAACTACACTCGACCCCATCCGAGCCTATATTCTTGCAAACAAAAACTTGTCAAGGCGTCGCCGGCGTCTTTGTATGGGCCGCTTTATTCTTAACATGCACACAGGTAAGTTTTTGCAGTCCGTACAACAAATTTGATATGATTTTACCAATGGAGTACTTGCCTCATGTTTGGGAAATAGAATATTTAGAAAATGTAGGCGATTTCATTAGACCCGTATTTTTTTATTTGGTTCTAAGGTCTAAGGTCTACGCCCAGAATTAATTTTTTAATTTTTGGAGTGGGAGATTTGTGACGTAGGCGATCCCGGCTCGACGTAGTTCTCAAAAAAATCGTATTGTCAGAAATATAATGCTACGCCACTGGGTTCTGGGTTCGACGAATGACAGCGTGCTCACTCAATAACTTTTGCTTATGTATAATTATTTAAGTTCATTAAACAAACTACAAAATGTAACGGTTTATTTGGGACGCTACCCACCTACCTAACAAAGCAGCGTCGGGATCAATTACTAAAAACGTGAATAATTAGTGATTTAAAAACCTACAACGACATAACCTCAAAAAAAAAACAACGTACGCACGATGCCGCCAAAGAAGCTTAACAACAAGCAAAATTATGGAGCAAAATCACGAGAACTTCCCAACGTTCCTTCAGATAATGACGTACCAACCAACGAAAATGTGGAATCAACGAACGAGCTTTCACAAGGGCTGGGAAATCTAATGTCTAATGCTGATGGAAATCAGGAGGAAAACGACAACAAACAGGTTGATGAAGTCGAAAATCAACACCAATCGATAAGCCCCATCATCGGACGCTTTCCTACCGGATCAACGAATCTACTTAACGAGGCAAGTAGCTTAGATGTAGGAAAAGCACGTACTAATTTCGATGATTTGAGGCGAGAACGAGAAATGTTGCTATGGGAGCGAGAACTCATACGACGTGAACGAGAACTAATGGAACGAGAACGCCGAGTGCTGGATGAGTCCCGTATTTCGTCCCCACGTACAAATGTCCAAGAAGTTCACCACTACGAGGAGTATTCCAACAAACATCTGCCTGAATTCGATCCTGGTACATCGAAGACGTCGCTGACAGCGGATCAATGGCTGAGGAAGGTGGAATCTTTTGCGAAAATTTACAAATGGAGTTCAAATGCGATCCTATTTCACGCTATTGGAAAATTAAAAGGTGCAGCTAAATTTTGGTTTGACAGCCTAGACGAAGATGAAGAGGTGACGACATGGGACCAGTTTAAGGCTAAACTTACAACAGACTTCCCTGTTTTATACGACGATGCCGATATTCATTTTGAATTAAGCACAAAAAAGAAGAAAACCGCGGAATCCTACGAAAATTACGTTTATAATATGAAGGCTATTGCTAGTAAAGGGACTATTAGTGAGCTAGGATTGATTAAATATATTCTAGGTGGACTTCCTGATCGGGATCTTAGTAAAACGTTAGCTCTAAGTGACATCAAGTCTGTCCAAGAATTGTTACGACGTCTTTTACATTACGAAAGTACGGTAAAGAAACCAGAAAAGTCCAAAACTGAGACAAATACGAAAGTTGACACGAAGGTCGACAAGAATGCTGAAGGCATTAAATGTTATAACTGTAACGATATAGGACATATTTCTATAAATTGCCCGAAACCACAAAAGAAGAAACGCTGCGACAAGTGCAATAAAGTTGGACACTTTGCAAAAGATTGCACAACTTCTACGATTAAGTCAAAGACCGAAGATTCGAAACCACCTCAAGTTAAGAAAATTAATCAACACCCCGACACAAAATCCGATCTTTTGAAGATAATACGAATCGATGGAAAACCCGTTACAGCTTACGTCGACTTGGGAAGCGAAGTTGTCACAATGCAACAGAAAATTGCCAATAAAATGGGTATCGACTACCGTCCATGTACCGTAACATTGAGAGGATTTGGTCAAGGATCCTGCAATGCTATTGGCCAACGAACTTTGCTACTCGATATTGATGACGTCAAGGTCGAGACAAATGTCATAATTGTGCCTGATATTTCACAGGAAGATGCCATGATTCTAGGACGAAGCGCGCTAGGACAGCCAGGTATCAGAGTCATAGCAGAAGAGGATAAAGTTACGATAGAGAAGGTAATGAAGATAAACGTCCCTTCTCAAGATTACGATATAAACCCCGAACTTGACGACAACGTAAAGAAAGAAACGATCGCCTTACTCGAATCTTTTAAAACATGTTTCGCTTCGAATTTGAATGAAATTGGAACGACCGATCTCGTCAATCTAAAAATCGAATTGACCAACGATAAATCTGTAATCAACCACCGTCCCTACCGTGTACCGTATACACAACGTGAAGAAGTGAAAACAATGGTACAAGAAATGTTGGACGCAGGCATTGTAAGTGAATCTAATTCCGAATATTCGAGTCCAGTTTTGCTAGTTGGCAAAAAGGATGGAGGAAAAAGATTATGCGTAGACTACCGAAGTCTTAACGCCATCACAAAGAAGGAATACACCCCGATGCCCCTAATGGACGAAAAATTGGATCGAATCGCTGGTAACAAATATTTTACAACGCTAGATTTTTCCATGGGTTACATGCAGGTTCCGATAGCTCCAGAAGCACGTCATTTGACATCGTTTGTCACATTGGAAGGACAATATCAATTTAACAAGATGCCCTTTGGACTTGTCAACGCGCCAAGCGTTTTCTCTAGACTTATGAACATGGTAGTACGGGAAATTGGTAACAACATCGCTATTACGTATATGGACGATATATTAATACCGAGCAAAACTCCGGCCGAAGGATTGGAAAAACTTGAAATTGTATTAAAAACTCTCAAACGACTTGGTCTTACGCTAAAAATGTCAAAATGCCAATTTCTTCATACACAGATTGAATACCTTGGGTACGAAATTGACGCTGATGGAATACGACCTGGAAAAAGAAAAACTGCCGCGATTGAAAACTTCAAACAACCCACGAATGTACATGAGGTACGCCAATTTCTAGGACTGTGCAATTTTTTTAGAAGATTTGTCTCAGGACACGCGGAGATTGCTAAACCACTCACGAAATTGACAAAAAAGGACCAACCATTCAAATGGGACAACGAAGAACAAAACGCTTTCGAAAAGTTAAAGTCAAAATTGATCAATCAACCAGTTTTGGCGCTGTACGACCCAAATGCAGAATTATCAGTTCATACGGATGCTTCAAAACTTGGATTGGGAGGTATTTTATTGCAAAAGAGAAACGATCAACCATGGAAGGCCATCTGTTATTTCAGCAGGCAAACCACCGACTTGGAATCGAGATACCATAGTTACGAGCTCGAAACACTCGCTGTTGTAGAAGCATTAGATCGATTCAGAGTTTATCTAATTGGAAGACCATTTACAGTCATCACGGATTGTAACTCTCTGAAGACGATGATGAGCAAACGAGATTTAACACCAAGACTTGGACGTTGGTTTTTGAAACTGCAAGAGTTTGATTTCAAAATCGATTATCGACCAGGTGAACGCATGAGACACGTGGATGCACTCAGTAGAAATCCACACGAACCCGGACGTGAAATGGACACTGCAAATTGTAGTATTTTCACATTGCGAATTGATACGAGCGATTGGTTATTAACCATGCAACTGCAAGACCCCAAATTACAAAATATTGTCGAAAAATTGCGAAGAAATCCCACAACCAATGATGAACGTCAAATTCACAACGATTACGTCATCAAGGATAACAGACTTTGCCGAAAAATTGAGAAAATTCACCGATGGGTTGTGCCAAAAACCCTCATATGGAAGGTCATTCAAGGAAGCCACGATGAAATGGGACATTTTGGTCTCAAACGAACCTTGACTCATTTGCAGAGATATTTTTGGTTCCCGCGAATGCGCAAAACCGTTATGAACTACATCAACGCTTGCATACGATGTGCTTATCATAAAGTACAGAAAGGAAAACCTGAAGGCGAATTACACCCGATTGAAAGGATACCAATCCCTTTCCACACTGTAAATATAGATCACGTCGGACCGTTTGTAAATAGCACCAAGAAAGAAAGTTACGTCTTGAATTACCAAGACAATTTTACGAAATACACCATTATTCGAGCAACAAAGAACACGAAGACAAAACCTGTCATCGATATTCTTAAAGAAATATTTGGAACATTTGGTACGCCAACTCGACTGATTTCAGACCGCGGTACGGCCTTCACCTCACGTGAATTTAAGACATTTTGTGAAGATAACCAGATTATTTTAATCCAAAATGCAACTGCCACTCCCCGTGCTAACGGACAAATTGAACGCAATAATCAAACTTTACTCGATGCTTTACGAACCACATACGAACGCGAGGATGGCCGAGACTGGAGTCAACATCTACGAAATATCCAATTCTCAATGAACGAACATCAGAATAAAACCACCGGTAAAAGTGCAAACCAATTACTTTTTGGTTTTCATCCCCGCAACGCCTTACAAAATCAAGTTATTCTTGCTGTTGCTGACCACGAAGAACCCGACATTGACATCACCACCCTACGTGAAGAAGCCGCATCGAAGATACGTTCTCAACAAATCAAAGATAAATCAAGATTTGACAAGAAGCACAAACGACCCAAACAGTATGAAGAAGGAGACCTAGTCCTTGTACGCCGAGACCCCGTCTCCACGGGTCAATCTACGAAACATCACCCTCGCTACAAGGGCCCCTACATGGTATCTAAAGTACTGGATAACGACCGGTACCTCTTGTGTGACATTCCAGGAGCTCAACGGACCCAGAGAGCTTTTAACTCGGTTTTTGCGACCGATTTAATGAAACCATGGTGCCGGTTGCTTGAAGAGGACCCTGACAGTCAAGATGCTGCTACAGATGTCGAGGACGACCCCGATGGTAGCGCCGCCGAGCTGTCAGAAATATAATGCTACGCCACTGGGTTCTGGGTTCGACGAATGACAGCGTGCTCACTCAATAACTTTTGCTTATGTATAATTATTTAAGTTCATTAAACAAACTACAAAATGTAACGGTTTATTTGGGACGCTACCCACCTACCTAACAGTATGATGGCGCTTTACTCAGATTCTTTTTAAATCGAATGAAAAACCGGTGTACACATGTGGCGCCCTCTGCTAACATCGCAGCATAGTAGCCAAAAACAAAAGTCTATTCAATATAGGTGTGAGTCTTGGATACGGGGATCCAATACGTCATCAAAAACAAAAATTGCAAATATTTACAAAAATATGAAATAAAAAAATGAGAAAAAATATTTAAGTCTCTTTTAGTTATTTGCATGCATCTAGAGAATAAAAAGTGCAATATTTTTTTTAGGCAAGTACCCCATTGCGGTTACTTTAAAGCTACTCTATTTAGTAAAAGCCGATAACAATTGATCGAAATCTGGGAAAACCACGTTCATAATAAAATATGTGCTAAACACAACTTTAATAGAAAATCACCGATATTGGTAATAAGTAAGAAATGAGATGTGATTTTTTACTTTTATGGCATGTATGGACTGTAAAGGTGCGCGTTTTGGTCTTAGGTCCGACCCGTATTAGATTGTCTCGTTTCATGTCCGGGTCGGACTTGGATCTGACTTCCACTTACCTATCTAATGCACGTATTCATAGACAGTTTCCATGTTCAATTTCGTTTTGAGACCAACTTGGAGGTTAGAACGTAATCTATAGTCACAAAAGTTTCACCGTCTAAAGTCCAAGTTGGTCTCACGACGAAAGTAGGCTTCAAGCGCTTCAAGTCCTGTCTATGAATAACGGACTTGAGTCGGACCGGACCAGCTGAACGGACTCGGACATTTTGGCCCGAACAACTTGGGATGCCTAACTATTTTTTCAAGATGGCAAGCGATATTGGCGCCATTTCAGAAGTTTTTTGTCTTCAGGGGTAAACGAATGGCCACCTTAAATGTATATTTGCTTTTATTAAGTTAATGTTTTCGGCGTTTGAAGCAATTTACTGTAAGCTTGAGTAATGGAGGAAGACAGTAAGACTCAGAAAGGATACATTTTTGAATTGTTAACGAAGTTGTTATGTAAGTTTATCTCTAAATTCAGTTGATTATTTATATTTATTAAAATAGTAATTTTGGTTTTATTTGTGCATACACATACATATTATGTAATAAATTAATTGTATTACCTTTTTGGGTAATTGTTTACAATTTCTACTTTTCGCTTTTTGTGCTGTTTTTTTTTTGGAAACCATCGTAAAACATCATTAGAATGCCATTTTGAGCAATGAAATGTTGTGCAAATGATAAATAATTTTATGCAAAATTTATAGGGGAGAAAAAAAAAGATGTTCTAGGGCAAGGAAAATGAGTAAAAATAAAAGTAGTTTGCACAAGAAAAGATATTGATTTTCGTAATGTATACATGGTGACGAATGCGTTGGTGTAATTAGTTTTTTGAAAATCGAAGAGTGGGTAAAGTAAACAATGACCCCTTTTTGTGTCATCAAGGTTCTAGTTTGGTATAATATGTGTATTAAAACATCTTTTAAAATTTGACACATACTTAAAGTTTATCGAATAATTTTACTGTTATCAAATAAAAATCTTGTTTACATCCAATTAACGCACGTAACTTAACGTAAACAAAAGTTAAAATAGTTGGCATAGTCGGGTATGTGCAGTATAGTAAATTTGTCTTTTTGACACGCCACGAGTTAAAGTAACGAAGAGGGAACAGCATAACAAAACTATGGCGTTTTACTTCTCATCTGATTAGTGCACGTATTTCCTCACTAATGTTCTCGTACGTTAAGTTAAAGTTAAACAAACTTTTTCAATTACATGTAACTTGATAATTATAAAAATCTGTTGCGAATTTTTCAGATTGAAATTCTTCTAAGCTTATAATTGTAAAATGTCGACAAGTGATGTTTGCCTCAAAACGTGTGATGGCTTGAATAGAGGAATAAGAAATTTAGATCAATAGTGACAATTACGTATTGCTAGTTGTAATATTTTTCAAGATACAGACTATTGAAATTGTAAGACATGACGTCACATTGACACTAGTTTAGGCTTCTGATGGCTCAACACGAGTTGGCGGTTCCGAGCCCTGTAGCAATGTTGTGCTGTCATGAAAATGTACGTGCAAGCGCTGATCTGTCGTTGTGACGTCACAAACCCTTCTATCTTAGGAACGATTCGTCGTAAAGATGTGCGGTTTGAAATTTTGTTCTTTGATTTTTTTGTTTTACAACTTTAATTTTTTTAAAGAGATAACCAAATTGGTTATCATAATTACGTTCTTACTTAAAGACAATGGCTCTTAAGATAACAAGGATGCCGTTAACGGTTGCACGGATACTGCCAGCTCAATTTCGTTGTTGCAGTCTTATTTACCGTGACATTTCATAACTCCTTGTAAATCTTGTAGACTTGGAGGTTCTGACGTCACAGTTTGTTTTTTCGTTACTACGAGTAGATATGATTTTTAACCAGAGACTAGAATTATATGGAATTGTGTAGCTTTTGTTTAACCATTTTCCCAACTTTGTGAAAGCAGTTGGTAAATACATAGTACCTACCACATAAGAAAAATGAAAATTAGAATTGTTCCAGATTTACCACCACTTGCGATGGTACACAAACCCCACGGAACAACGATGGATTGTACGGATCCTCTTCATTGTTCCAATATATGCCACGTACTCCTGGATAAGTCTACTGTTCTTCAATTCAGAGAGTTACTACGTGTACTTCTTTACGGTCCGGGATTGCTACGAAGGTATACAGAAAGTTTTATTCTTTGGAATTATTTTTTGAAGTATTTTGTTTCTAGCTTTTGTGATATATAATTTTCTCTCCCTCTGCTACGAGTACCTGGGCGGTGAAGGTAACATCATGTCAGAGATACGTGGAAAACCAATACGATCCAGTTGTCTTTATGGAACTTGCTGTCTAAACGGCAAAACTTACACCATAGGTTTTCTGCGCTTCTGCAAACAGGCAACTTTGCAATTTTGCCTTGTCAAGCCGTTAATGGCTTTTGTTATAATTTTTTTGCAAGCTTTTGGACATTACCGTGATGGTGACTGGAGCCCCGACGGCGGTTACATATACATCACCATCATCTACAATATATCCGTGTCTCTTGCCCTCTATGGTCTGTTCTTGTTCTACTTTGCCACCAGGGATCTTTTGACGCCGTTCGAGCCGGTTTTGAAATTCTGCACGGTGAAATCTGTGATTTTTTTGTCGTTTTGGCAAGGTAAAAAGTGAATGTATAAAATTAGAATTGTTGTTAACCTACTGTAATATCTTTTAGGTGTGGGTCTAGCCATTTTAGAAAAGGCCGATGTTATTTCTCCTATAATCGACAGTAATGGGACACGAACTTCCGCTGGTACGGTTTCAGCAGGTTATCAAAACTTTTTGATTTGTATTGAGATGTTTTGTGCTGCTGTCGCTTTGAGGTACGCCTTTCCCTATAGAGTTTATGCACAAGGATGCGTTACAGACTCGCGTGGTAGATCTGTCACTATGCAGAGCATTTCCAGCAGTCTTAAAGTGAGTGTTTTAAATAATCATCAAGAGGTGGTATGACGTCATTTGTTGTAGGAAACTATGAATCCTAAGGATATCATGACCGATGCCATTCATAATTTCCATCCACAATACCAACAATATACCCAGTACAGTTCAGGTAATGGTTTTGATTCTAGATATTGTTGCATGTTTGTACATACACAGGCGTCGCAAATACTGCGATTTGTTCTATTTCTCCAACTCTTAAAGATTTCAATTACTTGCTACATGGTTAGAATTAGTCAGGAATTTTGTTTTCAAATTCCAAATAATAGAGTACTTGCCTCATGTTTGGGAAATATAATATTATATTTAGAAAATGTACGCGATTTCATTAGACCCGTAATTTTTTATTTGGTTCTAGGGTCAATATTACGCCCAGAATTATTTTTTTAATTTTTGGAGTGGGAGATTTGTGACGTAGCCGTCCCCTGTACGGCGTAGTTCTAAAAGAAATCGTATGATGGCGCTTTACTAAGATTGCTTGCGTTCCATTCATAAATCGATTGCCAATCCACTGTACACATGTCGCGCATTCTGGTAGCACCGCAGCATAGTAGCCAAAAACAAGAGTCCAGTCAATATAGGTGTGAGTCTTGGATACGGGGGACCAATGCGTCATCGAAAACAAAAATTGCAAATATTTACGAAAATATGAAATAAAAAAAATGGGGAAAAAATATTTAAGCCTCTTTTAGTTATTTGCATGCATTTAGAGAATAAAAAGTGCAATATTTTTTTTAGACAAGTACCCCATTCTGTATCAGAACTTAACGATGGCTAATTAGTTTTTTGTTGGTAACGCCAAATGAGCCGTGATTATTCACCTATAGCTTCTATGTTGGCTATCATGTTTATGACCCATAATGTTTTAATCTTTTTATTATAAAAACAAATTTTGATCTAATTGATCAACTTATTATTTTGCTGGTAAAGTATTGTTGCAAAATGACTTACAGGTGAACCAAAATCCAATCGAATATAGGGGTACAAATATTGAGGGAAAGAGTGGAAATAATCCAAAAAAAAAAAAATTTATTTATTAATTTTTGGTTTTAATGAAGTGTTTTGTGCAGGTTTTTGTTGGTACTAAAATTGACAATATGTGAGTTTGCACATTACGTTTACATTTTTGTCTTTAGGTTTTTTTGCAGTGGTTTTTCGAATAAATTCAAGATTTCTTCAATCTACAATTAGCACCACGAGATAAGGGCACATGTATAGACTTTTTTTTGAAATGTTTGCGAGCAAGTTTGAGTGGTTTGATATATATTTTCTTTTGGTGACCAGAGAATTTTAGGTCGGCTATTGTTTAGCCGGCAAATAACAGGGTATTTTAACGAGAACCGCCGGTGCCTAATTGCGTATTTCCAAAGGAGTTAAAAATTTGAAATTTGGCAGAAATAAACTTTAATTAATGTGCTACAATGTGGCGGAATTGTTTGGTCCATAATTTTTTTCATGCGCCGTCGGTACGCTATAAAGTGCTTTTTCAGAAATTTTCAATATATTTTTTTATTATTATTATGTTCGTAAATACCGCCAGGTATACGTTCCTGTTGTTAAAAATTTGAAATTTGTAGTTGAAGTATCGCTAATTGTGTTTTTAAGAAGTTGGCGGGATTTTGACGAATTTATGACACAACTGCTTTATTGAAGCGGTCAAATTTCACGACAATGACGCCTAAACGGTTAGGTTATTTATGACTTAATAGCGGTACTTACTCAAAGATCTTTGCAGTACAAGGACCATCATAAAATCTAATGTGGTTCACTGCAAATAGACTAGGTAAACGACCACAAAGCTGTCAATCAAAAATATCTTCAGCGCTGAAATTAAAAAATCTATGTAATTCAATAACGGTTTGGTATAAAAATATTTCAATTACTCGTCATCAATCTTGGAGGTCGTGATCATGAGCTTAAAGAAAATCAAAGAGGTGAAGTGAATATTTCGGTATGAAATCACGATTGAAAGTAAAGACTCACACCGTTTAAAAAAAGAAAAAAAATGATAATGTCATCTTGTAGTGCATTAAATATAGTTTATTTCTGCCAAATTTTAAATTTTTAACTCCGTTGGAAATACGCACTTAGGCACCGGCGGTTCTCGTTAAAATGTCCTGTATATCAACATAGCGATCATGTGCCTATCGTCGGCGTCCTGGCGAATTTTCTGGATTTGGAGCAAGCGCGAGCGGCGATGCATCTGAAGTCGTTTTTATTTTTATCTGAGTCAAAGGACATTTGGTCCAAACACGAGTGATCGGGCTAGATATCGCGTGCTCACTTGCCGCCCAAACGTTTACATGTCATTGGAAACTACTAGGGAAACAATGAACACAGACAAGCAGTGAATTCACTTAGGTAGAAACAATACCAACTAATTGTCCAATCCAGCTTCCTCCAATCAGTTGCGTAATTAGAATTGGCAGGTCTGTACGCAAAATTTTTTAAAAAGTTGTAACATTTGATACGGAAAATGATGAATTTTTTTGGAAATAAAACTGTATTGTAGGTGTTATAACCGTTGAGAGAACGATTGGTACGCAAGTTTAACAGAGAGAGATTAGGTGGACTGATGGGTCAGTGGGATGAGATCCGCCGGACGGACCTGGAGGTCTCGGGTTCAAACCCCGGGGCTGACGGGATCAGGTTCGCGATTTTTCTCTGGTTAAACGGTATGATAGGTAAATATCCGAGTGTTTCATAATCACACTAACAACCTCCATTGCTAAATTTAACGCTAATGAAAAAGGTGCGTTGTGACTGCGATGTGGTTACGCGTGCGTTTGTCCGCATTTGTCCCCGAATAATTAATAGAATCATGACCCACATGCGTTGGGCGATGTGTGAAGCAGCATGATAATTTTAAAAACGGTGATAGTTTATAGCTAAATAAATGAACTGAAAATTTTCTTACCATCAAAGAAATTTAGGTGTCAAACTATTTTAATTTTCTTCTAAACATTTTTTTAAGTATATTATATTGGCGCTCCTAACGGCTGAGACGGTTAATTCGGAACACATTGTATATGCGTACTTAATATTTTTGGATGTGCAAATAGGTATGTGGAACCCAAAAAGCTTAGATGTTTATTTCTAGAACAGTAATTGACTATTTGTCCAGCTGCAGGTGCCATTCAAATTGAAATTTTTAAGAAAACATTTTGTGCACTTTTTTTTGCGCGTAATTTTTTTTGAATTTTCGTCTGTGTATGTGTTTCGCTGGGGTAGTATTGAAATATGCCAGTGCTGATGTAGATGTTTGCATGTAACAAGTGCTTTTTCAGAGGTCATCTCACATCAACCATACGAGCGTCTGTGATGCGTCTAGCATGCCCCTGCATGACCACGTCGGGTGCTAGGGTAGCTAAATCATCTGTCACTGGTTAGCCAACCACTACGTGCATTATTATAAAGTTTAAGGGCTCCCGGGCTCCCTAGACAAAGGAATTGATCTATTTGTAGACTGGTTACAGTAGTGTTAGCTACTGTACCATTTAAAGATTTGTAAATTCACATTGACCATATATTAAAAATAAAAGCGCTCTAGTGTTCTAATTGTTTAACCACACTATGAGCCAAATTCACTCTTGTGATACGCATCGTGTAGTACTTAATTTTTTTAAATTTAATTAACGAATAGCTAAAGTTTCTGAACACCTTGCGACAAGTTTACCTTGCTAGAGTATTACTGTATATATTTGTACTTAAATTAGCCATTCGCTGGTAGTGATAGTAATTTAAACTTTTATTGTATCATGTACCTAATTTTTTTTTTATTAAATAAAGGTGTGGTCTGTAATTATTACCTCTATTTTCTTTTTTGCATGAGCTTTTTAGAGGTGTTTTTGTTGGTGATGATAGGGTTTTTGCAGGTGGGAAGAATGCCCGTGGTATGAGACTGTCAACTTACGACCCAGACGACCCTATGAGTCCTAGTGGTGGGACAGTGCCTCAATCATACAACAGCCTAGATAATCTGTCAAGACCGGCGGTGAATGCTGGACCGCGGGTCTCTACAATTTCTCAAAATTACACTGAAAAAACCATGCTCCTGAGCTCTGATGAAGATAATTAACCCACTTTAAAGTTTTAGATATTTTTATTGAATCAGTTTGCGAAGAGGATATTTTTGTACAATAGAGTTATCCCAACTTAACTATTCGTTGTTATATGTACTTAAATTATTCAGCATGTAATCGAATTAATCGTAATTACGTGTGAGCTTCTTCCTTGTAAAATTGTGCTCTATATCAAAACATTCTAATGTTACTTTCCCTTTATACCAAAGCATTCAGTTGAGTTATTTTTGTATTATTTTATTAAATGATATTGTTAAATGTTTATTTATAAATAAAAATTGTAACAACTTTAGATGTTATACCTACGGAAAATATAGTAATAGATCTAATGTACTTAAGTTATATCCAGTAAGGGACCGCTTTTCATGTCTTCACTTGCAATCTGGTTGCAACTGGTGTTGATGTTTTATAAGGGACGAGTGCCATAACAACTATTATACTATTTTTTCTACTTTAGATCCAGAAAAAATAAAAATTGGGGTATTCTATTTAACGTAACAAAGTTGATGCCAACTTTGTATATGCAGATTAGATTGCAGAGGGGTTGTTTGGCTTTCTAGCGTTTCCGACCTGCCCCCAAGGTTTCTATATAGAATATAGAAGCGTTGCCCTGCCTCTAATTATTAAACTCTTTGCAAGTTTATAATGACTTTGGGAGACCTTTTCTTCACTTCATCAGGCAATAGACTCACAGTGCCGAAGTGAGTTAGTCTATGGCTTGCTAAGGCGTCACAGTGACATAGTATGTGTTTTTTCTTCTGATCTACATAATTAGTACATATCTCACTGTCCGCTTTCCCATTTTCTTGAGGTGGTATGTACCTCAGTGTTCATTGCAGTGAGGAGGTCGGTAATGAGTCTCATTTCGTTCTTTGTCAGATTGAGAAGCCTTGTGGCCTTCTTTGGCGAATAGTCTATGAACTTTATTTGCCTGTCTTTGTCCTGGAACTTGTTTTCAATATGCTATTTTGCATTCCTTTCTCACCTAAGGATTTCAGCCTTTCTGTAACTTTTGCTCAGTCCACAGAACGGCTCTGGTCCCATAAGTGTCTAACTCGTCGACTGTTTTGTTTTCATCAATACCCTGATGCCTCGGCACTCAGACGAGGGTGAGTTTGTTGTCTCTCGCCAGTTGCTTCATCAAAGATTGTTTGCATTCCCAGACAACTTTAGACTCAAAGCTGTAGGCTTTTAGAGCTTTGACTGCTGCCTGGTTATCTGTTAGAATGTAGATTTCTGCTCCTTTGCCGACACTCTTTTCCGCAGAAATCTATGACAAAGATCTTAGCTTGCATAAATGGAGGGACACTGCCTAGGGCTATGGTTTTTTTATACCCAGGCCCACAAATTCCTATGCCTGTCCTTTGATCGCTTTTTGATCCGTCTGTCGAATGAGTGTTTGCTCAGTTGTGCTATTGTTCTCGCCACACGGTCGTCGATGATCACCCGACGTCTCAAAGTCAAACACAACCGGCATCCTATCTAGCGGTTTGTTTAAAGATCCCGGGTGTATAACATCAAGGATCTTTAAATGGACTTTGATGTCCCCCGGTTTTAAGTTCATTGTTTGGGACAGCTTCATGGTATCTTGCAGATGACCCTTGTCATCTTGCAATCCCTTGTATATGAAAATGTAACGGGGTCAAATCTAACATTGCCTCTAAGGCCGCTGTTGGGGTAGTACAGCTGTCCTTGCGCGGTTTTCTGCAAAGTTTTCGTCCACCAAGAGAGGCGTATGTGAGGTTAGGTCTTACTACCACCTTATACGACCAGTACGTTATCCTCGGTTGTAGTTTCCATGTTTTCCAAACAGCTTTTTACTGACCCATAAGACCATTTTAGCTTTGGAGAAAACTTTGTCGACATAAGCGTTCCAACTAATTTTGTTGTCTAGGATAACTCCGAGGTATTTCATCTCTGTGACAAATTCTACTGTTTCTGCATTTAGTCGTGGAGCTGTTAAATGAATCTTCTTTCGCCTCATGAATGGAACTATGATAGTTTTGCTCCCTGCACCAGTTTCTGATTATATTTAAGGCATTTTGCTTTAGGCTAGAAATAACGCCTTCATGTTTGCCTCTTATTAAAACCACAGCATCATCGGTGTATCCCTGAACATTGTAGCCTAAGTTTGTTAGCCTCTACAGGAGATCGTCCACGACCATCGACCACAGCAAAGGCGATAGAATCCCGCCTTGCGGGCAACCTTTCACGGTGGCAGCAGCAGTTCTCTCCGCCCAGTGAGGCTATTATGACTCGGCTTTTTAGTATTGCTTCAATCCACTTGATGGTGGATGGCTCTACTTCTCGCCGTTCAGCTACTCGTCTCATTAACACAAAAGAGGTGTTATTAAAAGCACCCCCAATGTCTATAAATAATCCGAGAGCTCTTTCTTTTTCTATCAGTGCTTTGTCCATCTCTTTTACCAAATGGTGTAGGGCGCCTACTGTGGATTTACCTGCTTGGTAGGCAAATTGTCTATGAAGCGGTGTATTCCTAAGAATTTCGCTTCTGATGCAGTGGCGGCGCGTAAGCTGCAGTTTAGTGTGTTCTGCATGGTAGTTTATGGAAAGACTTGAGAATTTATAATTAAAACTTACTATATATTTCTGGTATAATTTGACTCACGGTGGAAGTTATTAAATTGTCGATTATAACCCTTCCGTCGACTAGAAGCTGCCACTTTTATTTGTAAATCAGGAGTGGGTTTTCCAAATGCTTTAACATTTATTTTGTCTTTCGCGTACAAACGCGAAAATTTATTTTCTAGCAAAAACTATATATTGTTATAGCCACACGACACGTGAGATGAAATTAGAAGTTGGATGGAACGCATTAGTTCTTCAAGAGTCATGGTTGTTTAGGTTAGATTTGTTTTGGTAATAAAGTACCCAAGCTTTGTAATGATTGCGCTGCTTCTGTTGCAGCCACAAATTTGTGTTATAGTGCCATAAGCACCACGTGAGCGGCCAACCAATGAAATCACTTCTTAGCCGAAATTGCTCGCTGTGAACACATTCGAGGCAACTAAAGTTTGCAGTAATCGAGAGCTATTGATGGTAGTATTATAGTAACGGGGCCAATATAAGTTGCAGTATATTAATTTACAAGTCCGTTCTCCTCTTCTACCGTTCTAATTATGCACAAAGATGCTAAACCTTTTATGGTTCAAATATCAATTTTTATTTTTTTGATCATTTCGGTATGTGTTCTGCAGCTCCGCAGCTCTTACATACAAACCGCCACTGTTCTGATGTGGAAATCAATAATCTTTTCTATGGCCTTTACAGTTTCTTTAAAAAAAAGAGGTAAGGCTAATGGAGCGATAGGATTTTGCCTCTCCAAAAAGCCGTTTTCCTGTTTTTGGTATAAAAACAACCTTAAAACCTCCACCTACTTTAGGGGTAAGTAACTAGCCTTAAAGAGAGTGCTTACACAGGGGGCGATAACATCGATCTTCTCTTGTAGTAGTGCAGGAAATATTCCATCATTACCCGGTGATTTGTAGGTCTTGAAACTGCTAACAGCCCATTAAATTTCGTTGAGAGTAAAAAATTTTACCCGCTACGCTTCTACTGTCTCTCGCGAAATACTTGTATAGCTATCGGGCGATAATTATTGATGTTGGTTAGATTTACCCTTCGGCACCGGGCAAACCCTAGCTGCCTTCCATCCTGCCAGATACACCCCCGACCTCAGAGACAGGGTTTGGGACTAAAGAAATAGGTGTCTGTCTTAATGAACTTCGGATATTACTGGTAAAAGTTTCAGGTTTTCTAGAGAATGAATGAGGAAAAAGGTGAAAAAACAAGCAATTTATTAAAATCTCAATGAATACAGCAAACAACAGAGTTACAAAATATAGGTATATATTATTAAATGCATGGCCGAATGAAAGGCGTTTTTAAACTTCTGATTTATGAAGGAATTAATTAGAGTGCATGACACTACATACAATAATTGCTCGATTGTGCCAAAAGACGTTTTGCTCCCTTTGAAGTATTGCTCTAGAAAAGTTAATTACTGAAGTGTTTCAGATCTATCACAGTGGTATCAACAAGTAAACGATACCCGTATGACAATTACATTTAGTGGGAGTGCAAACAAGAGTTGGACATGTAAGTGCGAATACATGACACCATTTAACAGAGAATTGCTAAAATTGAAATAGTAGAAAATCAGTCTCATTTACAAGCCCTTTGCAATATTCCTCTTACGGGAAATAGCTTGATTTTTTATGGTTAATACCTCGAAGCGTTTATCAGCTCCTGAACGATTTTATTTACATTTGTCACCATTATTTAATTACGTCGCTTATGATCATCCAAGCCCGAGTCACACACTGGAACACGATATGGAAATATTTATTCGTTTATAAATATTGCGTAGTTTATATACCACGTTTAAGAAATAAAGTTTAAAAATAGCGCATACAACTTTGACAGTGGTTTCGTGCAAAGAATGTGACGCGTAGATAACAAAAATACAAATTATGATGCCAATTATTTGCAATGTCCAAATCAGATTTAACGCTCAGTGGTGTCTCGGTATTTGGATGAGCTTACAACTAATAACGAGGGGCTTTTGAAAAAAAAAAAACGATTAATGTGCAACATTCAACAATAACGAGATTTGAGCAGGAAAAAGAATTATTCTTAGATATAAATTCGATAAACATCTCACATTTCAACAAAGCTTCGAGATTTGTTCATTTTAAAATATTGCGTTTATAGGTTAAAATTACATTTATGATTGTTCGATGTTTAGAATATTTAAATTTTATTCGTTTTTTCGTTAGTTACCTATCAATATAATTTTATTCGTAATATTATTAAAACAGTTGTTTTAATCGGAGTGGCCATTTCCTGTTATGACTACCCGTTTCCAAGACCTGTCGTCCTGTGGCATTAAAAGATCATTTCGTTTATATTTTCCCTTTTTGTTTTTACTAGCTTGATTCTGCAAAATTCCTATGCTATTGCTTTTTCTGATTTCTACTTTGGGGGCCTTAGAGTGCTGGAGCAACGGTGATGTCGCTCTGGGCGATTCCTCCTCGCTGTCTAAGCTGTCTGAAGGGCTAACCGTACGCTCCCTTCGCTTCAAACTAAGTTCCAATCTTCTCAGAAACCTGAAATCAGCACAATTAGGTGAATAAACCGTTTTTAAGGTTCTGTAAATTGACACAGGAAAAGAAATCTAAAAAGCGTGTCTAGTAAGAAAATAGACCTGAAAATAAAGAAAATGTAGATATAATACATATTAGCAATCAACAAAAAATTTAGCAATGACAAAATTGCAAACAAATACAATTTAACGTTTCGTTTTGATCTAAATAAAGAGATAAGAGGGTAAGGAAAAATTTTTTAATAAAGATCACTAACAAATCAATAAGAACGGACTTGTTGACAGCCTAAAGACCATCAAACAGAAAGAAATAAACACAATGTAAAGAAATGCATACAGAAACCTAATAAGAAAAAAAAAATAATTAACTCAAAACAACTTATGTAAACAATTTTTTAAAAATTATGGAAATTTCAGGTTGTGATGTCTGTGTTTAGTCTGCTTGATGTATCAATTTTTTTCGGTAAACTGAGATTTAATGCAACAGTTTTCAAAATTTATTACGCAGTTCCTAGTTAAACGCCTCGTGTGTTACACGTCAAACCAAAATGCGTAATTATGCAATATGCAAGAATCATTGGATTTCGAAACTCAACAACATTCGATTTAAACAAACTCTGTGGAGGTAGGTATTATTCCCTCAGTGGCAGAGTGATATGATACATTTGATATTTATTAGCCAAGCCATAAGAATTATAGCGGTAGCGATGATACTGGACTAGTTTAAAAAAAAATATCAAGCGTGGTTTAAAATGCTAATTACAAAAATAGTTCAAAAAAACGTACAAAAGTAGACAGGAATTACTAATTTATATCAAATTTGTAGAAATACTAGAACGCCGAACCCCTTTTAGTACCTTGATGTAATAAGTCATTTTTGTAAACCTTCCTATTAATGAGACCCTTCCTTTCGGAATAAAGTAATATAAATGTTAATAGAGAAAATCATTGTTTTACCGAATTTGGTGGCTGATTGCTCTTAGTCGGCTGATTTTCTGATGTTTTCCTGCATCATCTGTCTTTGGCAGCATCGCAGCGTTGGCATCCTAAAATAAAAAAAAGTAACAATGATGTATTCTTAGCATTTTCCTTACATCGCAAGTCTCTTCTCCAGAGGCTTCATGTAACTTTTGCTGATATTTCTCTTCTAGCCAATCTACCGGCGAGGACCATCTGATAGTATCAGGACTGGGGCTGGACGACGACAGTCTGATTTCCCGCGAAGAAGTTACACTGTCAGAGCTCGAAGAGGAACTAACAACTTGAGATCGGGTTACTCTCCGTTTAGGACTTAACTTTCTCGGTGGGGGTATTTTATAGAAACAGTCTTTACTAGGTACGTCGAGATGGGTGTGTAAAGAAGGATTTGTCTGCTTAGTCGGACTAGGAGTTTTGCAGTTTCTCAATAACTTTTTATCGCGTTTTCTCCCGCTCTTCTTGTGTTGTGGCACTGTCATAACATTAACTTTATCCGAGTTGGAAATATCGTAAAGACCATCGGAATCAGTAAAAGGCAACAAATCCTTGTTTTTTCTGTAAAGTTGGGGCGAGAATCTTCCTAAGCTAATAGAACGATCGCTCAAAGAACTTTCGCTATGAAAACTTACAGGACTCAACCGTTTTTCGCCACTATTCAAATCGCATTGCACTACAATTGAAGGCAATTGCAGCAAATTTTTTGTTAAAGCAGGCTGTAATAAGTAGTCTTCAGGGGTCATCAACCGAGGGGTGGCCAAAGTTGGCATTAAAGGCAAATCTAAAAGAGCTTTGCAGGTGTCATTTCCACATACCATAAAAACTTCGAGTTTCTTGGCGCTCTTTAAATCGCCTTCTTCGATTTTTTCATCAATATGGTCAGTTCCGATCCCTTCATCGTTGGATTCTAGTAGAGGGTCGTCGGATAAAGTTTCGGAATCCGAACGTCTTCTTCTTTGGTCGTCTGTTTTCTTCTCAATGTTGCCCCGGTCTGAATTGTTTGAGGTTACTTTCAAGACTGGCGATGGTCTTTGACGGCAGCTTCCAGAACCTGGAGGCCCTTGATCTTCCATTTCCGACGGACACAAGGGGTTACTAGATCCACATCTAGAAGGACCTGGACTCGCCATCGAACTATAGCCGGATGAACTTAAATTTGATTCTGAAGCTGTGTGGTCCCCTCTGGTCCCCATAGCAAAGGGACTTAGATAGCTCATTCCAACCGAAGAAACTCCTAGGTGTCCTGCTGCTTTCGCTGCTGGTGATATTGACTCAACGTCGGATTCTGCTTCGCTCATGTTGCAAGTTATCGTTATCATTGGTGGTGCACATGGAAGATCTAGGGATGTTGGTTTGTCGATGTCTTTATAGAGTTTTCTGGATGGCTTAGGGGATGGAAAATGAAAACAAGTTTCTTGGAGATGGCGAGAACGATGTGGCGGTGGAGATCCCGGAAAAAGGGGAGAAGGAGCTTTGGCGTGGGTAGGTGAAGGAGTTTGAACGGTTAACATTGGGATGATGAGAGGGTGGGAGAAAGACGCTTTTGCCTCCAATGGGAGAGGTCGGGCCTGTAAGAATAGTTTAGTTTAAGCATAGCAGGTTAAAATGTTGAAATACGGAAGGGCGCCATTTCTAAAATTGCAGTGTGAAAATGAGGTTTTCAAATAATGTAAAATATTTACATAATATATTTACAATATGTAGTATGGCCAAAATGAGCCTAATGAATAAAAATCAAGGAATTGCTATGAGCAATATATGTAATTACTAGTTAGTAAAAAAATTTTAGACTTGATGTATCATGTCAGTGAAAGCAACAGAAATTGTCTACAACTTCTACTGTCAAATGCAGAAAAATTTAGTACTTGCCTTGCTTATTCTTATGCTGTTCTGTTGCATCGCAGCGGCTTCCTCAAGAATTAGTCCGTCTTCGGCTTGAGGATCTATGGCAATGTCTTGAATGCGGTGCAAGTCATCGTCATCGCCGTCACTAATGGAGATGTTGGGGAACTCGACCGATATTCGGTCGTCACTCATATCAGCATCTTCAACCGAGGACGATGCGGTCCTTCTCCTTATAAGGGGAGTGAGAGCTGGCGATCTCATGGGCGACGGCAACGGCGTTGGCATTTCTCTAATGGGCGAAAGGCACTTGCTGATTGTGCTCGGTATTTCTAACAATATCGTGGGCGGATGTAAGAAGTTGCTTCCACTATTGGAAGATTTATGTGCACTGAGCGGATCCAACACCGGCACCTCGATGGTGCTTTGCCGATGAAAAATAGGACTTTCGGGACATCCACTGGAGAAAGATACAGGGGTGTGGATGGAGGAGGTCGACGATTCGTCATCACCGACAATATCGTCTTGAGGACTCGACGCCGTGGGGGTAGTAGATGGGGAAACTTTTAACGAAGAAGGCAAATTAACACCCGCTGAACTCGATGAGAAATTCCGGAACATAGCTAAGATAGAATCGGCGCTGGCTGGTTTCTGTCTGCCATTGGGCAGTCGATTCGCCTTTCTGTTGTTAAGGAAATCTGAAATACTTGAACTCAAAGCACTGGGTATCGCCAGATCAATGCTGGTGAACGAGTCACTACCTTGGTTGCTCGAAGTACTGTTGGGAGATCTTGCGTCTACGTTCGGTGATGGAGGAGTGCTAGACGGCCGTGCAAATACGCACCCTAATCTTCCGCTTTGCATTATTCCTAGTTCCATGTCTGAACCGGAACTCATTTCAGCGGAAACCTTGTTAAGCAAACGTGCAAACGTCACCTTTTTCTCTAACTTGGGATCGTTCAAGGCAGATTGAGCGGATTCGCTGCCTGCAAACTTTGTTTCCCTAATCACCTCGGTTTGGTCACCGGGTTCTAACAGTTTTCTCTCACTCATCTGCATTAACTCGCATAAACTCACTTTACGCGACACCTGTTTGTTGCTCGAAGAAATCAACTGCTGAAGAATTTGCTTCTTTTCAGCCGCATTCTTCTTGGTAGGAGTAGAATTGTTTCTTTTTTTCTTCGGCGATGGAGTACCTAAGAAATCAATTTATCTTAATTAGAATTACATTAAAAGAAAAGCAGACCGCTGTTACGGTACACAAGCAACATTATAGGTACTATTGGAACGGCGGCAACGAGAATACAATCATTAACCAACCCAAATTTCAATACTTGTAATTGTCTACAGGGTGCCAATTTTTATTTTTTAACAAAACGTTTGCGTTAGTGTGAGATTGGTCTATAAAATGAGCACCTTGTATATAAATTGTTGGCGCAAGCAATTGTCATTTCCCATTTTAATTATGACAAAACGAAAGTACTTTGAGAAAAAATATTGCAGTAAATGTAATGCGATTGAATTAAATAAAACCAGTGGAGATTTCATCGTTTTAAATGGAAACTAATATTCTTTGCGCCGATCACCGCTGGCTATGGTTATAAAATTTGACGGTTTTCATGTTAGTTGAGAAATTATATGTATTTTTTTCTACTTTGATTCTATAATAAAGCTATTATGATATCCATCCAAAACTGTGGTGCAATAGTTTTTATGTTTTACTAGTACATTATTGTTTAATAGTGGCTTGGATATAAGAAGCATTATGCTATCTATAATGCCCTGGCGGGCCATAAAGTTGCATTTTGGCCTTTGGGTCATGAAGTAAGATACATAACAACGAAACTTGCATAACGAGCTTTTTCCAGAATTTCTTGAGGAATTTCAATAGACATGCCGTTCATTTTGACAGTAAACACTTTGTTTGCAAAAATAAAGAATACGTATCCCTTCATACCACAGTATAGAAAACCTTGTAAATTGCGTCGAAACTATTTTATCTATTATTATAGCCGTAATTTTACGAAAGAGATTAGTAAAACATAAAATTTTATATGCACCACGGGCATTACTTGATGTTCATAACTCTCGGGCAACTTTAGAAGCCTCGGGCCAGCTCAGTCAGTACATACCAACGACGACCAAATCCTCCAAATTTAAAAATTGCGAATTTTTATTTAAAGTTGGTCCAAAGTAGAAAAAATACTGTAAACTCTATAAGACAATTACGGTACTCGTCCATTATAAAACTCGCCGTTGCGCGGCATGCTTTCTAAACTTGGACTCGACAAAATGTGCCTTATGGAATTCGTTCCTTAATGTTGCATTTTTCTCAGCTACACTATTTTGTCAAATTTATTGTAATATATGCTTTTATATGTACAAAATGCTTTTGGATAAAACATTCGTCGCCGTCGGGACTAGTTTGGACATACTGTGCAACCTACCAGCCACACGCAAGACAGTGAGGAAAAAGGTCAATCTGAGCTACAGAACAGAGAAGAGACATAGAGTATATAGTGAGCGAGTTTACAAAGTAGTAGGTGTGTCGACAAGAACAGCTCAGGCACCAGGCCTTACGTCTAGGGAGAGGCTTTAGCAAATCGTCCAAACTAAACGTTCGGGCTGTTGCAGGCACGTAGCCGCTGGCGTGTGGACTGGTCAGGCTGAGGATGGAAGGCTTGCGGATACCCAAACGGCCGAAGAGGGACCGAGGAGCAGTGGGGCCAGGACTTGGAGTCACTGTGCCTGCTCCAGCACCAGACGCTACAGCCAATTGCTCTCGCACCGAAGAACTGCGCAGCGAAGATACTAAAATAATAAGTTATTAAATATTTTTCAGAATTAAAATTGGTTAAGTTACTGGTACTCCGATTTTGGTCTTCTCCTTCAGCGAGCAACTTTTCTATTTTCTCTGGAAAATGTCTTTTGGCGCACCATACCAGTCCGATGACGGCCATAACGACGAAAACTGTCATGAGACCTAGCCAAAAGGGCTCTCGAAACATTCGTTCGCTTAGTGGTTTGTACGGAATGTGTAGCATGCGCCTTTCGCATCTGGAACCTTCCCACCAGGCGTGGCAGCGACATTGAAACCCGTCGCCTCGTTCTACACATACGCCTCTACTTTCGCAAGGATTTCCTTCGCAGGGCTTTCGCTTCTGTTCGCAGGTAGGGCCTACGTAACTCGGTTTGCAGTGGCATTTGTAACTGGAGTTAGTGAGTTGACAAGTTCCGAAGACGCACGGTTCTAGTTCGCATTTTGTTAAGGCGCAAAATATACCTACAAGGAAAGAACAAAAACAATGTAAAAAAAGTAGAAATGGGAAAAAAGGGGCCTGTTATTTAGTACATTAAAAATGATTTCTTTGGGTTGTTTAGGGCAGGTTATTTCTTTTCTCGTAGATGATTTTAAACGTCCATTTCGCGCTAAGTTTAGTTTTAAAAGTTATACCCATATCTAAAATGTCCATCAAATTAAATTGTATTTATTTAAACAGGGTCCCACAGTTCCAAAGATGAAAACACCAATCAGTTATAATCTATGCAATTAAATGACCTGTAAACGAAGTATTTACAGATAAATGATCGGCCGATAGCATAATGATTAGCATAAACAATTCACCGTCAATGGCTTGTTAACTGATCTGATTGATTCTATTGTTAGTTGTTAATCAAAAATTTTTTTAGTTTTAATTGGTACATTTTTGACGGAAATTATATTTGGTCTGTTATCAATAAGTATTATGGTAAACGGTGAATCCGAATGTTTACAATTAGACAAAGCAATCAATGAATCATCAAATAGGTATATTTGTTGTGATAATTTTATTGCACTTAAGGAAGATATAGGAATGCATAATTTCTTAAAATCAATAATTGCTATCAATTTTAAGTTTGCTTGTGCCAGTTAAAAATAACATAAAACTACTTCGTAGTAAGCTAACCGCCGCAATTTAATTAAAATAAAAAAAATTTTGCTCTACGACAACAACTTACCAGTGAAATGTCCGGTGCATTGGCAAAACTTCTGCGTGCCTCTCGTCACGCACTTGCCTTCATTCTGACACGGATTAGGGTTGCACGACTCCACCTGCTCCTCCTTGTGCTTCATCAATTTCATTTTAAATTCCGTATCGATTTGGACCCTTAAGCTGCCATTGAGAAAAATTCCAACATTTCCACTTTTCTGTCGTAAATGAATGGTGTTAAAAAATGACGTAATGGTAATTGGGGTCATGGGCACTATAGCGTCTTCACTATCCATATCATAACATAGACTCCACGTCGTTCCGTTAGTGTCGTAATAATTATCAAAAACTTCTACTACTCCATTTGCACATCCAGATTCGCTTAGTTTCATGTGAAAAAATTCTAAAGTGATCACGTTGCCTAGCGGGGCAACAAAATGTTGTAGAAAGTTAACGTTAAGAGGTGGGTTATCAGGATGGTTTAAGTGCAGTAACGATCCGGTCAAATTGTGTTTAAGATTAATGATTCTCTTTTCGTTAACTGAGTTGACAATTTTGTAAACGGCCCGAAATCCACTTCCTACCGGGCGATCTCCGGTCCGAAGTTTAATTTTCATATTTTCCTCTTTGGAAACGAAAGTGCCCTCCGTTAGCAACCCCTCGATTTCGAAGGGTTTAAATGCAGGCGCATGCTTGCTCAAACTCAATTCGAGCATTACCTGGTCGCTTTGTTTGTTGATGATTTCGTTATCTTGGAAGTCGCGGACAATATTGTAGTTTTGGAATTCGAGCCAAACGTGCTTTCCCACCGGTGCCAGGATAGTGAAGGCACAATCGAGATGAGCGAGAAGAAAGTCTGGATAATTGGGACTGGTCAATGTTCCTTCTTTCGCGGTGAGGGTTTGCATGGGACAAGCGGAAACGTCGATTGCTTGCCAAGTCAAAGAAAATCCCCCGCCCGATATCGAGTAATCGGAATGAAACTTCAATTCCGCTTCGTTGCCCTTAGACACAAAGTTGAAGCGATGCATGTCGGTGTCGTGAACTCCGCACAACTTCACGGCGTCGTCTTGGCCACTTTTCAACTCCACATAGTCGTAGAGACATTCCAATTGTGGTTCGAGATCAATTTTAATAAATTTTACCACCAACCTCGTCCTGTCGGGTCCGATAATCCTCACCGAAAAATCTAAGTTATTGTAGTAGTTATCCGGATAGTAAGGGGTAGTTAGGCTGCCCTCTGATCCATTCACGGTTTTATTGAAGTTGATCCCCACGCCGGTTAATTGATTAGGCCGCTTACAAACGTAACCTCCTATCGAGGTGCACTTGTGCGATTTCCAGTATAAGCCGCTAGGGATCATCGGGGTCGATGACGCTACCCATTGCACCCCCAAGCACCTAAGGGCTCTTTCTGCTTGATTTTTAGTGGGTTCTTGCCCCGGAAGCCATCCAATGTAGTCCATCGAGCTGCCGTCAATCCATTTGAAAGTTGAACTTGTTTCGGTTTTAGCACCCAGCCAATATAGAGCACTGGTCCGATATTCCAACGATTTACGAATGTTTGTTTTTATAAAGTTTTCCTCTTCTGAACTTAGGACTGATGTTAGTTGAGCTTTTTTGCCTCTGCAGATTTGTTGTGCAGTCGACCATGTGGCTTCAGGATAACTTACGAAGAGGTAGCATGAGTTGTTAAACATGAGTAAGCGATCATCTGCGCATTGAATTGCTGTAAACCAAATTATATTTGTTAGTAGTAGTAGGTAAGTATACCACTTTAAAAATGGCAAGCTACATAAAACAAATAATTGCTATATTATTAAGGCAATAAAATTAACAATAGAAAATTGTTGATAGGTACTTGTTGCTACAAACTTAGGGTAAAATAAAGTAGCAATAAAAAAGAAAAAAGAAAACATGTGCAATGAGATGTGTGAAAATTGTTTATAACTAAATTTTAATTAAAATTCAAATACCTATACAAAATAAGTCAAAAAATATCGCAGTCTTGTGAAATAAAGCGATGCTTTGAAATCTATTCCTAAATTTCAAGCTCATATTAATTCATTGGACTTGAGGCAGCCGTGCAGTCGAAAGCGCATCTGCTTCTCACTCAAATTCGCACTATTGCGGCCTCTCCGTTCTAATATTATTTATTGGCCAAGACGTTCACTCACCGTTTTCCATGGAAACGCGAGCTTTGTAGCCGCCAAAATTATGCGAATAATCTGAACTGAATCTTAATTTCAGTTTGGACCCAACGCTGACATATCGCAACAGTTTCAGTTTCGAACTCCAGTCGCCACACAGACGCCTCCCTGAACTGGAATTGATCGGAGCCGTCGCCGTTGCGTTCGACCCGCTGTCCAGAATCTCAAGATAATCATAGCTGCATCTGTAAAATATTGTTTAGATAATTAGCTACAGCCGAATTAGTTTCAATTCTGATTGAATGCAAACGAAATGGGATTGTTAACATGCAAATAACACAAATATAACTTGTAGGGTGACGTGGGTTTGCATTGTAATGCAATGCTTACTCCTCAGTAATCTTATGATATTTAGTCCTTAATGCAAATAATTCGGCTGTCTTCTGTAAGTGGTGACATAATCTATAATAGGTATCGCAAAAATACAAAATAATATATAAATTATAATCGGCCAGAAAAGCTTTGGATAGGGTTGGTACCTCATTTTAAAAGAAATGGTTTGATTAGAACTTATTCAAGCTACTCTTTAAATTAGAATTTATAAAAATTGATTTGGCTCACATGACATTCTACAAAGCAGTCAGTTTATTCAAGTAAAAGGTTTCTGACGCGACGTTTCAACTATATCAATGATTGATTAATTACTAAGTTACCTCAGAAAAGTATAAAAACAACCAAGAACAAAAAATGGTCTTTGAACTACGTAAAAGGAATATGATACTTTTAGGTTACAAATTTAAATCAGATTGTTAATTATTTGTTGTTATTATCATGTAAAATTAAATAGAAATTTATTTATTCATTAAATTGTTGCAATTGTCTTTTGTTTCCATGATATCCTTAAAAATTCAAAGAATCTCTGGGAAAGACTAACAAAATTTCTTAATTTTTAATAATTATTTGACAAGCAACAGGAAATGCTGAAGTAATTCTTTCCAAAATCTTTCGAATGATGGTTTTCTAAATATTGAATAAAATAAAGAGTCGGCTGTTTACATCTTAATTTAATAGTCACTGCTAAATTATAGAACATTTATTATGAAAACATTTATTATGAAGATTTTCTTTGTGCCTAAAGCCGGCCACTCATTACGCGGTAGGTACTTGGCAAGGCAAGTACTTGTATGTACAAGTCCACCGTGTACACTAAGCTTGAAACCTTGAATGTCGAACTTGTTCAAATGCAAGTAGTCCTACTTGACACATCTTGATATCTGGTGCTCGTGCTCTAGAAACTTTGTTTCATCTTACGGAAACAATTTCGGAATGTTGCCATCAAAGAATCTTTTTTGTTCTTCAAATCAGGAATAGATATTTCGACGTCCTCTGACAATAATTAAAACTGAATGCGCTTCTACGCTTCATGCAACTCATTGTGATGTTTGTGAAGTTTATGATAGAAATTCCAAACAATGGGTTCCCTCTGGTAAATCTCCAAGAATCGCAGTGTTCTTTCGTTGGACCACTTCATTGTAAGCGCGGGAACACAAGTATATCTGTCAAGTATATTCGAGTAATGTGTAGCCGTCAACAAAATACTTCGCGCCAAGTATTCGTTCCCTTTGACTTGGGTAGGTATGTCTACTGACTCTGATCTGAATGGGAAGTATATGTATAAGTAGATTGGCGCATGTCATACACATTAGTCGTTACCTTCTAAGTACTTCACAACTACCGCGTAATGAGTGGTCGGATTTTATTAAAGTATCCGATATTTTGTAATAACAAACTTGTAATAATTATTTTAACACTGTTTATGTTGATATTTTATTTAATATTTAAAAAACCACTAGCCGTACTTACACCCACCAAACCCTATGATAACCTATTAAACCTATTATTATGGACAAAAAAGTGTCTATCTAAAAATGTAAAAATATACAAGGTCATCCACATAAAAAAACAATGACGTTACATCTCAAAAAATAGAGTGGCTTTTGAAAATCAAAGTATGTCACTAAATAGAATAAGAATACTACAAAAACTTTTGTCAAGGGTTGTTTTTAATCGACCTTATAGTTTAGCCAGAAATTAAGTATTCCGACACATTTGCCCAACCCTGTATAATTCCTGTTTATCATCAGCTTCATAATAAAAAAGAAAGTCTGAAATATTCCCAATATTTTAAATTTTATTGTTTATTGTTGATACACCTTATAAGTATCAGTGTTCCATCGTTTTCAATACAATATTGATTTATTTAAAAGTAATTTAATTTAGCTTATAAAATCAATTTCTGCAAAACCCTATACAAATTTCTCATGTAGGTACACAATACAAACTTCTTAATTTATGATATTTCACAAAAGAAACACAAATAAGTACTTCATTTTCCTATTATCGCATACTGACTTCATTATTTACATTGTCACCGCCTTCATCAAGGTCTTTATCATCTTTCAATTGAAGTCAATGTTTTTATTGCGACCGAGCCTTAAAATTAATAAGTGCGATCTAAAAAAAGTTCTGTATCAAAACAGTAAATGGCACTCACGCTGGCTCGTTCTCGAGAACTAGTTCCTCAAAGTCTAGTACCAGTCGATAACCAGGAGGTACCGTGATGTCAGTATCACATTCGGCGTTGTCGGGATAGTGGCGTGGAAATCCGGGACTGGAAACTGCCGCCCTTGGTTGCTGTTTAGATAATTCCACTGATCTATTGCAGTCCGGAGGCCAGTTGTCTTCCAGCGGTTCTGTAAATCATGTCTTTCAGTTATACATATATTATTAGCGTGATTTGTTTACGATGTTTAAGTTTAGACGCAATTTCGAAAAGCTTGGGTTTTCGGCCGTACATAATCTGTATAATTATTTGCAACCTAGAAGATGTTTACCAAAAATTATTGTTGCTAGACCTATATTCTTATTTATTTATTTATTTATTTATTTATTTATTTATTTATTTATTTATTTATTTATTTATTTATTTATTTATTTATTTATTTATTTATTTATTTATTTATTTATTTATTTATTTATTTATTTATTTATTTATTTATTTATTTATTTATTTCACCGAATTTACTACTACTCTTATGGGACGAGACAACTACAGTCACTTGGAAAACGAAACAAGTCAAAGGGTTTGGGATAAGATACAGGGTATGTCAACGAGAGCCGCCGGTACCTAACTGCGTATTTCCAATGAAGTTAAAATTTTGAAATTCGGCAGAAATAAACTTTAATTAATGCGCTACAATGTGGCGGAATAAAGTGTTTTTTCAGAAATTTTCAATATATTTTTTTATTATTATTATGTTCGTAATACCGCTAGGTATACGTTCCTGTTGTTAAAAATTTGAAATTTGTAGTTGAAGTATCGCTAATTGTGTTTTTAAGAAGTTCAAGGGGTTCAAGGGAAAAAGAAAAAAAACAATAATGTCATCTTGTAGTGCATTAATTATAGTTTATTACTGCAAAATTTCAAATTTTTTAACTCCATTAGAAATATGCAATTAGGCACCGACGGTTCTCGTTGAAATAACCTGTACAAGATCGCTATTAAGTATGGATACAGTTAAATACCTTGAGAGCGGTCCATCAGAAGTTGTTGAAAGTTGACATGTTGCTATAAATGTTTGAAATCTATCATCTGAGACTTTTCCCAATTTTATACCTATGTTTATTTGTTTTTGAAATAGAAGGCTAAGTTTATTTTTTTAAATGACACTAGAGGTCAAGTGTAACCTTTTTTAAAAATATACTTTTTTTGAAATTCAGTGATGTAACACATGCATATTATATTTATTTTGAAACCTAAAAAAATATTTAATTTTGATAAAATGTAAACTTTGTGGTAGCAAATTACATGAGACCCACCTTTATTAATACTATCTGAGACTTACGTTAAAATTATCATCTACTAGATAAATAGAATTACTGGTACTGCTTAATATTATAATTAATGCAATCTAGAAAGTATATCTAAACAATTAATCATAATGGGTTTCTGCTTCCCAGTAATAAACTATTCACTTTTTAATCAAAAGTAATTTACACTCTTTTTAATCCGTTCTATTCTCTGTGTGTCGCTACTATTTTAAACATTCATGGTTTAAATTTTAGCATTGTTTGCGGTAATTACATTATTTGATTTTAATGAGTGTAAATAAGAAAATAAAATTCTAGGTTTTCTGCACTACAAGGTGACTCAAAAGGTTCGCACCACCTTAAAGGTGCGTTATCTAGGATTAGCTTAGAGTATACTGGAAAATAGCTAAAAAAATTCCTCTCTCTCAATTTGGTAACTATAAGCAATTTAAAGTTAGGAAAAAATCAACACTGTTATCTGAAATTAAACTTTTACTTGCTATAAAATCGTGTAATATTGTTTCCCTAGAAACTGTTTGTTACCTTTATTAGGTGTATTGGCCATGCTGCCACGTTTCTCCCATTGTTATATTAAAGATCTTATTTTATGATTTTAAACCTTGAACGTATAAATTCTCAGACTTTTCAACTTTAAACTCTTCAAAGGAATGAACTATACTACAAATTTTTTGTTTTTGTATTGAAATAACCGTACCACTAAGTTTAAACTTTAATTGCGAGTTTCTTAAAAAGCCATAATATAAAAATTAAAAGACGAAAAAAATTTAAACAATTTTCCAACAGTCTACTACAATTCTAGATAACGCACCTTCATGGTGGTGCGGAATTTTTGGGACTCTTATTGGAAGTTTTTCGCTTATTTGTATTAAGTCTTACTTGTGATTGTAGAATGTCAGCAAAATGCATTGACGTGATTGTTTGTATTAGCAGGAGCACGTCTTAAAAAGAGAGGCAATGCATTTCGTATATCCAAGAAAGCTAAGTACAAGTAAAGAATATCTGACTTTGGTTTTTAAGATCTGATACGTACATGACGATAGAGACTCCAGCGCTGGATACTTTGAAGAAAGTTGACATGCACGTTAATATGCACAAAATACAAATGTTTACTTTAACATTAAATAAATAGTCCAATTTGACTTCAGTTTGCTGTAAACCTCTTCATGCGCCATTCGTTATCAAAAACTTTAATTATATTACTAAAAATATGCGTGACTTTTTTTGCAAATTTGAAAATATGAATTTGGTGCTTACTGTCGTTCTCCGTTCGACAGTCATGAAATGGGTTATACCCATCTGCCTCACTTTACGGCTGCTCGAAATGATGTAGTGCAATAACTCTGCAGAATACTAGAAATGATCTCGCGTCAAACATTATAAATATTGTCTTGAGTTGCGCGAAAATCAGGTCTGTATTAACACGTTTTCTTTAGTCTGAAGTAACAACGTGTGAAGCAGTAGCCTGCTGAATACGATACTGAATTAAGGCGGAGCGTAACGTTGCGGACCAGCTGCGTATTCATTGCATGAGCGCGGTGTCATTCCATTAAATTAACTGGGTTATTTACCTGCACTTGACTTATATTGTTATCATTCCATTTCTTTTTATGCAGTGATCTAAAAAAAAGAACGAATTTTTGCACGTCAAAATGCATACAGTGAGAAAAAAACGCATGTGATAGCAGAGACGTTCCCCTTAACGAAATTATTATTATGTCGAAAGCGGCATAACTTTGCCAATTCGACGTAATTCATTATTTTGTCATCGCCGAGTAACTAAATCAATTTAGACAGCGGCAAATTATCTTTAACTTTACTTATCCACAGGAAGTCGAAGTGTTTGGAGTATGTGACTCGTCAAATCTTTCGAGAGCCGCACATATAGCACGCCGGGTTAATTAGTTCGCCAACTATAAATAAAGCACCAACACGCAATCCCTTTACGAACAATTCCCCCTTCAATGCCTGAAAATTTTACCGTCATTCTCGAGTCTTTCGCAAAGGAAATAGTTAGGGGTGGCACAATCTCTGTCGTTCCACATGAAGCCGGAAGCCAAACTGGCTGATGAAGTGGGAAGTTGGTAAAACCTCCTGGTTTCGACACAATCCTGTTCGCTTAAACCATCGTCGTTGGGTTGACGGTTATAATGTCCATGCTGAGACCATCCAGGAAACCAGTCTGAAACAAAATTCTCACTGAATTTCTATCTGCTGTGGTAATATTTGCTTAGGTAGGAAAAGAAGAATGGCGGAGTACAAAGTATATAGGACAATATTATACCGCGACCACATACCCTGAAAGGTCCAGGCACAGACTAACCACAGGTTCCTTAGATCAAAATAAGTCAATTGGACATAATTTACCTATATTCAAAAATGCCTCCTTAAGACAGTATCAAAGTTCAAATATGGACAAAAAAATGTTTTTTTAATAACTTAAAATCGCCTCAACTGATTCTACTAATATTTACTATATAAGTATAAATATACAAAAGACACATCTTGATATAAATTTTTGTGACCTTGATACTGTAGAAAATACCTAACAGTGACCACTCTTGTGAAATACATCATATTTTTTTAACGTTTAGTTTTAGCGCTTCCATTTTTCTTAATAATCAGGATACGTTAGTTCTTCACAATCTTTGGCTCTTGTAAAATTTTAATATCCTCAATAGCTTATCCATAATATCTAGCTTATCCATATCCATAATAGCTTTTTTATACAATCGTATCTAAATAGTACCATTTCGAATGTCATTTTCATGTTGAAATGACGTGTTTTTTTCCACTATACTGTCACTTTTTCGCACTAGATGCAAAATGTAAAATTAACTGACAAACACCTCAATTATCAATAAAATGTTGATTCTGTTATGTCGCATTTCCTAAGAAACGAAAAATTGTGCAACTAGATTATGCAGTAAGTATGTGCAATTTTATTCTTTCTTTTTACATTTTTAACAATTCTGGCGACGATTGTATAAAAAATCTTGTATGTAGTACGTTGCAAAATTCGTGTTTTTCGCACGCGACGTGTTACCAAACTCGCTTCGCTCGTTTGGTAATATTCACGTCTTGGTGCGAAAAACACTTTCATTTTGCAACTTACTACATAAATAGCTATTTTGCACTCACTTTGTAAAATGCCTATTTTACGGATTCTAAACAGTCTGTATGGAGCAAGTACTGCGAAAGTTACTATAAAATGATACATTTCAATACAAAACACCTATTTAGACACATGGAAATGGATTTGACTAATTTTAATAGATAATTTAGAGAATCATACAAAAAATCTTGTACGCATAAGATTTTAGGGGACTCCTCTCATAGAGTCATAAGACTCGGCTCCTGCGTCGCCTCGTCTTTAATTACGATTTGTTCCTTAAAACTCTATTTTGCGTACTTGATACATAAATAGCTATTTGCGTTTCGTAATAGCGATAGTGCAATTTGCTTTTTTCAGGTTGTTAGTTGTGATTTTAAATGGCTTTAGAACATTAAATAAACGTCAAAATGAAACGATTCACGAGTGATTTCCAATCTGACATTTAAATAATCTTGGTATTAGGACCAACCACTGCCAAGTAGAATAATTGTGTAAAAAAACTTTTTCATAAAACACTTATAACACTCGTTCATTACAAAACTCGCTCCTACGTGGCTCGTTTTGTAAACTTAGACTCGTGCCATAAAATGTGCTTTATGACACTTCGTCTGTGAGTCAAGGCCAACTCGCTGATTAGTCGAGCTGCCCTTAGAACAATGTCGGTATAGGAAGAAGACCGTTGCAACTTAATCACAACACCCGATACTTGAAATTGATTGGCGTTCATGGACGAACGCATGGTATCTTATATTCTTAAAAGTTAAATCATTAACTTCATTTAATTTTCGCCAACCTTATCCTGAAATACCTATAAAACTTCACTTAGTTTACTTAAGCCAAGGTCTTATTTGAGTCATGCTTCTTGGCTGAGTTTTTGAAAATAGGTAGTTGCAGGTATATTTTTAAATGTTATGCTTACGAATTGAGTTCGAGTCATAAATTTTTGCTGTTGAACCACAAAATAAACTGAAGGTCAAGTTGTTAATACAATAGAAATCTCTGCACCTAACTTTTTGCAACGCTTCCATCACCGAGGGTAACGACGCCCAGCGACATTCTCTCCTTTTTCGCTATAGGACGCTATTATTAAAGTAACGTAATTCCAAAACTATGTATGCCAAAAAAATGCGGGTCAAGGTTAATACTTTCGCAAAGTTTTAAATTTCAATTGCTCCCTGAAACGTATCTAGGTTAGACAAGAATGTCTGAAATAATTCTAAAACAAATGTGAATGTAGCATAGCTACCAATTTTGTGCAATGTTTCAAGAGGTTAAATCCACAATTTTTGTTTTTAGTTTTAACATCAGCATGAGTGGTAATAATAACAACTCTAAACATAAAGCTCCAAAAAAATTACAAGTTATTTAAAAGATTAAAAAAGATTTGGCCACAGAAAGGCAAAAAATTTTCATATTGAGTGAAAAGTAAAAAATTACCAGAAATTGGTTAGGCATTGTCAAAAAGGTTGCTCATTATTAGAGCAAATAACTGACGATTTGATTAAACACCAGAACTTTTCAAAAGCAGGAAGTAATGGAAACTGCAACAAAGTAAGAATCAAGAACAGTAGAAATGTAGGAAGCCGAACTAAAAACTTGAAACACTACTAACAGCAATTATTCTATAAGTTTACTGTTTCATTAGATAGGAGCCGAGACCAAGGTTCTATTGTAATTGCATCATTGTGATAGTATGAAATTTCATACTATCACAATGATGCGATCTAATTAGATACATCCATTTGACTTAAGACATAATATGCATATTTTGATTTTTCTAATCTAATGTTGTTACGTTAACAATTTACTAATTGTTCGTATTTTGCGAACGGCAACTCTTCCATATGGTGAGCCGAATCGTAAGTTATAAAATACGAGGAAGAAAAAGTTATAGTGAACTGCAAAGAATATAATGAGGGCGCCATCAATTTTAATAATTTTGTGGTTTTCCTACTAAAAAATTTAAAATTGTAAGAAAAAAGAAATAATTCACAGAAATGAAAGCAAAAGGAATTTAAGGTGGCCGTTAGAAAAGCTCAAAACGAGGCAATTTTGCGGTAATTTTGTTTGCACAAATTACATTCTTTTTATGGTTACTGCGTAAAAAGTTCCTAAAAATTACCAAATTTTCGTGTTACATGTTTACGCCCTATTTTCTTCAATTTTTTCTTCCACCCAAAAACCAACTTAAGCACTAAACAATCATATTAAAAGTGTATGTTCAAAATATTTTTGATTTCAATGGGGTCGTTATTAAGATTTGTCCGAAATAAAATCATTGAAGCATTCCTTGATTTAACAGTGAAAATGATTTGGAAGCAAAATATCCGAAGCATTTTTCCCATATTTTTTTTTCTTGCCGTATTTTTATATTTTTTTCATCACAGTCAATATGTATGAACAAAATCTTCTCAAAACTGCCTGGTAACACACTTTTTGAAAGGCCACCTAAATGTTAAATGATAAAAACAAAGTTGAATTTAAAATAAAAGATTTAAATTTGACATTCTAGTTTTAGCTGTCGCAAGATGCATAGTACTGTTGGCTTTACAATTAAATAATTACTGAATAAAAAGGTAACGAGGTCTGAAGAACTAAAATTCGGGTAAAAAATTGTTTAGCCATAGTTGTTGTAGACTAAAATTAAAACTTAGTTGGCTACAAGCCGTTGATGACAGGTGGTAAGCGTAAGCGCTGATCTGGAGAACTGGAGAACGAGAATCTCCAACGGTCCGATGGAAATAGCGATACCAACAGCTTGGCAGCAGCAGTAGTCTGGAGCTCGGTGTTATTTTGTGATATTGGTGGAAATACTTGGAAGTCAAAGCTTTTCAAAAAGAGATACGAAAAGTCTTCGGAAAAAAAATCTTAAAATACCTTATGGGTTAGCATCATAGTTGATAGCAAAAGAAAGGTAACGCACCTTGTGTTGGAGGATTTCTTACGTAATTTAAATCTGTCGATCGAGACAATAACGATAATTGAGTATGGCATAATATCGGTGAAAACTGGTGTCAGTAATAATTATAATACTCGAAAAATAGGAAATTTGGCACACTAGCCACTTTGCCACACGATAATGATAAGAATTTTTACCGCGCTTCCTTGTTTTGTTAACCGCCGCACCAAATTAAAATTTTCTAAATTAGTTTGGCTTTTTGATGCTAACCTAGGCTTTTGTTTATTACTAAATTAAATAAAGACAAGTCAGAAAATATAAGGTTTTGACTATTGATGAAATTTCTAAAAAAAAAGAATGTTTAACAATTAAATTACACCACATGGAAGAGAATAGAAATGTGCCTCTGTAGCAGTTAGTCAGCTATTTAAATTATTGAGAATCAAACTGTAGCGTTTATTTTTAAAACGTTTCAACGTAAAGGTTTTTGTAATAAGTTGGAGAGTGACTTAAGGGTAACTTTCAGATAAAATAATACTTGACATAAGAGTACGTATTTCATAAAAATCCTGAATGTACCCTCGACTCATAAGAACATCTTGATCAGCTTCAACAGTAGTTACATAAATGGCGAATTAAGGTCAATGAAAACAAATCGACTGATATAACTTTCGCCCTTCCACAAGAATCCTGTCCACCGGTCAGCATCAATAACGCGCAAATACCACACACCAATGTAAATAAATTCGTATCTAGGGCTGCATTTGAATTTGATCTTCGATTTATCACCAAATTCAAATGCCTGTATTTTTAATGGTACCGATCGACTTCAAAAATAGTTCACCTTCGAGGCTGATGTTTACAGATTTTAAAAAACGAATAAAATCCTGAAAATTTGCTTTAATTATGAAGCCTGACTCAACGCAATTATGAAATGACATGGATATACCGCATGAGAGCAAACTATGATCTGTGATTTTGAAGAAAAATTTACAAAATTGGCCCCAAAATTTTGTCATAGACATAAAACCTGTAACGTTACTAAAAAAAAGTAAGTGTTTCAAAAGTAAAATTTTCATTCCCAAGACACAAATGTCAAAGATTATACATTATTATGTTAATAAAAGCTAAAAGTGATGTAACAGTTTTTGTTACCATTGTTTATTTTTTGGTAAGTTCTTGACGTTCTAAACAGTTCAGAGCCTGTAACAGATGATGCGTTTCTCATTTTGGTTATTAGCAACGCTTTCGCGCTTTCTCACGACGGCACTTTCTCAGAAGGATGTTATGATATGCGGCAAGAATGGAAGTTGCAACTGTCAACCCACTAGGTGGATTTCGCTCAAGATGGTGCGTGACGTCAGCAACCGATCAATTAATCATCACAAAGGGTGTGAAAACCAACTAAATTTCCGACCGTACCGACGCCGTGCGGGCGTTTGTCAATTGGTACCCTTAAACAAAAGTGTGGCCCCAGGCTTTCACTGCCTAAGCTATTAGACTTAGAGAAAGAATGTGAACTGTTTGTCAATTATTGACTAATTTGAGGGCATATTGAAGCATATTTTTTACAAAGTAGCTCCGGCCATTTTTGCTTGCGGCAACTTTTTTAAATGCCAATGTACTAATATTTCTCTTTCGCCCGAATTAGAGAATTATTCTCAACACAAGCATAAAATTCTTCCTTTTCTACATCAAACCGCTCATTTTTCAGAAAATAGAGAAAATTTGCGTTTCAGCTTTGAAGGTCCGCCTATTTTAAGCTACCTGGAAGATAATTAACAACTGCTTTTGGCAATCAAACCAAATTGAAACCACAAAGATCCATTCTAGGACAAAATTTATTTAGGTACACCATAGTTCTCTAAAAAACGGCTCAAACCGTAATTCGGTTATTTATCATCCGATTTGAATAGACAAACAACTGTACAAAATCACTATTCAAGGTTTAGGGACTACAAAATTGTTCTAATCGTGTTTTTTAAAATATATTCACTTCAATCTCAAACGATATTCATCTTTTCTTTTCAAATGAAAATTATTTATTTATTTTTTTATGTATTGTTTTGATACTTTGGTTTGATAAAGTATTTTTTTAATGCAATGATGTCTAAAAAGTTGAATTTGGTGTTACATTCATTCAACAAATTAATTAAAATGTTGGTCAGAATTATGTTGAATTTTTTGTAAAATTCTGAAGTGCGCCCTAGAAAACAAATGTTTTATTGAAATTAAAAAATATTTGAACAAAGGTAACAAATTATTTACAAATTTTGTTCGAATTGTATTTTTTGACTGTTTTCCACATCACACAAATAAATTTTAAAGAAATTAAATGTAATTCTCACTAATATTTAAATTATTTTGTTGAATGAATATTACAGCAAATGTAATTTTTTAGACATCATTGCATTCAGAAAAAAGTATTTCATCAAAAGTATCAAAATAATACGTTTCCATTTCAAAAAAACAAGTTAAGCATCTTTTGACATATACAGGCTGATTCACTGTGACCGTCTATTAGAAGTATCTCGAGATAGGAAAAAGCTACGAAGCTGAAAATTTAGCCATAAGGTAGGACCTAATCAGTGAAAATATTTTCATAATGGTGGCACTTCCGCGTATACAGGAAGTTGACATCAATTTTGTTATATTTTTTTAAATACCTAAAATATTCCAATTTTTTTTTTTTTTTGGATTCTGTGAACAATTCGAACATAATTTAGTTTAAAGTTTGTTACCTAAAACTACTATTTTTTTGAAATTTATGACAGAAAAGTGACGTGACTAGAAAATTTAAATATATGCAACAGTTGACGATAGCACGTTGAATTTTTTATGCGAGACATTACGTGGAAGGTAATAATAAACAGCAAGTCATTTTTTTAAAGGGCATAATACCAAATTACATACATCAATTGATAGAGAAAAGTAATGCGCTTTTAATGGTTATACAGGCTGGGGAAATAGTGCGTCCGACTTCGATAGCTCGAGTTCTATGATAGGTAGAAATTTAATTTAAAAACACAATTAAACTAGAGAAAGAAGTCTACAACTGAAAATTATTTTTGAATATACAGGGTGAGCGAAGACAATTATACAGGGGCAAGTGACATTTTTTTAAACGGAATGTGGTGTGTAAAAGAAGATTTTTCGGAGCCTAGACTCTTTTCAATCCAATATTATGGCTGACTATTTTCAAACCACTTGGATGTAGCGATTTTCTTTTGTTCAAATAATGGCATCTGCAGATGCATGTTAAAAAAAATCACTACAGTCACAATTATGAGTTCTAAGAAAAAATTATGTAAAGACTAGTTAGGAAACATCTGTGAAATGTCTTTGATTCGTTTTAACTTTGGAAAAATCATACAGGGTGGCTAAAATTAATTTTTCAATTTGGAACTTTTTGAATTTAATTTTCTCCATTTTTTCAAATTGAACACCCTGTATATTTTTTCAAATGAGAGACATTTGATAATTTCAAAGAAAATCTAAACTTCATTTGGAAAATTATTATAAACAAGGAATTTGGAAAAGTCATTTTGCAGATGTTCTTCGTTTTTTAATTACCTACTTCCACTGCTAACATCAGTTGAAAATTAAGATTAGACTTAAATGTGTGGAAGTGCTCAATGCCGCAAAATAGGTGCGGCTAAGACATAAACAAAAAAGAGGGCAATAATTGGATTATTTTCTGTCGGGAACCAAATTTTAATTCTGTTAAATATATCTACTTCGTTGTCGTCCAATTATTTTTTTTTGTCTTGGAAGTACTTATTCTGTCGGTATTTTCATCTTTTATGTCGATATTTTTATCTTTTTTGTCGTGCTGAAAAATCTTACCATCTTTCCTATTATCAAATAATCCAACTCAAAGATATTCAACTAATTTGGTGTTCATTCTCCCCTCGATATTATCGAAACGATTGTGTGTAATTGGTAGTAGGTACATTCGTTAGTTTTAAACTTTAGCAAACATTTAATTAAAAGCAACCCCTTTAAAGGTCTTGGAATTCTGTTTTTAAAACTAATTGCCAATGATGATATGGAAAAGTTCCTATATTGTTTTTACCTGCCCGTCACTGCACCTTCTATTTTGATTATGCTGAGTGTGTATATTTAGAAATTTAAATCAAAGACTAGCATATTTTTTGCACATTTTCGACAAGTAAATCTTCTCTTTGTGACTAATAGTATTTCTATTCGAATCTTTGATATCTGAATAAGTTATTGGTCGTATAATAAAGTTTCTGATTTTCACATCCTTGTGCTACAACCATTATGACGGTTATTAACTAAAATTAAACAAAGTTGACGCTATAGAACATATAAAGTCTTTTGCTGTCTACTTATTAGCACTTAGACGTACTTTAATCAATAATGGATTGAGGACTTCGGCTAATAATAAATCTATGTCCTGTACGTTGAATAATTGTCGCTTTGGCTGGTAAACTTGTCACGCAAAAAAATCCCGAGTGCAAAAAACGAGGGTTTTTTAGGTGGAAAACTTACGAGACATATTTCTTCAGCGAAAGACTTTTTGACATAAAAATTGTCAAAATTAATTCAAGCTAGTTTTATGCTCGCTGGATATTTGGCATAATTATTTTCCGAAAAAATAAGCTTTACAATATTTAATAAGGTTTTTTTTAAATTGGTTTGTATTCATTACGTTTGGTATCTATGCAACAATGCAAACAGTCTTTTTACCACATCCTCGACAAGTTTCACTAGTGAATATATTCTGACACACGTACTATTAAACAGGGCAAAACTTGACGTGGGAAAAATAATTGCTGTAAAATTGATCAAAACCATATGGTAATTACGGCGCTTTACGTACATGATAAAATAATTGGATTTAACCTCTAATATTTTATACCATTAACGAATAGGTGACATATCACCTAGATATTCGTATATGTCATAACATATTAAAGCTTAAATCTTAATTAGAGATTAAAAAAATAACTAGTATAGGTAACCCATAGGTTACCTATATACTAGTTATTTTTTTTGTTGTTGAATTTTAAACTTTATTAAAAGTTTTAAGAATCTTTCCAGTAAAAGCACATTTAGAGGGCAGTAGCTTCTTTGGGAGGTATTTGAAGAATAAACTGTATCTAAATTTTCAAATCAGTTTTACTCAAAAACGTTGCAACCTATCGAAATGCAATAAGGGGATCTTTTTCGTTCAAAAAAGCATGAAATTTGGTAATTTGATATCAAAAACAACAAAAAAAGACATGCAAAAAAGTTGGGGGCAATATTATCCTACTTTCCCCATGTTTAACATACCGCTCAAATAAATCATAGTGAAATTCAAATTTCATCTTTTTACGATTAAAACTACATACATATTTGAAAACCCACAAATTTTCATCTTGGTAATTGTTTACAATGTCCACTTTTCGCTTTTTGCGGCGCTTTTTTTGGAAACCATCGTGAAACATCATTATAATGCCATTTTGAGCAATGAAATGTTGTGCAAATGAAAAATAATTTTATGCAAAATCTATAGAAAAATAAGAAAAAAAAAAGATGTGCTAGGGCAAGGAAAATAAGATTAAAAATAAAGTAGTTTGCCCAAAAAAAGGTATTGATTTTCGTAATGTATACATGGTGACGAATGCGTTGGTGTAATTAGTTTTTTGAAAATCGAAGAGTGGCTAAAGTAAACAATGACCTTCATCTTTTCATCTTCAAAGAGTTGGGTGCAATAAAATAAAAACCATTTGTCAGCTTCTCCACAGTTCGAGTCGACAGACTGCAATCTTCCTTAGGACCTACTTATGGAAAAAATGTTTCCAACCTTTTTCTTTCTTATTTGACCCGATTTAGTTGCTCTTAAATTTTTGGCACCTATTTCAAATAGGTATACCTTATATATTAGTCGAAAATTATACTTATGTAAATTTTGCAACTCCTGGAGATTCAATCAAAAGAAAATATAACTAATTACTTACCAATAAATTACTTCAACATAATTGATGTCTAGCAAATATAGATATTTACTTAACATTCGTAATATTTACACAAAATATATTTTTTTTTAATTTGAAAAACTTAGAAGATAGACTTAGAACATAACGAAAAGATTGATGTTAACAAAATACCTTTAAGTACTTTCTACATTTTTAAATGACAGTGACGAGATTCAAAACTTTGACAAGTTTTCACTCGAGTACATCAATTGACTTTGCAAAACTAATCTTTAGTATGGTTGAAATATTAATATATAATAATATAACGTAGGTACGGTAATCCTAATACCAAAATTAAACGAAAAGAATATTATTTAAGAAATTAAACTCCCAGAACCTCTCAAACAATTACTTATCTGCCCATGGTTACGCCCAATCTCAACAGTCAAAACCCACTTTTGGTCCTATGTAATTTGATAAAATTCCTCTTAACACGACAGTTTAGGCAAACTTTTCCTTCGGAATAAACCACAGAGCCTGCAACCGCGTGCACGTCACCTTCTTGAGATCAAACCGAAGCATGCATTTTTGGCCAGCAGTACTATTTTGGAGGGCCAGCACACCTTGCTACGTTTGTGAAATCCGCCGTCGCAACGCGCCTCCCACTAGCAAACAAGGATGTCTTATTTGGGCGGCGCCATGCGACTGCGTCGCTGTTCCAGGCGAGCCATACATGGACGGTAGGAATTATTTCGGGAATACTGTTGCCAGTGGCGGCGCAAAAATTCAAAATTTGTTCGAAAAAATTACTAATTTTTTTCAAAATAATCTATGAGTTATATTTTGTTATTATTTAAATTTGTAGGTAAATAGCCAATTTTCTTAGATTTAAATTTTAAAAATTTCTAACAACAAAGTTTAGTTGCAATCATGAAATTTGTAACAAATAGTTTTATAAACTTTCGATGAAAGTAATTTTTTTGGAGAACCGTCGTTTTGGTGTCTTTTTTAGCATTTGTGACTGAGTGGATAGCCCGATAAGTATCGTTTGGGTGTTATCGCTAATATAGTAAGGCAAACATAGGCTGCGAAAAAATAGATTTAGGAGCCCGCCGCTGGGATCGAACCCTATAAAACAGGGACGAGAGGTTCCCAGCATTCAGTCGCATTGCAACTGGCTTGTTAGCTGTGTTCTTCTGTCTAGTGAGCAGTGATCAACCACATCATACAACATGTGTGACGACGATGTTGCGGCTCTTGTCGTTGACAACGGCTCCGGCATGTGCAAAGCCGGCTTTGCCGGTGATGACGCCCCTCGTGCCGTCTTCCCGTCCATCGTAGGTCGCCCCAGGCATCAGGGCGTCATGGTCGGTATGGGCCAAAAGGACTCCTACGTAGGAGATGAAGCCCAAAGCAAAAGAGGTATTCTTACTTTGAAATACCCCATTGAACACGGCATCATCACCAACTGGGACGATATGGAAAAAATCTGGCATCACACCTTCTACAACGAGCTCCGCGTAGCTCCAGAAGAACACCCCGTTTTGCTTACTGAAGCTCCCCTCAATCCCAAGGCTAACCGCGAAAAGATGACCCAAATCATGTTTGAAACCTTCAACACCCCCGCCATGTATGTTGCCATCCAAGCTGTGCTCTCCCTTTACGCTTCTGGTCGTACCACCGGTATCGTCTTGGACTCCGGAGATGGTGTTACCCACACCGTTCCCATCTATGAAGGTTACGCTCTTCCCCATGCCATCCTCCGTTTGGACTTGGCTGGTCGCGACTTGACCGATTACCTCATGAAAATCCTTACCGAACGTGGTTATTCTTTCACTACCACCGCTGAGCGTGAAATTGTCCGTGACATTAAGGAAAAACTTTGCTATGTCGCTTTGGACTTCGAACAAGAAATGGCCACCGCTGCTGCCTCCACTTCCCTTGAAAAATCTTATGAACTTCCTGATGGTCAGGTCATCACCATTGGTAACGAAAGATTCCGTTGCCCTGAAGCTCTTTTCCAACCTTCGTTCTTGGGTATGGAATCTTGCGGTATCCACGAAACTGTCTACAACTCCATCATGAAATGCGATGTTGACATCCGTAAAGACTTGTACGCCAACACTGTCCTTTCTGGAGGCACCACCATGTACCCTGGTATCGCCGACAGGATGCAAAAGGAAATCACCGCTCTTGCTCCATCCACCATCAAGATCAAGATTATTGCTCCCCCAGAAAGGAAATACTCCGTATGGATCGGTGGATCCATCCTTGCTTCCCTCTCCACCTTCCAACAGATGTGGATCTCCAAGCAAGAATACGACGAATCCGGCCCTGGAATCGTCCACCGCAAGTGCTTCTAAGCGACGCGATTGCATTTTTACTCACCATATGTTGTTATTACTGTACTTTTACATCTACAGATTCATTGTTGCGACCGTGGTTGTACTGCCAGACAGACTTTACGATCAAGATTTTGTCAATTAACATCCTTTGAATATATTTATTTATAATTTGTTATCGATCATTTACTTATTGTAACTCTATCATGTCACTGGGCAGGTAAATAAATCCCTATCTAGTAACATACCTGCCTCTTATTCGTTGAAAAGCCCGACTTATTGACATGTGTTACTTCATTGTATTTTTTTAACTAAATAAAATTCGGCACCATTTATATAAAAGTGAAGCCAAATAGTGTTTCATTTAAAGAATTGATTCGACAACATCTCAATTTTGTGTTGATAATCCGAATGGCTCTCGTTCTTTGTAAAAATTTCTTAGCGAGTTATACTTCTATTTCTATCATTCTAAAGATAGCTAGAGAGAACGACCCACAAAACTTACTTAATAAGTAGGTACATTCCGATGCGGGAGGTAATCAAAGATTGTGTAGACAAAAATACATTACGAATATTTATACAATTCCCAAAATATAGCACGGCCAACCGTGCTATGCAAGGATTTGTTCAGTTGTTGCGATTATTTGGTAACATTTTACTTGGTCGGGGTCGCCTTGATTTTACTAGATACTCAAAAAAGCGACTTTCCCTACTCTCCTCTATTGAAATAGCTCAAAATAGACAGCGTTCCTTGATCGGGAACCTCGTTAGCTCTGCCGGATGTTATTTTAAAATAACCGCAACCGATTTTACTAAATAAGTACTGCGTTACTTGTGATGCGTATAGGGTGGGGTGTGAGAGGTGACGTAACCAACGCGCTTTTCTTTTTTTATGAGGCTTTTTAGATGGTTGTTGGATTGTTGAAGTACTTACTTGTGTAGGAGAATGGGAGACCGTCTGACCAACGAAAGTCGCTTTCGTGTATTTTGTCCGATGCTCCGATCCAATAAGCGTTGTGGTCTCGATAGCCGGGGCTGTAAAAAACAAATAAGATTCAGTCATATTTCTCCGAAAGCGAATTATTTGCTTATTATTATTGTTAGTAACAAAAGTCTTTTATTGCGGCGGCAATCAAATTTCAAAAAATCTAGAATAGATAAGTACTACATTTATTTTGATTGATTTGCTTAGACACTTTTTTCTGACTGTTAACAATGTAATAACAGAAATCCCGGAGTAAGTAATAAGAAACGATTGTATATGTTATATTATGTAGGCATATGGATTAAAATAAATCGGAGAATACAAGTAATACGTTAATAAATAGGTTATCTATTTTCATAGAAACTTTTCCGGACTTTTAAAACAATAATTTCTTGACTATACTTTCTGGTTATCTTTGACAATTATTATTAAATAACCTTTATTTGTTGAAGCAGGAACTGAAAAACAAGACATGTTTTTGTGCAATGTTTACTTAGATAGTTTCTAATACATCCATCCTTGGATAAATAATGATTTTAAAACAATAAGATAGAAAAAATACAATATTTTGAACATTCAGTATATTATTTTTATTTGGTCTATTTGAAAAACAAAATTTTGTTATTTTCGGTGTGAACCAAAAATAGGAGGCATTATGAAAAAAGTAAAAATAGTAAAGAGATTTCTCTCTTCCATAAAACCCTATATCATCTGTTGAAAACGACCACATTTTGGTTTTGACAAACATGATTTAAGTCCCCACTTATTTCGCAGCCATTTAGGAAAATCATACCACTGGATTGAGAAAAAAAACTGCAATTTATTTCCTTAAAAAATGTAGGGTCAGTTTAAATAATAAAAGTTTTGTAAAAAATTTGTAAAGTTATTGACGACCATCATTTACTTATTAATATTTATTCACGTTATAAATATTACGGACGAATGCACGTTATACAGGGGTAGTAAAAAGTGTAAAACCAAGCTTTTCCTGCCTAAACTATTACCCAGACTTACGGTCTGATTTTAAATTAGAACTTGCAATTTTGTTGCAAATTTGTTGCCATGGTATTTTCCCTATCTCGGTGCCGTAAAGTTGCGAGGGGATTTGTCACTTTGCAATCCAACTTGTCATTTCGCCGAGAAAAAATTCGAAACGTAATTAATCTTAAGATTTATGACTGGCGTAACATTAATAAGCCAAAATAGATCACTTTCAATCAAGTTTTAAAGTAAGTAAATAGCCGCGAATGACCGTACAAACAAAAGTTAAAAAATATTGTTTCTACGACACCCAAAATAGTGTTGCAATAGCTTTTTGGGTTTCCTAAATGTCATTAAAACATCAAATAAACTTCAAAACCAAACGATTTACGAGTAATTTAAAATCTGACCTGACCTAACCTTGCTAGTATCAACCACGACCAATTTCAAAAATTTTTAAACTGCGAATTTTTATTTAAAATTGATCCAAAGTAGAAACAAATAGTATAAAGAATTCGTTCATAAAACAATTATGGCACTCGTCATTACAAAACTCGCTGATATGCGGCTCGTTTTGTAAACTTGGACTCGTATCATAAAATATGCCGTATGTCCCTCGTTCTTTAATGTACTCGACCTGAGATAGTCAAGTATTTGCTGCAAATATGGAATCTTGTGAGGTTGGGAGTCAAAGGCGACTGCGATATAGGAAAAAGGCGGCCCCAATAACTTTTGCAACAAAATTGCAACTTTCAACTTAAACTCAACCCTGTAGAAAAAAGACAAAAGTTGTTTATCAAATGACTAATTTAAGGGTACATTAAAACATATTTTCTTACCAAATGGCGCCCATTTCTGGCAGCGGTAGCTGTTTTTAACAACAACGTACTAATATTTTTATTCAGCCTGACGTAGAAAGTACACAAACGTAAATTTTTTGTTCAGTTTACACATAGGCCCATTGTGTGTCTAGGTACCTGGATCTCTGTGCAGCAAGAGCAGAACAGTGACCCAGAACATGAAGAGGCGTTTCTTCCTCCTCTTCACACCTTCTGCACATTTAGTACATACTACAATAAAAGTGAAACGACGCACTATTCTCAGAAAATTTAAATTTATACCGAATTTTTCCATGACATTGCTTTTTGGTCCGATAGTACATAGTACAGTAATGTCTGGATAATGTAAACAGAAAGTTGCCAGGCTCTATTCGGAGTAGCAAAATATTAAAATGATAGGATTTGTAGTTAATTATAGCTATAGTCTGAAAATATTGGCAATACCGCAGTATTATTATGTATTATTATCTTTTTACAACTATACATTAAGAATAACTTGTTACCTAACTTACTGAAATTTATAACTATAAACGTGTGGTATTTTTTCCTCGTTCCTCGCGAGCAACTCGGTTGTTCGTATTATAGAGTAGTCCGAACTACCTCTTATGGTTAAAGGGTTTGGAATATTCCAACATTACTGTATTTCGTTAATTATACCGGGTGTCCCGGCGCAAATAGCATGGCAAATTATGGGTCCCTTTTTCATAAATTATATCTTGCCTGATAATATTCGGTAAAAACAAAAAACTCCACGAAGAAAAGGAGGGGCACTCTTTCATGTAAAATTGATGGTTAGAAAGGCCTTAATCAAAGGTCAAAATCTAAGAAACCAGAAGTGATCGGGTCAGAACGTTTCTTCCGAACATGAGATACGAGGTTCAAATCCCGATCAAAGCAACATTTTTAGTATTGAATATACTAATGGGCGCATTTATACGGGTACTGGATACGGAAAAAGCGGCGACATGCGATAGATCTGTCCGGGTCTAATAAAATCGCGCTTAAGCGTGACTAAAAGCTAACGACCCCCCAAAATAAAAGCTTCTGCCCCTGGGATAACACCACTGAATTTGTAAAAAAATCGTCCTGTGCAAAAGGGCGCTATGCAAAATTTTTGAGTTATATGCATGAGGTGGTGGCTGAGGTAATCAAGCATGCTGTGCCCAAAGGTCAATAATTTTTCTGTAAGAACTTTTGCATAAAAAATTATTGAATTCTGATTTCCGGACCCTTCCCTTAGCCACTTCGAACTTTTATGAGCTTGTATCTCCGTTCGAAACCGGAGGCGAATTCAGTCATTTTGGTTCATTTTGCAGAATTTTGCCGTTTTTCTTCGATTATCTTGAAAACTAAACTATCAATTCCAAAACGGTTTGATGGAGTTGCTACTCCATATTTTGTGACTAGAAACCTGCTTTTATAGTATTTTTGGAGTTAGTAGTTAACGGACAAAAAATTATAATATGCAGAGAAACCCAGATCGAGAGCGAGCGAGGTCACGCCAATCCGCGCCCTTGGAGATCCTCTATGATGACGGTCTAGTCTATACCCAATTCAACTGGATACGAAATAACGAAATAATAATAAACAATTTTCACAACTTTTTGAAACTAAATTTTTTTCAATTGAAATATGTAATCAAAATGTACTCAGTATCCGTTTTAGACTTCAATCAAATATTTATTAATTTCATCTTGAGCAATTATGTTTTGTAGGTACCGATATAGAATGGCCGCATTGATGCAGAACCTCAACAATTTTCTTTGATCTGGTTTGTTAGTGGACTATCAAACCCAATGCAACATTTTTTGGAGTCATCTTCTTGTTTTTAGAATATATCTTGACACAACAACAAATTTTTTTATTTATTACATTCATGCTTTTTACAGGATATTAAGAGGGTTACAATCCAAAATTAACAAATTAACGCAAATTAACACTTAAAATTTCTAATATCTAAGTTCTAGTATAAACTGCCAAATCAGGAATTTTATCCATATCCATTTTAATATTTATATTAATTTTATGTGTTATGAAATATTCAGAAGTACCAGTCGCACGACTAGATTGTTTTAATTTTGACAATAATGCTAAAAAATATGAAGCGTGATATTTAATCTCCATCATTGAATCCTATTCATTTCAAAATACTTTCAGTTTTCTGAGAAGTTAGTATGATTTTTTGCTGAATGTTAGTTATAAGGACTTGAGCTAGCTTCATCTGATTCGATTTGTTTATACACCCTTTTTAACGCCAAAAATTACCTGGAAAAAGTATACAACTCCAAAGTTTCTTCATCAATATTGTCACTTGAAACTGTTGCTTTTAATAACTTGTGTAGTAATATCTTTAGATTTTTTTTGCTTGTATAGCGAGAGTATCAGTTTTTATGCCACCACAGTAAACGTGTGTCATCTCCTTCAATATTGTTGATATTTTCTTTCAGTTGTATAGTCACGCTTTGGAGAACATTTTCACAAAATTCTATTGTCTTTTCCAGCGTACTTATCATTTTCAGCGAGCCTTTTGTTGACACCTCTGCCGTATTTATACAAAAAAAAAACTCTTTCTAAGTTTAGTTTTTTCCACAGTTAGGACACTTGAATTTCGCTTTCGGTACTGGTGCCGCCGCGCTTTCTGCCATTTAAAAAAATGATGCTTTAGGCATCAATTTAATTTGTTACTTTTGTTAAGTTTACTGAGATTACAAAAGCAAAATTCATACGTTATATTGTTGTTTGAAGAGATCTAGTGTAGCATTACAATCCACGAACTATTGTTTGTAATTTAAACTGTATCAAACTCGATGAAAAAGCCTTATTCACCACGTTTTAGCAACTAGAATATCAAATAATAAGTGAAGTTCTGCACTGAACGGAGAGCCCCTTGTGCACGTGCCTTTCTTAGACACCGTTTTGCAGGAAATCAAATAAAACTAAGTTTTAATGACTACGTTATTAAGGGTGCAACCAAGCCTCTTACATGGTCTTTTTTTACACAAATCGTAAAATTAACGCTACCCCATGTTCAATACAGACTATGGGAACAACGAAACGGTTTCCTTGTATTGATACTTCAATGGTATTTGAAGTTTAAAACTCATACTGAGTACATTGTGGTATCCCAGGGGTAGAAACTTTCATTTTGAGGGGTGCCAGTTTTTAGTTTTGAAACCCCCATAGAACGATTTTTTAAGCGACTTTTCGTCGACTCAAAATATATAGACAAACTTGATAAAATTGTTAATGGTTCGTTTAGATATTTTCGACACATTGAATACTATACGAATGACTCCACAGAAGTCCAACGTTTATGGATAGAATTGAGCGATCTCAATATGGGAAATATGTTACGGGTAAAATATGAACATAATTCATCTGTTTTCAATTTCCCTAATTGTTGGATTCGAATCATTCGCCACGAAGCGGTTATTAGTGTAGGTCACGGTTCAAAACTTATGAAGGTTAGACGGAAACCATTTCCGATCGTACCTGCAAAAACAATGACAATTCACAAATCTCAGGGTGGCACTTACGATATAATCGTATACGAATATTCAAAATCTCACGAGGCTAGTTTAGTTTATGTGGCCTTATTATACTATATAAAAGACGACTGGAAGAGCCCCTCGCACGAAAAACGAGGGACCAGCTGGGCGGCGTAGCGAGCCGCGAAGCGGCGAGCGGAAAGTGCAGTTCGACGTGGAATTACGTTTTGTAACAAATAGACCTGAGCGATTTTCGAGATGAGGCCCTGAAACGGGGCCCGTGACGATTTTGTGTGTTCGTGAGAAAGAGATGCCCGACGTGAGTTTCGTCGATTCCATGGTGATTTTCGAAAAAAGTCAGAAAAATTCACAAAACGGTCACCGGTCGAGAAAATATTTTCGTTGCTGGTAGCCGAAAAGTGACAAAAAGGCCCCGAAGGGGCCTAACTTAAATTCCCGAAGGGGCTACCGACTCCGTTGCGCCCTCCAGCACCCGGGGGGGCCCGCAGGGCCCCCCGGGCCCCCGGGTGCGGCATGTGGGGAAGCAGCGCAGCTGCAAACCCCACATGCAACGTGGCACCCTCAAGCACCCGGGGAGGCCCGCAGGGCCTCCCCGGGTGCGGCATGTGGGGAAGCAGCGCAGCTGCGAACCCCACTTGCAACGTGGCACCCTCGAGCACCCGGGGAGGCCCGCAGGGCCTCCCCGGGTGCGGCATGTGGGGAAGCAGCGCAGCTGCGAACCCCACATGCAACGTGGCACCCTCAAGCACCCGGGGAGGCCCGCAGGGCCTCCCCGGGTGCGGCATGTGGGGAAGCAGCGAAGCTGCGAACCCCACTTGCAACGTGGCACCCTCAAGCACCCGGGGAGGCCCGCAGGGCCTCCCCGGGTGCGGCATGTGGAGAAGCAGCAAAGCTGCGAACCCCACATGCAACGTGGCACCCTCAAGCACCCGGGGGGGCCCGCAGGGCCTCCCCGGGTGCGGCATGTGGGGAAGCAGCGAAGCTGCGAACCCCACATGCAACGTGGCACCCTCATACACCCGGGGGCCCCTGCGGGTAAACGTCTCGGCGGATACTAGGGCGTAGCCCTAGTACTATATAAAAGACGACTGGAAGAGCCCCTCGCACGAAAAACGGAGGACCAGCTGGGCGGCGTGGCGAGCCGCGAAGCGGCGAGCGGAACGTGCAGTTCGACGTGGAATTACGTTTTGTAACAAATAGACCTGAGCGATTTTCGAGTTGAGGCCCTGAAACGGGGCCCGTGACGATTTTGTGTGTTCGTGCGAAAGAGATGCCCGACGCGAGTTTCGTCGATTCCATGGTGATTTTCGAAAAAAGTCAGAAAAATTCACAAAACGGTCACCGGTCGAGAAAATATTTTCGTTGCTGGTACCGGAAAAGTGCCAAAAAAGGCCCCGAAGGGGCCTGACTTGGATGTCCGAAGGGGCTACCGAGTCCGATGGTACCCTCGAGCACCCTGGGGGGGCCCGCAGGGCCTCCCCCGGGTGCGGCATGTGTCAAAATGGCAAAATTTTTTTGTAGGCCCCGAAGGGGCCCCAAACTAGATCCCCGAAGGGGCTACCGACTCCGAGGCGCCCTCAAGCACCCGGGGGGGCCCGCAGGGCCCTCCCGGGTGCGGCATGTGGGGAAGCAGCGAAGCTGCGAACCCCACATGCAACGTGGCACCCTGGGGCCCCAGGACGCTCCAAAACATGGGGGCCCCAGAGGGGCCCAAAACATGAGGGCCCCAGGGGGCTCCGAAACATGGGGGCCCCAGGGGGCTACAAAACATGGGGGCCCCAGGGGGGCCTAAAACATGGGGGCCCAGGGAGCTCCAAAACATAGGGGGACCCAGGGGGCTACAAAACATGGGGCCCAGGGGGGCCCAAAACATGGGGGCCTTAGGGGGCTTCAAAACATGGGGGCCCCAGGGGGCTACAAAACATGGGGGCCCCAGGGGGGCCCAAAACATGGGGGCCCAGGGGGTTCCAAAACATGGGGGCCCCAGGGGGGCCCAAAACATGGGGGCCCCAGGTGACTGCAAAACATGGGGGCCCTTGGGGCTCCAAAACATGGGGGCCCCAGGGGGCCCAAAACATGGGGGCCCAGGGGGCTCCAAAACATGGGGGCCCCAGGGGGCTCGAAAATATGGGGCTTTAGGGGGTTCCAAAACATGGGGGCCCCAGGGGGCTCCAAAACATGGGAGGCCCGCAGGGCCTCCCCGGGTGCGGCATGTGGGGAAGCAGCGCAGCTGCGAATCCCACTTGCAACGTGGCACCCTCAAGCACCCGGAGAGGCCCGCAGGGCCTCCCCGGGTGCGGCATGTGGGGAAGCAGCGCAGCTGCAAACCCCACTTGCAACGTGGCACCTTCAAGCACCCGGGGAGGCCCGCAGGGCCTCTCCGGGTGCGGCATGTGGGGAAGCAGCGAAGCTGCGAATCCCACTTGCAACGTGGCATATTCAAGCACCCGGGGAGGCCCGCAGGGCCTCTCCGGGTGCGGCATGTGGGGAAGCAGCGAAGCTGCGAACCCCACATGCAACGTGGCACCCTCAAGCACCCGGAGAGGCCCGCAGGGCCTCCCCGGGTGCGGTATCTGGGGAAGCAGCGAAGCTGCGAACCCCACATGCAACGTGGCACCCTCAAGCACCCGGGGGGGCCCGCAGGGCCTCCCCGGGTGCGGCATGTGGGGAAGCAGCGAAGCTGCGAACCCCACATGCAACGTGGCACCCTCATACACCCGGGGAGGCCCGCAGGGCCTCCCCGGGTGCGGCATGTGGGGAAGCAGCGCAGCTGCGAACCCCACTTGCAACGTGGCACCCTCATACACCCGGGGGCCCCTGCGGGTAAACGTCTCGGCGGATACTAGGGCGTAGCCCTAGTCAAGGACTAAAAGCTTACAGAGACTTTATGTCACTAATCGCAAAGGTGACTATAAATTATATCACTCTAAAAAAAGTACTGACAGGCAGGTTTTAAAGAACAGAATCAGCCGGGCACTCTTGTTAAAATGGAGTTTTCACTTTGGTTAGGTATGCACAATCATCACGGATTGTTCTAATAGATGTCGAGCATGAGCTAAAAAGAAGCCGCATCGACTCTTTTCGAATATGGCACGCGGTCAATACAATCGATGAGTTGCTTACGAGCATCGAACAAAACACAATTCGCGACACCGTTTTCATTGTCAAGAGCTATGGACAACTGAGATGAACTAGTGTCTTATTACATAAATGCTTCATTATTTTCAATACGTAAATGAAGATTGCGTCATATGCAATATCTGTGAATTTTTATCTTTCTTTAGCCCTTCTAACTATCAATTTTACTTGAAACCGTGCTCCTCCTTTTAAGAATCCGCGTGAAATTTTTCGTTCTTATCAAATTTTATTTGATAAGATATAATTTGAAAATATAACTTCCCATGCTATTTTCCCATGATTCAGTAGCGCTGAGACACCCGGTATGAAGTAAAATTTCAGCTAATTGGTGCCATTCGGCTTGGACATGGTTAGCTAACAACTTTGCTAGCTAACAATGGGCTATGGTATAGCAACTGACCATTCCATTGGCCTGCACCATGGTAGTAACAAGTTAGCAACATTGCTAGTCTAACCATTTTCAAACAGAATCTTCGCAACTAAAGGGTCAACGATAATTTTAAATCTTAAGATTTATTGTTCACATTGGATGTAGTTATTCTACAAAAAGTGTTTGCAGAAAGATTGTACAAATTAAAAATCAATCTGTTAATCTTGATGGTGCAGCCATTATTAAGAAAAAGAAAGACTAATTTGTTAACAATCCGCCTCTCATTTCTATAATGGTTCTACTCTTCTCCACTGATGGGGAGGATGGTTGGACTATTGCAAGACTCATTTGTTTTGATTTATTTAATTTTAATATAGATAAAGTTATTAATTCATAAAATTCATTTGTATTGTAATTTAAATATTCTGTTACGATCTGCACTGCACTGAATTTTTAAAAAGCTGGTCCAACTGTCCTACCTGCTTACCTCATACAGAGTGTTCCGTATACCGTATACCTACTTGTATTTTTTGTTATTGTAGGTATGTACCTATCTATTTGTTATTTACCCTGAGCGAGATAAATTTAAAATGCAAATAAATTTCCTCAGAATTATGCTAAAGTTATACGACCATAAAAAGTTGCCAGCAAATTCGGGCAGAGGCCGCTACAGTCAATAAAATTGTAAATTGTTGGATCTTTTTATCTAACTTCCATAGAGAATGCATTGCACGCGTTTAATCTTACTTCAGAGCCAGGCTTATTTTACGTAGGCAACTTTGGGAAACAGTTATTACGTTTCACAAATTAGCGCCTTCTTCAGTTATCGAGAAATTTTTGGTGAAAATGGTAGGAAAACGTTTATATTCTAGCGCAAGGAAAATATCTGAAAAACATAGGATAGGTGAGGAGGATAGGCAACACAAAATTCATATTCATTAATTTTCTAGTATTTCGGTCATTTGTTTATACCATCATTAGCTTCAACGTTATGTCTCACTCGCATAAACAATTCAACGTGTTATAGTCAGATGTTCCTGAGATTTTATAATTTTTTTAGCGACATCACTTTTCTGACAAAATTTTCAAACAAATTTGAACATTTCGAAGAATACAGTCAAAGTCGTTTATAACGACGGCCAAGGGACCGAAGAATTTGGTCGTTATATCAGGACCGTCGCTATATCCGACAATAATCAGTAAATGTAAATGGTAAAGTGTTTTATTTACATCTTAAAAAGCACAAATTTTAAGTATGTTGTGCTCTTTTTTTCTGGTAAGTTGTCGTTAAAAGCTCTTTTAATTTTTTCGCGCTGTTTCCAAATTGTAGACACAGTTGAGTGTGATAGATTAAGCTGATTCGCAATAACTATATTTGGTTCGCCGTTTTCGATTCTCGATATAATTAAAAATTTGTCTTTTATCGAGAGAACTTTTCTTTTTTTTCTTTCCATGTTTGTATGTTTGTATGAAAAAATTAGTACACTGCAGGCAAAATAATATACAGCGCCTGCGAATATGTACTTACAGCTTACAGTACAAATGAATGAGTTAATTTACTACCATCCATTTAGTTTTGCTTATGATTACCTACTGATGACGATGAGGCCCAGATAGCAAGAAACTTGCAAATATCTGGCGACTGAAGAGATCCAAGGTTACACGCAGGTCGCTATTCAATGCGCAGGCGCACGTCGGTATATCCGGACCATATTGCAGGAAGTTCACATATGACAGGTCGTTAAAAGCGACTTCGTCGTTATACCCGGCGTCGTTATATCCGACTTTTTATTGTATTGGTGATATAGGAATTCCAACCAATACCGCAAAGATCCGTCGTTATAAGCGACTTGTCGTTACAAGCGACGTCGTTATAAACGACTTTGACTGTATTGATTTCAGGAATAGGAAAATTTTCGCAAAATAGTTTTCAAATTTTTCAGAAAATCCAGAAAAAAATTTAAAATAGAGGCATTTCATTTAAAATAACAAAGTTTGTAACACAAGTCTCTACTTAATTCCCCGACCGACCTCGCCCACCGCTTGAACCGCCATTTTCGCGCGACTCCGCTGGACGATGCAGCGCCGCCAGCGTCCGGGGACTGCATCGTCGCCTCGCTCGTTACTGCGCCCCTCCGTAGATGGCGCAGCACACAATCACCCGCTACCCTGTCCACGGTATAATCCTATATATGGACAGGGCCTTGATCAAACTACTACCAAGGCAGTCTCCCACCCGATTGAGGCCGGAGTCCCGCAGGGCTCCGTCCTGGCACCCACCCTCTACTCCATCTTTACGGCGGACATTCCGAAAACCGCAGGCGCGTCTCTCGCGATTTACGCAGACGACACCGGTGTCCTTGTTCGCTCTCGTCAGCCCTGGCTCGTTACCTCGAAACTGCAACGTGCAGTGGACGAGCTTGAGAGCTGGTTCAAACTCTGGTTGATTGCCGTAAATCCAGAGAAAAGCTCGGCTCTCTTGGTCACGCGACGAAGAGTTGAACCCCACGGTCGGATCACCATGTTCGGTCGCGAGATTCCTTGGAAGGCCGAGGTCAAATATCTTGGGGTTATATTTGACCGACGCCTCAACTTTCATGCGCAAGTCCGCAACACCGTGGCCAGAGCGAAGCAAGTTTCGGGGCAGCTGGGCTGTCTGATGTGGCGCAGGAGCAGGTTGTCCGCAAGGAACAAGCTGCACTTGTTCAGGTCAATCATTCGACCAACGATGACGTATGGTTCTGTATGCTGGGGACACGTGTCCAAGACTCGTTTCCACGGCCTACAGGTCATTCAGAATCGAGCTCTCCGATACGCGTTCAACGCCCCGTGGTTTGTTCGTAATGAGCAACTCCACCGGGAGGCGAACATGCCAACTCTGCAAGATTTTGTTCGCGACCAATAGCGGGCCACTCACACACAGTCTTTCGCGTGGAAAATCGTGGCATCTATAAAATCATGTGGGAAATCATTTGCGCTAGTGGTCATCACTACACGCCATGATAGAACGTCATGAGATTTTGCACGTTCTTTCCTCTGGTCTGGAGTGGGGCGTTCAGTCGTGTCCAGATTTTGCAACGCGCCACACTTCGTCTTTCATTTCGATTACAGCTTACCACACTACTTACTACACACTTCAGAAATCACGTTGAAAATTTGTACATGACTACACGCCGTTCCAAATGACACACCAAATGACAGTTTTTGCCCATACACATACGTTCTTTCCCTTAGAATGGAACGCTACGAGCAATCACGTGCTAAATCATCTGGTAACATAATCCTGTATATGGGTGAAGACAGTTTTTTTGCCACGCCGCTCTTTCGCACACTCTAAACCGCCACGTTCCACGCGCCATGCTTTCCCATGCGAAAGACTGTGTGTGAGTGGCCCGCTAATCGGTCAAAATTTTCGAGAACGCGGAATCACACGCGAATCCGCTCATTCGTCAGGCTGTCGACTACGATCATGCACTGTACAGGGTAAAGAGGCCGAGAATGGCACTCCACCTCTGAGTCCGACTTTTCCGTTGAAATTTTTGCGTCACAGACAATAGCTGCGAACCAGGCGCGAATGTGGTCCGCAACCTTTCCTCCTCCCCCTCAGATCTAAAGTCTTTCAAGGTCCGGGAAGGCTTTACTTTGCACCTCTCGTCCGCTTAGTAGTTAGTTTCTTCTTTCTACTTGTTCTCATCAGACATAATGTTTGATTGAATGCACAAGTTCTTCACCGGTGGCAGTGGGCAGAGTCGGAGAGATGTTGCGGGAATACCACGATCTCTTCGGGGAAATTGACACCCCCACACCATATGCGGAACACCGCATAGACACGGGAAATGAAGCCCCGGTGGCCACTCCACCATATCGGGTATCTCCACATCGGCGCGAACAGCTGAAGAAGGAGGTACAGGGCTTGCTCAACGCCCGCATCGTGGAGGAGTGTGAAAGTGCGTGGGCCGCTCCGGTAGTGATGGTCCCGAAGCCTGACGGGTCTCTACGCCTGTGTGTGGACTACCGGAAGCTCAACGCCATCACCGCCACAGACAAATACCCCCTTCCCCGTATCGACGACCTACTGCACGACGCCCAACCGGGACATTGTTTATCAACGATGGATTTACGGTCGGGATACTGGCAAATTCCGGTCAGACCAGAGGACCGAGACAAAACAGCGTTCATCACCCCATTCGGGACGTATAGATTCGCCCGAATGCCCTTTGGGTTGAAGAACGCCCCGGCAACGTTCCAGAGGCTAATGGACCGCTTACGGACCGGATTGGGCACGATCAAGCTCTTCGCGTACCTAGACGACCTGATCCTAGCGTCCGGGAATTTTGAGGCTCACCTGGAGGACCTCCGCCGAATCTTCGCCCGGATACGGCTCTTTGGTTTGAAGATAAACCGTCCTAAGTGCAGCTTCTTTTGCCGAGAGGTCCGATTCCTGGGACACCTGCTCTCCGCCGAGGGTATTAAGCCAAACCCCACAAAGGTGATCGCCATTATGGAAATGCTGCCACCGAAGAACTTGAAGGAACTCCGCACGTTCTTACAAACCTGCTCCTGGTATCGGAGGTTCGTGCCCAGCTACGCAGAGATCGCCTACCCTTTGACGAAACTCACCAAAGCTGCAGCTCCTTGGGAGTGGACCGACGAACAAGAAACCGCCTTTAGCAACTTGAAAAGCAAGTTGGCCACCGCACCGGTGTTGGGTCAAGCAGACGAGACAAAACCCTATATCGTCCGAACCGACGCCAGTGGCTATGCGCTCGGGGCAGTTCTCCAGCAGGGGGAGAAGGACGACGAACACCCCATCGAATATGCCAGCCGCCTGCTGATTGCCGCCAAGAAGAATTATACGACTACCGAACGAGAGGCCCTAGCCGCTGTCTAGGCCGTCGGAAAATTCCGTGGCTACATTGAGGGAAGTACAGTCACCATCATTACAGATCACCAACCCCTGACCTGGCTAATGAGTCTGAAATCCCCAACCGGCCGCCTAGCCCGATGGGCTTTACAACTACAACCATATGATTTGGAAATACGATATGCCCCGGGGAGAAGTAATGTCGTTGCGGACATGCTCTCCCGTCCGACAGAACCAGGCAACCCCTCCTCCTACGAAATAGCTCTAGTACGAGTTGACGTTCCCACCAGGGGAGCCCAAGATATCCGCAACAACCAGCTGAAGGACCCCGAACTCAAGAAAATTTTGGACGAGTTCGCCGCTCCTAGTACCGATTTCGCCCGCTGGACCAGTCGCGGCTATATGGTTCTTAACGGTTGCCTTTACCGATATGACCCCGAGCAGGACCAAGACGACGCCCAGCTCGTAGTACCCGATCACGAACGAATTAATGTCCTCCGAGAATACCACGACGCCCCCACGGCTGGGCATTACGGAGTCGATAAGACGTACCAGCGTATCTCCCACAGGTACCACTGGGCAGGGATGCGCCGCGACATCACCCACCACATTCAGAACTGCATGCCGTGTCAGAGGTATAAACCCAGTAATTGGAAACCGGCAGACCTCCTACAGACACCGGTCATGAGGCAACGATTCGAGGTCCTCGCCTTAGACCTCTTCGGACCCCTACCTCCCTCACCAGAGGATTATAGATGGGTTCTGATACTAGAAGACACGTCTACCCGATGGGTAGAGCTGTTCCCCCTAATCCAGGCCACTGCGCAGGCCTGTGCTCTAACCTTATTGAATGAGGTATGCCTACGTTACGGCATACCCCGAAGGATAATTAGCGACAATGGCACCCAGTTCACTAGTGCCATTCTACAACAACTCACGTTCGTTCTGGATATCGAACATAAGCTCACCCCGGTATATCACCCGGAGGCCAATCCAGTAGAGCGCCGAAATCGCGACTTGAAGACACAACTGGCCATTCAGCTGCAGGATGGTGATCAGCATGGCGACTGGCCTTCCAAGTTGCCGGCTGTACGATTCGCCATGAATACGGCCCCCTGTCTATCTACCAGAGTCACCCCCGCTTTCCTAACGTTTGGTCGAGAGCTACGGACATTTTTCGACATAGCTCACGATTTACGGGCTGTAGTGAAAAACGAGAATTTTGTGCCCGAGATTACTCCTCACCTCCGGAATTTGGTACATCACTTCCGCGAGGCCAAAGAAGCCCACGAACACGCTCAGGATAGGAACAAATATTATGCAGACCAAAGGCGTACTGAGCTCCCAGTCTACCACGTCGGTCAACTGGTGTTAGTAGACACCCATACCTTGAGCAATGCAACAAAAGGATTCTCCTCGAAGTTTGCGCCCCGACGGGATGGCCCTTATACAATAACCGCCCTCCGAGGACCTGCTAGTTACGAGGTCGCACTGCCAGATAAACAGGATGAGATCCTGGTGGTATACCATGTCTCTGCACTACGCCCCTATCGATCCGACGCTGACGCTCTAACCCCCACGCCCGTGGTCCCCATCCGCCGTAGAGGACGACCGCGGAAGCACCAGCCCTAAGTAGGACTCGTGTATTTGAGGATCAGGCTTAAGGACGGGACGTTTCCTTAATCCTTAGGGGGAGTTTGTAACACAAGTCTCTACTTAATTCCCCGACCGACCTCGCCCACCGCTTGAACCGCCATTTTCGCGCGACTCCGCTGGACGATGCAGCGCCGCCAGCGTCCGGGGACTGCATCGTCGCCTCGCTCGTTACTGCGCCCCTCCGTAGATGGCGCAGCACACAATCACCCGCTACCCTGTCCACGGTATAATCCTATATATGGACAGGGCCTTGATCACCAAGGCAGTCTACAGTCACCATCCATTCGGACGACTACTAAGACGATTTCCTTGGCGGAACAACCAACCTACAATTATGGTGCGGCCCGTGTGCCCCGACTAATACAGTAGTTTCTCTTGTAACCGCCTGATGTATTGTTTTACTACTTTACTGAATAAATCGCTCTTACAAGTTGATGTCAACTTTTGGTACATGCGGAAGTGCCACCATTATGAAACTATTTTCACTCGGTTAGATCCTACCTCACCAAGAGTTGAATTTGCAAAATTGAAAAAATTATTTGCTACATTTAATTAAATATCTCTGCAGAATAAAACTAAGTGACCTTTGAAGATACCTACGTACTGGGAATAATTTTAGCTTTTTAATTGTATCATGTATTAAAGCTGTAATTTTACTAATAACAAAGATATTTCTGTTGATTCACTTTAGTTGACTCACTCTGTATATACCTATATTACATCATTAAGCAACCTTTTAAAATAAGTGGTGCAAAAGAATTATACTTGCATTTAAAAAAAAGTAAAGGTTTGTTTCCAGTTACGCAAAATTTCAAATAATGCTGCCAAAATGTGACCAACAAAATATAAATTGTTCAGGTTTGTTACAACAAAACAAAAATGGGTGCTCTCATTAATTTAGAGCCTCCTATACAGGCAGTTCATAATTAAATTAACGGGTAGTCAACAAAAACTGTGGTTACATATTCTTACAATGAACAAAAATGTGAAGTTTATATTTAAAGTTTATTTTGATGTAATTATAAAAGCGAAAATTTTTAGACTTTAATTTAGTCGACTGGTCGACAGATAATTTTGATACTTACCTGTTCAACAATAAGTTGTTTATAACGTTCTGGGCGTGCTCGCTACGGATACTGGCCAAGTGCCCTCCTCGTCTGATGCATTCCATTTCCGCTTGCGACCAAGGAAGTTTAGCTTCTTCCACTGAGGAAATACAAAATTGTTTGAGACGGACCCACCCGAAACCGCACGCACCCACAATTTCCTCAACAGGAGCGGCACGATATGTCATTCGAAGGTCCAAAGCACTGGCACTGGAACTAGGCACTATAACTCGTAACACAATTTTATTGCCTTTTGACACCATTTCTATTTGACGTTGGGCATCACCGGATTTGGTGCAGTGTGACCACGTGTTATCACCGTCGAGCAGTTGTGTGAGCAGACCGTGGCAAGACCCCCCCTGTGGTGACTTCTCAACTTGAGACAGAAAAGAAGTAGCCGGAGTGCCTGAAAAAATTATAAAAATATTCTGTGATTATTGATTATCAATAATAATGCTATGCAGGGTGTTTCATAATTAAATGTTAATATTGAAAGGGGAGAATCTGTGTACGATTTTAAGATAAAAGTTGTCTATAAACATAGGTTTGTTTTTGGGTTATTGTTGATATGCTTACAGGGCGATATTTTTTGTTATTTTTTTAAATAACTCCGAAACTACATCAGATATTTTTATTAAGCCTCGGTTGGTGTAAACTAGGTGTACACATATTTTGTAAAAAAAATCCAGTTAGAACCAATGGCGGTTCTAACTAATGTCACCCTGATTATTTTGAACGCAAAATGATACGCCACTGCTTTTTCAAAAACTAAAATGGTTTTATTAATGGTGCTACCTTTCGTAATAATATTATAATCCAATCCCGCCCTGACGCGGGACTTGTTTCCTTGTCGTATCATTTATTTCATATATGGTGGCGTTGGCTCTGAGTGAATATACATAATTCAGTCGGCGTTAACCTAAGATAATAAAGAAAATTTTTATACGTGCGGTTTCTAATTTTTAAATTTGCATCTTATTTACTTACCATTACAAAAATAATGTCTAATGAGAATGACGATGTGGCAGGCCCCTCATCGCCTAGCAAGCATAAATGGGAAAATACAAGACTCCTATTGGATATTGATCTATTAAAATTTATCGGGAACGATTTTGACCATTCTTTTGACGAATGTATTATATTTATGTTTTAGATTATCTTTACTTCTAGTGCATTTGTTTTATGTTGATATTTAGTCTTGAGTTGTTATAAATTGTCTATTGTCGTTTTTCAATAAAAAATATGTATTCAAGGATAATTTATGTCAGTTTTCGTTTCACGCGTTAGCGCGTGACGCGGCTCCTGGGATAAAATTTGTTGGCCAATGCCAATCACGCGCTAACGCGGTAAATTAGGGGATGGTATAATATCGCTGAAATATTAAATGGTAAAGCATATTTTATGCATCACAAATGATTTAAGGTTATTATAATGCTGTGTTAATAAAAATACGTAGTTGACAATCGACGAAAGTTTTTAATCAGGAGTAGCAGTCAACGTGTTAAACTATTTTTCAGTAAAAAAAAATAAAGAACAATTATTTGGATGTAAAAATAATAGTTATTTATTGCATAAGTGTTTCAGACAACGTTTTATCCACGCAAGAATGTTTAAACGCGAGAGCGATAGCTCGAGTGTTTAATTTTCTTAAGTGGATAAAACGCGAATGAAACACGAATGCAATACAGCGTTTTATCCACAATCATTCTCATTTTGTATCAGAATTGCTAAAATTTCATCAAAAAATGATTTGACATTTTGCTCTGACAGCGGCTGTCACCTCAAAAATCATGGAAATTAATTGAAAAAATATCGGAAGGTGTTGAATGGTTGCTATTTATTTTCGATTGTTTATCGGCTCCATTTGTAAAAATTTGTGAAGTTGGTGAAAAATGCAAGAAAATTATTTTGTTCCTGAGATAATTCTTAAGGAAGCTAAGGAATCAACTCACCAATTATTGCCTACGAAGTCCAAGGAACATTATGAAATATAAGAAAGAAAGATATAAGAAAGAAAAAACATTTTTGAATAATACATGATTTATTTTTATTAATGACCTAATTTTGAATCTTCATACTTTTGGAATAAATACCACTCTAACCTGGCAACTTATTTTAAAAGTTGGCTCATTTAGTGTAGTTTTTAAAATGGTGTAACAATTTCTATGTTTTATTTAAAAAAAAAGATATTTCTATTTGACTGCAAAAGGAGCGTATTGTGAAATTATTTCAATAATTAGGTAATCGAATTAAAACACGTGTTAAATTGCAGTGGCAATCCAACACAAACAGTCTATTTTTTGAATTTGAGCCAATCAGGATTTGATCTCACTGACAATCTTTCCATACTAAGGAGTAGGTGATTACAGCGGCAATCTGGCATTTTTTTTGGATTGTCTTGCCGAATACAACACGTCGTAGGCATTTTTTGGTAATTTTTGTCAGTTACCACTCATAGTTGTTGTCTTTAGACTCGTGCTAAAGCACTCGTGGCGCTTTTCGTCACAACAACTATTCGTGATAATCTGACCAATTGCCGGCAAGATTTCTACCACTAGTGGTATTATACCTATACGACAATTATGTATTAAAAATAAAATAAAATAACAAATTAAACTCAACGGATGTGTTCAAACTGCCCGCCACAAAGTCGAATGCAAGCGCAGCATCTTCTTTAAAAAGATCTTTTATTAGTCTTGCACTTCAGCGATGCGTTCTTTCAATTCATTTTCATTATTTACTGGTGTTGAATATCCCTTTTCCTTGATCCAACCCCAGTTAAAAAAATCCAATAGATTTAAATCTGGAGACCGTGAAGGCCACAAAATGAGACCACGGCGACCGATCCATCTCCTTCAGACTCGGTCTGTTGTGTCCATATTGGCCGTACCTATGTTGTTTTATAATTTTCGTGATACTAAAAAGACACGAATATGCTATTTATTATTCATAATCATAATGGCATTGATAATGGTAAACTTGGCGTAGACTGCATCCAGCAAATGTTTAGCATGTTGGGGAATGGTGAACATTCGCTGGATGCACTCTACTACTCTACTTACAATTTGATGCTGTTTTCGATGACATAGCAGTTATGGAAACACTGCAGTTAAACTGAAATATCACGAGAACTCTCTTACGGAAACAACCTTTAATTATTCAGATTTTTTTTTGTAAAAATATAACAGTTAAAATGGCAAGTAGAAGAAACTCTGGTCCAGGAAACAGTTATTTAAAACCAAAACGAACAGTTATCTCCTGTTGGTTTTGGTTATAAGAATAAGAGAAGTTAAAAGATACGGTAATCAAATCACTATGATTGAAAGTAATACCATGTTATTTTGTAAGAACTGATAAGAATAGTATTATACCTGAATAACCATTATAGTTGCTTAGTTCAAAATTTGAAATTTGGCCCTTGCAATTAAAAAGTATTCTTGTCTCAATTTAAAAAAGATATACATAAATTATAATTTCTAAGTAATTTCCAATTAAACATTTACCTACTTGTTCTTGATTTGAAAGTAGTTAGGTACAGATTTTGATATACAGAACACCATTTTCAATACCGGTTTTGCGTATCTGTCATAACCCCAAAACCCCAAACCCCTTTTTGCTTTCCATGGTTCATTATTAGTTCAAACTTGTATGCCACGTATTAATTTTTAAACTGACCTAATTCAAAAACTATTGAAATGAGTTAAGTAATAGTACTGTTTCGTTAATCGTTATTCTCAAAACTTTCAAATTCTCGTAAAAAAAATTGGAATACAAAAATGTTATCACGATATCTTCAATTATACCCTTTCCAAGATCTAGCCTTTCGTAAAAAAATAGGAATTTTTTAATGTTTTGATTGTATGAAACACCCCTAAAGATGGTAAGTTATACTAGAAAGCATTTTTCAACTTTCATTTTTTATAAATTATATTTTTTGAATTTTTAGTTATAAAAGGCAGTTGTTAAATATTGCGGATTAATTTCACGGCAGTACAAGCCAACAAGCTAAATGAAGGTGGAGTTATAGAACTAAGGGCAGATTTTACAAAAGAGGAGTATACCAGGCATAACGCTATTCCGGAATAACTCAAGATAAATGCGCTTTTACGAAAGTGGACTAGGATAAATCCAGGTGTAAACTGTGGACCGAGGGTATATAAACCGGCCCTTAGCCCGGAATAGTTATTCCAATGCTTATCTGACTTTCGTAAAACTGGCCCTTAATAACAAGTCAACCGTCAAAGTTAATAATCTAAAACTAATTAAGTATGGTGGCAAAAAACAAAACGTAGGTACCTGTTGATGTGCTGTCGCCAATTTGCAGATTTAACGCCACCCGATTTCCATATGGTAAATAAATCTTAAAAGTACACTGCAGCTCTCCCATCGGTTTCAGTTCAAATGATCCATTTTGGTTGGTAAATGTAAGATTATAGCAATAATCAACGAGATGGTAAGATAAAGCAAATACGGGATTTCCATGTACATGCATGACGGGTGGCGTATGCGAAAACGGAATGTACACCGTTCGATCCGTCTCAGAAAGTTCCTCTAATTTGCCACAAAGATGAGTCTGTCGATGGCTACGTAGATGTTGATGTTGACTAATGTTGAGGCCGGAAAAGTGGATGAAACCCTTTGAGCATGGCACGTTCAAACGTGTCACTTCGACAACTAGACCGTGACCGGTGCCATGACTGGGAAACCAAACCTGACACTCAGATGCGTGAGGAAAGTCGCGTGAGTTTATAATCGACTCCTTTTCTTTCAGCTTCAGATGACAATCTGAAAAGTCAAAAATATTAAATCAGATTTACTTTCAATTCTAAACAAAAAAAAATAGGTTACAATATATTTTTTTTCATTCACTCTCTAAAATAACTATTTTACGGATTCTAAACAGTCCGTAAATACATCTTTACGGGATAAACTAATGCAAGTTACTGTGACAATAATAATCATGCATTTCAATACAAAACACTTATACTCTGGTACGGAAATTTAAAAAGTGGCTCATCAGTGTAACGAGAGCACACTGTTTTACCGACATACCAACGTGGCGTGTAATAGCTGTCATATGTCAAATAGCGATATTCATTGTTCATGATTGTTAAACAACACTCGATATTAAAACCTCTTTACAAGCCCACAATTATTGCGTATTTAATAGCGTCGCCTATGACGTTACATGGGGTCAGATGTGGGGTTTGGTTTTAGAGTGTGAAAAAACCGCCGAAATTATGTCGATTAATCCAAGTGAAAGCGTTGCAGCAAACTCAAATGGAAATGTTGCAAATGGAGAGTGGCTTAGAGGTGTACAGGGGCTCCGTCCTCCCAGTCCACTTGTAATGTCTACACTCATGAAAACAAGTTGGAAACAATGGAGACAGCAGTTCGAATATTACGCCACCGCCACCCAGCTCAACAAGCGTTAGAACGAAGTGCAAGCAGCGACCTTCATGTCGTGCATAGGCCCTGATGCGATCGCCGTGTTCAATACACTCGACCTGTCAGCTGAGCAGAAAAAAGATTTAGAAGCTATCAAAACAGCATTCGAAAACTACTTCATTCCGAAAGTCAACATAACCTATGAGCGGTACGTTTTCTTCTCAACATCACAAATCGAAGGAGAAACGTTCGACGAGTATTTGACGAGGATCCAAACCTTGGCGAAGAGCTGCAAATTTTCCGTTTTGAATGACAGCATGATCAAGGACAAAATTGTCTGTGGTATAAAATCTGATTTATTAAGGGAAAGACTTCTCTCTGAAGATGACTTGTCTCTGTCTAAAGCTATTGCACTTTGTAGAGCCAGCGAGCGAGCATCCAAGCAGGCCAAAGCTCTACATAACGACAAGGACGAGGAAGTGAACGCCTTGAGGAAGAAATCACCGAAGCCAGAAGAACTTAACTGTCGACGCTGTCAACAGAGGCATGGCCCAAAAAACTGTCCAGCATTTAAGCAAACCTGCGACAAATGCAAGAAAAAAGGTCATTTTGTAAAAGCATGCTGGTCAGGAGGGAACAAAAAGCCAAAAAAATACAACAAGGTCAACGAGCTGGAAGAAAGTTCTGATGACGCAGAAGTACTGCACATAAATCGCGTCAGCGGACCAAGCGGCGACGATAAATGGACAGAAACACTAGAATGTACAAATCGAAATCACAAGAAGCTGAAATTTGTCGTGAAACTCGACAGCGGCGCACAATGCAACGTGCTTCCTCTTCACTTGAGCCAGCAGATCGAAACCAAGCTGAAGAAAACTAACACTAAAAATCTGGTCAGCTACAGCAACCACCGAATCAAAGTGTTAGGAGAAATTGAGTTGAGATGCCAGATAAGGGATCAAGAGAGAATGATTACGTTCAAAGTAGCAAAACCCAACGTCGCACCGATTCTAGGAAGCAAATCATGTGAAAAGTTAGGACTTATAGCCAGAGTCAACACTGTGCAAGAAATCCTCAACGACGACATATTCAAGGGACTTGGCCGAATTTTACCATCAAACCTCCGAGACGAGTACCACATGCCATTGCTGATCAAGTAAAGAAAGTCTTAAACTCCATGATTAAACTCAACGTAATCAAACCAATAAAGGAGCCAACTCCAGCAGTCAGCCCAATAGTAATTGTGAGAAAAAATGGCAAAATTCGCATATGCATCGATCCAACCGATGTCAACAAGAATGTTCTTAGAAGGCACTATCCACTGAAAACTCTGGAAGAAATATCAGCAAGAATACACGGGAGCAAGTTCTTTACTCTACTCGACTGCAAGAGAGGTTTTTGGCAAATAAAGCTCACAGAGAAAAGCCAGAAAATACTAACATTTGTTACGCCATGGGGAAGATACAGATGCTCTCGTCTACCATTTGGATTGTGTTTAGCGCCAGAAGTTTTCCAGGAAGTAATGAACCACATCCTCCAAGGAATCAGAGGAGTAGAATGCTCGATGGACGACATACTGATTCACGCAGCCACCAAACAAAAGTTGGAAAAAATCACAAGAACAGTCATCGAAGCACTCAAGAAAGCAGGCATGAAATTGAATAAAGAAAAATGCGTATTCCAAACAAATCGCATCAAATTTCTTGGTCACATAATATCTGACCAAGGATTAGAGCCGAACGAAAACAAAATCACAGCAGTTCGAAGCCTGAAGACTCCGACAAACGTCAAAGAAGCTCAACGTTTGCTCGGAATGGTCACCTACCTCAACAAGTTCATTCCCAACTTGTCACAGCTTACTGAGCCCATCAGACAGTTGATTCGCAACGATGTCGCTTGGGATTGGAATCATGAACAAGAAGAAGCGTTTGGAAAAATCAAACAGACGCTAATCTCACCTCCAGTTCTCAAACTATACGACGTGTATGACGAAGTCACCCTGTCTGTCGACGCCAGTTCAAAAAGCATCGGAGCCGTTCTAATGCAACAAGACCGCCCCGTCGCGTACGCAACTAAAGTGCTAACTCCAGCACAACAAAATTACCCGCAAATAGAAAAGGAAGCGTTAGCAATCCAATTTGCCTGCACGAAATTTCATGACTATGTTTATGGCAAACAGCTAACGGTAGAGACGGATCACAAACCGCTGGAAGTAATCTTCAAGAAGTCCATAGATAAAGCTCCTGCTCGACTCCAAAGAACTTTGGTTAACGTGTTGCCGTATTCCCCAAAAAAGATCTACAAAAAAGGAACTGACATTCCCATTGCTGATGCACTTAGCAGAGATTATGACCACACCAATATCACCAATCCACCCGGAGAAGAGCTCGAAGTTCAAATAATTCTCGACATGACTAAGTCAGCCCGCGAAGGACTTGTACATGCTACAAACAGAGATACAGAACTACAATTGCTGCTGACCTACATCATGGATGGTTTTCCCGAAGACAGAAACGAATTACCAGATGCGATCAAGCATTATTTTAATTTCCGCGATGAATTGTCAACTTATCACGGATTAATATTCAAAGGTGACCGAGTAATAGTACCTAAAGAATCCATACCGGATATATTGAAACAAATTCACCATGGCCATCTGGGCATTCAAAGTTGTCTGAGAAGAACCAGACCAGTCCTGTACTGGAAGAATCTGGCACAAGACATCGCCTCTACTATCGACCGATGTTCCATCTGCCCAAAAACACAAAGATCAAACTTCAAAGAAACACTTGTCTTGAAAGAAATACCGGATCTTCCATGGCAAGTTGTTGCCACCGATCTTTTCGAATTTCAAGAAAAACACTACTTACTGGTAGCTGATAGCTACTCCGGATTCTTCGATTTCAAAAAACTGAAGAACACCACTTCTCTTGAAGTGATAAATCACCTCAAAACATGGTTTGCAGTACACGGAATACCGCAAATTCTCGAGTCGGACAACGGACCACAGTATTCATCAAGAGAATTCAAGGATTTCAAGAATACGTGGCACTTTGAGCATCAGACGTCTAGTCCACACCATCCCCGAGGAAACGGCTTGGCCGAACGAAACGTACAAATTGCGAAGAACATCCTGCGTAAATGTACTCAAGACAATACAGACGTTCAACTAGCACTGCTCAATTTCCGCAATACCCCCAGAAACGAATTCTTAGGTTCACCAGCACAACGACTGATGAGCCGCACAACCAGGATGACGCTTCCGATCTCCATCAAAGCGCTCGTTCCCAGAGTAGTCGAGAACGTCACCAAAGAACTTACCAAACTGAGATTGATCCAAAAATCTTATGCTGACCAAGGTGCAAAGCAGCCGCAATCATTGGAAGCAGGAGATAAAATCCGCATACAACATTCTCCACACAATTGGATAGGAGAAGTGGTAAGAATAGATCCAAATCACCAACGATCTGTTGTGGTCAAAACCAACGAGGGCAAAATTCTGAGACGTAACTCATCAGTACTCAGAACGACCAATGCAGAGCTACCATCAGGACCATCAGTTGTTATTCCGAACGACTTGATACCAGTAGATACGCCAGACAATCTACAACCAAGTTCTCCCGTCCGCAAGCCACCGTCACCTACAGCACCGCAAGCGGTCGCATCTCGTACCATTCAAGATGCGCCAACACCAGTCTCCACCCGATCCGGTCGTCAAGTGAAGCCATTGAAACGTTTAATTCTTTAATCCGAAAAAGGGGGATGTAACGACAGCACACTGTTTTACCGACACACCAACGTGGCGTGTAATAGCTGTCATATGTCAAATAGCGATATTCATTGTTCATGATTGTTAAACAACACTCGATATTAAAACCTCTTTACAAGCCCACAATTATTGCGTATTTAATAGCGTCGCCTAAGACGTTACAATCAGCATTATTTGAAGCGTTGCGGGGAACGCTAAATAGTAAGGACGTTGTGTATGATGCGGCGCACATAACTCGATAGCAGTCGCGTGTTAAAGATGCTACAGCTTCTTAGAGATTGTAAACATACATTAATGACTCACTTTTTAAATTTCTGTATCAGATATATTTAGAAACATAAAAATGGATTTGACAGTTTTGTAAAATAAATTTTATTAATTTAATTTTGGTAATTTAGAGAATTCATCTTGTATGCAAAAGAACTCCTCTCATTAAAGACTCAGCTTCTGCGTCGTCTCGTCCTTAATTACGATTCCTCCTCTAAAACCCTATTTTGCGTACTTGATACATAAATAGCTATTTTTCTACTTTAGTTCTATAATAAAGCTATTACGACACCCAAAACAGTGTTCTAATAGCTTATTGGGTTTCGTAATAGCGATACTGCAATTTGCTTTTTTCAGGTTGGTAGTTGTGACTATGAATATCAAATAAAGCGGCAGTCAGTAAAACCCACGGAGCATATAAGAATAGGGAGGAAGAGTAACCAAGCTTATGGGCGAGGCAAAGTGAAGCCGCGAGACGGAAGGGGATTTCAAGGCGTTGAGTATGCAACCCGTAAGACTACGCTCTAAGTTTGAACGAGATGATTGAAAGTTTGCATAAGAAACCATGAATTTTATATAAAAATATGTTCACAATAAAATTTTCTTGTTGAAAAAACTAAATATATTTTAGACTAATCAATTTTCAAACATTAATATCGTAGAAATCCATATTAAAGAAAGAAAAGGAAAGCAATATAATTTCTTAATTTTTACACATCGGGACCCTAATTAATAAAATACAAAATATAATAATACAGGGTATTTCAACAGAGGTACGGTCGAAGCTGTCGTTGGAAAAGTGCACTGAACAGAGAACACTTCTAAGACTTGGAGACCAATTCTTGGGTCGTACAGCGTCAACTCACTTTTTCTTTATTTCACTGTTCTTTGGAAATCTGTTAATGATAAATGTAATATAAATATGGATAGCAATAACAAAATTTTGAATTCGGTTTACTTATTAGTGAAAAGTTATTTTGGGATCTCCTAGTTTCAAAGTTTTGTCTTTCCTATCAGTATGGTTGAAACCACCGAAAGTCGCACAACACACCATAATTATTGTTCAGAAAGGTTTAAATAGTAAACACTGTGATGAAAATATAATCAATAGCCTAAAAACTACACAATGTTAACTAAACACTCACATGTAGCACTAAAAAAAAAACGCGTGTAGCGAAATGTCAGAATGTCAGATGCGTACCAATATGGCGGCTTCCGGCTTCATGCCCTACTCTTATATCCTCCGTGGTAAAACCACACTAAATAGACTCGCGCCGAACAGAGGGCTAGAATCAAATTGGGACTTGTTTCACAGCTCTAGGCAGAGAAATGTCTCTCTTGCTAATGAATCTAGCGATGCAGCTAGACCACTTGCGTACGGCAATTACAATAGATCGTCGGTGAGAAGAACTCTTCTTAGGTAGGGATTAAATAAAGAATGTAGAGAAACTGTAACTATAGCGGTCGTAGACGGATTTCTTTTAGGCAAAAAACTGTCAGAAAGAAAAGGAGCTAGAGAAGTCCTTACAAAAATTAAGAATCCTAAACCCTGAACACATAAAATTATATTTAGATATAATGCGAACTAAATAGAAAAAAGCCGATGGGCTATATTTTACACGTCATCTTATTTTGTTTAATTTTTATTTTTATTTTATTTTCTTCTATTTTAATTAAAACATTTACTTATTGTTTACTAACTTAACCGATTGTAGATTGATGGAGAATAAAAAAAATGTCAATTAGGTTTCATAATATTCAGATTGAAACAGTTTAGAAACTTTTAATGAAGTAAGCTATCTTTTCCCCAAAATATGTCAATGAGAAATTGTCATTTTATCAAGTCCGATTTTTCTTGAACTATAAACAAGAAAATTGTTACTCGGAATTGTAAATTAGCGATTTAGACCAGTGAGTAGGTAAAAAAATTTAACATTAATTCTAACATTTTTTAAACTTTGCCGTGTAATGTGTAACGAATCAAAACGGAACTATAAAATTTTGCAACTCGATTAAAAGTCGGCATCATTGTGAAAATCGGAAAAATTTAAATTAAGCGATATCTCGACGAAAAAAAATATAACATTGTTGCAAACTCGATAGAGCTTTCATTACAATATTCAAAATGCACAGCAAAATTTGGAAGAAATTACGAATTAGGCATAATAATTAATTATCATTAATAAACATTTACAAATGCAATCATTTGCAATTGACTACTACACACGTTACGTTTTTTTCGAATCGTTTTTACGTAAATAACTATTGATTTTGTTGTAAATTATAAAAAATGGACCATGCCGTCACCGAATAGAGTTGCAAATTTACATAGTCTTGTAAGGTGGTTTTAGCAAGTTGATTGTAGTTTTGCAAGTATGTTAATATTTTTGCTGGAAAATTAGATAAAAAAATGTTATAAATGATAATTAATTATTATGCCTAATTCATAAGTTCCTGCAAATTTGGCTGTGCATTTTGAATATTGTAATGAAAGCTGTATCGAGTTTGCAACAATGTTATATTTTTTTTCGTCGAGATATCGCTAAATTTAAATTTTTTCGATTTTCACAATGATGCCGACTTTTAATCGAGTTGCAAAATTTTATAGTTCCGTTTCGATTCGTTACACATTACACGGCAAAGTTTAAAAAATGTTAGAATTAATGTTAAATTTTTTAGTTATCATGTCTCTATTCACTGGCCTAATTAAGCTTCTATCACAAAATTCGAATCGTTCAAAATCGATAATAGAACAATTGTTTAAAAATTATTAACTCATCATTAACCTCAAATTCTCATTCAAACTAGTGTGCATTCATTCATTTTTGATGGTTTGCCTCGTCTGTTGGGACATTAGAATGTCCTTAAGAAAGGAGAGCAAACTTTGACATTTCCGCTGAGGGCGGTGATGACGGTCAATTATATAGCTGACAAATGTGGGAGAATAAAAAACTTTACTGCGGGGGTCAAACGTAATTTAATAAAAGCAAGTCTACCCCAATTAACTACGACGAGAAGCCAGAAAAAATTATTGGAGTCTTTGCCTGCGCAACGCAATCTTACCTTGGCTTATTGGAACGCCGAACGTCAGCCTGTAGACAAACGAATCACCCTCCATTTGATAATTCACCCTAAAAAACAAAAAACGTTATTACTTTCAAAACTTTCAAACTAAAGGATGGCGTGTGTAATCCGAAAAATAATGAGATGTTGACTAGCTAATACGCTCAAATTTTAGAGTGGGGTAGTCCTTTAGATAATAGAGGTGGACAATCAAAATGGCGACAAGAAATTTGAATTTCTGTAAACTTGTGGTTAAAAAATTTTTGTCATCGAAATAAAATCTGTAACGTTATTATACAGGGTGGGGCAATAGTGCGTCCGACTTCGATAGCTGAAGTAGAAATTTGACTAAAAAACACAAATAAACTAGAGAAAGAAGTCTATAACCGGAATTTTTGTTTAAACATACAGGATGAGCCAAGACGATTATACAAAGGCAAGTGACATTTTTTTAAATGGAAAGTGGTGTGTAAAAGAAGATTTTTTAGAGCCTTTTTCCAGACTCTTTTCACTCCAATATTATTACTGACTATTTTCCAAACCACTTGGAAGTAGGGATTTTTTTTAAATAACGCCATCTGCAGATGCATGTTAAAAAAATATGAAAACGAGATTTTGATGTCGCGACTCGACGTTGTCGATTTGATTTTCGATCAGGAATGAGTGGAGGGGAACTGGTAAGCCTTTCAGCCTAGCAATTCAATATCGCGGAAAAATCTACCGAAACATTCTAGCCCTCCGCAACCCGAACAGGTTTATTGAAAACTCCCGGTTTCAAATAATGCTTCATCTCAAATCCGTTCTTGGTTAACTCGATTCTCAAAACAGTTACCTACGGTTTCTACAAAAAACGTTAAAGGTAACCTTTCCTTGTGCCGTCCAATATTTGCAAAATCTTTTTGTCACGAATTATTGATAGCAGCCTGTAGTTAATCTCTAATACATCCCAAACCACCCCTAACCTTTATCTTGCGAGTGACGCCTCTGCAGCGTTGAACTAACTAATCCATCACTGCATAATGTTTCGCGGTTAGGAACCACCATGCGACTATACTCACGCAAACGTCAGGTTTGTCCTTTTGGTGTCTTCAAACGTCCAGTTAATGGTCAATTCAGATGATTCCAAACGGTTCTTGACTACGTGACTTCCACATCCACTGTCCTGGTCTAAAAAAAATCCTTTAGGAAAATCGTCGGCCAAAGAGGTTATCGTGAAATCGATGGCGGGTCCTGGCTTAATCCTCTTCAGGACAACTGAAAAAAAAAACAATTATAAGTTTTCGCGAAGTTCAATATTTGTAAATGCAAGAAAACTTTGAATTAAATCAACTTTACCAATCAATTTACTAATGGAACACAATTTTTCATTTTATTAAAAGATGAATGACTGTTGCCGAGAAATAATACATAATTAATACGAAACTTTTTCGGTGTTTGTGACTGGAGTTTTCTGAGTTTGTATAAAGTTCATTCGATATGTTAGGTCCACGGTTAGGTCTAACAATTGTAAAGCTTAAAAGCCGTTAATAAGTTTTCTTTTAAGTCAATTGAATATAGTCGACAATTGACTTGTTACCGATGGATGAGTGGTTAACGGTTTTACTAAAAGTAAACATTTCACAAACAAAAAAATAGTTATTTATATTAGCAACGGTGTCCCCTATTGACAGTGGTCTTTCCCGGTGATTATTTTATTGAAGAGTGATCATGGAAACTAACCGCAGCAAGCAACTCTGTGGCATACCTCAAATTGATGTCTGCTTTCGCTCCAGATCCATCAAAATGGGCTCAGTATCCCAACTCCCTAGAACACCAAAAATTTCGACACTGATACGAAAGTTCTAAACTGATCAAACAATTTTTATAAATCTTTTTGTTGACGGTTAATTAACTAAAATTTCTTTTTGCATTTCTATTGGCTTCGTCTTTTTCGCAGTTTGTTGCTATTTTACCGTCGGCCCGTCGCTCGAAGCCCCTTGCCACATTATGGAGTCCCATAAAATAATTCGTTACTAATTTTAAGAATCCCTTTTACACCTTGTATTTGAATCATACGAAAATTTTTGGAAGATTCCAAATTTTCTGCCTTTTTGAATTCCTTGGTTGGGTATGAATTTCTATGGCACTTACGATGATCTTGCGTGTTTTTATTTAAATTTGTTGTGTATTTTTTGCAATTTAATTAATGCCATTTGAATTTATCATGACATTGATGTATTTTTATTTTAAATTTTAAATTTAAATTCGGTTGTGTTATTTCGATTCAATATAAATTTCTATGACATTTAATCTCTTCGTGTGGTATTTCTATTACCATTTGTTGTTAATTTCGGTTATAATTCAATTTCCATTATACTTGAATTAAAATTAACACATTGGGAGCGATGTCGCATAATATGTGGAATGGAAATCCTGGCCGGACTTCAACATTCGACAGTCGTAGTTCTTGATCTCATTTATAACACTAATTGCATTCTTTTAATAATTTTATCGTAAGTATCATCAATTGTAGATGCCGATCATAAAAATGCGAACTCCGGATACCAGGCGACCTCCGGTGTGGGATGTGAGGCTCTGGTGCAGGTGACCGTCTTTCCTAGCTTCTTGTGGGATAAAATATGGACCAAGAAACAAACAAGCAAGAGACTGAAAATAGCCTCACATCTAACAAGAATGCCTCGGAGCCAATGAAACAGGGTGAAAACCCCTTAACCAACGTACCGAGAAAGACATTCTTAAAAATAGCTACGATGAAGTCGGCGTGGTTATAGAAAACCTGACGGTCAAAGACTCAAAAGTGCGCCTTAGCGATGCCGCTCGAAAAAGGCTGAAATACCTACACAAGTAAGACATGTCTGAGGAAAAGGCAAGAAAACAAGCTTTAAAACCAGTGGGAAAAGTGGTAGCCCAGAACAAGGGTTCAAAAAGAACCCGGTCCGAGGAGAGCACTCCCAAGAAACAGAAGGCCAAATGAGTAAGGAGGACGAAGGAGGCCTAAGACCAGCCGGGGACCGTCCTTTTCTCAAGTTGCTGCCGGACTTAGGGTAGGCGTACTACCCTCACAATATCCGGATGAGTTGCTGACTACGGAACAACTGGAAGTCGTTCAGGAACACATCCAGGACAAAATAGTGCTGAAAGAAAAAGGAGCTACTCCAAAGCCGAGAGCATTATGTGTGCCGATGCAGCCACTGTAGAGTGACTGCAAGGCATACAAGCTGAACTGTTGCCGTGGAAGGAAGCTTCCCTAAAAGTAGTGGGAGAGGTAGAAATGCGCAATACGGATATCCTTGTGAGATACCTGCCAGGCAGTCTGGAATACAAAGGCCTTAATGCCACCAGTTGGAGGATCAACAGAAGAAATCCTGTGAGTCCTACTATGAAACCATCTTCTCGGCTAATCATCAGTCAGTCGAAACACTATAAAATAGGAGCTTTCAAATGAGCTACAGGTTCGGCCAAGTGCCCCTTCGGCCGAGGGGCAAGCTGGCGACAGCTCCAAAGAAATCCCAAACTTTCATAACGGGTCGTGACAACCATTCTGAAAAACCGGCTAGAAATCCGGATCTTGTTGAAAAAAGGAAAGCTTATCCAAAAGATTAGAGAAAGATCAGAGAAGTAAAGGATAGATTTCCTAAAGTCATTGTTTATGCTTTTGGGACAATAATTAGAGGCAGGGTTTGAACAAAAGATCTCATTGATCGCAGTTCGGAAAGACTAGAAAGCCAAACGATCCCTCTCAAATCTAATCTAGCCTAGATCTTAGATTTATTTATTTGTTTATCGTTAAATTAAGTCTGAATTATCTGAATGGAAACCGTAATTATTGCTTCCTCTTTCTTTTAAAGAAATAGTGGTCCATCCACTTATATTGTCATTAGGTTTCTTTGTCAATAGGCAAATCAGCGGCCGGAACCGCCGAAGAAGCGAACCTTAGAAATCCGAGGTATTGAATCATTTTTCGGTCTGTCAGTAAGCGGGCAGTTTCAGCTTGTACTGCAACCCCTGGGTCTGAACTAAATAACAGCAATAACGTGATGTTTCCTGTTTTTCACGATTTTTTCCGGGCTCCCAAGTCTACTGCGTTTGATAGTAGTGATAGCATAAGTAATGAGGTGGTGGTTCCTACTTCTCCCCGAGTTTCCGAGTCTACAGTGTTGAATAGTTCCAATGTCCCCTATGAGATTAGAAGTTTTTTAGATAAAAATGTAGACTACTACACAAAACAGGGCCTGTCGAATCCCTGGCACCCAAAAGATGACTACAAGTTCCCATATTCCTCGCACTTGAGTAAGGAGGTGAAGAGATATTGTGTCCATAAATATCTCAGCAAATACCCTTGCCTTGTGTTTTCACATGGTAAGCAAGATTTATTTTGTAAATATTGCTCTTTTTTCGCACTTAGTGGTGTTGGTAGAGGTCAAAAAACTGTGCTTTAACAAAAGTTTGTAAAAAAAACCGTTCATAAACTTTAAGGATATCGCAGGACAGAATAGAGATTTGGAGACACATGCTAATTATATTTATCATTAACAAGCTGCAGAACAGGGGACAGCATTCCTTCATAACTAAAAGTAATCAACCGTGTACACCAACAGCGTCTCAAACTGGTGGAAGAAAATAGGGAACGACTTCGTCTTATAGTTGAAACAATTATCTTGCTCGGGCGGCCAAATTTAGCATTTTGTGGATACACCAATACTTCATATCACTGATATTTTCAACGAATCCGACGTGACTATTAACAAAAGAAATTTTAGAGAGTATTTAAAATTGTTTAGTAGGTTGTTCAGCAAACTAAACCCGCTATGGGGGAGCTAGTAGTAGGTGTAACAATTTCCAAAAGTTGTTTATTTATTCGAATCGGATAATAAATGGACCTACGGCTTGAGGCATTTGTTATGAAACAACCTGTATACTTTTCTGAAAATTCAATTTCAATAAAAGTTTGGGAAGTACGCGAAAGAGTAAGAGTTTAGTAATTTAACTTCAAAAATTAAATATATAGGTACATACATATTCAATGCTCGGTGAGTGATTAATGGTAGCCATTTTATAAGATACAATATTACAACATTTATAGAGTTGGTTCTTTATTACTTATATAATATATTTTATTGCTTTTTGTCATCACTTGCAAGGCGAACTTGCGAAGACAAAAGTTTTAATGTTTAAATTATTTAAGCAAAGATCCGAGTCACGAAGCTTCTACGTCACGGAATATCGATTTCAGGTACAGCAGTTGCGTTATTAGCGCAGTAAAAGGAAAGGTTCGAGAATCTACGTTCAAAATAATATCAAATTCAGGTCATAGACTTCGTTTTGCCAGAGTTAAGCCATTTTTCCCGCTTCTTCTCTTTTTCTATATCAACTTTGCGGTGCAATGTTATGATTTATCTGTTTAATCTTGATGGTTCTCCAACAAATTTGCCTGCGGATGTTACCCAGCTTATCTGTTTAATTAAATTAACGCGGCCTAGTTTACAACAAGTAGTTATATAGGCTGGCGATAGACGAGGGTGAAGCATGGTTAGGTAGGTACCTATTTTGTTCATCTAAGAGGTCGAGCGACGCACGTTTGAAAACTAGTGAAGATAATTAAAAAGAGAAATTAGAAGTGTTAGAATATACATATTTTGCTACATAGTATCTCCCCAGGTAAAATTACGTAGAAACTGTCATTGTGAGAGTGGTTACTATAAAGAGAAGCACGTTAACTTGTAAAATTTATTGTAAGTTATGATTTGGAAACTCGTAACGAATACATACCACGTGCAACTACTTACTAAGTACTAGCTTGAAGAAACCAAAGAACCTGCCTCGCTGGTGCATTGCTTAAAGCTTTGCTTCGAAACAGGGATGTTGCGAATACAAAAATCCGCGTATATGCAAATGTCACATTTTTTTATATTTAGGTACAGCTTGCCGAGAAATTAATGTCGTATCGAAAGCCGTTGCGGACTGCACGATTAGTTTGAGCAACTGTCCTGATTGTCCTGTTGGCTTATTTTGAACCCTTGGAGGGAGGCTAGGCCGAAATTATTTGCTTGAGTCTACACAAGGAGATTCCCGGCTAGCCTCCCTCCAAGGGTTCAATATAAGCAACACTATAGTTGACCAATCTAATCGTGCCGCTTGCAACGGCTTTCGATACGACATTAATTTCTCGGCAAACTGTAAATAAATAAATAAAAAATAATGGCAATTTCTAATAACTTTTTAATTTACAATCAAATTTTTAGTAGGAAGGTTTAAAAATCATCGGTGCATTATATTTCATTTGTTCGCATCGCGACTTGCACAACATTAGCATCCGCAAGCATCGGCATTGACTATTGTAGATGCAGATGCTAAAATTAATGCAAAAGTTTCGTGATTGCGGATGAGGATGGGACCTTTTAAACAGTTAATTATCTTTCATATAATGGTCATGCGTTTGGTTGCCTTTCTTTTGTATTTTTTATTTTAATTGTAACCCTCAGTCGTCCCGGAGTTGGATAGCGAAACCAAGAGTCGCAAATCGCCGGAGCTCTCTAGCGGTAGGCTGGGCGGGGTTTGTACCGGGTGATATGTTAAAAAAAATGCATTTACTTAGAGCGCCAACCGGATATTGCTTGGTGGATGTCGCGAACAACCGGTGATTCGCGACCACCCCGGTAAAGTAATTTATTGCTCTGCGGCGGTAATAGACTAACGTCTGGTAAGGTAGTGGGTGCGGCAACCTACCTTACTTCTGCCCTGCTCTCGCTCGAAAACCACACAACCAGGGTAGCTCCTTGAAGGAAACCTTCCGCCCTTACACCCACGCGTTTACGCGAGTTGTTTCGCCCAAAACCCACCCGCTGTCATCTAAAGGGGGGAAAACAGCAAATCGCTGGCAAGGTAACGCGCCCGCTACGTCGAAGGTATACCTTGGACCCGCAAGCGCTAAATAAGACTTAATAACAAATTTCCCCGCGACAGTAACTAATGGTGAGGATGGACGAACACAAACAAGCATCAAACCGATACACGGGAGTGGGCCCAAGTAGCGGATATTCCTGCCGAAACTCCTGGCCAGTTGTGGTGGGTGCTAACGATGGAAACGGCAAGCCATGGCAATTAGTTCTTAGTTAACTCGATCAGAAGTACTCTTCAAAAACAAAATCTCAAGTTGACGCACCGTCACGGCTTCCTCAACTCAACCTTCTCTCCAAAAAAAAAAAAAAACTCCCAAAAACCTTATCTCTCCTCATTTGCGCCTTTCCGGCAGAATCGCCAACTTTCGAAATTTCAGCCCGTTACATAATGTTTATTGTATTACAAATATAGAATGCTAAAAAAATTTATGTTTAATAATATGTTCTGTTTTATAATACCTAACCTTGTGTATTTAACAGTGTTTAATAGTTAATTATGATATGATGTTGTCATTGCCAATGTCTCCGATGGTAAAATCTGTGAATTTTATTTTGAAATAACCGAGTGTACCCCCGAATTTAAACTTTAATTGTGCCTTCCTTAAAGAGCCATGATTTGAAAACTAAATAACAGAGTTTTTTAAACAATTTTCCAGCATTCTACTACAATTCTATAGATTACACAACTTCAAGGTGGTGCAGACATTTGAGATCCTGTATAGCAACAAAGAAGTTGAAGAAGCTGAAGAAAAAAAAAACAACATTGAGAAGAATTAAAGACTTTTGCCCAGTTTCACAAACGAACATTAGCTAATAGTTCATTAACGATTGATACATTTTTTTCTAATTTTTTTTACCACTTTGATTGGTCATAATTCATTGTTGCAATTCGTAAGGTGTTCGATAGACATTAACATTGCAACCTTTCATATTTCTAAAAACCCGCAGATAACCCTACAAAAAAAAAATTGTTTAGCAAACGATTAAACCAACATTACGTTCATGTTCCTTTGTGAAACCGGGTCTGTTTTCTAAAGGTGGTCATCCAAATAAAAACTCCAAGAGAATTGTCTCCCATTTTACAAATTTTGCGAAGACATAGCTTACCAAAACAGGGTATTGGCGTTCAAAAATCAAATCGCCGTTCCAGAAGAATGAAAGAAACCTGCCTCAAAGATATACACATCGGTCACTTCAGATTAATTCAATGTAAAAAAAGCGAAGAAGGCGATATGGTGGCTAAACATTTCAAACCACATCAAAGACAGAATAAGAAACTGCAAGATTTATTTAAAGAATAAGAACCATCTAACAGAACTGATATCTCTAAAATTTCCAGTCATACCCTGACTCACGATTGGAGCAGACCTAATGGAACTAAGAGGGAAAACACATTTGATACTACAGGATTATTATAGGCGCTGGCCAGAAGTCTTCGAATTAAGAAATACCAAAGCCCCAGTAATTATCAAATGTTTCAAAGAAATGTTCATTAGATTTGGAACTTCCAATATTATCAGAACAGATAACTGTCCTCAATTTGATAATTTGGAATCTAAAAAGTTTTCCAAGAATATAATTATAATACCTCGGTATCTTGCCTATGGCACAAGTCGACAGTACGGTCCGGGATGCCTTCAGTTCAACTACTTGTAGGCTGCAGACTGCGAGAATGTCTACCAACAACCGACAAAATGTGGAAGCCTAAACTGCCAGACCACTATACAGTAGAAAGAAAGATGGAGAAATAAAGAACAACAAGAAAATTATAATAAAATACATCGAATGCAATCCTTAATCCCTGCAAGAAGTGGCCAGAGTATGGATAATAACCGACAATAATGCGGAAAAAATACTGCGCCAGAGGGAAGTCCCTAGATCTTATATGATGTAGAAGCAGAAGACCGCAAAGTGTAAAGAAGAACCCAGAAGCATCCACTACCATTACCCGAAGCGTCAGTATACACGGATCAACAAGAAGAAAACCTGGATGCAATCACTAAGGGGAGGACATGTCAAAAGGAGTAAGAAGAAAATTCGTATATCTAAGGAATTACATATGAATAATCACAGCCGAAACTCGTTATGTTTAATTTTCTGGAAATATTTATAATATATTTTATGTTTTACTAGTTAGTTCATTATTCATTATTGTTCAATAATGGCCTGAATACAAGATACACTATTCATAATGCCCATGGACCATAAAGTAAGTAAAATACATAAAAACGAGTTTTTTCCATAATTTCTTGAAGAATTTCAATAAACGTCTTTTATTTTGACAGCAAACCACTTTGTGTACAAAAATTAAAAATGCGTAATATTACGAAATATAAAACATAAAATTTTGAAGGCACCATGGCCATTAATTGATGTTTAACTCCTCGGGCGACATTAAAAGTCTCGGCCCAGAGACCCTCGGCTCTTAAACCTGTCGTCCTTGGGAGGACATAAACATCTACATAATGCCCTTGGTACATAAATAACTATTATAACACCTATTTAGTTTATATGATATTATCCACATTATTTTTGTCCACTTTTTGGAAGGGGAAATGTATGGTACGCCCCTGAAGTTGACACGCCACTGGTTCGGGGCAGCAATATGCGTCTCAACAAAGTATTTTTGCTGCAAGAATGGCTTCAGTTAAACAATTTTGTCCTATATGCTTTATAGGTATACACGCAAGAAAATCAATACAGCTTGTCCCTAAACTTCTTTCAATTATTTATTTATATAGGCGCAGGTCATGTTTCTGATGGTCGATGGTAGCCATTAAAAATAAATTCATAAATTCCGTCCAGCATCCTGCAAGGTTACTTAGGACAGTAATAATCTAACCAAGTTTGCTAAATCTAACTGTAACGTGCCAAATCTGTACCTTACTATACTCTGGTACAGAAATTTAAAAAGTGACTCATCAGCATCATTTTTTGAAGCGTTGCGGATAAACGCTAAAAGTAAGAAACTCGATAGCAGTCGCGTGTTAAATATGCTACAGCTTAGAGATTGTGAACATACATTAATGAGTCACGTTTTAAATTTCAGTACCAGAGTATAGATGTAATATTTATTTTAGTAATTTATTTTTAGTATAAATAGTACAATACTATCGTTGCATAATGCATTTTATTTAAATAATGTTGATCTCAAAAAACTTGATCGTATATTTCTAGTTTGTAGTTCATCATGTTATAAAAAGCTATCACGGAAATAGAATCGATATTGGTGACGTCGATGCATTCTCATAACCGATACGTTGCGTGACGTTGTTTTCAATACGCTGTTCGTCGTAATTTTACTACTGTGTTGTGAAGCTTTATTAATTTATGTGGCAAAGAAATTGATTAGCTAGAACAGTAGTTATAAATATGTACTTTATTACTCTATTACTTCGAGAAGGTTTAATTTAAGATTTTCATGTTTGAACGTTACGTTTGTTGCATCAGTTAGTTTAGATGACACGCATCACAAGATGGCGCCACGTGCAAATTCAGGCTTGTTGTAGAATGCACCACTTGTTGTTATTATTATGAGTTTTTTTGCAAAACTGAATGCAATACGTAATTAAGAAAGGTTTGAACTAGGCAAAGAGCTTTTTCCAGCATTCCACTTTGTTAAATAAAAGAGCATCCTAATGATACAATTAAGTTCTCCTTCAACCTACGTAATGACGAAACATTAAAGATTATGCTAAAGATACTAGCAATCGTATTTTTTTTTTCGTTATAAAGTAACAACCCTTCAAAGTTCAGCAACTTTAAAGTTACGTATTACGTAGGAATATTTTTCTACTGCTTCCATTTTTTCTTTAGCAGAATGGCCAATTCTTCAGTGTGCTTTAGATATTATCTAGTTTTCTTAAAATTCAGTGTCAACCCGTATTCTTCACTACATTCAACTACTGTAACCATCAGTCTCTGAAGATCTCCAATAGACTCCGCCAAGATCACCGTGTCATCAGCGTATCTTATGTTGTTGATTGACGTTCCATTGACCTTTATTCCAGCTGTTTCTCCGTCCCGAGATAGATTGAGAATTTCCTCTGAATATGCATTGAAGAGTGTTTCCGATAAAACACATCCTTGTCTTACTCCTCTCTTTATTTCTATTTCTTCCGATGGTGGTTTGTTCATGCATACTCTCGCCCTTTGGTTGTAGTATAGATTGGAGATGATTTGGAGGTCTCTTTGATCTAAATGTTTCATTTTAAGAGTATTCATTAATTGGTCATGGCGGACTTTATTAAATGATTTATTATAGTCAATGAAACACGCGTAAACATCCTGATTAACGTTCAAACATGTTTGAATCAGTACGTTGAATGAAACGAGTGTCTCCGTGTTCCCAGGCCATTACGAAATCCAAACTGTATTTCGTTTATGCCCCTATCAAGTTTTTGAAGTAGGTATTCAGCTGTGGATTATTTTAAGGAACAGTTTTAATGTGTGTGACATAAGACTAATGGTACGGTAGCGTGAGATGGGCTACTGGAATGATGGATGATAAGCTGGCAAAACTTAAGAGATAAATTCTTGGAACTGTCGGAGTGAAGCCCCGTGTGGGTCTTGGACTGTTTAGTATGTCTTGTCGTTCACAGGCACACATGTCGTATACTGGGGTTGCTGCTGCGGCTGGAATTTGAAGGTGGTTATTAGTCAAATTCGAAAACCAAATCGGATATTATGAAGAAAGCAGATCCTGTTAAGTCGAACATTAGCATATGCGCAGTACGAGCTCTTAGAGAGGGGACCATAGAGGTTGATTGTCGTGATGCCGAAGAGTCTGCTAGACTTTTGAAAATTGCTGAAGACAAAAACTCTCGGAGGATTACAGGGTTCCTCAGGTAAAGCAAAAGTTGCCTCGCTTGCGTATTGTAGGTATGACTGATTCTGTAGAAGTACAAGCATTGGCTTAGATCGTAGAATGCTGAGCTATTTGATACCGCCTCTAAGCTAGAAGGAGTTAGCATTCAAGCGTTGAAAAAGAACGACAAGGTGCATCAAGCTCTCATTACTACTGATATAATCACCTACAGAAGATTGCTTGATGCTGAGCAGATCATAGTCGGACTTTACGTCTGTCAGCGTATGATGTCTTTTCAATATATTCAATAGGTATTTTTATTGGAATGGCTATAACCACACTGCTAAGAGATGTCCCAAGGCAGGAGGCTCAAAGAGCTGTCCTCTCCGTTCGGGACCACATGACTTGCGTGTGTTAGGTTGATGCTCTTCAGCGTTAATGCTTAATTGTGCACCATTTTCGATGCTAAATATGATACTAGTGTAGCTGTAAATCATGCGGTGTGGGATTACAATAAATGTGCGGCTTACAAAGCCTTTGTAGTAAAATCTAAATTCGACGAGTTGGGATGCATGGGCAAGAAATAGCAATTAGTGCGTTCTGTTAATGGCGAAGAAGAAAGTGCGCTTTGGTGCAGCCAAAGCAACGATTTGATCACTTTTTACTGTCAGAATGTTAGAGGTCTTAGAACTAAGGTTGCTGACTTCCTATACGCATCTTCTCTTGCCAAGTTTGAATTGATTTGTTTGACTGAAACGTGGTAAAAATGCAGATATTAAATAGAGAACTGTTTCCAACAAATTATGTAAGTATGTAATATATCGATGTGATCGTGGTGTCGACACGGGGCTGTCGCGCGGTAGGGGTGCCTTGCTCGCTATTCGAGACTGTATTATATTGGCTTCCATCCGACTTGTGGACCTTCAGCGCTCGCCACTTGCCGATATCGTGCAAGTCAAACGTAAAATTGGTTGCAAAAATGTATGTATCTTAGTAATTTATATCCCTCCAAGTCTGGATTTTAGGAACTTTAGATATTACAGTTGGGCCAAATCCAAGGTTTGGCAAATGGTGAATTCCGTTTCTGGCAAAAACTGCGTTTTGCAACTGACTTTTGCAAGTTGCGGAATACCGGCCTCAGTTGACGCGCGCCAAACATCCATGCTTTTCACGTCCCGACGGGCACATAATTTCAATAAGTAGCAGGCAATAAGCCCGTTGCAATCTAACAAAAATTTGGCAAAATCTGCTTCTCAGCTTTGAGCGTCGTTCAAAATAATATGGCGGAAGTAATACAGACCATATACCGGATGTTCATTTTGAGAGAAAACGGGCATTTTCTGCTAAACTATACACTTCATGTAAAAAAAATTTAATGGAAGCTATTGCACAAAATACAGTCCTCTCAAATATACTTTTCAACATTTTTATTCACTTGTCATTTAATCAGAAATGATATCAACTTTATTATTTCAAATGGCAATACATTATTTTTCTACCAATTTCTGGTAGATAATTTAATTCTGAATCCAACGATGTATTACAAAAGGGTTATTGTATAAAAAAAATTTTGAGAAAAATTATTGAATGTGAAATTACAATTTGCAGCACAGCCTTACTTGATAATGTGAAAAGTTCTCACGCCGACACACAGGTAAAAAATAAGATAGAGCGATTATCAAATTATTGTTGAATGCAAATGCAAATACAATGATTCAAAAGTAGATGCCAGTTTCAATTCTTTCAATATTTGCCAAATTATTTGAAATTATTTTGCATCAAAAAATTTATACTATTTAAGCTATCAATAATGTAAATTTATCTACATTTCTGTACAATATTTCGCTTACAGACGCCCCGGGATATCCGGTGGGCCCTAGAACCCGATCTAAATTTTAAATTTTGACCAGGAAGCCTTCAATGCGGATGCTCAAAATATAGACTGGTTATCACTTTTTGGTATATCGGAAATTGACTTGAAAGTTTAAATGGCTTATTTGATCATCATGCTTCTTATCGACTACTGAGTCCTCGGCGCTTAAAACCCTACATTACATTCTCTATAAAGAAAATAATAAAATTGAAAAATAAGCCTTTCAAACGCTATAAAAACTCCTTACTGCCTACACACAAAGTCTACTACATAGAGATTAAAAAACTACACAACCGATGCAGTAAGGCGTGAAAAGTCGATTTATGTATATGCAGATGGACTGTTCAACCCGAATGCATTGAATAACTTTTTTACAAGTGTTCCGCAGACTGAAAAGTATGAGACTAATAGGTGCATAGTTGATAACTTTAAATTTTCGGAGGTCACGGAGCGCGACATTGTGACTGCTATTAAAAAGATTAAGCCTGCTACATTTGGGGTAGATAATATTAACAATAAAATGGTCTACTTAATCATACCTTTCATAAGCCATATAGGTACTGACTTTAATCATAAATATGTCGCTCTCTGCTGGCTTGGTTCTTTCTTTGTGGAAGACAAATTCTTGGTTCTTCCCATTCCCAAAAGTTCTAGGCCTGAAGCGCTTAGAGACCTTAGGCCTTAGGTCTATTAGCATCATACCTGCGTTCTCTAAAGCGAGTGGTGGTGTCCCAATTGATAAAGTATATTGATGATAACCTCATATTGCCGCAATTCCAATCAAGATTTAGGAAAAACCACGGCACAAGTACTGCGCTCTTGAAAGTGGTGAATGACATAAGTATGAAGATGGATGCTTCCAAATTAACGTTTCTTGTCCTTTCTTGACAAAGTAAAGCTTTCGACATGGTAAATTTTGCTCTCATGTTAGATAAAAAACAATGCTAAAAATAAATATTTAGAAATACAAAACACGGAGTTGCACTGGTTCAGTAGCTGTCTTACTGATCGTAGGCAGACGGTAAAATTAAACGATACATTATCAATTTTTTTGGAAATTAAGAGTGGCGTTTCGCAGGGCAGCATACTTGGATCTGTATTATTTATGATCTATTTATATTTTATGATCTTCACAAAAATATAAAGTATTGTCGTTACCACATGTACTGCGCTGATGACTTGCAGCTGTATACATATATCTTTTAAACCTATTGATGTAGACATTACTGTAAAAAAGCTAAATAATGATCTGGATAATATTAGTGTTTGGTGTAGGGGGCACTGCTTGCGCTTGAACCCTTCCAAGTGTGTCTCAATTTGTGTGGAGACTGACAGATTGCGTGACTCAGTTGATCTGAGAGCACATGGAATCACTTTAAATGGAGAAGCGCTGAGTATAGTAGAGGGAGCTAGAAACCTGAGGGTCTGTTTTGATGCGGATTTAAGCTTTTATCAGCATATAAATCAAGTGTTTGGATCGGCAGTGTGTACCCTAAAAATAATGTATCAGTTCAAGCAGTTTCTTGATGAGGAAACAAAATTGATTTTAGTACAGTTGTTAATTTATTCCAAAATAGACTACTGCGTTAACGTTTATTATAGGGATCTTAACGAAGGAAACAAACTGAAAATTCAAAGAGTGCGAAATGCATCTATCCGCTACATTTTGAATGTAAAATTTAAGGAACATATAACTCCTTATATACGTAGGCTTAAGAAATTTAAAATAGATTAAAAAATAAAATATTTGTATAGGTGTTTTTTACATCGTTTAAAAAATGAGAAAAGTCCACGGTATCTGTTTGATTTGTTGAATAGAAAAACTGACTTCAATAACCTTAATTTAAGACACAACAAATATGTAATATATACCTGCTCGTCGCACAACTATGTCTGATGGTGGATTTTCATGTAAGTGAGTATAGCTTCAAAACTTGAAGTTGAAGTTGAGTGAACAGTAGGTAAGTTTGTTTGATGTAGAGTTAATTGTAAGTTAAGAAATTGGATATATGTAATTGAATTTGTAATAAATGGAACGGATGAAAACCAGCAATTCTGATAAGTCACCATTTGCATTGTAAATAGTTATCATGGAATGAATCCTATCTATCTTATCTATACAATCATCAAGAGACGATTTCAGTTTGCAAGAAACTATTCTACGCTTGCATAAACTGTGTTTCTGACATCAACCAATAACTTTTTTCGCTTTTTCCTACGTTCTAATAAATGAACGGTTTATTAAGTATGTTATTTTATAGATTGGTGCATCATTTTTATTAAATTTACAGTCCAGAGAATCTTTTGTAACATCTTAACCTGCATGAAGTAATAACCTCCTCATAGAGGCCACGTTGTTAAATTGTATATTATGACAACGACCATTGAACCAGAGAAAAATGTGAATCACCGTGCGGGCTGCAAACCTACGACGATCCGAACTACCCTGCCAAATTCGGACCGCTCTCCCGTTGACCTACGGGACCCACGTATCTTCCCTGCGTTCAATCTCGGTCTCAACTCACTCGAGTTCCCAATCGTCTACCCAACGATTATAACAGCTCCGCCATACCTGACAACCTCAGCCGTCTTCGGCTGTGTTCTTCCTGACACACTTTGACTCTGGGTTATCGGCCCTCAACTACTACCACCAATCGATACTTGTCGCTATATGATCCAAGCGGACCAAGCACGTAGTGAATCCCACTTCTGAAATTGATAACGACCATTGAACCAGAGAAAAATGTGAATCACCGTGCGGGCTGCAAACCTACGACAGTCCGAGCCACCCTGCTAAATTCGGACCGCTCTCCCGTTGAGCTACGGGACCCACGTATCTTCCCTACGTTCAATCTCGGTCTCAACTCCCTCGAGTTCCCAATCGTCTACCCAACGATTATGACAATTGGTATGGTAAAATCTTGATAACCCTTTTAGTATGCAATTAAAAACAAAATCAAATTTATATTTTAAAGCTAAAAATTGGCTAATCATTCATGCAAGTTTAATTTTGCTATTGACTGAAAAAAATTAAATTTGAAAATTGCTACAATCCCCCTCTCTCCCTTATAGATGTATTTAATAACGTAGAAACGGAGAAAAGGTAAAAAACGTAAGGTTTCCTACTTTTTGAGCCTTATGTTTTTCAGAAACTTTTCACTATTTCACTATTTATGCACCTTGCCATCTCAAGAGAGTTTGACCAATCGGTCAATTACAATAATTGCATGGCTCTATAAAAATGAGTCAATGCATTCATAGCATAGAGCAATTCTGTGTCCAACATTACAGATTACAGACGAAAGCACGCTGTAACTAGGTCAAGTTTAAACCAAACGCGAGGAAGGCTCGTTTTTATTTATGATTTTGTTTTCGTTCTTCCCGGTTGTCTAGCGCAATCCCGTTTATAACCCACTCGCTATTATGTTTTCTCAAATTAAATCAATTTATGGCCTCCAACAAGTCTTGCCCATTTGTCAGAAACGGTGACGCAAAATTATAGACATTTAACGCAACCTCGAGCTAAATTGCCAGAACAAAACTAGCAAATTTTTTTCTTGGTTAAAAAATATATTAAAATAATGCCACAAGGACATCTTTGTTAAAGCTAAAAAGAAATCAACGTAGATATAATCATCTACAAACGGTTGTGTGATCAAGACTCAAAAGAAAAAAAGTTTGATGCTGTAGGGTTACCTACTCAACTTGCTCTTGCTACCCGACTTAGTTTTTAGTAATTAGGTTAGTACAAGTTAAGTTAATTTTGCCGAGTCATCTTGCTGTAAGTGCCTCTGAAATATTTGATGTTAGAATTGTTAGAAGTTTGTTTTTAAAGTTATTAATGCTGGTAACCAGCACCCAAAATGCTAAACTAAAATAGAAACTGTTGAATATTTAATGTTCAAAGTTTTAAAATTATGTTTGTTACGCCACTGGTTTCCTTTTGCCTTACGCATGTGCTGAAAAAAAGTTTGACAAATTAGATTAGAGCGCCAAGGCCAAAGGACCGACAAGCAAAAAGCAAAGGAAGCGCAGCAAAAAGAAGACATTGGCGAGTTGTCCCTTTTACTGTACCTACCTACTAATACAATATTCACTTTTTAAGCATCGAATAAAACACATTAGAAATAACAAAAACCAAAGTAAACAATCAAACAAGATGTACAAAAAAAGAATCTTCACCTCCTAATCTTAATCCATACCACGCAGAACAGCGGCATGCGGCATAATATTCTTCATCACTTGATAATAATTATTACAACTTGATATTTTGATAAAATGTCAGTTTGATAAGTATTTTGATAATAATTATCAGTTACGACGAGACGAAAGAGTGCAAAGCAACAAGCACAGATGATGGTAGCCGCATGGAACAATAGTTTGCTTTCCCCAATCTTCACTCCTTTATTCGTACCCAATACCCCTTAGTGTAAATAGCAAAGGCATTTAAGTAGGTTTTTAAAGACAAATATTTTCCTACAAAGTAATAAAAATTGTTTGCTTTCAGATATGCCTTAGTGGCACTCTCGAGATTCGCTTATTGCGCGACGATCTTTTCTTCATATTTTTTTCTTTAGAGCCTCGCAAAAAGAAGTTTTACGCAAGATCAGAAGTCAGGGCCCTGTATTTTTTTTAAAGCACGATTTTTCTTGTTCTAAGACTTGCAACATTACTACCTACCCACGTGACTTAATCGATCAATAAGAGTATAGGACGTACTACACCTAGTTCCGTACACGTTAGACGTATACATAGCCACTGCGTTTAGGTTTCCCTACATGTCCCTGCTCTGTGTCGGTTCTTATGTAAGGAAACCACTTCCCTGTAGACGGGAATACGTAGCCCGCAGAAGTCAGACCGGCTTGCGTAATCTTCGACTTGCCAAAGTGGCTTAATTAAGAACCATCTTCTTAAAAAACTCTATAAATTAGTGTATTTTTTTTTTCTAAAATAGAACTTAACTCCGTGTTTGTCATTTATTTCAGTCTTCAGTCACCTCATTATTTTTTTTACATAAATAGCATAATGACTTGCGGTGCAAAAATTTTAATTGTTGCTGCATACAGGTGCATGAGAAGTACAATACGATGATAAAGTTTTTTCTTTAATTCGCAAGGGTGGAGATGCTAGGATCACAGACCCGAAGAAATCTTTAAAAGTATTTACACTGCGTTGCCATATACCGGCCAAAAACGCATGTACCCTTAAGCGGCATCCACACTATGCGTGGTGCGCGATGCGTGATGCGTCTGATTCGCGCCTAGTGTGGATGGTTTGATGCGGGCAAAGTTGATGCGTACGCATCAGTGCGTGACGGTTCCCGCTCATGTCGGTAAACAGGACGCACTCAAAAGACACGCACCAATGCACAAATCATCGCGCATAGTGTGGATGTCTTTCTTGTTTCGTCTACAGTTTTAGCACCATCCACACTAAGCGTGGTGCGCGATGAGTGATGCGTGGTGCGTCTGATTCGCGCATAGTGTGGATGGTTTGATGCGTCCAAAGTTGGTGCGTACGCATCAGTGCGCGGCGGTTCCCGATCATGTCGGTAAACTGGACGCACTCAAAGGACACGCATCGATGCACGAATCATCGCGCATAGTGTGGATGCCTTTGTTGTTGTAGCGTGGTATTTGCTAACCTCTCCTTCGCAGGTATAGGGAAACGTAAATGTGTTGTTTGTTTTGCAAAGTCCTCGTTGCTCATGCGACAGAAGTTTTCAAATCTCCCAAAAGGTTGTTTTCGCATATTCAATATCATGTTCGTTTCACTATAACTACACACAATAATGTTATAATTATGTTTGACAAACTATTAAATACTTTTATCGGTTTCAGGCTGTAAGAAGGTCCTTAACATTCACAAAAGTTGGTTTGTAATGTACCTTATAACTGTACTAGGAGTGTAAAAATTACATATCGGTAATTACCAATATGTCATTTTTAGAATACAATTATTAAATTGCTGCCACTGTTTGAACTCAGTATAACATTTTTCGTATCTCACTTTTGACTTGGTTGGAATAAGTGCTTGCATAGCTTCCTCAGCACTGTCTAGCACGTTTTCAGGCAAATTAGCGTCACTCATTTTACAAATTATTGAATTTTTAAAAAATAAAATATTTGTTGACAAGTAAACATCTTTGTGACTACCTAGCAACCAACTTGTATAACAACTTTGATTATTACGGAAAAAGTTGTAAATGAATTTTTGATTTATTAATGCAGTCATAATAATTCATCAAAATGCGGAGGTGGTCGCCTGAAACCGATAAAATATTGAACAAACCTTAATGTTATGACACATTACAGCCTTAGAAGTCTTAAAATCCTCGCTCTTGGAGCTCGGATTTCAACCTGACATCTGCGGCTGTAATAAATGTCATAACATTTCTCGGCATGTTAATAGCTAATTTATTACCTATTTCTACTTCTGAATAAAGCTGTAGTCCACCGCGAATCACGCAGTGTGGACACCCTGGTGCGGCAGTTTGACGAACTGCCACAAATCGACGCATCACGCATCGCGTATCGCGCATAGTGTGGATGCCGCTTTAGTTTCTAGACCTGAAAAATTCTTCCTATAGGAGGAACCACCCCCTAAAAATGATATCCAAAGAATACATTTTTATAAATGTTTCTGAAACGATTTGGAACATACACATTGATAAAATCTTTGAGTTTCAAGAACGCCAGAATCGCGCCAGAACTAACTCCTGAATTTGGTTTATAGAAAATACAGTGTAGAGTAACAAAAAGATGCCCATCTTGACGCTATTCAATAAATATCTAAAATCCTCCAACTAAATGTTTTTGGACATTTCACTAAAGTTTGACAATATTTTCGTTAAAATGGTTGGGTATAAAATTTGTTATCATTTTTTAAAATTAAAGTTAGCTGTAATCTTGAAATCTAAAAATTTCAATTGATAGAAATATTATATGTTAATAGCTTTGGAACAAAAATATAATATAAATTTGGTCACAATTGAATACACTGAAAATAATATTAATAATTCATTCAACTGAAAATATGACAAAAATACCTAGATGTTGTGACAAATTTAATATGAATATTGTATTCAAAATATTTAATTACATAAAATAAATTAATGCGCCGAAAAATCGGCATGATTTGTTGTCACCAAACAAAAACCATTAAAAACTAATTCAGAATCTTTTTGTCTTTCTAAAAGGGACAATACATTTCTTATCAAATTATTTTTAATTTACCTACGTAGTTGTGTATGTGTATCTCCGACTGTTATCGTTCAATAGCAGATACCTACAAGATATGTTAATATAGGTACCGATTTTCATCCCGTGCAGTTATAACTTGATGTATTGAAAACAAGGACAAAGCTTTATTATACGTTATACTCTATACTAAATATTGATGTGAAAATGTGAAACTACCCCGAATCACTCTAGAACGTAACTAAAACTTTAACCATTCAATGTTGCGATGTTAGGTTATAACAAGGCTTGCATCATTAGCTATTAACCTTTCTAACCGTTGTTTAAAAGGGTTGTCGTGTCAAATTTTCTATACTAACACCCAAGTCTCGTTAATAACTAGCTTATTGTTAGATAGGTACCTTGATATTTAATCCCTGCCACAATCACGTCCGTCTTGAACAGTTTGTTTGAAATGGTGACATTAAGCCAATCTTGGTCGAGAACTTTCAGTTCCCCATTGAAAGCACACACACGTTCATTGTTTGGAGGCCCCGGAGACCTGCCAGGCGCCGGGTCGCCTCTAGTCGACCCTCCGGAACCCAGAGAATGGATGACTAGGCCCGTGCAGAACTGTTCTATCACTAATAACAATAACAGTATCTTGACCTTCGCCATGGTGGCGATAAGGCGGTGCTAGGGTAGGTATATCACAGTAAAATTAGCTACCGCCAAGGAATTGCGAGCGACATTTTCATTTCGATTAATAATATCACACTGCCAGACACATTTAAACTCGTAAACAATAAAATAAGAAGCGGTTTTTTTAAGGTGTGGAGCATTGATGAATCGAAAAAACTATAGCCGCGACTACGTACCGATTTTTTTTCTTGCAAACTATTCACGTATTTACACAGTGGTAATTTAAGTGACGACACAGAGGGTGCAAAGCGAGTATTTGAGAGGCCGGACGCACACAAACTGAGTTTGGAATCCTCCTGAATCGGTCTGCAGGCGCAAACGGGCGCAAACAGAAACTCCGCGTCTAGCACAACCCGCTGCTCTTTGTCCGATCGATTTAATACGCAGACCAGACGTGAAATTTCAATTTCTGAACCACCTAATCCGAGGATACCTACACGCATACCTAGACAGTTACTGTTGTTAGAAAGGAAGTCCCATTATGACACAGAGTGTTCCATGTTTTCATATTCCTGTGGGCAGCGTTTTACGACGCGGCATAATTATTTTTCCGTATCCTTCCGGAATTATTCCACTCTCTCTAGAAACATGTTGCCATTATAGATTTTTCTTATTTAAGTGCGTGTTTAGTTATTAAAATTTCGATTATTCACGTATGTATAAGAATATGTACAACCAAACTCAAAAGTAATGTCTACCTGTTAAACTTAATATACTCGTTTATTTTCGACAAAAAACCAACACAACATTAAAATTCATATTTGTGCTAACCATATGATATAATGGAACAGATGCATTGGATTTCCTTTAGCTCCTACATCATCTGTAAAAGAAATTTAAATTTTAAAAGTGTGAGATGGACATTACTTTTAAAACTGACTGTATGTACACCACCAATGCATGGCGTGTAGCATTCGTTAGAGCGCTTAAATGAGTAGTTATAAATTATGAAGTTATTTCTTGACCGATTGTGATACAATTTTGGGAGAAAATATTTAAATGACGTGGCAATACAGGGTGATTTATTTTGAGTGGTCTATTAGAAGTATCTTGAGAAGGAAAAAAGTTACTGACCTGAAAGTTTCGTCATAGTCTTAGCGAGGTAGGATCTATTTACCGAGAATATTTTCAAAATGGTGGCACTTCCGCTTATTCCGGAAGTTGCCGTCAACTTTGTTATTTTTAATTTTTAATTTTTTTATAGAACCTATAAAGAATTTGAACATCATTTTGTTAATAAGTGTCTATACCTAAAATCAGTATTTTTCGAGATATTCAATTTTTCCTGAAAAAATTAAAATTTTAGCAACAGTTGACAAAAACAAGTTGATTTTTTTATGTAAATGAAAAATAATGTTAAACTTAAGATGGTTTGATAAAATTTCCAAAATATTAAACAGTAAATTTTTTAATAAACGACATATACGTCGACGTCACAAAAGCATACAAAAGTCATTTTTTTTTAAATACATAGCTTGATACCTAATTATATACATCAATTGGTAGAGAAAAGTAATGCGCTTCTAATGATGTATGATGTTCCTCTACCTAAAATGTATAGTACTTTAGATAAGTACAATATTTGGCATTTCTTATTTGATCGAAGAAAATTCAATAACACCGACTTCTAGGAGGCTTTGACTTTAAATATTAACAATAAAATTTTTATTTTATTTATTATTTTCTTGTTTATTGTTAAGATATTACAAAATATTATTATCGAATCAGTAGAGAGATAACCCATTGTATAAATATAAGCATAACGCTTATTTATTTCTCTTACAACTCTTATTTTTCAATTAGATAATTTTATCTTTATTTTGAACATTCATATGCATACACAACTCATATTATATTCACAATTTCGAAGAGAATTATAATTATATCAATGGATAGAGACTTTATTCAAATTACACTATACCAGTTAAATTACATTTAGATTACTTTTCAATTAATTATTGTCATTTCCGTTGACTCTCATTTTTATTCCATTCTTACGCTGACTACCCGCTTGCCTGCATAAAAACACGAAACTTTGGAAGCTTTGCTCAAGACGCCGGTTCATGGCCCCACAAAACCCACAAACATTCACTCCTAACTACCTTATTGTATTCGTTTATAGATATATTCTCAAAGGCCGAGCTGTCAATAATTCAAAACCCGCTTACACTATGCTGATTTAAGCAAAATTCTCTTCAAGACTCGTATACTTTTCAATGGCGGCATAGTACACTTCACGATCTTTGGTTTATGCGCGCTCTATAGTATGGAAATTGAAGACTTTGGTAAAAAAATAATTTTCACAAAAACTGGTACAAATTTTATTGACAAAATAAGAAAATAAATCAATTATATGAAATACATGATGTAGAGAAGCAAACAATAAATAGTAAGTATAACTTTCAACTACATACATGCCGTTTAGACTATTCTACTTTTTACTAAACAAACAACTGTCTTGAACTAGAATTATCTTGAACCTGACGGACTTTCTCATAATTTTTACTGAAAAAGGTGGTACATTTTCGTACGTGACCACAAACTTTTCTGGAACCGTCTTGTGGTATATTGAGGGCGGTATGTGAGATCCGTACGAAGGATGCAATAAAGGATGCGGATCGAAACACACAGCCAAATTGCTAAAGTCAAACCTAGCCGGACAAAATTCCATCCTGAAACAATCTCGATTAGTCCCAGTCGCTTGAGTAACCGAGTTTTAAGTATTACTTAAACTGCAATCGGTACATGCTTGCATCATTAGTGAGAGAGTTGGCCGTTTTAAACTCTATGTGGGTGTTATAGAACCGGTCGTATTTGTTCTTTAAAACGTTGACTGTCACAGACCAATTCTGTAAAATTTAAAGTTAAATTTGAAAACATTTTTAAACAGGGATTGTGCTTTACTTACCATCAATTTAACAAACCCGGTGCCATTTTTTAGTACTAGATTCGGTTTTGACTTGATTTTGGTGCCTAAGTTTATAAAGTGGGCCTGGTTTATCGAATGGGGACATTCGATATTAAACAACCCGCAAAGGCAAAGGCACTCGTCAAAAGTCGAAACGTACAGTGGCCAATACGACGTATCCAGCACATACGCCGTCGGGATTATTTGACATAATATATCAAAGATCTGCAATTTTTACAAGAATTCAGGTTTACTCTCTAAATTTACAACTCTATTAACTTACCCGTTGAACACAAAAAGTTTCCAAAGAAGCATTACACAATATTAAAGCGACTTCAAAAGCTTCCGTCAATAAACGGCTCATTCTGGAAGCATCGTCGCTAGTTAAAGCACCAATACCGTTTGATGAAAACTTCTTGTTCCACGACATACCTCGTTGGTACAACTACTGAACAATAATGTCGACTATTGAAATATTTTAATTCTTAAATAGTTTCTTAGTTACGACACGTAATTCTCCTGTTGATAAACAAGGTAGGTATATCAAGGCCTCTGGAGATTAAATATAGTATTGTGCTTTTCGCTCTTTAGTGTTTTATTAATTTTATGGCAAGCCATAAGAGGCATAAAAGGCATTGTTAGATGTTGTGTTAGGTATGTAATAACACACTTTTGTAACTTTTCCGTCAAAGAGTTTATTGTTTGTACCATTGGTCGACCATTGTTCTAGTGTGCCCACGCTAACTGCTTGCGCCCCTCTTTGGTTTTATGTTTATGAAATGGTCTATAGATATAACACTAGTCTAGATTGTACGAAAGCGCTGAGGGTCCAAGATCGCGCATGTTTTTAAGTCGCTTATTAGGCACAGGCAGGCTTATTTAGCGAGTTCAAACTCGCCTAACAGACGCGACTGTTAGGCGTCTTTATTTTGCCTATTAGTCGTGTTTATTATTTTGCGTCATTCCATACTCCTATCTTGATACGTACGGTCATACGAATAGGTACGAAGAAGGGACATACTCGGAATAAAAAAATTAAGTTAAAATTTCAACTTACGAAAAAGGTGAAGTTAAGGCATAAATGTAAAACAAAACTATTATGTGTGATACATCATTGTATTCAGAAAATAGAACTTAAACAAAAAATACAATAATCCAATATGGCGCTCATAAGAAAAACCAAAGTTGGACGTTGTTGATCTTGCGTCTAGGGTGCTACGGAAACTACGATAAACGATTTAGATTGCTTGTGAAAAACTGCCTACACAGTGGCGTAGTTAAAGACAAGCTACAACAGTTTTTACTTAAAAAAATAAAAGCAAAAATCAATATTTTCAATTTTTTGGCAATAATTCAAAAACTAAAAGTAAGAAACCAAATTTTTATTCAGATTAATATTCAGTATCAAAATGCGCAACTTTGCTCTAATTTAACCAATTTTGTATCTTTGAAAATAAGCGAGCACTCAAAAAACGAATACCCTATATTGAAGTGCCAAAAAGTATGTAAATTAGGTCAAATAATAAAGAAAACCTCTGCAATTTTTTTTTCGATATGTGGCCCCTAAGAAAGATGTAGTTCTTCAACGGTGGGTCCTGCCAAATGATGGTTTTTATTCGATTTTTATTTGATTGCTCTCGAACCTTTCAAGACAGAAAATAAAAATTTGTGGGTTGTCTAATGGTTTTAAGCCTAAAGAGATAAAATTTAAATTTTACTATAATTCAGTAGGGGGAGGGGGGGGAGGGTTTATGTTGAACACAAGGAGAGTGGAAATATTTTGCCCATAACTTTTTGTACGTTTTTTTTGCAGTTTTTGATATCAAATTATAAAATTTCATGGCTTTTAAACAAAAAAGATTTTCTTGTTGCATTTCAATAGGTTGCATAGTATTCGAGGAAAGCTGATTTGAAGTAAAATGTACTCATTTTTTTATATTTGTCTCTCAAGTACCTACTATGAACATTTAGAGCACGTTTAATGATGATGAGAATCTATAGGTATAGTTCTTTCTTCAAATATTATTATTATTATTATTATTAATTGCATTTTTTAAATTGTTTTTAACAGATGTTACCTACCTCTTTGGATAATGCACATCTATGTTGAATGAAATCATACTTCGATTTTGACTTAACGTTACCAAAAAATATGGTTTGTACGGCAGTAGTAAGGGGCTTATAATAACGTGCGCTAAAAGCTTGTGTACCTACCAAGAGAACGCTTTCATTTTGAAAACAATTGGATGCAATATGCTTTCAGTAATTTTATTTAAAGAGGTAGACAACTTACCTCTTTTATATATGAAGAAACTATTTGAGTTGATTACATAATATGTAAATGGCAACTTGTGAATTACCGTTAGAATGTGCTTTTTAATTTAGTTGTTAATTATTTATTTGCTGATTTAAGGTTATGGTGAAAATTAACTTTATGTTGAACATGTACCTTTTGTTCACAATTTCGTGACAATAAACTTAAATTTGAATATGTATGTAATATATAAAAAAAATATCTTTAACCAACACAAGTTCTTCACTCATAAGTGGGTCTCTTGCCAGCAAAGAATTTCATACACAGGCGGGGTGCGTCAAAAATTGTATGTATTTTGTTGTCTTTGTAGAAGAACTACAGTTTTTGACAAGTAACATTCAAATAACGTTCGTAATAAAATAATTTCATATTATTAGTGATGTTTCAGTCAGAGTTCGGAAAGAACTCCGTAGAGAACGTTAATGGATATAAATGATGTTTTAAATGATCTAGTAAAAAGGCGACAATATTGCCCAGAACTTTCTTAAGTTTTATAAAGATGTTAAGAATAGAAACAAGTTGACGGAATCAAAATTTAGAAGCCAAAGGAAAGATTCCGTGTTTGACGTTCTTCCAGAAATTTAAACAAATATTGAACTAAGCGATGAAAATGAAAAGCTTGCCCGCATTCAATTCGAAAATAGCTATTTATGTAGTAAGTTGCAAAATGAAAGTGTTTTTCGCACCAAGACATGAATTCTAGCCGAGTTATGTATTGGAAAACGTAAAGAAAAAAATCCGAACTCTTCTTCAATAAAAGAAAAATCTTTATGATCAACGTGCAAGAAACAATTTCTGGCTCTTCCTGATTGGACCGAAAGTAGACTAACTTTTGATTTGCAAACGTACCGTTTTTATTACACTATCTGATGGAGGGGTTTCCTCTGATTACAGTTTCAAATATAACTCGGCAATACATTTAATAAAAAAATGCGTTTGCATTTAAAAACAAAAGTTGGACTACTTCCGGTTCAAACCGAAAGCAGTAGAATTAGTTTCTTACACATTGATCAGAAAGATTTTTGTTTTATTCAAGAAGTATTCGGAACTTCTTCTCTGCGTTTTGAAATAACTTGGTTAGAATTCCGTCTTTTTTGGTAAAACAATTGCATTAGAAATGAAGACCTAAACCAATTTTGAGCAGAAAATCAATAAGTAATCTGGGCAATAAAAAAGGTATGTTTGCGTAAGTTGATCTACTTCCGCTCTAAACCAGAAGCGCCAGAATTAGTTTCTTGCACGTCGATCACAGAAATTCTTCTTCTACTCAAGAAAGAGTTTATTTACGTTTTCAAATATCTTCAGGATGAAGAACTTGTTAAATATGGATTTCGTAAGGCATCAGATACTTATGCTTTTTGAGTGTTCTCTAAACGACTTGGTATAATGGTCTAGCTCGTCTGCAACTTTCCTCGTGAAAACTGAAAGATTGTCTTGTACCTAATGAAACATTTTATACCTACTAGTTCATTATAAAAACTATGTAAATTTTCAATGCTTGTAAGATTTCCTGTTTATATTTATTGGGTCCCCCGCAATAGTTTTGTGTAGGTTTATGAAACAAACTATATTTTTACTTCATGTTTCTTTATTGCAATAAAAATAATACTACAATTGGTGATGGGGTCAGCTTTTGCTGATTTTCACCCTTACCAGCGCTATACAAAAATCAATTAAGTAAATACAAGATATCTATTACAATTTTACTCCTGTTTGCACAATTTTATTCTAAACTACATACAGATAGTGTAAGTATCTAAACCCATGTTGATTGTCTTCTTCGCTCAGGATAATGCTGCAAATACATCTCTGCAGTGACTACTTCTAAATTCGTAGCATAATTATCTCTTTTTTCTTAGCATTTTCGCCGTAAAAACAACAAAAACGTGAACTACACTCGGCAAATAATCAAACTGTCAAAATTTTTGTTAAAACAAAAGAACATTGTTATCTTTCTAAAGCACACTTCTCAAAATTAAAAAAATTACATTTAGGCGTCAATGTAAAAAAAAAAACTACTATGTGTGATACGTCATTGTATTCAGAAAAGAAAACTTAATCAAAAAATGCAAAAATCCAATATAGCTCATAAGAAAATCCATAGTTGGATGTTGCAGCTTTTGCGTCTAGGGTGGAAATTACAATGACAGATTTTGTTTCCTCGTGAAAAAGTGCTTTCACAATGGCTTAGTTAAAACGTCTAGCTCCAATTGCTTTTGCTTAAAAAAATAAAAACAAGAATCTCAAAATGACGTAACCGTAGACCATAGTGAACCGTAAAAAGTAAGAGTGAAGTTTTGTATTGAAGGGATCGTGTGCAGGTATGGCATATAGCGTAGCGAAGATAAAAGTGTTATTCCCCAACCAGGATTCGAACCTGGGTTTCTCAATTGCCGGTTGGTTGCTCTGACCGCTAAGCTATCGAGAGAACACAATCAGCCTCGCCACGCGTCCATACTAGTGCACCGCCACATCACTTCCCTCCAAGAGACGTCGTTCGTCTCGATATGCCTATGACTCGCACGCGTTCGCCGTTCTTACGGACCGTTGTTCGGTACCCCCCACCTAGGGCGACGGATAGGACGGGGAATCTCTGAGGTGTGTGGAGGAAATATTTGTTGTTGTTTCTGGTCGTAACGCGGCGTTAACTGAACCAGAAAATCTGCGGAATTGTTCTTTGTCGGGGTCACCAATGAAGGGATTGTGTGCAGGCATGGCATATAGCGTAGCGAAGATAAAAGTGCTATTTTTCAACCAGGATTCGAACCTGGGTCTTCCAATTGCCGGTTGGTTGCTCTGACCGCTAAGCTATCGAGGGAACACAATCAGCCTCGCCACGCGTCCATACTAGTGCACCGCCACAGTATTAAGAATAATACCAAACTTCACTCTGAACATTCATAGAAATTTGGCATGCGATAACAATAATTACATCTTGTCATGTACCTAATGGTTTTGTCCGAAAATCTCGGATATAGACTTTTTTATTTTAGAAAACTGTCAAGGGATGATGACATTTGTTTTAGGGCATGTCAATGTTTGTTGACAAAGTTTTTCCGAAAATACCAACAACAACCTATGAGTGGTGAAATAATATTTGCCGGTTCAGAGTCTATAAAAGTTTAACAACGATAATAGGCACGTCCGTATTAATGATATTTCACGTGTCTTTATATTTGACATTTGACGAAACAAAAGAAAATGAGTAGTATATGATGTGACATAATGAAATCGTCTATTCTGATTCAGTCAATGGTCAGATGCCAATGCACGACAGCTTTCCTGCTTGGTGCTACATGGCACGGATACATGGCGTAACTTAAAACAACTAGAAACAAAGCGATAACCGCAAATTTATTACTTCGCCTCGAGGCTTGGGCTTTGATAATTTTTGTTTGAGTTTTAATCTATACTACTATAGGCACAATAGGTACTTTACATTTTACGCGTTATTTTGATCGTCATTACGTCATTTATTACTCAATTTTATATGAAACGCCGTTTGGGTATTTATTCAAAGCAAATACTATGAATTGATCACTACATGATGTTATTTTAGGTTAAATTTTTAAAGAAGATTAAGTTAACTTAAAGAATATGTTCCAATTTATTTTGCAATGTATCTTATATTGTTTTAATCTTTATGAGTAAATTGAAATATGATTTTATGTATTTTATATTAATATAAATCATATTTCAAGATATGTACAATTAAAGAAATTAATTGTCGCACTTTTGAAATCATGCTAAATTTTAGTAGTGAATCAAAAATATGATATTAAGAATTAACTCTAACCATATTTTAATATAATTTTTCATCTTTGTCTTTCCCTATACCTATACAGGCTGCCCCAAAACTCGAGCCCCAGTAAAAACTGACCAATGCCGACGACAATGTAGGTCCCGCGAATGCAACCAAAGAAAAGTTAATGGCTTGCATAACAGAGAGTTGTGAGACACACAAGATCCACCAATCTCAGAAAAGGAACTGCAGGTGTTAATGTGAATAGAATCGATTGCTGAGCAATTTTTGATTTGGAGGTATTTAAATGTCCATTTGACACTCACGTTTTTCAAAAGTCTCATAGTCGCCCACTTTATTGAAAACGTAATAAAACATGAAACCTAGCAAAAATTACGAGAAATTCACCTGGATGGCTTGGTCAAATTAAGATGTTATTTTCTTGAATAACGATTTAACTTAGAAAGTTTTTTCTTAGGGATTATTTTTTGACATTTTTTAGAGATTCCAGCCTGTATACAGGGTGTTCAGCTTGAACTGGATTTTTCGATAACTCCGAAAATACTAACGTGGGTAAAAATTGTTAAATACAAAAGTTACTTGTGGCAATGTTCTCCACGACCTAAAAATATTTTTGCATATACAGGGCGTCCGATGCTCGAGATTCTTGGGATTACTCCGTATTTTTAAATGGGATAATATGGTTTTTCTTGCAGTTTTGGATTCTTTGTGAAAAATTAAGATAATTTTATTTACCATGTCCTATGGCTACAATGTACAGTTTTCGAATAATTCATAATTTTTCAAAAATTTTGACATGTGTAAAGGTTTACTAAAATCAACGTTACTCCGATATGGTAGCAGATTTTTTAAATTTCTTTTTTTAGTGTTAAAGGCGATAGAATGGAGCTGTTATTTCGTTATTTGGAAGTTGAAAAAAATTATTGGAAGAGTCTCACCGGGATCCCTAAACATACAAAATTTCAAACGTCAAAATCTCGCGTTTTTTAAATGGAACACTCCTATTATTTTTATGGTGTCATTATCCAAATGCAATTCTCTTTCATCTTTATTAACATGTTTCTATGCCTAAATGCCGTGGTTTTTGAGTTATTTTACATTTTTCGGTTCTATTTGAGAATCTGACACAAACTAATCAATTTTGTTATTAAAGAAGGCCGGAAAAGTGACAATTTTATTTTTCTTTGAGTTAAACTTTCAAGAGTATTCTTATCGAGCCTTATTATTTGAAATGAATCGGTCTCAAGCAGAGTGCATCGACATGATTTATGTCCTTGGTGAATGCAACAGAAATTGCATGTTAGCATCTCGAGTGTATGCGGCTAATTATCCTCACCGAACACATCCCCGGACTGTGGCGTTTTAAAAACTACAGAAAACATTTGAGGCAACGGGAAGCGTGGCTCCTAAAGCGCCGTCCAGGGAGAAGAAAAATAAAATGTTATTTTCCGACCTCCTTTGATAACAAAATTGGTTAGTTTGTGTCAGATTCTCAAATAGAACCGATAAATGTATAATAACTCAAAAACCACGGCATTTAGGCATAGAAACATGTTAATAAAAATGAAAGAGAATTGCATTTGGATTATGACACCATAAAAATAATAGAAGTGTTCCATTTGAAAAACGCGAGATTTTGACGTTTGAAATTTTGTATGTTTAGAGATCCCGGTGAGACCCTTCCAATAATTTTTTTCAACTTCCAAATAACGAAATAACAGCTCCATTTCGTCGCCTTTAACACTAAAAAAAGAAATTTAAAAAATCTGCTACCATACCGGAGTAACGTTGATTTTAGTAAACCTTCACACATGTCAAAATTTTTGAAAAATTATGAATAACTCAAAAACTGTACATTGTAGCCATAGGACATGGTAAATAAAATTATCTTAATTTTTCACAAAAAATTCAAAACTGCAAGAAAAACCCTATCATCCTATTTAAAAATACGGAGTGATCCCAAAAATCTCGAGCATCGGACGCCCTGTATATGCAAAAATATTTTTAGGTCGTGGAAAACATTGCCACAAGTAACTTTTGTATTTAACAATTTTTACCCACGTTAGTATTTTCGGAGTTATCGAAGAATCCAGTTCAAGCTGAACACCCTGTATAAAACAGAGGTGGAGGATACAAAAAAGCAGGGAATATATTATTTTCGATACGATGATTCAGTTTTTGTCTTCACACATATTAAAGAAATTATTTTGTAAATTTATAGTAGCAAATCGTTATTCATGAAAAACTTGCTGGGAGAAATTTTACTTTAAACAAAAATCTAAATCCTTTTATTAACTGAGATTAATGTTGTTTGCACATAAGAGGGTTTCTCAAAATATCTTTGCAAAAACAGTTTCATATCGTCAATACAAAAACGCTTTTTATAGATATTATAAATCTTGGAGCTAGAGTTGAATTCTAGCGGTTATCCTTATATCTACTGTTTATTTGCAAGGGAATAAGGATCGGGGAATAATATTTTAAAATACACCGGATGTTTATTTTTGAGAGAAAACGAGTATTTTCTGCTAAACTATACATTTCATGTAAAAAAGTTTAATATAAGCTATTGCACAAAATACAGTTTTCTCAAATATGCTTTTCAACATTTTTATTCACTTGTCATTTAATCAGAAATGATATCAACTTTATTATTTCAAATAGCAACACATTACTTTTTACCAATTTTTGGTAGATAATTTAATTCTGAATCCAACAATGTATCACAAAGGGGTGGTTGTATAAGAAAAATGTTGAGAAAAAGGACTGAATCTGAAATTACAATTTGCGGCACACCCTTACTTGATAATGTGAAAAGTTCTCACGCCTACACACAGGTGCAAAATAATATAGAGGGATTATGGAGTTATTGTTGAATGCAAATGACATTGACATTGACAGTGAAAAAAAATGACGTTTCTGCTCGATTTTGAACAATAAGACTCCGCTAACGCTGTTTGGAGGAGATGTGCTATGTGCATGAAACAAAATAAAATGCAGTTTGAACATTTATTTTAAAGCCATTTCATTTGTAAGGCTATGCCACAAAATGTGTTTTCACATTCATTCCTTTTTCTTAGATTTTTTCTTATACAACAGCATCTTTGTAATACATTGTTGAATTCAGAATTAAATTATCTACCAGAAATTGCTAAAAAAATAATGTGTTGCCTTTTGAAATAATAAAGTTGATATCATTTCTGATTAAATGACAAGTGAATAAAAATGTTGAAAAGCTTATTTGAGAAGACTGTATTTTGTACAATAGCTTCTATTAAAAACTTTTTTTATAAAGTGTATTGTTTAGCCGAAAATGCCCGTTTCCTCTCAAAATTAACATCTGGTATAAGTTTAAGAATGTAAAAATCATTAAATAATTTTGACGAGTTGCCGGAAACTAGTCTGTTATATTATCTTCATGTTCGCAAAGATGATATGATCTGAAAAAAACTCTATGTTTTAACTTATATATGTCGTAGTCATTGGGCGTAATGCGTCATTTCATGAAGCGCCGGCAATCGCTGTAATTAAGATCGTTAAAGTAGCTGTTTTAGGGCAAGGAAAAGGTGAGGAGACTAGACAATTTATGAATTTGGTGTTGCTTATCCTCCTCACCTTTTCCTGTGCTTTTCCTTGCCCTAAAACAGCTAGTTTAACGATCTTAATTACAGCGATTGCCGGCGTTTCATAGAATGACGCATTACGCCCAATGACTACGACATATACAAGGTGTCCCGGAATGACCGCGACAAACTTGAGAGGCGTATATAAAATCAAAAAATAAAGAAAGTTGTCTTAATAAAAATGCCTAAGAAAACTCTTAATAACGGAGAAAGAGGCCTTCAGCTGAGTTTTAAAAATCGTTTTTTTGTCGTAACTCTTAACCTTTATGATCGATTTTTTTGAATGTTTGCACCGGTACTACTGAAATAATTTATCATATACCGTTGGTGTCTATTTTAATGACAATTGTTCAGTGGCGAGATATTGGGCAGCGTGTTCTCTTTTCTTCTCCCAGTTTTGACGCCATCAGAAATATTCAAAATTTGGGGACCTTCTGCTTTCAATTTGAGATACAAAGTTACTTTTATGAAATTTTGATTTGGTCAACCGTTTTGGAGAAATTCTTGATTTAAATAGTCAAAACACCTCAATTTGCTTTTGCAAAATTGTGGTTTATCGCCTCGTTTATGAAATATTTGTGTTCAAAACCGATAGAAGTTTCATTTTGTAAAATAGAGAACGGCATACATACTATCACCCGGTAGTTTTGCGGCAGGTCAGGAAAAAACAATTGCTAACTATACAAATTGATTTTGAACAAAATTGAAAAATAGTCGCTCTCACCCAGACCTCAATTAAAACTGTCGTGGTGGATCGGGAGATCGGGAGCAAAGGCAGACATCAACTGGAGGTATGCTAGGGAGTTATGTGGTGATGTTACTTATCATTATTATTCTTCAGTAAAACAATCACCGTCAAAAACGGAGGCTCCATTGCTAGTAAATATTATGGTGTATTGTTAGATTTTACGCAGGTAAATTGGCTTTTAAACAAAAAACACGGTTATTCTGAATTCAATAATTAAAGTTTGTCTTTATATTTTTGTCAGTATAATTTGTTGGTTTGTATAACGACCTCATAAAAGTAACAAAAAGAAAAATGAGACAAGCAACTTTTGTTGTCCGATGTTATATTATGTCACTGTTATCACTGATGAGAGGAGAGGAGAGAAGGGAAGAACGTGTATAATAATAATTAAAGTTAGTACCATTTTGCTGTATTTATAACGAGTCTATTAAAAAAATGCAACAACTTTTAACAGTATAAACAAATTTCATAATCAGGACTAGTTATATGGACGATCTCGAGGGCAGCAGCAACAAACAATAAACAGTGTGACTCCCACAGTAGCTGCCCGACAAGAAAAAGCAAAATAACTTAGTAGTACCTATTATTATAAAAATTATTATTACCTGTAAGTATGCACAACCATGATAAATCTTTATCAATTTGTACACTAACCCCAGGTTTCTCTTTGATGCTAAATTCTGTCATACTTTGTTAACTTTAAATTTTTAGGACAATTGTCAAATTTTGACAAAAGCTAAAGTCATCCGCTACGATTGCATAAATATGTTTGTATTTTCACATCATTGTTATGAATAATAAATATATTCGGCCACATGTTCGTTGCCAATTACAAAGTAAACTTAACTCAAAACAATGCACCTTAAAAGATAAAAAAAGACAACAAGACTGCGGAAAACAAGGACAATATCTTCATCTATTGTATTATTATCGGTGGCATTGTAAACAATAGTAGGCAAATTGCTCATACGATTAACTTAAGACAAAAACGATTGACTTCCACAACCCTGCGGCACACAAAAGTTTAATTGGAATAATTGCTTGAGTCAATCGATTTTATTATGTTAATACATTAAAAATAAGTATAAATGCAGAAGGATTCTCTAGGAAAGAAAATATCAATTTCTCAAGAAAGACACTCTGACTAAATCTTTGAGAAATACTCTGCTTTAAGTATAAAGAAAAGTATTTTCTGAAATCTCTTTTTATGTATACCTACACGCTCAATGCAAATCTCCCCCTTTACAACCTTTTTTCAAGCACTTCTAATAGATTATCTAAAATCTTTGTGCAATTGCTGAGCTGCTTATTAGAAAACAACTTTAAATTATCAGCAAGCTTTCAACCATTAACAGGAATACGTCTCAATGTTGCTCATAAAAAAGTAATGTACCGATATTACATTCTCACCCAACAGTGACCTCAGCAATAGATATTGAAAGATACAGGGAAAAAGCAATGAAAATTTATTTTTTCAAAAATTTAAGTAAATGTTTATAGGCAAGCTTTCAGCTGATTATTTCAATTTATGGCAAAAAATTATATTTGACTTAATGACATTAAAAACAAATGCTGCAGCGTAAAAACTATCAATATAATCATAAGAACATAAGTACCATTGAAGTATGGTATAGCAGCCAATTATTGTTTTACAGTTTTTATCGAAACATCAAAAATGATTGAAGAAATTTTTATAATGGGTTGCAGTTATAATAATTAACATATAAAGTCAAAAAACTCTGTTTTTGCCGTACTGTGAAATGTAAGATTTGTGAGTTGTAACTCTGATCATTATTCCCCTATAACCTTCGATTAAAAAAAATTCAGGTCACCATTGTTGCGAGATTTCATGTTTGTTACATAGAACAGACTGAAACACTTTTTGAAAATTTGAGCCAAAGACACTGTTAAGGTGTCACCTGTTGCGTGATGCACCCCGTCAGACCTCTTCATCTCACGTGAAAATCTGAAATTTTCTCTCGTAATGAACTGTACAGACTTATTTACAATATTTTATACATTTATACAATATAATATGATTACATTACGTATTTAACTACAACTAGAGGTAGATATACTTATTGTAATATAAACAGAATTATTCTCTGTAATACTGATACGTAACAAGTAATAATATTGTCATAAGTTATATTATTGTCTGATGTAACAAATAATGTAATGGAAAAAACAGAAATTCAGTTCCAATAGGTTTATTTATGTGTTGTTTAATAGACCGTCCAGAGAGCCGGTCGTAGTCATTATAATGTGCCCTAATGGTTCATCCTTCCTGCACTCTCCCTTAAACATTGGGTCATACCATAAGATCACACAAGTCAACAATGAAAGAGCAACTAATCACATTAATTTTACTAAACCTAAACATTAAAACTGCTTTTCCTTACAATCTAGATTATTGTCTAATCATAAATTTGAAATTGACTATGTTTACGGCAAACTTTAATGACGTGAAACCGTTACCATTTTATGATTGAAAAATATAATAATAAATAAGTGATAATAAGAATAATAGTTCATTGCCCAATAGAAATAAATTCCAATGTGCTGTGGAATGGATATGTTAAATTTTGATAACTTATTTGGATATGTTTAGAGTTAAGAGACGTCTTAAATCACGAAGTCGATAGGCTGGAGCTTGCAGCAAACTATGATAACCTGCAGGCACCTCTATTAACTAACTTCGATATGTTCAGAGAGAAAAAGACGTATTTATGTCTGGGCGTCTCTGGTAATGGCTGGAATCAGAAGAGCCGGTCGTTGACTATTAAAATTTCAAAAACAAATATTTGTGCAAATATCACATTGTTATTGTTTTAAGAAAAAAATAAAGAATTTAACAATAAAGTGCTGCATGTAACGTCATACCGACAATTAATGCGATTCTGTTTGAAAATGGTTAGGCTTACAATGTTGCTAACTTATTATTACTATGGTGCTGACCAATAGAAGAGCCGGTTGCTATAACACATTGCTAGCTAGCTAACGAGGTTGTTAACCAACAATTTCCAAACAGAATCGCACCAGCAGGTGTTGCTGGACCAATGAACAAATGTCATTGTGCAGCGCTCACGTAACATTTATTTGCATTTCTATTTGCAAAAGTTATTTAATAAGTCTTACGTTGCTCTTGGCTTTGTCTAGAATTATTGTCTTCTTTGGCCAATTCTAATTTTTATTACAAAATAAATGAGGCCAATGTAGTAGCTAACCTACCTATGACAAATACCTACACCAATATAAATGATATGAATATTTATAAACGTGAAGTGTTTATCGTTAACCAGTGCAAGGTGTTAAAAAAATTTTAGTCGAGGTCTTCTTCTTCGTCATAAGTTAAACCTGTAGGACAGCACAACCCTTCGGTTCCATCAGCGCGTATGCAGAATAAGAGTGTTTCAGCTGTTGATACTTCGTGAGGCATTATTCCATGGAAGTCTTTCAAATCGTTGGCTGGAAACCAGGCTTTTTCGTTATCGTCAATCACTACAATTCCGAATAACCTTCAAAATTGTTCACATAAATCTTACGTCTTTTAATTTAAATCAACCAATATTACCGAGATATTGCTACTCCAGGTATCCAGAGAATCGAAGCTAGCACTAGAAAGATTATTAAAACAACTGCCCAAGCTGGCCATTCGTGTCGTTCCGTGTCTCCTTTCGATGGCAACCAAGCATCGTACCCAGTACCATCAACGGCAATTTCAACAAAACTAGCAATCAAGATTGAAATCATTGCCAAGGGTGAAAGATACTTCCAACAAATAAGCCAATATAGGCCTGGTCTTTGCCCTGTCATCATTTCTATATCGTCGGCAAACCTAAAACAACCATTTTAGGAACGCAGCAGGATTCAAATATCGATGTCGATTAATTTAACATAGATTTTGTTTGCCGCTTTTGAAATAATATGCAAGTACTGTAAATGTTGTATGAGTAAATTGTGTTGACTTTATTCATCAATCAAATACAACCTAAGTTAATTGATGATAAAATTCCTACATATACCGGGTGTCCCAGCGCTACCGGGTCATAGGGAAAGACTAAAGCCTAGAAAGTGAAGAAGCTGCAAGGAGACTCAAAGAATATACCGGTTTTTGCCTTTTTGCTTAGCTCTAGAAAAATAATGGTTATCTACTAAATTAAAGTTGACAAAATTTACTATCACAATGTTCCTGCTCACTTGTTTGTATCAATTATAGTTTTTGTTCCATGCGGATCAAAAGCATATCTCATGTCAGTGTACGACTGATACAATAGTTTTACTCCATGCCCCTCAGGAACATATCTGCCTGAGACATCTGTGTGCCACATCTTTATTTATTGATTTACATGTTGGTTATCACCAACATCGGTTTATTTGCTATAAATAAAGACATTGGTTAACTATGTTGCAAAATTGTCTGCAAAGGGAATCTTGGTGCTAATAAAACCAAACATAAAAAGAAAGGACAACAATGACTCTCAGATATGCTTTGTGAAATCCCCCATACTTCAAATCTCCTGTAAGAAGAAGTACACCAAAAACAATAGCATTATGGATGATTTGAGGGGGCAGGCTGCCTCAACCTCATCAGTACTAACAGAAAATGTAACATTAAGTTCATCACTACCAACATTGGACTTTTAAGAGCCAATTCCTTTTTTGAACAAAAAAGAATTATTTGTAAATTTTACAAGCGTATACCTCAAAAATTATAATAGATGGAAAAATTAACACGAATATTCTTGTGGAAAATTTTGTCAGCTTCAATTTAGTAGATAACTACTTTTTGGCTGGAGCTAACCGTTCTCGAAATGTAAGCAAAAAACCCAAAACCAGTATGCTTGGGTCCCTTGCAGCTTTCTCACCTCTTAAGTCTCAGGACTTTTGGTAGTACGTCTATCTTCTAACTAGTCCAAACACAGCCGAGAAGTCAAAAATTGTACTTTCGACATTTTCCTCTAGACCTCCTTTATTGACCGAACTAGTTAATAGTATGTTTTGCTAATATTATTACCCATTTAACAATCTTACCTTTTAAGTCCATATACGTAGGAGACTCCGATGCATTCAAATAAAGCGATTATTAATAACGGAAAATTTCCGCTGTAGTTGTCAAAGAGAACAAAAATATAGCTGCCAGCTCCATGTGCAAATGCCATGGAAATAAGACAGCAGACTAAACAAATGCCTCCAGTCAGTATTTCCTTTGGCAAGTTAGGAAACAGCTTCAGATCAACAATTGATGTTACCACTCCTTCCAAGGTTCCAAATTGTGAATCGATTCCAAGAGTAAATAACATGAGAAAAAAGAGAATAGACCAGAACTGCGCACCTGGAAACTGATTTATTGCCTCGGTAAATATTATAAAAGCCAATCCAGTTCCAGAAGCAGACTGCAAAATACATAATTTAATAATGTTTTTAAAAAAGTGTTAAAATTTTTACGTTATCTAATTCCTTTTGTAAGTCACAAACTGGCAGTGAAGGCATCACTAGGTTTACGATAGACCCCTTTTCGTTAGACACGTTAAGAATGGTGCCTTCGGCAGGAATAATTCCGTCAAAGTCGTTCCCAAAAAGTTCGTTGAGTGTATTGTTTTTAGTGCTTAAGCATTTTTCATAAACCATTGTGGCTTTGAACCCGATTATAGAAAAAACCACGATGCCTGCAAACATCGACGTGAAACAATTGGTCAGAGATACCATCACAGCATCCCTATAACAATTATTATTAACAGGATTATAAGACGAGAATGCGATAAGGCCTCCAAAAGCAAGTCCTAACGAAAAGAAAATTTGCGTGCCGGCCTCTAACCAAACTACCGGATCTAAGATCGTGTGCCAAGTTGGAGTAAATAAGTGTCTTAAGCCATCGCCAGCACCTTTTAATGTAATTCCACGAAAGAAAAATATGACAAGGACGATATAAGGGAACGTTGCGGTTACATAGACAACTTTGCCAGAAGATGCTATTCCTTTGATCATGCACATATAGACCAGTATCCAAGCTACAACAAGAGCTATTCCTATTTTCCAGTTAAAAGCTTCGGGGCTGTTAATGTCTTCTGACACCATTAACGTAGTGCGGTACCAAAAGTATTGCGTTGGACTGCTGACCTGCAATAAAAAAGTTAAGTAGTTTTGGTTATTTTGAAGTCAATAATACCCACCACACATTCCGGTTCCAACGCATAGGAACCATTAGGAAAATATACTTTGGGACATTTAGCCCAAGGCAGTTCTGATTGGAAACTCTGCACAAAATAAAAAAGGCACCAGGCTATTATAGTATTGTAGTACAGAGCGACATTGAAGGAAACCACTGCACTGCTAATCCCAATACCTTAAAGAAACAAAGTTCAGTTTAGATTCAATTTCTAAAATTATTTGTTGACAAAGTAATTTTTTTTAATTTTTGGTTTAGACCGGAAATGTAGGGGAAAAAAATTCTCAATCCAATAGAGCATCATAGTTGACATATTCTTGAAAACTTGGTAACGACAACATTTTGGTTTTGGGTAACCGTTTATTATTTAGCCATTCAGGAAAATGGCAAGTGTGATACACCATTGCAATGGTGTTTGGAAATAAATGTGCGGTTCAGTTCCTCAAAAAAATATGTGTCTATTTAAAAAACAAAAATTTTGTCATTTCCAGTTTAAACCAAAAGCAAGCAAAATTATTGGTTTTTATTTTCAAGTAGCTCATGATAGGAAAAGTAAAGATGGTACAAAATTTTTCTTATTGTTTAAAACCCGACTGCGTTATACAGAAAACAGTAACATAAATTTTTATTTTGGGTAACATAATGGAAAAATTTTGTAAAAGTTACTGACGAATAGACCTCATCATTAACTGGTGCGAAAATGCAGATAAAAATGAGCCAACTAACTGACGAAGGAGATCTTCTAACCAAGCTATGGGGCTTTAAGCAGAAACATGGAACAAAGAAGCAGTGCCGTTACCGGCGTAATTATGTAGATGGATTTTGATAGAAAACTCTTAAAAATTGTTCCAACAATTTGAAACTGCTGTGTAAGTTTGCGAGAAACAGTTTGTCACTCCCGGTAGGGGGTCAGAACACATAAGCCAGAGAGCAGTCTAGCTGCCGCGCGTCTTGATAAATGGGAGACGAAGGCAGACATATCAACTTAAGGTATGTTACACATTTATCTCATGAGGTTACTTTTATTACTTCTCAAAATAGATAAATGTAGATGTAGAGTACTAGGAACTTGCTAAAAAATTCTTCTCTCTCAATTTAAAAACTATAAGTAATTTAAAATTAGGAAAAGAGCAATGCTATTATCTGAAATTTTATACTGTATACCTATACTAAAAGTTGATCATAGTTCTAGATCGCACAAAATCGGTGAATACCTTTCACGACTGAGAAATGAGCATAGCTGCTGCGGGTCTTTGAAAGTTCGAGACCAACAAAAGCAGACATCAAATTTGAGATATGCAACAGAGTTGTCACTGGAGGTTAGTTCCCATTATTTTTCTTCAATAAAATAAACACCGTCAAAGACCACTGTTGAGGGCAAAACTGTACAGGGTTAGCCAAAAGTGCAAAACCAAGCTGGTCGTGCCTAAACTATTACAGTTAGAAAAAAAATAAAAACTGTTCATTAAATAACTAATTTGAGAGCATAGTAGAGCATTATTTTTTACAAAATGACGGCGGTTATTTTGCTTACGGCTATATTTTTTTCTTTTTTTTAAATGGCAACGTACTTGTATTTCTATTTGACCCAATGTAATGAATTATTCTTCACATAAGTGCAAAATTTCCTTTTCTACATTAAGTAGTTTTTTTTAATGGGCTCTACTAAATGCTAGACAGGAAGTCACAACTCGAAATAAACGTGAGATGTTCAAAACAAAATAATTGAAAATTGAATGCGACCTGCATAATGCCATCCGTGTAACAGGAGATACAGAAAAACAGTTCGAAATATACTTAGTGATAAGGCTGTGGATAAGGTGTAACTACATCCTAATGTTGTTGTAAATAAACTATCAGATAAAACAAATGTAGTAACCACTAACCAGATGAATAAAACTTTTCAAACCACTTGATTTTGTTCCTGTTTGTGTAGATTAAGACAAATTATAAGAATAAAAGAATTTTAAAAGAAATGCCTTTATATTATTTATTTGACAAATAGTTTTCACTTTGGAAGACTTAAAAGAAACGCAGGCCTGGAACTAAAGACAGAACGATAAAATTTTATAACTGCGAGTACTGAAAGTGCTGACGAGTGAAACACCATAAGGTGGCATAGAGGCTTCAAGAGAAAAAAGATAGAATAAAACGATATAATTTATGGTGATGTAACGATGGAGATAAACTTTGAGAAAAAAGTTAAAAAATTGTTTTGTCAGTTGCAAACTGTCGTGTCACGAGATTTCTCAAGTGAAGAAGTTCTGGTGTACTTGGGGGTCGATACAAATTTATTTGATCAGGTTAGCTTCCATTAACATTTTTGAAATAAAATGATCACTATCAAAGAGCTCTTTCAATAAGGGGACACCGTTACTAGTAAAACATAATAGTTTATGGTATTCAGTTAGAACACCAAAAGAAACAAAACAAAGTTTTTGGAAAGTAATGCATGCATATAATAAAAGAGAAAGAGGAAATGAGATCAATAACTAGTGGTAAGAAATCAGTTTAGAACATCATTTTTTCTTACCAGACAAAAATGGCGACACTTGGTTCCAAACTCCAATGGCCCCTTTGCGTAGTCTTTGTCCTATAGCCAGTTCCAAATAAAAAATCGGTATACCTTCGATAGCCAGCATAACGAAATAGGGTATTAAGAAAGCTCCACCTCCGTTCTTTTGGGCTAAATACGGAAACCGCCACACATTCCCTAATCCAACTGCATATCCTACCGTGGCCAGCAGAAACGTAAGCTTGCTATCCCATGATTCCCTTTCGTCTTCGCCACATTCTGGTCGAAATATTGCCTTGCCATCTTGTGATCCTCTTTTGCTACTACAGGTTGATTTGATTTTGGCGTTGTTAGGACTAGTATCTTCGAAAGCGACGTTTGTAGTTCCATAACTGCTGGTATTATTTCCGTTTTCAACTACCAGGCGTCCTCGCATTTCCCTCAATTCCAAGCGATCTAGAGAGCGTTGAGGGTTCAGGTCCCGGGAACTTTGTCTGCGGACTAGATGTGCTGTGTTTGCCATTGTTGTATTACTCAAGCCGTCAATGATAATTACTTGAAGGTTAATTTAAATGTTATTGTCTTTGTAGTTAGGCATTATTGAGCTGAAAATTAATTGCAAATAATTATTTATTAACTAGTAAAAATAACTTTTAATGCAACAACAGGTAAAAGTGAGTGATAGAACCCAGATTATTTATCTATTGAAGCAAATCTGATATGGAAGGTCATGTGGTGCAGTCAGTTTTAAAAGTAATGTCTAACTTACACTTTTAAAATTTTAATTTCTCCTACAGATGATGTACCTATTAGCTAACACAAAATGGACATATTTTACTCAATGTAAAAAAACGTTTTTTTTTTTAATAATGAGGAAGATGAGTTCTTTTGCTTAATAAGTTTGGAAAATATGGTAAAGGTCATCAAAAGTACGTAGAATGCTATAAAATGTATTCATATTATAAAAAATCCTATTTGTCTTCAATTTCATTTTTCCCTCGAGGGATAGTTACTTTTTGTCTAGATTGCCCACGGTCTTCTAAAGGTTCTTGTAAAGAAATTCAAACATTGCGTGTCGCCACATTAGAGGTAATAGAGATGGGAGCAATATTGAAATGCAATCCTTGTTTAGGTCAATTCATATCGCCAGTCTTTATTATCTCAAAACTAGATGGTACATGACGTTTAATATTAAACCTCAAACGTCTGGATAATTTTATCAATTACTACTCATTTAAAACTTAAAGATTATAATTTCTTCAAAAATTGCTTTCAGAAAAGTGTTTTATGGCTTGTATTGACTTAAAAGATGCGTATCGTTTAGTTAAAATTCATGAAATTCTTAAGGTTTTAATTTGATGGAGTTTTATTTGAGCATTTTTATTAACCGTTTGGTCTTTGTACTGCTCCATTTGTATTTACCAAGATAATGAAATCAGTGGTTGATCATCTACAAAAAAAGGTTTTTTTTTATCAAATGTTTATTTGAATAAGAAAGTCTAACGCGGATTGCTTAAAGAACATCGACAAAACATCAAACCTTCTTACAAAATTGGGTTTTGTCATAAATATGAAAAATAGTTTCCTAAATCCTACTCAATGTTGCAGATTTCTTGGGTTTCTATTCGATTCGAGATCAATATACCGCCAGAGAAGGGCACTAAAGAGTTGATGACGCTTAGTAAGTTGTAAAAAATTTTCACTTTTTCGAGAACAACCAAAACCGATCGGTTTTGGAGTATGGAAAATAATCACATTAATTACCTCAAGCTATTATCTGCATTTTTTGGCTCTAAAATTTTAAATGTTTTGCGAGTAACCTAACTAACTACAACACAACATGGATAACATGGATTGTGTATACATCGCACCGGACCATAGGGATACGTCTTTGTTTGCTTCTATCAAATTGAAAAGGCTTATTTGCACAATTTGCAATATAACAAATGTTATTAAGTTGTATCTGTACGCCGTAAATCAATTTTTTTTTATTTTACATTTTCAAAAAGTTACTTATTGATGAACGTTGACATAGTGGTAGCTTAATAGAGAACCAATAGCAATGAATCAACTAAATCATTATCGATATTTTAGATAACGCAAAAGTGAATTAAATACTAATCATTTATCAACAGCTCATCAATTAAGATGTTAAGGCACTGATAAACGATTAAAGATTTATTTACGAGCATTAACGAACAAATCATTCAGCTTCAACATAACGTCGAATTACTTTGATATTGATATTCCCTATTTCGTTATTCCACTTTGCAACTTTGCCGCTTCAAAATTTCAACCAATGAAAATTTATCGGCTTATTTAAATTTACAATTTAATAAAAGTTTTGAAGAAAGACGGTAAACAATAAAAAATTACTTTTTCTTTGGAAATTAGTAGAAAAGTATGTAGGTACCTACCTAAATTATTATCAAGATAAAAATTATATTTTTTGGACTAGTGGAGTCTATTGCGAAGTAAAAGAGAACTCGTTCATAAGCAAACAACAATCAGTCTCCCACCTCGGGTCAATCAATTCCCGTTCCGTTTACCAATATGCCAAAAAAAAAAAAACTGGCAAAGGATATAAATACGCCCTCGAGACTGTGATAAGGGCCTTGTTTTGTTTGGATTTATACCAGACCAATCCGCTGTTACTTAGTTAAAAGATAAGCCACTACTAGAAGCGCCGCCTGAATCGTCCAAGATTGAAATAATTATTTCCTCTTTAAAAGGAGCTTTTAGGTGACACGCATCACAAGATGGAGCCACGTGCAAATTTAGACCTGTACTAGAATGTACCGCTCTTTGCTATTATTAAGAGTTTTGCAAAACTGATTGAACTACGTGATTAAGAAAGGTTTAAACTAGTTCCAGCAGCGCACTTTGTTAAATAACAAAGAAGCATACTGCACGCAAACTTCCTAAAAACTAGAATTTTTGGTTACACTGACGACGACCAAAGTTTGTTAACGTCGAGATATCATTGTAAAGTAAGTATCCCAAAAGCACAAAAACTGATGAAACTTTTCTGAAAACTTAAAAATCACTTAAAAGTAATTTTTCTTATTATGGTTAAATGAGTTTTATATCAATATTATTATTACCATAAGAAATTAGTTTTTTCAAATATTTAAAAATATAATAATTTAAAAAGTATTTCGTCTCATTTGCATTTTCTACCCTAAAACATAAACGTACTATTAACTCTTTGCACGTCGCACAACCTTGAAATAACACATTCATATCAACATATGCTTTTTGTCAATTTCTGTAGAAAAACAATAACAAAGACCACTGAAATATTTTGAAAATAACAATAAAATGTATTGATTGACTGTGTTAAAAAGAACAGGTGTTACGACATGTTTTCATTAACTTGAAAGACAAAATGTCTCCATATTATCTTTCAGATGATTAATTGAATTAATTTTAAGAAGGAATATATTTTATATTGTTGCAAAGAATTATAAATGCAATAAATAATCCCACAAATCATTAACCCGATAAGCTTGCTTTTAATACTACGATGACGACAATAATTTAACATCGCTTTAAAGCATGAATCATTCTTTAAAAGAATTTTACTATTAAAGAAAATTTTCCAATTCGGAAACAGATAAATGTGACTACATAAATTTCAGTCATTAACGGGAAGTTCAGTGGCAATGGATATGTAATGTTACTTTTGATTCTTTTTCACAAATTTGCTTCGATAAATTTTTATGTTTTCTTTCCAAATTACGTACCTGTCGATGGTGGGGACGGCAAAAACCCTCCTGTCGGTAAGCGTCACACACACAAACTCATGCTGTAAACCAAATCAATACTGGCGCCGGCGCCTCGACGTATCCAAAGCAAACGCAATCGAAAACACTCAATGATTTTTATTATTTTCACTCTTCTACCACACGTTTGCCTATTTTGCTTTACCAGGCGTAAAATACATCAAAAGTCGATGAGATGCCAGATTCAGAATTAGAACAATCAAATAGACAAATCAATATAGAAATACAATCAAGGTTTCTGTTGTTTGGCAAAATATACGGAGTTATTTATTTTGAGTGGTCTATTAGAAGTATCTCGAGAAGGAAGTTACTGACCTGAAAGTTTTGCCATAGTCCTGGCGAGGTAGGATCTATTTACTGGAAATATATTCAAAATGATGGCACTTCCGCTTATACCGGAAGTTGACATCAACTTTGTTATTTTAAATAGAATTCCCCAATTTTTATTTTTTTCTGGATTCTATGAAGAGTTTGAATACTTACCATTTTGTTAATATGTCTCTATACTTACCTAAAGCCAGTATTTATTTAAAATACTCAAATTTTCCTAAAAAATTCGAAATAAAAGTAATGTAAATAAAAAATTAAAATCTCAGAAATAGTGATGATTTCTATGCAGGTCTCCAAATCTAACAAAATTGTTTGGCAATCTTTTAAATTTTTGTTCTTTGGCAGTTTTTTAAGATACATTTCATTAAATATTCTGCACGTTCTGCTAATTATTTTCTCACATCTTCCATGAATGTTGAATAAATTCAAAATGTCCAAATTTGAGTAATTATTTGCCACCTTCTTAACAATTATTACACGCCAAACACAGGAACTGCGCAATACAGACTTTCAGCCTTCTGCGCATTGAATTTACCAACTTTGTTACTTTAAACGGAATACTCCAATTTTGATTTTTTTTCTAGATTCTGTAAAGAATTCAAATATCTTTTGTTCAAGACTCTTTATACAATATTTTTCGAAATATTAAAGTGCCATCATTATGAAAATATTTTCACTGATTAGATTCTACCTTGCTATATCTAAATTGTCAGCTTTGTAACATTGTAACTTTTCCTGTTCTCTTTGCTTTCTTCAATTCCGTGAATCACCCCGTATAGTTTATATTTAATATCTAATTTTTCATTTTTGTAAATAAGAAAATTTTAACTTTGTCAGCACATGTTCATAGTGTCCCAGAACTTGCGCCTCAGAGAAAACAGGAAAAATCCCCAAGAAATTACAAAAAATAATCCCTTACATTATCTACGAGTAAGAATTTTGACCCACGAGTGCGCTTGTGCACGAGTGGGACACATCTCACGAGCTTTAAGGCCTAATGGCATTTCGATCACGTGTGATATACGACGTTTTACCTTACACTAGTTTTAATTATGTTCTAACTGACTGAAGTTATTCTAAAAAAAAAACAAATGGTCGTCGGTAGCTGTCATCTCGTTGACAACCAGCCCTTTTTTTATTTTATTCTCTTGTGACAATTTTAGTCACTATAATTAGTGAGTAAAATGCTCAAAAAACTGCTAGTGTAAGATAAAATAATGAAACAGATGCATTAGGTTTCCTTTAGCTGGTACTTACATCATCTGTAGAAGAAATTTTAAAAGTGTGAGATGAATATTACTTTTGAAACCGGCTGTACTATCGCTTTTTATGTTTTTAGATTTAAAGTTTTGTACCACTGCTACCAAGCGCAGAGTTTTCAAAAACAGTTACTACTGTTTTCCGTTTTCGAAACTCATCCCTTTTTCCCTGTCTCAATTGAAGGGTCCAACCATGCCTAACTCACCACCATAGCTTTTTCCGTCCCTTCTTTGGTTTCTCATATTCTCTTTTTGACAAGAGAAGCCATAAAAGTTGCGATGTTGCTTTCAGTTTGAACATAGAAAAATAAAAATTGACTCATGTTGATTTTTTTTATGCCCGTTATCAATTAGGTATTAAAAACATTTTATTTCGTTCCACTTCGAAAAATGCCAAACTACATACTGACCTTATGCATGCCTCAAACTAAACTTAACACTTCCAGTTCTTAAATGTAAATATGAATTTTGTTTCTTTACATTTTTTGACTTTCTTATTCAATTAGGTCTGAATCATTGGCATTCTTCTGCTACATGTATCAAACACAGAAATTAAGCAAAAAAATTTTAATTTTAGAAAATGTCTTTTTCATTATTCACATACAGAGTTAAAGTTATTAATTGATTAATAACTGGACTATTCATGTCTATGCAATGCGCCAGCTCAAATCTTTTAATAGACTTATAATCGTTTAAATCAATTAACTTTAAACTATTATTCATTTCTTTGGCACTTTTCAAAAAAATATTTACAAACTGCAGTCCGTTTTGCAACAACCTTAACAGCCGTGGTTGCAACCAACTTCCATGGACTAGATTGGAATTATCTGTCCAATCCAAATTCAATGTAGATTTCTCCAAAATAATAAGCTTATTTTGGACCTCATTATTCAAACTATGGAACTCATCTCTGTAAATAAACAAAGCATTAAATATATTTTCTTAATATCAAAAATATTCATACATCAGTCCTTTTAAAACGGCAATTTCTTCTTCAGCTCTACTTACAACTTGAAAAGACAATCTTGTTTGCAAATTCTCGAAATCTTCTATGCCCATCAAATTTGACCTAAAAATAAGAATGAGATGTGGCTAAAATGTGGTCAATATCTACCTAGTTTAGATGACTTCCGCCATTTTCAAGAAATTTTTGGTGGAAATGGTAGGAAAAACCTTATTTTAGCATATTCTGTAGAAACCAAAATGCAAAAATACACATTTTACAAATTTCTTAGCGCTAGGAAAACCAATGGAAAGTGAGGATAGGCACCACAAAATTCATTCATTTCCTAACCTAACTTTTTCCCATGTTTCTCCTTGTCCTTAGACATTTGTAAAAAAGTATTTCGGCATCTTGATTCCTGCAGAAAATGTTAAAATAGACCTTTTCTTACCATTTCCACAAAATTTTTTTTGAAAAATGGCAGAATTCATCTAAACTAGATATGTATTGGCCAAATTTAAATATGTTGCTCACTTTGCCACACGGCGCAATTGCCCACACAAATTTAACAAACTACGAATGGGAATTTCTAAGCGCCGTATTATTGACCTCCATTTCTCCACATGGAGAGGCAGAATCTTGCAAAAATTAAGCAAATTTTTCTGCACCTGCTCTTCTAACGCCTCCATCACAGGATTATCTTGACAGGATTCACAGGTCAGGTCACAGGTTGAAATGAAGAGATCTATATTCAATATTAATTCTTGTCGGTAGAGGGCGCGTCACGCGTCAAAACGAAGCAAGGCAAAAAGCAAAGACCGCAAAAGTGGGAATATTGATCGAGCACTTCGGTAAAACTCGTGCGGTGCTCGTCGAGTCGAATTTCACATTCGATTGGTTCTACCTTTAAATGGAAGGGATGCCATTTATTGTTTGCAACGTGCGCGGTTTAGTTTAAAGCGAGTGCAATAAATTGTTTCGAATTAAAATTCGAAAATTTTGTGAAAATGAACGCTAAATTAGCGACTGGAATATCGCACGACAGTTTAACAGACGAACTTCTAAACCCTTTTGTGCACCACTTGGAATTAGAGACTACGTACGAAAAAATTAAAGTGAGTTTTGTTCCCGCTATATTGAAATGTTTCTTTATCAAAGCTTCTTCATTTACTCTTAAAATCAAGCCGTACAAGTGTAGCTCACAAATAGAGCAGCAACTCTTCGGCAACTGCGTAATATTGACAACATGAACATGAAGCTACCGATTTGTAGAGCATCAGCAAATTGTTGAACTCACTTCGCGCTGGCATTAACAAAATAAAGAACAATTGCAGATAATTATGTAGTGGTAGTACTTAAGGTTTGTTTTGATAAGAAAATGTTAAGCCATGGCAATGTTGCGAGACAGATTCTCAACACCACATTCAAATATTGAACCACGATCATGTTGATCAAAAAGGAAAGTGGAAAGTCGTAAATTTGTATTCCGTTTGTATCATATATTCACGATATCATTCAATATTGAAACGCAAATATACTTTCTCTATCAAAGTTTCATTTCTATGCCAGGAGTTTGAGAACTTTAATTTTTTTATAAAACCATATTATCATGTTTTTTATTATGTAAATTACATTTAAAATACTCGTTATGTACTAGAGTTATTAATATTGTCAAAAGTAGGTGTAAGAAGCAAAAATAGGAAAGTTATATATTTTTCGTAAACCATTATGCATTATCATTTAGTTAGGTATACCCAAATTTATTCCTACAGCAAGTTCAGTCTACCTTCGAATTTAAAGAATTGTTTTAATTGTCAATTTTAGTAAAGATAGCAAGTTGCGGCCGTATGCCTCTGTCGCTGATAAAATACATTTTTTTAAATTGGAACCTTTCGATTTTTTTTAATTGGTTTAGTTTAGCTCGAAGTAATATTGCTTATCTCAAGCCTCAGAATAGTAGATAACTAGCTGGACGCGATACCTGACCAATCACGATGTAGGTATGTCAGTTCAGTGTGTCACATATTCAGCTTTCTTCCGTGTTCCGTTCTTTTTTGCAGAACTTAAGACACTTGCCAACGGACCATGAACAGGTTGTCGGTCCTATTAATCTGCACATAGGTAGAACATTATCATCAAATTTTATTTTAAACTCTAATATAACTGATAACACATGGAAATGGATCTTATTGAAAAAATCCAGTTGTTAAAGTCTAATTATACAGAGTAGGGCAATAGTGCGTCCGACTTCGATGGCTTGAGTTCTATGACAGCTAGAAACTTGTCTTAAGAACACAAATAAACTAGAGAAAGAAGTCAATAACCGGAAATTATTTCTGAACATACAGGGTGAGCCAAGACATTTTTTTAAATGTATTTGTAACCATTTTCGATTTATCTTCCAATAATTACAAAATTCATGAATAATTCTAAAAAAATAGAACGTTTTGCAAATGACTCGACAAAAAACTTCGGTAATTGTTTACAATTTCCACTCTTCACTTTTTGTGCTGTTTTTTTTGGAAACTATCGTAAAACATCATTAGAATGCCATTTTGAGCAATGAAATGTTGTGCAAATGATAAATAATTTTATGCAAAATTTATAGGGGGAAAAAAAAAGATGTGCTAGGGCAAGGAAAATGAGTAAAAATAAAAGTAGTTTGCACAAGAAAAGATATTGATTTTCGTAATGTATACATGGTGACGAATGCGTTGGTGTAATTAGTTAGACGACAGGTAACTGCGATAAATGTGTATTTCTTGTCGGATAATATAAAAAGCAAAAAATGATCAAGATACAAACATGTGAACTCACTAAAAAAAACTTATACTATTTTTATAGGCAAAACATCTGGAGCACTTATTACAATTTTATCTGTCGAGTTATTTAAAAATTAATCTAATTTTTAAGATTATTCTTGAATTTTGTAATTATTGGGCGATAAATCAAAAATGGTTACAAATAGCCATAGGGGTGTACATATAAAAAAAGTTCGTTTTTAGATTCTACATCATATCGTTAAGAAATATACAAGGTGTTCCATTTGAAAAAATGGAGAAAATTAAATTCGAAAAGTTCTGAATTGAAAAATTAAGTTTAGCCACCCTGTAAAATTTTTCAAAAGTGAAAACAATTTAAGGACATCCCACAGATGTTTCCTAACTAATACTTACATATTTTTTTTTAGAACTCGTAATTGTGACTAGTGATTTTTTTAACATACATCTGCAGATGCAATTGTTTGAAACCGCACATCCATGTGGTTTGGAAATAGTCAGCAATAATATTGAAGTGAAAAGAGTCTAACAAAAGGCTCCGAAAAATCTTCTTTTACACACAACATTCCGTTTAAAAAAATGTCACTTGCCTCTGTATAATCGTCTTGGCTCATCCTGTATGTTCAGAAATAATTTCCCGTTATAAACTTCTTTCTCCAGTTTATTTGTGTTTTTAAATCAAATTTCTACCCATCATAGAACTCGAGCTATCGAAGTCGGACGCACTATCGCCCCAACCTGTATATACGAGTTGTTAAGCGGGGAAGTAAATAGGCCCCCAATCTAGAAACAAACTTTTTGAATGCGCCTGTAAACGAATAGGTACAGGAATCAATAGACGAAGACATAAATGATAAACTGACAAGTAATGAGATACGTAAATCGTCAATTCTCCTAAAAGGTGCAACAACAATAATTGCAGTTTTCATTCAAAATAAAATTTATTGTAGTCTAGAACATGTTACTTATGTTCTTTAAAAAAAGGTTTGAAATAAAAGCATTTTTGGTAATGGTTTCAATGTCTACTTTTCGGTTTTTACAACTTATACAATTATACATAATACCTACTTAGTACTTACCTAACTTTTAAAAAAATTTCTGCAAATTATTAAATTTTTATAGGCTTTAAGTACTTGCAGAGAGAATGTATTACTTCTACTTTTGTTTGACTAGGTAGGTCCTACTTAATATTTTGACATAAAAACAGCTCATTGAAGTGTTTCCTGAGAAATGCGATCCACACTTATTTTCGCTTATTCTCCTATTTAATTTACAATCTATTTAAAAAGAAACAATAAGTAACGGCTTGGGCGGTAAACAGTGAAAACAGTGCATTGGTTATCTTCTTTAATTTTTTATTACATAGTTACAACCATAAATATTGAAGATTAAGAACACTGCTTACCATAATCTACAATCTACATTACATCACGCCAGAAATAGTCACTCAAAACCGTGTAAGTCACTGGGAATCTTCGGTTTGAGCCTTTGTACACTCCGACCGACTCCGATATGAGTTTTTTTGCCAGTTTATCTGGGTGGTTATTCAGTCTATTCAACATACTGTCGTTTTCAGCTAAGTTATGCGGATCGCTTACAGAGCTCGTGCAACAGAACATGTACGGCCGACAGCAGAGATAATGTCCATCTCACACTTTTAAAATTTAAATCGCTTTTACAGATGATGTACTAGATAAGCGAAATCTAATGCATCTGTTCCACTATTTCACATGCTTTACATAAAAATGAATTTTCATATCTGTAATTGTTTTATGTGGAAAATAAACGAATTTAAAGTTTAACAGAAGGACATTATCCCTGCTGTCGGTTATTTGTTGTCTGTTGTCCTGATGCGCGAAAATCCCCTACTTCTCATATTTGACTGGTCCAAACTGCTTCTGTTTAAAGTGCGCATGATGACGTTTACAAGGTGTCCGTTTTTCGAGTGCTAGATGGGGATCTCGCTTATCCTCTAAGATGCGAAGTCGGTTAAATTAGGGCAAAGTTGCGTACATACATATTTTTATACTGAGTATGAATATTAGTCTGAATAAAAAATTGACCTGTTATTTTTAGTTTTTTTTAAATTATGTATTGCCAAGAGTAAAATTTAGCAATTGCCCCCCACAAATAGTAGTCCAAGGGAGACAAATTAGACGACCGCGCTGGCCACCGTACACCCGGCTAATTAAGTAATGCACAGAGGGTGCACAAATAATCTACGTTTACCACATTATCATCCCGCATAACGTAGAAAAACTTGACAATTTGTGATCCCCTGTGCTTTTCTAACGTTTCCTACAAGTTTTTCTATGTTACCCTTGATGATAACGTGAGAAAAATTAATTATTTGCGCACCCCCTATACATTACTTAATTGGCCGGGTGTACGTCGCCGTTATTACCGATAACATGATTAGAGAACATGTCCGACAAGCATTCTTCATCTCCACCCCTTTCAGCATTATGGGGGGATGCGCCATCTTGCTGGAACCATGTTGCATTCAAGCGACAAAGAAGAATATTGTTATATACATATTACTATTTTTCGATATTTTTAATTAAACATCACTGAACGCTAAATCTAAAGTGATAATAATAAGTAATTACATATTACCTTACTAGTTAACTAGTCATGATCATTTAGTAAGTAAACCGTTCTTATAAGATTGTTCGGTAAAATGCCACTTAAGTTTTTATAAGTAGTTTTGAATATAAAAATATGAAGTTTAGAACTATATTACAAAACAGGGATATTTTTCTTGAACATTCACAGGTGTCGAATAAAATCAATTCGACACATTTTTGCAGTAATACTTACGTAATTTAGGAGTTGCATTTTTGCTTTTAACTGAAGTGCCACTCTAAGCTTATTTGGGCAAGTTAAATTGTGACGAATACCAACAAAGTTTTTCAAAAAGTGTCTCCAGTAACAGTAACAGCCACTTCAAAGGGCTATAGCTCCCTTAGAGGACACTTAACTGAAAAACTTTATAAAGATTATCGTCACCGTTTGATTTGCTGTAGCTGCTTTTAAATTTTGAATACCTACACACTTTAGATGCATCTATGTAATACCTATGTAATACAATTAATACAAAAAAATGTAACTGATTAGGTATTAGGTAAGTTACTAATAATTATCCAACTTATCAATATAGCGAAGAGAAATTTTCAATTCCTTCAATCGCAGAAAAGTGTCTTTAATATAATTACCTACATATAAATTAAAAATTATGAAATATAACTTAATGCCATAAAACTAATTTAACAGGATAGAAAGTGAGTTATTATAGGAAAGTAATTAAGTAGGTATATCCATAAATTAAATGACGTTAATTTTTTGTTCGAAGAGTGTTTTTTCGAAACTAAGTGATGTTTTAATAAAAATACGTGAGATTCTAAATTCCTACGCTTGTAGAGCTACTAAAATAGATAGGTATGTACTTGAAATTAATTTTGTTGTATACCACTTTCTTTTTACCTAATAAATCTATGTATAAGATCAAGATCAAATCTCCAATTTGTCTACCACTGCTGGGCTGGTTATGTAGTTCTACCCAGTCTCGTTATACTTACATTGGGTTCACTGGATGATGCTAACTTTCATTTCTGACGGCGATCAAGTCCCGTTCAATGATCCGCTTGTTCCTACCGAGATGAACGAGTTCCGGTAGCACCATTGACTTTCTATTTCCCAGTCTTGACCTCCATTAGGAATTCCTCTATTATTTATTAGCCAAAACTCTCAACATCATCCGAGTGCGCACATGTTACAATTTTTGTCGCATTCCTTTAGGGCAAAATATTTTCATTTTGAATCATCCAAATTCATTCAAGATGTTTTTATGCCCGCGGAATATTGGATAAGATTAATAATTTACGAACGCTGAAACTATTTATTATTAAACGTGTTTTATATATAGTTTTTACGCCTCCATTCACAAATACATTACCTATTGCACTTGACATTATTACTATTACTACTTTAGGGCTAGAAAACCTGACAGCCACATTTAGTTGTAGTGGGACTTGCAAAATAAGTGTTCTGTCTTATATCGCAATTTTATTATGGACTAAAATGGTAAGGTATTGTTGGTGGCCTACCAGCTCGAACTTCCATTTCCCTCCCCAAAACGTTCCAACGTTCCTTTGTATTTTGTTATTCCTCCCCTTTTTCAAAAGCACCTTTTGCATTTTGATAGAGGGTAGCGGGCAGATGTTTGTTAGAATTTCCTCACTTTTAACCATTTATTCCTTTTGATAATTTTTTAGCCACATCACTTTCTTGTCTAAATTTTCAGAAAAATTTGAATATTGCACGACAAAAATATTTAATAAACGGCAGGAAAACTTCAATAAGCTAACACGTACAGAAATATACAAATTAACAATAAAAAATGTATTTAATACGACGACTTGACAACGACAAAAAAATACATGAGGAAATTTTTTTACTGTTGAACGAAAAAATAATAAAAATTTATGTTTAGTTTTAAAAGAATAGGTATTATTTCAAATGGACAATAGTAGGTGTAGGTAACACTTTTAACGGGTACCTATACCTACCTTTAGACATATTAAACTTAATTATTTTTTGTTAAGCAATTCAAACATAAAATGTTAATATAAAATTAAAAAATGACAATTAGATATTGATTTGCCCTCGGATTTCCCTTTTAATGTATTATTATTTATTAGGGCTTTCTTGGCTAGACTAGTCATCCGCGTTTACAATTCTGCCCTAATGCACTTAGCATAACTTTAACTTCTGTTAGTGCTTCTATTAATTTTAATCGGATTTTCGTGCAATAAAATATGCTTACAGTTTTTGTTTTAAAAAGTGAGAGGTTTAAGTTGACGCAACAACATCACATGGCAAAAATATCCCTTAATTATTGCAGGGACCAGTGACTTGCAATTGCTGTTTGTAAGGGTGAGAGTGCTGATGATTTTGGCTTTATTTTTGACGCATTACATAATTTTTGACTTGGAGTAGAAACCACAGTTGCTGTTTACTGATGCTAGTGAATCCATCACTCGAAGCTTTATGTTTAAAAATAAGGAGAGGTTTCCCTTCTTATTGTTGAAGGACCAAAAAGCTTCTTCAAGAGAAATACAGAGCAATGCTTTAGAAATTTTCTGTAGAATGGCCTATTATTTTTATTAGTTGCTGTTTGACAATTTTGCTACTGTTAGATTAGAACTACTAGAAATTTAGTTTTGTCCAATGAAATGGGTTTTCTTACACGTCAATTTAATTCTCTCCCAGTTAGTTAATTTTGATGTCGCTTATTTTTTTGATATTAGTTAGTAAAAGCTACGAAGACGTAGAGAAGCCAAGAATAATTTTTCACCAAACTTGAGTTTTATTGTTGTAATTTTAACTAAACGGTTTTAGGTTCGAACTAACAATAATTGTAGGCTCGATCTATTATAGCAATCCCATTTAGAGAACTACACACTACACATATGTCATCACTTGTACTTGGACAAAATCAGTCCGGACCACTCAAGTATTAGGAGTTGTTCCATGACAGCAAAACAGTATCGTGCAGCCAACTGCAGAGAAAATGTCCATCTGTCAAACTTTAAACTCGCTTATTTTCCACAAAAAGCAAACACAGACATTAAAATTAATATTTATGCCAAACATATAAAATAATGGAACAGATGCATTGGGTTTTGTTTACCTAGTACTTACATCATCTGTAAAAAAAATTTAAATTTTAAAAGCGTGAGATGAACATTTTAAATGGCGTCAGTTGTACGTTCGTCAAATTGTTCATTGCTCCATTAGCAATGTTGCATGTTACGCCACTGGTAGAAAATAGAAATTTATTCTAGCATCTTTTTGATGACCTAGGGGTAGTTCTAAGGGCCAGTTTTTTAAAAGTCGGATAAGCATTGGAATGGAATAATAACTATTCCGGACTAAGGGCCGGTTTACATACCCTCGGTCCACAGTTTATACCTGGATTTATCTTATTCGACTTTTGTAAAAGAACATTTATCTCGAGTTATTCTGGAATAGCGTTATACCTGGTATATTCTCTTTTCGTAAAACCGGCCCTAAGTGGGATTGCTGTATCTACAATAAACGTGTCTCCTCTCCTTTACACTTGGGCTGAGCGCGCAATCCATAACGGGCAGATGTAAATTTGACATCAGTTTGTCATTGTTGGCAGCTGCCAAAATACTAAGATGTCATAACAGGCATCGATTTCAAATGTTGTGTACAAATTGTTCAAAGGTGATTTGTTGTTAGGTACTGTATGATTTCCGGGGCCATTTCCCACTGCAAAATGGTTCAAAATTGCCGTCAAAATACTAATAGCATTAACAGTAACAACCATTGTTGCCAACATTAGAAAATAAATATTACAGATTGCCACTAGCTGATCTCAAGACACGTACCGGGTGTCTCACCGCAACTGAAACATAGGGAAATAACATGAAAAATTATAGGGCCCATTTTCATAAATTATATCTTCCCTGATAAAATTGGGTAAAAGTGAAAAACTCTACACGGATTTTGAAAATGAGGGGCGCGCTTTCATGTAAAATTGATGGTTAGAAAAGTCTTAATCAAGGATCAAAATCAAAGAAATTAGAAAGTGATTGAGTCTGAACGTTTTTTCCGAACATGAGATCCGAGGTTCAAATCCCGATTAAGGCAATATTTCTTTTATCTTTTTTTAGTCTTTCTAACCATCCCTTTCACTTGAAATCGTTTCCCTCCTTTTAAGAATTTGCGTAGAGTTTTTTGTTCTTACCAAATTTCATCTAGGAAGATATAATTTTGAAGGCTCGTGTGCAGGTATGGCATGTGCCGTAGCGAGGATAGAAAAAGTGTTATTTCCCAACCAGGATTCAAACCTGGGTCTCCCAATTGCCGGTATGATGAGGGAACACAATCAGCCTCGCCACGCGTCCATACCTGTGCACTGACACAATTTAAAAAAATATAACTTCCTATTTCCCTATGTTTCAGTAGCGCTGGGACACTCGGTATATTGTAGATCAAACTTACAATAGTTGTATGTTATCGAACGTAGAACAAATGTTATTAATCTTTCGCCAGCAGGAAGTTTATGTTCATATTTTTTTTCTGCTTTTAGACTGCGATCTTCACAGTGGTTCTCCTTCCCATCAGAGTTTCTATAATATGCTTCTTTCTCATCGCAGGATGGATGCTCGCTTGCATAGGTCTTCACGGTGTTACCGAAGAGGAACTGAGAGAGAAACCTCTCTCAGGATGGAGAAGGTAACTAGTTGGTATAGAATAGAAATAATACCTGTAAATAAGATGCTGAGTTAATTAACATTTTAAATATGAGTATGTATGCATATTTTTGTAAATATATAACCTTGAATTTTCCTTGCATTTCCGAGACTCTGGGCGTATATGGTAAAAGAAAAACCGTAAACCGTAAACCGTAACCGTAACCGTAAACCGTGAATTTGAGAAATATTATTAGAGATATTATCTGGTGGTAGGTATTTGGTGTTGCTGCATTTGAGGAAATTTATAGTAAGTTTGAAACAACACTATGTCTTCGCCACAAAAATCGTTCTTTGATTTCTAAAGTAATTTAGCCTCAAAATTTTAAATATGTATACCTACAGCAGAACATAATTTCTCGAAAATAGTTAAAAAATAAATAAGCTATTCATATTATGATTTAACAAATGATTAAACTGGAAAATGACTAATCAAGTGAACTTCCAAATTAAAACATGTATGTTGGTAATATGGTATATTATGGATTTACATTGTTCTTAAGAGGAACGTTTCCGTCTATCACATGTGGTTTTTTCTCACTGTATGCATGTTGACGTGCCGAGATTAGTTCTCTCATTTTAGATCACTACATAAAAGGAAATGGAATGAATCAAGTGCAAGTAAATAACCCAGTTAATTTAATGGAGTGACGTCGCGGGCATGCATTGAGTACGCAGCTGGTCCACAGTGATACGCTCCGCCTTAATCCAGGGTTGGCTTGACACCAGGTTGCTATTTTACACGTCGTTACTTCATACTGAATAAACGTATTAATACAGGCCTGGTTTTCGCGCGCCAGTATGATGACTCAAGACAATATTCATAATGTTTGACGCGAGATCATTTTCAATATTCTGTAGAGTAATTGCACTACATTATTTCGCGCAGCCGTAAAGTGAGGCAGATGGGTTTAACCCATTTTATGAGTGTCGAACAGAGAACGACAATAAGCACCAAATTCGTATTTTCAAATTTGCAAAAGCAACACGCATATTTTAAGTAATATAGTTAGCCTTCAGTTTAGAATATTCAATAACAAATGGGGGATGATGAGGTTTACAGCAAACTAAAGTCAAATTAAACTATTTATTTAATGTTAAAGTAAACATTTGTATTTTGTTCATATTAACGTGCATGTTAACGTTCTTCAAAGCATCATCCCCCGGAGTCTCTATCGTGACGTATCAGATCTTAAAAACAAAAGTTAGATATTTTTTACCTGTACGGAGGGATTTTGGAAATACGAAATGCATTTTCTCTCTTTTCAATACGTGCCCCTGCTAATACAAAAACTCACGTCAATGCATTTTGCTGACGTTCTACAATCACAGATGATAAAGCGGAGACGTTCCTCTTAAGAGGAACGTCTCCGCTGTATCATTTGTGATAGGAGAACGTCAGCAAAATGCATTGACGTTATTGTTTGTATTAGCAGGGGCATGTATTGAAAAGAGAGGAAATGCATTTTGTATATCCAAGAAAGCTCCGTACAAGTAAAGAATATCTGACTTTGGTTTTTAAGATCAGATACGTAACGATAGAGACTCCAGCGATGGATACTTTGAAAAAAGTTAACATGCACGTTAATACGAACAAAATACAAATGTTTATTTTAACATTAAATAAATAGCCCAATTTGATTTCAGTTTGCGGTAAACCTCATTATGCGCCATTTGTTATCGAATATTCTAAACGAAAACTTAATTATATTACTAAAAATATGCGTGTTTTTTTGCAAATTTGAAAATATAAATTTGGTGCTTATTGTCGTTCTCTGTTCGACACTCATGAAATAGGTTATATCTATCTGCCTCACTTTACGACTGCTCGAAATGATATAGTGCAATTACTCTGCAGAATACTAGAAATGATCTCGCGTCAAACATTATGAATATTGTCTTGGGTTATCATACTGGCGCGCAAAAACCAGGCCTGTATTAACACGTTTTATGCAGTATAAAGTAACAACGTATGAAACACTAACCTGGTGAATACGACACTGGATTAAGGCGGAGTATACCACTGTAGACCAGCTGCCTACTCAATGCATGCGCGCGGCGTCATTCCATTAAGTTAACTGGGTTATTCAATGGCACTGACTCATTTCATTTCCTTTTATGCAGTCATCTAAAATGAGAGAACTAATCTCTGCACGTCAAAATACGTACAGTGAGAAAAAAACGCATGTGATAGCATAGACGTTGCTCTTAAGTCGGCCACCGCAGTATCTATACTGTAAGATAGAAAGGGACACTGATGTACATTTGTACATATACACTCGTTAAATATGCAAACGGCGCTCTCTGTCTCTCCCACAGAACTGTTTTATTTGAGAATTTGTTTCGATAATTTGGTGTCTTACATCTTCACCCGAATGATTGTCGGAGAAGTGGGGAGCGTCCAGTTGGAAACGACGTATTTTCTTTTTTTTGAGCTCGGCTTGAATCAATTTAAATTGTGCCTAGGCTCTATTGTACCACGCACTTATTTGTATGATGCAATAAAGTTTATTATTATTATAAATGTCATTCAAACTTCAAATAAACGTCAGAACGAAACGATTTGCTAGTAATTTCAAATCTGACATTTAACTAACTTTGGTAGTACCAACCACGATCAAATTTCCCAAATTTTAAAATTGTTAATTTTTATTTAAAAAAGTCTAAAGTATAAAGAACTTGTTCATATAAAGTAATTATGGCAGTCGCTCATTACAAAACTTGCGGCCATGCCGTTCGTTTTCTAAACCTGGAAAATGTGCCTTATGTCACTCGTTTTTAATGTACTAATTTTCTACTTGGGTTCGATAATAAAGCTATTGCGACACCCAAAACAGTGCTGTAGTAGCTTTTTGGGTTTCATGATAGCGCAATTAACTTTTTTCAAACTCAAATTTTAAAATTGCAAATTTTTATTTAAAAATAATTCAAACTAGGAACAATAGGGTAAAGATCTCGTTCAAATGGCAATTATGGGCATTATAGCATTTGTCTCAAAAACTATTGCTATTATTTTTATGTTCACGCAGATTTATTATGTAGTTAATGTCACTTTTTTTAAGTGCGTGTTCTCTATCGCAAGTAACATTTTATTATTTTTCATATTTATTACTTTTCATAAAAGTTTGAAACATTTATTTAATAGATATTCATTTTTTTTAAAGCAATTTTGATCTATTTCAAAGTGCAGTTAATTGCAACCCGTTGAAATTTGGTCCAATCGAAAAACGGTTTGTTTCCTTTTCTGTAGTCCACTTCAGACTAAAAAAAGAATTGTTTCGATTTCGTAAACAAGAAATTTTGAAATATAACGCGTTCTAATTTTTCAGACAATTTCAGATAAGTGGATAGTACTTATCTAATTGTTGCGACAATTTTTCACATGATACCACAGTACTACACAATCATAATATTATATGCCAGGGCATATGTGTTGAATATAGAGAGATAAGGGACGCATTTCAGAAATATACCGAACAGGAACATGAAGTTCGATAGAATAAGCAAATTCAAATATTTACTTTTGGTAATAAATAAATGGTCGAACTTTATTTGAGACTTCTCCCAAACTACTTATCCAATATTTTGTATGAAATAGTCTGAATATACCTACCTACCTATCTATGTAATGTAGGTAAGTAATATCGATCATATTAGATCTCGCGCCAGCTAGAAACAGACCTGTCAATCATTTCTCGCGCAACCACTATTTTTGATGCGGCACGATCGAGGACAGTTCCAGAAAAGTGATGTGCAGCTTAACTTAGTCGGACTCAAAACTTCATATTCTAACATTGAAGCGATCGACTACAATAGAGTTTCCGGACTAAGGACCGGTTTACATACCCTCGGTCCACAGCTTATACTTTCGTAAAAACGCATTTATCTCGAGTTATTTCGGAATAGCGTTATAACTTGATATATTCCCCTTTCGTAAAACCGACCTTAAATCAAGAGTCAGTAGCACACCGCGACGGTGAACTAAAAAGCGGAATATAATAATTAGACATATTTTCGAAAAAATACTATATTTATACAACATAGGTATATACATACATTATACTACAAGGAAGTGACTACGAGATCGTCGTCGTTGTCGCTGTGCACATTGTCCGTATCTCAAAAATTGCTATTTTCAGGATCTGATCCGCAATTGATATTGATGATGAGTCCTTCAACGTTTTTTAAATAATAGGTACTTTTGGCCAATTAAGTAATGCACAGGCAGTGCACAAATAATTTACTATTCTCACGTTATCATCAAGGGTAACGTAGAAAAACTTTTAGGAGACATTAGAAAAGCTCAGGGGATCACAAATTGTCAACTTTTTCTACGTTATACTGGATGATAATGTGGTAAACGTAGATTATTTGTGCACCTCCTGGCATTATTTAATTGGCCGGGTGTACTCTCTTGAAGAACTCTTCCTCTAATGTTTGACTTTGTTGCAAATATATTTAATAGTGAATTTGCGCATGGGTACTTTTTCTTTATAAAAGCGCGCATTATACTTTATAAGCATAAGGATAAAGTATAAGCATACCGAAAATCAGTTCCTTAAGACTTGAATTTAAGAGACAAGAATGAAGATAGCAGCGTATCCTTGTCGCTCCCAATGGGCGGTATACCGATGTCAGTCCATTATTGCGTCGAGTCAGGCTTCAAAACTAAAGCAAATTTTCAGAATTTTGTACGATTTTTAGAATCTGTGAACTTCAGCCTTGGAGGTGATTCATTTTGAAGTCGATCGGTCAAGTACCATTAAAATATAGTCATATGAGTTTGGTGATAAATCGAAGATTAATAAAAATCTGTGAAAATTTATAAAAATATAGTAGTGAAAAATATAAATCACACTTCTACCATATACGTCCCGATCTCATTCAATTCTTACAGACAATCAAAAGATAACTAATTTTCTTCCTCCCTGGACAGTACAACACGTGAGATATCCTCTCGACTAATCCGCTGTATGTTCATGGCCGGTGGATTCCGCCTGAAGGTGTTAGGCAAACAATCAGACCGAATTGTAGCACCTGTTGTTGCCTTAGCACCTCATTCATCATTCATGGACAGCATCGCCATGGTACATATGGGGGGACCTTCTATCGTGGCTAAGGGAGAAACCGCATCTATACCTTTTTTTGGGAGTAGGTGCCGCTTACTAATTGCATTATCTTTGCTTCCTTTTCCTAGTTTCTTTCAAATAATGTTGCACGCTGATATCCTTCTGGGCAACGGCTTCGATGACGTCGCTTTTTGTTTTATCAAAAATACCTTCAAGTGATAACCTCACAATTAAAATTTGTATTGTAACTATCACGTAAAACAACAATTACTTTAATAAGCAAGTTCGCGGTAATGAGTTTTGTATATCTTAGAACTAATATTTTATTGCTGGAAAGTTGCTAAAGTAGATTCACATAATGATTGACGTCTAAAGTTGCGACAAACTGTTATTTTTTAGTTAAACTATTAATAAGACCCGATTTCATAATCAAATTAATGAAAACTTTAAGTTTAAAGAACCAATTTTTCTTTGTTGTAACAATGGGTAACCATGGTTATTGTCGACTTTAAATTTAAAGCCTCTTTTAATTTGATTATGAAACCGGCCCTAATTAGTTTTAGTTGAAATTTAATGGGATTTGTATGAACATAAATACATGAAAGTACAATGTTGGTAGTGAGTAGTGGTAGAGTGAAAAGGAAAATAGAAATTAGAAACTTCTATCGTAGAAAAATAGTTTATTCGCACACCTTTTCTGTGGCTCAAATTTTTCTGATAGAATGTCCCATATATTACATGAAACAAATTTAGGGTTGATATCAAAGAAACTAAAAATAAGTATCTTCCGCTAAAAGCCAGCTGTATCGGCAATCTACCGTTATAACATTTAAAAGTGGCAAGGCCTGTAAAAGAAAAAAGCTTTGAAACAGAATACGTGTGCTTAAAAACCAAAGATCTGGAAAAAGTTTCAAGAGACACTTGGAAGGTTTAGGAAAACCATTTGTAGATATCAGACAATTTCGAAGTTTTATCCAATATGTAAAAATAGTGTAGTGTAATCAGAGTTCTAAAGAAAATCTTCATCTTAGTCAATACCTAACTCACATATTGGTCGTCAAAGGAAAAACTTTCTACACCAAAGAGACTCTTAAGGTGGCAAAGGAGACATTTTGCCAAATTTTGCTCGACTTTATACCACTGTAGTATGAAAACTATGGCGTTAGAAAAATACATTTTATTAAATATTATAAAGGAATCTTTCAGTTACATACTACCGTAAAATTGAAGTATGCACCTCAATTAACAAAGTGGTAATAGTTAATTTAGAATACGTCTGCAGCAATCTTTTGATCGTTATATCGCGGTTACAACCGAAGATATTGAGGACTTGATTATTTCCTTGTATACAAAAAATTGTAATCTAAAAAATAACGAGCTCAAAATTCGGCTAAAGTTTGAAATTTTGATTTTATGATTAATTAATCAACGTTGCCATTATTTTTTTCTATGCGGTTATATGTTAATAGCTAGATTTTAAAGCGCTATTAACAAAAGTTAAAGAAATTTTAAGAAAAGTTAATTAGTCTACTGTCTATCTTAATCGACAACCAACGGTCCTATGCTTGCCATGTTAAATTTAATTCGGTGTAGAGCCACCACGTGGCGCTTTGAAGTTTGAGCTGTCACGGACCTGTCACCGTCGATCAGGGGTGCACTTGCGGTCAGTTTTATGATCCCTTATCTGTTACTTTGCTAATGTACCATAGATGACGCCCGCCCGTCTACCCGTTAACTGCTTCCCGCTAGCCGTAACCCGTAACACGTAAATATTTTAGCCAATTTACGTTAGCCGGGAATAGAGTCTGTGCGAGGGTCCGTGACCCTAGCACCCTCACTCTCGCGAATTAAAAAAAAACTTTATTATTGCATTGCACTCCTTATGCACCAACAATTAAAATTTTGGCACCGCAAGCAAAATGCTAGTTTTTTTACTGCACACTGACGCCCCATTAACAAAAATATGAGAAAAAAACACGCATGGCGTTCAGAATGTCTTACACTCTTATGCACTACCAAAAATTAACTTTTAAATTAGCGCCCCCCACTCAAATTAAAATTTAAAAAGTTCAAAATTTTTATAATAAAGTTCTGTGTCGGTTCTTATTTAAATCACCCTGTAACTAACGTATTACGTTTTAACAATTTATGTGATAAATTTAACTGTTTATTTACTGGATTTTGTTGTTCAATCACTAGACACATTTTTAAAAAAATATTTTTTATAACATAGTAGTAACTTAAATATCACGTTTCTGTTATGCTGGTCACTTATATGTATAATTACAAAGTTTAATTTGCCGGAATTTTTTCCTCGACTTGCCTTCTTTCATCAAGCCCCGCTCGCAGCTTTTGATGAATCTCTGATTCTTCCTTAATCGTTTTTAGTTTACTCGTCTTCGTCCCGGTATTAGGGTATGAAAGTCGTGGTGCAAAATTGTATATAAACCTGTAAAAAAAGCTACACACTTTATAAGCGTAGGTACCTAGTTTAAGGTTTTTAATGCCACCTTGGCATGTGTTTGTCTTGACAACAAATATGCAAGTTAGGTATTGACTACGCTGGAGCATTGAAATTTAAAAATCCAGATATATTTCAATTACTCGTTATTAATTCTGTAGGTCATGATTATGAGCTTGAAGTAAATCAAAGAGATGATATAAATACATATTGTCATACGAAATTACTATCTAAAGTGAAAACTCACACGCAAAAAGACCGATACTGCCATCTTGTAGAGTACTAATTATAGTTTATTTCTGCCGAATTTCAAAATGTTAGTTCAATTAAATACGCCTTTTAGGCGCCGGCGGTTCTCTCTGAAAGACACTGTATATTGAACAAATGTTACAAAGTAGTGTCAAATCCGTTAAAACAAAATAACTTATGTAATATGAGTGGTTAAAACATAATAATACCAGTGGATAGTTGAAAAATACGACGACAAAAATATGATTATAAAGATAATTATAATAATGAATGATTGTAATGTACAAGTTGGGCACGTATCTTAGCAACTATACTTGGTATCTTAACACTAATATGAACTATTTGAAAAACGAGGTGTAGGTGTAACCTAACGGTCACCATAGCACTTACCTATCTATAGACAACACGTCTTATTAGCAGACATGAGTGTGTGGATGAAAGTTGCTTGCTCTGGTGTTTATTCTATCTAGCCAACTGAAGTATGTCTGTATACTTATGAGACATCCTGTTTATAGTAAATGTACAAACTGAGTTGTACTAATTTTGCTTTCTATGGAATTTTAAACCACCATGTTGTAAATATTTATACTTACATAATAATTGTATAATTGTTCTTTAATACAATTCTTGCACTTTCTATATTTTGGTTTTGAGACTATTTTATGTGGTGATATACGACTGTCACGGATTATTTAAGAATACTAGTAATTATCATTTTGCTGCAATAAGTACTTACTCGCCAGCAAACGTAGCTTGGCCCGCGAAATGCGCAGAGACGGGACAAAAGCGGGCCGTGTCTGACGAAAACAGGCAAGCGGACTTTCGCGGAAAGTATAATCAAAGGCAAAACGTTTAGGCAGTTTAGACACCACTTTCGATAAACTTTTATCAGTTTCTGAAAAGTTATGGAAGGACCTTTGTCCACTCCCATTCAAATCTCAGAGGCCAAGTCAACTTTGCCAACTAGTAGCTCAACATGGAGCTACCTCTAATACACCAATTTTGCAACGAAATCCAGATCTACTCCGCATATGCAAACTCCGCCCACACAAGCCCGCAAAATTTAAATATAAAAAACGCCCCAAGCTGTAACTTCGTTATTTATTATCCGATTTGAATAAACAAAAAACTTTAGCAAATTACTATTTAGCCACTTCAAAGTGGCCTTGATAGTGATTTTTTTAGTTATTAACTTCAATGTCAAACGATGCTCAACTTTTTATTTTTAAATGAAAACGTCTTTTTCTTATGATTTTATTTGATAGACAATTTTTTTCTGATATAATGATGTCTAAAAAGTTGACTTTGGTATTTGGAAAATATTTATCGAAAATGTTAAATTTCTGTTAAAATTTTCTAGTGTGCCGTGGAAAACAGAAACGACGAATGTCAGTAATTCTTTAGTGTCGCTGTTTACATCGCATTATAATCATTTTTGACGTTTTAAGTGCACTTGCAACATGTTGGTCAGTTGATTGTCATCCATAATTTATTTATATTTTTACCAAAAGGTAACTTAAAACGTCAAATACCAAAGTCAACTTTTTAAACATCATTGTATTCAGAAAAAGATGGTCTATCAAGTAAAAACATGAGAAAAATACGTTTCCATTTGAAAATAAAAAGTTGAGCATTGTTTGACAATTTTGACATTAAAGTTAATAACTAAAAAAATCACTATCAGGATCACTTTGTAGTGGCTAAGTAGTAATTTGCTAAAGTTTAGTTACAGCTTGGGGCGTTTTTTAGAAAACACCCTGTTGTATATGAACAAACTAGTATGTACTAATTTCACTGTTAGGTTGGTAGTGTTGGCTTCAATTTGTCAAAATCTATCTAAAAATAATTTTTGTGGTTATAAGGAAATGGGTAGGATACGATAATAAATGCTGGGTTTTTCAATAAACCTTTCCAGTGGGCGGTATGCCGATGTCAGTCGTCGAGTCAAGCTCCAAACCTAAAGCAAATTTTCAGAATTTTTTTGTTTTGTTTGAAAGATAATGCTATTGATGATCCTCTTTAAAATGGCTTCAGAATTTTAAAAAAATTAACTAGAATTTTCGTGATAAATCGACAATTATATGTAAATGACTGTATTTTTAAAGATACCTTCTTGACCGATCGATTTTAAAAATGGGACACCTTTGAGACTAATGCTTACAGATTCTGGAAATTTAACAAGATTCTAAAAATTTGCTTTAGTTTTGAAGCCTGATTCAACGCAATGATGGACTGACATCATATACCGCCTATTGGGAATGACCAGGATGTGCCTGTCTTCTTTTCTATAGTAGAAAGAGGTAATGAATGAGTATTTAATAGTTTGTCAAACATAGTTATAACATTAATGTATGTAGTTATAGTGGAACGAACATGTGAATGGATATGCGAAAAGAACCTTTTGAGAAATTTGAGAATCTGTCGCCTAAGCAGCGAGGACTTTGAACTTCTTTTGCATAATATTGCGGTCCAGCTTCTCAGGATACCTTCCTGACTCAAGAGTGCTTGAACGGGTGGTTGTTTATCTCAGTTTGTCTTTACCGAACCAAATTATTGTCGCTGTTGTATACGAGTTATACGGCGCCACATTATTGTACTCTAAGTTATAAAATTTTCCTGGGTAAAAAGGTAGAAAAATATTCGTAAATTGGTAGTTTTCTACCTTCTTATGGAAATAAATATATTACTTTGAGAGTATGGATTACAGAAAACGTCCGTTAACGCAAAGCGAGTTAGAAAGCATTGCTAATCAAATTGAAGCTGATGAATATGACAATGATGATGAAAATCACTTTGTTTTCTTTTCCTGAACTTGTTTAATGAACAATTTGTTTTCTGAAATTAACCAATGAATAGTATTGGATAAAATTATGTTATACCATAATTAGAACTATCAATTACTTCATCACACACAATCTAGGAATCTAGAAATTTTTTCTTATAGTGTCTTCTATACGACACCGCGTTGTGACAAATGTATTACAAATTTGACATTGTTGTTCTAGAATTAAGAATATTTTGTTACAAATTAATAACAATTTGAAACTGTAAATCTTTGTTTACACCAATGCCAAATATGAATCTTAGTTTTCCCTTGAAGGTTGTTTGCTGATGGTTTGTTCAAAATATCACGTACCTAATTAGGTATTGTATAATAAGCGTTAAACGTGATATAAATGAAATTACAATTGAATGTAATACATTTATAAATTTTGTTAATCTACCGTGTTTGTTTAAGAATAACTTTGTTCTAACGTTAAAATTTGTTAATATGGTGGTGGAAAATTAACAATTAGATTTTTCTTATTTTATAAAAACTTAACTTCTTTTATCAATTAGGAAATTGACGCCTATACTCTGTTGGGTGGGTATGAGTGTTTATCGTGCTGGAGGCATGAAAGTCCTTATTAAAGGCAAACAAGCCACCCGCAAAGAAGCCCCCATACTGGTGATAGCGCCCCACTCCACGTTTCTGGATGGAGGCGTCGTCTACGCCACTGGATTCCCCTCAATTATCATTAGACGAGAAAGCGGTACCAATCCATATATGGGAAGTACGTAGCAACTGACTAACAAAGAATTACACCTTTTATATTTTCTTATACATCTCTAAATATAATGTTTTCCAGTAGTAGGTTTCTTTATATCACTATTTTACACTCCTTAAGACATTTTAGTGAATAATAATGCTTGAATTGCTATATTTGCGATTTTTCTGTGTATAAACCCATTCATTTATGATATTTCCAAAAATTCATACATTTACAAAAAACTGAGTTCAGATTATTATAATATTTTAATCATTAGGTAGTAAAAATTCTAGATCAAAATCTATTTCATATAAAAAAATTACAAATAGGTAATACATAAATTTAAAAGTTACAGAAAGCAAAATAGTACAACTAAAATATAAAAAGATTAATAATTGCTGATAGCATACGGTGATTTACAGAGCTTATTAATTTCACTCAACCCGTCTACGTGTGGAGAGACGACCCTGACTCAAGACAAAATACCATTAAGGAGATCATTCATAGAGCAACATCAGACCTCGACTGGCCTCAAATTCTAATTTTTCCTGAAGGAACGTGCACTAACAGATCCTGTTTAATTACCTTTAAACCGGGAGCCTTTTATCCCGGAGTTCCAATTCAGCCTGTTTGCATCCGGTATCCAAACAAACTTGACACTGTAACATGGACGTGGGAGGGACCCAGCGCGTAAGTTAACAGTTAAACAGTTTTAGTGGCTACTTTAAATTGTTTTAGGCTGAAACTTCTTTGGTTGACCCTCACACAACCCTACAGCAATTGCGAAATTGAATTTTTACCTGTATATACGCCAAATGAAGATGAGAAACGCGACCCTAAACTTTTTGCAAACAACGTCAGGGCCGTAATGGCAAAGTAAGAGGTACAATTTGTTTTCAATTATTTACTTGTTTTTTCAGGGCTCTTGGAGTACCGGTGTCTGATTATACTTATAATGACTGCAAATTGATGACTAGGGCGAAAGAAATGAATCTACCTAATGCCACATCTCTGGTTGAAGTACAGAAACTGAGGCATCGCCTCAAGTAATTTTTCTAGCAAACACTTTTTTCGAATAAAAATTGTTAACTTTTTTTTCAGTTTGGATCAAACGAATCGCGAAGAAAATTTGGTCAATGTCAATAATTCCGATTATGACAGAGTAACATATGCAGACTTCTGCAAATTGCTAAATTTACCGCTGCACGATCACACAACGCAACATTTATTCAAATTATATGACAAAGTAAGTATTAGTCGATTTACACTTCATTTTTTTAAATACAATAGGTACTGAAACTGAAGGTCCTTAAATTAGGGCATACTAGTTGATTTGTTAAAAAGGCAGGTTAAGTTTAGACCTATGTTTAATTGGCTTTGCAACACTTCAGATATCTAAACATTCTTCCGAGTTTTCAAATTATTCCAAATTTTTGGTTACGTCAGCAGCTCTCTATATTTTACCAGATTTCACGTTATTTTTCCTTTATATCTCTATTTTTTTTCTTCAATCTTTGCTTCTTCACTTGCTTTTAGTATGTACCATACATTTAAATAAAGATATAATAACTGGAATCAAATGTAGAACCTGTTCTTGACAACTCTGGCATGTTACATAGTGCAAGTCAATGATGACCATCCATTTTAAACTCCCATATTTCTGGAAATAGATTTATAAATAACCGTCAATTTACGATTTACCATGACGTTTTCACACCTTTAATAACTATTTTTTATAAAAGGCATAACGGCAAATGCATCTTACATACCTGTTCACTCCTGTGAAGATGTTAATCTCAAATAACAAATATACTTTCTACGAAAGAAAATTATTACAATTTTATATAATTTTTCAGAATTTTACCGGAGTTATCGACTTTCGGGAATACCTTCTTGGTGTGCTAATCCTATCTCATAATATACCTACTCTAGATGCTGTCAAATTAGCTTGTACCGTAAGATTGATATATTATAAAATATTCCAATTTTAATTCTTACTCCATTTTTCCTAGATTTACGATAAAAGTGACCATGGAAGACTGTCACTAGAAAACTTTACCAAAGTCGTATCACATACACTAGCCATATCTAAAGACTTTGCTGAAGAAATTTTCCATCAAGTCGACAAGAACCAACTAGGATACATAACTTTTGGTAAATACAAAAATTTTTGCTGATCAGATTCACTTTCTGAATATTTTAGAAAGTTTCATGGCGTACGCTTCGAAAAAAGCAGAGTTTGCCTATCTTTTCAGTTTGAGTCACGAACAAAAATTTATTCCAAGAAACGGTGATATTTGTCCTATGGATTACGGCAAGAAAATTGACTGATGCAAGCACATTCTTCATATGTGATTTTTCAAGGGCACTTTGGCTGTTTTATTAACTGGATAATTACTTGAAAGAAGTACAGTGAAGACAATTACGTAAGGTTTTTAAAGATTGTACATTTTATTATATGTATACCTACTTAGTACCTATTTACTTATTTAGCATGTAACAGATTCTAAAGTAGCCAATAGGTTGTCAACGATATTTATTTATTGTTAATACTCAAATATTATTTATTATACAGTCTTGTGTATGTATATATTTAATTATTCATGTTATTATAGACTTTTCTATAAAGTGATATATTTATTTTGCAAGCTTATCACGATCACGTTTTTGAAATGGGATACTTGCCTCATGTTTGGGAAATATAATATTTGGAAAATGTAGACGATTTCATTAAAACGTATTTTTTTATTTGGTTCTAAGGTCAATATTACGCCTAGAATATTTTTTTTAATTTTTGGAGTAGGAGATTTGTGACGTAGCCGGACCCTGTACGGCGTAGTTCTAAAAGAAATCGTATGATGGCGCTTTACTCAATTTCCTTGCGTTCTATTTATAAATCGAATGCCAATCCGCTGTACACATGTCGCGCCCTATGTTAGCAGCGCAGCATAGTAGCCAAAAACAAGTGTCTATTCAATATAGGTGTGAGTCTTGGATACGGGGGTCCAATACATCATCCAAAACAAAAACTGTAAATATTCACAAAAATATGAAGTAAAAAAATTGGGAAAAAATATTTAAGCGTCTTTTAGTTATTTGCATTCATCTAGGGAATAAAACGTGCAATATATTTTTATATTTTTAAAGGGTAACACTTTATTATCCATATTTTCTTAATACATAATTTGAAGCGTTTTTTTTCAACCGACTTTTAATCAAAAAACCAATAAATGACGGGTGAACCTGCCTAATGAGGTATTGATATAAAATATTTTCTAAAAGTATAAAACACGTTAATACAAACGTTCATAGCATTTTTGAGCATGTTGAGAATTTTTTGACAAAATACACAAACGAGATAAACATACAAGGTCTCAAAAGGTACGCACTATCTTGAAGATGATAACAGTGGGGAAAACATGGCAGCATGGCCGATACACCCAATAAAGGTAACAAACAGTTTCTATGGAAACAATTTTACACAATTGTTTCCAGTTTAGGTGAAAGTTTAATTTCAAATAACATTGTTGGCTTTTTCCTAATTTTAAATTGATTATAGTTTTTAAAATAAAAAAACGGAATTTTTTTTTTGGAATTTTCCAGTACTTTACACTAATCCTAGATAACGCACCTTCAAGGTGGTGCGGACCTTTTGAGCTACTCTGTATTTATTAGCAGCTTCTACAATAAAGGAATTAACACAATAAATTAAAATTAAAAAGAAAAATACTTTCTAAGAGCCGTATGACACGATACTGATTTTAGTACTGATTTCAGTACTGAATCTGCGCGCGCAGCTTTTCGGCAGTTACAGTTCCGAATTTAGGACAAGTTTGGGAATTTTAACAAAAACAAAATGCATCACTAAGCGCCAATTAAAGTCAACTTGTATACAAGAAAATAGAACAGGTTCAAATTTCTTGAGATGTAGTAGCACTAAATTTTCAGTACTGAAATCAGTATTAAAATAAGTATCGTGTCATACGGCTCTAAGGGAGCTACTACATACTAAATGTGAGCTTCTTGGGTTTGTTCTTTTATGAATTCAGCACTGCGGCATCCTAATTTCCCGGAGAAAGTTGCGACACCTCACCACTCATCACTAGTGTTTGACCCCGGGCCCCGAGTGCATAACTAACAATTCTGTCTGGCCAATACATGCCCAATACTGTTATAAATTTGAAATTTTGAATTAAATATTCCCATAAAGCAAAAAAATAAAAAAAGTAAAAATACAAATATACTTAACGTTATTCTTCTTTTTTTTACAAGATCCAGATTCGTTTAGGGGTAGCTGCCTGCTAAACCAGTAAAGACGACAGGGTTCAAAAAAGGGTCTAACAGGAGCCCCACGAATTTAAATTTTACAAGTTTTATTGGTGAATTCTTATCAATTATCCCAAATTCAACGAATAAAGTTGTAAACACAAGAAAAAGAAAACAGTATCTATACAATTTAAAATATTTGGCACAAGTTCAAATTTAATAAAAATAAAAAAAGATAAACAAGGAAAGCATTTGAACATAGTTGAGAAAATAAGTAAATAATAAGACAAAAACAAGAACGATAGAAAATGTTTACATAATTAATTACCCTTACCCTGCCGCAAGGTTTAGAAAATATAAACAAAAACAAGATTTACAATATCCGGGAAGATCCGGATTCCATGTCAATGGTCCCAGTGGCGTTCGTGGAATGAATTCTATCTGTAATTTACAGGGAAATTCGAACTGCCTGTGACGCACGAAAGTTACAACAACGGAATTGGCAATTAGCTTGATGATTTTGCGGGAAAAAGAAGGAAAAACGAGAAAGTGAAAAAATGGGGAGCAAAAAAAGCCTGAAAAGGATATAACGTCTTATCTTGGAAAGACAACCAAAGGAAACATACCTCCAAAATGGTGGAGGCTTGCTCAAGAATAATACTAACAATTCCGGCGAAAGTCGAGGGCTGATGAAATTATAGTTGAATGTAAATGACATTGACAGTGACAAAAAAATGATGCTTTATCTTGATTTTTAACAATAAGACTCCTGCTACACCGAATTTGTAGATATCGAATTAATATTCTTGTACTTATTACCCCGAGACACAGGTAAGAAATAAGACAAACCAATATTAAATAATCATTTTTTGCTGACAATGTTCAATGTGATTTGCATTCAACAATATATCCATGGCAACTTTTCACATTATCAAGTAAGGCCGTGTCGCAGAATGTGATTTTACATTCAGTCTTTTTCTCAGAATTTTTCTTATACAACAATCCCTTTGTAATACATCGTTGAATACAGAATTAAATAATCTACCAGAAATTGGTAAAAAAGTAATGTGTTGCCATTTGAAATAACAAAGTTGATATAATTTCTGATTAAATGACAAGTGAAAAAAATGTGGAAAAGCATATATTTGAGAAGACTGTATTTTGTGCAATAGCTTCTATTAAAGTGTATAGTTTAGCAGAGAATGAACATCCGGTATATACCGGATGTTTATTTTGAGAGAAAACGGGCATTTTCTGCTAAACTATACACTTTATGAAAAAAGTTTTTAATGGAAGCTATTGTACAAAATACAGTCTTCTCAAATATGTTTTGCAACATTTTTATTTAATTGTTATTTAACCAGAAATGATATCCACTTTATTATTTCAAATGGAAACACACTATTTTTTTAGCAATTTTTGGTAGATAATTTAATTCTGAATCCAACAATGTATTACAAAGGGGTTGTTGTATCAGAAAAATTCTGAGAAAAATGACTGAATGTGAAATCTCATTTCGTAGCATAGCCTTATTTGATAATGTGAAAAGTTTTCACGCCGAGACACAGGTAAGAAATAAGATAGAGGGATTATGGAATTATTGTTGAATGCAAATGATATGCCTTTAAAATAAATGTTCGGACTTCATTCCATTTTGTTTCATGCACATAGCACCTCTCCTCCAAACATCGTTAATGGAGTCTTATTGTTCAAAATCGAGCAAAAACGTCATTTTTTGTCACTGTCAATGTCAATGTCATTTGCATTCAACAATAATTCCATAATCCTTCCATAATCCTTATTTTTTACCTGTGTGTCGGCGTGAGAACTTTTCACATTATCAAGTAAGGCTGTGCCGCAAATTGTAATTTCACATTCAGTTATTTTTCTCAAAATTTTTCTGATACAGCAACCCCTTTGTAATACATCGTTGGATTCAGAATTAAATTATCTACCAGAAATTGGTAAAAAAATAATGAGTTGTCATTTGAAATAATAAAGTTAATATCATTTCTGATTAAAGTTAATATCATTTTTGATTAAATGGCAAGTGAATAAAAATGTTGAAAAGCATATTTGAGAAGACTGTATTCTGTGCAATAGCTTCCATTAAAATTTTTTTACATAAAGTGTATAGTTTAGCAGAAAATGCCCGTTTCCTCTCAAAATAGTAGTTATCTTCCAAAAATTTGACGTGTTCGAGTTCGATTTCCGAAACCCGGAATTTAAGTTATACACTCACCGTTTCAAAGTTAATTGATCTTTCTCAACCAGAAGTTAACAATACATAAAACCAGTTGTTACTGTTTCACTTACTATCGGCGAAAAAATCAGGAAAAATACTTTCGTGAAAGCGGTCGGTTCGCAAATGCGAAATTTGCCACAGAAAAAGGTTGTTGTTTAGCCAAAATCCATAAGCATCGGTAGGACGGTAGGTAATATTTGTCTATTACATTGTTTAATAATATAGGCAGCGAGAGGATTTTGACGATCAGAATAGAAGTAGGAAGGAACATAAACCAATCTCTTGATAACTGTGACTGCACAAAGTGGAAATGATGGAAATTGGGAAGCTCATGATTATTAAAGTTCCTTAGAACGTTTTAGAAGATACGCCACTGGCGTACCCATCATCACATGATGTTCTTTCAAGCAAAACGTAAACAAACCAGCATAACCTCAAATGGATAAACTCGATAAATTCGATTGAATTTTCACCAAAAGCGAAGGAAACACAGTTATCAATAGGTCGAAGTGAGTAAAGAGAAAAAAGAGGATGTACAGCTTGGAGAATATGTTTTGTCGTATCGGGCGCAATTGCGGGCCGCACGACTAGATTTGGCGACTGTCCCGATTGTCCTGTTCACAGAATACCCCCTCTAGAAAAGTATCTCGTGTAGTAAAGCTGATAATGAAGTCAGCGCCATGCAGCGGATGATCCGGAACTATTACAGTTAACTGCAATATCGGGAATATTTTAATCTCAATTTAATATTTTATTTGGACCTTCATTTAGGATTTGATTCAGTCAACTAATTCTAAAATGAACAAGAGTGGCACAATATTAATTAACATTTTATTGATTCAAACAACATACAACTTTAATTTAATGATTTTTGTAGTGACTACAACAAATATAATATCGTTGATTGATAATATACAGGATGGGGCAATAGTGCGTCCAACTTCGATAAATTAAGTTTAGCCAGCCTGTATAATTTTTCGAAAGTAAAAACGATTTAAGGACATCCTACGGATGTTTCTTAACTAGTACTTACATATTTTTTTCTTAGAACTCGTAATTGTGACCGTAGTGATTTTTTTAACATGCATCTGCAGATCTGCAGATCATTTGAACAAAAAAATCGCTTTATCCAAGTGGTTTGGAAAAAGTCAGCAATAATATTGGAATGAAAAGAGTCTAGGAAAGAAAAGGCTCCGAAAAATACTCAAGTCTTTGGGAAAACGATGTCTTTTTGACGAACGATCTTCGCAATTAGGCACACAACACTTTTTAGTTTTAGCACCAGATTCCATGAATACATCCATAATGGTTAGATATTGTTGCACAGAGAACACAAGCAAAAAATTCGAATAATGCGGGAATATTATCGAAAAACAGCATGCGAAAAGTTTGTTGACGTATGTGGTTGACAAGAGTAAAATTTTAAAATGCAGACTACTAGACCGAAAAGCCCGCTCGAATCTAACGATTTGAGCGCTGCCTGGCTCCAGTGGATGATCCAGTAACTAAAAGTCCATTCCCAGTTGCGCCAACCAAGTTACGTTTATAGTTAGGAGTATTATGTGGTCCTGTTGGCTGATTTTGAACCTTTGGAGGGAGGCTAGCCCGAAATTATTTGCTTGAGTCTGCACAAGGAGATTGCCGGCTAGCCTCCCTCCAAGGGTTCAATATAAGCAACACGACAGTCGCCCAATCTAGTCATGCGGCCCGCAATTGCGCCCGATACGACAAAACATATTCTCCAAGCTGTACCTAACAGACTAAATAAATTTCTAAAGGTAAATTTTACTTTTCCAGAAATTGTCAAACCGTCCCCAATCTAATATTGGAATAGAGAAATAGACCGATTGAACTGTGACACATGAAGCCAAAAGGCCTTATTTTGTAATTTAAGCGTTAGTTCAAATTTCAAAAAGCGCGCGTAAATACGTGTGTCGAGTGCAGGTTTCTGCTCTCTGAGAATTACAGGTCCCTGTAATTTGTGCCAATGGACAGGAGCGGTGCATGGCTGAACTTCTGATCCTATGGTCAGAAAATACTACATAATTTCTAATCGTGCTATTAAAAAAATTACAGGACTCTGAACTAACCTTCTTTTCGCGTAACTCTAAAAAAGGGAAAAAAAACTTGGCCGGTGCAAGAAGCGAACCTACAAACCACATAATACTCCTAACCGCTCCTAACTATAAACGTAACTTGGTTGGCGCAACGCGCAACTGGGAATAGACTTTTAGTTACTGGATCATCCACTGGAGCCAGGCAGTGCTCGAATCGTTAGATTCGAGCGGGTTTTTTGATCCAGTAGTCTGCATTTTAAAATTTTACTTTTGTCAACCACATACGTCAACAAACTTTTCGCGTGCTGTTTTTCGATAATATTTCCGCATTATTTGAATTTTTTGCTTGTGTTTTCTGTGTGTTCTTTGTGCAACAATATCTAACCATTATGGATGTATTAATGGAATCTGGTGCTAAAACTAAAAAGTGTTGTGTGCCTAATTGCGAAGATCGTTCGTCAAAAAGACATCGTTTAAGACTTGAGTATTTTTCGGAGCCTTTTCTTTTCTAGACTTTTTTTATTCCAATATTATTGCTGACTTTTTCCAAACCACTTGGATAAAGCGATTTTTTTTGTTCAAATGATGGCATCTGCAGATGCATGTTAAGAAAATCACTACGGTCACAATTACGAGTTCTAAGAAAAAATTATGTAAGTACTAGTTAAGAACCATCCGTAGGATGTCCTTAAATCGTTTTTACTTTTGAAAAATTATACAGGCTGACTAAACTTAATAATTTATCGAAGTTGGACGCACTATTGCCCCATCCTGTATATTATATTATATTAGTATATTAGTATATTATATTATATAACTGCCGGGAACTGTTACCATTTCCACTTCTATTTTCTATTCCGCAACCGATCGCCGAACAGCTAACGACTGTTTGTTTTTGGTTATTGTTTTCGTTATTTATTTTCTATCTATTTTTTATTACATTATTATTTTTTTTATTATATTATTATCCATCTCCACATCATCATCGCTGGATAAATCAGAAAAGACGCAAAAAAATCGCTATTCAGTTCTTAAAACCTTTAATAAACCATTTCATCAGCCCAAAGTTCTTGAACGGTTCTTTTCCCGTCCCTCGCTGACGCAAGCGCAAAGACGAATTCGGAATCAGTTCTTAACAGTTACAGAACGGTTCTGTAGCCGGATCCTGGAAAAAGCGATTGCGATCGAGTCGCTTCTAAGCAACCGAAAACGGTTGCTTTGGATAGATATCAACCGAGTCGCAATCGGTTAAACAGAGAGTTCCGAGAGGCTATCGCATTTTTTGGTGTGCCGAAGGTGCATCCCTATGAATGGCATTGGTAGATGACGGCTTAGGGGATGGATTTTCAAATATTTTCAGGTACAAGTGGAAGGGTTATAGCCTCCGGCACCCAAGTTTACCTGTTCTTAGTGAAAATCGTTTCTACAACTCCAAAGGTGCTGCTTTAAAAGCGATTTTTCGGATATTGCATATTTATCGTTATTTGGAGATTAACAAGGGGTTTTTAAATAATCTTTATCTTGTTGTTCATAATATGTACCAATATTATAACGTTTGTAGGTAAAAAATAACAATTTTTATTTCCGAAACCACTTTTAAATGATCTCTAGATTATTTGAATTTTTTCTTCAAAACGTGCTTGCAAATTTTACAAAATCATAATGTCGACAAACATTTTAATTATTTCCTTGAATAAACGTTATATCCCAGTCAACTTGGACATTTGTAATTACATTCAGAAAAAATATCTGTAAACAAAAGTCCTAGGTACAATCGTACCATAAAGTATGTTTCTATACCAAAATAATATCCTCCACAAATTTTGTTACATTTATAATAATTTGTTGGATTCATAATATACAGTAGCTTATATTCTAACTCTGTCAGATTGAAACGCAAGTTTGAATTCATACGCATATCTCAATTTTTGTATACATAGTGTCCCGGAATAACTGTTACAAACTTAAGAGGCGGATATAAAATCAAAAAATTAAACGGCTTTTCTTAATAAACATGTTCTCGAAAACGGTTGATAACGGAGGAAGAGTTCTTGAAAATTGTCGTAACTCTTGACTCTTATGATCAATTTTTCCGAATGTTTGCACATGTACTACTTATCATGTATCGTTGGTATCCATTTTGATGAAAATCGCAAAACACCGAAAAGTAGCCAATAGAAAAATAGAATTCGATGTCGTTTCTATGACAATGTAAAAATTTCCTGGAAATGTTTGCACCTTGCATGAAATTAATGGTAATTCTTTACTTTAGTGACCTCTGCAATTTTAACACAAATTTTAGTGCAATGACGTTGAAATGACCTCCTTAGTCGATTATAGCAAAGGAAAGTTTGTGCAAATGCCCCATTAACCGTCTATCCAACGGGATGGTGGAGTGAATAGGGGTGCTGGGTGGGTAAGAAGGTTAAAATAATCGGATAATATGAAAAGAGCTGAAATTAGTAAAATTGATGTAATTTAGGGCAAGGAAAAATAATTGGCAATGAATGAATGGATGATTTTTTGGTAAGTCTAGATGGTAGATGAAGTGTTAGTGCGAGAAACATTGAAATTTCCGCGTACAAGGTCACGCACTGCAACGTGTGGCCCAGCGTACAATAACTCTTTTCTTAATTAATTGGGGGGTAAATAGGCATTTGCACAACAAAATTCGTGTGGTAGTGGATTCAGTAAAGCTTGTAGAATCATGTAAATGTGAAATGGTGGTGGTCGGCGAGAGGTCACTAAACTAAAGATTGACCAAATTAATAAGTGGAAATTATTTCAGCCAATCAAAATTATTTATTTATTAATAATGACATTATACTATATAAAAGACGACTGGAAGAGCCCCTCGCACGAAAAACGAGGGACCAGCTGGGCGGCGTGGCGAGCCGCGAAGCGGCGAGCGGAAAGTGCAGTTCGACGTGGAATTACAAAAATTGTGCCATAGACCTGAGGGATTTTCGAGTTGAGGCCCTGAAACGGGGCCCGTGACGATTTTGTGTGTTCGTGCGAAAGAGATGCCCGACGTGAGTTTCGTCGATTCCATGGTGATTTTTGAAAAAAGTCAGAAAAATTCACAAAACGGTCACCGGTCGAGAAAATATTTTCGTTGCTGGTACCGGAAAAGTGCCAAAAAAGGCCCCGAAGGGGCCTGACTTGGATGTCCGAAGGGGCTACCGAGTCCGATGGTACCCTCGAGCACCCGGGGGGGCCCGCAGGGCCTCCCCCGGGTGCGGCATGTGTCAAAATGGCAAAATTTTTTTGTAGGCCCCGAAGGGGCCCCAAACTAGATCCCCGAAGGGGCTACCGACTCCGAGGCGCCCTTAAGCACCCGGGGGGGCCCGCAGGGCCCTCCCGGGTGCGGCATGTGGGGAAGCAGCGAAGCTGCGAACCCCACATGCAACGTGGCACCCTGGGGCCCCAGGACGCTCCAAAACATGGGGGCCCCAGAGGGGCCCAAAACATGGGGGCCCCAGGGGGCTCCAAAACATGGGGGCCCCAGGGGGCTCCAAAACATGGGGGCCCCAGAGGGGCCCAAAACATGGGGGCCCAGGGGGCTCCAAAACATGGGGGCCCCAGGGGGCTACAAAACATGGGGCCCAGGGGGGCCCAAAACATGGGGGCCCCAGGGGGCTCCAAAACATGGGGGCCCCAGGGGGGCCCAAAACATGGGGGCCCCAGGTGACTGCAAAACATGGGGGCCCAGGGGGCTCCAAAACATGGGGGCCCCAGGGGGCTCAAAAACATGGCGGCCCCAGGTCAGGTCAGGTGGCAAAGCAGCGCAGCTGCGAACCCCACTTGCAACGTGGCACCCTCAAGCACCCGGGAAGGCCCGCAGGGCCTCCCCGGATGTGGCATGTGGGGAAGCAGCGCAGCTGCGAACCCCACTTGCAACGTGGCACCCTCAAGCACCCGGGGAGGCCCGCAGGGCCTCCCCGGATGTGGCATGTGGGGAAGCAGCGCAGCTGCGAACCCCACTTGCAACGTGGCACCCTCAAGCACCCGGGGAGGCCCGCAGGGCCTTCCCGGGTGCGGCAAGTGGGGAAGCAGCGCAGCTGCAAACCCCACTTGCAACGTGACCCTCAAGCACCCGGGGAGGCCCGCAGGGCCTCCCCGGCTGCGGCATGTGGGAAGCAGCGCAGCTGCGAAACCCACTTGCAACGTGGCACCCTCATACACCCGGGGGGGCCCGCAGGGCCTCCCCGGTTGCGGCATGTGGGGAAGCAGCGCAGCTGCGAACCCCACTTGCAACGTGGCACCCTCAAGCACCCGGGGAGGCCCGCAGGGCCTTCCCGGGTGCGGCAAGTGGGGAAGCAGCGCAGCTGCGAACCCCACTTGCAACGTGGCACCCTCAAGCACCCGGGGAGGCCCGCAGGGCCTCCCCGGGTGCGGCAAGTGGGGAAGCAGCGCAGCTGCAAACCCCACTTGCAACGTGGTACCCTCAAGCACCCGGGGAGGCCCTACGGGCCTCCCCGGGTGCGGCATGTGGGGAAGCAGCGAAGCTGCGAACCCCACATGCAACGTGGCACCTTCATACACCCCGGGGCCCCTGCGGGTAAACGTCTCGGCGGATACTAGGGCGTAGCCCTAGTAATGATATAATAGACCAATGTCTCTGTCGTTGCGATTTTCACTTATAATATCCCTAGTGCGTTGATTATTTCCGGAAATTTTATTCTCATGCATGTTCCACTCGAGCTAATTAATACGTTTTAAAAATGCATTCGAAAAAATAAGACTTGTGGTCCACGAGGTTTACGTTCACGATACTTAGGTTAGGTAGTTTGAAAATTCAGTCTTTTCACCTTAACAAATTGCTGAAAAGTGATTGGTTTCGCATTTTTGAAAAGATCCTCCCCTAAACCCCTTCCCTCCAAAGCGACCGAAATCGTAAAGATATCGACTCGATCGCAATCGCTTTTTCCAGGATTATTTTATGAAACAAACCTATAGCGTTGATTGAGGTATAAAAATATAAATATCTCAATCAACGCCTATAGTTTGCCGAGCTATTTCCCTATGACCCGGTAGGGCTCGGACACCCGGTATACCAACCAACGACGAAATTCCCCATAAATTTTATAATTACGAATTTTTATTTAAGTGAGTTTAAAGGTGCAAAGTAGTAAAAAATAGTATGGAAGACGAAGTATTACAAAACTAGTAGAATATTTACACTCGTTTTATTGTTTTATTACTATTTTCTGTTTTGCTGCGACTTTTAAAATTACTAAAACATCCGCCATTCACACAGTAGGTACCAAGAATTACGTAGTTTCCTGCCTTGCCAACCAACCAACCATGTCAATGTTGGAGAAAGTGCGGATTGTTCCGTCTTTTTCTAACCTTGGCGGATTCAAGCTAAAAATTTCCATCTCCATCTCCTTTTAAAAATGGTGTTTGAACGTTTACAGTAGGTTTTATATTAAAGGTTTGTTCTAATAATTTCTATTCAGATTAACTTAAAACCCCATATAACTTTTCTCGTTTTTCGCAGATTTTCAATTAGGACAGCACAATCCGGAAAATGTCATCTGGCAACAACATCGAAACCGAATACAAGAACCTAAACGCCAAAAACGAATGGCCCGTACTTTATCAGGTACATTTCACGCTTTCATTCATCGCTTAAACGCCCAATCTCAAAACTGAGACTTAATTAAACCAATTACCAAAGTATTTGAGAGTTTTTTCATTGAGTCATTTTACTAGCCTGGAATGACCACCAGACAATTTTGGACAATTACAATTGTTTTTTTCTGAAAGTGGCAGGAAAGTAATAAAAATGAACACTGGAGAATACTAAAATCACCAGTAAAGGAAGATCACTTAATTTCTTGTTGGCCCTCATAAATTTGGTTTGTAAATTGTATTGTAAGGTAATTTTTTGTAACAAAACCCACCTGAACATGATAAAAAATAACCATACTTAAAGTAATACCCATATTTGTAATAAAAAAGTCAACTTTAGTTATTTTAGGGTCTAGTTACTCTACAACTATTTTGTTCCAGAAAATTCGTACCGAGAGTACGAAAAACAGCAGCCCTTGTACTGAAGCGCTGAAGCCCCAAAACAAGAATCTTAACCGTTATCGAGACGTTAGCCCCTATGACCATAGCCGAATCATTCTCCAAAGAGGCTCCAGTGATTACATCAATGCTAATTTAATTAAAATCGAAAAAGCTAATAGACAATATATCTTAACGCAAGGCCCACTCGTTAATACTGTCAGTCACTTTTGGTTGATGGTATGGGAGCAGCAAACAAAAGCCGTTTTGATGCTGAACAAACTTATTGAGAAGAAACAAGAAAAGTGCCATCAGTACTGGCCGCCAAAAGTGGGATCTGATTATGTTATGGAAATGGATGATGTTGGTTTAACTTTGGAATATGTTGAACAGGAAGATCATTCTTACTACTTGACTCGCATCTTGAAGCTTACAGATATTAACACGAAAACTTCGCGTCTCATTTTACAGTTTCATTATACTACGTGGCCAGATTTTGGAGTTCCCAGTTCACCGACTGCATTTTTAGAGTTTCTTCGTAAAGTCCGGGATATGGGAGTATTGGAACCTTCTGTTGGACCAGCAGTGGTTCACTGCTCTGCTGGTATTGGCAGGTCGGGCACGTTCTGCCTTGTTGATTCATGCTTAGTTCTTGTAAGTGTTTTTGTAAAAAAAAACATTAATCTGATCCTTCCTAAAATTAAGAACCACTAATTTGGCAAACCTTCTCACAGTTTATATTTATGTTGGCGCACTTTTTTGAAGGTAAAATGGCCAGTTGAGAATCTTTTTTCAGAAAGATTGCGAATAAAACAGTATACAAGCCTCGGTGGAAATTTCTTTCTGTCTCGAGCATTAGCTCATCTCGGCCCCACGGGCCTCGGTAAGCTATCTTAGCTCTCGACAGAAATTAAACATTTTCCACCTAGGTGTGTAATCTACTATATCTTTAAGTTATGTTTAGATTTGTCCATAAAGAATCGTAGAAGTTCAATTGGGGCAATTATTTATCCCCATAACAGAAATTCACGTTTCCTTTATACTAATGCATTTGACTTTCTTTACAATATTATCAGCTAATTGGTCAATTTCAGCTCGAGTTGCGCCAGGGAGTAAAATATCGGTGTAAAGCTTACGCTGATCAGTTGCGCCGGCTTTCCTCTGTTCCTTTACTCTTAATTTTAAACTTAGCCGATCGATTTATATCGAATTCAGTCAAAGAGGACCAATGCCGACGTAACTTGACGTTTTTGTCAAATGTCAAATTTGTTTGAATTTCGTAAATATCGGCAACTTGCATTTTGCAGTTGAAATTGAGTGCAACCGATTTGCGCTGCTCCGCTCACTTTACCAGGCGTAAATCGAGTTGAAATTGATCCATAAGTCTGCGCTAAATTAAACCCATGGCAACTCTCATCTTGCAGTTGAAATTGAGAGCAACCGATTTGCGCAGCTTCGTCCATTTATGCCAGGCGTAAGTCGAGTTGAAATTGATCCATAAGTCTAATTATTATTATTAGGTTTTGCTAGCAAAAAAAAATTTCTTCAGTTTTTTGAACTTTTGGACAAAATTCGTTAAGTCTCACTTCCATATGCAAGCTACATTTTGCGGTGGCATATAAATAGTTTAGCTGCGATGAATTTCTTCTCATTACCTTCCAGATGGCAAAAAACTGCATTTTTCTCATCTTAAACGTTATCCTTTTGAAAAATTACATGTTTCTTAAAAAATAATAAAAGTATGACAAAGTTAAATAACTGGTACAGAAAATAAAGCTATGTAGTTTAACGCAAAATAATAATTATAGAATTGCCATTGTGGTTATTAACAAAATTTCATTATTCTTTTTGTTTTAGTAATTTTGAATCTGTTCACAACACATTTTATTATAACTATCAACTTGGTTTCGTTTCAGATAGAAAAGTACGGTCTAAATTCAGTGGACGTGAAGGAGATCCTATTTGAGATGCGCAAGTATCGGATGGGCCTGATTCAAACTCCCGAGCAACTCCGGTTTTCATATCAAGCAATCATTGAAGGCGCGAAGCAATTACTCAATCCAAACTTGGATCCAGGGGTATGTAACTACCCTTTACCTTTATCTCACCTTATCCCTAGAACCTCTTCCAAGATTATTTGGTTTTGATCTTCAATTTATTATGTTTCGGCAGGATGAGAATCACATTGAGATTAGCAACACTTGCGAAGACGGCGACACGTCAGGATCAGACGACGACGACCCCCCTCCGCTGCCACCTCCGAGACTCGACAGTCTCTCCAGGCACAATGGCATCCCTATCGACCGGCCTTTGCCCAAGATTCCCAACAGCGTATCTCTCAACGACGTTGAATATGCCAACGACAACATCGATGAGGTGCAATGTTAATCACAAAATTACTTGTTACTCAGTTTTTTTTTCTCGTAGTACATTCCAAGTGGCCCACTACCTGTTGTTCCAGCTGATGAAGAGGGGAGTAGCAGCGAAGACGAATTGGAAGAAGAAATTAGGTCCGAAAGTCCTTGCTCTGAACATTCAAACACCTCAAAGAACAGGTCTGCACTTCTTTTTTTGTTAACAAACTTCTACATTCTTCTTAATTGCAGCATTTCGGCGTCTGAATTGAGGCATCGGAAACGCATCGAACAAAAGGGGAAGTTGGAAGCTCAAGTGAGAGACATGAAGCGGAGACAGCAAGCCAACGAACAGTGGACACAACTGAAGAGGTCTCTATACAAACCTTTAGTAATAGCGAGCAGCCTCGTCCTGGGCGGGGGCCTAATCGCCTATTTTTACTTCAAAAACTAAGAAACAAATTAATACTGTCAAGGGGGAGAGCTGTTTGGCTAATTATTTAAATTATTAATTTGCGAAACCAACTGAACGTGATAGTTTAAACAGATATTAAGTGTACTATTATCCTCAACTGTTTTTGGTAGCCTTATCATTTATTTAACTTTACAGGTATAAAGAGAATTTTTTTACTACATTGAAACTCTTCAATTATATTTCAAGTTATTATTACTATTGTCTTAACACCCGTTGTTGATTCTGTAATAACAGTTTCAATTTTTGTAATATTATTTATTTACGTGTCTAATCTCCTTATTGGAAAAGTTGGTTTTTGCAATTGGTTTCAAATTTCTTGCAAACTAACTCGCATGTTTTAATTACAACTCATGCGCATTCTTAGTCGGCAGACTGCGCATGTGACGCGTTCACAGTCTGCAGACTGCGCATGCGCTATTTATCTTTTTTATCCGGCGACACCAACGCGCAGCGGTGGCGGCGGCGTTGTTGCTGCACGGTTGCTGCAACGCATGTATTCTTATGGAAGGTGCCACAGTTGCGGTGGCACCCTCCATAAGAGTATCTGTGTTACATCAACAGCAGTGCTACCGCTGCAGCACCACAGCAAGTGTGCCGCTGGGCTAAGATCTATTATCATATGTCAAAATGTCAGTCGTAAACTTGATTTGCATTTCTCTTTACTCACAACATCATTAAAATCAGTAATGATGTGAAATTGTTTAAGGCGAAGTGTGATTGTTTATTTGCAATAAATGGGGCAGTAATTTTGAAAACAGTGGAATTCCGATTTTATTGTGTAAGTAGGTCATTGTATAACTAACAGAATGTAGTGACTTTAACTTAGAAGAAAGTTGGGTAAGAAAAAGACTGAAGACTGCCACCAACACGTCTTTTTTTTGTTATCATGCAAAAGGTGTTGGACATTGGTGGTGGTCCTAAATGTTGATTTGACTTCATATCCGTTGAAAAATTATAGTTTTATATGACGACTTTGGTCTCCGCGTTTAATAGGAGATGCAAGTAGGAACGTTTTCTATGATTTCTATCAAGCAGAGGGTGCGTATTGGTCGAAGTTGAGTGCACAAAAGCGTTTTTGGATTATTTCTTTTTTAACATCAAAGTAAATTTTGAGGATTTTGTATGTTTTTACATCTTTTAAGTGCCTACAATACTGTTACTGCATCGACAATATGCATGATTGTGTTATTATAATTTAAAACTAGAATGTGACAATCGGTTAAAGTTTGTTTATAATGAAGCCGCCGATTACTTGTGATTATTTACTATTTTCTCAGAAATTTTTATGGATATTCAATAAATAAATATATTTGGAAATTATACCAATTGTTTAATTTTTCTGAGTTTCTATTTCAGGCCTAAAACCTCGCTCCAAGACTGACATTTGAACTTTTTCTGGAGAAGACTGGACTATGATACATTCAGATTAGTTGAAGATAAGTTCTGCGGTCTCACTTTTTAGTGAAACTAGTCAAAATTTGTAGCATGTACCGATTTCTTCAGTTGAAGATGTCAATTTTCTTTACACTTAAGCTGTTTATAGATTTAATAACCAGCAGTTGCAGCTAATTGTTCGAAATTGCTATCAGTAACTCCTAAGTCTCTGTATAACTTAGTGCGTTTGTACGTTAATTAATACTCTTCTGCAATGATATAATCTCGAAATTAGTTAGTGTAATTTCCTTATTAAACAAATGAACAAAAAAATGTCAATCCAAATTTGTCACTTGTCATAATATTGTGTAATGGTATTGTTCTGTTTATACATAATTGTAACAGCCACATTGTTAGTACAAAGTTTACATAGTGCCCGATGGGACAGCAATCTTATTGCAGATCCCGTCCAGGGATGCGAAAGCGCCTTTCCCCAATCAAAAGGTAGTGTAAGGAGATTTGTAAGCAATAAATGACGTTTTTAACAAAGACTTCTTCATTGAGTACACGCGCAGTAACCATTTCAACCAACCCCAGAGGGACTTGATTGAAGATAAGGGCTTCCTTGCGAAGCTCGTCCACAGAATTAGGAGGACCAATCAAAAAAGGAAAACAAAACCGAAAAATGGTAAATTGAAGCTTTACTGTAACAACCACAATTAACGCTGCAGTTCAGGGAATAATAGTGGCAAGAAGAGATTTGGAAGATGGACTGACTGGTCTTCGTGCAGTGTGAGTTGCGGGAAAGGTCGTAAAATCAGGTGGCGACATTGCTTGCACGGCTGCCACGGGACAGAAACAGAAATGAAGCAAAAATCTTGCCAACTTCCAGCTTGTGGGGGCACATTATTCGGCTTAATTAAATTATAACTACTAAGATTGGAAATAAATTGAGAAACAAGTGTTATTTAAGAACATTTTAAAACCGCCAGTAGCGACTACCCCTGGAGTTTGTTCATTCTTACGGCATCAACCCAAGCTGTGTTCCGCTATTACATCTGAGCAATCCGATTGCTCTGAAGCGTTGGAAAATGCACAAGCTATGACTTCGAGTAAAATCTGCACTTTTTCAATTACCTCGCGAAGGAGATCGAGCACGCTCTATTTCGTTCACGAGATAAATTTCTGTAAATTATTCTTGAAATTGATCTACGAAAGCTGCCTGGTATCATCGACGCTTTTCTTTAGAGATATTAACATATTGGAATTAGTTAGGTACTCTATAGGTAAATATAATTATTGAGGTTTTACCCAATTGGAATAAAAAAAGCTTTTATTTATTAACAAGTTTAATATAATTAAAAAAAAACTGAAAAAAATGCATCGATTACAAAACTTCAACTGAAATAAACGACCGAAATATTTAAAAAGTGTTCCTCTAAAATTGAAAGAATGCTTTCGAATTGGCGATCTATATTTTGATTGTTTTGACTTGCTCCGTATTGTTAGTGGTGTTTAAATAAAGAATCAATGAGAGGTTGAGCAAAAATTAGATTTATTAATAAGAACGATATTGCAGTAACTCGCAACTGGAACTATCTCGAGAGTAAACTTTCACGAAATTACTCTCAAATGGCCCAGCAGCTGAGAGCAACTATCGAGAGTAACTCTCGATAGTAAATCTCATGTGGACAGCTAGCTTAAGAACCAGCCATCAACCAGCGAGGGTGGCTGAGCAGGTGCAGTACCAGGAAGGCCCGGCCCGACCACAGGCTCATGAAGAATCTAACTAAGAAATCGGGTTGACAGTATTCTTGAAACTATAGAAATAACGTTAGGACATATAAAAAGTCTTTGTCACCAAATACATTAGGTATCAGAATCGTCAACACAATCCGAAGCTCCTGAAGAATTACCTGGAATGCTTCGACGTATTAGGTACCTAATAATTATTTTCAGTTCCAAAATCTGCAGGTGCTTATCATCTTGATACTCTGCGATGGATTCTTTTTCTGGTCCATAATTCGACCCTTGTTGGATTAATCTAAAGTTCATTCATTGATATCTGCACAGTTGCCCAGACTGTTTCGGTTTATTTTGAATTGCCTCTATTACAGTGGGCAATCATGTAAAAACTTTTTTTGGTACAACTTCGTCATTTTCAGGCTGGACCATGGACCATAACTTCGGTAGTTATGCATTACTGGGTGCTGAAACAAGTGCTTTGAACTCTATATAATGAGTTGGGCAACTCATTATATTGAATTGAACACGTTATATCAAATCTCAGTTGCTTTTGAATAGTATCTATTTCAACAGAATTTACTTTTTCAAGAAAATCCTCAAATGTATGGAGATTTATTCTAAAATGTTGCTCGGGTTGTCTTGGTGAGAACCGGAGAACAACGACTTCTTCAGCAAAATAATCAGTTTTTTCTATTACGGTATTATTTTCATATTTATCATCAAGAGATCTTAATACACATTGAACTCTACTGATCATATTCTAAATGGCCCGAACTAACTTTGCCCGGCGTTTGGGTCGGTTCGGTGTCTTCGATCTTCTTACCAGACCAGTCTACAATGTTGCCAAATCAACCAAACCAGCGATTCAAGAGTCTCATTTACAGATCATCCGCGTGTACAGTCTATGCGCAAGAAGTCCGGAAATTTTTGTTGTTCGCGCAGATGCCTTTTGGCGATTGGAACGATGTAGAGTAGAGATGTGCAAGGGCCGACTCAAATCCGGCCTGGGAGGCTATCCTACACTTTCGCATTCAAAAATACAAAATGCGCACGCATAGGGCACGCTTTGGCAAATGCGAAAGTGTAGGATAGCCTTCCTGGCGTCTTGACAGGTCAAAATATTTTCAACAATGTTCTTAAACTTGTGCGAATGAAACTGGGGTACTGTATGTTTAGCTCTTATACGAAAGAGACTCTCTAAATGAATATTTTAGCTTTGCGATACAAAGGAAAACTGTATTAACTTATTATATTATAAACAAACAAATGAAAACGTACCTATCTGTGTTGATTTTTTTTTTAGCTTTTGGCAAGGAATTATTGTTTTTTTTTTATTTCTTATATTTGAGGAGCTGACAAGAAGATTACATAATTTTTCATAACACAGTTTTGTAATTCATGTGTTAACTGTCATTTTTCACGCTCGTCAACTAATACACTATTTCCGAAATCTAAATATGAATTGCGAATTTACAGTTAATTACCCCATTGTGCATTTAGTAAACGATAATATTTGGAGCAGCTTGCTAGAAGGGTCCTGGGAGCGGCTAACAGCAGTAACGTTTGCGAAAGATTGGTGGCCTCCATGACTCAGCGATTGCAAGAAAGAAAAATCGATAGATCAAACTAGATATTTAAAAATCTATGGCCGTGCTTTTCATCTACTTGTTATAGTTAAGAATTGTTTCACTTTTCTTAAGTTATTTTATCTACTTATTTTGTATAATATTGTTATTTATTTTTTAATTTCTTTTTAAGTTATTTTGTTTACTTATCTTGTATATTGAAAATGAAGCTTTAAAACATGCAAGTAGATAGAAACTTTTCCTTTTTTACAAGTTCTATTGCCTATGAAATTTTCTTGATTAAAACCTGGGAGTCCTGGGACACTGTATAATGAAAACATTATTCAATTACTCAAGGAGAAAATTGAGAAAAAGCAACCGATGCGATGTTTTCATTGAAATATTAAATTAGATTGATGCTTTGCAGCAAGAGATTTTTGACTTGTAATTTAGCGCATACTTTAGTGAATGGCTTGACTTCACAAATTGAATAGGAAGCGACGACAAAAGATCGACAGATATACAATGCGCTGTCTACCTGTTTGGAATACACACACCCGTCTAACCGACTCAATCTCTCCCACCTCTACTACCAGCAAACTCGGCTGACAATAAACGCCGGCAAATTCCGATTTCTTTGCACGCAGACTGTACTGGTAGTTCTGCATGATAATCAAATTTTCCACGCTAACATAAATATTTCTTAAGTACTTACGATTTTGTCTCAACCATTGCTAGAAATCATGTATTAAAAATGGAACAACATTTTATGTGGTTGCTGCATACTATTGTTCAAGGCTCTAGTGGCGCAATTGGTTAGCGCACGGTACTTATAAGACAGTAGTCGTGAGCCATGCCGGGGTTGTGAGTTCGAGCCTCACCTAGAGCAACGTTTTTTTTCATACTTTTTAAAACTCGTTTCCGATTTAAACACCCAACTCGTTAAATCAAAACAAATATTGAGTAATATATTTTTTTTAAACGCATTGCTTCAAGAAACAGCTGATTTAATTATCACAACAATACCACAGTACACCTAATTCATATAAACGCAGATTAAACTGTATTAGAGGGCTGATTCATGGGGTTCTCTTGAGGGTTCTTGGCTTGTCGAACAACTAAAGAAATGGCGTTTTCAAAAACTTGTTTGCGGAAGAAATCTGTGGTCGCCGTTCCAATACTTTTGTTACTCCCAACTTTGCATTTGAAGTAGCCATAAAGGTTAGCGCCGTTTAAAATTAACGCTATTACAACAAGTAACTGAAACAAATGTTTTTTAAACTTCAAATTTTCAGTCAAAAAGATGTTTACCATCCACTTCAACTTCAAACCGAAAAGAGCTATAATAAAGAAAAGACACCAAATCAGAGGTCCCAATATTAAGGCTATCCAGAATATCCTCGCTTCTCGATCGTTAATCCGGTTCTGTAAATCACCCTGAAATGGGATCAATGTTGATTTAGTTACCACCAAAAAAACAAAAATAAAATAAAGTGAATAAACAAACCAATACGGTTAACTCAAATATTTTCTTGCTTTAAAATGGACTTAAAAATGGTCTTTGAAATAAAAGAAAAAATAACCACAGTTGGAAACCAAAACCAACTTAACCTTTCTTGCTTCAAACATCCAATGAGATCTTCCATCGTCATCTACATAATTCCACCAGCGCAAACCCACCATGAGGCGCCCAGTGATGTTTTTAACAGTCCAGAAATCCATTGAAAGGAGCAAAACAACTGTTACAAAGCTGGTGATAAAACTATCGCTAAACCAACCGCATAGTATGTAAACTATTAAGGAGGCCCCTCTGAATGCTAAATGGAAAAAAGTCACGTAAGGATGCCTGAAACAGATGGTTAAAGAAGCAATTTTGAGATTGTTACTCACGCCAAAGTTGTTTTACTGCTACCCCTTGCCGAGTCTTCTTCCCCGAACCCTATTGAGTCGTCTTCCAGCAACGGGATCTACAAATTTCAATTATTGATGTTCCACGTTTTTGAGATCATATGTACAACTTACAGATGCTGAAACTGATGCCATACTTTACGATACAATTACTTATTGTTATTATATTATATTATTTATTTCTTATTGATGTGACGTGCCGGACATCATAAACATAAAATAATATATATATATATATATATATATATATATAGATTGAATCGCCATAGATTCTTTAACCATAGAACATAAAACCGTTGAGTGAGCAGTGCAGTGCAGAGCGCTGCCAACGTGACGTGCTGACGTGTGACGGTACTGTCAACAGGGTCAACGTAAACTGTCAACTGTCAACTGATAAACAAAACGTCAACATGCCACAAACGTCGAAAGTTAAAAACATCAAGTAATTTAACAATTTACATACAAAAGGTAATTTTCAAAGCTTTCTCAATTCGTTGGGGTAAATTTCCAGTTATTTATCGAACACCATTTTTGTAGGTTAACTTTATAATGTTACCAGGATGAGCTGGTTTGATGCATCGGGTTTGGCCAACATAGCGAAATCCGCTCTCAAAGAAGTTCAGAGAACCGTTGACAAAGCTCTAGACATCAAAGAAAATGATGTAAGCGCAGTCCCAGATGACATTCCAGTTGACACAAACTCGGAAGACTTTTTCGGAGTTTGGGGCATCACGGAATCAGGCAACATCAAAAAGCCCGAAGAAACCACAAAACCTGATATTCATTCAAGCTTATGGGGCTCTTTTACCGGCTCTTTCTTTGACGCCAATCAAGAGTATGCAAAGTCGATCCCAATTGATAGTTTGGATGATTCTGTTGATACTGGAAACGAAAACTTTAGTAGCAGCAAACTTGTTGTTCAGCATAGTGATGATGGCGATAGCCGCTTCTTTGGATTTCTTTCAAATGAGACTGTTGAAGACACAAGTATAAAACAATACAATGATATCGACTCTAAAATGATTGAAGTCCACCTAGGTATGATTGTTTTAATTGAAGATTTGTGCTTACAAAAACTCCACAGAGTCACCGGAATGTGCAGACAACATCACTGTAAAGGGACGTGAAAATCCATCAAGTTCTTTGGTTAATCGCCTTTCTGTTGTTAGCAGTGAAAGCGAAAAAAATAGTTTAGAGAGCTTGAAATTAATTACTTACAGTCCTGAGTGTACCAGTCCGGAATCGGATGTTTTATCCACAGATTATAGCATTTCAACTTCTAGTCTTGGTACTAAGCAAACATCTGAATCGGTAGAGGTTTTGTTAGATAGTCCCAGTTCTGTTGAAGTCATTAGTTCAGATAGTGGGAATGCTAAGCAGCAAGATGAATTTGCGTCATCTCTGGAATCTCCATTGGAAGATGAAGAAGCAAGGTAAAATGGCAACAAATGATTTGACAGATGTAGAACCAATTGTTAGGTTTGCACCAACAAGTGATGCGGGCGGTTTTGGAGGACATATTGAAAGCGCCTCCGTTTCAAGATCATTATAACATTGATAAGTGTAATAATGCCTAATTTCATAGGTGAACGCTTTTCACTTCCTTGAAATGGTCTAGATTGCTTGATGGGATAAATCTAATTTATAAAATTGACGTATTATGACAAGCCGTTTTACTATTTATTCTCTATAGATAATGGTATCAATATGTCATTTCAATTCCATTATATTTCTATGCCACTTGCGATAATAATAATCACGTTATTTCTCTTAAGGTGAACGTCTTCGCTATCACATGCGTTTTTTTTCTCACTGTATGCATTTTGACGCAAAGATTAGTTCTTATACTTTAGATCACTGCATACAAGGAAATTGAATGAGTCAAGTGCAACTAAATAACCCAGTTAATTTAATGGAATGACGTCGCGCGCATGCATTGAGTGCGCAGCTGGGCCACAGTGGTACGCTCCGCCTTAATCCAGTATCTTATTCAGCAGGCTACTGCTTCACACGTTGTTACTTCATACTCAATAAAACGTGTTAATACAGGCCTAATTTTCGCGCGCCAATATGATAACTCAAGACAATATTCATAATGTTTGACGCGAGATCACTTCTAGTATTCTGCAAAGCAATTATTGCAGTACATCATCTCGAGCAGCCGTAAAGTGAGGCAGATGGATATAACCCATTTCATGACTGTCGAACTGAGAACGACCATAAGCACCATATTCGTATTTTCAACTTTGCAAAAAAACACGCATATTTTTAGTAATATAATTAAGTTTTTGTTTAGAATATGCGATAACGAATGGCTCATGATGAGGTTTACAGCAAACGGAAGTCAAATTGGGCTATTTATTTAACGTTAAAGTAAACATTTGTATTTGGTCATATTAACGTGCATGTTATCTTTCTTTAAAGTACCCAGCGCTGGAGTTTCGATCGTTACGTATCAGATCTTAAAAACAAAAGTCAGATATTCTTACTTGTACTTACGGAGCTTTCTTGGAAATAGGATATACATTTCTTTTCTATACGTGCCCCTGCTAATACAAACAATCACGTCAATGCATTTTGCTGACGTTCTACAATCACAAATGATACAGCGGAGACGTTCCTCTTAAGAAAAATACAATTTCCATTCCAAATTAAAAGTTTTTATGATTTCCATTGAATGTGAATTTCTATAGCACTTAGGATGTTCTTGCGGTGTTTTTATTTAAATTTGTTGTGTATTTTTCTTGCAATTGAATTAATGTCATTTAAATTTATCACGACATAAATGTATTTTAAATTCGGTTGTTATTTCGATTCTTTATGAATTTCTATGGCATTTGATCTCTTCGTGTGGTATTTCTATTACAATTCGTTGTTTATAATTCAATTTCCATTACACTTGAATAAAAGTGAGACATTGAGAGCGATGTCGCATGACATGTGAAATGGAAAAGAATATATACTACAGCGTCCCCTATATTATAGTAGATATAATAATAATTTGCCGGGCATATGCCCGGGTTGCATTGGCGATGGGTGCCAAATTTTGGTGTTTTTGTTTCCCTTCTCCATTCTCCAACTTTGGTAGTGAATGTTTGTGTGTTCTGTTCTGTCACTGGTTGAGACGGTAGTAAAATTTGGCACCAAATGTGCAAATTATTATTTATTATATCTACTACAATATGGGGGCACTATATTAACGGCCGGAATTTCCATCCCACATGCCATGCGGCATCGCTCTCATTTTTATTCAAGTGGAACCAATGGTAATAGAAATACCTCACGAAGGGATCGTATGCCATTGAAATTTACAAAGAATCGAAATAACATAATCGAATTTAATTTTTAATTTAAATGAAAATCCATCTCTGTGTCATGATAAATTCAAATGACATTGAGAATCAGTTACAAAGAAAATACACAACGAGTTTAAATAAAAACACCGCATGAAGATCTTAAATGGCATGGAAATTCATATCCAATAGTAATTGACACGACAAAACCACGTTTTTAACGTAGAAATGTTTTCAACAAAAATGCAGCCGAATAAGCAAATAAAATTTAATTTACTAAATGCATTCAACTTTTAATTTAAAAAATATAATAAATTTTTTTTAAGAAAAAGTAAATTAAAATTTTAAATGACAAACAAAAATATCTTAAAGCTGTTTTCAAATAACTTGAGTATTAAATTTTAATTTAAAATCTAAATTCATTATCCTTCTCATCACGCAAGTATTCAAAATTTGTCATTGGTTCTAAATTGACATAAAAATTCATATCGGTATGGAAAATGTAATTTATAAAAAGATTTTCGTGTTAATTTAAAAGTTTAATTTACTTTTCTTAATGATAATTAAATTTTTGTTAAGAAAAATATCAAAATTTTTCGAAGGAAGCAATGGGTTTTACGTCTTTTACTTTTAATTTAAAATAAAAATATGTATTTAAGTTTTAACTTGGAATGGAAATTGTATTTTAACGTGATTATTATTATCGCAAGTGGCATAGGAATATATATAATGGAATTAAACTGATACATTGATACCTATAGAGAATAAATAGTAAAACGACTTGCCATAACGTATACAACACCTAGTCTAATTTGTTAATGCATCAATTTCAACTCGACTTTGCGCCTGGTATAAGTGAGCGAAGCGGCGCAAATGATTGCGCTCAAGTTTAGCTGCTAAATACAAGTTGCTGCGGATTGACTTTAGCGCCGATATTTACGAAATTGAAACGAATTTGACATTTGACAAAAACGTCAAGTTATGTGAGCATTGGCCATTTTTCACTTAATTCGATGTAAATCCGGCGGCGCAGTGAAATAAGGAGTTAAAATTATTAGTATGTAAAGGAACGGAGCAGCGTAACTTTTACACCGATATTTTATTCCCGGCGCAACTTGAGTTGAAATTTATGCATTAGTCTTTACACAATTGTATTTTACATTAAAAAAAAAAAACCTGAATATGGGTTATTTTATCTTTATTATTTTAGCTCATGTGCCGACAAGACTTCTCCTGACAGCGTCGAAGTTATTCCCGAAGACCAAGAAGAAAGTGTAGCTGAAGACACAATGTCTTACACTTCTGTTTCTGAAAGCACCTCGGCTACTGTTTTAGATTCCACTTTTTTACACTTAAAACCACAAAAATTGCTTAAGGACACTTTCAACACAAGCATGACAGAAAGCGATGTTTCTTTAAGCCCAGACAGAAGTCACAGTTTTGGTGACGCTATAACGCGAGCGCCAGGTCGAGGTGGTATGCACTTACCTTTAGTTCAGGTAAACCAGATTTTAATCGACACTCAACCTCAAAGTAATCGTCAAGATTTGGCACATTTCCTGAAAAACACCAATATTATTGATATTCCACAGGACGAGAGTCTTGAATCACAAATAGAGTCAAATGATGAGGGTTCACAGTCTGATAGAACAGTGATAGCTCGAGATGGTGGCATGGACAGTAGTAGTGATACGAGTATAACCGACACTGGAATGAATTCTGTTTATTTAAAAAATTTACTAGCTGATGCAATGACTGAAAAGAGTTCTGAAACTATTAGAGATAAGGAACCAAGACACTTTATGGACTTGTCCAAAAGTATAGTGGGTTCTTCCCAAAACAGTTCTTTCGTTGGTTTAGACAACATTTCCATAACACAATTAGACATGCCACCACGTGAAAATTCCTCTGTAAGTTCGGAAAGTAGGTCTGATTTAGTCAAAATCGGTTCCGATCACACTTCTGGTCATACGTCAGGTGATGATTTAGAAACGACAACTTCCTCGGATATTGAAGTGATTTCAAGTCCAAACGGAGATTCAAGCAGTACTCAAAGCAGACAAAGTCCCGCTAAACAATTAGGATCCAAACACAAATCTGAAGACACCAAAGTCGAACTACTATGTAGAATGACCATGAAAAAAGCTAAAGGCCATACTAGAGAATTGTCCGAAGCTTCTAGCATTAGCGACGATTCCCATCCATCAGAACTTGATAGGTTAATAAAAAAGATATCGGAAATGACTGAAATTTTGGAATCGCGCGAATTGAAATTGATTGATATGAATCGAAGGAATGCGGAATTGCAAGACTTGAATACTGATTTGAAACATCAGGTCGATTCAATGTTGAATAAACAGCTGGAATCCGTTGAGTTGTGTCAGGTTACTGAAGAATATACTCAGAGGTTGTCTGCATTAGAAAAGAAGTTTCAACAGGCAATAAGAGAAAAAGATACTTTAAGAAAACAATTGGAACAGAGCAAGCAAGAGGCCGCAACTAGAATGAGTAAAACAGAACTTGAATCGTTGTTAAGCGAAAAGAATGAGACTATCGAGGAGTTACGAGAAGAAGGCGAGAAACTTTCCAAGGTGCAGCTACAACATTCCAATATCATCAAGAAGTTGCGGATGAAAGAGAAGGAAAACGAGACGTCCATGAAACATTTAAAGTAAGCATAATACCTAATTAATTGTTAGCGAATAACAGAAATGAGGCAAATCTGTTCCCGCCAACAAAATCATTGCCAAATAAGCTTGAGTCATCTTTATGGAAATCCTCTATGGCAAGCCGTTTTACTATTTATTAGTTATTTGAAAATAGCTTTGACATATTTTTGTTTGTTATTTAAAATTTTAATTTAGTTTTTTTTAAGGGAAATTTATTTTATTTTTTAAATTAAAAGTTGAATGCATTTAGTAATTTAAATTTTATTCTCTTATTTGGCTGCTTATATTTCTATTGGATATTTCCATGGCATTTAAGATCTTCATGCGGTGTTTTTATTTAAATTTGTTGTGTATTTTCTTTGTGATTGAATTTCAATGTTAATTGAATTTATTATGACAGATGTATATTCATTTTAAGTTAAAAATTAAATTTTGTTATGTTATTTTTATTTATTGTAAATATCTATTGCATTTGATTTCTTTGTGTGGTATTTCTATTACCATTCGTTGTTAATTTTGTTTGTAATTCAATTTTCATTACACTCGAATTAAAATGAGACATTGATAACTATAGAGAATAAATAGTAACACGACTTGCCATAATTCTCGATAATAAGGAAGGAATATTATTCTCAATTTGTAAACAATTTTAGGGAAACAATTGAAGGCTTGTCTATCGAAAACGAACGTCTGAAGCGTTCTCTGACGGCCAAGGAAGAAGTAGAGTGCTCGCAGATTGAAGCTGTGCATCAGTTAACAGCGAGAAATCGCATGTTGGAAATGGAACTTGCCAAGTTACAAAGCCAGTTTGACGACTTGACCCACAAACACGACACTATCCGGCAGTCTTTAGATGCTGCCAAAAACGAATTGATTGACAAGAATCGAACTAGTTCGGAACTGGTGGCCCGCGAGCACATGCTCGAAAGTTTGGAAAACGAAAAACGTGTCACCGAATCCCAAAATGCAGCTGTAATAATTTTCACGATATTCATGTGTATTTTTGTAATAATTGAAATTTGTAGATTATCGAGGAATTAGAGGATTTACGTTTGAAATTACGACAATCTGAGTTAGATCATGTGAAAAAAGAACAACTTCTACGAAAAGAAAGCATCGAATTGGTTGGGAGATTGGAAAAAGCTGAAGCTAGAAATGAAGAGTTGTCTCAGTCAGTGTTGGAAGTCAGCAAACCACTGGTGAGGCAGTTGGAGTCATTGCAAGCGACCTACACGATAAAAACTTCAAATTTTGAAAAAGTTGAACAGGAACTCACTTCAAAAATATGTATAGTTTAGGAAACAGTTGAACGATTAATTTTTTGTGTAGATGAATTTCAGGTGAGACTGCAGGCGGCACTTACCTCGGAAAAACTCATCCGAGAAGAATGCGGGGGACTGAGATCTAAAGTTGCTGAAATTGAATTTGAATTGAGCAAGTTGAGACATGAAAATGAAATGATGACCATACAAATTGAACAAAATTGTACTCAAAAACACATAACAGAACAAGAATTTAGGAGGTAAGACTGTTGTTACTGGTAGAAATACAAGTTAGGCTAGAATTTAGAAAATGCCGCGTACTCCGTTGTATTCGCGCGCTCTGTAACCACCAAAATCCATTACGTACCAATTTCAAGAACCACAGTGAATTATCAGTAGTTTCTTTTACTGTGTTTGAAAAATAATGATATTGTTGACGGCATTTAAAATATCGTTACAATAAAATAAAAATTTGTGATAAGTTTTGGGCGCTATTTTTAAAAGTACTTCACCGATCGACTTTAAAGTAGCAAATATCCAAGGCTGATGTTTATAGATTGTACAAATCGAAAAAATCCAGAAAATTCTTTTAGTTCCGGAGATCCGGAAAGCATAACCAAGGATTGACGTCCCCATAATTATGTTTAATTATACGCTAATGAAATTAACTTGTATCATCCGGGTGTACTTGCGGGGCGATAAGGCCACGAAAGTTTATTATCTCGTCGAAGAAATCTCTAAAACTAAATGGAATTTAATGAGTTTAGCTTGAAAGATAATTATGTATTCTATTGTGATGGCCGAAAGAATAGAACAAAATAAAAAAATGTGCTAGATTTTTGGATTTGGATGCTATTTAATTTGAAGTTTGAATTTGAAACACGGTTTTCCATGTGTAAATCAAAAACTGCTCTTCATGTATTTTGATATGGACCGCGTACAGTTTTCCGATCGAAGACGAAACGGCATTGTAGGTGCACAGTCGTGACACAGTCCTATATGTGAAAATCAGCCTTAATGCAACTCCAATCGAAGCAATAACCGCAAACTTATTACTTCGCGAAGAGGCTTGAGCTCTGATTATTTTTGTTTGGCCGATCCGAAGTTCCATATTTATGTCAAAAAGGCTCAAGGTTGCAAAAGTAAGGTTTATAGATTATAAAAATCGCAAAGAACTTACGTTTTGGAGATTTTTACAACGAATTAAATCATGGATCTACGTGCTTATAGCGCCCTACATGTACGACAAAGACGCAACATTGGATAAATAATTTAAGCATTCTTTTATATCATACTGAAGTTTTGTAAAATAATTTTGAAACGGCTTTGAAACTACACTCCCCTGTCTCTACCATCCTCTTATTCTCGGAAAATTTTATTGAAATCTTTTGCTTCGTTTTTGAAATAATATCTTGAACATGTGCAACATAATTATGTAAATCAAGCGTTTACCAGAAACTGAAGTGCAGTTAGAATGAATCATTATTACGTATACAGGGTGTCTCAGATCTCGCGCCCCAGGGAAAACAGGAGAAATCTCCAAAAAATGACAAAAAATGATCCATAAGAAAAAAAATTCTAACTTGAATCGTTATTCAAGAAAATAATATCTTAATTTGACCAATCAGAGTATTTTAAGCCATCCAGGTGAATTTCTCGTAATTGTTGCTGGTAGCATATTTTACTACGTTTTCAATGAAGTGGGCGACTATGACACTTTTGAAAAACGTCAGTGTCAAATGGACATTTAAATACCTCCAAAACGAAAATTGCTTAGCAATCGATTCTATTCACATTAACACCTGCAGTTGCCTTTCTGGGATTGGTGGATCTTGTGTGTTTCACAACTTTGTTATGCAAGCCATTAACTTTTCTTCATTTGCAATCGCGGGATCTAGATTGTCGTCGGCATTGGTCAGTTTTCTCTGGGGCGCGAGTTCTGGGACAACCTGTATTTCTTTGAATGCCATTACAGACAAATAACTTTGTGTCAGCATTACTTAGCTCAATCCTTTTCAGAGAAATCAACGATTTAAAAGAAAAGCTAAGACTAGAAGAGGAAAAGGTCAAAGAGTATTCAAAAAATACATTAACACTACAAGACTCATTGGCTTTAGAGAGAACTGCTCATGAAATGGAACGAAATAAAAGTGTGGCATCACAGGTTTACTTGATCAATTTTAATGAAGACCTGTAATGAATGAATTTATTCTAGGAACCACTCATAAATTTAAGTCGATCATCTCCACACACTAGCAGTAATTCTCCCACGTTAAGTTTGGGTAAAGCTTCTATAGCTGAATCTATGGAAAGCTCATTTTGGTCACAGGTAAGTTATGAATACGCTGTTAATTACATGATCTTATTAGTTATTTTTTACGGTAATCTTTGAAATTGTTCCGGTTATTGGTAGAGTGTCTAAATAATTAAATTTGTAATTAAAGAATCAAGTAAACAATTTTTTTTTTGAAATTATCAGGAAAGTAGCACTTTCTGTACGATTTCGTTAATACAATTTTTATTAACAAAATTCTGCGATTTTTACAACCAAGTAGATATTTACTTTGTAGCACTACTTAGTGTGCTATAAAGTAATAATTTCAGCTATAGTTTGATGACTATAATAAAATAACGGCGCACGATATTAGAAAAATATATTTGATCGTATTCAGGGTGTTCCAAAAAAGGGTTCAACACTAATGATAATAATAAGAAAGAGACAAGGGGTCTATAAGCATACGGCGAAAAATCTTTCCTAAGGAAGCTGCAGACTCCTAAATGTGAGCATCTATGAACAATTTTTATTGAATATACAGGGTGATTCTTAATGAATGGTACCTTAGAAGTATCTCGAGAAGGGAAAAGGGAAAAAGTTTGGTCATCGTCCTAGCGAGGTACGATCATTCAGCATTAATTTTTTTAAGCTCGAAATTGAAACTTTTTGCGCCAGTAATCATATGTAGAAGTTGGTAGAGCGCTCTAAAGCGAACCAACTCATAAAGCACAAAATGTAAAACCGAAACCAATAAAAATATAAATTTATTATTTCTAGGAGGAACCATTTGATGTGGGTCAGGCTCCCCGTTACACCAACATGTTCGAGATGCAAATGCTCCAAACTAACTTGAAGCAGCGAGAAGGTGAAATGCAACAGCTTCAATGGGAACTCAATAGACGAGAACAGGAACGTTCCTTGTTGAATTCCGAAATTTCATCTTTACTAATTCGACTAGATGATCTCCAAAGCAAATTGTCCGATAATGCAAATGTGACTAATCAATTAGCAGGATTGCAACAACAATACGATACTCTTTGCCAGTTGTATGGAGAAAAAGTTGAACAAAATGAAGAACTCAAACTAGATCTACAGGATGTTAAGGATATGTACAAAAGTCAAATCGATGAGCTTTTGAAGCAGCAAAAACACCAGTCATAATAACCTTTTATACAAAGTTTTAAATATCGAAATAAGTTTAGGGTTGAATCGTTATTTGTTTTGTGATATGTTGAACTTATTTTTGTTTACGATATAACTTCACTGCTACATTATTACCGGTGCTCGGAGTTAGGTTGCTGTGAATGTTAACAATTGCACTTGGAGAAATTTACCTGTGATAATTCTAACCTTACCTACATTATTATTACTGTATTATAATTAAGTGTACAGATTTTATTCAATTAGCATTATTACATTGAAATATGTTAATTTAAAATAAAACAAATAGTGGAAAAGACAAGCCTTATTATTTGCTATTTGTATTAAAAACAAAATATAGTAGAACTTGGAATTATTTTTACCCACAACTAGTAAAAAGCATTGTAAAAGTTCAAACCCCATTGCGCGCCTATTTTGGTAGTCATACACTCTCAGGAAGTAATAAAAAGTCATATAATATATAGTTGTGTTATACTATACTTAAGCTGGTGGTGCTGAAAAACTGCAACAGCAGACGCACCACCATTTGATTGGATGTACCCCAAACAATCAATAAATATTATTATTATATGTTTAAGCGGTTTTCAATATTCTATTCAATCCATTTCCATTAAAAAAAACAAATACAACATAAGATACAGCATAAAGAAGAGCCCAAGAAACCTCCTAACCACCCCGCTACTAAATAAATTGACGTTTGTCAGACCTTTATACTTGACAAAAATTTACTCCAACATATATGATCAAAATCACGCCCCAAAGAGTAATAGCCTGTGCCCGACTGTATAGTCTCGATTGCGAATAAATATAGAAAATATACATGTCACATAAAGAAATAAGACCTTTGCCTGATACTTGTTCGTATTTTGGACAAATAATCGGTCTTAAACATAGAACACAAAAATGGAACCTTTGCCTGATACTTGTGCGTACTTCGACAAATAATCGGTCTAAGACTAAGAAACATATTGCACAAAAGAGACCCTTGTGTCCGATACTTGTTCGTATTGTAGACAACCAACCGGCCTAATAAACATATTACACCCTCTGAACTCAGTTCAGAGGGTGTAATAAAACTCATCAGTAGACTTGTAACAAAATTTAGTACAGCATTTTGCGATTTTAACGCGTTCACTAATAGACAGTCACCGAGTTATAATTTAAATCTCAACGTCGAATCTCGATAGAAATAGATGATTTCAGGCTCGCGGCCGATAACATCCACCCCAATAAAACAAAAAGTTCTAATCTGCCCATAATACCCCACGTCAACGTGCCTCTATCGTACCAGCTCTACTCGCTTGGCCACTCTGTCAAAACCACGGTTACAGAATTACACCGCCAACCTCCCTGAACTTACTAAAGCCTGCACTTAACGCGACGATGTACCCCTCAAGTTGTGTTTCTGACTCTACAGATGGCGCTGTTTCTTGGCCCAAAATAATTTATGACACAACCCCATGGAAAAGAAGATTTACTGGGTCCTAATCGGCAATAAACTTTGGTCGACTACCTTCCGTGAAAAGGTTCTCTTATCACAATACATGCCATCTGGTAACTGCCACGAGGCCTGTGACGAGGTTGTCGGCGAGTTGGTTTCCGAAATTTACGTCTACAGACAGACGTTCACCGAGATATTGCTCCTGAAACATGCGCATTATGTACTTCGCGCATAGAGACAAAACACTTCAAAGATAGAGCACTCGAGGGTTGTTGGTAAGGTAGCCGCATGGGATAGTGGCTGAAAGTGGACGGTCGAGGTCGTAGGTTCGGTTCTTGGCCCAGGACAAAGATTTTTTCCATTTTTTTAGAGGCACGCGAAAAAGTTTTGTACAAGGTCAGTTCTGGGCCCTGTAATTTTTTTTTAAAAGCACGATTAGAAATTACCACTAAAAGATGTTTTACGTTTTACATAATGCGGTTATTGTTTACTTACCCACTTCTGGATTTTCAAAAAGCCAATTACAGCAAAGCATTCCTTAACATTTATATATTACGGAAATTAATATCTATTTTTGTGCAAACCACTTCTATTTTTACTCTTATTTTCTTTGCCTTAGCACATCTACATCTCAAAAACCAAGAAGTGGACATTGTAAACAATCACCCATAATGCGCATGTTTCAGGAGCTCCGTGGAACGTCTGTCTCTTACAACCTTGTCCGCGGCGTCTTTTATAGAGACCTATGTCCTATAGCGATTCCACAACCGCTGGATGCCCGATGGGCTCACACCAACACCTCTTGCAACTTGCCGAATGGAAGTTCCATTTTCAATTAGAGCAACACCGCGTGCAATGTCCACCTCATTGAGATACCTCATTTTGATTTTAATACTGGTTAGATGACACTTAATGTCAGTTTTGAGTAAGACAATCAACAAAGAGTCGCATTACATTCACTTTGATTTTCGTAGTTTTATTAATTTTCTGTTCAAGTCTTTAGAAGAAAGGATTGGTTGAATGTTGCTGCAATTGTTTCTTATTAGATGACGGAAACATTATTGAATAATAAAGACGTTTCCATTATTGGTACAGACCAACTCCAACTAACCATGAGAAAAGCTGTTGTTTCAAAAAGACGTAGTTTTTGTCTTTCTTAGGAATGTGACCAACTAACCCTTAAAAAAACACACAATTATTACTTTCAAGTTCAGGGGCAATTGAGAATCACTAATGCAGTGAAATGTTATTTTATTGGGTACAATGAGTTTGAGGAAAATAATCTATTTATCAAAGAATCTCCATGCCGATTTTGTTTTCTTCATTACCACCGTAACCGCCGGACAACGAAAATAAACTATTATGTTTGTCGTGGTTGCTTTCGTTCTTCGTTCCCCATCATTTCAGTTTATTTATGGTAACAGATAAGGGATCATAAAACTGACCGCAAGTGCACCCCTGATCGACGGTGACAGGTCCGTGACAGCTCAAACTTTGAAGCGCCACGTGGTGGCTCTACACCGAACTAAATTTAACATGGCAAGCATAGGACCGTAGGTTGTCGATTAAGATAGACAGGAGACTAATTAACTTTTCTTAAAAATTTTTTAACTTTTGCTAATGGCGCTTTAAAATCTAGCTATTAACATATAACCGCATAGAAAAAAATAATGGCAACGTTGATTAATTAATCATAAAATCAAAATTTCAAACTTTAGCCGGATTTTGAGCTCGTTATTTTTTAGATTACAATTTTTTGTATACAAGGAAATGATCAAGTCCTCAAAATCTTCGGTTGTAACCGCGATATAACGTTCAAAAGATTGCTGCAGACGTATTCTAAATTAACTATTACCACTTTGTTAATTGAGGTGCATACTTCAATTTTACGGTAGTATGTAACTGAAAGATTCCTTTATAATATTTAATAAAATGTATTTTTCTAACGCCATAAGTTTTCATACTACAGTGGTATAAACTCGAGCAAAATTTGGCAAAATGTCTCCTTCGCCACCTTAACACTTTCTGCTATGACTAAAACATATTTACTAAAACCCACAGGGTAATTTTCCTTCAAGGAGATAAAACTTTAATTTAACAACGTTAGGACTACCTACCTAAGTACAAGATTATTTCTAAATCCAAAAATCACGGAAATTCTCAATAAATTCAGGTAAAATCGGAAATTACCTCTAAAAACACCGAAAACGCGATAATATCTCTCACACAGGTTTTTATCCTTGCTCCCGAAATTTACTCTTTTTAACATATTGTAAAGCATTTGTTAACAATTTACCCGGTGCGAACCTCCGTTAAACCTATTTCACACCATTAGTCGGACAAACCTCAACTTGTTCCAAAGGATTAATGGTAGTGGAAAAGACTACTTTTTACAACAAGTTCCACGACTTTTCTGGTTTCATAGATTTGGACATGGTGTTGATCGTCCCCTCCGCTGGTCTTGGAATACTCGAATTCGCCGTGTTCAGTAAGTTGGAAAATTGAACGGCCGTTGTTCCGACGTCAAAACCTTTACGTTTTTCGGAGCCCCGGAAAAGTTGATATTTGCGAAAATATTAGGTACTTACGAAATTGTTCGAAATTGGTCAAAAAGTATTGAAGTCAAACTCGATGTGCACTTGGGCAGGGATTCACCTAGATCTTATTTTCAGTAGTGGTATACATTCTTCAACTACTGTCTTCCGAAGACCCACGTTCGCGAATTCATCTTATGTTGTTCACTACAAAGGCGTAGAAGGAAACATACTCGAAAAAAAATTAAGCTAAAATTTTTCTCTAACGTATTTTTGGACTACCGAATTGCAGCACCAACTAAAAATGTTAGAAAATATGAGATTTTTAGACTAGAATCCCACTCGCTTGCGGTGCGATTATAATTTTCGGGAACGTCTTTACATGAACTAAAAATTTATGGATTTGCGAACTGTGGCTTAATTGTTATTTTGTGTTTGACGATTCTTTTTCTTCAGTTCAATTCAATATATTCATTAGTTGGATATTTTTTATTGATGGATTGCTAAGATCGTCTACACTTGTCTCGAGCCAATTTAAAACTTTGTTTTCTAATAATATACCGAAGGATGAGGGCACTTTCGAGCTACGGTCAAATAAACTGGACACAAAAGCCCCCGTGCTTCGGTGTGAGGACCAAAATTATTTAAGTCTTCCTTGTCTTTAATCCCAATCTTCACCTATTCCCTCAACGGTTTTTTCTCGACATCCGACATATACAAGTATAAACAACATACAATTATTTCCAATAAGTCTCAAGAATTACGTGGAATTTTTGTCAAAGAGAACTACTTCCATGCTTTCACCATAATATCATTGTTTATACATCTTAAGAAGTAAGATGTATAAACAATGACCCTATATCACGCTTTGAGGTGGCGTAGCGGTATCAATGTAACTTGTTCTGACTCTAATTTATTAATTTTAATTTGTACTTGCATTTTTGAATATCCCTAAGGATCACTTGGTATCATTGCTCTCTTTGGGATCTCTCTGACCACTGCGTGTTTGGTCATCGCTTTCTTTGATTGTTCCAGAAAAATATCTCTAAAGTGTTTTAAAATGTGGACAACTGTTGAATAAAGAAATTCGTTCACATTTCGTTATCTATATATGGAAGGTAGTTGGTCTACATTACCTCCACCGTTCCACTTATTGTCTCCACTAGCCAATGACGTATTTGTTATCTGAAAATTATATTTGCTAGTAGTTCATAGCAGCAGTCAAATGAATCTGTCAAGTTGTCAACTGTAAATTCAAAATAATTTCAAAATTTTCAGTTGTATGCTAAAACATGTCACCACTCAACTTCATTCTTATCTTAAAACCACAAATATAATTACTTTCACATGGAGATCACAGGAACATGCCGACTTTGCGGAGGAAAATTAAGTTTCAAACCCGACAATCCTTATATTCTCGGAGAGCATTTAGTCAAAAAGCATCCAGAAGTTGAAATGACATTCATTATACATGATGAAGACACCTTTGGAAAACGGCCATCGAGAAAAAGTCAAAGTAAGTAATTTTGACCCAGAAACCTTTAATAAACAAAATAATAACAAAATTTAATAAACTTTTTAAGGCAAAATTTCGTTATTTGGAAAAAGATCTTCATCTAGAAGTAAAATTAAAGTCAAGAACAAAAATAATCTTTACAAAACAACAGGTTAACGAAATGCAATTTTTAGTTATGTAGTTACAATTTGCTTTTAGTCGAAACTTGGCGACCAGGTGCTGCTCCTATTTTATGTCCTTCCTGCGGATCATGTGAACAACCTTACTTACGAAAGCAACGAAATAAAGTAAGGTTGCCGTTTAGCTAATGTTGCGTCCTTTTCGCTCAATTTGGGCGTTATAGGCACGCCAATCTATGATTACGTTTTACAAATCTCTAAAACTGAAGTGAATTTTTTGGATTTCCTTCTTGATTTTTAAAATCTATAAACATTGGCTGCGGATATTTGCTAATTTAAAGACGATGGTCAAGTACTTTTCACAGCCATGTGAACGACGTATAAAATTTGGTACAAAATTTTCATTTCATTTTGAAGCTATTTTAAAGAGTTTTCCTCCTTAAAATAGCTTCAGAATGAATAAATAAAGTCGGCAAATGTCCTTAACAATAACATTATCTTTCAACCAAAATAAAAAACTTCCGAAAATGTCTTGTGGATTTTTAAATTTGTGCTATTTGTCTTAAGTAAAAGTTATCTTGATTAATTAATGACTAATTAATTAATTTCCAGATTGCCCATAATTCTTTAGGAGCCTTCTTTCTAATGGGCTGTTGGCCGCTTTGCTTCATCCCTATGATGATGTGTGGAACCAGCGTTACTGTAGCTTGCTGCAGAAGATGTGGTTACGTTTATGGAGTATATAATCGACGTAAAGGAAAATTAGAATCCTCACCCAACAATCTGAAAAGAATTGACACACCAACGCCGCCAATTTGTTAATAAATTCTATCGAGTTTCACATGCATTATTACCGATTTCTTTTCCATAATTTAAATTAAAAATTTTTTATTAAGCAACCTTGTCTGTTCAAAAAACATGACGTAATTTTGAAAGTTTTCAAAATCCTGCCAAAATGTTCGACAATTTTGTTAAAAGTTATGAATGAAGATCAAAACGCAGAAATTGATGAAGCTACACTCGAAATATCTAGGATACTCCAAGTAATCGTAAATTACGCTGTAGGTTTTGATGACGACACAACAGGAACGATAGCATATCAAGTGCCAACATCTCTCCTACAAGTTCCAGATACACAACAAATTCAACAAACACAATCAGAAATTACGTACGAAATATACCGAGCTACAGGTCAGTTATCCGAATCTGAGAGTTATGCAGATATAAGATTAACCAGTAAAACTTTTACACAACTTCTTGGAAATGTTCCACCAAGTTACTCGACAGTAATCAGACCAGAGAATCCTTTTTTGGATATAAGACGGAATGCTAGATCTATGGAAGTGCAACGCACAAGTCCCTTCTTGACCAGGGTACCTCCGCCGACATATGGGGAAATAGAATACACTTGGTTTAGAGCCATCAACAATACTTCATGTAAGTTAAAAGAACACAATGCTTGTGTCTACTAGTGTAACTTCCAGCTGAACAAATAATGTTTGGGCCTGATCCTATATATATGTGGTGCACACGATGTTTCGCTGCTGTTATAACAACCACGGAGTCCCAAAGATCAAAATTTATACATCTCACAGCCGTTGCTCTATGCCTTTGTGGTTGTTGGCCCTGTTGCTTGCTGCCTTATTGTATTAGCTCTTGCAAAAACACCAACCATTATTGCCCAGAGTGTAATTTGCTACTTGGAACATACAGACCTTGGTGAAACAGTAGTAAGAACAATTATCTTTACAAAATATTTTAATAAAGTACGGCGGATTTGATATAATTTACCTACCTACCTACCTACTCACCACTTTATGTAAAAATTTTAAAAGCGTTTTGGGTAATTGTTTACAATTTCCACTCTTCGCTTTTTGTGCTGTTTTTTTTGGAAACCATCGTAAAACATCATTAGAATGCCATTTTGAGCAATAAAATGTTGTGCAAATGATAAATAATTTTATGCAAAATTTATAGGGAAAAAAAAAGATGTGCTAGGGCAAGGAAAATGAGTAAAAATAAAAGTAGTTTGCACAAGAAAAGATATTGATTTTCGTAATGTATACATGGTGACGAATGCGTTGGTGTAATTAGTTTTTAGAAAGTCGAAGAGTGGGTAAAGTAAACAATGACCGCGTTTTGTTCCTTAGTTACCGTTTTATTGTTATAGGACACAGAAGCGTTCGTGCTCTTTGCAACACCACGACTTAAATTTAAAAATTTACTTTGTGTTGTTTTAGAGAAATAACATATCAATAATTATTGAGGGACTTTATTGTTTGTTGCGCAATCAGCACCGAAGCGCGCTTAACGCCGAATGCATTGTTATACCATGCAGATAAGTACTTATCTACATAGTACATATAACAATTAATTAACTACTTGGAATTCATTTTAGAATCGATTTAAGGCTCCTCTCTACCCAAACGGGTATAGGGAATTTCAATGTTAATGCGTGCCACGTTAGAAGGCAAACGGTTTGATTTTTTGGAGTAAGGTTTGCGTTATTTGAAAATATGATCCTTTATCTACACATGGATCACGTAGTTTTGAAATATCTAGTATAAACAAGGCACAATTACAGTTTATTTATTGCTATGTTTTAGCTAAAATTAAGTTCGACATTTATTTGACAATATTTTTGGAACTACAAACTTCTTCATAAGCCGTGATCAAATTGTACCGCAGCCCCACGGGTCATAGGGAAATAGCACGCAAAATTATATTTTGGAAATAATATCTCCCCAGGTAAAACTACGTAAAAACTGAAACTGTGAGAGGGGTTACTGAATAGAGGGGCACATTAATTTGTAAAATTCATAGCAAATTACGAGTTGGAAACTTGGAAAATAGAATTTTTAAAATACTACATGTCACGACTGATTAAGTACTAGCGTGAAGAAAATTTCAACGCCTGCCTCGGTAGTGTTTGTTTTGCTACGTTAGTTTCTTGACAGGTTCATTAAAATTAAAACGTTTTTTTAAAATGATTAGAAAGTTACTGAGCTTCTTATTTCTAACTATTGTTGAAAAAAAAAACGAAAAAAAGTGAACATTGCATGGGATGTGAACCCAGGACCTCCATGTTTGGAAGCAAATTTTTTGCACGCTAGTACTTAATCAGTCGTAACATGTAATATTTTTAAAACTCTTCTTCCCAAGTTTCCAAATCGTAATTTGCTATGAATTTTACCACTTAATGTACCCCTCTATTTAGTAACCCCTCTCACACTTTCAGTTTTTACGTAATTTCACCTGGGGAGATATTATTTCCAAAATATAATTTCGCGTGCTATTTCCCTATGACCCGTCTGCCCTGGGACACCCGGTATGTCGTACTCACTTAGTGAAATTGGCCATTTCATGAAAAGGATGTGCACTTCACGAAAAGGATTAGGGCAAAGAAAATTCTTTTCATGAAGAGGACATTCTTTTCATGAAATGTACAATTTCACTAAGTGAGCACGACATATATATGTCAAAAACGCTCAAGGTTGCCATCGGGCGAGGAGGACTCTTAAGCGGAAATTTATCAAATAAAAAATACGTGACACCCTATTTCAATATTTATTTGCTTCATCTCCCTGCAAAAGATCAGTCCACAAAATTGCTTTGTTTTTGAGTTGATCATACAACTAAATTGACAGCTCCTCGGCCAAATGCCCGCATCCTTGTCGCTCTCAATGGGCGATAGACCGATGTCAGTCACTGATTGCGTCAAGTCAGGCTTCAAAATTAAAGGAAATTTTCCGATTTTTAAAACCTGTAAACATCAGCCTCGGAGGTGATCTATTTTTGAAGTCGATCGGTCAAGTAATTAAAAATACATACGCCAGTGAGTAGGTAAAAAATTTAACATTAATTCTAACATTTTTTAAACTTTGCAGTGTACTATGTAACGAATCGAAACGGAACTATAAAATTTTGCAACTCGATTAACGTCGGCATCATTGAGAAAATCGGAAAAATTTAAATTAAGCGATATCTCGACGAGAAAAAATGTAACATCGTTGCAAACTCGATAGAGTTTTTATTACAATATTCAAAATGCACAGCAAAATTTGCAGGAACTTATGAATTAAGCATAATAGTTAATTATCATTAATAAACATTTACGAATTCAGTCATTCGCAATTGACATCTACACATGTGACGTTTTTTTCGAATCGTTTTTACCTAAATAACTATTGATTTTGTTATAGATTATAAAAAATATACCACGCCGTCACCGAATAGAGTTGCAAATTTACAGAGTCTTCTAAGGCGATTTTAGCAAGTTGATTGTAGTTTTGCAAGCATGTTAATATTTTTGCTGGAAAATTAAATGAAAAAATGTTTATTAATGATAATTAATTATGGGAACAAATATAATGTACACCAAATTAAACCATACATCCCTTGCACTGTCCACCAGAAAATTTAATGAGCATCAAAAAATACAAACGAAACCGAAATTATTATACATCAGAAAATGAGAACAGCACCACTAAAATAACTATAATGTGCGTATTGTTTTACCATTGCTTACATTTTAAATTCTATATGTCTATCAATTTTACTAAATGTTCACCAAATTTAGAACGCTCAAGTTACGTGTCCGAGCTGTACGTAATAAATATTCGCGCTATCCATTTATATTTAGTGTTTCTCAAAAAAACTATTTGTGCGTCAAATAATTATTCTATTACTCCAAAAATGAAATATGTTCGCGCATCTCTCCTTGCCGCTTGCGCTTCCAGACAAGAGGCACGCAAAAAAAGTTTTGTACGAGGTCAGTTCAGGGCCCTGTAATTTTTTTTTAAAAGCACGATAAGAAATTACCACTAAAAGAAGTTTTACGTTTTACATAATGCAAGCCAATTACAGCAAAGTATTTATATATTACGGAAATCAATATCTTTTTTTGTGCAAACCACTTCGATTTTTACTCTTATTTTCCTTGCTCTAGCACATCTACATCTATAATTTTGCATAAAATTATTTACCATTTGCACAACAGTTTATTGGTTGTGTATTTTGATCAACAAATAGTATTTTTAACTGCTAAATAATATAAGACACTGTCGAAAATTAAATACCTGGGTATTATGTTAGAGTTAAATGCGGAATAAAATTTGGTGAACATTTAGTATTTACGGTCAACAAAAGTTATTTTGGCGAACAAAATATATAAGAGGCCAGCATTATGTCAATATTTGGTTGTCGCTTTAAGATTATGTATTTTCTTAGTTTTGGTGAGCATTTAGTAATTTTGGGAAATGAAAGTATTTTTTGTATGAAAATATTGGGTAAATTTAGTAGGCGGTTAAATACGACCCATTAATTATTATGCTTAATTCATAAGTTCCTGCAAATTTCGCTGTGCATTTTGAATATTGTAATAAAAACTCTATCGAGTTTGCAAGGCTGTTACATTTTTTCTCATCGCGGATATCGCTTAATTTAATTTTTTCCAATTTTCACAATAATGCCGACCGTTAGTCGAGTTGCAAAATTTTATAGTTCCGTTTCGATTCGTTACACATTACACAGCAAAGTTTAAAAAATGGTAAATTTTTTAGTTATCATGTCTCTATTCACTGGCCTAACAGTCAATTTGAATTTGGTGATACATCTAAGATCACCGAGAAGATCACTTTTAGAAAAATCAGTAATGCATACGAGGAAATAGAAGGTCTGAACAAGAATACAGCCAATTCTTCATAAAACCATGTATTACAACTTCTAAACAAAATCAAACTAAACAAATTAAATACCCTAGATAAGTAATATAAGAATGAAACTACATCTACGAACCAAGTAGTCGTAAGATAAACGTTATTTTTAAATAGTTATGCATCAATTTCAACTCGCCGGTTGCTTCGGGTATAGCGGGCAGATCGTAGCAACTCGGTTGTGGTGTATTTCATCTGCCGGCGCAAAGTTATATCGGAGCAACTTTTGCGCCGGAATTTGCTACGACCTTCCTAGGCGATATAGCGGCAGTTTAGCGCGGTGTTAGTGATAAAAATGGCGGCCGTCGATCAGCTGATTGTAGGCATTGCCTTCGATCTTTTCGACGATTCAAGTGATTTCGACGGTGATGACGGTGGAATTAACGTGCATTTCCGACGAAATGTGTTTTAGACCTTGGATATTTCCGAGGCATTACTTTTTCAACGTACAAGATTAAACAGACAGGTGTTCCAGTATGTTTTGAATTTGTTAACCTCAAAATTGGATCAAAACGAACGTAGCAGTACTTCAACCGTCATTATTACCACTCGGTGAGTATTCAATTGATTGTCGGCCCGGATCTGCGCATTTTTAATGTATTTTCCGAGTTTCTAGGGAATAATCACGACGCCTGCATCTGGAATAATTTGGCTGTACGGGCCGCGTTAGCAGAAGGAAATCAAGACTTTCCTGTTGGCTGGTTAATTGGAGATTCGGGGTATCCGCAAGAACCGTGGCTGATGACGCCTCTACGTAATCCTACAACTGAGGCCGAGCAGCTCTACAACTCCGTTCACATTTCTACAAGAAATTGTGTAGAACGAACCAACGGAGTACTCAAAAGTTGCTGGCATATTTTGGACAGCACTGACATGAGGTAGACTCCTGGAAAGATTTTGTGGTGGCTTGTTATGTTCTACACAACATATGCCTCGACTTCAATTTGGAAGTAGAGGATCTACAAGATCATCCCCTGGCCCATGTTGGTCCCCAACCAGGAGATCTCGGCGCACCCTAAGATAATTATTGTGCCCAATTAATCGAACAACATCTTTCATAGTTTTTAGTGCCCCCCTGTGCTTATAACATTAATTAATACCCCTTCCCAGTGCTTTGTGACATGATGTATTATTAAATAAAGCTTTCACAATCACAACCTGTTTTTGTCCTATTATTTAAATTTGAGGAAAATTTGGCTTAATTATTTGGGTTAATCATTGTGGAAATGTGATAGCTAGAGAAGTAGATTCAAAATAGGTACTGGAAATAGATAAAAATGGCAGGAAATAAATCTATTTTTCGAAGTTCCCGTGCATCCTTTTACACTTTGTTCAAAATCCAACATTTTCTTTTATACCCTAGATTTGTACACCATACTTTTTTATTCGTTTGTGCTTCCTATTTTTGCACAAACAATAATAAATTATTAATTGTTGTTGGCACTATTGTTATTTAAAATTAGAAAAGGAATAGGTCTTTGATAGATTTAAATTTATTGCTTAGAAAAGGACTTAAATAAAACAATCAATGCAGAATATTATTACTATTATTCTAATTAGCATTAGGTATATCTGGAGTTCATTTGAGTGTACCTAACACCAACAGTTTGGAATACAATCAAGCAAAAGTTGGAAATTTTCAAAATTATCACGGATTTTCAAATTTTAAAATACAAAAACTACACAATAGTTGTTCATTCACATTCAAAATCATTATGCTTACGTTTTATCCCCCATTTCGACGATTTCAAAAGATGATTTTGAATATTAAAACAACGAAAATCCAAAATCGCGTCAAAATTAAACGAAAGAAACGTCAAGTTGCGTCAAAATGGCGAAAATGCGAAAGCGCGTCAAAATTTAAACAAAAGAACGAAACGTCAAGTTGCGTCGACCTTGCTTCGCTGTGAGTTATACCGATGCAAGTCTGGCGAAGCAGTGACATAAGGACTTGAAATTCGGAATAAGAAACGAAGCAGAGCCGGCGCAACTGACCGTAGCAACGTAACTTTTGCGCCGGTATTTTATTCCGGTCGCAACTCGAGATGAAATTGACACATTAGTAAATATGTAAGAAACGGCATAGAAAAGATATCTAAGAAGAGAAGGTATCGTAAACGCGACAATTTTTACTTAGCTGACTGTATTTACACACAGCCAATTAACTAATTATCTATATGTAAATACAGTCTCAGTACCGCAGAATGTTGGATGGTACGACAAATTTAATAACCGAACCTACCATCGGCACAAAATTTCAAATACATCAAGACTCCATTTTAAAACACAGAGACCGTCGAATTACCGACGCTTGTCAACTCTGACATTACTGTTGATAATAAAATGAAAAGCAGGATTTTAACTTTGAAACACTTTACTATTTGCAAGGGGCTGAGATTTACCGATAATACAAGAACGATGGCAATTAAAAGAACAAAAATCTCGATTTCCTCAGATTTGCATCCTTGTAACAACAATAAAACTGAGCGACTTGATCCGAGTAGCAAGTATAGTTAAAGATGGCGCTGCTGCTTTACCCACGACGACCACTGCGCGCTGACGCATGCACGTTACTAGTACTGTAAGGGAGATCCAGACAGCATACGCTGCCCCGTCCGCGCGCTTCACACCCATGGAGTCCAGCCCTCATACAGCAAGGCCAGATTCTCCAAATTGATGGACTCTCGAATCACGTAATCCACCTGAAAGAAAAAACAACCGTAACAACAATATATTCCTAAACCTAAGGAAAATAATAACAAATGAAGAATGGAGTATTATACTCACATTGAAATGTTCTTAAATACCGGATGTTCATTTTGAGGAAAAACGGGCATTTTCTGCTAAATGTGTACACTTTATGAAAAAAGTTTTTAATGGAAGCTATTGTACAAAATACAGTCTTCTCAAATATGCTTTTCAATATTTTTATCCACTTGTCATTTAATCAGAAATGATATCAACTTTATTATTTCAAATGGCAACACATTATTTTTTTACCAATTTCTGGTAGATAATTTAATTCTGAATCCAACAATGTATTACAAGGAGGTTGTTGAATAAGAAAAATTTTGAGAAAAATGACTGAATGTAAAATTACAATTTGCGGCATAGCCTTACTTGATAATTTGAAAAGTTCTCACGCCGAGACACAGGTAAGAAATAAGATAGAGCAATTATGGAATTATTGTTGAATGCAAATGATATGGCTTTAAAATAAATGTTCGGACTGCATTCTATTTTGTTCCATGCACATAGCACATCTCCTCCAAACAGCGTTAACGGAGTCTTATATTCAAAATCTAGCAGAAACGTAATTTTTTTGTAACTGTCAATGTCAATGTCATTTGCATTCAACAATAATTCCATAATCCCTCTATCTTATTTCTTCCCTGTGTCTCGGCGTGAGAACTTTTTACATTATCAAGTAAGGCTGTGCCGCAAATTATAATTTTATATTTAGTTATTTTTCTCAAAATTTTTCTTATACAATAACCCCTTTGTAATACATCGTTGGATTCAGAATTAAATTATCTACCAGAAATTGATAAAAAAATTATGTGTTGCCATTTGAAATAACAAAGTTGATAGCATTTCTGATTAAATGACAAGTGAATAAAAATGCTGAAAAGCATATTTGAGAAGACTGTATTTTGTACCATAGCTTCAATTAAAATATTTTACATAAAGTGTAAAGTTTAGCAGATAATGCCCGTTTCTCCCTCAAAATGAACATCCGGTATATGAAAATTAAAAAGAACTTACAAAACTTAATTATAAGAAGTTCAAACCCAAACAGTGACTAATATTCAAATATTGAAACACGATTACTTTAATTTAGCGGGATGATGACGTATTAAAACAAACAAATGACGGCTGGTGATTGGCTACAAATATTATTATCTTATTTCCACTCTTTACAGCATACAGTTTTGGTTCAAGACGTTACAAAATAGTATTTTAATATTTACGCGGCACAAATCAACATTTCAAAAAAATAGAAAAAGCATGACCCTTTTACTCACTTCAACCACACCACCCATATACCGGATGTTCATTTTGAGAGAAAACGGGCATTTTCTGCGAAACTATACACTTCATATAAAACGTTTTTAATGGAAGCTATTGCACAAAATACCGTCTTCTCAAATATGCTTTTTAACATTTTTATTTACTTGTCATTTAGACAAAAATGATATCGACTTTATTATTTCAAATAGCAACACATTATTTTTTTTACCAATTTCTGGTAAATAATTTAATTCTGAATCCAAAGACATATTACAAAAGGGTTGGTTGCATGAGAAAAATGAATGTAAAATCACATTCCGCGGCACAGCCTTACTTGATAATGCCCAAAGGTCTTAAGCCGACACACAGGTAAGAAATAAGATAGAGGGATTATGGAATTATTGTTGAATGCAAATAACATTGTCAGTGACGAAAAAAATTATGTTTCTGCTCGATTTTGAACAATAAGACCCCTGGTTACACCAAAATGTAACGCAGTTCAAACCGTTATTTCAAAGCTGTATCATTTGCATTCAATAATAATTCCCTAATCCCTCTATTTTATTTCTTACCTGTGTCATCAAGTAAGGCTGTGCCGCGAAATGCGATTTCACATTCAGTAATTTTTCTCAGAATTTTTCTTACATAACCTCTTTGTAGAATTAAATTATCTACCAGGAATTGGTAAAAAACAAATTAAAATAATAAAGTTGATATCATTTCTGATTAAATGACAAGTGTATAAAAATGTTCAAAAGCATATTTGAGAAGACGGTATTTTGTGTAATAGCATCCATTAAATAGCTATTTATGTAGTAAGTTGCAAAATAAAAGTGTTTTTCGCACCAAGATGTGAATATTACCAAACTCGGTTCGCTCGTTTGGTAACACGTCGTGTGCGAAAAACACAAATTTTGCAACGTACTACACACAAGATTTTTTATACAGTTCACGCCAGAATTGTTAAAATTGTAAAAAGAAAGAATAAAATTGCACATGCTGAATTTCAAGTACAAACTTGTGATTCTGTGGCAAAGTAGAGCTGAGACCGCCTTTTCTTATATCGTAATTGTTTATGAAGGCAGTTCTACCAATTGGCAAGTCGACCTTGACTTCCCACCTCACAAAATTGCAAAGTTGCCGCAAAAATTTGCGACACCTCCGGCCCATGCTATTAAATATTTTTCAACCTTTGGTGATTTACATGGTCATCTGTAGCTATTTACTTCGAAATTCGATCAAAAGTGATCTATTTTGGCTTAATTAATGTTACGCGAGTCATAAATATTGATATTAACCATATTTCAAATTTTTTCCCGGGGAAATGACAGGTCGGATCGCAAAGTGACAGTTCGCAACTTTGCGGCGCCGAGATAGGGAAAATAGCGTGGCAACAAAGTTGCCGCAGAATCGCAACTTCCATACTTGAAATTGACCCCTTACTGCATAATCTAGTTGCACAATTTTTCGTTTCCGAGGAAATGCGACATGACAGAATCAACATGTCATTGATAATAAAATTGAGGTGTTTGACTGTTATTTTACATTTTGTATCTAGTGCAAAAAAATTACAATATAGTGAAAAAAAGCATGTCATTTCAACATGAAAATGACATTCGAAATGGTACTATTTCGATACGATTGTATAAAAAACTTTTTACATGAAGTGTATAGTTTAGCAGAAAATGCCCGTTTCCCCTCAAAATAAACTTCCGATATAAAAAAACAAAATTTGAGTTTATAACTCCATTGCTGACTGGCTTGAGCCCATGTTCAGTTGTCAACAATTGGTCGGACCGGTCCGATCTTGTGACATCATATTTTCCGAATGCTGACCTATTGCTGCTTAGTTCTGATGTGTGCACATTGCAGTCAAGCAAGAAAATTTGACAAAAATAACTAAATTCGGCGATGTTGCCAAGTTGGCTGTTTTGTTGGCTAACAACGCATCCTAATGGCAAGTGTCAAGCTATTTTTTTTGTATGTTGACGGTATAGTAACTACTTAAAAATCGCAGGTAACACGCTATACATTCAAAATTCAAAACTACTACGACATAATTTATGATCAAAAAGCTAAACACGTAAAATTGCATCCCCTTTTTTACTTTTACCGCAAAATACAAAATTTACAAAGTAAAAAAAACAAACCTGCTCCTGTGAACTATATTTTCTGCCGGGGTCTGGATCACGCCCTTCAAGCTTCATCTTCACTCTGCGCCACACGCTAACAGCGTAAGCGTTCCTTTGTTGTCCTTTGGTCAAGCTCTCTTGTTTTTGCGATTGTAGCTTAGCAGGATTGAAAACGCCAATTTGTCGCACAAACTGGGACCTACTTTCCTTCATTTCCAAATCCATCAAGTCGTTGTAAATCATCTCGGTTTGTTCTTCCATGCTTTTCAGAAGATCTAAAGCCTCGTTGGCGTCCTCAAGTTTAGCATCTTTCTTAAATTTGGAAAATAGCGTGTTAAAATTATCGATGTAGCGCCGATAATTAATGACAAACTGTTGTGTTTGCGTGCTAATATCTTCAATTTTTATCATGGATTTAATCAGCGGTTTAACTTCGCTCATGAGTTTGCAATGAACGTTATAAACATTTTTTAAATTCTCCATCCCCAAAATAAGCGAATCGTAAACACAAAACAAATTCACTTTTTCGTCACCCAATTTTGTTTGTGTATTTTCGATAGTTCCCGAAATTATTTCAGAAACAGCCTGCAGCCATTTTGGGTTCTTCGACAACTCTGGTGTTAACAAATTCATGATGCTCTCTTGAGTCGGTGTCATCACTTCGTGTTTCGAATTTGTATAATCACAAGCTATTCGCCATTTCTCAAAACTGTTCAAAAACAACTTATCGTAGTTCTTTGACTCGTTAGACGGAGTTCTCAATAGTTCATGAAGTAAAATCGTTGAACTTGCCGACAAAACTTCTTTGCTGATTCCCTGTTCCAAATTTAATTTTTCATCTCTAGAAGCAACCGCGTTTTCAAAAGCGGCCAATATTTCCAGAACGTTAGGGTTAGCACCTTTGGCCCAATTTAGTCTTTGATGGGCACTCTCTATTAACCCGCTTTGCTTTTCAGTAGCTTCGGTCAATTTTACATGGACTGTTTTCAAAGTAGCAGTTTCGGTTTTAAGATCTATAACAAACTTACTGCGAACTCCAGTATATAGCTGAAATTGGGCTATAATTTCCTCGTACATGAAATTGAAAACAGTTAACTGACCCTGAATTCGTAATGCACTCGATTGTAACACAGCAAGTTTCAATTCAAGTTTCTTTGGTTCTTGAATTTTCTCCCAAGCGTTTTTCAAATTAACGAAAAAGCTCGATGCTTGAGAAAAGACGTTATGCGTGAAAATTCCTTTCTTGAGAAAATGGTTCCAAGCTTTGTGGCATAATTCATCCAACGGTACTTTGCTTTCAGCTCCTATGTCTTTTTGTTCAATCTCATGAGCAACGTCCAAATTTAAGCGTTGTAACAGAAAACAAATAGTATACGCAATAGCTTCAGTCGTAATCCCCAACAGCTGCCTCGAAATAAAATCAGCAATAAATTGTCTAACTGGTTTTACGAGTTGTTCATCATTGAAAACTAGGCCCTTGCCGCTTGCTTTGAATGATTGGCACATTTCTAGCGTTAAGGCAAAAAATTCCGAAATTGCTTGAAGTTTCTTTAGAGCGAAAATATCTTCGAGGATCGCATGGACTTTTGGGTCAAAAATATGGCCGGCTATGCTTTTAGCTTCTTTGACTTGGTCGAGGTTTTTCCAAGATGATGGTATTTCTAGGTCGCGTAAGGTGCTGATTAGAAAGGTCATTTCTTGAGAGAGTTTCTCAAAAAGTCCGTTAAAACCCATCAGGAGCATTTTTCCGGAACTAAGGCCATCGGTTTGGGTTTCGATTAAAGCTGTGAAGTTGGTCTTGCACTGGGCGACTCTTTCTAGGATCAGATCGTACGAGGGCTATAAAATGCAAATCAGATTGAAGAAAGCAAAAACATAAGATTATAAATAGACATATATCGAGTGATTATTTTGAAAGAAAATAGATTTTTTCTGTAAATATGCAAGGTTTTCACAGCGCACCAGAACATAGAGATTTAGAATAAGATTTCGAAAAATTGCAATGTTTTACTTCCCACTACTGTATTTATATTTGCAAAAGCTTGATTCCTACAAATTAAAATTATATTCCAGGTGTATTATGCTTTAATAAATGTCACTAAGTTATACATATTCATATTATGCATAGTAGAACAACTCCACAAAGCTTTACAGAATTACAGATGTCAAAATATGGCAGTCGCAACGAGCAGAGAACTACATGTACTTACGTATATCAAAGTTATTCTCAATGCAGTGCGCTTCAGTGATTGTAAGCTTATATAACAAGACTGCACCCCGATCCACCAAAATGAAAGAGGCTGCAGATTAACAGCAAGGTGGTATGTAAACAAGAAAGCCCGTCACTCCGCTCAAAACATCCGGGGTACTTCCCAAAACTAAAAGTTATTAATCGCCAACTCCAAAATAAATTATTCGGATGTTGGTTTTAATTTCGAAATATTTCAGTGAAATGGATATTGGTGAGTATGTTTCTAAGTATCGCTTTGTGCTATCATTTAAACAGAGCCTTAGATTAATTAAATTATAATTAAGATAGGCAAGAAGTTTACAAAGAATGCAGCAAAACAAAACGAAGTCTACTAGAAAGAAAGTGTCGCGCAATTCAAGGATTTCTATCACATTATGAAAAGAGAATTCAGCAGGAAGGGAAGAATTGTTCATCTCCATAAGATAAAATGAAACAAATTTCAGGTCAAGCCAAAGAAAAAGCAAACCAATCAGTCCAATTAAAGTAAATCAAGTAAACTTGATGAACTGAAATGCAGTGAAAGGGAAATTACTTCGAAAAGTACGAAACGTAAACATTACCAAATACAATCTACATCAGTAAAACTCCCAAAAGATAAAGTTGTTTAAGTTTAATGATAACTATAAGTGGTTATGGTTCAAGGAGTCGTTTATACAGAGGGTCTTTATAGCACACCGAACCATAGGAATTTCAGTAAATTGTCATTTTCTGCTCTCCATTATTATAAAAGTTAGATTCCGCCAAATCGAGAAGGCTTATCCGCACATTTTGCGATATAACAGGTGTACCTGTACACTTTAAATACATTTTCTCGGTTAAAATTTTAGACAGGTTACTTGCTCGGCGAACGAATTATCCAGGACTCGACTTGTGATCCCTCGTGAGTCTGTGGCAAAATTTCGAACTGGAATTGTTAACAGCGCCGATTCAAATCTTCAGTGATTCGGTCGAGAGGCCCTGGGGGCACAATTGTAGAAAATTGGCAAAATCCAGGCTGTCTTCGAAGGAAATTCAAATGTTTCAAAGATTAAAGGGGGGTGGGGGGTACACCACCTCTAGCCCACCTATACCACTAATACAAAGTTTTTTGCAAAATGGGGGAAAACTTGACGTCTGAACGGAAAAACCGAGCGCTTCGGGGGAGATGTCATCGGATGGGGGATAGAATGGCAAAGATTGTGCATATATCAAGAAAAATTTATTTTAGCCAATAAACTCGGTATGCTCAAAGTATCCTTAATGTGGTTGCCGCGTATGCTTTCCGAGAAGTGGCATTCGATACCAATGTACTCGGGAGATGTTTAATCAACATTGGGGGGATTTGTGCGAATGACTGTGACATCTATGTCGTAGTCATTGGGCGTAATGCGTCATTCCATGAAACGCCGGCAATCGCGCTAACTAAGATCGCTAAACTAGCTGTTTTAGGGCAAGGAAAAGGTGAGGAGACTAGGCAATTTATCCTTCTCACCTTTCTCTGTGCTTTTCCTTGCCTTAAAACAGCTAGTTAGTTTAATGATCTTAATTACAGCGATTGCCGGCATTTCATGAAATGACGCATTACGCCCAATGACTACGACAGATATTTTATTAAACTTAAAAAAAAAAACAAGAAACACTTTAATTGGTCAAAACACCTCAATTTGCCTTTGCAAAATTGTGGTTTGTCACCTCGTTTCTGAAATATTTGCGTTTAAAACCAATAAGTGGTCCATTTTTTAAATTTCAGGTGTTTTGACCATTTAAATCGAGAGTTTCTCCAAAACGCTTGTCCAAATCAAAATTTCATGAAAGTAACTTTTTGTCTCAAATTGAATGCAAAGTTCTAGAATGTCACCAAATTTTGAATATCTCCAGTGGCGTCGAAACTGAGAGAAGAGAAAGAAGCACACTCCCCAATATCTATGCCACTGACAGTGACAGTACATGATAACTTATTTCATGTGCAAAACATGTGCAAACATTCGGGAAAATGGATCATAAGGCTTAGAAGTTAAGTCAAAAAAACTATTTTTGAAATTCAACTTTGAAGGTCTCTTTCTCCGTTATCAAGCGTTTTAGAGGGCATGTTTATTAAGAAAAGTACCTTTATTTTTTGATTTTATATCCGCCTCTTAAGTACAGTCATTCCGAGACACCTTTGTAAGAGTTTAGAAGTTTAGTACACCGAGTTACGTACATGTTGAACGTATACACAGCCACTGCGATTAACGTATGTAAAATAGACAGTCTTCTTGGTTAGTTTATAAGCTATACTCTGGTACGAAAATTTAAAAAGTGACTCATCAGCATCATTTGGAGCGTTGCGGGCGGACGCTAAATAGTAAGGACGTTGTGTGTATGATGCGGCAAATTGGTTGTGCATATAACTCGACAGCAGTGGCGTATCAGGAACAATCAATGCTACGCAAAGTGTCAATGCAACAAACGTAACTATTTTCGGTATAAAAAGAACTCTCCTAATCATTTCACTATTCTTACTGAATTATCGAGAACATGCAATCTTTCAGTTTCCAATTTTAAGTATATTCCATAAAACTTCTTATAGGCAGCTTACTGTGATAAACCCTGTATATTAAGGTGGATATAGATGTAAATTTATAATGAATTTAAAACCAGTTTAGTTTTCAGTGAAACTGACTTAGTTAAGCCCATGAGATTATAAATTGGGAACTAACTGTTAAATTCAAATCTAAAAGTAAATAATTTATTTAAAACTCTTAAGTGCATCGAAGCACCTTTGAAAACGTGGTAAATTAAATTTTCAACAAAATATCAAATTTCGCGACTTTGGCGCATAAATAAATATGTTAAGAACTTACATTAATATCCATTTGCATGTAGAGGCAAGGTAAGATTTTCTCAAGTTGAGTTATAGTTTCCGGAATTGTGGCTCCCAAACCCAAAATCAAGTTGTCAAGATCTTTTATCATTTGAATAACGGACATATCTTCGACCTGTATCTTCCTCATACTCTCTGGCAATATAATAGTATGAAAGTTGAAATGTAGCTCGTGCAATCCTTTGTAGACATTATTGGCAATCCGGATTCCATCCAACACTTGAACGAACTTCTTGTCTTCAGGCTCTTGCTTAAGAGGTAAATTGTTTATCATCTCTACAGCTCTAGTGCTGTTCAAGACGAGATCATCTAAAAACCAATCTCCATCTCTTGATGTCAGTTTAATCAACAAATCGCCGCTGCGGCTCGCCGTTGTTTCAAGAGTTAAAAAGCTTTTGTTAAGTAATGCCAGTTCATTAGCGGTAACAAACTCTAAAGCCATACTAGAGCCCCTTTCACAACTTAAAAAAGAGGATACACTCAATCTGGCGTTACTGTACAATGTCTCCAGCATAACGTCAGTTTCTTGACTTCGAATCTTAGTTAAGTCTTCGTATAATTTATTAACTTGCGCCACGGTATCTTTGTAGAGACTTTCCAAACTCAACGAAAATTGCATAATGTTATTAGCATTACTTAAGTCTAAGAAAGTGTGAAATTGTTCGTAAACAACGTCGCAACTCTCCCTGCCTCTAGCCTCGAGCATGAATTTGGACCACTTTGAATAAAGCCACATACGATGGCTTTCTATATATGACTTCGGACATTGTGACAAAATTGTGTGGTATTCCTGCAACAGCTGCAAACAACGCCGGATTGAAACGTTTTGAAGTCGCGACAGATGCTCCACTTCTGTTTCAGCCTGTTCACATTGAGTAATAACGTCATTCTTACCGGCGTTATGCAAAAATTCTCTAACTAAATCGAAAATGCTCATATCGTTGCTATTGCTTTCTAGATGAAGCAACCATTGAGATAGTTGTTGGCCATCCAATAATTTCAAAGCATCAAAATAATTGATTTTATGCATTTCAGAATCTGAAATAATCTTATCCAAATCCATCTTAGCAGTTTTCAAAGCATTTTGAGTTTCCTTGTAGAATTCATAACGTGACGGCAAAGTGTATAAACTGTGTTTATTACCACCATGCGCTTCTGCCTCTTTTACTAACGCCATCTGTAGGTGCAAATCTTGCAAGAGATCGTCGGTTTCATTAATTCTCTTTTGTATGTCAAGCCACAAGATGTATTTTTCTATCAGTAATGGAATTTCCTTCAAAATCGCCTCCCTGTAACCAAAAATATCAAATTTAAGAACTTTTACCAATTGTAACAACAAAAAACGCACTTGTTATCATTCCAGTCAGTTCTCAATTCTGTGCAACGGACATTAAACATGGAAAGAGTGACTTCCTTTTCTAGATCCCGCTTGCTTTTTCTCGAGGTAGTGGTGGTTACGCCTCCAAAACTTGTTCCTGCTAAAACTTCACCACCTACAGTCCAGTCGATTAGGGGATCGTAAACGAAAGCTTCCAATAGTGTTAGTAAGGTTTCACGCCCCTTTCGCATGGTTTTCAGAACGTTCTCGCAGGCCATCCGGAAAATTCCCTTAAAACAACGTTTTTAAGACTTTGCATTTTAATTATACATATATCATTAATTTGTTGTTGTAGGTAACTTTCATACTTTGATCGTATTTTGATAGTACGTTATCTACATTATCTGCTTTACAATTGACACAATAATCCCCTGGCTATGATAAAACAAAATTATTAATAATGTGAACATCATTTTATTGTTTTTGGAAAAGTTCTTATCGCGTTGTATGTTGTACATTGCGTGGCGTTCATTTGAGGGTTCATTTTAATTTAGTGCTGTATTAATCATTTTTTTCGTTAGCGGCAACAGTTCAAAAAGGTTCATAAATTATTGTGACCATTATAATATTATGCGACAAAGACGGTAATATTGTAAATTAAACAACGAGGTTGTACACACACTTATGCAATAAAAGTACATACTTTAACAAAAATCATAACAGGAAATGTAATTAAACATCTAATCAGAGCCATATACGCGAATTTAATAAAAATAAGCGTAGCTTGTAAAACACGTGCTCTTAAGCCCGGTATAGTGTACTAGTATAAGTACACCTTGCATGGTTTCCTTAATTTCCCACAAACATTGAAGATATGTCAACATAGAAAATTGGTCCCTCGCTTATGCTAGGGACAACAACATTCCACTGGGTTTGTAATTTTCGTTTTTCTTTTCAATAAAACTGTTTTACGACTTAAAATCTAGTATGTAATTTTATATTTAAATTGTGAAAAACATGCATGGGACCTCAGTTTAGATCAGAATCACTCCAATCAAGAACGATATTAAAAACTGCATGCCCATTGGTACGATTAAATCGAGAAGTCAGTGTGGTCGTAATTCCAGAAACTTTATTACTGCTGAAGCAATATCGACAGGGACGTAAACAAGGAAGTGCATGAGGGGCCTATGGCTTCCTCATTAAGATGAAAGGTCCTAAACTGAATCAAAGTTAAGTAATCAAATTTGTAATAACAGCAATTTGCATCAAGAAAAAGCTATGGAAAGCTTTTAACCACCTTCATGGAGCAATGTGAGGTGAATAATATTATCATTACTTTCGCACATAAGTGTTATCCAGAAATATATAATAAAAAATAGTACCGTAAGGATAGACTTCCGGGCCAAGGGTTACCAGGACCTAAAGCTCTCTCTTTCGAGCTACCGGGTCACCTTCTTTCAGTCAGTTAATATCTTTTTTCTACTTTGGTTCTGTAATAAAGCTATGACGACACCCAAAACAGTGCTGTAATAGCTTTTTGGGTTTCGTAATAGCGATAGTGCAATTGGCTCTTCTTAGGTTGGTAGTTGTGACCTTATGGCCGGTATTCACCAACTTGCAAAACTCTGTTTCAATATTTTAAACGCAGTTCTCGCTAGAAACGAAATTCATCATCTGCCAAATCTTCGATTTGGCCGTAAACTACGTTTTCGCGTAACTGGCCATTTTACGGGGGTTTTAGCTGATAAACGGCGTTTTCTTAAGGGTAGGGGGTGGAGGTGGTTTATGAGAGATTAGATGACAGCACACACACACCTGACTCAAAAGAAAAATGTTACAGGATCTATATCTCAAAGTCGAAAATTAATTAATCGATACTCGAGGTGTTGTGTGTGACTTCCACTAGGTACTCCACTAATTTTATCTTTATAACATAATTTTTCTTAAAAAATTATTTCTTTAATAAAAAAATTAAAATTAATATAACAATTATATTTAATTGAATAATTAATTATAACATTATTTTAAAAATAAAAAATTGCACTTTGTCGATATATTTAAGTTAAACAATTGCTATACTGCTATACAACTTTAGGCAAATTGCCCAAATTTTAAAATTGCGAATTTTTATCAGAAGTAGAAAAAATAGTATAAAGAACTCGTCCATGAGGCAATAATGGTACTCGTTCATTACAAAACTCGCAACTACGCGGCTCGTTTTCTAAACTTGGACTCGTGCCATAAAATGTGCCTTATATTGCTTGCTCTTTAATGTTAACGAACCTCGGTGTATCTGCCACAAAAACAAATCCCAAATTTTCATTTAAAACTGGCTTAACAGGTGCAAAGTAAAAAAAAGTATCTTGGACTAGCGTCATAAAATATGGCCTATGTTACTCGTTATTTAATATACTATTTGAAAATGATAAAGTAACAGTATTTACAACGTAAAGAAGATTATTTACAAAACTGGTAATTTCCTCTTTTCGGTTGATCTTGCTCTATGGCACTTGTGCAGTTTGAAACAGAATTCTGCAATTAACTGTACTCTTAACTTTACTTATTGTTCTAATGTTAATCTTTCATAAGAAAATTATAATTGAAGAGATTTATGTAAGAAATTCTGCTGTATACAGATTAAGAACGCTCCAAAGTGTAGGTCACTAGAAACCATCAAATTGCTTTGTTATTTGACAAAGTATTTACATGAAATTTTAGACACGCATAAAAAAAAGATTAATCTATGCAGCGACTGTGTCCAATAATTGTAAATTTTATTTGCAAAAAAAGGAAAATAAAGTTTAAATAAAACCAGCAAAAAGCTGTGTCACTGCAAATACGTTTTATATGTGCTTCGCTGAAATCAGAATGCAATTTCAACCATCAGGTATTATCTAAAATGTTTGTTTGTAATTGGGATATTTTCGGATGATAAGCGCGACCTCCCCCAACACTTCAGAGAAACAGCACTCATGAAGAATGTGAAAGATAAACTGGATGCTTTTCGCTTTGAAACTAAACCTCTCAATTGGATACTTTGAAAATTAGGTAGATGAATATTTTTTCGTTTCATCATATTATCTCCTTAAAGCATACATTTTATGATCTTACTATTTAACTACATACATCTACACACATGAACCTAACAATAAATACCCTCTCAACAACCACTAGTTTTACACACTTTAAGCTTGGGACGTTTTATTCAACAAAATATAATTCCCTCTGCTATTTCCATGTCTTAATAGTCAGTATATCAACTCATTTTAAGTTTAAGAATAATAAATATATTATCTCTAAAAATATCTGCACTATAATCTATACTAATGTGGTTATCGCAATAAAAAAAAAACACCAAAAAATTATTTCTAATTTTTCCATACCCTCGTTATAGAGCAATACTGTCGGTTGTAGCTAAGTTGACCGGTGAGAAAAAAGAGTGCACGTATCCTAATGAACAAATAAACGTCAAGTTTGTAAGCGTTCTGCACATTTTCAGCTGCTACGAACGACAGTACTTTCAAGATACTAGAAGATATATTTAGTTTAGAAAGGTTCTCATATACAGTGAAACCTCCCTTAGGCCGCTTAGGCGGACAGCGACGTTCATCGAAAATTTGTCCGGTCAAGAGAGGTGTCCGTTTATGAGAGGATCAAAAAAAAATTACTCCATACTTATATGCACATAGGGTGAAAACATATATTTGATACCGAATGAAACTAAAGGTTTAATAAAAAAGTGCATCAACATAACATAAAATATTTATAAATATTTATAAAATTTATATTTAGGTACATATACAGGGTGTAAGCAAAATACGTACATTAATTTTAACCAGTGGTAGAACTCATCAACACAATTTTTTTTTCTATGTACCATTTTTTCAAAATCAAATTTTTTAAAATCATTTTTTTTCCCTACAAATTAACGAGCCTTTTATGAAATGCTGCAACAAGAACAATAATACTACAATTAATTCATAAGGTAATTTGGTTGACTAGGTAACGTTGCTTCCCGTGGCGTATAAAAAAATTGTGTACAATTTTACAATAATTTTAACACAAAAACTCAACGTTTTAAAAAATATATATTAAGAAAAGTTTTTGGTCTTGAAGCGTTCTATTACCAGTTAAAATTAATGCACTTATATCGCTTACACCCTGTATGTACAATGTGCATTTATGTAACTTACAAGTACTTGTACAAGTACCCTGGGCTTTTTCAGTGAACGCGGCTGTACCTACGCTATTTAAAAAAAATCAGGAATTTGCATCTGTTTCGTCGTAACTAAGCTATGAGCGTTCTTTGAAAAGTGTTTCTGCAACGAGATTAAAATTTCGAAACTTTTTCCATCGGTTTTATTTGTTGAAAACACTTTCAGTTCTTCAATGCATTTTTGCGCTTCAGCCTAGGTCTTGAAATTGTTTTTTTCAGTAAGTTTTGTGATGCTATGTAATAGCGTTTCGACATTCTTTGTATTCACTCGTCTGGACATGTAATGCTCGCGTCCGTTCAAAAGAGGTTTTTCTTTCGTTTGAGGACAAAATTGAGTGTCCGCGTCCGTCCAAGGGAGGTTAAGTTACATGTGAATTATAGAAAATTTTATCCGTCACGCACGAAGTGTCCGCTTAAGGGAGGTGTCAGCTCAAGGGAGGTGTCCGTAAAGGAAGGTTTCACTGTAATCATTAAATGAATTTATAGGCGGCTACAATTCCGTTAATTAGACCAGTCATTATCCTCTATACAAACCAAAAATGACCAACTGATTCATTTCTAAACTATGTAATTCAAGACAGAAAGCAAACCTAAACATAAGGGTGATAAACCTTCTTTTGTTTAAGAAAAAAAAGTTTATCAGCGAACGACGCCCGTGTTGTTAACATAAAATTTACGTTTATTGATACGGCAGCCCGAACCGCTCACATTAGATCAGTCGATTTTGTGCGTTAGATCAACCAACTCCATATAGTTAATGCAACCTCTATCATTACAAACCAATAAGTTACGTGACAATCGCGCCCTGAAGGGAGAAATGAAGGTGACATTCGAGTGCACTGGCAACGAATATGTTGGGTAAACAGTGGAATTATGGAAAACTCGACGTTTGCAACCAAAAGTGCCTCAAGTCTACCTGCATATGTGGGCAGTAATTTATGGATATCCCTCTATTGCATTATAATAATAGCATCGCTAGCTGGAAATATCTTAACTATTTCTGCCATATTGCTAAGCCGACAACTTTGGAGTTTAATAGCAAACCAGTTCATTTTCAGTCTTGCAGTCAGTGACTTATTAGTAGCGATCACCACCCCTTACCATATGTGCTTCTACCTACTAGACTCAGTTGGTAGGACCAGAAACACGTGCATGATGCGATTCGTGCTTATAATTTTCTCTTGTGCCAGTTCGGTATTAAATCTATTCTTCATAGCCACTGATCGCTACTTAGCTGTGATCTATCCCTTACGCTATAATCGTTCCATGACTAGAAAAGTTTCTACAGCGTTGATTTCTTTCGGTTGGCTCATATCTTTGAGTCTTTCTACCGTCCCAATTTATTGGAACATGTGGCATATTGAGATAATCTGTGACATAAACGTGATTCCGTACGGCTACTTCACCCTTATTCTCACCCCCTTGTTCATCCTGGTCTGGACGACCATGTTGACGGCTTATGTTAAAATTTGGAGCGAAACTGCTAAACATGCAAGGAGGATAAGGAGCAACAGTAACTTGACCAACTACCATACAGTCAATGATACAAAATCTATACAGGTAATGGCCAAACTGCACAATTCCTTGAAAACTCTATTTGAATCAATCACGGAATTCCAAATATATCGCGGCCTTTAAAAAAGTTGAAGAGGAAAAAAATGTGATCACGTAACGTTTTAATACAATTGCTTCGCTTTTTCTAAAGTGCGCCAATTTTAACTGTTGGCATTTATATCTCTATTTCTACTCTTTCACCTACTTGAAACGGAGCAGATGACTCAAATAATGATATTCCAATAATTACTTCGATTTATTGATAATACTACTTATGAAGAAAAATGGGATTGATTATTCACCTTCTAGTTGAAACGTGGGAAATACGCTGATGTTTAATATTTCTAACATGTCACTACAAAACGATATCTGCGAAAAACAAAATAATAATGATTGCTGTTAACACTTACTTCTTAGCTCTTAGATATGAACAATCATTTTATTGAATTTTTTAATGGAGAAATTGTATTTAGGGAATATGACTTATGCACTTGATGCATATACCGGATGTTCATTTTGAGAGAAAACGGGCATTATTTGCTAAACTATACACTTCATTTAAAAAGTTTTTAATGGAAGCTATTCCACAAAATACAGTCTTCTCAAATATGCTTTTCAACATTTTGATTCATTTGTCATTTAATCTTTATTATTTCAAATGGTAACACATTAATTTTTTAGCGATTTCTCGTAGATAGTTACATTCTGAATGCAACGATGTATCACAAAGGAGTTGTTGTATAAGAAAAATTCTGAGAAAAATGACACATTTGGCATAGCCTTACTTAATAATGTAAAAAGTTCTCATGCCGAGACAGAGGTAAGAAATAAAATAGAGTGATTATGGAATTATTGTTGAATGAAAGTGATATGGCTTTAAAATAAATGTTCGAACTGCATTTCATTTTGAAAGAGAGAGAGAGAAAGAGAAAAAGAAAGAGAGAAAAATAATAATTGTAACAAATTTGTTATCAAATAGTGAGTCTACTTGCTATGTTGCCGCTCCTTCTGTTCTACTTTATAAAAATTATTAAAGAACGGGGGCGGAAAAAGAATGTGTGCCTCGAGTGCAAAAAAAACCCTAATGCGTCTGTGGGTGAGGGTTGGCCTATCGTGACCTGGTCTTTGTAGCTGAAATTTTGTTGCTGGTTTGCTCTATACAAGGTGTTTCAACTAGGGCTGGGAATAATATTCGAATTATTCGAATATTCGAATTGACGAACACGTAAAATTCGAATACGAGCAAATTCAATTATTCGAATATTCAAATAACTATTCGAATATTCGAATAACTATTCGAATATTCGAATGACTATTCGAATATTATTATTCGAATAGACTGTATTCGAATAACTATTCAAATAATCAGAATATTCAAATGACTATTCGAATTATAGAATTATATATACGTATTACTAATAAATTAATGAACAATTGCACGTCGAACTGTAAGTAATTTAAACTTTCGAACTTTGCTTTATATTTATTGCGTTGTCACTTAATACCTATAAAAGAAATGATGCGGGAGAAGAATAATAACAATAATCCTCAAGAGAAAAAGTTTAAAAATCTCTGTTTTCGCAAAGGCGTGCGAAACAAGTAATATAAGGAAGGTAGCCAATAGCAGCATTTTATTTATCCCGCGCAGATGAATTAAATAAATACTTTTTTTGATACGTAACTAAACAAAACACAATGAAACATAATCAGTAATTACTACATTATCTTTCATTGTGTTTTTTTTTTAGTTACCTGTCAAAAAAAGACTTTACTACATAATACTTTTGTATTCATTCATTTTGTAGTCATTCGAATATTCGAATAATTCGAATATTCGAATAATTTGAATAATTCGAATAATTCGAATATTCGAATAACTATTCGAATAATTCGAATATTCGAATAAATATTCAAATGACTATTCGAATACCAAAATTCAAAAAAGTCCCAGCCCTAGTTTCAACGAGAACCGCCAGTGCCAAATTGTGTATTTCCAATGGAGTTAAAAATTTGAAATTTGGAAGAAATAAACTATAATTAATGCACTACAAGATGACATTATCGCTTTTTTCTTTTTTTTTTAACGGTGTGAGTTTTCACTTTCAATCGCGATTTCATATCGAAATATTCACTTCATCTCTTTGATTTTCTTCAAGCATATGATCAGGACATCCAAGATTGATAACAAGTAATTGAAATATTTTTATATCAAACCGTTATTGAAATACTAGGCCAGTGAGTAGGTAAAAAATTTAACATTAATTCTAACATTTTTTAAACTTTGCCGTGTAATGTGTAACGAATCGAAACGGAACTATAAAATCTTGCAACTCGATTAAAGGTCGGCATCATTGTGAAAATCGGAAATATTTAAATTAAGCGATATCTCGACGAAAAAAAATATAACATTGTTGTAAACTCGATAGAGTTTTCATTACAATATTCAAAATACACAGCGAAATTTGCAGGAACTTATGAATTAGGCATAATAATTAGGCATAATAATTAATTATCATTAATAAACATTTTTTCATCTAACTTTCCAGCAAAAATATTAACATGCTTGCAAAACTAGAATCAACTTGCTAAATGCGCCTTACAAGACTCTGTAAATTTGCAACTCTATTCGGGGACGGCATGGTCCATTTTTTATAATTTACAACAAAATCAAGAGCTATTAACATGTACACATTGTTACTTTTGTTTCGAATCGTTTTTACGTAAATAACTCTTGATTTTGTTGTAAATTATAAAAAATGGACCATGCCGTTACCGAATAGAGTTGCAAATTTTTATAGTCTTGTAAAGCGATTTTAGCAAGTTGATTCTAGTTTTGCAAGCATGTTAATATTTTTGCTGGAAAATTAGATGAAAAAATGTTTATTAATGATAATTAACTATTATGCCTAATTCATAAGTTCCTGCAAATTTCACTGTTTATTTTGAATATTGTGATGAAAACTATCGAGTTCGCAACGATGTTACATTTTTTCTCGTCGAGATATCGCTTAATTTAAATTTTTCCGATTTTTACAATGATGCCGATCTTTAATAGAGTTGCAAAATTTTATAGTTCCGTTTCGGTTCGTTACACATTACACAGCAAAGTTTAAAAAATGTTAGAATTTTTGTTAATTTTTTTAGTTATCATGTCTCTATTCACTGGCCTATACATAGATTATTAAATTTCAGCCCTGAAGGAATTTTTCTTTGACAGCTTTGTGGCCGTTTTTGCGGTTAACCACATTAGATTTTATGATGGTCTCTGTACTGCAAAGATCTTTGAGTAGGTACCGCTTTTAAGTCATAAATAACCGAACCGTTTAGGCGGTCTTTGTCATGAAATTTGCCTGCTTCAATAAAGCAGTCGTGTCATAAATTCGTTAAAATCCCGCAAACTTCTTAAAAACACAATTAGCGATACTTCAACTACAATTTAACAGTTTAACAACAGGAAAGTATACCTAGCGGTATTACGAACATAATAATAATAAAAAAATATATTTGAAATTTCTGAAAAAGCATTTTATGGTGTCCCGATGGCGCATGGAGGACTAAACAATGACGCCACATTGTAGCGCAGTCATTAAAATTTATTTCTGCCCAATTTCCAATTTTTAACTCCATTGGAAATACGCAATTTGGCACCGACAGTTCTCGTTGAAACACCCGGTATAAGGACTAGCAACATTGGAAGGTTACAATTCCTTATCAATAAATCTTACTTTAAACCAAACCAACTCTTAATCTAATTATTGCTTCCAGGTCGTGATGATGACATTAGGTTGCTTCTCCATTTGTTGGATCCCGTACTTCATTGTGACCACCTACTACCGGATAACCGAAAACACAGGAACTTTCGATTTACTGTACGAAATCACCTTTACAATGGCCGTCGGAAATTCAGGAATTAATCCAGTGATCTACGCGTGGAAAAACTCAAACTTCCGCAGTGCTTTCCGGTGTCTATTGACATGTCATTCTCCGAACGAAGCCGCTAAGAAAAACGGCTACATCACCAACCACGTGCCAACTCACAAATCAGAGCCAACGAACATTGAAATCGAGATGATGGAGTCGCAAAAGGAGTACGATGTGTACGAGTGCAGTTCTTCAACAGATACTACCAATGTTAACTCGTTATCAAAAATCTAGCCACATTGTAATTTATTAATTTTTCACACATTAAATCCATTGTTGTCCTCAATTGCAACTAAATGAGGCGTTACAAGGTGGCTCAATTCTAAGATTCATACCAAAATAAAATTAATTTTAAAGATACAACTTTCTTCAATTTGGTACATAACCACTTTTTGGGTAGAACTAACCGTTTTCGAGATATAAGCGAAAAACCTAAATACGGTATCTCCCTTGGGCTCCCTTGCAGCTTCCCCACCTCCTAGATTTCAGGACTTTTTATATGTTCACCTACTAACTAGTCTAAACACAGGCCTGAAATCAAAAACTGTATTTTCAACATTTCCCTTTAGACTTCTCTTTTGAGCATTCATTGATCGGACTATAAGCCAATTAAATTGATGTTGAATCTGTTGTGGTAGAGAAGGAAATTATTAAACTAAAAAGCAACGTATTTTTGAAAACTAGATCATTCGAAAGTACCTATAATAGGCCAACGAGTGGGTAAAAAATTTAACATTAATTTTAACTTTTTTTAAACTTTGCCGTGTAATGTGTAACAAATCGAAACGGAACTATTAAATTTTGCAACTCGATTAAAGGTCGGCATTATTGTGAAAATCGGAAAAATTTAAATTAAGCGATATCTTGACGAAAAAAAATATAACATTGTTGCAAACTCGATAAAATTTTCATTACAATATTCACACAGCGAAATTTGCAGGAACTTATGCATTAGGCATAATAATTAATTATCCATTAATCATCATTTACAAATGCAGTCATTTGCAATTGACATCTACACACGTTACGTTTTTTTCGAATCGTTTTTACGTAAATAACTATTGATTTTGTTGTAAATTATAAAAAATGGACCATGCCGTCACCAAATAGAGTTGCAAATTTACAGAGTCTTGTAAGGCGATTTTAGCAAGTTTATTGTAGTCTTGCAAGCATGTTAATATTTTTGCTAGAAAATTAGATGAAAAAATGTTATTAATCATAATTAATTATTATGCCTAATTCATAAGTTGCAGCAAATTTCGCTGTGCATTTTGAATATTGTAATGAAAACTCTATCGAGTTTGCAACAATGTTATATTTTTTTTCGTCGAGATATCGCTTAATTTATATTTTTCCGATTTTCACAATCATGCCGACGTTTAATCGAGTTGCAAAATTTTATAGTTCCGCTTCGATTCATTACACATTACACGGCAAAGTTTAAAAAATGTTAGAATTAATGTTAAATTTTTTAGTTATTATGTCTCTATTCACTGGCCTATAAATAAGTTTTTGGAAGCTAACGCACCAATAAAATTTCCATACCTACGAAAGGCAGCTCTATATTTTTGACAGTACTTTTTTCGTCCACCTACCTATGCAAATCAACGTTTTTTACAATGAATGCGATAAAAACAAAACACCGGATTTAATTTCCCGTTTGCGCATCACAGTTACTTCTTACATTGTGCAACATAAGAACTTGTGGAAAATATGCAATGCTAAACATTCAGCCAAAAGCACGATATTCAGAAGCGAATGTAAATTTTATTGATTCTGGACTTCCTTAAAACTTCCTAAACCATTTCTTGATATTTTTCGTCAAATAAATTATTCTAGAATCTAGATTCTAGCTAGACAAACCATTTTTGGCTTTTAATTACAAAAACTGTAGAAGGAAGGTCGTGGGATAATTTGAATTATGTATAATGTAGACCGCACACTTTTGTTTGGCCAACCCTGCTCTGCTGTATAATCTCCGGCCGCCACTAGTTGTTTTAGTTGTTTTAAGAGCAACGACTTCGCTATCACATGCGTTTTTTTTACTGTATGCATTTTGACGTGCAGAGATTAGTTCACTCATTTTAGATCACTGCATAAAAGAAAATGGAATGAGTAAGTGCAAGTAAACAACTCAGTTATTTAATGGAATGACGCCGCGCGCTTGTATTGAGTACGCAACTGGTCCACATTGGTACGCTCTGCCTTAATCCAGTGTCGTATTCACCAGGTTACTATTTCCACGTTGTTACTTCATATTAAATAAAACGTGTTAATACAGGCCTGGTTTTCGCGCGCCAGTATACTAACTCAAGACAATATTCATAATGTTTGACGCAAGATTATTTTTAGTATTCTCCAGAGTAATTGCACTACATCATCTCGAGCAGCCGTAAAGTGAGGCAGATGAGTATAACCCATTTCATGACTGTCGAACAGAGAACAACAATAAACACCAAATTTATATTTTCAAATTTGCAAAAAAACACGCATATTTTTAGTAATATAATTAAGTTTTCGTTTAGAATATTCGACAACGAATGGCGCATGATGAGGTTTACAGCAAACTGAAGTCAAATTGGGCTATTTATTTAATGTTAAAGTAAACATTTGAATTTTGTTCATATTAAAGTGCATGTTAACTTTCTTCAAAGCAACTAGCGCTGGAGTCTCTATCGTTACGTATCAGATCTTAAAAACAAAAGTCAGATATTTTTTACCTGTACGGAGCTTTCTTGGAAATACGAAATGCATTTTCTCTCTTTTTAAATGATGTCCCTGGTAATACAAAAACTCACGTCAATGCATTTTGCTGACGTTACAGATAATAAAGCGGAGACGTTCCTCTTAAGGCCCAGTACAAATTTGAAACGACGGCAAATTCGACCTTGAGCTGTCATGCCAATATAACCACTTGGCGTCCAGCAGCGGGATTCCAATTGACTCGACCCGACTTGGGTAGCCAAATCGAGTCGGAAATGCGATTCCAATTGCTGTCGGGTCGGATCCGATATCGGGTAAAGCAGGTAGTTGAACACGATACATGAGGAGGTATCGTGAAGACCGCTCTCGACATTTTGTGTCTCATTTTAATATGTGTCGTTTCGTTCAACGTTTACCCTTCGCGCGCTGAAATGCGATTGGTTACTAAGCAGACCTCTAGCGGCTACGAGCCGAAAGTATTCTCGCTACGATCGGAAACAACTACTACGTCTCGATACCAATTGGAATCGCTCGTACGCTAGGTCGAGTCTACAGTCGAGTATAGGGTCGAGTCGCTATGTCGAGTGACCCGAGTCGAGTCGAGTGTCGGGTCGAGTCAATTGGAATCTCTATGCAGGTATAGAGTAAGCTACTTTGCGTTTGCCCATCTGTTATTACACATAATGCGACTCTATTGTTAGGAACCATAAAAATCTATCACCCTTACAGTTCATTTCAGCCGTTCAGTCCTTTAAATCGTAAGAGCCCAGACCGCACAAATGAGCTCGGACCAGCATAGGGATTCCAATTGTCTCGACCCGACACTCGACTCGACTCGGGTCACTCGACATCGCGACTCGACCCTATACTCGACTGTAGACTCGACCTAGCGTAAGAGCTATTCCAATTGGTATCGAGACGTAGTAGTTGTTTCCGATCGTAGCGAGAATACTTTCGGCTCGTAGCCGCTAGAGGTCTGCTTAGTAACCAATCGCATTTCAGCGCGCGAAGGGTAAACGTTGAACGAAACGACACATATTAGAATGAGACACAAAATGTCGAGAACGGTCTTCACGATACCTCCTTAGGTATCGTGTTCGACTACCTGCTTTACCCGATATCGGCATAGGGATTCCAATTGACTCGACCCGACACTCGACTCGACTCGGGTCACTCGACATAGCGACTCGACCCTATACTCGACTGTAGACTCGACCTAGCGTAAGAGCGATTCCAATTGGTATCGAGACGTAGTAGTTGTTTCCGATCGTAGCGAGAATACTTTCGGCTCGTAGCCGCTAGAGGTCTGCTTAGTAACCAATCGCATTTCAGCGCGCGAAGGGTAAACGTTGAACGAAACGACACATATTAGAATGAGACACAAAAACTCGAGAACGGTCTTCACGATACCTCCTCATGTATCGTGTTCAACTACCTGCTTTACCCGATATCGGATCCGACCCGACAGCAATTGGAATCGCATTTCCGACTCGATTTGGCTACCCAAGTCGGGTCGAGTCAATTGGAATCCCGCTGCGGATCCGACCCGACAGCAATTGGAATCGCATTTCGGATTCGATTTGGCTACCCAAGTCGGGTCGAGTCAATTGGAATCCCGCTGCTGGACCTGCCGTGTGCCAACCGTGATGGCCGAAGGAACCGTAAATTTGCACCACAACCCTTACGATTCTGTGCGGTTTGACATTTATCTTTTATTTTTTGCAAAATATTTTCTACCTTTTACTTCACTTTATCGAAATATAATTATTTAATGAGAAAAGTTAAGCACATTTTCTGTGGTTAACAAGTTTCTTTACAAATAAAAAAAATTCGTTTTATATTTTATTTACAGCATTTGGGTACTGAAGTCGTGGTGCAAAAGATATTTACCCGCACCACTTTTTGTCTAGCGCGGCGTGCAATAAGCTCGCCTCCCCCTCGTTTATTCCATCTCTGTTAGTGCCATGAATTGAAAAGAGATCGAGAAACGACACGACTTGACACTCTGGAAATTTGCGTGCCTGCTTGTTGCGTTGGAGAGGAACGGTAGTGCAGCCGTTTGTCTTTACTTATTTTGTTGCTTTACGACTTCTCACTGCATTAGTTTATTCCAATAAAAAAATTTATATGTACAAGCTGTCCCAAAACTCAACGTCAACCCGTGGGGGGATGATAGGCCAGCTCATTACTAACCAGAATATCATAATATGACCTCAGTAAAATGTTATTAGTTTTCGAGATACATACTGGGACTTTTATAAACTTCGTGAAAATCGACACTTTAGATCAGTTTTTAGAGTGTCACAACTTCAAATCTTCATATTATATTATTCTAAATGTTGTTACGTAACCCCGAATAGCCCTGTTATTGATCAAAAGGCAAAGAAACATTATCTTTGGAAAAGAAAAAAAACAATTTAGACTGATACATAATTTTTTTTTAATGACCTAACTTTGAATCTTCACACTTTTGAAAAAAATACCACGCTAACCTGGCAAGTTATTCTAAAAGATGGCTCATTTAGTGTAGTTTTTAAAATGGTGTAACAATTTTTATGTTTGAAATTTAAGAAAAAGATATTTCCATTTGACTGCAACAAGAGCGCATTGTGAAATTATTTTAATAATTAGGAAATCGAATTAAAACACGTGTTAAATTGCAGTGACAGTTATGCATTAAAAAATAAAACAAATAAATCTCAACGGATGTGTTCAAACTGCAAACTGCAAGCGCGGCATCTTCTTAAAAAAGATCTTTTGGTCAATCTTGCACTCCAGCTGCATTTATTTGTTGTGCAGCTTCAGTGATGCGTTCTCTCAATTTATTTTCATTATTTACTGGTGTTGGATACACCTTTTCGTTGATCCAACCCCAGTATAAAAATCTAATGGATTTAAATCTGGAGATCATGGAGGCCACAAAATGGGACCACGACGGCCGATCCATCTCTATGGATAAGTTTGTTCCAAATAATTTCTCACCGGTAAATAATGAAAATGAATTGAGAGAACGGATCACTGAAGCTGCACAACAAATAAATGCCGCTGGAGTCCACCACCAATTGCCATAACGCCGTTTACTGTCCATTGTTGTGACATACCCCATTAGACGCCCGGAAACCAGGTAAAGCCATAAATTATCCGTACGCCCTCATGTTGCTCTTGTTGTACGGTGCCAGCCAAATTTAGTTGATACTGGTAACAACGATTATTCGATAACCTATTATCGAAATTGTATAAAAATTTGTCCATTTATGCACAATAATGCCGGCTACAAATTGTAGGTTTTACTTTTTAAAAATATTGACGGAAACATGAGATATAGAGCTTTGAAGTGTCGAGTTACAAAAAGGCCAAAACATGTTCACTTCATTAGTTAATTAGTTGATCATTTTTTAGAATTTCTGAAACCAACATTTTGAAGCCAATGATCAGCAGATTTTTTTGGTATAATTACATTTTGCCTATGTTATCAACTAAAGGCGCAACGAATGTAACAAGATGTATTGAATTCCCCATAAGACTTTTTCCTTTAACTGTGCCTTTTAACGCTTTAACCAAAAAATTACTTTGATCCGCTTTCTCACGAAACGACAACTAACAAAGATTTAAAAGTTGAAATACATAAAGTATACACTTTTGAGAGTACATTTTACCACCACACATGACGTAACTCAATACTTAACGGTTTAGAACAAATGCGTGTAGAGCTTAAAATCGATCTACAAAAAACCTAATAAGTAGTGAAATAAAAAAACAAAGTATTCTCGTAAGTGTTAAGATAAACGTTACTCACCTCGACTTCTGTTACTCCTAAGGCACCTCGGATGTTAGGTGTCAGGCGGAATGGAACTTTTTCGGGGACGCGAAGAGTTTTTCCTTTTTCGAAGCAGACATTGTAGTCGATGTGGACAACTTCTCCGCTAGAAAGATCCACCAGAACGTTGTCCAAGTGACGGTCGCCTAATCCTATGATATAGCCGATTATGCTCATTACTGCGACCGAATAAGAGTATCGTTTGGTAACTTGCCACCAAGAACTCACGCTTGTGGAGTTGCACCAAAATTCTTTCGCTAAAAGGTTGTTAGGGGTGTCCGCCATTAATTCCACTAGTACTTGTTTTAAAACGCTTAAAGGCCATTCTTTGCGCTTGTCGACATTTTTAACGCCATGTTCTTTCAATAACGGGTTGAGTTTGTTGTAGAAAAGTTCAGAAGGTCTAAGTACACTGTTACCGATGTTCGAATTGTTCTTGTTAGGTTTAGCAAGTTCGCGTTGTTGCCAACGCTTGTACAGCGCGAAAACTGGAGTAGTGCCGTCCACCCAGGAAATCAACCCAGATCGAGGTCCTAAGGGAATCACAGAATAGTGGCGCGCTCTATACAAATTACGGCCAGTTACGTCTGAGTTTTGAATCATCATAGTGTTAGCAATGCTCAAAAATTGCATTATTCTCTCGTCCAGATGCAAATCTTCTAAACCTTTGAATAAGAAAGTGTAGGTTTGGCCGTCGGAGCCGTAAAAAATCAGTTTTTTCGGTTTGGTCTTTGTGGGTAAAATTGAAACTATATTAGAAACATGAGAAATTGTCACGGTAGTTTTAGAGGAACTAACTAAACCAGGCATGGCAATTAAAGTGTTTTTGATAGACGACAAAACTGGACTTATAGCTTGCATTTTTAGACTGTATGAAGCGCGTCGATGAAATTTCTGTTGGAACTGTTTCTGTAAAGTTTTTAGTGGCTGCAACGACTCTTGCGCCTTCTCGGGATCCACAGGGTTCTTTAATTTATCGATAACTTGCTTGATTTCGTCTAGGTATTTCTCTTGAAACTGTTTTTCATGGGGAGTTTCGGCCTCAACACTAGTAACTTCTTGCAACTGTTCCAAAACAAAAACTATAGGTTTAACAATAATGCGATGCTTTTCTGCCATTAATAAAATCTTTTCTTCCTTACTCAAATTAGGATTGTCGTTAACTTTCTCAATTTCCTCCTCTAACTGTTGTTGGCGTTTAACGATTTCGGTTTGGTGCTGGGCTAAAGTTCCCAACCACAATTCATCCCAGAGCAAGGTAATGCGTCGCAGCTCCTTAACTAGACTCTGCACTTGGGATATGGTTTCTGGATCCTGTTTACTCAACGTATCCACCATAGTTTTAAAACAGGACTGTAAAGCGTTACTGTTTTCGTCGTTATCACTGTCGTAGTTATATTCGTCCAGTTCGTTATCCTCGTTGCATTCGTTATTTTGTGACAAACAATCTTTAGGTAACGAGATTTCGGAAAAATCAAATTTAACTCCACCTTCTAATGCTCCAACAACGGCAGGAAATGTGATTAAATGAGGCGCGTCCTCGGCAATACGACATAATAAATCGGAAACCCTATGGCAAACATAACTTTCGGGGTGGTTCAAGCGCGAAAATAATTGCGGTATGATAACTTTCCAGGGTTGAGTAGGGGTCGTTTGTAATCCTTCTTCGAGAGTGTTCTGCAATTCTAAAGCGTACTTTACTACTAAACGTAGTAATCTTAAAGTGATCGTGATTACGTTACACTCGGTAAATTCGTACATATTATCGGAACTAGTTGTAAGCTGCAGGTATTTGAAGTAAGCATCAGCACTTAACGCGTAGTAAGTGTAAATCTTCTTTTGGGTGTTTCTCCAAATTTGGACTAAAGTCTGCAAATCGCTTTCAGAAGTGCCCCTTAACAATCCGAAGTGCTTCAGTTGATTTAGTATCATATCGGCAGTACTAACGTCATTCGAGTCGATGTCTTCATCCTCTAAACTCGATCTGGTTTGTGTTAAAATCATTAAAATACCATTCAAATCTTCAGCAGTTGCTTCAGGCGGCAGTAGTCTTTTGATGGTAGCTCGATCTTCTCCGGTGATATTACTGTGAATGTCCGAACTGTGATCGACAATTTTACGTCCCCAACGATAACACCAGGTGCCAAAGCAATTCCAACTTTTAGCAAAAGACGCGCATTGATTGACGCTAAACTGCAGCAACTTGCCGACCGCCATTTCGTTCATTGGAATAGCGTTAATGACTGAGCTATCTAACATTGCGATTTCAGGTAGCACCATCAAAAGTTGGCCCAAGGAACTGTTAATTTCAGTTAAGCAAATTTCGTCGTCCATTTGCAACCAATTTGCTAGTTTTAACAAGATTCTGCTACTAATCTTCTTTAATTCAGTTCCACCGTACAATTCCGCATGCTTAGAGATTGCGGTAGAGGCGGCCGCGCATAAGTTGAAGGTGTGATGTCGGTTATGTTCTAAACTATGGCATAATTTTATTATTTCCATAATCGCTTTGGCAGTATCAACGTTCCAGGTCGAAATATCCTTAATTTTCCGGAGAAAAAAGTTTGCCATGTTGTCAATTCCATTGACTTTCACTACCAGGTCTTTATCCTTCAGGAACTTCTCAACGTGATAAAATGCTAATTTATAATTCTTCTCCTTGCGAGCTGTTTTAATAACTTCTAAACGCAAGTTAGTAACGAACGCAGTGCAACCTAAATTTTGAATAGTACCAAAGTATTCGGACCACCACAGAACTTTTCGTAAGACACAGGAATCAATTTTAGCGATTTCGTTTTCAAAATTCTTCGACACTAGAAAAACTGTATTTACGGGAACGTTACTCAAAAGTTGTTTTAATCCACAGCTCACATATTGCATGACGAAAAAGCTTTGGAGGAAGTCAGAAGGCGCCTCGTTCAAATGGTCGCGTATCGATTTCTGAATCCCCGTTAAGTGACGATCGATACAGTCGGCTAAATCTATTGTTTCTGAACTTATATTCAAGGCAGCGCCGTATAAATTAGATTCTGTGTTCGCTAGATCGTCGAATTTACTCCATGAATCCGGTGTCAGTTTGTAACTCCAAGAAGACAAATCGTCGAAACTTTGTTGTCCGATTTCTACGTTGAAAAGATTGGCAATGCAGTCCCAATCAGTGACGTTGAACCAATATCTCTTTCCGCTATCGTTGGACATTTGCAATGACTCTTCTTCATTCCAATTGAACAATTCAACCCAATTTCCTAGTTCTTTGTAACAAACCACGATTTGGTCGTGAACAAACTGCTGGACGTCGCCTTCAAGTTTTGCGTTGTCCCAAGAGTGGAAGTTTCCACTGTTTTCGTGCAAATGATGTGCCTTAAGGACCTTCTTGTAACCCTCTATTGCAAGTTCGTACCGTTTCGATGCCTGTTCGGCAGCGCACTTGATCCAAGAAAACTTTTGCAATCTCACGTTTTTGCACCAAACGTAAAGTCCCAATAACGCTTCAGTTTCTCTCATAGTTAAGAGAGCTAAAGTTACAAACATCACGACGCGTTCGAACTCGCCACTGTTATTTTTTCCTGCAGATATCAAGTCACTTAACAGCGCCTGGCCGTGTCTAACTGCAGAACTCGGATCTCCCGCGTGCATTGCTATATGAATGACGACTAGGCGAATTCGATTCATCCATTCGTTGCAAGTATTGGTGTTAGCGATAAAAAACGATCTTACTTGTTTTGAAGGTTGCTGCATAGCGATCGCACATCCTTCCGCTGCGTTATAGATAGCCTTCTCTAAATGTTCAATGAACTGCAACAACAACCTAACTCGGTTGCTGCTATTCCCAACTTTTTCGCCTTTAGTTTTTTTAACGTGGATCAAATCATTGCCTAACTGGTTAAGAGCAGCTTCGATTTTCGTGAAAGTTTCATTGGGTTTACCCAGAGGCGTCCGCAATTTAGAATTAACGCAAAATTGAGCACTTTCCAGTGTCGTCCAATTATACAAAACTGTCCGTGAATTTGTCGCCAAATCGTAGTAAAAATCCATAATATTGTAATTCGGATGCAAGGGCCAACTCGAGATAAAAATATCTTCTAACCAATTAGAATCGTTGCTCTCGTTTTTCAGCAAGTAATCCATAAACATTTTAAATTGCAGAGAGTACATGTCACTGGAAACGCAATTGTTTAAATGTAAATGTTGTGCCATCCACACTGCATAGTTGTTGTAGCCGTTAAGACTAGTGCCCTTCTTATCTACATCGTAAATGGAAACAGGTTTATTTAGCTCGACGACTACGACGTCCCAAGGTATATTTAAAGACAATTTTAAGTACGATGCTCTGATGTCTGGTTTGTTGGAATTGAGGTGGAGTCTGCATAAATCGCACACGTTAATCAAAAAGGCGTTGCTCCAGGATAACTGTTTGTTGCTCAGTAACTTAACTAAATTTTCACAAACAGCTATTGCTATTTTTGAATTAAAATTGTATCCGCATTTGACCAAAACATTGATTAATCCTGAAAACTTTTCGTTATCATACAAGTTTTCCAAGTAACTGTCGGAATTAATCAAGATATCGTCAAGCCATTGCAGCAGCAATAACGTCACTTCACAAGTGGTTTGAAGACTCAATGTTCTATGAAGTATATCGAGGATAATTTCAAAGTTTCCCAAATTTGGGGACGTGTTAGGGACGTCGTTGAAATTCAATCCTTCAGATATGGTGAAACGTCCAGTCAGGTTTGCATCTGGTGTTTTCGCCACCAAGTTACTGCTCGAAATAAAGTGATTGTAACATTTACAATGAGAGTACAGTAAATAAAGCAAGCTGTATTGCAACGAAGGATAGTTTTTTGCCAAAATCACGTTGTAAGGTTCAAGATTGACCCCAACTAGTTCCAAAATACTCGGTTTCAGGGCCCACATTACAATAATCGAGCTGGCGTTGGCAAGCTGCGAAAGGCAACGCAATAAAAACAATACAGTGAGTTCCTTCAGTTCATAAGTTAATGCTTCAGAGCTGAATGGATTGTTCTGAATGACATGAGTGACGTCGGGAACAATGGATCTGTAAACAACCTCAAGGTCGCCTAAAACGTAACGGTAAGCTTCTTGTAACAACGAAACGTTCTTCAAATTCAACAAGGATTGGTATACGCAGATGACAGAATCCTGAATGTTTCCAAAATGAGAATAACGCAATTTTAAAACCTCCGACTTAGGTCCTATCAATTTTTCGATCAAAGCAATAGGCAAATTGGCAGATAATTCTTTGATTATCTTAGAAATTAACAATAACATCGAAACTATTGTGGAATCAGTAAAGTCGTTGACCAAGGACAGCTCCAAATCCACCAAATTATAAATAGAGTTACTCAGACTTTGAGATTTGTTCTTCAAATGCCCCAATAGGATCCCAATGCTTTCGTTTGCGGCAATTACTAGGTTATCCGGAACAAACTGCTCTAAGGCGTCACTAACAGTTCTAATCATTTGATTCAAGCAAGTCATAACCAAGTCAGTTGTTATGTACTTATTGTAAGATGGCTGAAGACTATTTCCCAGGCATTTCAAAACCGAATTCAATGCTAATATAAAAACGGTCACGTGTTCCAGTGAAGTTGCCTCGTTGAGTTGGTTATTAAAATTTCCGATATCTTCAAGAAAATTTTCGATTAGCTGAACTGCAAACTCGAGATTGTACTTAAAATGGGCAGAAACTCTTTGCAAATTTCTTGAGATAAACTCGACGTTTGCAAGAGGTTGAGTGTGATCGATATGCCAACCAAATAATAAATCGACAATATCCTGAAATTGGGTGTAGAAACTACTCGAATAAATCTCAGCAGTACTAATAAGCACGTCCAATATGACCTTGAAAACTTCGGCGTTATCAGTGGTTTCGATACAAGTCACTAGATGGCGTATCAAGAATTCAGATTGATCTTGAAGAACAGGTTTGTGTTTCTCAAACGCCAACGTCTCCTTTAATGACTTCATTAGTAAAACTTGCATTTCATCATTTCCGGAAGTCATTTTGACAAATAACCATGTTTGGTAACGTTCAAAATCGTCTTCTTGTCCCATTATGTAACCCATTCGGCCTAGAGCTCGTGCTGATTGTTGTTTGGCCAGAGGACCAGGCGAAACTTGCAGGATTTCGTACATGGACTCACCGAGAATGTGAAAAGCTTTGCGAACGTAACTCGAGTTGTCCGGTAACAAAAGAACTTCAAGTAGTTTCTTGGAAATAGCCAACGAGTTTTCTTGATCGTTCTCGGTGCTTAAACGGCGAAGAAGTTTAGATATGCGAGTATCTTCAGGAAGATTGAGTTTGCTGTCGTTTTTTTTATCTGGTTCATAGAATTTTCCGTGGTAAGGACCTGGAAAATAAAGATATTTAGTAAGCATTTTAACGCAACTTACCGTTATACTAAGTTGCACCCCTGGGAAGTTATAGACCTTCAAAGTGGGGTTTAAATTTTCGAAAAAAATTGATATCTCAGTAGTACATACTCTTCAACTTCAACAAAAATTATTATTTCGTTTTATGAAAGATTTGATTCTAAAACTTTTTTTACTCTTGTTATTTTTCAAAAAACTTTGTGGTTTTTAAGAAAAATCCGAATAACTAAACACATGTATTTTATCAATATTACCTAAAATCATCAAAAATTTAATAGTTGGCTATGAAATTATATGGAATGGCATTACGGATAAATGCACTTTATAAGAAATTGTCAGCAGCTGCTAGAAAAGGTAAAAAAACTTCAATTTTTGACGAAGAATAAATTGATGCCCGAGAGAAAACGGTGATCATATTAATCAACTTCTAAATTATTAGTAGCAAATCTTTATATTGTTTAATTTGTTTGGTTTTGTATTAAATTATTCTTATTCATACCTTGCTTGCGGTTTCTCAATTTGACGTATACATAATTTCACAACTATTGAATTTTCAATAATTTTATTTCTGTAAAAACGACAAAGTTTTTTTAAAAATAACAAGAATAAAAAAAGTTTTAGAATTCAATTCCCCATAAAACCAAATAATAATTTTTTAAATCCGTAAAGGTCTGTCACATTTTAAGGGTGCAATCAACCGTTTAAAAAAATGCTTAAATTGTTCTCTACTTACTATCGATAAATGTTCTTGTGCACTCAGTACGTGTACCAAATTTAGTTTTTCTAAGTTGAAGAACTACTGAGATATCAATTTTTTTCAAAATTTAAACCCCACTTTGAAGGCCTATAACTTCTTAGGGGTGCAACTTAGTATAAGTTGTAAGCCTCGAACGATTCTAAGATCGACAAGGGTAAGTTGCGTTAAATCACCATATTTTAGATTTTCCTACTAGCCTCTGCTCTGTGTCGGTTCTTATGCAAATCACCCTGTATAGTAAAGTGGAGCAAGTTTTTTTTTCCCTCAATTTGATTCTCCTGTATTGTGGACAGTTGTGTACGTGAACAAGAAGTATTTACATATTTATTAATTTTTTTTTCTATTATCCCCTCCACCGCCACAGAGCTTTAGTTCCTGTTTTCCATTCTATCACTTTGTGGCGGTGGAAAACGTTTCCCGATTTTCTTTTTCCATGATTAGAAAATGCTTGTTAATCATGTGCGCAACTCATAAAGAGTCAGGTAAGTTGAATTTCTGGACTCTGTGGACTGAACCACCATTAACAAGTCGTCACTGGATCAGTTAAAAAAACATGTCGAAGACCCGGAATCTTCCAATCTTTCGTACATTGAGGGACTACCTTGTCATACGCAGGCGGTGGAAAGATAGCCAAAAAAAAAATCAAATTCAAAGACCATTTTACTTTTATTGTACTGTTACGCCGCTCAGCCTACAGCCACTGTTGACGTGAAGCGAACAGCGAGGCCCGCCAGTGATCGCTAACGGGCGCGACGGAGGTCGCCTCTACCTGGCAGTCCCGACTGCTCTCGGCGCTTTCCAGAATCATGAGTCATGATTCCAGGGCGTCTCGAACAAACCGTAAGAGCCTTCTGGAAATGTTCTCCAGGAATATATTAGGGAATCAGGTCCACCGAAGAAGTCAGTTCAGACCGAGACTTGCGAGCGATCAGGAAGCAAAGTCAGGAGTGCCTGCTGTGAACGCGCGACAAAGTAGTGAATAAACGATTGTGCTGTCTTAGTATTAGAATCCACCTAGTTATCAATTAATAATTTCTGTACGTAGTTAGTTTAATAAATCTTTTAAGAAGAAAAGTGAACTGTTGTCCCACACCTACGTAACATTTGGTGTCAGAAGTGGGATAGGTGGGTTCTGTAAAGAACATTCTGGAAATATCTAGAAGTTTATGGTGCATCAGACGCGAGCAACGAACTACGACGAAATGGCGGAACTACAGGCCATGAAGGAGTTTTTGCAACAGATGGCGGCAGAACAGAAGAAACTTTTAGAAGAACAAGATAGAAAAAGACAAGAGGATCAAATAAAAGTCGCAGAAGAACAGAAAAAACTTCTGGAAGATCAAGACAGAAAGATACAAGAAGCACAAAATAAATTCTTAGAAGAACAAAGAAAAATTCTAGAAGAACAAAAGAGGCGCGACGAACAAACGAAGTTTCACGAAGAAGTCCAGGGGCAACTTATCCAAACAAGCAGTGAAATCCAAGCAGCTAAAAAAGGGTTACCGGGGCAGGCAATTCAGTACATGTGAAAGCTCCGACCTTTGACGGCCAGACATCGTGGACCATGTACAGACGTCAATTTGAAGCCGTAGCTGCTGCCAACTCTTGGGGTGACCAAGAAAAGGCTGTGTCACTGGTAGTTGCATTAAGAGAGCAGGCATTAGAGACCTTGCAGACAATGTCGGTCGTGGACCAACAGGACTATCAGAAAGTGGTTGATGCCTTGGAAATACGCTACGGGGAAAGTCATCTAAAGGACTTGTATCAGACGGAATTGCAGAGTCGGCAACAAGGACCAAGTGAGACTTTGCAAGAATATGAGGCTGCAGTGCAGAAATTGGTCCAACTGGCCTATCCTGGGGCGACCACCGACTTCAAAGAGCGTTTAGCGACAGCGACATTTGTTTTGGGAGTTAAGAACCGAGAACTCAGCCAGGCCCTGAGATTGGCGCGTCACCAAAAATGCAGTGATGCTCTAATACATGCTCTTGAGTATGAGGCAATTAAAAAGTGCTCCCGAGCCTCATCAATCAAAATTAGAGAAGTCACGGCGGAAGAAGAATCCTCTGAGAAAGTTTTGACGCGAGAGCTGCTCGCCAAAATAACCGAATTATGCCAGGAAGTCAGGAAGAAGTGGCCAGCGAAACAAGGAAGAGCGACCAACACCAGCAGCCAGATGCCGTGTTGGAATTGTGACCAACCAGGGCACTTTCGAAGTCAGTGCACTCAACCAAGGAAGATCTCCAAAGGTAGCATCGTAGCTACTTGTCAAAGGGTGACTAAGGTTACAAGTACGAGTCCCTTGGAGTTCAAGTTGGAAAAGTTGCAGCAGTACGATTTTGAAACTCAACATCGTGCGGGAAGAAGCCATGGAAACGCAGACAGTTTGTCCAGAAGACCGTGTGCCAAAACCAATTGTAAGTACTGCCAGCGACTTCATGACAAGGACATGGCGGAGACCCAAAGGTGTACCGGGAAAATTAGAGCAACGACCGTAATACCGGTGAACGACGCAGGTGAAAATGAGTGGTCGACAGAAGCCCTGAGTGAAGCTCAGCAAGAAGACAGTAGTCTGAAGAAGGTCCTGGATTGGATGGATGGCTGAAGGAGAAAGACCAGGTTGGCAGACTGTGTCAAGGTTTGACACGGTAGTAAAGGGTTACTGGTCTCAATGGGACTCGCTGTGTATGCGAGATGGACTCTTGTACAGGAAATGGGAGGGTCCGGATGGCAGGCGCTTGGTGTATCAATTGGCGCTGCCGAAGTCTAGAAGAGAAGCCATCCTGAAGGAGTTGCACGATGGTCGTGCAGGAGGTCACTATGAGGTAAATAGGACCTTGGCTAAAGTAAGGGAGCGATATTATTGGGTAAACTGTCGAAGAATGGTGTGAAAAATGCGACTTATGTGCGTCCAAGAAAGGTCCTAAAAAGAAAAGTCGGGGAAGGTTGGCACAGTACCTCGCAGGAGCGCCATTTGAAAGAATAGCTGTTGACGTGCTGGGGCCTCTGCCAGAGACAGACCAAGGGAATAAGTACCTCTTGGTGATCATGGACTATTTCACCAAGTGGCCAGAGATTATTCCACTGCCAAACCAAGAAGCCACGACCGTTGCTGAGGCCTTGTTAGAGGATGTAGTGTCTAGACATGGCGTGCCCTTGGAATTGTATACGGACCAAAGGAGGAATTTTGAGTCAGCCGTAATGCGGGAAATGATGTCATTATTAGGCATCAAGAAGACTAGGACCACGCCCCTGCATCCTCAGTCGGACGGCATGGCGGAGAGACATAATAAGACCATCAACCAATATCTCTCCATGTTCGTCTCGGAACATCAGCGAGACTGGGACAAGTTGGTCCCACTCTTTCTCTTGTCCTACAGGAGTGCTCGACATGAGGCCACAGGTAGCACTCCTGCTCAGATGCTGTTGGGTCGTGAGCTTAAACTACCGAGTGATTTGCTATTTGGAAGACCACCGGAAGATGGTAACGACAACATTCCCGTCTACTTAGCAGAACTGAGAGAAAGATTGGAAAAGGTCCACGACTACGCTCGAGAAAACCTGAAGTTGACCAGTGACAGAATGAAGATGAGGTTCGACGAGAAAAACACAGGAACTAGCTTTCAGAAGGGAGACGCCGTGTGGTTGTACCAGCCGCAACGAAAGAAGGGTACTTGCCCAAAACTTCAACGAAATTGGGAGAGTCCTTACTTAGTAACAGTGAGGATAAATGACCTGGTCTACCGGATACAGAGAAGACCGAGAAGTAAGCCAAAAGTAGTTCATCTGGAACGACTGGCCCGATACAGGGGAAAAGACCCACCCACCTGGTTGACTACCGACAATGAAGAATCTGTACGGGACGTACAGATCTAAGGAGGGAGCAGTGTTACGCCGCTCAGCCTACAGCCACTGTTGACGTGAAGCGAACAGCGAGGCCCGGCAGTGATCGCTAACGCGCGCGACCGAGGTCGCCTCTACCTGGCAGTCCCGACTGCTCTCGGCGCTTTCCAGAATCATGAGTCATGATTCTAGGGCGTCTCGAACAAACCGTAAGAGCCTTCTGGAAATGTTCCTCAGGAATATATTAGGGAATCAGGTCCACCGAAGAAGTCAGTTCAGACCGAGACTTGCGAGCGATCAGGAAGCGAAGTCAGGAGTGCTTGCTGTGAACGCGCGACAAAGTAGTGAATAAACGATTGTGCTGTCTTAGTATTAGAATCCACCTAGTTATCAATTAATAATTTCTGTACGTAGTTAGTTTAATAAATCTTTTAAGAAGAAAAGTGAACTGTTGTCCCACACCTACGTAACAGTACCAAACAATCATTTTCTTTATCAGGAAAATCCCCCCTCTAACCCTCAAAAAAATTTTTTTTTACGTTGTGGCGGTGGAAGGAGACATTTTTTGGAAAAAAAATTGGCAGAAAAGATTATTTCCATTATCTACAACTTTCGCTAATACAGGGTTTTTGTATCTACAACTTTCGGTAATACAGGGTTTTTTGAAAAAACAAAATTAAATTAAATGTACATTTTCGCTCCACTCAACTGTATAGTAATGATGAACAAATTTATTATTGTTTCTCCATCAAGGGATACATTCGCCTTTAATTTAAATATTACTAGTAAATGGAAGTAACATATTGAGATAGTTATTACTTAAATAAATAAAAACTGCGCATAAATCTACGCCTAATGTTTGTAACCAATAACATTAAAACTACATACAGGCGCCAGGCAAGGGTTAGAAACAAAAAAGCTCCTTAGCAGAAACAGTTTTTCAGATACACTTTTTTGTCTGTTATATTAACATAAGGTTTGGTGAGTGTGTGACTTGAGGATTTTTAAATATTAAATAAAATAATTAAAAAATATTAAATAATTATTAGTTTATAAAAATCAAATTAGTGATTACAAAATATCGGGCAGTTAATATTTAGAAAAAAATATATTCATAATAAATGGTCAAACTGAAGATTTTCAGCAGTCTGACAATACATATCCTAATCGCATTGTGATATAATTTTATTTAATATTTAAAAAACTGCAAATCGCACACCCACCAAACCTTATATCATTATAATACACGAAAAAATGTCTATCTAAAAATGTAAAAATATACAGGCTCATCCATTATAAAAAAAATGTCGGTGACGTCACAGCTTGAAAAATAAGGTAGTAGCCTGCCGATTTTTTTCAACTATGCATGCATTGCCCTAACTTGTACGCAGGTTGCTGTTTACAAAATTCCACAAACCATTATTGCATCAATGTTGACACTTTCAATGGTTTGCCTACTAAGTTTGAAAAATCTTCATCAAATAAAGCTAAAAATAAACTCTGTTTTGAAACACAGGTTTATACCCTTTAGCGGCATCGAGAGATCTCAACATTGTAACCAATGTATAGAATACGTGTGGAGTATGCATCTCGATTGCTGTATGTTTCACCAATAAACAAATCAGTCAACAGTTGTACATACAAACCTGATTCATGCCGCGTCTCTTGATACTTCCGATTTAGGATGTGGTAATTATCTGTGTCTCGATCACTGCGCCTGCTGGAGGTGTTGGTGCGGCCCCGAACACCACCGCGGCGGTCGCCTGGCCTTGACAAACGAAACTCGCTAGAACGCGGTCGGGCGCCTCGATTACGATTGTCAGTTGGATACCCATGGTACTTTTGGTTATTTTCTGGCTCTCCGTCAATGCTACTGCTTTCAAAATTGTCGTCCGACTCATTATTCTCATAGTCGCTGATCTCTCTGGTGCTTTTGGAAGCCTTGAGTTTATAGGATGTGTTGTTGGATATCATCACTTACATGCCGCTGTAAAAATTTTTCTCACTTGCATAAAAGATCCTGGGGTAATCTGATCTGCAACATTTGAATGAAGTAAGACCATGATTATAAATATTCGAGAACTTACCCCACAACTTTTCTTGAAATCTGCATCTATCATAAAAATAATCACCTTCTTACTTGCTTGGTGTTTTTAGGCTTTTGGGTTTTTTGACGTTTCGGTGGGCTACTCGATGGCAAGTTTCTGTCATATGTCAACACGGAATAAACTTTATAAAGCAATATGGATTACTATTACCACTAAAGCTTTAGGGTAGCCAAGCCACTATAAGTTATAAGTTTAGGTTGGTAGACCGTAGAGATGTACCCAAGGATGTGGGGTTGACTTCACTTATAGTTTTGATTTGTGTAAGGATGACCAGAGAAGGTTTCAAAATAAAACTCCGCGGTTAAGAGCTACAAAACTCATTTTATTTTTTTATTTTTTCCTCTGGGGTTTTTACTTTGGATTGGTTGGCTACGCTGGGCCGCAAGCGCGCCACATTTAAACTTTAACTACAGTTTAAAATTGGCTGTGGATACAGTCCCTTACGTGGGACCCGAACATAAAACTTAAAAGTCCCGCACGGGCGGAGTTTGTTTCCGCGGTTCATATTCTAAGGTTTCCTATGATAATTTTATGCAAAATTATAGATGTAGATGTGCTAGGGCAAGAAAAATAAGAGTAAAAATAGAAGTGGTTTGCACAAAAAAAGATATTGATTTCCGTAATATATAAATGCTTTGCTGTAATTGGCTTGTATTATGTAAAACGTAAAACTGCTTTTAGTGGTAATTTCTAATCGTGCTATTAAAAAAAAAAATTACAGGGCTTTAAACTGACCTTGTACAAAACTTCTCTTCGCGTGGTTCTAAAAAAAAAAAAAAACTTGATCGGTGCAAGACTTGAACCGCGATCGCTCGGTTCGAATCCAAATCATTCTTTCATGCGACCATCATCAACTGTGTTTAAAATTTACAATGTCCACCTACGATTGTCCACAGTGGAAACTGCACACGCATCATGAAACTCCTCCCATGTGGGATTAAAAATTTGAAAGTGGATACAGTCTTGTACGTGGGACCCGAAAATAAAACTTACAGTCCCTTATGAGCGGAGTTTCATGATGCGTGCGCAGATTCTTTTCTAGACGAAAGAGTTCAAAGTTAGAGCATGCAACTAGCAAAGCTGTTGATAGCCGTGTGGAAAAATGATTGGCATTCTAATATTTTTCCTGTATAGTAATAAAATAAAAATCCTCCTTTAACATAATGTAAAATAATGTAAGCTAATTAATTATCTTAAGTAATCAAAACAAGAAATAAAAAACGGGGTAATAAGTGTCTATGCTAGACACAGGGATACTTCTGGTAGTATGTAAGCTAGATAAGAACAAAACATTATTTTTAATGTAATGTATGATCAAAATGATATAATAAAGAAATTTTTAAATGCAAATAAATGCAATGATTGGCATTTGAACTGAGCGGTCGCGGTTTAAGTCTTGCACCGGTCCAGTTTTTTTTCTCTTTTTTCTCCTTTTTTTTTTAGAACCACGCGAAGAGAAGTTTTGTACAGCCGCGTTCACTGAAAAGCCCAGGGTAAAGTAAAATTCATTCCAACTTACGTTACACTTGCAACCAGGCTAGACCACGCGGTAGAGTTTGTTTGAGAACCGCACAGGTAAACTAGGATTGGTCGAAATAGAGCGGCACATTTCAGTTTTAAATTCAAAACAGCGTCAAGCACATCCCCCATGACGAAAATTTGTGTTCGCTTGGTTAGTGACGCTAATTGTCACCATTTGAGAGAGTTGGAATCAGGGGTTCGATTCCCTTATCTCCTCGTCTTTTTTTATTTTATATTTATTATTTCATATGCAATTTAGTAATAATTATGACCTTAATTTGTGTCAGTTCAGGGCCCTGTCATTTTTTTTAATAGCACGATGAAAAATTACCACTAAAAGAAGTTTTACGTTTTACATAATACAAGCCAATTACAGCCAAGCATTTATATATTACGGAAATCAATATCTTTCTTCCCAACCGGGAATAAAGTGCCACTTTATTACCGGAGAATAAAGTAAAAAAATGCCGATCCTAACATAAAGAAACTCGTTTCCATAATAACGTCAGCCAACTTTATTTAGGTTTTTGTCAATTATAACAATTATTCCTTCTCTAATTTATTATTATTATTAACTTAAACGGTTGGAAAGAAAGTTTTGTATGCATCTCTGGAATAAACATCGTTAATCCTTTGAATGAAAATGCCCTCGGCTGCGCCTCGTGCATTACTTTCATTCTCGGGATTAAAATCGGTGTTTATTCCCTTGATACATAAATAACTATTTTTTGTGCAAACCACTTCTATTTTTACTCTTATTTTTCTTGCCCTAGCACATCTACATCTATAATTTTGCATAAAATTATCATAGGAAACCTTAGAATATGAACCGCGGAAACAAACTCCGCCCGTGCGGAACTTTAACTTTTATGTTCGGGTCCCACGTATGGGACCGCATCCACAGCCTAAAAATTTTACTTTCGGATCCCACGGACGGGATAATATTCACTTTCTTGGTGCAAACTAACGGCTACTGCTAATATGTGGTTACCTTATTGGTTAAGTGGTTAGTTAGTGCCAGTTACTCCAGTTAGTGCTATGATTTGAGAGTGACAACTGACATGACAGAGCGACAGTTCTCTTTTATCTCAATTTATAATAATCGTTTTTACGAATGTTAATGTTAGTGAGGTTAGTGTGATTGGATTTAATACAAAATTAGATTTTTTTATATTTAATTTAATCAGTTTCTGAATCAACAGTTTACATTTACCCGCTCTCAATTTATTTGTTATTTCACTCCCATCCAGGCCTGATGAAGGATACCATGGAATCGAAAACTATCCTTGAAACTACCAGTAAAACCAGCAGCTTGAAAGCGCTTCTCTTAAAAGCTTGGCGGGAGCGTTGGACAGATCTACAATGGGGTATCAACATCAAAACAGTTTTGCCTCGAGGAGTTAGTGGCGACGTCTACAACTTGGCTGATTGTATCTTGCAACAAGCCGTAGTAGGAGCAGGTGCCAACCAGCTGGTGCTTAGTTACTTACGGCATTCGTTGAGTGCCCAATTAGTATCGCATGCTGCCGTTTTGCAGCGTCTTAGCAAATACAATCAGTTCCTGAAGGTTCATTGTGTTATCAGTTTGTTGGAGTTTCTTGAAGGGATGTTGCCCGGTGTTACATGTTGTGGAAAACCGGAAGAAACTGTGCTTGCCACTGCGATTTTATCCATATCTTGTTGGTTGTTGAATATTTTGTTGCAATGCAAGAATGCCACTACTCTGACACAGAAAGCATCTACTTTGTTTGAGACTATCATGAAGGATGATTTTTATGTGTCAATGATGTGCTTAGCTAAATATAATGATCCAGGTAAAATATTTTTAATTATTCATGCAAGCGAATAATTCTGTCTTCAAACATTTCAATTCAAAAATTACTGAGTATTTATTATTTACTTTCTCTTTCTCAAGACTACAAAAGAGACATTTTTATTCTTTAATTATTGGTTTAGCTTTCATGTTAGGCTAAGGCCTCAAAAATCCATAAAATGTCAGTATTCATGTATGTACTCCGTTAAAAATTAAAAGCGTTTGACAAATGATTATTTTACCTCTATCAGAATAGTTATAGTTAGTCACTCACTTTTTGAATGTTTACAGATCTGTTCACCGAAACTAACAGGAAATGCACAGAACTAATAGCCTCACTCACGGAGTATGATGTCATATTGAAAAGCGTGAATAGACTTGAAAATATCGACGTCAACACCTTGAGTCTTCCTGTAGTCAGCGAGAAATGGCCGGGTTCTTTAGTGCAGTGTTGGCTCGAAGTAAAACTAGTAGGAAATCCTGGCGCGTCCACCATTTCCATTTCAGATCAATTGAAACTATTCCAAAAACTCAAAGGCTTTGATGGTCCTCGTCTCTATGCTGAATTAATGAGAGGCAGCTTCCTAGCATTGTACGATGTGAATCAAACGTCACACGAAAGCCAATGGGGTGCATTCGCTTTTCTAAAAGTACCTCACATTCTGGTTCAATTAGCTGGGAAAAACGACAGCGCGAGCATTGTAAGTGCTGTGGAACTGGTATTGCAACATAGTCCCCTGTTGGATGCTATGGATGTTAATAGCTCCTGTTCGAGCCTTGAATGCTTCTTGGGAGAGCTGGTCAAAGCTCAATTGATTTCGGAGGTTCAAGTCAAACATCTTATGGGAAAACGGAAGGTTCCCCCATCATTAAAGTTGGACACTGCTCAACCTACAGGAATTCCAAGAGTCATCATTCGTGCAGAACCGACGTTGATTGGCATTCTCAAGACCTTGTCTCCTGATTACCACAAAATACAAGTAAGTCATTGGACAGTGGAAATGAGAGAACAGTACAATATATTACTTATTTACTGGCTCTTAAGGGTGGAAACGAATGTATGCTATGCAGACTTCCATTTTTTGGACTATATCATATTATGAGATGGTACTTTGGAATCTTCTAAAGCAAACTATGATCTGTGCTTTTGGAGTAAAACTTATAAATATATACCGGATGTTCATTTTGAGAGGAAACGGGCATTTTCTGCTAAACTATACACTTCATGTAAAAAATGTTTAATGGAAGCTATTGCACGAAATATAGTCTTCTCAAATATCAAATATCAAAATCAAATATCAAATATCCATAACCCAGAAGTACTTATTTTGCCCTTAAACTTTTCTAGATTGCATGTTTGGGGTGACCTTGGCAAACTACCCTTTAACTAACTTTAACCTCCAAATTTTGAGGGTGTTGACTTTTTTGATTTTTTGTTACAGTTTTTAAATTTTCAATTTCTTTTTACCTATTAAAGACCTACTAAATGTCGAGAAGATAAATAGTTTCCGAGAAAAATGCATTTGAATATTCTCAGGTCTGGATTTGATCTCGGATAAAGGTGAATAAATTATTCGGACACTGGAATATTTTATGTATTAATGTGTGATTTCGAATGAGTTCATGAATTAAAAAATAATATTAAATTAGTAATGTCACAATAAACCCATTCAAAATCATACATTAAAATACATAAAATATTGCAGTGGCCGAATCGGACGAATCGGAAACTGTTCATTTTATCGAAATCTACTAACAGGACTTTTTTATGTAAATTGAAATGGGAAATTTAAAAATTCCAGCAAAAAATCAGAAAAATTAGCACTCGCAAAATTTAGGGATTAATTTAGTAATGGACACTTCAAAGATGCAATCTAAAAGAGTTTAAGGTCAAAATAACTGCTTTCAACAGGTCGTCGATGAATAAATTTTATTGAACCGTGCAGAAGTTTTATAAGATAAAAACGATTTTGAAAAATTAATTTAAGGAGTGCATATTTCTTGACGGAAATATATTTTACCAAGGTGATTTTTGGTAAATCGACTTATTTTTGTATAAAGAATCAGGTCCTAAGAGATTGTCCACCTTTTCTGGGTATTATAATGTAAAAATAGTTTTTCTCTCATTTTACAGGATCAACTTTTGGGAATGCTGTATCAGGTTTTGTCGGGCAAAAGCTTCGAATTGATTCTTGCCGTGGCTACAGTCCAAGGGCAACTCCGTACTTTAGTGAGTCGCTTGATTCGATTTAATGAGTGCTCAAAGTCTGGTTGTGAAAAAGCTCGAGCGCAGCTATTTGATATAAGTTTTCTGATGTTGGTGGCGATAGTGCAAAATTATGGCGCCTCCGCCGTTCTGGATCCTGACGGAGACTCGGTTTTTGAACAGTGGGTCAGGTCTTGTATGGTAGAACGTCACAAATTAAAAGCACCTGAGCAATTATTGAGGCTTGGAGACTCAGCCACGATCGACTTGCTTTTGCAGCAGTTTAATGCCGGTGAAGCTGACTTCAAACCAACTGTTAAGTGGCAAGATGTGCTATTTAACATGGCCGGAGTCATGCACGAAGTTTTGATTGCCTGGGAACAGGGAGCATTGGTAATTACGCATGTATTTTATTTGCGACATTATTGGATAAACCATTTATAGGCTATTTGTTGAATGAAAGTTAAAGTTATCCGATTGAAGTTATCGGACTAAGGGCTGGTTTTACAAAAGGACGTTATTCCAGGTATAACGCTTTTCCGGAATAATTCGAAGTAAATGCGCTTTTGCAAAAATCGGATAGGATAAATCTGGGTGACGATTTAAAGAAGGCAACACTCGTTGCACGGTTTACGGCTGAAAGTTTGGTACCGCATCGACGACTAAACCAACCAAGCTCAACTCGGGTAGCGTTGTAAATACCGTAAAAGAAATTTTGCACACCACGGTCGCAGACATTTTATCTTCAATGTGTTTCGACATTTGTCAAGAAAAAAAAAATAGAATTATTACACAAAGATTAACATATTATGAACAAATTAGGTTACTTTTATTGAAAGGTCCACGCCATTAATTATCGATAGTAGACATTAACTAATTTATTTTAAAATTTGGGGCCTATTGTTGTTAGAATTGTTACTCCGTAACCAAACAAAAATTAAAAGAAAAGAGAATTTTATCTCAACATGAATCTATTGTCTATAAACGTCCCAGTTTAAGGTCTTATTGGATATTAAATGAACTAAATGGGAATAATGCTTATGACATTCTGCATTAAAGAAATTAATGAAATGTAGCAATGAACGATTTTAGTCACCTACCATAAATACCTAACGTATTCAAGAACAAACATTCAAAAAATCAATGTCAAATTTGAAAAGTCACTTAAATTCTGACATTAATACACGACAAAATTTTAATACCAGAAATCAAGTGATCTTTAATTAGTCTCAATGGGTATTATTTCTACTTATAATAATACACGGTCGGCGGAAAAAGATTATAATTTATTTCATTGAATTAATTCTTAAAAAAGCGCATACTTATCTAAACTATAAAAAAAATCTATTTAAGAAAAGTTAAATCTATTTTACTCTTCATCTTGCTGATAAAGAGCATTACATATATTGTTACACTGCGAACAAGAAAATAATTAACTTATTTCTAATGAAATTAGTTAATAATTGTAATTAGTTCTTAGAAAATTAATAACAATTTTGTAAAACAAAATAATTCAACAATCAAAGCCTACTATACAGAGAATTTTAATCTCCTGGTTTTAGTTTAGGGACATACAAATAATTGTTCTTTATTTTTTTACTGATAAACACTACAAAATACGAGAAATATTCAAGAGATGTTTTTTATTACAAAATGAAGCACGGTTAATAAAATAATTTGTGATTATGGAAAAATCAGTGGCGTATCATTTTTTTCATTTAAAATAATCAACGTGACATTAATTGGGATGCCACTGGTTAAAACTGAAAATTCGTTTTTTTACAAAAGTTGTGGCTCTACACCTAGTTTACACCCACCAAGCTTAATACAAATATGTAGTTTCGGAATTATTAAACAAAAACAAAAAATAAATAATAAAAAATCTTTATCGCCCTGTAGTATTATAAAAATTGGTCATTGTTTATTTTACCCACTTCTGGAATTTCAATAAGCCAATTACAGCAAAGCATTCCTTAACATTTATATATTACGGAAATCAACATCTTTTTTTGTGCAAACCACTTCTATTTTTACTCTTATTTTCCTTGCTCTAGCACACATCTATAAATTTTGCATAACATTATTTATCATTTGCACAACATTTCATTGCTTAAAATAGCAGTATAATGATGTTTCACGATGGTTTCCAACAAAAACACACCGCAAAAAGCGTGAAGTGGGCATTGTAAACAATTACCTAGAAATTTTTATTTAATTGAATTAATTCTTAAAAGAGTGCAAATCTATCTAAATTTAAAAAAAAGATTGCTAATTTAGACCAAAATCTATTAACAATAGGCCCCAAATTTTAAAATAAATTAGTTAATTCCTGCGTTTACGCATTCTAATTCGGATTTGTCAATTCGCATTCAAGTAACTCCCGAATTTGGTGAATGCGCATTAAGCCCGTTTATGCTTTATTGCAAATGCGTATTGTTTTAATACGGCTTACAGTTTAGCTAACCCAACCCACCCTGACGTTTTACTCTAACTTCAGTCAAACGTCAAAAATGAATGAAGGGGGTGATCTGCCAAGTTGGACAACCTGTTCTAATGCGAATTAAGTGTTTACGCATACAGAACTGAACTCCAAAGCCAGCTGCTTAAACCGCATTGAGTAAGTACGTATTAAGAAAAAGCGTAAACGTAGTAAATGTCTACTATTAATAATTAATGGTGTGGACCTTTGAATAAAAGTAACCAAATTTGTTCAAAATGTGTTAATCTTTGTGGAATAATTCAATTTTTTTTCTTGACAAATGTCGAAACATAGTGGAGGTAAAATTTCTGCGAGCGTGGTGTGCGAATTTGCTAAGATTTCTTTTACGGTATTTACAACGCTACCTGAGCTACCGACGGGCCTTCAGGACGCCATCGGTGAGAGATGGTGCCAAACATTGGGAGAGTGAAAACGTGGTAGTAAAGTTGCCTACAGGGCAAGGACCTGTGCAAAAATTATTTGAGTGCCAGTACAAACTGGACCGAAGAATAGCGTTATACCTAGAATATACTCCTTTTGTAAAACCGGCTCCAAACATATATTATTTTAGGTGGCGTCAGATGTGAAGCGCATTTTGGATGCCGTTAGAGGTCGTATGTGTTGTCTGCCGCTGGCGGCGGCTGCATGGTTATGTGCCTACATGCGAACTGCTCCTCAGGAGAATCTTTTAAAACCCATCAACATGGTGCAACAACTATTGGCACCTCCTGCCGCCGAAGAAGATAGTTTAAGGGAGCGATGGCAATTGACTTGTGAAATTATCCGCAAAATGCAATGTCATGTTCAGCTGCCATTGCAAACAAAGAACAGTCATCATTTAGTTTCGAGACAACCAGCGATTGAACAGTTACATACAGCATGGTCAGCTGCTATACGCAGAGGGTGGCTTGATCATAATTCTGCAAAATCATTACATTGTTTACTGGATACAGCGGGGCCCAAATGGTTAGTGTCTGCTGTCATACAGGAGTTACTGAAGTTGCGATATAGGAACCAGTTGCAGCGAGGCGTCGATTTGGCTTTGGCGACGTTGCATGTCGACATAACTGCTTGTACTTTAGAACTACTGTCTCATATTTTACCTCAATTACTTTATAATGATCTACAAGCCGATTCTTTATTGGGGCCGCAGCTGATGGCACTCGCAAGCTTAACTAGTTACTGCGTCTATACAGCATATGACTCTATTGTCGAGGTAAGCATTTTTTTAGTTAAAAATTTCTTCAAAAATATAGTAGTTTTGTTGGTATCGATGGCATGAAGCACAATTGAAGAAAGTAAATAATATACAGGCTATCTCAAAGAAATGTGCAATGCTTCAGTGACAGCTTTTACAATAAAAAAAACATGAAGAAAGTTGCCTATAAACATAGGACAAAAAATTTTTCCTAAGGGAACTAGAGCCGTCTAAAAGTAAACTTCTGTTGGTAGTTTACAGTGAATATTTTTAAAACCAGTCAAGTAAAAGTAGTGAAATTTTGCACAACCATTACCATTTTTGTATGTAATCAGTGTAAATAAAAATTGTTCAAAAATATATACAGGGGTGTCTCAAGCACAGAGGTTCCTAAGTGAAAATAATTACAACGCCAAACATAATTGTTTTTCATGACCTGCTATCAATAATAGACGTTATTTAATTCATAATAGGTACAGTTGCCGCCATAGGAGAAGCCCAGGGTAAAGTGAAATTCATTCCAACTTACGTTACACTTGCAACCAGGCTAGACCACGCGGTAGAGTTTGTTTGAGAACCGCACAGATGAACTAGGATTGGTCAAAATAGAGCGGCACATTTCAGTTTCAAATTCAAAACAGCGTCAAGCACATCCCCCATGACGAGAATTTGTGTTCGCTTGGTTAGTGACGCCAATTGTCACCATTCGAGAGAGTTGGAATCAGGGATTCGATTCCCTTATCTCCTCGTCTTTTTTTATTTTATATTTATTATTTCATATGCAATTTAGTAATAATTATGACCTTAATTTGTGTTTCTGATATAATTACAAGCCTCTTTCTAGAATATTAAAATAGACAACTTTGTGAAGCAATTCCAGTAAAATATTTTCACTTATAATATTTCTAGTGCATTGATTATTTCCGGAAATTTTTTCGAAGGCATTTCCAAAACGTATTAATTACGTTTTGGAAATGCATGAGAATAAAATTTACGGATATTAATCAAAGCACGAGGGCATATTCGGTAAGAAAATCGCAACGACACAGACATTAGTCCATTATGTCATTATGATGTCATTATTAATAAATAAATGATTTTGATTGGCTGAAATAATTTCCACTTATTAATTTCATGCTAAGTGCAAAAATTTCCAGGAAATTTTTACATTGTCGTAGAAATGACACCGAATTCTATTTTTCTATTGGCTACTTTTGTTTTTTGAAAAATACTATTGCAACAACGGGCACGAATCAATTATGGATGTGAAGAAGGAGTTAAATTCCTTTTCTTAAATTATTATTTCATATGCAATTTATTAATCACCATTAATCTCGTTCTGCAATGTTAAAATTGGAGTAAAATATTTCCGTTTAATTGAATAAGTATTAATTTTTAATTTACTTTTTGAAAAATATTATTGCAACAACGGGCTCGAATCAATTAAAGATATGAAAGACTTGAATAGGATAATGATATTTAGAAACTTTTCAACGGGATTAATTAAAACTGTAAAGTTGCAGGTTGTTACGGGTAGGTATAATGTTTAATTTTAACACCCAAATTTTACTAACACATTATAATAGTTTGCATACAATAATAACATTATTTATTATTATTAATTAACAAATACAAACAATCGGTGAATCCGGTGATTAAAATATCAACCGGAAGTGGACCAACTTTTGATTTTTAAATACAAACATATCTTTTTTATTGCCCTATCTGATAAAAGGAGTTCTCCTGATTACAAAAATGTATTGACCTTATCGATTTTCTGGTCAAAATTAGTTCAGGCTTTTATTTCTAATGCAATTGTTTCACCAAAACGGACGGATTTCTGGTCGAGTTATTTGAAGACGTAGAGAAAAAACTCCAAATGCTTTTTGAATTGAGGAAAAATCTCTATAATCGACATGTCAAAAACTAATTCTGGCATAAAGAGTCTTCCTCAATTCAAGAAGTATTTAGAGTTTTTTCTCTACGTTTTCAAATAACTCGGGCAGAAATCCGTAAGTTTTGGAGAAACAGTTGCATTAGAAATCAAGGACTGAACCAATTTTGAGCAGAAAAGTGATAAGTGTAATGCATTTTTGTAATCAGCAGAACCTCTTCTATCAGATAGGGTAATAAAAAAGATATGTTTGTATTTAAAAATCAAAAGTTGGTTAACTTCGGTCCAAACCGGAAGTGCCAGAATTAGTTTCTTACACGTCGATTATAGAGATTTTTTATCAATTCAAGAAATATTTGGAGTTTTTTCTCTACGTCTTCAAATAACTCGATTAGAAATCCGTCCGTTTATGGTGAAACAGTCTATATAGACTTCTCATAACTATGAAAAAAATCGACTTGTTTTATGTTTCCTTTTCATCCTTTCTCTTTCTACCTACGTAAATTCGCAGTGACACAAAGCAAGTGACTCCAGTTAGAAACCCAGGTAAACCAAATTTCAAAGACGGCAGGATGAAGGGTGCCATACTAATTGATTTTAACATTGTATACTACCTGTTATTATTTTTATTCAAAGAATTGTCAGTTATAATACAACAAGTAGTCAAAAATTGTCGAATATTATTGTGGTGGTATCACGTAAAATAAAATATTTCAAAGGCTAGTTCGCCAATCTGTGTTACATATGATTTCATTTTCATAGCAACTGGTAGATAAAGTTTCGTAAGAAAGTAAAGTAAATATTTGCCATTTTATTGGTTAATATTTGAAAAATTACAGGTGAATTGAATAGTTATAGATATAATGTTTTATTTTTACACTGGAATTTTACCAACACATTGAAACACATTATAACGGAGCAGGGAACCCATTCGTCGGCATACTTCTTCAAAGAGATGGTCAGCTTTATGACCCACCTCATAAATTTCGAAGGGGTATAGGTAGTACCCTTCACGCCCACGTGACTGGCACTTGGCAAAGAATGAGGGCTGCACGTTATCGATCGAGGCGACAACATCTGCCACCAACTTGTCGCTTCGATGCGAAAGAGAATGCAAGAATGCATAGATAGTAGGTAATGGTTATTACATCAAATATTAATCGAAACTATTTTTATTACTGTCTATGTATTCTTGTTTGACCATTGATTATTAGATATATATTTTGTTAATTGTTGATATTTTAATCACCGGATTCACCGATCGTTTGTATTTGTTAATTAATAATAATAAATAATGTTATTATTGTATGCAAACTATTATAATGTGTTAGTAAAATTTGGGTGTTAAAATTAAACATTATACCTACCCGTAACAACCTGCAACTTTACAGTTTTAATTAATCCCGTTGAAAAGTTTCTACATATCATTATCCTATTCAAGTCCTTCATATCTTTAATTGATTCGAGCCCGTTGTTGCAATAATATTTTTCAAAAAGTCAATTAAAAATAAATACTAAGGGCCGGTTTCATAATTAAATTAAAAGAGGCATTAAATTTAGAGTTGACAATAACCATAGTTACCCATTGTTACAACAAAGGAAAATTGGTCCTTTAAACTTAAAGTCTTCATTAATTTGATTAAGAAATCGGGCCTTATTCAATTAAACGGAAATATTTTACTTCAATTTTAACATTGCAGAACGAGATTAATGGTGATTAATAAATTGCATATGAAATAATAATTTAAGAAAAGGAATTTAACTCTTTCTTCACATCCATAATTTATTCGTGCCCGTTGTTGCAATAGTTCAAAAAACAAAAGTAGCCAATAGAAAAATAAAATTCGGTGTCATTTCTACGACAAAAATTTCCTGGAAATTTTTGCACTTAGCATGAAATTAATAAGTGGAAATTATTTCAGCCAATCAAAATCATTTATTTATTAATAATGACATCATAATGACATAATGGACCAATGTCTGTGTCGTTGCGATTTTCTTACCGAATATGCCCTCGTGCTTTGATTAATATCCGTAAATTTTATTCTCATGCATTTCCAAAACGTAATTAATACTAGGAATATTATAAGTGAAAATATTTTACTGGAATTGCTTCAGAAAGTTGTCTATTTTAATATTCTAGAAAGAGGCTTGGAATGATATCAGAAACACAAATTAAGGTCATAATTATTACTAAATTGCATATGAAATAATAAATATAAAATAAAAGAGACGATTAGATAAGGGAATCAAACCCCTGATCCCAACTCTCTCGAATGGTGACAATGGGCGTCACTAACCAAGCGACTAAAATGTCTCGTCATGAGCGGTGTGCTTGACGCTGTTTTGAATTTGAAACTGAAATGTGCCGCTCTATTTCGACCAATCCTAGTTTACCTGTGCGGTTCTCAAACAAACTCTACCGCGTGGTCTAGCCTGGTTGCAAGTGTAACGTAAGTTGGAATGAATTTTACTTTACCCTGCGCTTTTTCAGTGAACGTGGCTGTACCTACCGTGTAACAAACTCTTTAAATCGATTTGGCTAAAAAACGGTGTACCCTATCGGTATGTAACCAGGGTAGGGTACCTTTCTTATGAAGAAAATTCTAGAAATTTAAAATCGTAGGGTTAAAACCTGAAAATGGTACGTACAGAAAAGTTGGGGTTATTTTCACGTAGACAGCCCTGTATACATGTTTGAACTATTTTTATTTCTACTGGTTATGTACAAAAATGGTAATGGTTGCGCAAAATTTTATTATATTAACTTAACTGGTTTTGAAGACCGCTAACCGCTAACAAAGGTTTACCTTTAGAAGACCATAGGGTCAATCTTTAGCTTAGTGATCTCTCGTCGACCACCACCATTTCACATTTACATTCTACAAGCTTTACTGAATCCACTACCACACGAATTTTGTTGTGCAATTGCCTTTTTACCCCCGAATTAATTAAAAGAGTTATTGTACACTGGGCCACACGTTGCAGTGCGTGACCTTGTACGCGGAAATTTCAACGTTTCTCGCACTAACACTTCATCAAACTACAATCTACTTACCAAAAAATCCATTCATTCATTGCCAATTATTTTTCCTTGCCCTAATTGAGATTATTCATCTTTGTCACGGGGGCCATTGACTTTTGACATGAGGTCATTGACCTCTACAGCGAGGTAAATTACATCAATTTTACTAATTTCAGCTCGTTTCATTACCACATATTGTCCGATTATTTTATTATTATTATATACAGGGTGTAAGCGAAATAAGTACATTAATTTTAACCAGTGGTAGAATTCATCAAGACAAAATTTTTTTCTATGTACCATTTTTTCCCCTACAAATTGACGAGCCTTTTATGAAATGCTCCAACACAATAATAATACAATTAATTCATAAGGTAATCTTGTTGACTAGGTAACGTTGCTTCCAGTGGCGTGTAAGAAAATTGTGTAAGATTTTAAAATATTTAATTTGAACACAAAAACTAAAACGTTTAAAAAAAAATATATTAGGAAAAGTTTTTGGTCTTGAAGAGTTCTATTACCAGTTAAAATTAATGCACTTATTTTGCTTACACTCTGTATATTGTCCGATTATTATTTACCCACCCAGCATCCCTATTCACTCCACCATCCCGTTGGATAGACAGTTAATGGGGCATTTGCACAAACTTTCTTTTGCTATAATCGACTGCGGAGGTCATTCAACGTCATTGCACTAAAATTTGTGTTAAAATTGTAGAAATCACTAATGTAAAGATTCGCCGAAGATAGCTCGGTAGATGGCAGCAAAGTGAAACTTTACAAAGTAATAATAATAGTATAATAATAGAATAAAATAGTATACAAACCTCGGTGAAAATTTCCTTCTTCTTCTCACCTCGGCCCTACGAGCCTCGGTAAGCTATCTTAGCTTTCGATAGAAATGAAACATTTTCCATCTCGGTGTGTAATCTACTATTTCAACCTTTGGTGATTTACATGGTCATTTGTGGCTATTTACTTCGAAACTCGATTGAATCCGCTCGCAACTTTGCGGCACCGAGATAGGCAAAATAGCGTGGCAACCGAGTTGCCGCAGAATTGCAACTTCCACACTTGAAATTGACCCTTAAGCCAATACCCAATATTACCCTGATATCATACAGTAATATTCTATAATACTCTTGCATTATACAGAGTGAATCAGAAGTGTGGAACCAAGCTTTTCCTACCTAAACTATTTAACTTAAATACAGAAAAAATGAAAACTTATTTTTCTTGCCCTAGCACATGTACTTACATCTATAATTTTGCATAAAATTATTTACCATTTGCACAACATTTTATTGCTTGTGTATTTTGATCAACAAATAGTATTTTTAACTGCTAAATAATATAAGACACTGTCAAAAATTAAATATCTGGGTATTACGTTAGAATTAAATGCGGATTAAAATTTGGTGAACATTTAGTATTTATGGTCAACAAAAGTTATTTTGGCGAACAAAATATATAAAAGGCCAGCATGATGTCAATATTTGGTTGTCGCTTTAAGATTATGTATTTTTTTAATTTTGGTAAGCATTTAGTTATTTTTGGAAATGAAAGTATTTTTTTTGTGTGAAAATATTGGGTAAATTTGGTAGGCTGTTAAATGTGACCCAATTTTTAATATTGTATCAGAAGTATAATAATTCTAAGACAAAAGAAAACTTAAAATAAAATCCGGTAAAACATTTTATAAAACTGAGGTGTTAATTCACGAGTTTTTGCTTGTTTCAACATAATAGTTGTTAGGGCTCGTAGTCCTTTATTGGTTTTGTGCTCTCCTAGCGTCGAGATAGAACTAACTTCTTTATAACAGTAATTTCTTATTGCTAAATACAAAAATAAATTACGTTTCTTTACGTAAGAAATAAGTAACAACATTATAGAGTGAAATTTTTGCCGGATGCCAGGGCCGGTTTCCACAGTACCCATATCGCCCTAATACATTCTATATGGAGATTATTTTGCCTTCATTTCTTCTCTTGGCCGTCTTATACATTTCGATCAGTTTAAAATAGTGCAACCGTGTATTGATAATGCTTAATGGATCAATTTCAACTCGATTTACGCCTGGCATAGTGAGCGGAACAGCGTAAATTGCTTGCGCTCAATTTTAACTTTAAAATGCAAGTTGCTACGGATTAAATTTAATTTAATTTTGAAACGAATTTGACATTTGACAAAAACGTCAAGTTATGTCGGAATTGGTTCTCTTGGACTTAATTTGATGTAAATCGGGCGGTGCAGTGAAATAAGGAGTTAAAATTAAGAGTAAAGGAACAGAGCAAAGTCGGCGCAACTGATCGGAGTAACGTAAATTTTACGCCGATATTTTTCTCCCGACGCAACTCGAGTTGAAATTGACCTGTTAGGAAATATTTCATTTGATTTTCACTGCCATTGAACATTTTTGAGCTACTCTTCTTGGACTCTTACAGATACAGGGTTATTCTGGTGCACTGGACTATAGGGAATTAACACGGGGTCAGTAAATTGCCACGTCCTGCATCCCATTATTATATTATTGCCAAAGTTTTTCATCAAATTGAGATGGCTACTACGCACATTTTGCGATATAACAGGTATTATTAAGTTGTAGCTTTACGCCTTAAATACATTTTTCTGGTCTTAAATTTTAGGCAGGTCACTTGTTTGGCGAACGAATTACCCAGCTTGTGATCCCTCAATGGCTCTGTGGTAAATTTTTGCACTGGAATTGTCGACAGCACCGGTTCAAACCTTTCGGTCGTTTTCTTTTTTTGACAAATTCTTTTATTTTATCCGAATTTCTTTTCTAAAATTTGCTTAAAATTTCCAACTGAAAAAATGTGTTTACAGCGTACAAGTAATCTAATGACACCTTTTATATCGCAAAATGTACAGAATAGCCTTTTTGATTTGATGGAATCAAACTTTTACAAAGATGGAGAACAGGAAGTCCCCGTGTTAAATCCCTATGGTACGGTGCGCCGTAATCACCCTAAAAGTTACACAAAATAATAATACGTATTAATAATTCAGCAGGAATATGAAGAAGGTCCTGTAAAGAAGTGTCGTTTAGGCCACAATGAAGACAACGCTTCTTCATCAGAACAACTTTTGACATCGTTGAAAAACTTACTTACTATGTTCGAAGATGGAATACAAGATGGCTACATCACCCAGCATACTTATTTTGGACTTTACTTGATTAAAAGTCTCGTTGAAGTCAAAGCGAGTTCAGCTATCGCTATTTTAGCAGCGGTTCCTCCAGGTTTAGTTACTGATCTCCTACGAGCACTTCCAGAATTTTTCAACTATTCATTGCTATTAAATCTTCACCCAGTGATGACAACATCGGGTAGGATAAACCTGGCAAAAGACTTGTGTGTTCTAAGAAATTATCGACTACGCAATCTTATGTCGGAAAGCAACTAAAGATTATTGTATTTCTTCGTAAACATATATTGCAACTTAGGTTTAAGTAACTTAAAATGTAAAAAAATGAATTAAAATAAATTTTATAACTTATTTTCGTTCCTTCTAAGAAATGATTTTTGCCAAAGTGATTTTTACAAAAAAAAATCCATATCTTTTAAGTGAGTCTGGTTGAAAGAATAAAATTTTGCCGCCGTTAAGAATGGACTGTGCGATATTTACCGCCAACTTGAGGTAAGGAAACTGGGAAATATGGGCAGTGAGATGTGCAGATTATGTGGATCGGAAGAAGAAACCTCAGAAAACATACAGTCACTGTGACGCCCTAGCAACCCGTAGACTAACTTACTTCGGCAGTGTGAGTTTATTGCCTGACGAGGTGAAAGGTCTCCCAATGCCATTGCAAATTTTGGAAAAAACTTCAGGTCTTTGGGACAATAATTAGAAGGTGGGTTTGAACAAGAGATCTTATTAGTCACAGTTTAGAAAGGCTAGCAAGCCAAACGACCCCTTGAAAATCTAATCTAAATGTAATTTAACCTCATTTAATAATTTTACAGTGATATGTGATTTTGACTGAATTATTCCGGAATTAAACGTACATTTTTTTATCTCCAGTTTAGATGCACCAGAAAACTTTCTGCTAGTACATTTGAATTTTATTATAGCGGCATTAGGGCTCCGCCCTAGTATCCGTAGAGACGTTTCAAGTTATTAAAGGCAATCTTTGGATTGTGTTAATTTTAATTTTTGAGGGGAAGTTTTGAGTGGGGGGCGAGTTTTTATGTTTTTTATGCTAACATGTTTGTTGGGCTTTTTTAGGCATTCTTGCCTTGGGACCGAATGGGGGCCATGTTGCAAGAGAGGTTCGCAGCTGCGCTGCTTCCCCACATGCCGCATGAGGGTGCCTCGGGGTCGGTAGCTTAAAAAACATTCTTTCTGAGACTGTTTTGTGACGAGCATCTTTGGTTCTTATGTCTTTTCGACCCCCATGTTTTTTGAGGGCCCCTATTTGGGGCTCTTTTGGCTCCTTAGGGGCTCGTGGCTTAGATTTATTGGGGCCCGCAAAAAAATAATTTTTTTGGGGGCCCCCTTTTTAGGGCACTTGGAGCTCCTATGTTTTTGGCTCCTTCGGGGATCGCAGTTAAGCCTTCTCGGGGCTCTCAAAAAAACTTTTTTTTGGAGCAATTGGCACCCCCATGTTTTTGACTCCTTCGGGAATCGTAGTTTGTAGGCCCAAACTTTCTTCTTGTTGTCTTGCGAATCTTTGTTAAATGTTTCTTCTTTCCTAAAACACCGCTATTAGAAAATTTCATCTATGTATCTTGTCTAAATAATTCATTTTTTCAAAATTAACGGCATTATATCACCAGAATTGTCAGTTCCATGACTGTCTCAAAAACGAACGTATCGATCGGGACCAAATTTGTTAAACTTACGTCGATTGACAGTATGAATATTATTGGTAAGTTTTACCCAAATCGTACATGCCGTCTTTGAGATAATATATCAAACACTTGCACGAATGTCAAAATTTTAACCAAAACTTGACTATCTCAAAAACGAACGTATCGATCAGGACCAAATTTGCTAAGCTTACGTCGATTGACGGTATGAATATTATTGGTAAGTTTGAGCCAAATCGTACCTGACGTTTTTGAGATAATATATCAAACACGCGCACAAATGTCAAAATTTTAACCAAAACTTGACTGTCTCAAAAACGAACGTATCGATCGGGACCAAATTTGCTAAACTTACGTCGATTGACGGTATGAATATTATTGGTAAGTTTGAGCCAAATCGTACCTGCCGTTTTTGAGATAATATATCAAACATGCGCACAAATGTCAAAATTTTAACCCAAACTTGACTGTCTCAAAAACGAAAGTATCGATCTTGACCAAATTTGTTAAACTTACGTCGATTGACGGTATGAATATTATTGTTGAGTTTTACCCAAATCGGATGTGTCGTTTTTGAGATAATATCTCAAACACGTGCACAATTGTCAAAATCTTAACCGAAACTTGACTGTCTCAAAAACGAACGTATCGATCTTGACCAAATTTGTTAAACTTACGCCGATTGACGGTATGAATATTATTGGTGAGTTATACCCAAATCGGATGTGTCGTTTTTGAGATAATTAATATATCAAACACGTGCACAAATGTCAAAATTTTAACCAAAACTTGACTGTCTCAAAGACGAACGTATCGATCGGAACGAAATTTGTTAAACTTACGTCGATTGACAGTATGAATATTATTGGTGAGTTTTACCCAAATCGGATGTGTCGTTTTTGAGATATCTAATATATCAAACACGTGCACAAATGTCAAAATTTTAACCAAAACTTGACTGTCTCAAAAACGAACGTATCGATCGGGACCAAATTTGCTAAGCTTACGTCGATTGACGGTATGAATATTATTGGTAAGTTCTAGCCAAATCGTACCAGCCGTTTTTGAGATAATATATCTAACACGTGCACAAAAGTCAAAATTTTAACCGAAACTTGACTGTCTCAAAAACGAACGTGACGATCGGGACTAAATTTGTTAAACTTACGTCGATTGACAGTATGGAATATAATTGGTAAATTTTAGCTAAATCGTACCTGCCGTTTTTGAGATAATATATCAAACACGTGCACAAATGTCAAAATTTTAACCGAAACTTGACTATCTCAGAAACGAACGTGACGATCGGGACCAAATTTGCTAAAGTTACGTCGATTGACAGTATGAATATAATTGGTAAATTTTAGCCAAATCGTACCTGCCGTTTTTGAGATAATGTATCAAACACGTGCACAAAAGTCAAAATTTTAACCAAAACTTGACTATCTCAAAAACGAACGTGACGATTGGGACCAAATTTGCTAAACTTACGTCGATTGACAGTATGAATATAATTGGTAAATTTTAGCCAAATTGTACCTGCCGTTTTTGAGATAATATATCAAACACGCGCAAAAAATGTCAAAATTTTAACCGAAACTTGACTGTCTCAAAAACGAAAGTATCGATCTTGACCAAATTTGTTAAACTTACGTCGATTGACGGTATGAATATTATTGTTGAGTTTTACCCAAATCGGATGTGTCGTTTTTGAGATAATATCTCAAACACGTGCACAATTGTCAAAATTTTAACCGAAACTTGACTGTCTCAAAAACGAACGTATCGATCTTGACCAAATTTGTTAAACTTACACCGATTGACGGTATGAATATTATTTGTGAGTTATACCCAAATCGGATGTGTCGTTTTTGAGATATTTAATATATCAAACACGTGCACAAATGTCAAAATTTTAACCAAAACTTGACTGTCTCAAAGACGAACGTATCCATCGGAACCAAATTTGTTAAACTTACGTCGATTGACGGTATGAATATTATTGGTGAGTTTTACCCAAATCGGATGTGTCGTTTTTGAGA